>OY728128.1:1350312521-1351616688 GCA_963277665.1 Viscum album
AATCAACCATTTCTCCTCAATCCTGAAAAACTAACTGGAATTCCATGTATCATCTAAACCTATTGGCCCTTCTAAAGCTATGTGGAGTCAATTTCTCTTCTAGTGTCAATAGTATGACCTTTCAGATTCTCTTTCTTATTTTCAGTAATTATAATTTGAGTCTCTTCTTTCACAATAGGATTTACTTCATGCACTTCTTCAATATCAGAAATCTTCTCAAATTGGATTATTTTTTATTCTCCAAAACTCATCATACTCACTAACATCATTGTGATTAATCACCTAATTAAAGTTGAAAATCACTTTTTCACATCGAACTATCAGATAGAATTATCTACTTTATATGTCTATCAATGCATGACCAATGGATAAAAATTGTATCCCTAGAATGATTGGAGTCTACTCCTCTTATATATCATGCACTATGAAGTCAGTGAGGAAGTAAAATTTGTTGACATTGATCATAATATATTCATGACCCCTCAGCGGTACTTCACTATTAAATATTCTAACTGAAGGGAATCTCTAGTGTGTTTTAGTCCTTATAATCCCAGAATATTGAATGTAGTATATGATATGATTTTTACACTACCACCTAAGTCACATAACACTTTTACAAATTTATTATCTTTGATAAATATATGTATGGAAAAACTACCTGGATCTTCTTTCTTCTTAGGTTGATCCTTTGATATGACTATCGAACATTCCCATGGGAGTCTGATGGTGCTAATATCTTCTATATTCTTCTTATTATCCACCATATATTTCATAAAAAAAATTTAGGTCATCATGTTTTCAAGATCCTCTATAATAGGGATATGAATATGCAACCTCTTAAAGTGTTCAGAAATTAGACTTTCTGTGATTCTATATTCACTTATGCTTATTGATCTAGAAATGGAAGTCGTGGCTTGCACAATGGTGGTTCTTATTTTTCATCTTATTTAACTACTTGATCCTTTCTATTTTTCAGCTCTACTTTATTTTATTCTTTTAATTTTTTTGGCTAAGTATGATCCTAGGTTACTTTTCCACTCCATAGAGAATTGAATTTCAAATCCTCATATAGGCATACTTTTGGGCATCCAATAACCACTCCTCTTGTTCTATCTCTAAGTTGTTCAACAATTTTTCTTACTTGGCATTCAAGGTTTCGGAGTGCCTCCCTCTTATACATTGAGTATTCCTTTAACTATTTTGTGGACATACTTTGATCTTTTCAATATGCTATAAATTATTTGATGGTTTCTCTAGTGGAATATATTAAAGTATATAAAGTTTCCTATCTCATGTGGACTTGGTTGTATAGTGATATTCTTTATTATACTTAAAAAACTATTGTTCTATGATGGTATCCTTGACCTTATTGGTGTGGCCTCAAACCTTGAAATTGATGACTATGATTATAATCAGTATGATTTACTTCTTTTCTATATTTACCTTAGGGTTTTTATTATTGACCCATCATCATGTCAATTTTCTAGTTAGGAATTTCATATTTTCCATCATATAGTCATTAATGTTATTTATCATGTGGACACCTCTTCATTTCATTCCTTCACCTTTCCATTGAAATTTGTTTCTCGTTATTTCATCAAGTATGCTTCAGCTCTCGTTAGGTTATTTCTTCATAAATGATCCTCCAGCCATAGAATCTATAATTGACCTATTTTTTGTAAAATATTCTTATAAAAAATTGGATTAGTAACCATAAATCAATAAAATTATAGGGGAATTTAAGAGTCATTGATTTATAATGTTCCTGAGTATATTATACAAATTAATCTTCAAATTCAAAATTGTTTAGAATGTTTACCTAGATCCCCAACTTTGAAAGTGGGAAAAATAGAGTGAGAAAGTTCCTTTACAGATCATCTCATGTAGTGATGGAATGTTCTAGAAGGATTTAGATCCACTATTGAACATGATATTGTAAATAAAATATGAATATACAGAGTCTTATTGTGTCTCTTAAACATTATAGAATTGTTAGGTGTTGTAAAGTTTGAGAAATATTCCAAGATATGCATTTGGATATTTATACATTAATCCAATGAATTATATTCTATTTGAGATCATCTGGATGATGTCAAGTTTTATCTCAAAATTATTTATAGCAATGGGATGTGCTAGGTTTCTCAAATTCAATACTAAGTTCGATGGCCTCCTGTAGTTATCGAACATATGAAACCTTGAGTCTATTTACATAATTCATCCATTAGCTAGATATTACTCTTCTCCCACTATTGTTATAGTGACTTTTCACTTTAGAGTGTGTTAAATATCAGGATCGTACTTGATGATCTATTTTTCTTTTTCTCGAGTGTTTTAATAAGGAATTTAATGTTTTAAAATATGAAAGTTTAGCACAAACACACCATTATGAATAGAGAAAATATAATAAAGTAGTAAAATTAAAACTAAAATTCATCTATAAACTAATTATAAAACATCCCTTGGGAAGGTTCTAGTTTTGACAAGACCATTAGGAAATCTCTATTTCCCTATAGGACTAGTAAAAATAAAAAATTTACAAAAACTCAAATTGTGGTACTTAATTTTATTAAAATAAAAATAGCCATAAGATTGAAGTCAAACTCATTATATTTTTAATTAGTTTAATTATATTTTTAAAATAAATCTTTTAATTTAATTTTAAATATTTTATAAATACAACAGACTGATTGATTTTTAAATAGATAGAAAATGTAGTAGATTTGGGTTGTTTGGAAAAATCATGTTCGGAAGGCATTACAGGGTTTTGTATTTTTAGGGTCCAAGTGTAATATTATTTTAGAAAATATATTTATTAGTCCATGTTTGGCTTCATTGTTAATATGATACAGATCCACTTCTCATGGTATCCCCTCCTCAATGTAATAATACCCCTTTTCTCATGGTTAAGTAGTTTAGGGCATTGCTGAATCAATTTTGACTTGATACTATTTTTAAGCCTGATTTCCCTAAATGTGAAAATGGCCATGCCTCAATTTAGGGTAACCAGTTGGGAAATTTTAAATTTTTTCTTTCCTAATGATTTCCCAATGGTAATGGTAAAATAAAAAATAAGTGATTGGAAGTTCTGGTAAATAAATTTCAGAAAACCAATACGTGAATAAAAATATAGAAAAAGATCTAACAACACATTCCCCCTTTGGATACATAACCCTATCACAATGTGGTATATAACCCCCCTCATACTAGTAATGAATTAATAGGTAAGGATAGAATAAAAATAACACATAAATGAATTAGAGATGAAGTGTGGTGGAGGACCCTAATGTATCATAGTTTCTCTCCCTAGACTTGGTCTCTAAAATCCCTCTTGATAGTAGCAGCTCATATCTCTATTTATAGACATTAATAGGGATCATGAAGCATTAAATATAATTATAATGGATCCTAAAGTCATCATGGATCTTCCATGGGTCATAAAATAGGTCTCTTCCACCCATTTCATTGAATATACAAGTTTTTGGGTCATCTCGACACTTTCACATATTGCAAGGGATCCACGACATATAATGTATGGGGCCTTGAGATATTATCATCTTGTTACATGGACTAAATTCATTTTTTGGGACTTCATGGTTTTTTTATGGTGTGAACATATGTTTCATGTCGTGACACATATTATTATCACCTAGTCATCTTCTTTTCCAAATCAGACTCTGTAATTATTTCACGCCATGTAACGTTTCATGATGTGTAATGTTTACACAATATGGATATTCATTTTATAAACCTAGAATCTTATTTTCACATTGATTCATTACTTTTGTAACCCAAGAGTGTTCTAAATTCATCTCTCAATGTGGTAAGCCTTATTTTAGTGTAAATATTGCACATTTTCACTTTGTTTTCGCATTTATCATAATTTAATGTGTCCTACCATGTATGAACAAAAAATCAAGTGTATAGGAATGAATTAACAATTTAATCATCAAAATAAATGTATTATAAAATAAAAAATTTATAAAATAAATTCACATATAATATTTATTTTTAATTGTAACTAAATGTAACATTACCTCTTTTGTATTTTTTAAACAATATAAAATTTGTTTCAACACTTGTATTGTTTTAGGAACAACTACTTTCCATATACCAAGTTTCTTTTCTTTAAATTTCAATTCACATTTCCTATAAATATAGAATTAAAATAATTTTTGTACCCATGCAAACTGGTTCCAATCGAGTTAGATAAGCTTTTCTTATAAAACCAAAATTATTTTAAAAATTTATTAATAAATAATTTAGAATATAATTATTTATACATAAATAATTTTGTGTTTCCAAGAGATTGTAAAACATTTAATAAATATTTAGGTAATTTATTATCATAAACAATACCAGTTTTACTTTTTCCATTTTTGTTCATTTTACTATATTTTCATAACATTATATTCCATCAACAAATTTGGATCAATTTATTATTAATCTTTCAATTTTATTTACCATATTGTAATTTCCATTTAGAGTAGAATTTAATTTTATTTCTTGATTTTCATTATTTTTAGAAATATATTCCTAGATCTTATGATACTCATGTTTAATAGTTTCCAAATCTACATATATTTTTTCATTAAAGATAAAAGAAATATTTATTAATTTTTTATTTTCTTCAAGAGTGGTCTTATTTTCCATGATATTTTTTATACATAATCCTTTGTTCCTTGTTTATTTTTAAAATTTTGAAAATATCATTTTATGACCTTTGAATTTGATCATATAATTCATCCATCGTATGTGTAACACCTTGTGTGTATGGTCATATTTGAATTTCTGGGAGATGTTTGAATTTTCAAGTTATCAAGAAGGTATTTTTAAGAACCATGGTTTAGTTTAGTTTACTAAAGGTTTGGACACATATCGTGGGGTTTTTTGGATGAGTTTTTAGGGTTAGTTGGTGGTTGAGTGTAGGAGGATTGAGTCGAAGATGGGATAGTTTGTTCGAGCTGCATCTAGAAGACACTTCCTAGCCAGTGGCCTAACTAGAGGGACTATTGGAAAGATGATAGATGTTGAGATAGGAAATATCCATTCCCTAAATCCACAAGCTGGTTAGTTTCCTCCATCAGTGTGTTGATAGTTTTTTTAAGGGTAAACATTAAAATCCCCCCCCCCCCTTAGGTTTTTACCATGGAAATTCCATTTTCACCTTGTTATTGGATCACACAAACTAGGGAGCTTATCTCTGTCTCTTTATTTAGTCCCCCTTCATTTGGGGTTGTTTTGGGTGTCGTTTCTTAGGGATATTTGGTAAGTTTCTCTTTCCAATGATCTCACTTCTTCTCCTCCTTACCTCTTTCAAATAGTTTGTTCTATTATCTAGGTATTTGAGAGAATATTCCACAATATCATGGTGGAATCATCCTGGTATGATGGGGATTCCTTATGGATTAGAATTAGGAAATCCCAATAAAATCTCTACATGTTTCCACCCATAATTTTGGTGAAGTTATGTCATTGGGTTAGTTTTAAAGGGTTTTGAGCTAAATCAAATGTCTCGGTTTATGTTTTTAGTTATATCTGTTAGGGATTTGTCACAAGGAAGTGCTTGTATCTTGCAAAGGACCTCCAAATGAGTGTTAGTATCAGTTTAGGTGTGTTGATAGCACCTAGTAAGTTGTTATCCATTTATTATTATGTAAACTATATTTTTTTAGTTTAATTTGTTAATTAATTATATTTGGATTATCATTTATTAGTTTGGTGGTTTGGATATGAGATAGAACCATGGGTGGTTTGAGAATTGTTCATTGGTCTTGGATGATCTTGAGTTGTAGGTTTTTAGGCTATGAGTTAAATGTAAAATCTTGTATATGAGGTTGGTGGTCCCTTTAAATTGACACATAGTCTAACCTTACTATTTCTGTGAATTATATAGTTATTCCATCTTAGTCATTCATTAACCTAGTTAAATTAAATATTTAGGAATAACTTTAATTCCCATTAATATTCCTTTTTTCCCAAAAAAAATGCAACCCCAAGTGGGGTGCCTTTGTAATAGATAGAATATGGTGTTTTGAAATAATAATTTTTAAATGGGATCTTGAATGGGTTTTTTGAAAATGTTAATTGGAATGGTATTTCATAAATGGTGTTTTTGGAAATTAAAATAAGAAATTATAAATTAGACATGGTTTTTTATATGGAAATTTGGAATAGTTTTTGGGTCATTTGATGTTTCTTGGAAAAGGAATTTGTAAAGTAATTTGGAAATTGTAATTTGAAAGGGGAAAATTGTAAATATTTTTGAAATGTTTTGGAGTAAGGAGTTTTGTATTTTTTTAGATAGAGATGATAAATGGTCCTTTAGGCCTTGTTTGGGTTATTTTGGTGTTATGTAAATGATTTTTTTTACTTTAAATTTTAAATAATATTAATTTTTTTCTTTTGATGGTTAAATACAAGGGGAACACAGCCTTGGGTGGACATAGAGATTAATGGTTAATCCTGAGTTGAACATGACCCCTGGGTGGATGCTGGTACAGATGGATAAACCCAAAGTAAACAAGGAACTCTAGTGGATTTTGGGGATAAAAGTGTGGGTATATTACACCTGGATACTAGTTTTTGTTGAGGGATATCTATGTTAACCTCAATGGGAGATGGTTGGAAAGGTCAACGAGACATTCTCAGAGACACCCCGACACTTGTCAAATCATGTATGTACTATTCTCAGCGTGAACCTGACCCATGGGTTTAGAATTATTTATGTATCCATTTTAAATTTTTTCAAATGATTTTATTGCAATTATTGGTCTTTAGCCCATCTAAATTCATTTTTATTAGACTAATTATTTTTGAGGACATTGTTAATGGTTGGATACTGATTTGTACTCATAGCCTTCTTAGGCCACCATAACACTAGGTCTCCTAAGAAACACTATTTTTTCTTAGTTATATGATTATTGGAGTTTTAATTATTTGTTTTTTATTAGGATACTAGGATAGATCATGAGTTTTGTGGATCTGGGTAGGACTCATGACCATGTTCAGGGTTTTCTTGGTATGGTATTTTTGGTTTGATGTGTGAATGTCTAGAATATATGGTAAACATTTCATTTACTGTCTTGGTTTTTTTTTTATAATTTTTTTTACTTTTTTATATACATTTATACTTTTTATTTATATGATTGGTATTATTTATATTTTTATTTTACTCAAATGTGTGTGTATAGTCTTTCCACCATACCACCATAGACCAATATTTCTAGTTTATAGCCTCAAGTGTATGGTGAGGCTCCCCTGAGGTGCTTTAGAAACCTAATTTAGTTGCTATTAATTGTAAAAAGGGTAGGGACATTTAAAATTGGTATCAGAACTATTTTTTTATTTACTATTGGGTGTTAGTAAGTAGAAGAATGGATTGTGTTGAGACAAAGAATGGAACTTGTGTCTGGGACTGTCCAGCCCACTTACAATGGAAGTATATATTTCCAAGAATGGGATTTTTGTTTATACTAACTGTTTTTATTATTGTTCTGATTTCACTTTGATTGATGCACTTGATTTTGAGGTTACTAATTTATGGTATTTTTTATCCTTTCCCTGTATGGAAAGTTATGGTATATTCATGTATCAAATTAGGCATGTAGGGTACACTTATCATTTTTATGATTTCCTATTGTAAATTATCTGATTAACTAGACTATGACTTGAATCAATTATTTAATGTGTTTTTAACCATTTATAAGATGTTTTGTATAAGTTTATGGTCCCATTTTATTCAACCGATTACCATAAATAAATAAAATACCTATTATGCGGCTATTTGTATTGAAAAATATGAGGTTTTTTCTAAATAAAATATTAACTACATCATAAATAGAATTTTCTTCTATAACTATTATTTGAAATCATATTTAACTGAACCTTAGTTATGAAAATATTTCTGGTTAAATTTAAATTTTGGGATAACATTTTGTGATTTTTACATGACATCAGCTAAATAAAATGCTAAGTAAAACTTATAAATTATTTTCTTCTATAATGTGTACTTGATAAATAATTAAATTGATCCATTTTTTGGAATTTTTTGTTAATTTAAAATATAGAGTGAAAATTTTAAATCATATATATATATGATGTGGAACTCATGTGTGGGTAATTGGGGATATTGAGAGCACCTGAGTTATTGGTTATCCCCTATGACCTTGGGACCATGACATGATGGGGTTTTGGGGTTAGAGTGAGAAATTGTGTTTTGATGCCTTGTGATATGGGGTGTGTGGGATAGTTCAATGTCTTTTTTATCATGGATTCAGTTGAAATTGTCACCTTGACTTGAGACATGTAGTGACTATTTCATGACCCTTGTGATTGTGCAAGACCCAAGTGGGTAAAGTGGGATAGACTTAGGTATTTATGTGATTCCCTATAGTGGGTTCTATCATGTTCAATGTTTTATGGCCTTATAATGGGGGTGAGTGATACCTAAAGTTGTGGCCTTTGTGAGATGGTAAGTGTAGGCTAGGTAGGAGAGCCAAGTGAACTTATTTCAATATGACTTCTGGATGGGGATTCAATGCATTGAGACCTTAAGGGTGATTAATTAGAGGGATCACCCAAGTTTTTGATTTCATAAAGGTACATTATGTTGGCATAGATATGTTGGATTATGAAATTGTACAAGAAGTGTGTTATCGGTTATGTGGTTTAGGATCAATAAATACCTTTGGAGTTTGGGAGAATCACTTATATGTTGATAATCTTAGTTTTATACTAGTTTGGAGGGGAATTCTTGTTTGGATTCCAAGAATTATATACTCCCTAGTGTGTTTTCCATCTAATTGATAGATCAGAATAATGGGTGGTGGCCTAGGAAAAACAAGGCATGGCTAAGATCTTTGTTGGAAACCAAAGCATGAGGGGTGTTTGCGAATGTGTAGTTTATGGAATGTCAAGTTCCTTGAAAATGAAAATACATGTAGGGTAGACTTGGTGACTATGAGGTGGACCAATTGACAGGTTCCTGTAAACAAGAACACCATTTATAGGGTCTTAGCATGAGGCATGTTAAAATTCATGGATCTCTTGAAATAAAAATCACCCTTAGTATTAGACCTTTATTAAGGATTATAGTATTTAAGGGAAGGACTAGTTAGGTGTATCACCCTGTCATCTTAGGATATGATCTTAAGATAATGTTGGGGGTGTAAATAGACTCAATGGAACCATAGAATGATGATCCGGTTATGATTTTCTATATGGATTCACTTAGCTTAGTGGAATGCTTGGTTTGGGAAATAATTGAGGGTGTTCTTTTCCCAAAGGGACTAGTATGTATAAAAGGAATGGTCAATGGAATAGATGTGTAAGACATGTTTTGGTAATACATGACTCAATATAACTTGATTCATGTCATTATGGTCATGTTACATAGGTGTATGAAACCATTGATCTTCACCAAGATTATGTAAGAAAGTGCACGTTGGATGTGTGTTGTACAATTTGGCATAGATCAATTGGAATGGGGGCATTCCCCCATTGTGTTTATTAAATCCAAGATCATTGTACATGGGTTATACATGGTATTATTAGGTTGTGAATCAGTGATAAATCATGTGTTTCATTTTAAGGAATGCCATTAATTCATCCCCCCAATAGTGGTAAAGGAAGAAATGAATTGTGTGGAGTATACCATTAGTTGTTTATGGGTGTTTCCCTCATTATTGGTGGGCCTTTAGGTAGAAATTCTTGATGGTGTTTCAGTGATCTGGGAGTGGGTGAGGTTTAACCTTTCATAATATTGTTTAGGGGTGATCAGCTACATGCCATCTAGCCATTATGTTTATTAGTAGACTGATCATTGACTATAGAAATCAAAATTTGGTTCAATGATGTGATGAAAATGATAATCCTATGATGGGTAGGGAGATTATGATTGTGTTTATATAACACTCTTGCAGAAGAAATATTAGTTGTGTGAAACAAGCTCTTACAAATTTTTCATGTTGTTATGATGCCGATGAGTATGTGGAGTTGAATATATCTAGATTTATTATTAAATTATAGTTATTTATTTTAGTTTGGAGTTCAATGAGGTTTAGTTTTTTATATTGTTCATGGGTTAGCTTTGGAGTAACTAAAGTGTTTCTCTTTGATAGTGTCTTAGTGCTTGTGTATGGAATGATGATAGTTATGGATGATTAATGGTTCAACCATTAAATATAACATAGAGTCAGTAATAAACTTCATTTTTGATTCTTGGGAAATCAAAGTATTCCTCTGGAAGTTAAGGCATCATGGTCAGGTGTGTTGGAAAAATGTAGGAAAGGGGAAGTTGAGTGTTTTTGGAATGTTGGTCATAGGACGCTTAACTTGTGTTATTAGGTGAATTTTGGTTTGTTCAGTATGAAACAATGTTGGGTGTTCCATGTTATAAATTACGAGTATGTTGTGGGTTTTAGTGATCCTTGATGAAAATTCATCATGTTTAGGGTTTTATGGGATGGATGGCACACATCAATTTTGGTTTTAAATCACAAATGAATAATTTTAACATCACCTAACCAGTGTGTTTTGGGAATACATGTGTCGTGGTTCAGAAAACACGTCAGGAGCATTATGAAAATATTTTAAACTATTTTTATAGGAAAATTCCAAATTTATGTGTCATTGTTTCACGATATTGGACATTGTGGGATCAGTCCTATGGTGGGGAGAATTATAGGTCATTTGACTAGTTATATGAGGAAACTTTAGACATCTCATAGTAAATTGATATGGGTGAGAATTTTATCATTGTTTTAGTAATTTATTTAAGAGGTGTCTTATGTTCGGTGGTTTGAGTGATTGAAATTCAAAGCTACAGACTAGAAGAGAATTGGGAATATAGAGTTGGAAAAGAGTTTTTGTGGAGGAACTGATAACTAGTGTAAGTTGGAAAAATCCTTTATAATCCTACCAAAAATTACGAGGGATGAAAATTATTATAGTGTGAAGTTTTTTATACGTATTTTATATATTTGGATTTGAATTTTCATAATAAGCTTTAATTTATTTAGTTATTAAGTGGTTTTTTTATGAATCAGGGTTCAATTGAGTGAACTGAAGGTTTGGACACCACTAGAGGGTGTTTTTGAATGAGGTTTTGAGGTTGGTTGGCTTATGGGTGTAGTAGGATAGTACCATAGATATGTCAGGGGGTTGAGGCTACATCCAACATTCATCAGCATATCGGTGACATGGACAAAGGGCCTATTGGATAATTGATGGACATGCACTAGCTAGTTGATGGAGGTTAGTAGGGGTGAGAGCCACTACATTAAGCCATCATCCAACTGATGGCATCCACTGACTTTCTAGTGCTTTTTAAGGGGTTAGGTTAAAATTCTACCCCTTGGTATTAGATGTGTACCCCCTCTATATATTTATCGTTGGATCATGATAAATAGGGAGATCATATCCCTCTCTTCATTTGGTACCCCTTCATGTGGTGTGGTTTTGTGTATCGTTTCACGAAAATCTTTGGTAAGTCTATCGTTTTTATGGTCTACCATATTCTCCTCCATGTCTATCGGTAATACTTAGTTCTCCTAGTTAGGTATTTGAGAGACGATTACACTATATCATGGTAGATTTGTCCCAACAAGATGAGGCTTCCATGTGTCTCAGATTTAGTATGTCCTGATAAAACATCCACACATCATCTCCCATCATTTTGGTCAAGGTATCTTTTTGGTGAGTTTTTCAAGGGTTTTGAGCTAAATTAAATATATAAACTTATGGTTTTGGTTTTGGTAGTTTGGTATTTGGCCTGAGGTTGCTCTTAAATATTGGAAAATACCTCTAAAGGAGGTTTGGTCTTCATTTGGGTGTAGTTAGAGAACTCAGTAAGTTTTTTTTCATTTATGCCTTTGTAAACTAAGATAGTTTTTAATTTTTATTTGTTAATTAATTATAATTGGATTATCATTAATTGTTTGAGTTGCTTGGATGTGATATAGGACTATAAGTGGTTTGAATTTTGTTTGTTGGTCTTGTATTAGCTTGAGTGGTGGGTTTATGAACAATGAGTTTAATGGAAAATCTTGAAAATTAGGTATACAATCCCTTTAAATTATCCCACATTATTACAGAACTTTTATTTATTCATTTTACTTTCATTCCATCTTGGATGTTCAATGACCTAGTGAAATTAAATTTTTATTAATAGATTGAATACCCTTTAATATTTCTTTTCACAAATGAAATGTGATACTAAGTGGGGTTCCTTAGTAATAGATATAATATGGGATCATGAAACTAATACTGTGAAATATAATATTTAATGGGTTTTTTGAAAATGGGAATTGGAATGGTAATTCAAAAATGGTGTATTTGGAAATATAAATTAGAAATGGTAAATCATACATGGTTTTTAAAATGTAAACGTGGAATAGTTTGGGTGACATGTTATGTTTCATGAAAGTGGAATTTGGAAAGGAATTTGTAAATAGTTATTTGAAATTGGATAATTGTACATGGTATATAAATAGTTTTTTTTAATGGGTTTGGAATTGTTTTTGAGATGGAAATTCTAAATGATCCCTTATGCATTATTTTGGTTATTTTGGAGCCATAATTGTGATGTTATATTTATTTTCTATTTGTAAGGAATATTAATTGTTTTCTTATTAGGGTTAAATATGGGTAGAACATAGACCATTGGTAGACAGTGATACTTATAGTTAAACTCCGGCAGAACACGACCCCCTAGGTGGATGCTGGTACTTATAGTTAAAATCCGGGTAAACATAGACCCTGAGTGGATGATGGGGATTTATGGATGGGTATATTACTCCCCATATATCCAATTTTGGTTAGAGATGTTATATTTCCCCTAGCTATATATGGTTTTCATAGTCATTGTCAAATTCTTAGAGACACCCCTTCACTGGTCAAAGTAGGTATGTACTGTTTTTAGGGCGAACCCAACCCTTGGGTTCGGTGTGTGTTTAGGCATTCAATTTTAATTTTTTTTAAATGATTGTGTTGTAATTTTTAATCTTGAACACATATTCATGTAATTTTATTAGACTGGTTATTTTAGAGACACTGTTGGCGGTGGTCTATTGGGTTGTACTCACACCCTGCTCAGGGTTCCATGGAACTTGGTTACCCAAGAAGACACTAAGTGTTCTCAAGTATAGGTTTGATAAAAGATAAAATCTTACATATTAATTGGGATTCAAGGATGGAATAAGATTTTTCGGGATAGGTGCATTCATTGGGACAATGTTTTGGGTTTTCCTGGTTTTGTATTTTGGGTTTGATGTATGACTTCCTAGAATGCATGATATACATTTCATTTGTCACACGATGCTTTTTTTCTTATTATAAACAATTTATATATTTATAAAACATAGTTATAATATTGCTATTATTTATTTTATTATTTCACATTCATATTCTCGAATAGTATCCCCACTATACCATCATAGACTCACGATGCTATACTGGCAGGAATACTTAAGGTACTATAGAAACCGATCTAATTACTATTTATAGTGAATTACGGTGGGGAAATTAAAAAAAAATTATTCATAATTATAATGATAATATTCAGTGTAACACCTTTATATTTTAAAATAACAATAAGTTTTATAGTATATATGGAACGCAACACTGATCTTAAATAAACAATAAAATTTTATTATTTAAATATGATCATTATAAACAAGTTATTATTTTAGCGGATATGAATAGGAGTAATCAAATTATGAAATATATATATATATATATATAATGTTTCAAATAAAATTTATTTATTGATTATTAAAAAATATTCATTCAATTTTTAGTAAGGTAATTATATTCTTAAAAAATACATTTTCTTCAAAAATTGTTTGTTTTTTCTTATTGGGAAAGAATATTATAATTAATTTTGAGATATTTTTGAAATTGTACTGTATAAAATGGTTATCATTTTTAAATTATAATTTAAAAAAATATCTTATGGATACATTTTGGGTTTTTTATTTAAAGATTGATTTTTCAGCGAATAGTGAAAAGTACTAATTTTTTTAAAACTAACATTTATTTTCATTGAAAATCCCATTATTATTTGAATTTGATCTAAAAACATGAATCTATTTTATATATAAGTAATATAATTAATTAAATAGGAACCATAATTTTAACAGATTTTAGTACAAGTTCATTTTTAGGCTTAAGAACACATTTTTTCAGAAACAGTTTTTCATTGCGTTTTATAAGATTATATTAAAATTAATTTGTTCCAATTCTATAAATTGAATCCTAAAATATGGATTCCATATTTATAATTATGATGTTCATGTTTTGTAAATATGTACCATTTGTTTTTTATCATTGTGGATAGTAATCGTAGTAAATATTTGTCACCACAGTAAGGGTAAATTAGGTAATTAATGTTAAAAATAATGCGATAAAGCCTAAATATATCCATGAAAATTATCCTTATTTTATTAAATAAGTGTTTCTCAATAATGAAAATATATTTTTTGAAAATTTTTAAATTTCTTGCCACTTTCAATTGATAATGACCATAATATCATTTTAAATAAAGAATAAAAACAAAATGTCACTCATTGTTTTAATATATCTAATATTTTTTCATAAGGATAAAATGTGGATAAGTTCATTTATACATGTTTATTTTAAATATTAATGAATTTTTTATCATGTTAATTCACAAAATTGATACGGTGCTTGTGAAATCAGTAGAAAAATCAAGTAAATGGTTTATAAAAACATTAAAAGTAATAAACTTTTGATGAATTATTATGTCACATGAATTTTTTAGATAAATATAACATATTAGTGGTTTTTTAAAATTTTATATTTTAATTTAATTACTATCTTAATGTCATTAAATTCAAACTATGTGAATAGTCATGAAAATGAATTTAATAGTATGTTATCTTAAATTATCTTTTAATTAATTAATTAAAATTCATGAAAATATTAGCCTCTTACAATTAAATTTTATTTGGTATATAATATTATTCATGGTCCATTTATGGTTTTTATTTCTTTTTATAGTAACTTTCTTGAGTAAAAAACCTAGATATCGTGGTAATCATCAAAATAGTTAATAGGGGTTAAAACTAAGAGATAAAGGTTTTAATATCGCCTAATCTTGTATGAATTTTATTATATGGGTGTATATGGACTCATAATCTTCCATCATTATAAATTTATAAATTTGGTTTCACTTTTATATGAAAATTAATTTATATTAATGTAATTCTTAAAGTAATTCCAAAATTACCCATACCCTCACTTATAAAAGGGAACATCCTATCCTCTATTACTCGTGAATTTTAAGAAAAATTATTCATAAAATACCTACCAAAGTATCTCCCAAAAATTTGTCCCCATGTACTCAAGGTATTTTTCTCACCAAAAGACCAAACATATAAGTATTAGGTTTTAATCCAAAGGGGTTATTAGATAAGAAGGTATAATTCCTAACCAACATATTTCATGTTCATTTATTCTTTTTTCTTCTTCATGTATTATTTAACCATGATAAAATAAAAAATAGTTATATCATATATACTTAAATGTTATTATTATTATTCTACACCCATTTTTCATCTCATTTTCCATCCTATGGGAAATTAAAACATCACTCATGTGTACGTGTGGATTACCACCTCCAGCAAGCGATGTGTTTCAATTTTCATCCCAACCTCAAAAGGATGGTTATTGTGTTTGATTCAATTTATTTATATTATATTCATTAAATGGTTATTATTTTTTAAATGTAATATTACATTTATTTTCTTCCCTTTCCATCCATTGAAAAATGACATTTGTGCATGTGTGTGGATTATCACCTCTATAAAGCGATGCCATTTTTCTTCATCGCCACAAAACAAGGATAGTATAAATAAGTTTATTTAAATATATAATATTATATCTATGATATAATCACCATTTTTTAAATATAAAATAATACTTACCTTCTTTTCCTCAAGTTCATTAAAAAACAGAAATGTTATTCATGGGTGCGTACTTCCTACTATCTCTATGATTATAATGTAATTAATTTTTCGTAACTGCCTTTCATGGTTGGTATTAAAAGTAAAATGAATGTATAAAAATTATAATTATTTCATTATTATTATTTTGGATAACATGGAAAAATTCACCTCATAAACCACAGTCAATATACTGATGTCATTTTGAAATTGTGAATTGAACATCCTAAAAACACATGATGTGGATAAAACTGATTAAGTAATTAAATATTTTATTTAAATAAATGAAATAAATGGCTTAATTATAAGGGTGTAAAATTTAAAATGGTTCATAAGAAATTAAATAATTGATAAAATTTTATTATATATGAGATAAAGAATGTATGTGAAATGTTGAACTCAAGGTAATGGATTTCTATTCTCATGTCATTTTCTTTTAGAATTATGTTATTTTCTCCCAGCTCAGCTTGCCTAGACATCCCATTCACCTTTTTGAATATAATCTCCACCCTATGGTGATGTAAATCTCACCCTTTGGCGATAGAATTCAATAAAATAATGAAAGAGAACCAACCAGTTCACCCTGATAATGATATCAAATCCTTTCATCTCGAGGATAAAGAGGTCCCATACGAAGTGACACCCACCAATCTTGAGGGAAATTCCCTGTAATATTGTACACCCTACTTTATAATTCCCAAAGGAGTGTCAAGAGTCGTGAGTCATCAAAATAATAAACAATGAGCGCAAGGATATCCAAAATGGGCACAGATATAAAGCTATATGGAGAACATATATCAAATAGTGCAGAAGCTAAAGTGGAGGCTACAAGAATAGTACCTCTAACAGTAGAAGGTTTAGGATCTTGATCCTTGCGGTTCTGTTGCACTATATATGTATAGCCTATACCGCGACCCTATGACGCTTCCAATATACCTAGAGTTGTTCCACCCTATTTTCACTGTGAACCTCGGGTCTAGCTACCACAGTCACAACCACCACCACAGCATGTTCAACTAGTTGTACCCCATATTACTACATTATGAGAATCTTTTGACCCTACTCCAAAATATGGAGTCAGTGAATACCCACTTTCACTGTATTTTGGTGGAAATATTCCATAGAAGAACTATATGTTTCCTATATTACTGGAATATTAGCACTCAATTGGGCCCCTCAGACACTATGTCGTTGTATGTATTATCCTACCACACCGGTAGAACCTCACATGGATACCTAAAGGTGTGTTTTGACTACTAATATCACCATGTGGAAGCTCCATATAACACTTCCTAATATCGGTCGAAGTAGTACCAGGTCAAGATGTTGAACCACCATGGCTCATACCCCTAGCCTCTCTTAGGTTACAGTCTATGATCAGCACCTGATTTACTATTCTAGAAATGGCAGTCAGCATAATGATATTCACCTGCGATCGGATGTTATACCTGACACCATACTAGAATTTCCTATCTCTAGATATCTCATCACCCATTATAATAAGTGAGAAGTGCTGGAGCTCTATAAAACGGGGTAAATATTCTATAACTGATAATGCGACTTTCACTAGATGTAAGAACTCTCTGGTTCTATTGGCTCTCAAATCCTCGAGATAGAAATAATCATAGAAGTCTTCATGAAAATACCTTCATTCCATCTCCCAATGACAATCAGTTTAAGTGATAACATCCCACTATCTCTTGTAAGAATCACACATCATGTACATAGTGAGCGTTACCCACCTCTCAGGATGCCTCTCTAAGTGTTGTAAGATATATAGTATGGATTATATCCATGACTTTGCCACATGTGGCATGTCATCCCCTTAAAACATGGGAATATGTTGCTGATAAAACTCACATATCAACTCTACCATAGTTAGGGTGGTTCTTGATGCTCCTTGAACAGTTTGCATGAAACACATAAAGCCTTCATGGAACTATGCCTCAGCACCTGTGTCTAGTACAACTCCTGGTTCCATAACTGACACAACTTGGGGATCTACTTGTATCTCATGTCCTAACACCTCTAGAGTATGACCATTGCCACCCTACTAGTATACCACTTGAGGTCTTCATGGTTTTATGGATCTATAATTCCAAACACACACCTCATTTCATGATCATTATCAAATTTCATAGCTCAAAAGCATATATTTTTAATCCAAATAGGTAAAAAAAATCCTCTATAAGAACACACCCCTATGAATACTCCATGATTCAGGTTTTGGAAATGTATAGATCAGATATAAGTGATATAAACTACCATAATCCCACTACTAATATCGGGTCTGGTCAATTTATCTTCTACAAATTACTCAATTCTACATTTCATTTTACTTGAATTCATTTTCAATTGAGTTCACATATTCATTCTTATTTTCCATCTAAATTCATGATTATTCACATGTATATCACAATTCAATTTAGAAGGTTAAACCATGGTTTTCCAAATTCTGATCCATAAGGGCCCATACTCCCTAGGGACCAAAGCTTGTTGTCCATCCAATCTATACCACAACACATCCTAATAAACCTATCACAAAAACAGTCATATTTATCATATAATATATCACAACAACATGAAATATTAATGCACCCAGAATGGAATGGAAAAATGCATGGAATATGATTTCTAAAAAGTTTCTAATATGATGCATGAGATGGAATACCCTCATGTCATTATGTTTCAAGTAAAATAGAACCCATAATCATAAAAATAATAATAGTAAAAAACAATTTCATCGCCCAATGGTGGAATTAAATGAACTGTAAGAGTCAAAATTTTGAAAACAACAATTCAATTCGATGAAATTTAGATTTTTCCTATATGTGGGTTAGCTATGCTCAGGGAAATATCATTACCAAATTAATATTCCTTTATATCCCTTTTTATTTTTACCAAATAGTAAATCAAACTGAAAAATAAACTGCCATTGATACCAATTTGTAACATTCTAGTTTCGAATACCACTCAAACATTCTCTGTACCCAGTTATCCACATAGCATTAATCACATATCCCCAAATTCCAGAGTCTTTTGACAAGTAGCAAGGCCCTAGGATTGTTAGTGTGGAGGTTATTCCCTCATTAGCAGATTGTAACACAGTATAAATATAACAACAGTTCATTAGAGAAAGCAGTAAACCATAAAACATAAATAAACAATAGAGGACTGTTAGTATAAATAAATCCATGAGTCATGTCATATACAAGACGATGGTACATGTCACATGTTTCTAATAAAACATACAAAAAATTTACACAGCAATCATATTCAATAAATGTCTCAAAATTACAAAAATTCCAAAAGAATCTCAGTATCATTACAAGCCTCATCTTTGTCTCATGATCTCCTTCTCCTAAGTAGCATATCAAATACTTGTATTAGTGTGCTTTACCTTATCTGCACCTACAATCATATAATATTTTTGGGTCAAAAAAGGTGACCCAAATAGGTTGTGAGATATAATACTAATATTCAACCACCCAAGGTTTGTGATAAGCAGTAATTGAATATATATATAATGAGTGTGCATGCAGTATGAAAATAAACAAGTAAGTACTCAATGGTAAACCTATATCTCATTTATTCAATTTCATTTAACAATTTAATCTCATTGAATTTATATTTCTTGAGATTTGGCTCAAACCTAGAATCCCTTATATAGTCAATAGCCCAAACAGATACCTAAACATTCCATCTATAAAAATATGAGTCAAGCTCAAATCCAAGATTGTGATTTTTCTTGGAAGACGGTTTATATAGTCATTTATTCTTAATTTAATTTGGAACCTGATCCCATCCCTAACATTCCTAATATGGAATTCATGTATTTCTCTAGGTGTGATATAAAATTGTCATCATCCTTGACATTTTTGAGTTGGAATTCAAGTATCACCTAGCTATGATATACACCAATACCCTATAATCTCATCCTGGTGAACATATTAGGAACTAATATTTCTCTAGGTGAGGTAATGTCCATTACATATGAGTATGTCCTTGGAATTCCATTAAGGAATCCCCAAGTATCACACATGGCGCATAAGGTCAAATTCACTTTTTGATTCCATCCATGACATCCTTCATTTGGATCCATGATTAACTTGGAATATAAATCAATACTCAATGATTCCATCCATGTAATCCTTAATTTGGATCCATGATTATCTCATGGAATAATCAAGGTTCATTCCATTGATTCCATGAATATAATCCTTCAATTAGATAAATGATTCACCCAAGGAATAAATAGGTTCAGACCTTTGAGTCTATCCATGGAATCCTTCAACAAGATCCATGAACCACCCTTGGCTATTAAGTTATTCACCAATTCAATTACATTTAAACACTTTATTTAATATGCCATGGTCAAAACCAATTGCATTCAAATACATCTCACCTAAAAAGTTGATTTAAGCATTGGAAAACCTCATAAGGCTTGTCCTTTCAATTACTTACATGTAAATTTTTAATTTAATAAGCCTCACAAGACTAACAAGTTGTTACATGGATTAGTTATCATTTATCTCACATGGTAAAATCTAGAATAAGAGAAATTAAGCTTTAGAAATGGATACATGGCATAGGAATAATTTAACTCACACGGGAAATTCATCATTAAGAGGAAATTAAATCTAAATAAGTAATTTCATAACAAGGCCAAGGTTCAAGTCTTCTATCCCAAGAATTTAATCATTATAATTAAAATCTATCAGTATTTGAAATTAAATTTATAATCAATTTAATGATTAACATCCCATGAAAGTGAAAAACGCACACCTCAAGGGGTTTCCAAGGCACAATCCATCAAAAGTTCCATTTAATAAACCTCACCCAAATGAGTGATGCAAGTTCAATGAATTAATCCAATAACAAATTTCAATAAACCTCTTTAATAATATATAACATGCCTATCAAAAATAGTTAGTTAATTCCATTCAAAGGGATACCAGAAAATTGGGTGTGCGACATGATGGAAAATATAAATAGTCTAAATTTGAGTGAAAGGCATGATACCATCTACCTTAGGTCTATGCTAGATAACTCATACAGTATCAGCTATATATTTGAACTGGGTTGGGAGAAATCTGAAAAATGGATGATGAATAATAAATTATAGAATATGTTCCTAAAATACAAAATAGCACAGCCGATATACAAAAGAATAAATAATGGCTAAAAATGAATTTAGATCTTACTATTATGGATCCAAGGAGACAAAATGTGTTTTAATTGAATATTGGATAAAATATATACCTCAAATACAAGGTTATCCAAATGTGAGATATTTTACAAGGTTTACAATTGTTGTACATAGTAATGAAATAGATATTTAGGGTTTAAATATATTTTTAATTTAATTAAAAAATTTAAAATTTCCAAAAACAATAGGGTCACATGGTTTGACCACATGGTTTTTTAAACCATGCAAAAATCATGCATGGATTCCTATAGACCAAAGGACATAGCACATAGTTTACCTACACAGTTTACTAACGATGTACAATCTGTGAAAAGATTCACTCCCAAATTCTAAAAAACCTGCAAACCTTGTTGCACGATTGTGAGGCCCTACTTTTATGGTTTACCAAACTTTTTGGCCTCATATTTTCTCCCAAAACATGGTTTCTAGGCTCTATACTATCCATGGACACCCATGCGCCCTCTATGACCTCAACAGGAATTCATATTATATCATGTTTAAGAAATTAAACTAAGAGTTGATGAAAAAACAAGGAATTTTTACATCAAAGAAAAATCAAGTGCTTACATTGTATATATATGTTTATATATACATATATATATATATATTAAATATGACATTTATTAGTTATGAGATGTGTTGATAGAAAAAAAATTGTAGTGGTTTGGGAGGTGGTAGTCTTTTATACACACGAATGATGGTTTCGTTACCCATTTGATGGAAGAGGAGATGAATATAGTTTTTTTCATTAACATAAATACATATCAATATATTTAAGATAATAGTGTTAAAATTTCATCATATTTTAATATGAATTTAAGGAGGTGAAAGAATAAATAAAACAAAAATATTCAATTAAAAGTTATAATTCTTTTTTAGAAATCCTCCTTTGTTTTAAACCTTAAGCCCTATAATGTTGTTATTCTACCCAAACTAAGGACTATAGAATATGGGGGGAATTTTATGAATATATTTTTTCAAGGTTTTTCTAAACTATAGTGATCAAAATGCGCTATAAAAAGAGGATAATAAATTATATTTTATAAGTGAGGGGAGGAAAACTCTTGAAATTACATGAAATATTAAATTAATATAAATTAATTTTGATGGAAAAATGGAAAAATTGATATAATTAAAATATAACATAAGGATGAGTTGAAATATTCTCATCCAATAAAATTAGGATAAGTTTAGTTTTTTTACACCCATATCTTTTGGATTTAACCCCTCATTAACCCTTTTGTCTATTACCATGGTATCAATTATTTTTACAATAAAGGAGTTATGAAAGTTAATATAAAAGAAAAGTTGACCCATAAATAGACCATGTTTGATATTATCAACCATATCCCATTCATTTTTTATAAAGATAATATTTCTAGAAATTTTAAATCATTAATAATTCATTATTTCTTTTAAAATATCAATAATGACATATTTGAAACTAGTCAATTAATTTGACTTTGGAAAAAACATGATACCAAAGAAATTATAATCATTTCAAAAATACCTATCATGTTATATTTATCTAAAAATTCATGGAACATAACATTATAGTTAAATTATATTACTTTTAATATTTTTAAAATAATTAATTTTATTTTTCTATTAATTGAACAAATACTGATTTGGTGTTGCGTAAGAATTTATGGTAATTATTTCATCACTAAAAACAACATATAAATTAAAATGATAAAAATAATTTATATTTAAAATAAATAATTAGAACCTAACATAAGTTGTTTTTATCTCTCTTACAAAATATTATATATATTAAAAGCAAGAGGGTAAATTTTTTAACTTTTTATAATATACATGATATAATAAAAGAAAATACATTTTCAAATATTGGATAGTAAAGGTAGAAAACACCTATCCAATAAAATAAATAGAATTCTTAGGGATAGTTTTAGGCATTATCATTTTATTTTTATCCTTAACTACCCTGTTTACCCTTACTAGAGTAATAAATAATTACTATGGATATTATTCCTAATGACTAAAAATAATAGGGTACTATTTAATAAATTTGGACCTTTTATTTTAAAATATGTAATCCATTTTTTAAGATTCAATTCATAGAAGCAGAGTAATTAAATTTAAAATCAAACCCACAAAATGCAGCAAAAACGGCTTTTCAGAAAAATTCCCTTTTAATTATAAAAAAGTTTATACCAAATTTATAAATAAAATTCATTAAAAGGGACAAATTTGGAATATTTTTAATCAAAATGGATTAATTAATTTTTATAACTAATATAAAATAGGATTTTACATAGAAAATACTTTAAAATAAAATACAGTTTCCAATAAAAATCAGTATTTTTCACTATCAATTGGAAAATCAATATTTTCATAAAAATACAAAAATTTCACCCTAATATAACATATATATATATATATATATTCAATTTTCAAAAAATAAGTTGATTTTTTTAAATTAAAATTATAAAATTTATAAATCAAACTTTTAAATAAAACATTATAAGAAAAAGTGTTTAATAAAACTGTGTACTTTTTTATTTAAAAATTTCTTAATATTTTTATAGTGAATATAACTATATATAATATAATTCATGAATACTATTAAACATGTAAATTATTTATTCTAACATTAATTGGGTTATTAAATTCTTTCCACATTTTTAAATTTCATCCCCATGATTTGATTCGTTTTATAAATAAGTGGGGATATATTTCCCTCATAGCATTTTCATATTCCTGTTTTTCTTCAGTCATATGTTTTTCCAAAAAAAACTATAACTTGATTAATTTTCTTATTATAAAACACATTCTATCTATGATTAATAATATTATGATTTTATTATTTATAATAAATATTATCTTCCAACTAAACTAATTTTGGGATCATAACATGAGATGGATCTTACATATATTTTCTTAACATCAAAACATAAAATATGTTATATACCTTGGATAAACCTAAGGGAAAGACCTATCAGTTAAAAACCAATCCAAATTTCTATAGGATTTTATATGTTCTAATAAACCATGTACTTATCTTCCACTCATAACCAAAATTCATCACACGTTTCTATAGAGATACTTCAATAAAAACAAAATCACCTACCTCTAATGAAATATATTTCCTCTATTTAATGCATAAATTTATTTTATACTATTAGTCATCATAATATATTGTTGAATTATCTCCATATTCTCCACCAATTCTTATAACAACTCTAGTTCCATTATCTCCCTTTCTTTAACTTCATCCAAAAAATATGGAGTTTGACATCACTTTTTATATAATTCCTGAAATGGTGTCGTATGTCTACTAAAGTAAAATAATATATTTATAAGAAAACTAAACCAATGAATGATTTAGGTCCCAAATTCCTTGGTAATACATTGAACAGGAAAAAATCATTTCTTATAAGGTCTAAATCATTCTCTCAGACTATCTATCAGATTGAGGATGAAAAGTTTTACTAAAATTTAATTCAACTCTCTATGACTTCTGAAATCCTTTATAAAAATTAAAAGTGGACTTGGGATTGTAGTAAAATTAAATGGAGATTTTAACACAATGAAACCTAACTATATCCTTGAAATAAAATTAATGAAGCTGATATAGAGACATATTATATCAAATGGGAAGGAGGTTTATAGATTTAGTTAGTCGATCGAGAATAACCGAAATTATATTATTAACTAGAGATGTATTTGGTAATACCACAAAAAAATCTATAGATATATTTTCCCATTTCCACTCTATAAGTTTCAATAGTTAAAGCATCCCCCTCATTAATTTTTATTTTTATTCAACCTGTTGACAACAATTTTCATTCTAGTATATAGATAGAACCTTTTGAGGAATTATATGGAAAGTGGTGTCAGACTCGAACTTTTTGAGATAAAGTATGAGAATGGAATTTTATGGGAATAGAGTTAACTATGGAAGTGGATGAGAAGGTAGGGATGATTCATCAATATATGATGATGGATCATATTAGGAATAAATCTTTTTTGGGTAACTAAGGAAGAGTTCTTTCATTCTAGGTGATTGTTATGAGTTTTGGAAAAAAAGGAAGTTAAGTTCGTGGTTCACTAGACTATACAAAATCCTATAAAAATTTGGATTAATTTCAAACTGAGTGGCCTTTCCTCCAATTTTATCTCAGGTACATAACATATTTTATGTTTTGATGATTAGAAAATATGTGTCATATTCATCTCATGATTTGATCCCCAAAATAGTTCAGTTGGAAGATAACATTTCATATGAGGAATTATGTGTTAATATTCTTGAACTTGAAGAGAAATTGTATAAAAATAAGGTAATTCATAAAGTTAAGGATTGTTTGAAAACCTATATAGTTGAAGAAGCAACATGGAAATCTGAAAATTCTATGAGGGAAATAAATCCCCCACTTGTTTATTAAATTAATAAATTTAACTAGATGCAATTTACAAGAGGAAGAATGTAACAAAATAGTTAATGATTTAATATATAATTTCCATGTTTATTAGTATTCATTAATTATATTATATATAGTTATAATCATAATAAAAATATTAGAAAATTTTTAAATCAATAAAGAAATGGTTTTATTAAACTCTTTTTCTTATAAGGTATTATTTAAAAAGATTAATTTATGAATTTTAGATTTTAAAATTTAAAAATATATATCATTTTTTAAATCAATATATAAATATTATCTTAATGTGACTTTTTTATTTTTTCGAAAATAATGATTTTTAGTAAATAGTGAAAAATGTGGATTTTTATTAAAAATTGTATTTTATTTTCAAGTATTTAAAATATAAAATTATATTTTGGATTAGTTTTAAAAATTAATTAATCCATTTTGATTAAAAATAATCCAATTATGGTATGTTTCATGAATTTTATAGTTCAAGTAGGTATAAAAACATTTTTATACTTAAAAAGGTGTTTTCCTAAAAAATTGTTTTTCTTCGCATTTTGCAGGTTTAATTTTAAATTAAATTTAGCTAATCATGTTAATTAAATCATTACAAATGTATTCCATGTTTGTAATTATGTGTTCTAGATTTATTAAATCAGTCCCTTTTATTTTTTTCATTATAAATAGTAACTGTAATAAATATGTGTCACCTCAATAAGGGTAAATCATGTAATTAAGGATAAAAATAATGTAATAAGGCCTAAATCACTCTCTAACACTTGTATGTATTTTATTTGATATATTTTTCAACCTTGACTATCCATGATTTTAAAATTTATCAATTTATATCCACTTTCCTTTGATTATATCATTTATATTATATAAATTAAAAGAAATCCACTCTCTTGATTTTGATATCTATAGTATTTAGTAAAAGGGATAAAAACTTATGTTCAGTTAAAAATGGTTATTTTAAATATAAATGAATTTTTTATAATGTTAATTTAAATATAATTTTTATTGGTTAAATAATTACCTTAAATTTTTATACAACACCGACTTAGTATCAATTCAATTAATAGAAAAATAAAATAAATGATTTTAAAAATATTAAAAATAATATGACTGGAATGAATTATTGTGTTTTGTGAATTTTGTATATAATTATAACATGATATAAATTTCTTAAAGTATTCCATTTTAATTCCTTTTTTAGGCTATTTTCAAAGTCAAATTAAATGAATAGTTCCAAAAAAGACATTAACGATATTTTATAATAAATAGTGTTTTATTAAATGAATTAAAATTAAAAAAAATTCTATATCCTAATTAATGGGATATGGTTTAGAATATCAACCATGGACCAATTATAGGTAACTTTTCCTTTAATATATATTTCTATACTCCTTTAATGTGAAACTATTTGATATAATAGTATTAGAAAAAAGGCTTAATGGGGGTTAAAACCAAAATAAAATGGATAAAACATCACTTAAACTTGTAAAAATTTTATTTGATAAGAATATTTTTACTTATACTCATCTTATATTATAATTATATCAATTTTGAGTCATTTTTAATTGAAAATTAATTTATATTAATTTAATATATTAATTAATTCCAAGAGTTCCACTCCCCTCACTTATAAAAGGGCACCTCCTATCCTCATTTCCTCAAACATTTTGAGTAGTATAGTTCAGGAAATATCGAACCAAATACATTAATAAAATCCCTCCCCAAATTATATATGAATTATTTTGTCATAATACTAACCTTAGAGAAACTAAGGTGTAAAGAAAAAGAGGTTGTTTGAAGAAGAGGTATATCTTTTAACCGAATGTTTTAGATTTATTTATTATTTTATCTTTCAAAAATACTATTAAAACATGATTAAAAAAATAACATAATCAAATATATACTGAGATATTTTTATATTAATTTCATAACTTATATCCATCTCCTCTTCCATAAAATATGATACAAAATCGTCATTCATGTGTACAATGGACTACTGCCTCACGAACTGATTTAATTCGCTTTCCATTAGTGCTTATCATATATGGTTATAATGATGTATTTAATTTATGTATATTATATTCATGAAATATTTATCATTCTATAAATATAATATTTCACCTATTTTATTAACTTTCTATCTATTGAAAAATGATATTGTCATTCATGTGTACATGTGGACTACCACCTCTACAAAGCAATGAGATTCATTTTTCATCACAACATATCATCAATGATATATATTAGTTTATTTAAAGATATAATATTATATTTATGATACAATAATAATTATATAAATATTAAATAATATTTACCTTCTTTCAATCATTATATTTGAAAAATGGAAATGTTGCTCATGCAAATGTACACCCTACCCTCTCTATGATTGTAATGTTGTTCATTTTTCATAACCATATTTCTTGGTTGGTTTTAAAACTATAAATAATGTATAAAAATATTAATTATTTCATGGTTAATGTTATTTATATTATATAATAATTTCCATTTGGACAATAGTCATCCTACCAAATCCTTTTTGTACATATGAGCCAAATATCATCAAAACATATGATATGAACTTAAATGATTAAGTAATTGAATATAACACGGTAATAAATAATGTAAAATAACTATTTAATTTGAAAAATAAAATCTTAAGAAATTAAATAATAAAAATAAGTTTATTATTTTTGGAATACAAATAATGTACATGACGATTCAGACTCAATGTAAGGGATACTTTAACTTAGAACATTATTTTAAATATTTTACAGATTTATTTTCTAAATATTTTTCATCCATTGAAAAATTATTAAAACAAATTATGATTTATTTTATATTGAAAAATTTAGTTATAAATTAAATTTTATTCCACATTTTACATTCATTCAAATATTTTTAAAATTGAATAATTTTATGGAATGTTTTGAAAAAAAGGAAAAAATTAATGTTTTATTTTAACATATACAGAGTCAATGGTTTTCCCCACTACAATAACCATTATTTTATTTTTGGATTACTTTACATGTTTTCATGTTTTCTTCAAATAAAAACCCTCTTACTCTTTGTTTTGGGTTTTTTAAAATATCTTAAAGGAAAGGGTTTTTTTATATCGGAAGGTGATTTTTATATGGGTTTAATATAGTTTTTCAATGGTTTATGATAAAAAATATGAAATTATAAAATATTTTATTCATGATATGTTACATGATAATTATACATGGTGAATAGGTGAGCACAATAAAAATTATATGGAAGGTGAGACTTGTTATAAATCTCCAATACATTTGTTATTATTTCTTATCATCAAAAGTAGGAAGGCGGGAGTTCACTAAGATGTTTTCTCAATTGGATTTAACTAAGTTCCAATTATTTCCAATATGAGTTTAAAATGGCTTATGAATGTGATAGTATAACTTTCCAAAAAGGTTTTATATTTTCTTTATATGGGTTTAAAGGTTATATTTGAGTAAAAAGTGTGTGTTTTTCATGTGGGTATGATTTATTTCATATACTCAAATAATATTATAATAAATGTAAATATTTTATGTTTTTTTATGTTTTTTTACTATACTATTGGGTTTATTGTTTTATTTTTCTATCTAATTTTTTTGTTCTCATACCACATTTATAAAAAATTTCTGATAGGGTATAAGGATGTGGGGAAGAACAAAGAAGAGTCCAAGTTTACATTCATGGAGATTTTTTATGAAAAGAAAACATAATTCCTTTTAAAAGTTATATATTGTTGTAAAATGGATACTGAGTAGAATATTTATATTTTTAGTATATGGGTTTGTTATCTAAGAGTTATAGCCTAATTATATCAAACTCTAAAATATAAATATCCTAGAAATTTAAGAAATTTTACATACCATGACTTCAAATATATTTTCTAGATCACTGATTCATTATTCTACTACCACTAAATCTAAAGTTACACCAAAATCCATAGGTTTTTTTTCATGAAATGATCAACTATCAACATATTCCTCTGTGGAAAATCTAGTTTCTCTACAACATGGATCCCATCAAAATTTATAACCTACTTCAACTGACCCATTACTACAATAAATTACTTAGTTCCAATTCCAACCATTATAATATATTGGTTTAGAATTATATCTTCCTCTTCAAGCCTTATTAATTTATCTTATTTGTTTCCTCTATTGAAAAACATTATTAATATAAATTAATTACATAAAGAAACATGGAAACATTAAAATCCTATGTCATTTCAACTTAATAATAAAGTAGAATATTTTAAGGGTATTTTATTAACATTATCATAAACTCTATAGTTATCTCGACCATTTCTTTGATATCAAATATAAAGACACATCTATAAAACATTATGTAATGTTGAGTTTTTAGTCAATAATTCACTTTCCTACATATCTAGGATCTTTATAGTTTATATTTTTAAAAAATTAATGCATAATTATTACATAACAACCACATATATTAAAAAGTGTACACTTATACTCAATATCAATTTTTCCCACAATATAAAACATATAAAATGAAACATGTCTTCTTTTCAAGAAAAATCTTCATGAATTTAAATTTTCCCTCTTCTTTGTTCTTACGCTTCCTTAAACCATGTGAAAAATATTTTAAAAATATGGGATGAGTACAAAAATATCAATAAGGTACATAAAAAATAATAAATATTTTTTTCTATTGAAAAACTTGAAAATACAAAACATTTGTACCTTTATAATAATATTCTTTAAGGGTATGAAATAAATCATACCCACATGAGAAACACACACTTTTTTCTCAAAGATAACCTTTAAGTACCATGGAAATAAAATATAAACCCTTTTAGGAAACTCAGATCATAATATTCATAATATTTGTTAAATTCATGTCATAAAAACTAGATCCGAGTAAAATTTATTAGAGAACCATCTTTTTTAATACCCTCTTTGATTAATTTGAAGACAAGGAACATTACCTAATCCATTAGAGAACAATAATGGGGATCACCCATAATATAAGTTCAATTAGTCCCACCTGTTCATCATATATAATTATTATGCACCATATCATGAATAAAACAATTTATGATTTCACTATTTTATCATAAAATCCTTGAAAAAATATTTTAAACCTATATACAAAATACCTTAGGATATCAAAATACACTTTCCTTTTAAAGCCCTATTTTCAAACAAAATACCCCTAAAAAGGGAAAGTTGATTTTTATTTAAATAAATACTAAAATATTATAAAGGAATCCAAACATTAAAAAACTATTATGGAAGTATGAAAAACTATTGACATCGTATACATTAAGATAAAACATTACATTTTCCTTTTTATCAAAACGATCCATAAAATATTACCTTTTGAAAACCAATAAAAGAATGTAAAAAGTGGAATAAAATTTCCCATATAATTCCTTTATGTCCATATAAAAATATCTATATAATAATTTTAATAATATATACATGGATGAAAATGATTTAGAAAATAAATCTTAAAAACATTTAAAATGATGTTTTAAGTTAAGGTTTCTCTTACTTTGAGTCAGACTCATCATGTATGTCATTTATATTCTGGAATAATAAACGTAAGTCAATTATTTAATTTATTAAAAACTTATTTTGAAGTTTATTACTCCTTTTATCTTATGCATTACCTTGATATATTCAATTACTTAATCATTTAAGTTCATGTCTGGTGTTTTGACAATATTTGGCTAATATGTCCAAAATTACATTGATTTGTTGAGTATGGTCCAAGGGGTAATTATTATATCATCTAAAGAGTAATAATCATGAAATAATTATCATTTTTATACATAAATTATACTTTTAAAACCAACTAACAAAGATGGTTATGAAAAATGAACTGTGTTACGGTCATGGAGATGGTAGGTCGTACATAATCATGAATAACGTTTCAATTTTTCAACAATAATTATGGAAAGAATATAAGAATTATTTCATCCTTAAAGAATTATATATTATCTATTTAAGTAAACATATTCATATCATCTATGTGATGTGGTAATGAAAAATTAATTACATCACTTAATGTGGGTGATAGTCTACACATATGTACAAACAACATAATGATTTTTCAAAGAATAAAAATTTAAGAAAATATATGATCTATTAGAATTAAATAATGATAAATATTTCATGAATATTGAGTATATCTATTAAATCCATCATTATAACCATTCATTAGAGGAAGTGATAGAAAATAAATTACATCAGTTCGCAAGACGGCAGTCCACCATTCACAAAAAAGATGGTTTTCCCCCATTTTATGGAAAATCATTAGTATATAATTTATTAAATTAAAAAAGCATCTTAATATATTCAAGATACTTTTTTTATTTTGAGCATTGTTGAATAATATTTGGAGGAATAATAAGAAATAAAACTAAAAAATTCTATTAAAAGATCTACCTCTTCTTTGGAAGTCCTCTTTTGCTAACTAAGGACTCTATAATGTGGGTAGGGATATTAGTAAGGGATTTTGGTAGGGTTTTTATAAACTAGAGTGATTAAAATGTGTGAGGATAATAATAGTGGAGGTATATCTTTATAAGTGAGGGGAGGGGAACTCTTTAAACTACATAAAATATTAAATTAATATAAATTAATTTTCATGGAAATTGGCACCAAATTGATATAATTGGAATATAGGATGTTGATGATTCTAAATATACTCATTCAATAAAATTTTTACTAGTTTAGATAATTTTTTAGCCCATATATTTTGGTTTTAACCACCAATTAACCCTTTTTTCTATTATCGTGGTATCAATGTTTTTTACATTAAGGGACTAAAGAATTTACTATAAAAGGACAAGTGACCCATAAATAGAACATGGTTTATATTCAAAATCATATCCCATTCATTTGGAAAAAGATAATATTTTTCAAAATTTTAAATCATCTAATAATACATTATTTTTTATAAAATGTCATTAGCTTTATTTTCATAACTATTCATTTAATTTAATTTGAAAACTATATGAAAGGAAATAAATTTTAATCTAATCCCTTAAAACATCCCAATAATGTTATATTTATCTAAAAAAATTGGAACATAATAATTCATTAAAATTATATTACTTTTCATATTTTTATAATTATTTCTATTATATTTCTATTATTTGAATAAATACAGTGTTGGTATTACGTAATCATTTAAGGTAATTACTTCATCACTAAAAATTAGAAATAAATTTCTATGATAAATAAATTATTAATCTTTAAAATAATCATTTATAACCAAATATAAGTTTTTTTATCTCTATCACAAAATAATATAAATATTAAAATCAAGAGATTGACTATAGAAACCTATGTTTATCATACATATATATTACAAAATATTTTATAAATATTAATTACATTACAAAAACAAACAACTAAGAACTATAATAGTTTAGTGTATTTGAAACCTAGAAATACAAAAAACTAGTCCATAGGTAAACTACATTATCTCCCATTATGATCTTAATAACTATCACCCTTTTAGATATATCATGCATAATAAATTTCTTCATAACTTGGTAAAAGTAAACATAAGAAAGGGTGAGCTTATAAATTTATAAAGGGTAAAATAGGGAGATATATAATCATAAAATTAACATAAGGTTATGAGAACGTGATCATAACATTTGAAAACCATACCCTTTATATCAACAATCATAATATTGATTCATGGAATAAATATTGGAATTTCATAATACATAAATCATAAAGGAATCAAATAACATGATCCATGATAACATAACATTGTCATAAGACCTATATTTTCTCAATACATATAATCACAAAAAATCTTATTTCAATTCTACCCCCAATATATTCATAACATGTGAGGCTTTGGAAACCCACTCATGTACTTGATTTGGTCTTGGGATGACCTCTCATGTACTATATTTCGGGCTTGGTATAACCTCTATTGTACCCTTCATTATATCATTGCTTGTGGAAAAGAGATGTGTTTCATAATCATTTCCTCATATCATAACTGATGCAAAATAAGAGGGTTTTAATGAATTATATCATGGTATGACCCATGGAAGAGAAACTGATTTCATAAATATCATGTCATCATAAACCATTATAATAAAGAATAAGAATATTATCCTTGGATCATATCCCGAGTAAATCATAAGTAAACTCAAATGATGTCATCTTATATGGAGAATTATTTTCAAATAAAAATAACTGAGAACATTTATTGATGAAAATAACATTTCTTTGACAATCAATTTTTTAAACTAAAATCATTTCCAAATTTTTTTTATTTGAAAGTAACATTGAAAAATTATAAAGAAATCTTTAAAAATCAACTAAACATTTCTTGAAGAAAATATCATTTCCACCTTGAAAAATAGTTTTTAAAAAAATACAACATTTCGAAGATATATGTTTTTCAAAATAAACTTGAAAACATATAAATTAGCCTTTAAATAAAACAATATCCATAATTATGGGAAGTTTTTTTCAGGTCATACATGTTAAAATAAATATTCCTTTTATATTTTAGATGAGATCTGTAACACCCCAAACTTCTACGGTACGCTTCTCTTTGAATAATGCGATAGCGTGTGTTGTACGCAACACCGAGTTCTAACAACCAATCAAACTAGCCGTTATGAATAGTAATACCTACTTTTTAAAATTATATATATTTTATATTTCAAAATGGACTTCATTTTTTGATTCGGAATATCAAATTTAGCATAAGGTGAAATTTTGGTACTTTTCGGATAACTTTCATATTTTGATGAATAGTGAAAATTACTAAATTTTAATTAAAAACAACTTTTTTAATCAAAATAATTAATAGTGATAAATTATGAATTTTATTAGTTTTAAAGTATATTTATAATATATTTTTACCATTTAATATAATGTTGGTCATTGGACATAATTTTACAATTAAACCGAACATAAACAAGTGTCAATCTTTTGATAGTTATTATCTCTTAAAAACACGCTTTTTGTTTTGACAGCGGGAATTAATTTTAAATTAATTTCTGCCACTTCTATGTTTTGAATTTAGGAAAATGGATTCCATATTTGGAATCAGGATGTTCAAATTGTGTAAATAGGTAACTTTTATTTTTAGACATTTTGAATAATTACTGCGGTAAATATTTTATTTACCATGGTTAAGGGTAAATCCGGTAAATAAGGGTTAAAAAATAATATTATAATAATACTAAATTACCCTAAAACGTGTCTTGAACCTATTGGTTGATACATGGTCGACCATGGGCATCTTTGGGTTGATTTTGGGACCCCATGGATCCACTTGTAAGTGATAATGACACTTTATTTTAATTAAGTTAAAATGAATACAAAAATGACACAAGCATATATCTTTTAGCAAAACAATTGTTACATAGGGTTATATATGTTGGATTTTAGATTATAAATATTAATTAGAAAGATAAAAAGATTTCATACATAATGATATTTTATTTATAATTTTTAGACATTAAATAATTTATTTTATTTATGACACAATGATGATGCAGTAATTACTATAATAGTGAAAAATTAAAATAATTGATATTATAAATGACCAAATAAATATAATATGAAACTTTTAATGAATTAAAATAATTTTCTAGGATAATATGATATATTAGGATTGATTTAATTGACTTTGTTCGAAGTAATCATTCTGTTATGAGTTTCACAAAAATCAACTATTGAATAGTGTCAAAATTGACATAAAAGAGTTCTTAAAACAAATATTATATTATTAATTGATATTAAATTCCTAAAAATCTAAGGTTCGTCCAAGAGACTTATATCATGATAGTTTCATCATTAATGGACCACTTGGGGGTCTCTTGGATGTATATAGTAAGTTTATTAACCATATTATATAAAAATACAAAGAGGCATTGTAAAAGTGAAACTAATTAACTTAGAGTTAATACTTAAAGATAAGGTTAATATAAGTACCCAAACCGGTCTAAATTCTATTGGTTGAGTTGTTTTCGACCCATCCCCACCTTAAACTTTGAATATTAAACTTTGGAGCCATTGTAAACCGAATATGAATTTATTATAAACTAATATCTCTAGCTTTTGCAAAGGTGCCCCTCACCCCTCTTATAAAAGGGCACTCCTCCTTCTCATTTCGTCACACCTTCAAAGCCTTTTGGTTCGGCCAAACTCTGCCCAAACACTCTCCCAACTTCCCTCACTAAAACCTAGGGGCCTTAGTTTGATTAGAAAGCCAACCTAAGGAGCCCTTTTGATCAAATCAAAAGGAAGAACCCGAAGAAGAGGTAATGATTTCACCACCCTTTTCTAAGTTCATTTCTTCTTCCACTTCTTCTTCCTTTGTTGTTACCATTCTAAAATAATAAATCCAATATCATATATATACTATGATGTTATTATAAATATGGTACAACCATATTCAGTATTCTATCCACCCTTTGAATAACATGTCACCATACGTGCGTACGTACGGCTTACCGTCTCCACGTCATGGTGTAATTATTATTCAATATAATATTATTTGGATGGGTATAATAATGATGTGTAACTCATGTAAATAATAAATATAACATGTTAATGATTCTGTATATATGATATACCATCCATTTATATATTATTTTAATATCAAAAGAATGATATTGTCGCTCGTGCGTACGTACGGACTACCGTCTCCACGAACGCGATGAGATTCATTCTCCATCGTATCCATTCAAGTATAATTATCATTTGATGATTTAAAAATGATTTTTAAGGACTTGATATCATTCTGGATATGAATAAGATACAACAAACATGGCTTATGTAACAAAACATATAAAAGAAAATGAGTAAGTTAACACCCGAAACGACGATAATTCTAAGATATTATTAACAAATCAATGTTAAAAGATCATATATGATATCATATTAATATATATGATTCTTGTATAACTTAATAACAATTATTTCACCATTATACAGGAGGTTAACCTACCCCAACCAAGGAAAAGTACAAGGTAAGGCTTATTTCACAATCTCTTCATTATCCGAGTTTGTTTATACGTAATAATCTACTGGGATCTCGTTATCATCCACATCCATGTTTCTTCAAAATGTATTTCAAAACATTTTTAATATTTAAAAGAATATGGGTTAAAGTCATTTATACCCTTGTTTGATTTTTTATAAGAGGTTTATAAGGGAATCTTTCCGTCGTTTTCCAAACAAGGTGCTTTTTAACCTTTTCGACAGAATTATGGTAAGAATGTTTTTTTTAACTTATACGGCGGGTGCGGCTATTTTCCGCCGTTATAAAATCTTCAAAGCTTCCCTTAATATCTTATAAGAATATTTTCAAAGAAAATGTTTTATTTTATATGGATCTTAAATGATTTCAAATTAAAAGGAGATATTTCTTTAAAAAGAATATTGATTGCATCTATGTCAACATCCTTTGATGGATTTTAAGATTATTTGAAGTTGATTTATTATGATACAAAACTTCTATATTGTATTGAAGGTTTTGTGATATGTTTGACTTTGGATGTGCTATTTTTATACCATTCATAGTTTATGGTGAAATTATTTACATTTCGTATGCTAGTTTTAATACGAATGTTTATGTTATGTTTAAACCTTTTCATATGGGAATGCATTGGACTTAGTAAGTGACGGGTGGAGCCCCCTATAGCTCCTCGATGCATCGGTAGGTCTCATGAGACAAACTAGTGTCTTGGCACAAGACCTTGACAAAATATTATTTTTAGTCTTGGCACGAGGCCTTGACTATGTGGTTATGATAGTCTGGCATTATGCATTCCAACATTATGAAAGTGGTTATTGATTTTTATATGTGATTATTCGATTAGTAGAATATCCATGTGAATAAGTAAATGGAATTATTTCATTTTATTTATACCATACCATGTTGAAAGTTCATGTTTGAAAGGCTTTTGTTTTAGTTATACATTGCCTTAAATGTTTATTCTTATTTATGAAAGTTTCCGCTATATTGTTATCCTTACTGGGCATTTGAGCTCACCCCCTTTCTATGTTTTATTTTTCCCAGGAAGTGAAGAAGTAAATTATGAATGACCTGCAGGGATGTTATGTGGGGATATGAGTGTGGATTATGGATACATTATGTTGTTGTAGTAGTTTTTCATTTTATGATGTAATGTAAAACTTATGAATATATCTAGTGTTTCCAAGGCTACTAAACCAATCGGTCTTTCGAGATTTGATCTTTCTTGTGATCATGCCAATGTTATGTAATAATGCACCGACTCTGGGTAACTAGGGTCGGGGCGTTACAGTTGGTATCAGAGGAAGTTTAGTACAAACCTTGGAAGCTAGATTTAGATAAACTCTGATTAGAGCACGTAGACCTAAGATGAACTTTGAGGATTAGTATAGAAGAACTTCCTAGAATTTTGGTATTGTAGAGATTTTGTGAGTTTTCCGAGAAATACATCCCTGTCTGGATACGAGCAGGTAGAGGCGGCTCTGGCACAGATGTACCTAGGGGTAAAACCTGAAAACACCGCTTTGAGCTAGACTCGAACGGGAACTGGTGCACGACAACGGGCCTTGCTGCACTCTTGGTTACGACACTCCCGGGGGATATGCTTAGGATAACTCTCATTTTCTTTACAAATCATTATGAAGGGTTTATGAGTATATAATTCCTCAAAGAAAACATTTTTATGATTATGGATTATATCCATAAATAGTTCAATTTATGTTAAGTGTTTTATAAGTATGGGATTATGTATTTTGATTCATAATCTGATCTAGTTTATGCCATTGTTTAGAAATGGCGCCTAGTGGAAGAAATGGAAACCGTATCAATGCACGCACTCCATGTAGGGATTTCCCTCCTGCTCAAGATAATTATAGTGGGGCTGGTGATGCAACTGGTGCCGATCAGCTAATCACCATACTGGGACAACTTACTCAGGTTATGAATAATAACCTTACCCGTATGAAGCACCTTGATCCACAGCATGGAGGATCAATGTTAGATCGATTCATGAGGCAACAACCACCAATGTTCAATGGGAGTACAAATCCCTTAGTAGCTGAGAAATGGATATTTTCCCTAGAGAAAATATTTCCGGCTTTGGGGAGCAGTGAAAGGGAAAAAGTTATCATGGCAGTTTACCGCCTCACTGGAGATGCTGATCAATGGTGGTCATTGATTAAAAATACAAAGGAAGATGATGAAGTATCAAATATGGAATGGAGGGAGTTCAAAGATCTGTTTTTAGAAAAATACTTTCCTCGTGACCATCGAGCAGATATGGAAAGGCAATTTCTAAGTCTGAGACAGAAGTAGGATGAGAATGTCACAAAGTATGAGGCTAACTTTACAAGGTTAGCAAGGTACGCTGGTGATTATATACGTAACCAAAGAAGTAATATTGATCGTTTCTTTGATGGGTTAAAACCATTTCTCCGTCGAGCATTAGTCTCACAATCCTTTTCGTCGTACGAAGACATTGTCTCATGTGCTATCAAGACCGAAAAGGAATTCTCTAAGTCTTATGACTTTAAAGCAAAGCAAGAGAAGAAGAGGCTTGCTGATCAATCTGGGAATGGAAATAAGGGGAAGAAAGGAAAGGTTGAATATCCATCATGTGGTAAATGTGGGAAGAAACACCCCGGTGCTTGCTTGAAGGGAATGGGAGTCTGTTACAAGTGTGGTGAAAAAGGCCACCAAGCTCGTGATTGCAAAGGGAAGAAGGAAGCCACCAACGTTCAGTGCTACAATTGTAGGGAGATGGGACATTATGCGAATGAATTTCCTAAGCGTCAGGAGAACTTACCTCAGAAAAGGCCAAGGGATCAAGACCAGGCTTATGCTATCACTACTGCAGAGGTAGAAGCTCCAAAAGACATGGGGGCAGGTAATTTAATGGTTTCCTCAAGTTTAGCAAATGCATTATTTGATTCTGGATCATTGCATTGTTTCATATCTTCCCAGTTTGCTAAGAAAATTAGATATTTCCAATTTGATTTAATAAGGGAGTTGTCAGTTAAAACTCCTAAGGGAAGTATCATTGCAACAAAGTTTTGTGAATCAGTCCCCATTAGAGCACATAAATTTTCTTTATCTGCTGATCTCATCGTCATACCTATGATTGAGTTTGATATAATCCTCGGTATGGACTGGCTTTCGGACTATGATGCGAAGATTTATTGTAAGAAGAAAGAGGTTACGATTCTTGATGATAATGATAAGGAACACCTTATCTTTAGAGAAGAATCGTCACCACCTAATTCTTATTTAGATCCACCCCCAGTAGCTCAACTTAATTCAATTATTGGGGAGGAAGAGAATGAAATAACTGTCGGTGAGGAAAGGAATGATCAAATAGAGGATGTACCTGTTGTGAAAGAATTTGTAGATGTACTTCCGGAAGATTTACCTGGACATCCTCCAGAATGAGAAGTTGAGTTTTCCATTGATTTGATTCCTGGATCAAGGCCTATATCGAAGACCCCTTATAGAATGGCCACTGTAGAGTTAGTCGAACTAAAGAAACAACTAGAGGAATTGAGTAATAAGGGATTTATTCGCCCTAGTGTTTCTCCATGGGGAGCCCCTGTTCTTTTTGTTAAAAAGAAAGATGGATCTATGAGGTTATGTATCGACTACAGGGAGATCAATGCTATAACGATAAAGAACAAGTATCCTCTACCTCGCATTGATGATTTATTTGACCAACTACATGGAGCTCAATACTTTTCAAAGATTGACCTTCGATCTGGATACCATCAGTTGTGTGTAAAGAAGGAAGACATTCCGAAGACAGCATTTCGAACCAGGTACGGGCATTACGAGTTTACTTTAATGCCTTTTGGATTGACTAATGCACCCTCTGTATTCATGGATCTGATGAATAGAGTTTTCAAGGAGTATCTCGATGAATTTGTGGTGGTATTTATTGATGATATATTGGTATACTTCAAAACCTACAAAGATCATGAAAATCACTTGCGCATTATCTTGAAGACTCTGAGGAGGCATGAATTATATGGGAAGTTTAGCAAGTGTGAATTCTGGATTCAGGAGATTTATTTTCTTGGCCATATTGTCTCTAAAGATTGAATCTATGTTGATCCTTCTAAGACCAAGGCAATCCAAGAATGGCCAGCACCTACGAGTATAACTGAGGTATGCAGTTTTATTGGTTTGGCAGGTTATTATCGACGTTTCGTCCAGAATTTTTCCCGATTGGCTAACCCATTAATGAAGCTCACACGTAAAGGGGTTAAATTTGTTTGGAAAAAAGAGTGTGAAGAATGTTTTGAAGAACTGAAGAAAAGATTAGGCAATGCTCCTATATTGACTCTACCATCGGGGAATGATGGGTTCGTTATTTATAGTGATGCATCGAAGAAATGACTTGGTTGTGTCCTTATGCAGAATGATAGAGTTATTGCCTATGCATCACGACAGTTGAAAATTCATGAACAAAACTATCCTACTCATGATCTCGAGTTAGCAGCTGTGATCTTTGCTTTGAAGATATGGAGGCACTGCCTCTATGGTGAAAAATGTGAGATTTATACTGATCACAAGAGTTTGAAGTATATTTTCTCACAAGAAGAACTCAACATGAGGCAAATGAGATGGCTTGAATTACTCAAGGATTATGATTGTACGATACACTACCACCCGGGGAAGGCAAACAAGGTGGCAGATGCTTTGAGTAGAAAAGACCATGGAGTTTTGAACAATATGAGAATTTAAAGGGATCCAATTTTCATGGATCTAGTGAAGATGGACATGGAAATAATCAGGGAAGGTGAAACATCAATGCTTTTTCAAATGGTTGCCAAACCATCTTTACTAGAAAGGATTAAGAGTTCTCAGACCGATGATGAAGAATTCCAAAAGAAGATTAAAGCTGTGAATGATGGGAGATTGAGAGACTTTGTGTATGAAGATGGAATTTTGAAATTCGGGAAGAGACTTTGTGTTCCCGATTTACCTGATCTAAAAAGGGAATTGTTGGATGATGCTCATAGTTCCAATTTCTCTATACACCCTGGGAGCACCAAAATGTATAGAGATTTGAAGGAACATTTTTGGTGGGACAACATGAAGAGGGAGATTGCTGATTTTGTGTCAAGATGTATGGTTTGTCAACAAGTGAAAGCTGGAAGGCAACAGCCTGGAGGAGTCATGCAACCTCTTCCCATACCGGAGTGGAAATGGGACAATATTACGATGGACTTTGTCATGGGGCTACCAAAGACTCCTAGAAGGAACGATGAAATATGGGTTATTGTTGATCGTCTTACCAAGTCAGCACATTTTCTTGATATAAGAGAAGATCTACCCCTGGAATGTCTATCAAGACTATATATTAATGAAGTTGTGAGACTTCATGGAGTACCCTTATCGATTGTTTCTGATCGTGATCCCCGTTTTACTTCAAGATTTTGGAAAAGTCTTCAGAAGTCCCTGGATACTGAACTTCATTTGAGCACTGCTTACCACCCTCAGACAGATGGACAATCAGAACGGACTATTCAAACCATAGAAGACATGTTGAGATCTTGCTCACTTGACTTTCAGGGTATGTGGGATCAATATTTACCACTGGTAGAATTTTCCTATAACAATATCTTCCATTCGAGTATTCAGATGGCACCATATGAAGCATTTTACGGAAATAGATGTCGTACACCAACCTGTTGGGATGACGTTGGTGAAAGAAAACTTGTAGGCCCAGAACTGGTGGAGGAAACGGTGGAAAAGGTGAAGGTAATCCAAAATCACATCAAAGCAGCTCAAAGTAGGCAGAAGAGCTATGCCGATAATCGAAGGAAGGATTTGGAATTTCAAATTGGTGATCATGTTTTCCTCAAGGTATCTCCATGGAAGGGAGTCATACGTTTTGGTAAGAAATGTAAATTGAGTCCCAGGTACATTGGACCTTTCGAAATTCTAGAACGAATTGGGGCTGTAGCTTACCGATTGGCAATGCCGCCAAGTCTCTCCAAAGTTCATGATGTGTTCCACGTATCTCTGTTGAGGAAATACATGCCTGATCCAACGCATGTACTCACCTATGAGGAATTAGAACTGGAACCCGATCTTTCCTATTGTGAAGAGCCCGTCAGGATTCTTGATACGAGAGAACAAGTACTGAGAAACCGGACGACGCGTCTGGTAAAAGTTTTGTGGAGAAACCATAAGATGGAAGAGGCAACGTGGGAACCCGAGGAACTTATGATGAAGAACCACCCGAGTGTTTTCATGAGATAGTATTCTAGAAATTTCTAGGACGAAATTATTTGAAGGAGGGGAGAATGTAACACCCCAAACTTCTACTGTACGCTTCTCTTTGAATAATGCGATAGCGTGTGTTGTACGCAACACCGAGTTCTAACAACCAATCAAACTAGCCGTTATGAATAGTAATACCTACTTTTTAAAATTATATATATTTTATATTTCAAAATGGACTTCATTTTTGGATTCGGAATATCTAATTTAGCCTAAGGTGAAATATTGGTACTTTTCGGATAACTTTCATATTTTGATGAATAGTGAAAATTACTAAATTTTAATTAAAAACAACTTTTTTAATCAAAATAATTAATAGTGATAAATTATGAATTTTATTAGTTTTAAAGTATATTTAGAATATATTTTTACCATTTAATATAATTTTGGTCATTGGACATAATTTTACAATTAAACCGAACATAAACAAGTGTCAATCTTTTGATAGTTATTATCTCTTAAAAACACGCTTTTTGTTTTGACAGCGGAAATTAATTTTAAATTAATTTCTGCCACTTCTGTGTTTTGAATTTAGGAAAATGGATTACATATTTGGAATCAGGATGTTCAAATTGTGTAAATAGGTAACTTTTATTTTTAGACATTTTGAATAATTACTGCGGTAAATATTTTATTTACCATGGTTAAGGGTAAATCCGGTAAATAAGGGTTAAAATATAATATTATAATAATACTAAATTACCCTAAAACGTGTCTTAACCCTATTGGTTGATACGTGGTCGACCATGGGCATCTTTGGGTCGATTTTGGGACCCCATGGATCCACTTGTAAGTGATAATGACACTTTATTTTAATTAAGTTAAAATGAATACAAAAATGACACAAGCATATATCTTTTAGAAAAACAATTGTTACATAGGGTTATATATGTTGGATTTTAGATTATAAATATTCATTAGAAATATAAAAAGATTTACTACATAATAATATTTTATTTATAATTTTTAGACATTAAAAAATTTATTTTATTTATGACACAATGATGATGCAGTAATTACTATAATAGTGAAAAATTAAAATAATTGATAATATAAATGCCCAAATAAATATAATATGAAACTTTTAATGAATTAAACTAATTTTCTAGGATAATATGATATATTAGGATTGATGTAATTGACTTTTTTAGAAGTAATCAATCTGTTATGAGTTTCAAAAAAAATCAACTATTGAATAGTGTCAAAATTGACATAAAAGAGTTCTTAAAACAAATATTATATTATTAATTGATATTAAATTCCTAAAAATATAAGGTTCGGCCAAGAGACTTATATCATGATAGGTTCATCATTAATGGACCACTTGGGGGTCGCTTGGATGTATATAGTAAGTTTATTAACCATATTATATAAAAATACAAAGAGACATTGTAAAAGTGAAACTAATTAACTTAGAGTTAATACTTAAAGATAAGGTTAATATAAGTACCCAAACCTGTCTAAATTCTATTGGTTGAGTTTTTTTAGACCCATCCCCACCTTAACCTTTGAATAGTCAACTTTGGAGCCATTGTAAACCAAATATGAATTTATTATAAACTAATATCTCTATCTTTTCCAAAGGTGCCCCTCACCCCTCTTATAAAAGGGCACTCTTCCTTCTCATTTCTTCACACCTTCAAAGCCTTTTGGTTCGGCCAAACTCTGCCCAAACACTCTCCCAACTTCCCTCACTACAACCTAGGGCCCTTAGTTTGATCAGAAAGCCAACCTAAGGAGCCCTTTTGATCAAATCAAAAGGAAGAACCCGAAGAAGAGGTAATGATTTCACCACCCTTTTCTAAGTTCATTTCTTCTTCCACTTCTTCTTCCTTTGTTGTTACCATTCTAAAATAATAAATCCAGTATCATATATATACTGTGATGTTATTATAAATATGGTACAACCATATTCAGTATTCTATCCACCCTTTGAATAACATGTCACCATACGTGCGTACGTACGGCTTACCGTCTCCACGTCGTGGTGTAATTGTTATTCAATATAATATTATTTGGATGGGTATAATAATGATGTGTAACTCATGTAAATAATAAATATAACATTTTAATGATTCTGTATATATGATATACCATCCATTTATATATTATTTTAATATCAAAAGAATGATATTGTCGCTCGTGCGTATGTACGGACTACCGTCTCCACGAACGCGATGAGATTCATTCTCCATCGTATCCATTCAAGTATAATTATCATTTGATGATTTAAAAATGATGTTTAAGGACTTGATATCATTCTGGATATGAATAAGATACAACAAACATGGCTTATGTAACAAAACATATAAAAGAAAATGAGTAAGTTAACACCCGAAACGACGATAATTCTAAGATATTATTAACAAATCAATGTTAAAAGATAATATATGATATCATATTAATATATATGATTCTTGTATAATTTAATAACAATTATTTCACCATTATATAGGAGGTTAACCTACCCCAACCAAGGAAAAGTACAAGGTAAGGGTTATTTCACAATCTCTTCATTATCCGAGGTTGTTTATACGTAATAATCTATTGGGATCTCGTTATCATCCACATCCGTGTTTCTTCAAAATGTATTTCAAAACATTTTTAATATTTAAAAGAATATGGGTTAAAGTCATTTATACCCTTGTTTTACTTTTTATAAGAGGTTTATAAGGGAATCTTTCCGTCGTTTTCCAAACAAGGTGCTTTTTAACCTTTTCGACAGAATTATGGTAAGAATGTTTTTTTTAACTTATACGGCGGGTGCGGCTATTTTCCGCCGTTATAAAATCTTCAAAGCTTCCCTTACAAGCTTATAAGAATATTTTCAAAGAAAATGTTTTATTTTATATGGATCTTAAATGATTTCAAATTAAAAGGAGATATTTCTTTAAAAAGAATATTGATTTCATCTATGTCAACATCCTTTGATGGATTTTAATATTATTTGAAGTTGGTTTATTATGATACAAAACTTCTATATTGTATTGAAGGTTTTTTGATATGTTTGACTGTGGATGTGCTATTTTTATACCATTCATAGTTTATGGTGAAATTATTTACATTTCGTATGCTAGTTTTAATACGAATGTTTATGTTATGTTTAAACCTTTTCATATGGGAATGCATTGGACTTAGTAAGTGACGGGTGGAGCCCGCTATAGCTCCTCGATGCATCGGTAGGTCTCTTGAGACAAACTAGTGTCTTGGTACAAGGCCTTGACAAAATCTTATTTGTAGTCCTGGCACGAGGCCTTGACTATGTGGTTATGATAGTCTGGCATTATGCATTCCAACATTATGAAAGTGGTTATTGATTTTTGCATGTGATTATTCGATTAGTAAAATATCCATGTGAATAAGTAAATGGCATTATTTCATTTTATTTATGCCATACCATGTTGAAAGTTCATGTTTGAAAGGCTTTTGTTTTAGTTATACATTGCCTTAAATGTTTATTCTTATTTATAAAAGTTTCTGCTATATTGTTATCCTTACTGGGAATTTGAGCTCACCCCCTTTCTATGTTTTATTTTTCCCAGGAAGTGAAGAAGTAAATTATGAATGACCTGCAGGGATGTTATGTGGGGATATGAGTGTGGATTATGGAGACATTATGTTGTTGTAGTAGTTTTTCATTTTATGATGTAATGTAAAACTTATGAATATATCTAGTGTTTCCAAGGCTACTAAACCAATCGGTCTTTCGAGATTTGATCTTTCTTGTGATCATTCCAATGTTATGTAATAATGCACCAACTCTGGGTAACTAGGGTCGGGGCGTTACAGTTGGTATCAGAGGAAGTTTAGTACAAACCTTGGAAGCTAGATTTAGATAAAATCTGATTAGAGCACGTAGACCTAAGATGAACTTTGAGGATTAGTATAGAAGAACTTCCTAGAATTTTGGTATTGTAGAGATTTTGTGAGTTTTCCGAGAAATACATCCTTGTCTGGATACGAGCAGGTAGAGGCGGTTCTGGCACAGATGTACCTAGGGGTAAAACCCGAAAACACCGCTTTGAGCTAGACTCGAACGGGAACTGGTGCACGACAACGGGCCTTGCTGCACTCTTGGTTACGACACTCCCAGGGGATATGCTTAGGATAACTCTCATTTTCTTTACAAATCATTATGAAGGGTTTATGAGTATATAATTCCTCAAAGAAAACATTTTTATGATTATGGATTATATCCATAAATAGTTCAATTTATGTTAAGTGTTTTATAAGTATGGGATTATGTATTTTGATTCATAATCTGATCTAGTTTATGCCATTGTTTAGAAATGGCGCCTAGTGGAAGAAATGGAAACCGTATCAATGCACGCACTCCATGTAGGGATTGCCCTCCTGCTCAAGATAATTATAGTGGGGCTGGTGATGCAACTGGTGTCGATCAGCTAATCACCATACTGGGACAACTTACTCAGGTTATGAATAATAACCTTACCCGTATGGAGCACCCTGATCCACAGCATGGAGGATCAATGTTAGATCGATTCATGAGGCAACAAACACCAACGTTCAATGGGAGTACAAATCCCTTAGTAGCTGAGCAATGGATATTTTCCCTATAGAAAATATTTCAGGCTTTGGGGAGCAGTGAAAGGGAAAAAGTTATCATGGCAGTTTACCACCTCACTGGAGATGCTGATCAATGGTGGTCATTGATTAAAAATACAAAGGAATATGATGAAGTATCAAATATGGAATGGAGGGAGTTCAAAGATCTGTTTTTAGAAAAATACTTTCCTCGTGACCATCGAGCAGATATGGAAAGGCAATTTCTAAGTCTGAGACAGAAGGAGGATGAGAATGTCACAAAGTATGAGGCTAACTTTACAAGGTTAGCAAGGTACGTTGGTGATTATATACGTAACCAAAGAAGTAAGATTGATCGTTTCTTTGATGGGTTAAAACCATTTCTCCGTCGAGCATTAGTCTCACAATCCTTTTCGTCGTACGAAGACATTGTCTCATGTGCTATCAAGACCGAAAAGGAATTCTCTAAGTCTTATGACTTTAAAGCAAAGAAAGAGAAGAAGAGGCTTGCTGATCAATCTGGGAATGGAAATAAGGGGAAGAAAGGAAAGGTTGAATATCCATCATGTGGTAAATGTGGGAAGAAACACCCCGGTGCTTGCTTGAAGGGAATGGGAGTCTGTTACAAGTGTGGTGAAAAAGGCCACCAAGCTCGTGATTACAAAGGGAAGAAGGAAGACACCAACGTTCAGTGGTACAATTGCAGGGAGATGGGACATTATGCGAATGAATGTCCTAAGCGTCAGGAGAACTTACCTCAGAAAAGGACAAGGGATCAAGGCCAGGATTATGCTATCACTACTGCAGAGGTAGAAGCTCCAAAAGACGTGGTGGCAGGTAATTTAATGGTTTCCTCAAGTTTAGCAAATGCATTATTTGATTCTGGATCATTGCATTGTTTCATATCTTCCCAGTTTGGTAAGAAAATTAGATATTTCCAATTTGATTTAATAAGGGATTTGTCAGTTAAAACTCCTAAGGGAAGTATCATTGCAACAAAGTTTTGTGAATCAGTCCCCATTAGAGCACATAAATTTTCTTTATCTGCTAATCTCATCGTCATACCTATGATTGAGTTTGATATAATCCTCGGTATGGACTGGCTTTCGGACTATGATGCGAAGATTTATTGTAAGAAGAAAGAGGTTATGATTCTTGATGATAATGATAAGGAACACCTTATCTTTAGAGCAGAATCGTCACCACCTAATTCTTATTTAGATCCACCCCCAGTAGCTCAACTTAATTCAATTATTGGGGAGGAAGAGAATGAAATAACTGTTGGTGAGGAAAGGAATGTTCAAATAGAGGATGTACCTGTTGTGAAAGAATTTGTAGATGTATTTCCGGAAGATTTACCTGGACATCCTCCAGAACGAGAAGTTGAGTTTTCCATTGATTTGATTCCTGGATCAAGGCCTATATCGAAGACCCCTTATAGAATGGACATTGTAGAGTTAGTCGAACTAAAGAAACAACTAGAGGAATTGAGTAATAAGGTATTTATTCACCCTAGTGTTTCTCCATGGGGAGCCCCTGTTCTTTTTGTTAAAAAGAAAGATGGATCTATGAGGTTATGTATCAACTACAGGGAGATCAATGCTATAACGATAAAGAACAAGTATCCCCTACCTCTCATTGATGATTTATTTGACCAACTACATGGAGCTCAATACTTTTCAAAGATTGACCTTCGATCTGGATACCATCAGTTGTGTGTAAAGAAGGAACACATTCCGAAGACAGCATTTCGAACCAGGTACGGGCATTACGAGTTTACTGTAATGCCTTTTGGATTGACTAATGCACCCTCTGTATTCATGGATCTGATGAATAGAGTTTTCAAGGAGTATCTCGATGAATTTGTGGTGGTATTTATTGATGATATATTGGTATACTCCAAAACCTACAAATATCATGAAAATCACTTGCGCATTATCTTGAAGACTCTGAGGAGGCATGAATTATATGGGAAGTTTAGCAAGTGTGAATTTTGGCTTCAAAAGATTTCTTTTCTTGGCCATATTGTCTCTAAAGATGGAATCTATGTTGATCCTTCTAAGACCAAGGCAATCCAAGAATGGCCAGCACCTACGAGTATAACTGAGGTACGCAGTTTTATTGGTTTGGCAGGTTATTATCGACGTTTCGTCCAGAATTTTGCCCGATTGGCTAACCCATTAACGAAGCTCACACGTAAAGGGGTTAAATTTGTTTGGACAAAAGAGTGTGAAGAATGTTTTGAAGAACTGAAGAAAAGATTAGTCAATGCTCCTATATTGACTCTACCATCGGGGAATGATGGGTTCGTTATTTATAGTGATGCATCGAAGAAAGGACTTGGTTGTGTCCTTATGCAGAATGATAGAGTTATTGCCTATGCATCACGACAGTTGAAAATTCATGAACAAAACTATCCTACTCATGATCTCTAGTTAGCAGCTGTGATCTATGCTTTGAAGATATGGAGGCACTGCCTCTATGGTGAAAAATGTGAGATTTATACTGATCACAAGAGTTTGAAGTATATTTTCTCACAAGAAGAACTCAACATGAGGCAAAGGAGATGGCTTGAATTACTCAAGGATTATGATTGTACGATACACTACCACCCGGGGAAGGCAAACAAGGTGGCAGATGCTTTGAGTAGAAAAGACCATGGAGTTTTGAACAATATGAGAATTGAAAGGGATCCAATTTTCATGGATCTAGTGAAGATGGACATGGGAATAATCAGGGAAGGTGAAACATCAATGCTTTTTCAAATGGTTGCCAAACCATCTTTACTAGAAAGGATTAAGAGTTCTCAGACCGATGATGAAGAATTCCAAAAGAAGATTAAAGCTGTGAATGATGGGAGATTGAGAGACTTTGTGTATGAAGATGGAATTTTGAAATTCGGGAAGAGACTTTGTGTTCCCGATTTACCTGATCTAAGAAGGGAATTGCTGGATGATGCTCATAGTTCCAATTTCTCTATACACCCTGGGAGCACCAAAATGTATAGAGATTTGAAGGAACATTTTTGGTGGGACAACATGAAGAGGGAGATTGCTGATTTTGTGTCAAGATGTATGGTTTGTCAACAAGTGAAAGCTGGAAGGCAACAGCCTGGAGGAGTCATGCAACCTCTTCCCATACCGGAGTGGAAATGGGACAATATTACGATGGACTTTGTCATGGGGCTACCAAAGACTCCTAGAAGGAACGATGCAATATGGGTTATTGTTCATCGTCTTACCAAGTCAGCACATTTTCTTGCTATAAGAGAAGATCTACCCCTAGAACGTCTAGCAAGACTATATATTAATGAAGTTGTGAGACTTCATGGAGTACCCTTATCGATTGTTTCTGATCATGATCCCCGTTTTACTTCAAGATTTTGGAAAAGTATTCAGAAGTCCCTGGATACTGAACTTCATTTGAGCACTGCTTACCACCCTCAGACAGATAGACAATCAGAACGGACTATTCAAACCTTAGAAGACATGTTGAGATCTTGCTCACTTGAATTTCAGGGTATGTGGGATCAATATTTACCACTGGTAGAATTTTCCTATAACAATAGCTTCCATTCGAGTATTCAGATGGCACCATATGAAGCATTATACGGAAAGAGATTTCGTACACCAACCTGTTGGGATGACGTTGGTGAAAGAAAACTTGTAGGCCCAGAACTGGTGGAGGAAACGGTGGAAAAGGTGAAGGTAATCCAAAATCACATCAAAGCAGCTCAAAGTAGGCAGAAGAGCTATGCCGATAATCGAAGGAAGGATTTGGAATTTCAAATCGGTGATCATGTTTTCCTGAAGGTATCTCCATGGAAGGGAGTCATACGTTTTGGTAAGAAAGTTAAATTGAGTCCCAGGTACATCGGACCTTTCGAAATTCTAGAACGAATTGGGGTTGTAGCTTACCGATTGGCAATGCCGCCAAGTCTCTCCAAAGTTCACGATGTGTTCCACGTATCTCTATTGAGGAAATACATGCCTGATCCAACGCATGTACTCACCTATGAGGAATTAGAACTGGAACCCGATCTTTCCTATTGTGAAGAGCCTGTCAGGATTCTTGATACGAGAGAACAAGTACTGAGAAACCGGACGACGCGTCTGGTAAAAGTTTTGTGGAGAAACCATAAGATGGAAGAGGCAACGTGGGAACCCGAGGAACTTATGATGAAGAACCACCCGAGTATTTTCATGCGATAGTATTCTAGAAATTTCGAGGACGAAATTATTTGAAGGAGGGTATAATGTAACACCCCAAACTTCTACGGTACGCTTCTCTTTGAATAATGCGATAGCGTGTGTTGTACGCAACACCGAGTTCTAACAACCAATCAAACTAGCTGTTATGAATAGTAATACCTACTTTTTAAAATTATATATATTTTATATTTCAAAATGGACTTCATTTTTGGATTCGGAATATCTAATTTAGCCTAAGGTGAAATTTTGGTACTTTTCGGATAACTTTCATATTTTGATGAATAGTGAAAATTGCTAAATTTTAATTAAAAACAACTTTTTTAATCAAAATAATTAATAGTGATAAATTATGAATTTTAGTAGTTTTAAAGTATATTTAGAATATATTTTTACCATTTAATATAATGTTGGTCATTGGATATAATTTTACAATTAATCTGAACATAAACAAGTGTCAATCTTTTGATAGTTATTATTTCTTAAAAACACGCTTTTTGTTTTGACAGCGGAAATTAATTTTAAATTAATTTCTGCCACTTCTGTGTTTTGAATTTAGGAAAATGGATTCCATATTTGGAATCAGGATGTTCAAATTGTGTAAATAGGTAACTTTTATTTTTAGACATTTTGAATAATTACTGCGGTAAATATTTTATTTACCATGGTTAAGGGTAAATCCGGTAAATAAGGGTTAAAAAATAATATTATAATAATACTAAATTACCCTAAAATGTGTCTTAACCATATTGGTTGATACATGGTCGACCATGGGCATCTTTGGGTCGATTTTGGGACCCCATGGATCCACTTGTAAGTGATAATGACACTTTATTTTAATTAAGTTAAAATGAATACAAAAATGACACAAGCATATATCTTTTAGAAAAACAATTGTTACATAAGGTTATATATGTTGGATTTTAGATTATAAATATTAATTAAAAATATAAAAAGATTTTCTACATAATGATATTTTATTTATAATTTTTAGACATTAAATAATTTATTTTATTTATGACACAATGATGATGCAGTAATTACTATAATAGTGAAAAATTAAAATAATTGATATTATAAATGCCCAAATAAATAAAATATGAAACTTTTGATGAATTAAACTAATTTTCTAGGATAATATGATATATTAGGATTGATTTAATTGACTTTGTTAGAAGTAATCAATCTGTTATGAGTTTCAAAAAAATCAACTATTGAATAGTGTCAAAATTGACATAAAAGAGTTCTTAAAACAAATATTATATTATTAATTGATATTAAATTCCTAAAAATCTAAGGTTCGGCCAAGAGACTTATATCATGATAGGTTCATCATTAATGGACCACTTGGGGGTCGATTGGAGGTATATAGTAATTTTATTAACCATATTATATAAAAATACAAAGAGACATTGTAAAAGTGAAACTAATTAACTTAGAGTTAATACTTAAAGATAAGGTTAATATAAGTACCCAAACCTGTATAAATTCTATTGGTTGAGTTGTTTTCGACCCATAACCACCTTAACCTTTGAATAGTCAACTTTGGAGCCATTGTAAACCGAATATGAATTTATTATAAACTAATATCTCTAGCTTTTCCAAAGGTGCCCCTCACCCCTCTTATAAAAGGGCACTCCTCCTTCTCATTTCTTCACACCTTAAAAGCCTTTTGGTTCGACCAAACTCTGCCCAAAAACTCTCCCAACTTCCCTCACTACAACCTAGGGGCCTTATTTTGATCAGAAAGCTAACCTAAGGAGCCCTTTTGATCAAATCAAAAGGAAGAACCCGAAGAAGAGGTAATGATTTCACCACCCTTTTCTAAGTTCATTTCTTCTTCCACTTCTTCTTCCTTTGTTGTTACCATTCTAAAATAATAAATCCAGTATCATATATATACTGTGATGTTATTATAAATATGGTACAACCATATTCAGTATTCTATCCACCCTTTGAATAACATGTCACCATACGTGCGTACGTACGGCTTACCGTCTCCACGTCGTGGTGTAATTGTTATTCAATATAATATTATTTGGATGGGTATAATAATGATGTGTAACTCATGTAAATAATAAATATAACATGTTAATTATTCTGTATATATGATATACCATCCATTTATATATTATTTTAATATCAAAAGAATGATATTGTCGCTCGTGCGTACGTACGGACTACCGTCTCCACGAACGCGATGAGATTCATTCTCCATCGTATCCATTCAAGTATAATTATCATTTGATGATTTAAAAATGATGTTTAAGGACTTGATATCATTCTGGATATGAATAAGATAAAACAAACATGGCTTATGTAACAAAACATATAAAAGAAAATGAGTAAGTTAACACCCAAAACGACGATAATTCTAAGATATTATTAACAAATCAATGTTAAAAGATCATATATGATATCATATTAATATATATGATTCTTGTATAATTTAATAACAATTATTTCACCATTATACAGGAGGTTAACCTACCCCAACCAAGGAAAAGTACAAGGTAAGGGTTATTTCACAATCTCTTCATTATACGAGGTTGTTTATACGTAATAATCTACTGGGATCTCGTTATCATCCACATCCGTGTTTCTTCAAAATGTATTTCAAAACGTTTTTAATATTTAAAAGAATATGGGTTAAAGTCATTTATACCCTTGTTTGACTTTTTATAAGAGGTTTATAAGGGAATCTTTCCGTCATTTTCCAAACAAGGTGCTTTTTAACCTTTTCGACAGAATTATGGTAAGAATGTTTTTTTAACTTATACGGCGGGTGCGGCTATTTTCCGCCATTATAAAATCTTCAAAGCTTCCCTTACAAGATTATAAGAATATTTTCATAGAAAATGTTTTATTTTATATGGATCTTAAATGATTTCAAATTAAAAGGAGATATTTCTTTAAAAAGAATATTGATTTCATCTATGTCAACATCCTTTGATGGATTTTAAGATTATTTGAAGTTGATTTATTATGATACAAAAATTCTATATTGTATTGAAGGTTTTGTGATATGTTTGACTATGGATGTGCTATTTTTATACCATTCATAGTTTATGGTGAAATTATTTACATTTCATATGCTAGTTTTAATACGAATGTTTATGTTATGTTTAAACCTTTTCATATGGGAATGCATTGGACTTAGTAAGTGACGGGTGGAGCCCGCTATAACTCCTCGATGCATCGGTAGGTCTCATGAGACAAACTAGTTTCTTGGCACAAGGCCTTGACAAAATCTTATTTGTAGTCTTGGCACGAGGCCTTGACTATGTGGTTATGATAGTCTGGCATTATGCATTCCAACATTATGAAAGTGGTTATTGATTTTTGCATGTGATTATTCGATTAGTAGAATATCCATGTGAATAAGTAAATGGCATTATTTCATTTTATTTATGCCATACCATGTTGAAAGTTCATGTTTGAATGGATTTTGTTTTAGTTACACATTGCCTTAAATGTTTATTCTTATTTATGAAAGTTTCCGCTATATTGTTATCCTTACTGGGCATTTGAGCTCACCCCCTTTCTATGTTTTATTTTTCCCAAGAAGTGAAGAAGTAAATTATGAATGACCTGCAGGGATGTTATGTGGGGATATGAGTGTGGATTATGGAGACATTATGTTGTTGTAGTAGTTTTTCATTTTATGATGTAATGTAAAACTTATGAATATATCTAGTGTTTCCAAGGCTACTAAACCAATCGGTCTTTCGAGATTTGATCTTTCTTGTGATCATGCCAATGTTATGTAATAATGCACCGACTCTGGGTAACTAGGGTCGGGGCGTTACAAGATCCAAACATGCATTTATCATAAAATGACAATAATATTAATTTCAAACCAAAATTTATAAAAAAATAAAAAAATGGGTAAAAAAATATTTTAAATATAATATGTGGATAATAAAATATTTTTTAACTCTTTTTTTAGAAGACATGGTTTTGGATGAAATTTGATTTCCGACTGATGAGACAAATAAAGTCAGATTTTTTTTAAAACATTTTATCAATTATTTTATGTAAAAAAGTGTGTAAAAATGATATTATTACTTGAAAATATCATGAATACCCATATTATTAGAAAATAAATGAGTTTCTTGAGATATATATCATATATTTTTTATCATCGAAAACATGATCGTAAACAATCTCAATAAACAATGAGATTGTAACATAAAATCATTACCACTTTGGTAACTTTGAATCATAATCCTCGTGAAGGAATAAAATTAAATGAAACTTAAAATAACATTAGGATAAATAAATTCATGATATTACATATCATAGGGTATTTATATACACCTTGTAAAATAATATAGGTTCATAACATAACATATGTCTCAAAGAAGAAAAAATGAGACAAAAATCCCTTACAACATTAGTAACTTCTAAACTATATACCCTGTGAAAGAGATATCTTAAAATAGCTATGTAAATCCACATAAATATAAGTGTAATAACCATAAAATAAATTCATGGTGAGTATATATACCACATAAAATGAATATTTTGTGAATATGCAATGTGTCTCATAGCAGTAAAAAGTGACACAGAAATCTTTTACCACCTTAGTAATCATTTCGATCATAAGTCCCAATAAATGTTAACATAAAATGAAACTTCAAGTATATTTTAAATAATTATATTAATTATATAAAATTTTAATGTTTCAGTACATACACCACACAAAATAAATTATTTTTGATTTTTCATATGTCTCCCAGAAATAAAAGAGAGACTAGAAATATTTTACCGCAAGTCTCAAATTTCTTCATTGTCATTTGAAACTCCTGTATAATAAATATAAGTTTATTATAAATAAGTTAAATAACCACAATTAAATATATCATACCATGTATTATTTACTAATTTCCTTTTATAAACCATTTATAAACAATTCCTTATTAAAGTCATGTTTTGGGTAATAACCGCTTTGTTTTTCATATATGTTTCGATTTGTTATTTTCAATCCTATTACTTTAATCAAGGTTACATAATATTAAGAATAATAATAATTAATTAAGTATTATATTTATACATTAGTTATATTTTTAATACCAATCATTAAATATGGTTTTGAAAAATGAAGTATGTTATGATCATGGAGATGGTAGGCCATAAGTACGAATGAGTAACGTTACAATTTTTCAATGATCATCATGGGAATTGGGTAAGTAATATATTATCATTCTAGAATTATCATAATATCATGAATTCCATATTATTTTTTAAAATATAACTTATACATATCATCCCTTTTTGTGGTGATGAAAATAGAATCCTATCATTTCGTGAAGGTTTTAGTCCCCACGTTCCCAAATGGCTTTATCATCTTTCAGTGAGTGACACGTTAAGAAATAAAATGATATTTTATCCTTAAATAATGAAAAATAGTTAATTAATATCATAATTATGTAATTTATATCACATATATTAGTTAACTTTATCCTTATTATCTTCTATGTAATGTGTAAGTGAAAACAAATAACATCGCTTCATGAGGCGATAGTTCGCCGTATATTCAAACGACATTATCGTATCCCCTATGAAATGGAAAGTAAAAAAATTATATATTATATAATGAACACATTGGTATAATAATTTTATAAATATCATATATATACTTTATATTCATCATTATACCCAACATTGAGCGGTGGTAATAGAAAAACAAATGACATCGGTTCGTGAGGCGGTAGTCTGCCGTACACACGAACAAAGATTTTGTAAGCCATATATTGAAAGAGGGTATGGTTGTAGATCATTATATTAGAATAAAAAAAATATGATAATGTGTTTTTTATACAATTATGGTATAAGAATAATAATTTAAGGAAGCGGAGGAAGAACTAAAACAAAAACTCTCATTAATAAACGTTACTTCTTCTTCAGTAATTACCCTTAGGTTTACACCAAAATAAATACTAGGTTGGAATTATGTCCAAAATTTAACTTCTAGGACTATAGTATTGAATTTGGTAAGTTATTTTGGTAGGTTATTCCCTAAAAAAGTGTTTGAAGGTGTGATGAGGAGAGGATAATGGGTGTCCTTTTATAAGTGAGTTGAGTGGAACACTTATAATTTTTTTTTAAAAAGAATTCTACCCACATTTTTTTATTTCACAAGGCTCTAATAATGACCCATTATTGAAAATATAATATATAAGGTCCAAATATGGATATAAAATTGGTTTTATAAAAGTTTTAGGTCATTTTTCACCCTAATCTATTTATTTTAACCCCTAGTAAAGCCATTTTTACCTTAACCACGGTAAACAAATTTTACAGTTTTTAATATTTATTTTAGTCAAAATTTTAAGTTGAAATTTTTAGATAATATAAATTATAATGATTAAAAATATGGAATCCATTTTTTCAAATTCTATTCATATAAGTGTAAAATCTTAATTTAAAATTAATCCCACAAACATGATGAGAAATCGGGTTTTTAAAGTGAAAAGGTTTAAAAGTTTACAAAGTTTTTATATCAATATTCCATATAAAATTGATTAAACTAACATAAATTGGTTTAATGGGTGTATTATTTAAATAATTTTATTCTTTGTAAATATAATTTATCTTTATAAGTAAATTAATTAAAAATTTATTTTTTAATTAAAATTCAGTATTTTTCACTATTCATCAAAAAAAATTGAAAAACTCAAAACATAACCGTAAAATAATTTTTACATGATAATTTCAAAAATTAAATTTTAATTATAAAATTAATTTTCTAAAATTGTGAAAAATTAATTTTATTAATGTTCACAAAAATAAATAAAAATCATTTTTTGGAAAATATTATTTTCGAAACATATAATGACTTTAGAAAAAAATAAATACTTTTTGTATAAATATGTTTCATTTATATAAAAATATTATAATTAATATTTAAAATGTATTTATTATTACTCATATCTTTAAGATTAAGAGCTAGGTTATAATGTTTGAGTTTAAAAAACTATATTTATAATATATCATGGTTTTTGTAAACCCCATTATTTTGTGTAACTCAAGATAAACTAGTTTTTTATGTAGCGCAAGATTAACACGGTGTTTCATATAACAAAATATGTCATATAAATTTAATTTATTCACAAAAATCATAAAAACTCAGGTTATTAAATTATACCCTCCTTACAATGAATTTATCCCTTAAAATTTATCACTCTGGTACAAAAAAAATGAGGATAATTTTTCATAATCATATCCTCAAGTTTCCATATATCCTTCTAAAACTTGTGGTTTTACCACAAAAATTCGACCATGTGAGTGGTTTTTTTAAAACATTATCTGTATGATCTACAATCTCTACTGGTTGTTCCTCATAAGAAATATCTTGCTATATTATTATGACCTCTAAGTTTAGTACATGTTAAGGGTCATGTGTGTACATCATCAAGAGAGATACACGGAACAAATCATAGACTTGATAGAGGTTTAGTGGAAGCATCAAACGATTGTATACCATCCCGATATGATCAAAAAATCTGAAGGGTACAATATACATAGGTCTTAGTTTAACTTTCTTCTTGAATATAATAACCTTCTTCCATGGATACATTCTTAGAAACACATTTTCACTACCTTAAAATTCTAGATCACATCACTGATTATCAGCATAACTTTTATGAAAACTCTGATATGACATGATGTATTGTTTAATTACTCTAACCTTCTCTACCATTTCCTTATCCATATCAGGTCTCAATAACATTATTCCTAAAACTTCATTCCATTACATTGGATCTCTACATTTATTTCCATAGAGGGATTCATAAAGAGCCATCTGAATTCTTGAGTGAAAGATATTGTTTTAAGAAAATTAAAATAGAGGAAGGTATTGATCCCAACCACCTTTGAAATCCAAATAAGAAGATCTAAAAATATTCTCTAAGGTTTGAATTGTTATTTTAGACTGGCCTTATTTCTAAGGATGATATTTAGTGTTGAAACTCAACTCTGTATCAAGATCTTTTTGAAGACTTCTTCAGAACTTTGAGTTAAAGCTTAGATCCTGATAAAAAACAATGGAATTTGGTACTCCATACAACCTTACCGCTTCTTTAATGTATATCCATTCAAGTTAGTCTATAGATAAGTATTATCTGATAATGATTAATTCTAATTACTTATTAAGGTAATAGACTATAACCCATATAGTATTATACAATTTATTTGTTTTGGATAGTCCAACAAAAAAATCCGTATTGAAGTCTTTTCATTTTAATTGTGGTATGGGTAATGGTTTTAACATCCCCTTATACATTTTTATTTTAGCCTTAACTTTCTGGTATACCAATAATAAATATACAAACTCTATGATATCTCCCTTTGTGTCATCCCACTATAAATACTCTTTCAAATATTTATACATCTCCATACTTCCCGGATGAATAGAGAATGAATAACTGTGATTTTTCTCTAAATCTCATTCAAATATGGTATGTATAGAACACATACATGGTTACTTAACCTTATCATTCCATTATGATCAAGGTTAAAATTAGGAACATTTATAACCTTCTTTTTTAGCTCTATATCTTTCTTCTATTCCTATTTAATCTTCACTTAAATAGATGATTGAAAATTTAATTTGGAAAGATAAGATTTTTCCCTTCCATAACAGTTTCCAAATCCATGATTTTCAAATCTAGAAATACTGGATCTTTTGTAATTCTCATCAAAGAGAATATAGCATAACCTTTCAACTCAAAGCATCAGCCACCGTATTCTATTTCCCTAGGTGGTAATGTATTAGGGAATCATAATCCTTAATCATCTATAATCATCATATTTGGAACATATTCAACTCATTCTTTGTGAATATATACTTTAAAATTTTATAATAAGTATATATATCACACTTTATCTATAAAGATATTTCATTCATTTCATTAATAGAAAAGTTACTACAATTAAATCCAAATCATGAGTTGGGTAATTTTTCTCATGAAACCTCAATTTTTATTATGCATAATACATAACCATATTATTTTTCATAAGAACACATCATAATTTCTTCTTGTATGTATTACTATAGATTAAAAAACCTTCTCCACTATAGGGTAATATCATCATAGGTGTACAGACTAACCTTTTTTTCAATTCCTTGAAATTTTTCTCATATTCATCTATCTAGAGGAACTTTTCCCCCTTCTGAGTTAACTTGGTCAGAGGATTAGATATTAATGATAAATTATCCATAAATAGTCAATAATATCTGGATAAACCAACAAAACTATGGATCTCAGTAACTATGGTTAGTTTGGGATAACATTAAATAGACTCCATCTTTGATGTATCTACTAATTTACACACTGTTGAGATTATATTACCCAAAAAGGAAACCTTATGAAGCCAAAAATCACACTTTGTAAATTTTTTATATAGTTTCTCCTTCATTAGGGTCTTTAGTAAAATTCTAAAGTGGTCTTAATTATCTTACTATCTCTTTGAATAGATAATAATATCATTTATAAATACTACTGTAAAATTATCAAGGTAATCTCTAAAGACTCTTTTCATTAAATCCATGAAGATGGAGTGGGAATTATTAAGACCTAATGGAATCATTGTATATTCATAGTGTCCATAACTTTTAAGGAATGTTGTATTGGCTATATCCTCTTTATTTACCTTCAATTGATAATATCCAAAATGAAGGTCAATCTTGTAAAATTATTGAGCTCTGCATTGTTGATCAAACAATTCATCAATACGAGGAAGATGATACTTTTTATAAAATTTGATATTGTTTAGATACTAATAATCAATTAAAATACATATTGATCCATATTTTTTATAAAAAAACAAGTTCACCCCAAGGTGACATTCTTGGATGAATGAATCCCTTGTCAATATTTTCCTGGAGTTTCTTATTCAATTCATGTAACTCAATCCGGTCCATTATATAGGGATTATTTGAAATTGGTATGACACCACATATGAGTTATATTGAGAACTCAACATAACATATTTTTGGAATGCTAGGAAACTCTTCCATAAATATATAAAAAAATTCTTTCACAATGGGAATATAATTGATTTCAAGTTTCTGCCTAACCATTTGTGATAAACACCCATTATAAATGGGAATTAAGACTCATTCCATAGATGTTATCTCCATTAGAAGTTCTTAATTATCATTACATTGATAGATGATCATAGTTTGGTTTGTAATATAAAATATAACTTACCTTCCTTGATAATTTATGTGGGATTTATGTAGATAAAGTATATCCATGCTCAAGATAACATCAAATTAAACTGTAAGAAGTATGATAAGATTTGTAAGAGGCACATTCTAGAAAATGAAAACCAAAGAGGAATCATATAATTGAGATGAAATCATCATACCATTAAAGTTTTTCACTTCTAATTATACTATAATTATTTTTTTGGAATCTGGATACCCATATAAAAATAATTACATATGAAAGAATGGGTATATCCATAGTCAAATAATACATTAGCAGTTCTAGAGTGGATGGTAAGTGTACCTTTCACCATGTAATTATCTCACCCTATGTCAAAAATAGTGATTGGATGATATTTACACTTATCTTATGGATTAAGAGTATATTATAATATATCATCGTTATTAACCCTCATATTTAGGCATTCATTAGCATAATACCCAAAATTCATTCATTTGAAACACTTGATTATGGGTGCAGTATTATATAGAGCTTTCGCTTTATTTGTATTATTAGAAAACTTCTTTCCATAGCCTCAAAATTTATCAACTCGATGACCTTTCTTTACATACTTAAAACATTTAATATTACCCTTAAGATAATTCCATCCATTCCTCTTCTCACACTTTGAGAATAAAGTAAATATCATATTCTTCTCTTCATGGTTCTTATATTTTCTTTTGAATCCCTTTTTTCTATACTTATTAAAACCATGAGATTGGTACATAACTCCAACCTCTATTTCCACCTTGATAGCACATCAAAAAATATCTTCATAGCTAATGAAGTCTCTTATGGACAAATCCCTTCATAGATTTAGTTTTAATCCACTGAAAAATCGATCAACCTTACTTTTAGGTTAGATGATAATACCAGAAGCGTACCTCATAATACTTGTAAAATTTTCCTCACAGGTACCAAAAAATTCATAATTCTATTTATTTAGCTCAAGGAAATCCTTATCTATATTCATATAAAGAATATGAGGAAGTTACATATAAAAAAATAAGTTCCTAAACTCATCCCAATCCATGGAATCAATTTCATTATGTTACCTTAAATTTTTTATAAGATTCCACTATTGATTTGATTCAGCTTCCAAAAGGTAGACAACCAAAACGAATTTTTCATGTTCTAAACACTGTATAACGAAAATTATTTTTTGGTGGTGTGGGTCAATTTCTTAGTAACTAGTGGGTTAGATGTACCACTGATAAAATGTGGATATTGCCTCATGAAATACTCAACAGAATGTTGTTACCTTCTTTTCTCAGTTATAAATATAGCTTGATTTATAGCTTGAGATGTTTTTATGAGCATGTAAATTATATTTCTTATTCTAGATCCCATAACTTTAAAAATTTTATGATTAAAATCATTTCATTTTCTATCACACTCATCATTTACATGGTTCCTTCGGGTTTCATCCATTGACTAAAACCAACAAGAATTGTTTAAGCAATAATAGTCATAGGTGGGAACCACATAATCCTGAAGAATAACATATAGGATATAAAAATCATGGAACCTTATTTTTAATATATGAAACATTAGGTTTATCCTAGGTTATTCATACTCATCATCTATTTAAATCCTTCATGATTGTTTATAAAGAGTTTGTGGATTTCCTAAACATATCCCACAGGAGTGTCATACCAGGTGTTCAGGAAATCTTATTTCCATGTACCAGGTGATTATTGAGTCTATATCAATGTTAATTTTTAAGATTTATTACCCCTAGGTACCTATATTCTAGATCCACATCTACTTATAGTATCCAAACATGTTTGTAATTTCTTGGAAACCACTTGTTTAATTCATTACTAAAATTCCAGGAAATTTTCCTATACTTTGACTCATACTTAAACTTATCTTAATATATTTCCTTGGGGATCTCAATAATGTATTCTCATCCTAGTTTAGAAAGGATAACTAAACCTATCCTCTAATACCAAATATAGTGACCTAGGATTATCATACATAGGTATTACATCTTTTTTTATGAATATTCATTACCTTACACAAACACATTCTAGATGATTGTAATATTTTGGTTCTTTTGGAAACATGGAAACACAAACAACTGGTCCATAGGTAAACCACATTTACTCACACTATAAAATTAATAAATATAAACCTTCTTATACATATCATACATAATAAATTTCTCCATAACCTATGGAAAAGAATCATAACAACGGGGGATCTCAGATTCTTAGTAAGGTTAAAAAATGGAGATTCATAAGCATAACATAAATATAATGGTATGTAAACATGAGAAAAACGTTTTGAAACCATACCGTGCATATCTAACATCATAATATTGAGTCATGGAATGAATATTGACAGTTCATAAGACATGAATCATAAAGAAATAAAATAATATGATCCATGAGAGAATAACATTGGCATAAGACATAAATTTTTAACAAACACATAAGCACTAAACATATTATGTCAATAAAACCCAAAAAGACATTAATAACATGTTAGTCTTGAGAAAATCACTCATGTAACACCTCATGGTTTTAAAAATAAATATTGAGTACATTTTATAATCCAAAAGTTAAACTCAACTATCCTCTTCTATGTTATGAATTTCAAAAAATGGTCATCTTGAGTTGTGATCAGAAAGTCATTTGGAGTCTGATAGAACAAACTTTATTTTTTTGGTTAAAAGTAACATATCCTTATGATTAGTAATATGAATAGTAATATGAACCTAATGAATAGTAAATAATAATATTATTTTATTTTCTTAAGGCAACAAGATAATGAGATCTTAATTAATTTTTCAATGTGATATAAAACTAATTGCACCTTTAAAATTGTTTTTTTTAAATTCACTGTGACTTTATTTAAAAATTAAATTAATAATATCTAGAAAATTAATTTTTATAAATTAAGTTCATTTTTTAATTCTACACGTTGAAAAATGGTAGGAGTAAATTTTTGGGATTTTTCTGAAATTTTAGAATTTTTGATGAATAGTGAAATACTATAAAATACTGTATATACAAATTATCAGTTAAATACACTATTTATGACATCATAAGTGATGTAAGGACACTTGGTTTGAACTCACATGAACTTATTACTATTAGGGGTAACATTAAACAACACTATTGTTCTTCTTGAGGGAAATAATAAAATAATGAATTAAATATTCAAAATTTACCCCTCTCCTCCAATATAAAAACCCCTCACCACTCCCTCTTCTCATCACTCCTATAAGCCTTGAATCTCCTCAAAGTTCTTCCAAAATAGCTTCCCTAGTTACTCCCCACTACCAGGAAGATATTTTTCTTTCCAAAAGACCAAAATCCCTTCCCTTAAGGAGGTTCTCGAGGAAGTTATTTCAAGAGGTAAAGCACCTTTCTTTTTCTTTTAGTTTCATTTAAATTTATCTTCTTTTTTTATCCTCTCCTCACATCCTCTATACAAATGACCATGATAACTCTAGTATCATATATATACTTTGTTTATATCATGTGAATAGAAGAACAATCATCAATATTCTTACTCCCTAACTTTTATTTTTATAAACGAAATCAATGTCCATGAGGTTCAAATTTATATACCTTTGTGGACGACGAAGTTTTATTTTTCAATAGATCCTTAATTACTAGTCATGAAACCATATTGATGGTTTAAGAAAACTATAATATATTTATTATAACCTAGTTAATATTTAGGAACCAGTATATGTACATATTATTAATTTATATGACAAAACTAGTTTATGATAATCCAAATACCGCCAAATAATTGAAGTGATTATCATCTAATGATTCATACTCATTCCATGTAATCAAATGATAGAAATTTCCATTAAAAATTATTTATGTTCATAAATAATATTTAATTTAAATTCTGGATATTTACATTCATTCCACTTCATTACTTAAAAACAAGTGAACCGAATATGAAAATAAAGGAAACGAACACTCTGGAACGACGAAATTCCATACAATAACTTATTAATAAAGACATAAATGAACTAACCAGAATTGTGATAAAATAAATACATGTCTAATAGTTTCTAAAATAAGTTATTAATAAGTATAATTTCATATTCCAGGAGCTTAAGTACAAGAGCAGAACACGTTCGTAGTTAAGGTAAGGATTTTCTCACCCGAACTTCCATTTTCATTCGGGTTACTTTTATTGTCTAATTACCTCAATGAAATTATTATATATTGTTATGTACTCCTCATAAATTATGTGTGATAATTCTATATATGTACTCCAACTAGAATCCTTACCTATTTTATGGATTGTTACATGTTTTAAATGAAACTTTCAAAACTATTTTCAAAATACAAGCCCGATTCAAGGGAATTTCTCAAATTCATATCTATTTACAAGGGCACTCTATAATAGTTTTTTTCAACCATTGTCTTTATAAAAACACTCATTTTATTATGAAAATATTATCTTACTTCACTTCAGGTTTTATACAATTATTTTCCAAAAGGACTCTTCTTTTCAAAATAGAAGAGTATTTATCTCAAGATTTCTTAATGATTTTATAAGTGTATTTTCGTTTAATTCAATTCTCTTGTTGATTCTTATGTATTATTGGGTTTAATAATTTATGAATTCATCTACCATATTTGATTTAATGGTTTATTACTAACCCTATTTTGGATGATCTATCCTAAAACCATTCACCATATTACTCAGAATGGTTAGTGTTTTATGTTTAATGATTGGGGAAAGATAGTTACAATTCATATGATAGTTTCAATATGAATGTATATGATGTTTATGTTTATACCCACTAATATGAGGAATGAATTGGACTTATTATATGATGGGTGGGTCTCGCTATATCCCCTCGATGCATCAGTAGGTCTCATGAGACAAATAGACGTGGAATTGGCAGAGGCCTTTCCCAATGTGTTATATAGATTTTGGTCGAGGCCTTAATCATTAGATGTCTTGGCTGAGGCCTTGAAAAAATGTTTCAGATTGTTTAGAATATGTACTTACCTCATTATCAAGATAGAAATTTAAAATTTGTGTGGTTATTCGACTAGTATAATACCCATGATTATGTTTCATTATGGCATTATTTACTCGGCTCATATTCCTGCCATAATGTGTGCAAGTTTATTATTAAAGTCATGTGTTTTCAATTATGCACCATGTCTTATGTTTATTCTATATTCCACTATATTACCTACTCTTACTGAGCATTTGATCTCACCCCTTTCTTATGTTTCATTTTTCTCAGGATATGAAGAAGTAAATTATGAATGACTTGCAAGCATAATCTAGGATACATGATGTTGCTAGTGTAATAAATTAGTGTTGTATTTCCCTTCTTGATGTATTGTTAAACTTATTTATGTATCTTGTTTTTAAAATCTACTAAACTACATGGTCCTTCTAGATTCATATTCCTTGTATGTATGCCAATGTAATCAAATAATGCATCGGCTCCGGGCAACTGGGGTTGGGTCCTTACAGTTGGTATCAGAGGAAGTTTAGTAGAAAACATGGAAACCAGATTTCGAAAACATGGATTAGGGAAGAGTCCCTATGATAGTTTTGAGGATAAACATATATGAACATCCTTGTATTTTGGTAAGGAATATATTATGTGGATCTTTCAAAAAATACAACCATGTCTGGATACGAGTAGGTAGAGGTGGCTCTGGCATAGATGTATCTAGGGGTAAAACCCAAAAACACAGATTTGAGCTAGACTCAAATGGGAACTGGTGCACGACAACAAGCCTTGTTATACTCTTGGTTATGACACTCTTGGGGTATATGCTTAGGATAATTCACATTTTCATTACAATCCATTATAAAGGATTTAAATGTGAAATTTTCCTCAAAGAAACTATTTTTGTGATTATGAGATTATCCATGCCTAGGATTTCAATTTGTGCTAAGTATTTGGTTAAGTTAAGATTATGAATTTTTATTCATAACGTAATCTAGTGTATTCCATTATCTAGAAATGTCACCTAGTGGAAGTAATGGAAATCACATGAATGCATCTGTTCCCTATAGGGATTTTCCTCTGATTCAAGATAATGATGTTGGATCTGGTGTTGTGACTGGTGTTGAGAAACTCATAACCATACTGGGACAACTTACTCAAGTTATGAATAATAACCTTACCCGTATAGAGTATCCGGATCCACCATGTGGAGGAGCTATGCTAGATCGGTTTATGCGACAACAGCCTCCATCATTCAATGGGACTACAAACCCATTTGTAGCTGAGTAGTGGATAAGTTCCCTTAAGAAGATATTTCTTGCTTTGGGATCTAATGAAAGAGAGAAGGTTTTCATGGGAGTTTATCGTCTATCGGGAGATGCGGATCAATGGTGGTCATTAATCCAAAACACAAAGGATGAGGAAGAAATATAAGATATGTAATGGAGAGATTTTAAATAAATCTTCCTATAGAAATACTTTCCTCATGAACAGATAGCAGATATGGAGAGACAATTCATGAATCTGAAGTAGAAGGAAGTTGATAATTTTTCACAGTACGAAGCTCACTCCACAAGGTTAGCAAGACATGTTGTGGACTATATAAGAAATACAAGGAGAAAAATTGATCAATTCTTTGATGGCCTAAATCCATTCCTCCAATGGGCACTGGTATCCCGGAGTTTTTCACCATATGAGGATATAGTTTCATGTGCTATCAAGACATAAAAATAATTCTCTAAGTATTATGACTTAAAGGGAAACCAATAAAATAATAGGGTTGTATAAAACATTGGGAAAGGAAATAAGGAAATAGGGAAGAAGGTAAGATTTTAATTTCCACTCTGTGATAATTGTGGAAGGAAACACACTGGTGAATGCTTAAAGGGAAAAGGAGTATGCTACAAATGTGGTCAGAAAGGCCATCTTGCTAGTGATTTCAAGGGGAAGAAAGAGTCAATTAATGTTCAATTCTATAATTTTCTGGATATGGGACACTATGCTAATGATTTTACAAATCATCAAGGAAATATGCAATAGAAAATGAAAGGGGATCACGAACAAGATTATGTGATCACAACTACAAAGGTTGAAGTTCCGAATGACGCGGTGGAAGGTACTTTGATCATTTCATCAAACTTAGCCAATGCTTTATTTGATTTTGGATCATTGAATCATTTAATATCTTCCTAGTTTTCTAATAAAATTAGATATTTCCAATTTGATTTAATAAGGTAATTGTTAGTCAAAACTTTTAAGTAAAGTATCATTGCAACAGAGTTTTGTGAATCAGTTCCCACTAGGGCACATAAATGTTCTTTATCTACTGATCTCATTGTCATATAGATGATTGAATTTGATATTATCCTCGTTATGGGTTTGATTTTAGACCCTAATGCTAAAATTTATTTTAAGAAGAAATAGGTTACAATTTTCGATGATGATAATGAGTACCTTATCTTTAGAGAAGAAACGTCACCACCTGATTCTTAACTAGATCCATCCCCCAGTAGCTCAACTAAATTCAATTATCGGGGAGGAAGAGAATAAAATAACTATGGGTGGGGAAGATAATGTTCAAATAGAAGATTTACCTATTGTGCAAGAATATATTTATGTCTTTCCAGAGGATTTACCTGGACATCCTCCAGAGCGGAAAATTGTTTTTTCAATTAACTTAATTCCAGGTTCAAGGTCCATATCAAAGACCCCTTATAGAATGGCCACTGTGGATTTAGTGGATCTAGATAAACAATTAGGGGAATTGAGTGATAAAGGATTTATTCACCTTAGCGTTTCTCTATGGGGATCCCCTGTTCTTTTTGTTAAGAAGAAATATGGGTCTATGAGGTTGTGCCTTGATTACAGTAAAATCAATGCTATTAAAATAATGAATACGTATCATTTTCTAAGAATTGATGATTTATTTGATCAACTTCATGGAGCCCAATATTTTACTAAAATTGATCTTCAATCTGGATATCATCAGTTACTTTTAAGGAAATAAGACATTCCAAAAACAGCATTCTGAACCAGGTACGGGCATTATGAGTTTACGATAATTCCTTTTGGACTAACTAATGCACCATCGGTTTTCATGGATTTTATGAATAGAGTTTTCAAGCAATACCTTGAGGAATTTGTGGTGATGTTTATTGATGATATTCTAGTGTACTCTAAAATCTATGAAGAACATGAAAATCACTTGCGCACTATTTTGAAGACTCTAAGAAGAAATGAATTATATGGGGAGTTTAGAAAGTGTGATTTCTAGCTCTAATCAGTTTCCTTTCTGGGCCACATTGTCTCTAAGGATAGAATATATGTAGATCCTGTGAAGAAAAAGGTTGTGCAAGAATGTCCTACTCCAATAAATGTAACTGAGGTATGTAGTTTTATTGGTTAAGTAGGTTATTATCGGTGTTTCATTCAAAAATTCACCCTTTTGTCCAACCCAATGACCAAGATCACGTGAAAAGGGGATAAGTCTATATGGACAAAGGAATGTGAAGAATGTTTTAAAGAATTTAAGAGGAGGTTAGTTAATTCTCTAATCCTAACCCTACTGTTGGTGAATGATGGATTTTTTATCTATAATGATTCATCAAAGAAAGGAATTGGTTGTGTTCTTATGCAGAATGATATAGTGATTTTCTATAAGTCTAGGCAGCTAAAAATTCATGAACAAAACTATCCAACTCAGGATCTTGAGTTAGCAGTGGTAATCTTTGATTTGAATATTTGGAGACATTACCTCTATGGAAAAAAATGTGAGATATATACAGATCATAAGAGTTTGAAATATATATTCTCACAAAAAGAACTCAACATGAGACAAAGGAGATGGATTGAGCTACTCAAAGATTATGATTGAAGAATACACTATCACTCAGAGAAATAAAATAAGGTATTATATGCTTTGAGTAGAAAGGACCATGGAATTCTGAACAAGATGAGAGTTGAAAGGTATCCTATGTTCATGGATATAATAAAGATGGATATGGGAATTATCAAGGAAGGTAACACATCAAAACTTTTTCAAATTGTTACCCAACCTTCTTTACTGGATAGGATAAAATGTCATTAGGCTGATGATAAGGATTTCCAAAAGAAAATTAAAGCTATAAATGATGGGAAGTTGACTGACTTCGCATATGAAGGTAGAGTTTTTAAATTAAGGAAGATGATTTGTGTTCTTGCTATTCCTAAGATAAAGAAGCAACTATTGGATGATGCTCATAGCTCTAATTTCTCTATACACCCTGGTAGCACAAAGATGTATTGAGATCTCTGAGAAAACTTTTGGTGGGACAATATGAAAAGTGAAATTTCTGAATATACATCAAATTTCCTGGTATGTCAACAAGTGAAGGATGAGAGGAAAAAGTCTCAGGGGGTGATGAAACTACTACCCATACCATCATGGAAGTGGTAGAACATTACGTTGTACTTTTAAACTAGACTCCCTAGGACATCCAGATAAAACAATTCTATATGGGTCGTTGTGGATCATATTACAAAGACAACTCACTTTTTCGAGATTCGAGAGGACTTCTCATTGGATCAACTTGCATGGATTTACATCAAATAAGTGGTAAAACTGCATAGAGTACCACTATCTATTGTATCCGACCGTGATCCTAGATTCACCTTAAAGTTTTGGAAAAGTCTCCAACATGCTTTAAGAACTTAACTGAACTTCAGTACGTCCTATCATCCTCAAACTGATGGCCAATCTGAGCGGACTATTCAGATGCTGGAATACATGTTGAGGGTATGTTCTATGGAATTAAAGGGAGGATGGGACCAACATCTTTCACTGGTTGAATTGTCCTACAACAACAGTTTCCACTCTAGTATTCGAATGGAACTATATGAAGCCCTTTATGGGAAAAGGTGTAGAACACCGGCACATTGGGATGAAGTTGGCGAGCGAAAGCTGCTTGGACCTGAATTGGTTGAAGAAATGGTGGAGAAGGTGAAAATCATTCAGCATCATATCAAGGTAGCCCAAAGTCAACAAAACAGTTATGTGGATACCAGTCGACCAGACCTTGAGTTCAAAGTTGGAGACCTGGTATTTCTACACATATCTCCATGGAATAAGGTCATGAGGTTTGGGAAGAAAAAAAGCTAAGTCCCAAGTATATTAGCACCTTAGATATCCATGATCGAGTTATAACTGTGGCCTATCGACTGGCACTTCCACCTACCATGTCAAAAGTACAAGAAGTGTTTCTTGTATCCCTCTTAAGAAAGTACATACCAGACCGTTTGCATGTACTCTCTTTAGAGGTGGTACAGTTGGAGGATGATCTTTCCAATGAGGAGTAGCCAGTAAAAATATTAGATCGTAGGGAAAAAGTTCTATGCAACAAGACTACTCATCTGGTCAATGTACTATGGCGAAACCATAAGTATGAAGAGGCAACATGGGAACTGGAGGAAGAAATGAAGGAAAAGTATCCCCACCTGTTTTTGGCCTAGATTGTAAAATTAAATTTCAAGGGAGAAATTTCTGAAGGGGGGAGGAATCTAACACCCCAAGGTTTTGAAAATAAATATTGAGTGCATTTTATAATCCAGAAGTTAAACTCAACTTTTCCTCTTCTATGTTTTTAATTTCAAAAAATAGTCATCTAGAGTTGTGATCAGTAAGTCATTTGGAGTTTGATAGAACAAACTTGATTTTTTTGGTGAATAGTAACATACCCTTATTAATAGTAATATGAACCTTATGAATATTAAATAATATTATTATTTTATTTTCTTAAATAAATAAGATAATGAGATCTTAATTAATTTTTCAATGTGATATAAAACTAATTGCACCTTTAAAATTGTTTTTTTCGAATTAACTATAACTTTATTTAAAAATTAAATTGATAATATATAGAAAATTAATTTTGAAAAATTGAGTTAATTTTTGAATTGTACAAGTCGAATAATGTTAGGGGTAAATTTTTTGGGATTTTTCTCAAATTCTAGAAATTTTGATGAATAGTGAAATAAGATAAAATACCGTATATACAAATTATCAGTTAAATACACTATTTATGACATCATAAGTGATGTAAGGCCACTTGTTTCGAACTCACATGCACTTATTACTATTAGGGGTCACATGAAACAACATTATTGGTTGTCTTTAGGAAAATAATAAAATAATGAATTAAATATTCAAAATTTACCCCTCTCCTCCACTATAAAAACCTCTCACCACTCCCTCTTCTCATCACTCCTCTAATCCTTTAAGATACTCAAAGTTCTTCCCAAATACCCTTCCCTAGTTACTCCCCACTACCAGTAATCTCTTGTTCTTTCCAAAAGACCAAAATCCCTTCCTTTAAGGAGGTTCTCGAGGAAGTTATTTCAAGAGGTAAATCACCTTTCCTTTTCTTTTAGTTTCATTTGAATTTATCTTATTTTGTTATACTATCCTCACCTCCTCTATCCAAATGACCATGATAACTCCCTTATCATATATATACTGGATTTATATCATGTGAATATAAGAACCATCATAAATATTCTTACTCCCTATATTTTATTTTTATAAATGAAATCAACGTCCATGAGGTTCTAATTTATAACCTTTGTGGACGAAAAAGTTTCATTTTTCAATTGGTCCTTCATTACTCATAATGAAACCATATTTATGATTTATCTAGACTATAATATATTTATTACAACCTAATTAATTTTCAATAACCATTATATGTACATATTATTAATTTACATGACCAAACTAGTTCATAATAATCCAAATACCGCCAAATAATTGAAGTGATTGTCATATAATGATTCATCCTCATTCCGTGTAACCAAATGATATAAATGTACATTAAAAATTCTGGATTTTCATAAATAATATTTAATTTCAATTCTGGATATTTACATCCATCCCACTTCATTACTTAAAAACAAGTGAACTGAATATGAAAATAAAGGAAACGAACACTCCGGAATGACGAAATTCAATACAATAACCTATCAATAAAGAAATAAATAAACTAACCAGAAATATGATAAAATAAATAAATGTCTAATAGGTTCTAAAATAAGTTATTAATTAGTATAATTTCATATTCCAGGAGCTTAATTACAAGAGCGGAACACGTTCAGAGTTAAGGTAAGGGTTTTCTCACTCGAACTTCTATTTTCATTCGGGTTACTTTTATTGTCTAATTACCTCAATGAAATTCTTATATATGGTTATTTAATACTCATAAATTCTGTGTGAGTTTTATATACATGTACACAAACCAGAATCCTTCCCTATTTTATGTATTTTTACATGTTTTAAAAGAAACTTTCAAAACTGTTTCCAAAATACAAGTCTGATTCCAAGGAATTTCTCAAATCCATATCTATTTACAAGGGCACTCTATAATCGTTTTTTTGGAATCCATTTTCTTTCTAAAAACACTAATTTTATTATTAAAATAATATCTTACTTCACTTTTGGGTTTATACAAATATTTTCCAAAAGGACTCTTCTTTTTAAAATAAAAGTGTATTTATCTCAAGATTGCTTAATGATTTTATAAGAGTATTTTCATTTGATTCAATGCTCTTGTTTATTATTATGTATCATTTGGTTTAATAATTTATGAATTAATATACCATATTTTATTTAATGGTTTATAACTAACCCTATTTTGGATGATATATCCTAAAACCATTCACCATATTACTACGAATGGTTAGTGTTTTATGTTTAATGATTGGGGAAAGATAGTTACATTTCATATGATAGTTTCAATATGAATGTATATATAGTTTATGTTTATACCCATAATGTGAGGAATGAATTGGAATTATTATTTGATGGGTGGGGCCCTCTATATCCCCTCGATGCATTGGTATGTCTCATGAGATAAATAGACGTGGAATTGGCTGAGGCCTTTCCCAAATAATCGAAGTTATTTTCATCTAATGATTCATCCTTATTCCATGTAACCAAATGATAGAAATGGAAATTAACAATTATGGATGTCCATAAATAATATTTAATTTCAATTATGGATATTTAAATCCATCCCACTTCATTACTTAAAAACAAGTGAACCGAATATGAAAATAAAGGAAACGAACACTCTGGAACGATGAAATTCAATACAATAACTTATCAATAAAGACATAAATGAACTAACCAGAAATATGATAAAATAAATAAATGTATAATAGGTTAGGAAATAAGTTATTAATTCATATGATTTCATATTCCAGGAGCTTAAGTACAAGAGTGGAACACGTTCAGAGTTAAGGTAAGGGTTTTCTCACTCGAACTTCTATTTTCATTCGGGTTACTTTTATTGTCTAATTACCTCAATGAAATTATTATATATTGTTATGTACTCCACATAAATTATGTTTGAGTTTTATATATATGTACACCAACCATAATCCTTCCCTATTTTATGTATTGTTACATGTTTTAAAAGAAACTTTGAAAACTGTTTCCAAAATATAAGTCTGATTCCAAGGAATTTCTCAAATTCATATCTATTTACAAGGGAAATCTATAATCTTTTTTTGGAAACCATTGTCTTTCTAAAAACACTATTTTTTTTATGAAAATACTATCTTACTTCACTTCAGGATTTATACAAATATTTTCCAAAAGGACTCTTCTTTTCAAAATAAAAGTGTATTTATCTCAAGATTGCTTAATGATTTTATAAGAGTATTTTCGTTTGATTCAACGCTCTTGTTGATTCTTATGTATCATTGGGTTCAATAATTTATGAAGTAATATAAAATATTTTATTTATTGGTTTATTACTAACCCTTTTTTGGATGATCTATCCTAAAACCATTCACCATTTCACTAAAAATGATTAGTGTTTTATGTTTAATGATTGGGGAAAGATAGTTAAATTTCATATGATAGTTTCAATATTAATGTATATGTTGTTTATATTTATCCCCCTCATGTGAGGAATGCATTGGACTTGTTATGTGATGATTGGGGCCCTCTATAGCCCTGTGAGGCATCGATAGGTCTAATGAGACAAATAGACGTGGAATTGGTTGAGGCCTTTCCCAATGTGTTATATGGATTTTGGCCAAGGCATTAATCATTAGATGTCTTGGCTGAGGCCTTGAAAAAATGTTTTAGAATTTCTGGCATATGCACTTACCTCATTATGATGCTAGTAATTGAATTTTCATTTTTTTTATTCGACCAGTAGAATACCCATGATTATGTTTCATTATGGAATTATTCACTCAGCTCATATTTATGCCATAATGTGTGTAAGTTTATTATAAAAGGCATGTGTTTTCAATTATGCACCATGTCTTATGTTTATTCTATATTCCACAGTATTTCCTACTCTTAATGAGAATTTGAGCTCACCCATTTCTTATGTTTCATTTTTCTCAGGACATGAAGAAGTAAATTATGAATGACTTGCCATCATAATCTAGGAGACATGATGTTTCTAGTGGAATAAATTACTGTTGTATTTCCCTTAATCATGTAATGTTAAACTTATTTATGTATCTTGTTTCCAAAATCTACTAAACTACTTGGTCTTTTAGGATTCGTATTCCTTGTATGTATGCCAATTTATTCAAATAAGGCATCAGCTCTGGGAAACTGGGGTCGAGTCCTTACAACTCATGTACCTGATTCAATATTGGGATGACCACTCATATACCCTCTTTTGGGATTAGGATAACCACTCTTATACCCTTTGATATCACCTAAAATTTATCATTACCCAACACATAGTAGGGATATATAGGTCCCACTAATATCATAATGAAAACCATATTAATGTGTTCCGTAGTATCATAAAACATTAATCATATCATAACCCATGAAATTAAATGGGTTTCATAAACATTTCACCATATCATAACCTATCGAAAAGTGATAGATTTCATAATAATTTAATCATTTAATCATAGAATAACCCATGGAAAATAAGTGGTTTTCATAATAATTTTATCATGGTGTGACTCATAGAAGATAAATGAGTTTCATAAAAATCATTTCAATATAAACAATTTAGATAAATAATCATAATGATATCTTTGTGTCATATCCCTTACAAAGAATAAGTAACTTCAAGGTATTTCATCTTAGATGAAGAATGATTTGGAAAGAAAAATGACTTATAATGTTTATTAATGAAAATAACCATTATTTAATACTAATTTTAAAAAATATAAAACATTTAAAAAATCCTTTTCTTTAAAAGTAACCTTAAAAACTTATAAAGGAAGCTTTAAAAATCATTTAAAACATTTCTTAAGGAAAATACCCTTTCTGATTTGAAAAAATAAATTAAAACATAAAAAATTTTGAAAATATTTTTATTTAAAAATATGATTTAAAACATATAAATTAAGCTTCAAATAAAATAATGGTTAGGATGATGGTAAGTTTTTTTCATGATATACACATTAAATCAAGTATTCTTTTAACATTTTTAGTAAACTCTAAATGGGAATTGTTTGGAAAATGACAAAAAAAATCCTTTCAAAAAAATTGTAAAAAAATTAATACATGGATAAAAATTTATTTTAAAAATAATATTAGAATAATAAAAAAATTGAAAACGTTTCTTAGAAAACATCGTTTTGTAAGAAAATAGATTTCCAACCGATGATGGAAATAAAGTCAGATATTCTTAAAAAAAATTTCTCAATTATATTAAGTACCAAAGAGATGGAAATTGGTACTATTACTTGAAAATATCATGAATAAACATATGAGAATAAACTTTATGAGTTTATTGAGATATTTTTCATAATATGTTATCATCATAAATATAATCATAAATAATCCTCATAAATGATGAGATTGTAACATAAAAACATTACCACTTTGGTAACATTGAATCATAATCCCCATGAAGGAATAAAATTAACAAAGCATAAAATATAATGAGTGTATATTAATTTGTGATATTACATGTTAAAGGGGTTTTATATATGCCTCGTAAGATAATATATGTTCATAACATAACATATGTATCAAAAAAGAAAAATTGATACAAAAACCCTTACCACTTTGGTAACTTTTGAACCATAAACCCCAAGAAAGAGAGATGTTAAAAAAGATATGTAAATAAAAATAATTTTATGTATAATAATCATAAAATAAATTCATGGGTATTATATACACCACCTAAAATAAAGAATTGGTAAATATGGAATGTGTCTTACAGAAGTAAAAAAATTGAGATGGAAATCCCTTACCGCTTTAGTAATCATTTTGGATCATAAGACCCAATAAAGAATAAAATAAAATGAAACTTTAAGTATCATAAGAATAAGTTTATTCTTAAAATTACATGTTAAAATTTTAGTGCATAAATCAAAAAAATGGGTGTTAAATATTTCATAATTCTCCTAGAAATTAAAGATATACTAGGAATCTCTTATAGTAAGTCTTGACTTCTTTCATACTCATTCTAACCACCTTTATAAAAAATATAAGTTTATTATAAATATATTACATAAAAATAATTATATATATCATACCTTATATGATTTACTTATGTACCATTATTACCCATTCATTAACAATTCCTTGTTAAAGTCACATTTAAGGTAAAAACCGCCTTGTTTTTCGTATATGTTTCGATTTGTTATTTTCAGTTATCTTACTTTGATCATAGTTCCATCATACATAAAATAATAATAAAAAAATAATTATAATATTTGTACATAATTTATACTTTTAATATCAATAATAAAATATAGTTTTGATAAATTAAGTATGTTATGATCATGGAGATGGTAGGTCGTACGTACATATGAGTAACGATTACATTTTTCAATGATCATTATCGAAATGGGGTAAATAATATATTATACTTACATAATTATAATAATATCATAAATAAAAAATTATTTTTAAAAATATACTTATAGATATTCATCTATGTGGTGTGGTTATGAAAATAGAGTTGCATTGCTTCATGAAGGTGGCAATCCACACGTACATGAACCACATTTATATCTTTCAGTGAGTGAAAAGTTAAGAAATAAAATAATATTTTATTCTTAAATAATGATGAATATATCATGAATATAATAACTAATTCCTTAATATAACATATATTTATTAACTTTATCCTTATTTTATTCTATGTAAATCATTAGTGAAAACGAATCACATCGCTTCGTGAGGTGGTAGTCCACCATACACACGAATGACATTATCGTATCCCCTACGTAATTGAAAGTAAAAAAGGTATATATGATATAATTAGTCCATAGGTATATTAATTTTATAAATATAATATATATATATATATATATACTTTATATTCATCATTATACACAACTGTGAGAGGTGGTAATGGAAAAATGAATGGCATCGGTTCTCAGGGTGGTTGTTCATCGTATACATGAACGATTATTTCATAAAACTTTTAATGGAATAGAAGATAAATTTATATAATTTCATTAACATAAAATAATTTAATTATATTCCATATACTGATATTACTATATCATCATGGTATAATAAAAATATAATGGCTGGAGGAAGAAAGATATAAAAATTGCTCGTTGAAGAACATTGTGTCTTCTCCAGGTATCCACCTTAGGTTTGCACCAAAATCCTTCCTATGTTAAATTGTTTCTAAAATAAGGATTCTAGGATGAGAGAAAGGAATTTTTGGAGTGATATATTTAGATATTTTCTGAATATGTGAATTAGAGAGAATAAGGGGTGGCCTTTTATAAGTGATGTGAGTGGAAAACTAGTAATTTCTTTAATGAAAGAAGCCTACACACATTTTTTCATGTAACAAGTATAAAATAATGTAAAATTATAGAACCTAGAAGATATAAGTTCTATATATTGCATACAATACTTTTTGGACAAGTTTTGGGACATTTTTTACCCTTATATTTTTACTTTAATACTTGGTAAACCCATTTTTACATTAACCACAGTAAATAAATTTATACTATTTTTACTAATAATTTTGGTCAAATATTAAGTTGACCTTATTAGATGATATAAATTAATAATATTCCAAATATTGAATTTAATTTTCCAAATTCCATTCACATAAATGGAAAATTATAATTTAAAATTAATCCTACAAATGCGACAAGAAAATAGGTTTTTAAAGAGAAAACGTTTCAATGTTTACAATGTTTTTATATCGAAATAATATATGAAATCGATTAAAATGTCTTAAATTGGATAAATGGATGTATTATTGAAATAATTTTAATTTAAAACTAATATAAAATATTATTTAAATTTATAAACAAATTAAACAAAACGGAATTTTTCAATTAAAATTTAGAATTTTTAACTATTCATCAAAAAATGAAACTTTTCTGAAAAATCCCTAAGATTCACCCTAATATAATATTGAAATTACGATTTCAAAAATTAATTTTATTTTATAAAATTAATTTTTTTAAAATTGTGAAAACTTAATTTTATTAATATTCACAAAAATAAACAAAAAGTATTTTTTGAGAAAATAGTATTTTCGAAACATATAAAAAAATTAAAATAATTATAATTAATATGTAAAAATTATTTATTAAAAGTCATATCACTAAGTTTAATGGATAGGTTATAATGATTGCGTTTAAATAACTATATTAATAATATATTAGGGTTTTGCTAAAACTCAATATTGTGTGTAACACAATCCAAACTAGTGTTACTTGTAGCTCAAGATTAAATTGATGTTTTTGGTAACAAAATATATGAATGAAATTTAATTTATTGTAAAAAATAATTCATAAAAACTTGGGTTGTTACAGTGACATTTTTAACACTATAAAATTATATGTTATAATCAATAGAAAGTGTCTATAAATTATCACACCTTCAAATCATGGATATTCAAGGTCAAAAACACTTATCAAATAAAATAAATAAAACTTTTAGGGAGATTTTTATGCCTTATAAAATTATTTTATACATAATTACCAGATTCTCATTTACCAGGGTGACAAATATTTACTATAGTGACTATTCAAAATGATAAAAACAATATAAGGGACCTACTTACTAAATTTTAATCTCTATATTACAAATTTCTAATATATTTTTTAAGATTCATTTCATGGAATTTATAGAATTTAATTTAAAATTAAACAAAAAAATTTGACAAAAAAATGTTTTTCAGAAGAAAAAAAATCTCTTTTAAGTATAAAAATATTTTTATACCAAATTCCAGTATGAAATTAATTCAAAATAATATCTTTGGATTATTTTTAGTCAAAATATATTAAAACAAATTTGAAAACTAATTAAAAAATATGATATTTTTTAATTCTTGAAAATAAAATATAGTTTTCAATAAAAACTTTATTTTCACTATTCATTGAAAAAAAATATTTTTAGAAAAATAATGAAATTTCACAAAAATATAATATTGGTTGTAAAGACCTGTAACATTCAAGGGAAATTTTTTCTTAATTTTCTTTGAAATTTTACAAGAGCATGGTTTCTGACGGCACCTGATTCTGAGGCCCGGTGTGCCCTGAATCAATTTCCAAAGTTTGGCTCGGGTACGTTCAGTGAACGAACGAGCGGGAATTTCTAACTTTTGAACCGGTGCTCGGAATTGAATTCTGAGGGCACCGATGAACTCGCAACGCCGGTAATTGCTTAAGGGAACCTTTACTGTAGTTGCGTTTGTGCGGGATAAGAAGTTAATTAATGGGGTTTAATTAAAAAGAAAATAAAATTGTTGAATCAATTTTATTTCTTATCAAAGTGGTTATTTTCTCCCATGGGAAGTTGGTGGTGGGGCCCACATCCACCCAACTTCCCATGTGTGGATAATTGAAAGGGTGGGGCCCACACGAACCCCCCACCTTTTTAAATCCCTTAACTCTCTTAACCCCACACTTTCCTAACTCCCCATTAACTCACTTTCATTAATTTTTGACAACTTGTTATAATTAATAAAGTGAGTTACTTAATTTCAAACTCTTGAAATTCAAATGGTTAGGTTGTGTTAATAAAATAAGACTTGGTCTTATTTTATTATTTTTAGAGTTTTTCCACCTTGAGAGGATTGGGAAGCGTGAAGTCTTCTTCTTCTTCAACCTCGACGAAGAATGCGAAGAACACCGTTCTTCAACGAAGAACTTCTCCACCGAAGAACACAGTTCTTCCGCGACGCCGTATCCGCGATGCGACGTTCTTCTTCCGCGTCGTCTCTTCCGCGACGGTTTTCCGTGACGAAATCTCCGTCAACGACTTCGAATCCTTGCTTCGCGACGTCGACGTTTTTCCCGCGTGCCCGACCTCCGCGACGCTCGTCTTCCACATCTCATTGACGAACACCGTTCCTGAACCGAGGTAGGGTTTTTATTTATTTAATTGTTCATGAATACCAACTTGACGATCTTCGTGGAATTAAACCATTTGTTATCGAATAACGCGATGGGGTCGGACCGCACAAACACGGCTGACCCCCCTTCTTAATTTTTCATGATTGATTCCTTTGTGGATTGGTACAGGAAGGCGTGGTGTCATCTCACAACGTGGAATCAAGAGAAAGGAAAATGCGCGACGCCGTCGCGCCGCGCCGTGGAAATAAGTTTAAGAACGCGACGTCGTCGCGCCGCGTCGAAGAAAACCGAAGACGCCGCAGCCGGAGCGGGGCCGCGGCGGAGGGGCGCGGTGCCGTCGCACCGCGCCGGATGATAAGGGTCGCGGCCGGTTCCGGGCGGCGGCGGAGCAAGGTGACTGGCGGCCATCCGGGCCGCCGGTGTCGGAGCTGGAAGGGGACCGGCCACCGCCGGTCCCGTTGAGAAGGAACCGGCCGGCCAGGTCGGGCCGGCCGGAAAGGGGAAAGTTGGGGGAATTAAATTCCCCCGGCCGGCTTCAAATGGCCCCCCATAAATGTGGGGGGGTCCGCGGTTACTCAAGGGGGGTAGGCGCCCCCCCTTTTTTCCAACAGCTCGGCCAAAGGCCGAGCTGGCAGCGCGCTGGGCGCGCTGTGCCCAGCTGGACCGGCCGCCTGGCCGGGCCGCGACCGGGCCGCGCCGGTCCGGGCCGCGCCTAGCCAGGCTGGGCCGTGTCGGGCCTGTTCGACAGGACCGGGGCGGGTAGACCCGGTTCGGGCTGACCGGGGGGGTCTCGGGCCGGGTCGGTCCGGGCCCGAAACCCCCGTTTTCGGACCGTTTGGGTTCAAATGCCCATAAATAGGGCTACGGACCTCCAAACGACGAGTCGTTAGTGGCAATGCGATCCTAGGATCGAGACGGTCGTTTCGGTATATCACACTCAAGATTTCGGAATACTTTGAGTTCGGCCGGGTTGGTTCGTACACAAAACCAACCGAGCCCTCAGAGCGGAAATGCTCATATCTTGAGCTACGGACGTCTGATTGACGTACCATCGACTTTGTTGAGTTCCTCTTAGTGAGACGAATCTTTTGGCATACTCCCCCCGAGGTTTGGACGTAGGTGGAGTATGGTCGGGTTGGTTTTGCCTTAAAAACCAACTGGGCCCCTGGGACGAAAAAGCCAATAACTCTCAGACCGGGCGTCCGATTGACGCGCCGTCTGCGACGTTGAGTTCCTGTTGACGATACAGAACTTTTGGATACATCAACTCTGGACTATGTGTCAGTTGATGTATCAGCCTCTCAGCTCGTGGAGCGGACCCTCCCGAACAAGCTTGCTGTGTGCGGGAACCCAAGAGCTGGCTGCGACTGCTACTGTGACTGCGACGACGACTGTGCAGAGATCCTCAGTGGATTCAACGACGACGACTACAACACTCAGCGATCCTGTGTGGATCAGTGCTACCGATCCTATGTGGGACAGATCCTGTGTGGTTCAGCGCTCAGCGGTTCTGTGTGAGCCAGCGCCTACAGATCCTATGTGGGCCCGATCCTGTGTGGGTCTTTGCGGGGGTTAGTATCTATCGATCCTTTGTGGGTCCAACGACTTAAATGGATCAGTGATCATCTCTATTGCCTTCGAAGAAGTATACCTGTGTGAGCTGAATCCTGTTTGCTTTCCTGTGTGGACTGGGTTATTTTTGGGCTCGGAGGTTGGAGCATATTGGAATTGATGACTTAGGTATATGTATGGTCATATACCTAAGCAGTGTCGGTTGTTACTTCATGATTGTATCTTTCCTTTGTGGATTATCCTTTGTGGATTTTGGGAGACCTTTAGGGGTCTCGGGGTCCCTACTGAGTAGCTTATACTCACCCCTGCACGGGCTATTCCCGCACTACGTTGTGTTGGTTGCAGACGACGGACAACGCTGATTGTGGTTGAGGCTTGCAGAGCAGGACGGTACCTGGAGGTGGATCACTGAGCGGGATGTACTCGGAGCGGATGGTGGGACCTGTGGAGCAGTGGAGCTATCTGTACCCACCCTTCAGGTGGTATTTCCAGTGGATAGCTTGGTGTAGCGTCTTTTACTTTTCAGTTGTTGTTTTCCCTTTCGAGTTATAATTTACTTTCAGTTTGGGTTTGTATACTGGCCCACTTACTTTCCGCACTTACAGTTGTACTCAGTTTTTACTTAGTGTTTACTTTTTCCGCTTGCTTACTCTGTGGTGCTTGTTTACTTTACAAAGGCAATGCTTTCCCTTTTTACCGGGATTTACGCCTTGGTGCTAGTCGCCAGCCCTTGGCCTATGGAAGGCGGGCTTGGGGTATTCACGGCACGGGCCCTGAGGACGGGTCGTGACAAATTGGTATCAGAGGAGTTCGGTTCTACCGCGAACTCTGATCTTTTCTATGTGAACCAATAGTGTTTAGCATATTGAGTGTGGTTATCAGTCCAGGGAGTCCAGTGTTGGTGCGGCGTCCGACGTATCCGTACACCAGGACCCTGACTTCTGATTTCCGACTTAATGCACGAAAACATTGATTGCATGAGTGTTTCAAGTTTTCATTGTGACTACTTTGTATCAGCTCAGCAGGTATAATGTTCTGACTGTGGCGCACCTGTTTCCTTTTCAGGATGGCCCCATGACGGCAGCCATCTAGGGTTCTGAGAGTCGAGCATGACGACAGCCCACCGAGCGATGAGGCCTCGGTGTAGGGCCCTTTGTCAACAGTGGCACCGGCGGTAGCTCTACCCGCCGAGCCACCGATGCTTCCATCACCAGCCGCTGACGATGCACGTCGCCTTAGTGCACTGCATGAGTTCCAGCGCCAGCAACCGCCCAGGTTCCACAGGGAGACGGACCCCCAGGCAGCCAAGGACTGGCTGGAGGCAGTCGTATGAGTTTTCATGCTAGTGAGGACACCAGCAGACCTCATGGTGATCATCGCTGCGAGCCTACTGCACGCAGCAGCAGGCCGATGGTGGAGCTTGATGCTCCAGGTGCATGATGAGGCATCTCTACTCTGTACATACTTTGAGAGCCTCTTCCGCTCAGAGTTTGTCCCAGCCACCATCCGTGCGGTGCGCATTCAGGAGCTTTTTTAGCTGCGGCAGGGCAGTATGACGGTCGCTCAATACTCGGCGAGATTTACTGATCTCTCGCGCTACTCGACCGACATGGTATGGGACCCATTCTTCTAGGCCCGGACATTTGAGTAGGGATTGAGACACGAGATCAGGGCATCACTGGTCTCCCTCAGCATTCCGACTCAGACAGGAGTACTGGAGCGGGCCCTTTTGATCGATAGCTTTCTTGCTGAGTCTACACCAGCACCGAGACCCACCGCAGGGTGGCACGTAGCAGAGTCCTCTGCAGCAGGTAGTCGACGGATGACTCTTGGGTCCAGGCAGACCAGACCCTTAGGCGGACGACCTCAGGACACTGGCTCAGCAGTGCGGGGCACACAGCGCGGAGTTAGTCTTTCGAGAGGTAGACAGTGCTACTCGTGCGGCGGGCAGGGCCACATGGCTCATGACTGCCTGACCCGCCGTGCCAAGGAGCAGCAGACAGTTGAGGGACCATCGAGGCAGAGGTAGAGGGTCGACCGTGGCGGTCTGCAGGGAGGAGGAAGATGAGGTAGAGGAGCTGACCGAGTAGCAGGTGGTGGGCGACGCTTTGAGGCTCTACCGCCACCACCACCAGGAGGTCCACCCCGACCACAGGGAGCTGGTGGGCAGAGACAGGCACAGCTCCAGGCAGCAGAGGCCTACGACCACAGCGTGCCCGAGATGATTTGAGGTACTATCTGTGTCTATTCCACCTTTTCTGCAGTACTTATAGACACAAGAGCGAGTCACTCTTTCATAGTTGCTGCCCTTGTTCGGAGGATGGAGATTCCGACAGAGTCATTGGCTCGATCCTTACGGCTAGAGACTTCTACGAGAGCAGACTCGACGATTACGAACTGGTGCCGGTAGTGTGAGATTACTCTAGGAGGCGAGAGCTTCGGCTGGGATCTTCTTGTAGCGGCGTCGAGGCCTTAAGATGTCATCTTGGGCATGGATTGGTTATCTACGGTCCATGCACAGATTGACTGCTTTAGGCACAAGGTGCGATGTGTACGCACCGACGGGAGCAGGTTCACCTTCACCGGTGAGAAGGGAGCCTTTGCAGCATAGGATGGACTTCCGCGGAGGAGAGGACAGCCCATCACTCATCAGTTGGCTAGCCTCATCCTAGGAGCAGTTGACGTGAGGAGTCCTGGTTTTCCTGCAGTGGTGGATCAGTTTGCGGACATTTTTCCTGATGACGTTCCAGGGTTACCTCCTCGCAGAGAGGTAGACTTTTATATTGACCTGTACCCCGGGACAGCCCCGATATCGACTCCATCATATCGGATGGCGCCTTCTGAGCTTCGAGAGCTGTGGGTACAGTTGGAGGACTTGCAGGGAAAGGGGTTCATCTGACCTATTGTTTCACCCTGGGCTTCCCCGATATTGTTCACCAAGAAGGCGGACGGGAGCTTGCGAATTTGTGTCGACTATCGTCGCCTGAACCAAGTGATAGTGAGGAACAAGTATCCGCTATCGAGGATTGATGACCTCTTTGATCAGCTTAAGGGAGCACGGTGGTTCTCGAAGATAGACCTCAGGTCAGGCTATCATCAGCTCAGAGTTCGAGATGAGGTCATGCAGAAGACGGCCTTCAGATGTCGGTATGGCCACTATGAGTTCTTGGTTATGCCATTCAGCGTAACCAATGCTCCATCATTGTTCATGGCCCTCATGAACAGGATATTTCAGCCATACCTCGATCGATTTGTTGTGGTCTTCATCGACGACATTTTGATTTACTCGACGACTGAGGAGGAGCACGCCTACCACTTACGGGTTGTACTAGACACACTTCGAGAGCACCATCTTTATGGTAAGCTCTCGAAGTTCTAGTTCTGGATATGTGAGGTCCACTTCTTGGGACACGTCATCTATGAGGCGGGTGTTGCAGAGGATCCTACGAAGATCGAGGCAGTGCTAGCTTGGGATCCACCCAGGAGAGTGACGGAGGTGCAGAGTTTCTTGGGTCTAGCTGGATACTACTGGAGATTTGTGCCAGACTTCTCCAGAGTTGCGGCACCACTCTCATATTTGACGAATAAGGGGAAACCCTTTGTGTGGTCAGACAGATGTCAGCAGAGCTTCCAGGAGCTGAGACAGAGATTGACCAGCGCACCAATCTTGAGGTTGCCTGAGTATGGAGTAGGGTACGTAGTCTACTGCGATGCATCAGGGACCGGACTCAGATGTGTCTTGATGTAGGAGAGGGCAATGATCGCCTATGGATCACATCAGTTGAGGCCGCATGAGAAGAACTACGCTACTCATGACCTGGATTTAGAAGCAGTGGTCTTCGCTCTGAAGACATGGCATCACTATCTGATGGGCGAGCGTTTTACAGTCTTTTCTGACCATCAGAGTCTTAGATACATCTTCTATCAGAAGGATCTGAATCTGAGATAGCGGAGATGGCTCGAGTTCCTCCAGGACTATGACTTTGAGATAGTCTATACTCCTGGGAAGGGGAACGTGGTAGTCGATGCCCTCAGCAGGAGGACGGGCATTCAGCTACTTGAGGAGGCGACAGAGCAGCTAGCCTCTTTGCAGATATCCTTTGTGGATAGAGATGGAGCAGCCTTCCTTCAGTCTCTCACAGTCACTCCTCTGCTACTGAAGTGGGTCAGAGAGGCATAGCGAGGGGACGCTGACTGTGAGACGCAGCGAGCATAGATATCCTCAGGACAGGCACCTAATGGCTTCTCCTTTGGAGCAGAGCACGACATCCTTTTCAGAGGATGTACCTTGGTACAAGTTGCTTTACGGGAGGAAGTTCTGAGAGAGTTTCACACTTCTCCCTTGGCGGTACATCCCGAAGTGGTGAAGATGTACCAGGATCTCAGACTACAGCACTGGTGGGTGGGTATGAAGAAGGTTGTGGCAGAGTTCGTTTCTCGATGCCTCACCTGCCAGTAGGTGAAGGCTGAGCACCAGGTACCAGCAGGCTTGGTACAACCCTTGGAGGTCCCGGAGTGGAAGTGGGATGGGATATCTATGGACTTCGTGACTGGACTTCCATGCACATCCAGAGGTCACGACTCCATCTGGGTGATTGTCGACCGACTCACCAAGTCGGCTCACTTCTTACCCATCAGAGAGCATGGCTCAGTGGAGAGCTTGGGACAACTTTACGTTCAGGAGATTGTTTGGCTTCACGGTGTACCATCATCTATCGTCTCCGATCGAGATGCTCGCTTTACTTCCCGGCTTTGGAAGGGGTTTCAGGAGGCGTTCGGGATGCAGCTACGTTTGAGCACTGCCTTTCACCCTCAGACGAATGGTCAGACGGAGAGGACCATTCAGACTCTCGAGGACATGCTCCGTGCATGTGTCCTCAACTTTGGTCGTAGCTGGGAGGACCACCTATCCTTGGTGGAGTTTGTGTACAAAAACAACTACCACTCCACCATCGGGATGGCACCGTACGAGGTGTTGTACGGCCGACCTTGCAGATCTTATTTGTGCTGGACAGACCCTGGGGAGTCAGCACTTGTGGGACCGGAGATGGTCCAGGCCATGACAGAGAAGGTCCAGGTCATCCAGGAGCGGATGAGGACAGCTTAGAGTCGACAGAAGTCATACGCTGACAGGAGGCGGAGGCCACTAGAGTTCGAGGATGGCGACCACGTCTTCTTGAGTGTCTCACCTCGACGTGGATTACGGAGATTTGGCCGAGGTGGCGAGTTATCCCCACGCTTCATCGGACCCTTCCAGGTCCTCAGCAGGATTGGCGAGGTGGCATATCGCCTGGCTCTACCACCTCAGCTGCACAGAGTGCACGACGTCTTCTACGTGTCTCAGCTGAGTAGATACGTGCATGACCTGATGCATGTAATTGACCATGGGGAGCTTGACATTGATGATGGGGCGACTTTTACGGAGGTCCCGGTGGAGATCGAGGATCGACAGGAGCGGGTCCTACATAGACGGTCGATTCCTCTAGTGCGCATTAGATGGCAGCACGGGAACCTCCAGGAGATCACTTGGGAGCGGGAGGCTCAGATGCATGCTCAGTACCCACATTTGTTTCCCTAGTTATGATGTATCTTTACGGGGACGTAAATCCCTGAGGAGGGAGTAATGTAAAGACCCATAAAATTCAAGGGAAATTTTTTCTTAATTTTCTTTGGAATTTTACAAGAGCGCGGTTTCTGACGGCACCTGATTCCGAGGCCCGGTGTGCCCTGAATCAATTTCTGAAGTTTGGCTCGGGTAAGTTCAGTGAACGAACGAGCGGGAATTTCTAACTTTTGAACCTGTGCTCGGAATCGAATTCCGAGGGCATCGATGAACTCGCAATGCCGGTAATCGCTTAAGGGAACCTTTACCGTAGTTGCGTTTGTGTGGGAGAAGAAGTTAATTAATGGGGTTTAATTAAAAAGAAAATAAAATTATTGAATCAATTTTATTTCTTATCAAAGTGGTTATTTTCTCCCATGGGAAGTTGGTGGTGGGGCCCACATCCACCCAACTTCCCATGTGTGGATAATTGAAAGGGTGGGTCCCACACGAACCCCCCACCTTTCCAAATCCCTTAACTCTCTTAACCCCACACTTTCCTAACTCCCCATTAACTCACTTTCATTAATTTTTGACAACTTGTTATAATTAATAAAGTGAGTTACTTAATTTCAAACTCTTGAAATTCAAATGGTTAGGTTGTGTTAATAAAATAAAACTTGGTCTTATTTTATTATTGTTAGACGTTTTCCACCTTGAGAGGATTGGGAAGCGTGAAGTCTTCTTCTTCTTCAACCTCGACGATGAACGTGAAGAACACCGTTCTTCAACGAAGAACTTCTCTGCCGAAGAACACGGTTCTTCCACGACACCGTATCCGCGACGCGACGTTCTTCTTCTGCGTCGTCTCTTTCGCGACGGTTTTCCGCGACGAAATCTCCGTCAACGACTTCGAATCCTCGCTTCGTGACGTCGATGTTCTTTCCCCGCAATGCCCGACCTCCGCGACGCTCGTCTTCCGTGGCTCGTTGACGAACACCGTTCCTAAACCGAGGTAGGGTTTTTATTTATTTAATTGTTCATGAATACCAACTTGATGATCTTCGTGGAATTAAACCATTTGTTATCGAATAACGCGATGGGATCGGACCGCACAAACACGGCTGACCCCCCTCAATTTTTCATGATTGATTCCTTTGTGGATTGGTACGGGAAGGCGTGGTGTCGTCGCACCATGCGAAATCAAGAGAAAGGAAAATGCGTGGCGCCGCCGCACCGCGCCGTGGAAAGAAGTTTAAGAACGCGACGCCGTCGCGCCGCGTCGAAGAAAACCGAAGACGCCGCAGCCGGAGCGGGGTCGCGGTGGAGGGGCGCGGTGCTGTCACACCGCGCCAGACGACAAGGGTCACGGCCGGTTCCGGGTGGCGGCAGAGAAAGGTGACCGGCGGCCAGCCGGGCCGCCAGTGTTGGAGCTGGAAGGGGACCGGCCACCGCCGGTCCCGTTGAGAAGGAACCGGCCGGTCAGGTTGGGTCGGCCGGAAAGGGGAAAGCCGGGGGAATAAAATTCCCCCGGCCGGCTTCAAACGGCCCCCCATAAATGAGGGGGGGCCGCGGTTACTCAAGGGGGGCAGGTGCCCCCCCCCTTTTCCAACAGCTTGGCCGAAGGCCGAGCTGGCAGCGCGCTGGGCGCGCTGTGCCCCGCCGGACCGGCCGCCTGGCCGGTCTGCCAGGTCGGGCCACGCCCAGCCGGGCCGGGTCATGTCGTGCCAGGCTGGGTCGACCGGACCGGGGCGGGTGGACCCAGTTCGGGCCGATCGGGGGGGGGGGTCGTGGGCCGGGTCGGTCCGGGCCCGAAACCCCCATTTTTGGACCGTTTGGGTTCAAATGCCCATAACTAGGTCTACGGAACTCCAAACGACGATCCGTTAGTGGATATGAGATCCTTGGATCGAGGCGGTCGTTTCGGTATATCACAATCAAGATTTCGGAATACTTTGAGTTCAGCCGGGTTGGTTCATACACAAAACCAACCGGGCCCTCAGAGCGGAAACGCTCATATCTTGAGCTACGGACGTCCGATTGACGTACTGTCGACTTTGTTGAGTTCCTATTAGTGAGATGGATCTTTTGGAATACTCCGCCCGAGGTTTGGACGCAGGTGGATTACGGTCGGGTTGGTGTTTCCTTAAAAACCAACCGGGCCCCTAGGACGAAAAAGCCAATAACTCTCAGACCGGGCGTCCGATTGACGCGCCGTCTGCGACGTTGAGTTCCTGTTGACGATACGTAACTTTTGGATACATCAACTCTGGACTATGTGTCAGTTGATGTATCAGCCTCTCGGCTTGTGGAGCGGACCCTCCCGAACGAGCTTGATGTGTGCGGGAACCCTAGAGCTGGCTGCGACTGCTACTGTGACTGTGACGACGACTGTGCAGAGATCCTCAGTGGATTCGACGACGATGACTACAGAACTCAGTGATCCTGTGTGGATCAGTGCTACCGATCCTGTGTGGGTCCGATCCTGTGTGGGTCAGTGCTCAGCAGTTCTGTGTGAGCCAATGCCTACAGATCCTTTGTGGGTCCGATCCTGTGTGGGTCTTTACGGGGGTTAGTATCTATCGATCCTTTGTGGGTCCGACGACTTAGATGGATTAGTGATCATCTCTATCGTCTTCGAAGAAGTATACCTGTGTGACCTGAATCCTGTTTGCTTTCCTATGTGGACTGGGTTATTCTTGGGCTCGGAGGTTGGATCATATTGGAATTGATGACTTAGGTATATGTATGGGCATATACCTAAGCAGTGTCGGTTGTTACTTCGTGATTGTATCTTTCCTTTGTGGATTATCCTTTGTGGATTTTGGGATACCTTCAGGGGTCTCGGGGTCCCTAATGAGTAGCTTATAATCACCCCTGTACGGGCTATGCCCGAACTACATTGTGTTGGTTACAGACGACGGACAGCGCTGATTGTGGTTGAGGCTTGCAGAGCAGGACGGTACCTGGAGGTGGATCACTGAGCGGGACGTACTCGGAGCGGACGGTGGGACCCGTGGAGCAGTGGAGCTATCTGTACCCACCCTTCAGTTGGGATTTTCAGTGGACAGCTCGGCGTAGCGGCTTTTACTTTTCAGTTGTTTTTTTCCCTTTCGAGTTGTACCTTACTTTCAGTTTGGGTTTGTATACTGGCCCACTTACTTTCCGCACTTACAGTTGTACTCAGTTTTTACTTAGTGTTTACTTTTTCCGCTTGCTTACTCTGTGGTGCTTGTTTACTTTACAAAGGCATTGCTTTCCCTTTTTACCGGGATTTACGCCTTGGTGCTAGTCGCCCGCCCCTGGCCTATGGAAGGCGGGCTTGGTGTAGTCACGACACGGGCCCCAAGGACGGGTCGTGACATTGATATACTGATTTGAAAGGTTAAATTAATTTTTCCAAATTAAAATTCTAAAATTTTGAAATTACACTTTAAAATAAAACCTTACAAAAATAATAGTTTAATAAAACTATTTACTTTTTGATTTAAAAATCACTTAATATTTTTATATTCAATATAGATATATAAAACATAATTCGTGGAAATTATTAAACATGAAAATGATTTATTTTAACATTACCTAGGTTATTATTATTCCTATAAGGGTTTTATAAAGATGATATCTCAAGGCACCTATATGACTTTTTGATGCTTGCAAATGATTTTTAATGAGAATATTTTTTGAAGGTAATCCAATGATATTTATTTTCAATGAATTATAATGTTATTTTAGGGTAAAAGGTGTGTTTTTAATAAAAAATAAATGTGTTATCATGTTTTATAAAAAAACCCTTATTTTATGATTATGATTCTATCTTTCTTTTTTCTTATAAAGTGTTTTATTAAAAACTATGGATAGTAAAGATGATTTCATGTGTAAGTAAATTGTTTTTTGAAATCAATGTTTATTATTTTAAAGGATAACTTTATTTTATGAACTCGTGGTTTAAAAATTAATTAAAGGGTCTCTTTAATTTTTTATTTCCATTATTGATTTTTTATGTCCATCCCATGTTTTTAAATGTTTTTTATAGGTTTTAAGGATGATAAGGAATAACTAAGAAGTCAAGTTGATAATTATGAAGATTTTTCTTAAAAATAAAACATCTTTCATTTCAAAAAATTTATATTGTGGGAATAATTGATACTAAGTGGAAGTGTCTGACTTATAATGTATGGGATTTTTATATAAGATGTATGACCTAATTCTCCAAAACTATAAGCCTAAAAAGATATTTAGGAATGTAAGAAAATGATTTATTTATTTAAAACTTAAGATTATATAATTTTTTAATGATGGGTACTTGTAGTTGGTATAAAAGTTAGGTTTAGATAAATTTGTATATTAGAATGTTTTAATGTGAGGTTAGGAGTTGTGGATGCCATCATAGGTTTATAAGTTTAATTTTATAATAAGTTCAATGGAATAGACACCCACTTAAGGTTTTAAGTAATGGGATTTTAAGATGATTGTGATTATTTATGGGAGATATTTTTGGTAATAAATCCTTTGGGTTTAGTATGTGTTTTAGTGAAAAGGTTATTTGATGAATTATGCTTTTATATTTTATGGAAATAAGTTTAAATGTAGCCTTTATGGTAAAGATTATATTTTATATTGAGTTAATTATGGTTAATTGAAATACAATATTTATTACATGTTAGGAATATATGATTTATCATATATATAACCGTGGTATTAATAAGTGATTTGGTGAGTATGTGAATGATGTATTTTTTTATGAAGTTCACTATTTAGGAATATTATATTATTAAGTTAAATAGAAATAATTTTGGAAAAATTGATTTTTATTTGATTAATAAAAGTCTAATTATATTTTTGAAGCATATTTTATTTAATTGTGACTTTATTTTGGTTAATGATTAATATATTTTAGAGAAAAATATCCAAGGAATATATATTTTTGTATAAGTTTTAAGAGTGATTCATGTTATTCAGAAATAAATGTTACATTTTTCTTGGAATGATAAGTGATGAAATAATTATAATATTTGCATTTCAATATTGGTTAGAAATATTTTTAATACTTTTAAGGTTAGTTATTTATTGAATGATTTAAGTTGAACTTTGTATTTTATTATTGAATTTTTTTAGATTGATGTATGAAGGTTTATTTATATTGAATATTATCTTACCTTGTACTAACCATTTTCTTTTTTATTAATTTCTAAAGATATAATTAATAAATTTTTATCCTTTTTATATATTTAGATTGGTTAGAAGTTTATTTTGGTGCATCTTTCCAAAAAAATAATCTTGAATATTCATTTCTTGGAGTACAAGATAAGATAAAAGTAGAAATTGATTGAAGCACAGCCAAGGGATGAAATTATGATTTTGGAATAGGAAGAAATCAAGTACATATATGTTCTCATACTCTCTATATATATAGTAAAATAATCCCTACAAATCTAGTAAAAATATATTCAAATAAAAATATTATCTTATTACCTTCATTTTTGAGGAATCAACAGTCTTCTTTATCCCTACTGATTTATGGTTTTTTGGTCATTTAATTTCTCATGACCATGTTCTCTATCACTATATAATATTCCTTGGACATTATTTTTATCCTCTATGTCTATTTTTTAACTTACTTACAATCTTCTCCAAATATTGGAATCTGATTATGTGTTATTCGAGATGACCTTCATATTTCCTCTTCCTTCTTTTCAAAAGGAAGATTTATTACCCCTTTTTATAATGTGGGTGTTCAACATTGGTATTTTCAAATATTAAACCCTTAAATTACTAATTATGATCCCAAATTGAAGGGAAATAATTTTTTAAAGGGGGAAATAATGTAATGCTCTAAAACATTAAAATAAAACTATGTTTGATACCATATACGACATACGACACTTAGGTTAAACAAAAAATGAAATATTATTATTTAAATATGATTGTTATAAGATATCTTTTTACTTATAATATATTAATAAGATTAATATAGTTATGAAATATATTTATAATATTCCTACACAATATAAATTTATTGATTAATTCTTTTTAAATAAGTACTCAATTTTTAGTAAATACATTTAATTATTTAAAATATATTTTCTTAAAAATTGGTTTTCATTTATTTTTCTGAGAAAATATTATAATTAATTTATAGAGAAATTAGAAATTTTATTTTATAAAAATGAAATATTTTTTAAAATAAACAGATCAAAATTATCTTGGGTTGAAATTTTGGGATTTTTCTGAAAACATTGATTTTTCAATGAATGATAAAAAATACAATTGTTTTTGTAAAACTATCATTTATTTCCATTGAAAAGTCCCAGTATTATTTTAATTTGATCAAAAAATAACATAAGAATAATTTATTTATAAATACGCTAATTAATAACATATAGATTTTCACTTTAACAGATTTTTTTATAATTAAATTTTTTGGCTTAAAACGCATTTTTCTAGAAACATTTTTTCATTGTGTTTTACACATTTGTATCAAAATTGATTTATGAAAATTATATAAGTTGAATTATGAAAATTGATTCCATATTTTCAATAATAAGGATCAGATTTGGTAAATAGGTCTCTTTTATTTTTGGTCATTATGAATAGTAACCATAGTAAATATTTGTCACGTGGGTAAAGGTAAGTTGGGTAATTAAGGTTAAACAAATGTGATAAGGCCTAAAAATATCTTTAACACTTATATTCATTTTATTGAATAATTTTTTTTCAACCATGGCCATCAAAGGTTATAAAATCTCATAACACCCCAACCCTAGAAGCCCAGATACAGTGCATTATTTTATTACATTGTAATAGATACAAGCTTCAAATCCCAAGGGACTGAATAGTTTAGAAGTTTTGGAAAAAAAGATTGCATGCATTAAACCTATATTACATTGGGAAAATAAATAAATTATAACAAAAATAAAATCTCATCATCCTTGAAACTCATTCAAAGGATTCCTCTTTATAACCTAGGTAAAGGATAAATAATAAGGGTGAGCTCAAATTCTCAGTAAGGGTAAGTATAGTGCAAGCAATAATGAATCAATGAGAAAAAATCTATATATCAATTTCAATAACATAAAACACATGCCATTAAAATAAATGGATAAGTAAAAAATAAATATTGTATGGTAAAAAACTAAAAAATGTTCCCTTTAATAACTAATCTAATAATGAAATGTATCCATAGATAATTTAAAATCAATAATATCATGAATAATAATAATAATAACTAAATTCTCAATAGAGGAAATGCTTAGTTATTGGATGATATGTTTCCAAGGTACATTATATCGTTACTGTCAAGACCTTTCACATGGCAGTTTATCATATTAGGTAGAAACTCATCCAATTTAGCCAAATAATTAATCTCATGAGACTAACGATGTATTAAGGGGATTACTTTAAATGGTCCATAATTTGTGTCGTACCAGTCCAAATCATTCTTCATATATTGAATAATTGATTTTAAAAAAATATTTTAAATAAAATTGTCTCATACCAATTTGAAACATGTTAATACCATAAAGATAATGAGATTTATGATATGATATATAAAAGGGTGGTATACATTCACCAGACATAATAAATAAGTGGTGAATAATTCTTATATCTCATAGAAGTAAAATTGAGATAAGAAAATATGTACCACTTTGTAATCATTTATTTAAAAGGACACACATTTATAAAAGAAAATATTTTCTTTAAAAAGAAACATAAAAACTTTTAATGTAATATTAAAGACATTAGGGAGTCATGATGATGGTAAATTTCATTCATATTGTATAAGTTAAAAAACATTCCTTTTGATTTTATAATGTACCTTATTTTGTAAAATGATAGGAATATTTCTTTTATAGAATTTTGTAAAAAGTAAAAAGGGGGTAAAATTGACTTTAAACAATCATTGGATAATATTAAAAAAACTTTATATAAAACAATAAAATCAAGATAAATATTCCTCAGTGGTGACTTAAACAAAAACAACCCCTAATAATGATGAGATTATGAAATAACCCCTTACCACTTTATAATCAGTAAAATCATATGCTCATGAAAGAAAAAAAATTATTTTAATATGAAAATAACATAATATTCAGAATAATATTCCTAAAATTCATTCATGGGTGGTATATACACCACACAAAATAAACATGTAGTGTATAAGGCATGTGTCTCACAAAAATAAAAGTGAGACAAAGATTCCTCACCCTAAGTCTGATTTCCTACATACATGTACAAAACCCTTATATAGAAATTTTAAACATATTATTAACTTATACCAGAATCATAATAATATTTATAATATCATATATTATCCCATTATAATATTTTACCACTCGTTTATTAATAATATTTTATTCATTTTATTATTTGGGATGTTAATTATCGTGTTTTCTCATGCTTGTTTTGTCTTAAAAGTCTCAATTATCTTGAATATAATATATATAAAACATATAAATAATAATAATCATGTAATAAATATAATATTTAATCATTAAATATATTTTTATAATCATTCTTGAATGGTTAACATGGAAAATTAATCATCGCGTCGTGAAGACGAAAGGTCATACGTTTTCATGATTGACGGTATCATTCCCTTAATGGTGAAAGAGTAAGGAATATAATGGTATATTAACTTTTAAAAAATAAATATAAGGAAATAATTATCATATATATTCATTATTTCAATCATTATACCTATACAAGTAAAGTGATTATGAAAAATAGATTACACCACAGTATGGAGACGGTAAGTCGTACATACGCACATTTAGTGTTTTTGTTATTCATAGGATAGATAAATCATGGAATATGGTTTTTCCATAATAATAATAACATCTAATAATATATATGATATTGTATTTATTACTTTAGTATGTAAACAACACAAGAAGAGGAAGTATAAGAAGAAATGAACTTGAAAGAGTTAATAAAAACAATTACCTCTTCTTAGATGGACTTTCTTTATATCTCTTCTTAAGGGATCAATGGTAGATATTTTTAGAAAATCAAAACCTAAAAAACATGGATAAGGATGTCTTTAAGATAAATTAATAGGTTTTGGTTGATCTATAAAGCTAAAATTGGTCTGATTAAGTGAGGGTGGAGGTTCACTTTTATAATTGAGGTGAGGGTCACTTTTGGAAACTCTTAAAATATTAAATTAATAGAAATTAATATTTAGTTAAAAATGGTTAAAAAGTGAGTTATTTATAATATAAGATGATTATGTGTCTAAATACACTTAACCAATAATTTTTATACAAGTTTGGGTCACATTATTACCCTTAACTTTTGGATTTAACCCTTAGTTAACCCTTTTAACTCTTACCATGACATCATGTAATTTAAACTTTCATGGTTAATATAATTTCTATAAAATGAAAAAATACCAATAAATTAGTAATTTATGACATTTTAAGAATTAGCACTATCATTTTTCCTAAATTTTTAATTTTAAAAAAAATTATATAATTTAATAAAATATTATTTATTTTAATATATCAATAACGTCAATTTTACAATATTCATTACTTGACTATTTAAAAATATAATTACCAAAAGATAAATTCTAACCAATTATTATAAAACAAAAATAACATTTAAAAGTACCCTAAAAAATTATGACATTAATCATCTCAAATTATATTTATTTTAGAATTTTTACAATCATTTATTTGATATTTCATTTAATTAAACAATTGTGGCATCATCATTGTGCAAGCCTTTAATTTAATTATTTATTCTCTAGAAATTAAAAAAACATGTTAAATATAAAAAATATATCTTTCAAAATACTATTTATATTCGAACATATCCCCTATATAACTTCATATTAAAAATATGTCACGTGTTAAAAACAAAAGTGTGACAAAATTGACTTTTCTTTGAATATAATATTCTAAATGTAGTACTCTTATCCAAGTGCATTAAAAAGGTTATAAATTAACAAAAAAAATATTTTGGTCAAAAAAACTCATCCAATGAAATTATGATAACAGTTATGGTAATTATATAGTCTTCATAACATTATTTTTACTCATAATTAGCTTATTTTACCTTAACCGTGATAATTAAAATATTACTAAATTTACTATTAATAAGCTTGAAAATAAAAGAAACATATTTAAATAATTTTTATTCACTTATTAAAAATATTTAATCCATTTTATAAAATTTATAATACATAAGTTGTAGTAATTAATTTAAAATTAATCTCATTGACGGAATGAGAAAATGAGCTTTTAAAGTAAAAACATCCAAAAGATTGAAATTTAATATATAAATTTGATGTAAAATTTATTCCAATTAAAATAATTAAATTAAATTATAAAATATTGATCAAATTATAATTTAGAACAAGTATAAAATATAATCTAACAAAACAAATAAATCATATGAAGAAGCAGTTTTCAATTAAAAAACAGCATTTTTTACTATTCATCAAAAAATGATTATTATTCGAAAAAATACCAAAAATTAAACCAAAGTAAATTTTTATAATATTATTTCAAATAAGATGTTTATTTTGTAAAATATAACTCACAAAAGTGTCAAAAATATGTATTTAAAACAAGTGTGTCATCAAAAGGTGGCAAATATGCCTTTTTAGAAAAATACTTCTTTTATCCATAAAATTGGATTTGTTCTTATATAATGTTTAGAAAACACATAATATGAACATTAAACATTATAATAAATATTAAATATATATATATATATATAATATAATCTAAAAAAGTGATTTTATTATTTATTGGTATAAAACACACTTGTATACATTTAAATAATTTTACAGAAAAAAAATACTTTTCTTTTAAAAAGAGTTTTATTTTCATTTATAATTTCTTGTTAAAAAAATAACTAATCATATATACATGTTTAACCCATATTTTTATAATTTAATTAATCATATTCACAACCTCCAATTTAACGACTACTGTTAAAATAATAATATTTGATAATATATTGTGATTCGTTTAGGATATATGTTGTATGAAATGTATACTATCAAAGAAATATTATTTATTTAAGAAGATACATACTGTAAAATATTGGGGTGTTACATTCCTCCTAACATCAATAAATTACATCCTCACAATTTGAAATTCCACTTCAAAAAATCAAAGGTGGATACTTGAAAAATCTTTTGTGGGAAATCCACATCAAAAATTGGGTTAATAAAATATACTCTTTATAAGAGGGAAAGGTAAATGAAAAAGTCACCACAAAATTAAACTTTTGAATTGGATAATATTGGTAGGAAGTGAAAACTTGGATATGTAATATAAATGAAACCATCAAGTTATGATAGAGAGTGTTATATAATTTGGTCATATGAAAGTATACCATCACAAAATCATAAATATGTGATCGGTTAAAGAGGTCATTGATTTACTAGTAAGAAAATTAAATAAATAGATTTCTCATTCTAAATTTATTTACTATATTTGAGAGATTATTTTACTATCCAGAAAATAACATGATAAAATATTATTACTTTATTTCATTCCATATTATAAGCATGATCTTATCTATTGGTTGTGCTTTGACCTATTTTTTCTTCATCTCTCATGCTATAAAATGTATATCCAAGTTGAACTCTTCATACCTAAATCACTTTAATAAGTCATAAGATCCACTATTCATTCCTTCAGCCTTAAATATTTATTGAAATGAAATTGTTTATCACATGATATCAAATATAATAAATCAAAATTTACCCTCAAACTATAATATGCAGAGTCCAACTAAATCCATTCCAACCTTAAGGCTCGTCCAAAATACTTCTCTCCAAATACACAATCCAAAAAGGTCTCTAAATTCAAAAAATCAATATTATCATTATATTACACAAAAATAATAAACCTTTATACGAACAAAAACAACTTTAATCTCTAAAAATAAAAAGTAGTACTCAAATTTCAACATAGATTATTCTGAAAATAATTATCCATCATAAAAAATATTCTAGACTAATATTGAGACACAAAAATCTAAAATATTTCATCATATAGTATTACAAATAACATCAATCACTCTTAATGTCTTATACCAAATAATTAATTTCATAAATCACATAATCTCCCAGATATTTCCATAAATAACCTAAATTACCATAAGTTCGCAATAAAATAACATTTGACTCCAAGATAAAATTCAACCTTTATTCCTTAAAATATTTTGTTTCCCTTAAGTTTATAGGTTTCCAAAAATTGAAAACATTTTAAGAAATATAATTAATCAAAAAATCATTTTCCAATCCCAAGCTTATCTATTTGATAAAACAAATTTCCCTAAAATCAAAATAACATTATTAGTTAGATATTTTAACTAAAAAATGTCATGTTAACCAATACATCACATAGGCTATTGGTGGGTGCTCTACCCTTATCACCCTTAGTTTGTGGGTTCAAACCCCATAGCCTTTCTAGACATGATGAGCTATCACCCGATTTATGGATTATCCTTTTTATAAAACTATATTAATATTATTCTAAATATTTGATAAGAATCATTAAAAATATCATAAATATACTCAACATTAAATAAATTTTTTAACCACAGATCTTATCTCATATGTTTCATTTTATATTTCCCATAATATAAATACTCATAATTACCTTAAATTCAAAGATCATATAAATCCTAATGGTTATCCTTACCTTAAAAAATATTTCTATAAAATTAAAAGGTAATATTCTTTAAGTAAATTTTTTAGACATACTAAACCATTAGGTTGTATTCCCTAATCTATGGTTTCCTAAATATAGTTCTCAAGGTTTCTACTAAACTAGATCTGATACCAACTGTAATTCCCCGACCCCAGAAGCCTAGAGTTGGCTCCTTACTTCATTACATTGTCATAGATACAAGCTTCAAATCCTAAGAGACCAAATAGTTTAGCAGTTTTGGAAAACAATATTACGTACATAATACTAATATTACATTGGTAAAGGAAATAAATCATAACAAAAATAAAATCTCAACATCCTTGAAACTCATTAAAAGGATTCATATTCATAACCTATGAAAAGAAAAAATAATAAGGGTGATATAAAATGCTCAGTAAGGATAATTATAGTTGAATCAATAATGAAATAATGAGAAAAAATCTATTTATAAATGTCAACAACTGAAAACACATACCATTAAAATAACTGGATAAGGAATAATAAATACAGAATGGTAAATAACTAAAACACAATCCATTTAATAAATAATCTGAGAATTAAAATTATCCATATATAAATTTAAATAAATAATCTCATGGATAATAATAATAATAACTTAATTATCAATAGTGGAAATGCTTAATTATTGGACGTTATGTTTCCTAGGTACCTGGTACCCTTACCACCAAGACATTTTAAAAGAAGGTTTAGAATATAGGGTAGAAACCCATATTATTTGGCTAACTTATTCATCTCATGAGGCTATCGATGCATCGATTTGATTACTTTAAATATTCCTCAACCCATGTCGTACTGGTCCAAATCATTCTTCGTATATCAAATAATCGATTTAAAAAAAATTAAATCAAAGTGTCTCATTCCAATTTAAAACATTTTAATACCATGAAGACAAATAGATTTATTATATGATATAAAAAATGGTATCATACATACACCACACATAAGAAATATGTGTTGAATAGGGATTATATCTTACATAAGTAAAAGTGAGATGAGAAAATCCTTACCACTTTGTAATAATTTATTTAAAAGGCTGTTCATTTATAAAAGAAAATATTTTCTCTAAAAAGAAACATGTAAACTATTAATGTAATCTTGAAAACATCATGGTTTCATGATGGAGGGAAATTATGTTTATGTCGTTAAGTTAAAAAAATTCCTTTTACTTTTATAAAGTACCATGTTTTGGAAAACTACAAGAAGATTCCTTTGAAAGAATTTTTTAAAAGTTAAAAAAGTGGTAAAAATGACTTTAAACAATCATTAGAGAATAGAAAAAAAAATAAAAAAAATATAAAATACTAATATGGAATAGAGATATTCCCCAATGGAGACTCAAACAAAAATAATCCCAAATAACAATGAGATTGTGAAATAACACCTTGTCACTTTATAATCAGTATAAACATATGAATATGAAATAAAAAATTATTTAGATGTGAAAATACCATAATATTTATAATAATACTTATAAAATACATTCATGGGTGGTATATACACCACATAAAAGAAACAGGTAGTTTTTAAGGCATGTGTCCCGTAAAAATAAAAATGAGACAAACATCTCTTACCTTAGATCTGTTTTCCTCTGTATGCATCCAAAACTTTTTATAGTGGTTTTATAAATATTATTAACTTATAAAATAATCATAATAATATTTATAATATCATATACTATCCCCTTATAATATTTTAGAACTCATTTATTAATAATATTTTATTTATTTTACTTTTTTATGTGTTAATTTTCATGTCTTCTCATGCTTGTTTTGCATTGAAAGTCTCCATTATATTGAATAGGATATATATATATATATATAACATATTCAAAACAATATTAATGTCATAAATATCATATTTAATAATTAAATACATTTTTATAATCATTATTAAATGGTTAACATCGAAAATGATTCACATTGCATCGTCAAGACGGTAGGTCGTACATACGCACAAGCGATGGTATCATTCCCTTAATGGTGAAAGAGTAAGGAATTGTATGGTATATTAATTTTTATAGAATCAATATCATGTATTAATTATTATATATATACATTATTTACATAATTACACCACAACAAGGAGACGGTAAGTCATACATATGCACGCATGGTGTTTTCATTTTTTGTAAGATGGATACATCATGGAATATGGCTATCTCATAATCATAATAATTTATAATCATATATATTATACTATATTTATTAATTTTGTATATAAAAAACACATGAATATGAATTATATGAATAAATGAAGTTTAATGAGTTAGTAAAAATGATTACCTCTTCTTCGATGGACTTGCTTTAGATATCTTCTTAAGGGAACTATGGTAGGTCTTTTGGGAGAACCAAACCCTAGAAAACTTGGATAAGGATGTTTTGAAGATAAATTTTTAGGGTTTTTTAGATAAAAAAAGATAACATTTTTGTGAGGAATTTAGGGATGAGGTTCCTTTTATAATTGAGGTGATAGACACTTTTGGAAACTCTCAAAATATTAAATTAATAGAAATTAATTTCCAATTAAAAATGGTTCCAAAATGAGTTATTTAGAAGCTAATATGAGTTTTTCTATAAATAATCTTAAACAATAATTTTTAGACAATTTTAGTTCACATTATTACCCTTATATTTTGGCTTCAACCCTTACTTAAACCTTTTAACTCTTATCCTGATGTCATATAATTTACACTTTGAGGGTAAATATAATTACTATAAAATTATAAAATACCAATAGATGAGTACTTGAAGAAATTTTAAGACTTATACCAATAATTTTTCCAAAATTCATATTTTTTTTAAAAAAATTATCATTTAATAAAATATTATTTATTTTAAAATATAAATAATGTCAATTTTAACACTATTCATTACTTGAATTTTTAAAAATATCATAAAAACAAGATAAATTAGAACCAATTCTTCTAAAACACTTATAAAATGTCAAATCCATATAAAAAATTCGTGGATGACAATAATAATCTCAAATTGTTTTTATTTTATTATTTTTAATATCATTTATTAGATATTTCCTTCAATTAAACAATTATTGTATCATTATTGTGGAAGGATTTAATGTAATTATTTCTTATATAAAAATTTTAAATAAATTATCATGATAAATATTAAAATTTTATCTTTTAAAATACTATTTATAGTTGAAAATATCCCCTGTATAACCCCATATTAATAATATTTCACTTGTTAAAAACAAAAGTGTGACAAAATTGACTTTTCTTTGAAAAAAATATTATAAATTTCATACACTCAACCAAGTGTCTTTTAAAGGTTATTATTTAGGTTAAATGGTTATTTTGGTCAAAACTCACCCATCCAATGAAATTTGGACGAGTTTTAGGGTAATTATATAGTCCTTATAACATTATTTTTACCCATAATTACATGATTTGCCCTTAACCGTTGTAATTAAAATATTACTAAATTTATTATTCACAATCCCACAAATAAAAGAAACCTATTTACATAATTATAACCTTCTAATTATAAATATGGAATCCATTTTTCAAAATTAAGAACATAAAAGTTTCAGTAATTAATGTAAAATTAATCATGTTGACAGAATAAGAAAACATATTTTTATAGTAAAAATGCCCAAAAGATTTAATTGTTTTAATAAATAATTTAAATGTGAAATTTTTTACAATTACATTAATTATATTAATTTATTAAATATTTATATAATTATACTTTATAATTGGTATAAAATATAATCTAACTATATAAATAAATCAGATGAAAAGCAAATTTCAATCAAAATATATTATTTTTTCACTATTCATCAAAAAATGAATCTTATCCTAAAAATATCAAAAATTAAACTAAAATAAAATTTGACAATATAATTTCAATGAAGAGGTTTATTTTTTCAAATATAATTCATAAAACTTTCAATAATTAGATTTAAAACAAGTTCTCCAACAAAAGGCGGCAAATATGCCTTTTTAGAAAAATACTTCTTTTATCTACAAAATTGGATTTATTCTTATATCATGTATATAAAACACATAATATGAATATTAAACATTATGTTATATATATTATATATATTTTTAATTAATATAATCTTGAAAAAAAGTGCTTTTATTATTTATTGGTATAAAACACACTTGTACACATTAAAATAGTTTTTTCATAAAAAATCATTTTATTTTAGAAAGGATTTTATTTTCATTTATAATTGATTTTACACCAAATAATTAATTATTTATACATGTTTAAACCATATTTTCATAATTTAATTAATCATATTCACAATCTCCAACTTAACGGCTGGTGTTAAAATAATAATATTTAATATTATATCGTGATTTGTTTACACTCGTTGTTGTGTGTAATGTATACTATGAGAGAAATAGAATTTATTTAATAAGATACATATCATAAAATATTAGGGTGTTACAAATGTGTAAATTTCATTCCAATTTCATTTGATAATGACCTAAATACCATTTTAAATAAAGAGTAAAAACAAAATGTCACTCTCTTTATTTTAAAATATCTAATATTTTTTCATACGGATTAAAAGAGTTTATGTCTAGTTATAAATGTATATTTTAAATATTAATGAATTTTTTTATGTAGTTATTTAATTTTAAATTTTTAGTGATGAAATAATTACCTTTAATGCTTACACAGTGCTAATACAATGTTTGTGCAAGTAGTATAAAAATCAAGTAAATGATTTACAAAGACATTAAAAGTAATTAATTTTTGATGAATTTTTTTCCCTGAGTTTTTTAGATAAAAATTACATATTAGTGACGTTTTAAAATTATATATTGGAATTAAGTTACTATCTTGATTTCATAATATATAAACTATGTGAATAGTTCAGAAAATTACTTTAATGGTATATTATGTTAAATAATATTTTATTTAGTAATTTAAATTCATAAAAATATTATATCTATAAAATTTAATGTTATATGGTATATAATATCAAATATTTCCCATTTATGAGTTAAGTTTACTTTTATAGTAGCCATCATGAGTAAAAATAATTGATATCATGGTAATCGTCAAAAGGGTTAACATGGACTAAAACTAAGATATAAAGGTGAAAACATCACCTAAAGTTGTCCAGATTTTATTAGATGATAATATTTAAACTAATCCTCATAATATATTATAAATATTATAATTTAGTTCCACTTTTCTATAAACATTATTTTATATTAATTTAATACTTTATGTAATTCCAAGAGCACCCCTCCCCTCACATATAAAAGGGTTCCTCCACTCCTCACTTCCTAAAACCTTTTGAGAACTCTAGTTCATCAAATCACAATAAAATTATCTAACCAACATCCTTATACACATCATATAGGTATTGGTATCACCAAATTACCCAACCTATAAGGAATAATGTGTAATTCAAATGGGTTATCTGAGAAGAAGGTATAAGTCCTAACTGACCTATTTCATGTTTATTTATTCTTATACCATATTCCAATATTATTTAAACATAATGAAATAATAAAATAATTATATTAAATATTATTAAATTTTATTATGATTGTGTTTCACACCTTTTCATCTCCTTTTTTTCATTCATCAAATAAAAACATTGCCCGTGTGTACGTGTGGACTACCACCTCCACGAAGTGATGTGTTTCGTTTTTCATCACATCATAAATGGGATGGTTATTATGATGTATTTAACTTATATATATATATGATATTCATGACCTAATTATAATTTTTTAAAGATGATATATTATTTATTTTCTTATCCCTCCATCCATTGAAAATTAATAATATCGTTCATGCTTACATGTGGATTACCACTTCCATGAAGTGATGTGATTCATTTGTCATCACCACATCACATGCATGTAATAAATAAGTATATGAAATGAGATAAAATTATATTTATAATATAATCATCATTTTTGAAATATAAAATAATACTTATATTTTTTTTCTTCAGGTTTTTTGAAAAATTGAGATATTACTCATGCATATGTATAGCCTACCATCATCATGGTTGTAACTTAATTATTTTTTCATAACCAATATTCATGGTTAGTTTTAAAAGAATAATAAATATATAAAATTGATAATTATTTCATTATTATTAATATGTATATTATTTAATAATTAACTATTTGACCATGGTCAACACACCGAAGACGTTTTGAAATTATGAATTGAACATCCACAAAACACCCGACGTGAACATAACTGATGAAGTAATTTAATATATAATTGAAAAAAATGAAAAAAAAATTGTTTAATAATAAGTGAATAAACCTATTAAATGTACTTAATAAATTAAATAATTGATAAAATTTTATTATATAGGAGATAAATAATGTATGTTCCAAGTTATACTTCAGGTAATGGATTTCTAGTCTCAATTCCCTTTCTTTAACACTTAATATTTTTTTCAAAAAAAGTTTTATTTTTTGGGGTGTATAAAGTACCTTGTAGATGTAGTTTTCCATTATTATCTAAACATTTAAGTTCTTATAAATTAATTAAAGTTAATTCCTTAAATGTTTCTTTGGTTAAAAATTTATTAAGTCGTGAAGGAGACCTTACCCTAAAACCTCATTTTAAATTTTTTAATGATTTATTTTCTGAATATTTTTATTCCATGTACATATTCGTAAAATTATTTTAGGGATGCTTATATATGGAAATTAATAAATTAAAAATTATATTTTATTTATCTTTTTATTTTCTTTTAAAAAATTTAAAAAAGAATCATTTTACAAATTTTATATAGAACATTTTGAATTTCTTTAAAGAAATGTAAAAGGAATGTTATATTTTACCATATAAGACGTTAATGACATTTCCTAATGCCATAATAGTTATTTAATATTTCTATTACTTTATAAGATTGCAATTTTTATTCAAAAAAAACTCTCATTCCCTTTATATGTCACCTAGTTAGCTTCCTCCAAGTATGATTTAACACTTGATTTGGTTTCCCTTTTTTATTTGGGTGCATTATAGGATTTTCAAGAATAGAGAGAATTTTCTTGGGAAAATGACCTAAATTACATGTACTTATATTTTTTGTAATAATTGAGTCCTCGTATAAATGTTTAAATAGATCTAGACGGTGATCCTTGGGTTCGAAGATCCTTAAGTTTTGGTTCAAAGGTTTTTTTGAAGAAAACTAGGTTGATCACTACCTACTAGATATATTCATGTCATGAATTGGTTACATGACATGAATATATTATAGGGAATATTACATGATTATTTTTCAATTTTTGAAAATTTTATAATCCATGAAACTATTATAAGATATCAAAACATTGACCAGGATTTAATTTAATCTGAGGTGACACCTTTTTCGGTGCATGTTCAATTAATGGGATTTCACACTGTGAAAACGATTCATTATTTGAATTCCTTCAGTCATTCAATTTTAAACATTATATACACTTGAATTTTTTCATTTGGTTTGAAGGATTTCCTCTTGAACCCTGTAGTGATTTTAGTTGATTTTGGGTGATCTCTCTTCTTTCGTATCACTCTATTCAGTGTGTGACTCCTATGGAAGTTGCACCACATATCCTTGGTAAGAATGATTTTTATTATTCATTTCCTTTGGTTGTGGTGGTGGATTTTGATATTTTTTTAGTTAGATTTGTGATTTATTGGTTTTTTCTATAAATCCTTTATAGTTTCTTGTCATTCCTTGTCTTTCGAAGGATGATCCATGGTTTTTCAGCCTCCTTTTTCTAATGTGGCTAGGTTTCCATAATTATTAAGGTAGGTGTATCTATGAAAGTGTTCCTAATTCATAAATTTCTACATATTCTTATTTATCCCATTGGGATTCTCATTGAAATGTATTTTTGTTTGTGTAAAAAGGATTTTTATTAAATTTGATCATGGATTTTGGAAATGGTATTGGATAAACTTAACACGTTGGGAACCTTGGGTGCATTGAGAAATGGACATAGGTCACCTTAATTTTTGTGGAACCATTAGGGGTTAATTTTGTGATGTCAATAGACTTTGTTATGAATTGATATTAGTTGGAACCACCATATTCTTGGTTTTGACTTCTTTTATGTCTAGTATATATTCCCATATGCTAGATACCAAATGGTGTGTTTTGTATTTTATACTAGGTTATTCTCATGAAATATTATTTCATGTATATTTTATAACATGTTTAGTTTACCTATTTTTATTCTATACCTTATATATTCCTATATTTGGTGAATATGGTATACCTTATAGAAAACAAAGGAATATTTACCAATGGTTTTATTTATGAAAATTTTTTATAATCTATATTTAATTTTAAATATAAAACTTGTCCATTCATGATATTGGAACTATTATATATTCTTTTTGTATATCCTACTGGGCTCTGTGATCACACCCTACTTTTACCTTTGGGTGGTTGTGGGCCTTGTTTTACAAGACTCAAGGAAATTTAAGGATATCATGTAGCAAGTTAGGTTCTTTTTTTTTTGTCACCTTCGTAGAGGGATGGATTGGTGGTAATGGATGGTCACATAGATATTTTTTATTTTATTCCACTTTATATTTCTATTTTATCTAGTGTGGATTATATTTTTAGGTCTCATGGATATTTATTTATTTCTTCTATGTTTTACTTTGATGTTTCATCAGTTTTACATGAGACTTGTGGTTCTTTTTGTATCTCACCATGTGGTGGACCACCATGGGTGACTTATCTAATTGACCTGAGCTGGTTTGTTATAAATTGATATCAAAGGGAATGCCTATCTGGAAGTATTTTTGACACTTCTTGGGTGTGGTTTTGTGTCTTGGTAGAGAGGATTTAGGACCCTCATAATTCAAAAAGTGAGGAAAAGGGGCCTAGTCGGCTCACTTTTGTGACTAAATCCAAGTTTCCATGGGTAGTCATAGATTTTTTCCAAGCTTGATACATGGTTCTTGAGGTTATTTGAATGAAATAGGTGTGGGGTTTATTTAAATGAACCTATTATTTCATTAACATGTCATCATTATTTGAATATTTCATAAAGTTTTTAAATTATTATTGTTTTAATGTAATGAAATCGATACTCGAAGTTGGTCTTAGTAATTTGGAATCTTCTCATGGCTGATTTGTTTTTGTCTTGTGATTGTTAAGAAATTCCTCATAGAATATCTCTTCTAAATCTAAGTTAGGAAGCTATGATACATGTTACATGGGAAAATCTCTAATTTAATTTTCTTTTGTTGAAGATATAATACACACTAATAATACTTTAGGTCAAGAAGTTGTTGGTAACCCAGGACTTGTGGTGGATTGTAACTCAAAATTTATAATTAAGCATCCACCTTCCTTTATTCAAGACAAAAGAATGTATAAATCTAAATAATTTATTGAGAATATTGAGAAAATATATGACTTTTTGAATATTCCTGAGGACTATAAGGTGTTTTTTCTACTTATATGCTTGATGAATTGTGAAGGCGAATTAGGGACTCTATTGTGAAAGCTAAGTTGCATGATGATTTTACATGGGATTCTTTCAAGAAAATATCCAACCAATATTTTATCCTAAGAAATTATTTGGGGAAAAGAATTGAGATTTTTTGAACTTGGTTATATAGAGCATACCATTCTAGAGTATTCAATAATTTTTCTAAGTTCATTCACTTGGAACCAAACCTGGTCACCGATGATTACCTCAAGGATCAAAGGTTTGAGTTGGGGTTGAGGTCTGATATTAATATAATGTCAATTCTCATATTCCTTCCTAAATTTTTAGAGGTATTCAACAAGGTAGATTTTTAAAGGCTAAAATATCTAGAAAATAGGTATGAGAAAAGTTTTAGTTGGTACTGTCATTAGCCAAGGTGTGTCTTCTGGTAAGAAAAGGAAGCGCAAAGGTAGCTAGTTCTCTTCAGGACAAGTTTTGGGTGCTTCATCTAGATAGAAATATATTGTTTTCTATTATTATAGGAATCTTGGTTATACCAAACAAAATTATACAAAGTATCCAAATACTTTTAATAATTGTAGACAATCCATCCATCAAAAACATTTTTTTTATAGGATTTTCAAAGGTGGTGAGGTTGGATCCACATTCACTAAGGGATTACAGGTTTATGCTGATGCTTATATGGGTAGTGGGTCTTATCCTCAAGCTAAGAGGTATGTTTATGTGCCTAATAAATATCACGTAGGAGCTAATACCATATTTATTTATGCAATGGATTATGCACTAGAGGAATATGAATTAGGAATAGCCACAATTAGATGTATGGTGTTTATTTTGTATTTTATGGTGATAGATTTATTTTATATAGGTTCTACTCATTATTTTATATCATAAAATTTAGTTAATGTTTTGGGATTTATTTAGGATCATATTATATTCTTATTGGATCCTTCCACACCTTTGGGAAAAAGGTCCAGACAAGGTTTCAAGTACCCACCATGTTGTGTGATGATAGTGGACCATGAGGTGTACTAGGACATCTTAGTACTCAATATTGACTTATTAAACTTTATTATCAGCATGTATTGGATTATCAATGTTAAATACTATATATATTTTTATCTTCATTGGGTTCAAATCTTATATGTCAATGGGTTCACTCATGTTTTTCAGGGTGAGTGGGACTCTAGATTGGAAAGGGTGTGGCATGTTGTTCTTTATTATGGGGTAATATAATGATAGTTTTCAAATACGTTTCTTGATGTTGTAGACCATTTTTTTAGAATTCATCTAACTATGGTGGTGTGTTCATACACCGAGGTATTTCCAAATTATTTTTTTGGTTTACCTCCCTAGAGAGAGTTTGAGTTTACCATAGACCGAATTCCCGGTATAATGCTCATTTATATGTCATCTTACCTTATGGAACCAACTTAGTTGGTAGAACTTAAGGTCATTCATAGCAATATTGATGCTAAAGGATTTATTCATCATATCATTTCATTCTAGTTTTATCCTTTTATCTTTTCTAAGAAGTTCGGTGGGATCCTCGGACTTTTTATTTACAATCAGTAGTAAAATTAGGTGACTATAAAGAACAAATATCCCTTATCTAGAATTGATGATCTGTTTGATAAACTTAGTGGGGGTTATTTGTTTTCAAAATTTGAAATGTGTTAAGGGTTCCACAAGTTGATATTGTGATAAGAGGATATAAATAAGGTGTATTTTAGGATTCAGTATGTTCATTTCATGTTTTTGGTTATTCCATTCAAACTAACTAATGCTTTTGTGGTGTTTATTGATTTTATGAATTAGATCTTTCATCGGTTCTTAGAATAATTTGTTGAGTTGTTCATGGATGATATTTTGGTTCACTCAAAGTTAGAGTAAGAGGTAATGCATTGTTTTAATATCATTATTTAAACTTTGGTGGAATATCATCTGTATGGTAATATTTTCAAATGTGTGTTTTATGGGTGCATGTTATAACTGAGAGAGGAATCTTAGTAGATCTTTAAAAGGTATAGTATTTTATGTTAATGTAGTATCCTAGAAATGTGTTTGAGATACGAAGCTTCTTGTGGTTGGCTGGTTATTACGAAAAGTTTCTTTTTACTTATCTAAGATTTAATCTATGATAACAGCTTTAACTTGTAAGGGTGTAAAGTTTTAGTGGAATGAAAAGTGTCGGATATCTTATCAGGAAATGAATGTGGTATTGACTTCAACTCTAGTTTTGATTCTCCCATAACTAGGTTTGGGATATGATGTTTTCTATGATGATTCTAAAACAGGTTTGGGGTGTGTCTTGATTTAGGGGAGACATGTGGTAGCCTATGGCTCTCTCTAGTTATTTCCTTAGGAGAATAACTATTCTACCAATGATCTTGAGTTAGCATCAGTTATGCACAAACTCAAAATTTATCATCACTACCTATTTTTGTAATGGTTTATAGTATATTATAATAATAAACTCATGACGTATATTTTCACTCAAATGGATATGATCTTGAAATAGAGATACCAATTAGATTATCTTCAGAATTCTGATTTTGATATTTCTTATACTCCATGAAAAGGGAATGTGGTTATTGATTCCCTGATCAAGAAATTAATGACACAAGCAGTAAAGGAATCAGTGGAAGAGTGGTATTTGATGAGTTTTTTTGCTGATATGATCTTGGGAATTCAAGATACTAGTGAGAAGGAACATTTTTCTATTATGAAGTATGAATAGTCATTTTATGAGTGGGTTTTCCTCAATCAGATATATGACCTTAAGTGCTATAGATTTCATAAAATCCTTTATATTTAGTAGACCTTGGGTGAGTGGTCTAGGTCTCTAAGCGGTGCTTTATGTTTTCAAAAAATGATGGTTTTTCCTTTTTCTCAAAGGTAGGAGTTGATAGATAATGAACACCTTTCTTTTTTGTCTATACACCCAATTACTACCAAGATGTATCATGATTTGAGATGTCAGTATTGGTGTCTAGGGATGAGAGAGACGATTGTGGATTTTTGTATTTTGGTGTCCTGCTTGTCATAGAATTAAATTGGAACACTAGAGAACTGTTAGTTTTTTACACCCCTTATATATTATGGTATGTAAATGGGATGATATTTCTATGTATTTAATTAGGTTTTAACATAGACTCCTAGTCATAAGGATGTGATTTGGGTGATCTTTGATTGACTCATGAAATCTATTCATTTTTTACCTATCAAGAATATGATGAAGGTGTAACATCTTGGGGAATTTTATGATTGAGATATTATGAGACATTATGAGTTTCCCTTTATGGTTATTTTTTATAGGGACCCAAGGTTCACATCCAAAATTTGGAAAGGTTTATAGGAGGTGATGAGTTTCCATTTTAAATTTAACATGGAATATCATCCTTCAATGGATGGAAAAACATATAGATCTATACAGGTTATTAAGTATATGCTCCAAGATTGTGTGCTTGATTTTAGTGGTTCTTGTGAAAATAATTTTCCTTTATTTGAGTTTTCCTATAACAAGAGTTATCATGCCTTGATCAAAATGGTTCCCTTTTAGGATTTTTATGGGTATCCATGTATATAACCCTTATATTGATCAGATTTGGGAGAGTGATCCGTGGTTGGGATGAGTATCGTTTTAGAAAAAATGGATAGGGTTCAGTTGATCTGGAATAGATTTATCATGGCACATAGTCATCAAAAATCTTAATTAAACTGTTGTCACTAGCTATTGTAGTTTAAGGTTTGTGATCGGTCCATTCATAGATTTTTACCTCTCTTGGGGCATCATATGTTGGGTAAGTAGGGTATATTGGTACTCAGGCTTGTGGGACCCTTTGATATCATTGGGAGATTGGGAAAGTGTCATATCTATTGGACTTATTGTCTTGTTTAACTTCCATCCATGAGATGTTTCCAACTTAGGAGGTATCGACTGGATCGACCCTGTGTGATTTAATGGGAGGATGTTTATCTTGATCCCAACAACATCATGGTTGAGAAACTAGTTCAAATTATGGATCACCAAGAGAAGATGTTTCATGGTAAAATTATTCCTTTGGTCTGTGAACTATGGAGGGGTGAACAGTAAATCCATGAGATGTGGGAGTGATAAATTTTTATGAGGTAGTAGTGGCCTTCAATTTTTATGACACTAGGATCTTGAGGTATTTCTAGGGAAGGAAATAATTTATTGTGGGGATATTGTAACACATCGTTACCTTTCTTCGGGTATTATTTATCTATTGATTTGATTTCCCTTTTTATTTGGGTGTATTTCAAGATTCTCGAGAATGGAAAACCTTTGCTTGGGAAGACGACCCAAATTCTAAGAATGTATGTTTTTTTCTTTTAACTGATTTTGGGAATAAATTTTTAAATAGATTTATAAGATTCTCCTTGGGTTAGGAGAGCCTTATGTTTTAGTTCAAAGGTTTTTTGTTGAAAACTAGGCTAAGAATTTCCTTCAGGACACATTCATGTTGTGAATGGGTTACATGACATAAATCTATTTTAGGGAATATTTTTTGTGTATTTTGTATGGTATGAAACGTTTTTAGACCATCAAACCATTACATTCTATGAAAACATTAATCAGGATTTAATTTAATCTGAGGCAATGCCATTTTTAGCATATGTTTAATTTGTGGGATTTAATTCCTAAAGGGATTTGAAATGTGAATTCCTTGGTTCTATCAGTTTTAAAAATGATTCATGTATAGGTCTTTAGACATTTGGTGCACAATAATTCCTCTCAAAACCTATAGTGATTTTGGGAGATTTTGGGTGATCTCCCTCCTTTTGTATCACTTTTTTTTGTGTTTGAATCATGTGAAGGTTGCACTACATATCACTGGTAAGCAGTATTTCTACTTATTCATTGACTTTAGTTTTGATGGTGTAATTGGATAAGTTTTTGTTTCAAATTCATGATCTATTATTTTTTTTCTATCAATCCTTTGTAGTTTCTTTTCGTTTCTTTCCTTTTGAAGTCTGATTCATGGTTTTTCAATCTTAGTTATCAAAGGTGGGTAGGTTTCCATCGTTCTTGAGGTAGGTGTATCTATGAATTGTCACTAATTCATGAATTTCTATATGTTCTTGTTGATCCCTTTAGGTTGTTCATTGAAATGGAATTTTATTGGTGTAAAAATTGTTTTTATTAAATGTGTTCATGGAATTTGGAATTTTTTTTTGAAAAAACATAGAACATTGGGATCCTTGGGTGCATCAGGAAATAGACATAGCTAACTGTAGTGTGTGTAGCACCAATATGGGTTACTTTTTTGTTATATAAATACTTTGTAAGGAATTTATATCAGTTGGAACCAATATATTCCTATTTTAGGATTCTTTTATTTCTATTATGTATTCACGTAGGCTAGATCCCAAATGGTGTGCTTTATCTTTTATAACTAGTTATTCACATGATTATTTATTTCATGTATATTTTCTTACATTTTTAGTTTAGAAATTTTTATTTTATACCTGATAATATAGTATGAATTTATAAAAAAAATAAATATTTACAAATGGTTTTATTTATTGAAATGATTTAAAATTTAAATTTTGTTTTAAAATTAGATCTTTTTCATTATTGATATTAAAACTTGTATAGATTATTTGGTGATATCCTAAGAGGATCTATAATCACACCATACTTCTTCCTTTGGGAAATTGTAGACCTTGTATTGAAAGACTTAGGTAAAGTGAAGGGCATCGTGTATCCTTTCAGGTTCTATTTTCATCTATCACATCTGTAGTGGGATGGATTGGTGGTGACATATCATCACATGGAGACTTGTTAATTTGGTATGATTTATCTTTTTGGTTTGTATAGTTTTCATTGGATTTTTATGTCTCATGTATATTTATTTATTTCTTCCATGTTGTGCTTTTATGTTTCTTCAGTTTTACATGAGACTTTTGGTTTCTTTTTTTATCTCACCATGTGGAGAACCACCTTGGGTGAATTTTCTAGTTGACCTATGATGGTTTGTAATAAATTAGTGTCAAACTTAATACCTAGAATAGAGTTTTTTTTAACTACATGGGAGTGGTTTGGTTTCTTCGTAGATAGAATTTATGACCATCGAAATTTGGAAAGTATGTCCGGAAAAGGGGTATGGCTATCTCACTTCTTTGACTGAATCAAGTTACCATGGGTGGTCAGGGATTTTATCCAAGCTTGATACTTTTCCATTTGGGTTATTTGAATAAACTAGATTTGTGGTTTATTTAAATGGGAATGTTATTTCCTTAAGGCATCATCCTTTTTCAAATAATTTATAATTTATTTAAATTCTTATTGTTTTAAATAAATTATATCAATACCTAAAGTCAATAATATGATTTTAGAATCTTCTCATGACTGATTGGTTTTTGTATTGTGATTTTTAGATAATTTCTCCTAGAAGATATATTCTAAATTTAAGTGAGGAATCTATGAGACAGGTTCTATAGGAAAATAATTTAATGTTCCCATCTTTGGTAGAAGTTTTAATCCACACAATTCAAACTCTGGGTCAAGAAGGCATCAAGAACCTATGATGAGTAGTGGATCATGACTTAGAATTTACAAAGAAGCATCCACTTGCCTTCCAAGGTGATAAAGTATTATAGGAATTAGAAGAATGGATTTATCATATTGAGAGGATATTTAAATTTCTAAAGACTTCTGAGTAATCTATGGTATTTTTACCCTATATGTGATTGAAGAACTGAAGGGATGTTGTGGGACTCTATTATGAAAGATAAATTGCATGAGGATATTACTTGGGATTCTTTTAATAAAATATGAAACCAATAGTTTTATCCTAGGACATTGCATGGGGTAAAGACCTTGGATTTTTTTATCTTGGAGAAGGGAGATTGCATCATTCTAAATTATTCCACCCATTTTGTTGAGTTGGTGCACTTGGTACCAGAGCTAGTCTCCAATGATTACCTAAAGTATGGGAGGTTTGAGTTGGTGTTGAGGGCCTATATTAGATTATTGATGATTCTCATGTGCCTTATGACCTTTTTGTAAGTAGTATATAAGGTATCTTTGTAAGAGGATAAAATAACTAGAAAAACTAGTTTATGAGGATATTCAATCGGTACTGTCATTATCTAGGGTGTGTCTTCTATCCATAAAAAGAAAGCACAATGGTAGCTAGTTCACTTCAACACTAGTTTTGGGGCTTCATCTGAATAGAAATTGGTTTTTTCTATCAGTGTAGGTATCCTAGTCATACAAAGCCAAATTATAAAAAGGCTCCCAATACTTTTCATCATTGTGGACAAAATTTCCATCCGAAACATTTTTTTGACAGTATTTCCCATGGAAGTAAGTGTGGATCAACATTCACTTAGGAATCATAGGTTTGTACAGATACTTCCAAGGGTGGTGGGTCTAATCCTCAGAATAAGGGGGTTGTTCATAGGGATAATAAATCTCATGGAGGATCTAAGACTAAATGTCTTTATGTGGTAGACTATGAACCAGATGAATTTAAAACAAGGCTAGAAATAGTTAGAGGTACGGTGTTTATTTCTATTCTATGGTGCTAGATTTTTTTGAAATAGGTGAATCTCATTCTTTTAAATCATCAAATCTAGTTGATGTGTTGGGATTTTTTTTTGGAACATATATTTTTCTTATTGGATATTTCAACAACTTTGCAAAAGAGGACCGAACAAGGTTTTAATTTCCCAGAATGTCAAGTGATTATAGTAGGCCATGAGGTGGAGTGGGACTTCTTAGTGCTTAATCTTGAATTATTAAACTTGATTATTGGAATGTATTGGACAATTATATTTAATTCCCAGATTTATTATTATCACTTTTGGGTTTAGTTATTATCTCCCAATGAGATCACACATGTTTTTTAAGGTGAGTGGGACTCTATATTAAGAAGGGTGGGGCTTGTTTCTCCTTATTATGGGGTAATATCATTCTAGTTTTCATAGATGTTTCTTTATTTTGTTGACCATTTTTTGATAATTCAATTAATGGTGGTGTTTTTTTCGTACCCTGATGTCTTTCTTGATTATTTTTCTAGTTTACTAACCTAGAAAGAGGTCAAGTTTATCATAGACCTACTACCGGGTACAATGCTCATTTTTATTCCTTCTTAACATATATCACCTATTGAGTTGGTAGAACTTAAGGTCTTACTTTCAAATATCGAGGATAAGGGATTTATTTATCCTATAATGCCACTATGGGATATGCCTTTCAGCTTTGATAAGAAGGTATACAAGTGCCTCATACATTTTATTGACTACCAGAATTAAAATAAAGTGACCATAAATAAAAAATATCACTTTCCCAGAATTGATAATATCTTTGACCAGCTTATACATGCTTGATGGTTTTCAAAGATTGATCTATAGTTAGGGTACCACTAGTTGAGAGTCTGAGAAGAGGGTATACCAAAGACAAAGTTTATGAGATGGTATAGGCATTTAAATTTTTTTATTTTTCTATATATACTAACAAAAAATCCTATAGTGTTTATGGATTTGATAAATCAGATAATTAATAGGTTCTTGGACTCTTTTTTGTGGTGTTCGTGGATGATATTTTGGTTTAATACAATTTAGAGGATGAGCACTTGGAATATTTTGATATTATTCTTAAAACATTGAGGGAATATCATCTATATGGTAATCCTTCTAAATTTCAGTTTTGTATTCAAGAAGTAAATTTTCTAAAGAATGTTATATCTGATTGGTGAATATTAGTGGATCCTAAAAAACTATAAGTAGTTATGTCCTAGGTGTATCCTAGAAATGTGTTTGAGATCTGAAGATTCTTGGGTTTGGCTAGTTATTGGAGTTGGTTTGTTTAATACTTCTCTAAGATTGTATCTTTTATGATGGATTTAACTTGTAAGGGTATAAATTTTGAGGGGAATGATAAGTTTCACAGATATTTTCTGGAACTAAATGTGATATTTACTTTATCTCAAATTTTTAATTCTTATAGAACTAGGTTTAGGTTATTATATTTTCTATAATTTTTTTGGAATGGGTTTGGGATGTGTCTTGATGTAGGGGAGATAGGAGGTATCCTATAGATCATTCAGTTATTCCCTCATGATAAGAACTACCCTACCCATGATACTGAGTTGGCATCAATTATGCATGCACTCATAACATGGCATCACTACCACTTTGTGGAGTAGTTTATAGTATATTATAATCATAAAATCATGAGGTATATTTTTACTCAAAGGTATTTGAACTTGCAACAGAGATGCTAGGCGGAGTATCTCTGGACTTTTTATTTTTATATTTCTTATACTCATGGAAAATTGAATGTGTTCACTGAAGCACTAAGTATGAAATTACTAACAAAAGTAGTGAAGGAATCAGTGGAATGGTGGTATTTAATTATTTTTTCTACTGAGATGAGATTAGGAATAACAGAATCTAGTGGGAAGGTATTTCTGTATTTGATTTAGGATTAATTTTCATTTAATGGGTAGGTTTAGATATAGTATATGTCTGATCCCAATTTCTAGATCTTTAGTAAAATCATTTATAGTGGGGAGACCTCAAGTGAGTGTTCTTGGTCTCCCGGTGGTGCTTCATGTTTTTGAAACATGTTGGTTTTTCTTTTTTCCCTAAGGAAAGATTTGATAGACATTGGAAACCATTCTTTTTTGTTAATACACCTTGGTACTACCAAGATGTATCATGATTTGAGATAATGGTATTGGTGTTTGGGGATGAGATGGTAGATTATGGATTTTGTATCGCAGTGTCATACTTGTCGGAGAATCAAAGTGGAACACTAGAGACCTATTGGTTTGTTTCCCCCTTACCCATTCTGGTATGGAAATGAGATGATATTTCAATGGATTTTGTCATTGGTTTACCATTAAATCCTAGTGGTAAGGATTATATTTGGGTGTTCATTGATCAACTAATAAAATTATTTTATTTCCTCCTATAAAGGAGATGATAAAGGTGAAATAGATTAGGGAATTTTATTTCTGAGAAATTGTGAGACTTTGTGGGGTTCCCTATTTAGTTATTTCTAAAAGGGGCCCAAAGTTCACATCTAGGTTTTAGAAATTTTTGTAGGAGGTATTGGTTTCCCAGTTGAAATTGATCATGGTATATCATATATTGATGGATGGATAGATATAGAGAGTTATCTTGGTTCTTGAGGATATGAATCAGGCTTGTGTGTTGGATTTTAGTGGTTCTTAAGAAAATAGTATTTTTTTAGTTGAGTTTGCCTATAACAATATTTATCAATCCTTGATTAAAATGGTTCCCTTTGAGGATTTTTATGCATATCCATTTAGAATTACCTTGTTCTTAGAGGATTTGGGTGAGTGGTCCTTGGTTGGGATATGTCTTGTTTAGGATATTATATAGAGGTTTTAGTTGATTTAAAAGAGATTTATAACAGAAAAGAGTCTTCATAAATCATATGTGGATTGTCTTCGCTGGTTACTAGAGATTGAGGTTATTGATCATGTATTTCTTAAAGTTTCACCTTACTTGGGGAATCATCAGTTGCGTACGTAGGGTAATATAGTACCAAGGTTTTTGGGGCCCTTTGAAATAATTGGGTGACTAGGAATGGTGGGCTAATGGTTGGACTAACCATATTGTTTTAATTCTATACACAATTTTTTTCTAGCTGAGGAGGAATCGACCAGATCCTTCCCATGTGATTGAATGAGAGGATTTGAATCTTGATCCTAACATCACTATGGTTGAGAAACCTATTCAGATTATGGATATTTGTGAAAAAATTTGCAAGGTAAAATGATTCCTTTGGTCCATGTACAATATAAGTGCAGACATGATAACCACAAGATGTGGGAGTGGGAATTATTAATGCGATAGTAATAGTTTTTACTTTTTGTGAGTCCAAGATCTTAAGGAATTTTGGGGGAAAATTTTTTATGTAAGGGAGATTGTAACACCCAATTACCTTTCATCAGGTATGCTTTGACTCCTGATTGGGTTTTCCTTTTTATTTGGGTGCATTGAGGGTTTCTCAGGAATGGATTTTATTTACATGGGAAAATGACCTAATGTATAGTGATGTGTGTTATTTTTTATTAATTTAGTGTGGGTATAAATTTTTAAATAGATTTAGAAGGTTCTCCTTAAGTTAGGAGAGCCATAATTTTTGGTTCAAAGGTTTTATGTAGAAAACTATTTTGATTGCTTTCTTATGGACACATTCACCTCATGAATGGGTTACATTAAATGAATATTTTTTAGGAAAGATTTTTTAAGTCTTATGTAGGGTCTAAAAGTTATATCGGTCATGAAACCATTACACAATGTGAAAATATTTATTATTATTTAATTTAACCTATGGAAACTTATTTTTTAGTGTATGTTTAATTTGTGGGATTTTACACTATGAAAGGGATTCAAGACATGTATTCCTTGGGTCTAGCAGTCTAAAACATGTTTTACACCTGAATATTTGATCATTTGGTGTATAGTATTTCCTCTTGAACCATGATATGATTTTGGGTGATTTTGGGTGATCTCCCTTATTTTGGATCACTCTATTTGGAGTTTGAATCCTATAGTAGTTGGAGTGCATATCCCTAGTAAGTTGTCTTTCTAATTCATTATTTCATTTGGTTGTATTTGGTGGTGTTGGTTGTGTTCGTGATTCAAATTCTTGATCAATTTGGGTTTTTTATCAATCATTATCAGTTTCTTGTGGTTCCTTATATTTATAAGTCTGATCCACGGTTCTCCAATCTCTGTTGTTGATGGAAGATATTATTCTATCATTTTTGAGTTAGTTATATCTATGCATGTGTTTCTAATTAATGAATTGTTTTATTTTATTTTTGATCCCTTTGGGTTTTTCATTAAAATGTATAGGAATTGGTGTATAAATTGTTTTTATTAAATGTGAGCATGGATTTTGGAAATGGTTTTGGAAAAACATAGAACATTGGGAACCATGGGTTCATCAGAAAATTGACATAGGTAACCCAAGTGCATGTGGAACCACTAGGGATTACTTTTGTGATATCGAAAGACTATAAAAATGATTGATATTGGTTGGAACCAACATATTCCTAGTTTAGGCTTCATTTATTTCTAGTATGTATTCCCATTGTCTAGATCCAAAATAGTGTGCTTTATCTTTTATACCTATTTATTCACATGATGGTTTATTTCATGGATATTTCCTCACAAGTTTAGTTTACCTATTTTTATTTTATACCTAATATATTCCTAGTTTTAGTGAATATGGTATGCATTTATTTAAAATAAAGGAATGTTAAAAAAATTATTTTTGAAAATTATATATAAATTGGATTTCGTATTAAATCTAGAACCTGTGCATTCTTAATATTAGTACTTGTATATATTCTTTGGTGATATACAACTAGGATCTATGAACACACAATACATTTTAATTTGGGTTGTTTTAAACCTTTATTTTCAAGACTTAGGTAAATAAAATGGCATTGTATAGCATGTCAATTTATCTTTTCATCTATCTCCTTTTTAGTGGGATGGATTGGTGGTGATGGAAGTTCACATGGATACTTGCTAGTTTGGTCTACTTTGTCTTTTTGGTTTTCCATTTTGGCTTGAATTTTTAAGTCACATTGATATGTATTGATTTATTCTAGATTGTAATTTTTTGTTTCTTTAGTTTTACATGAGACATTTGGTTCCCTTTTGTATCTCACCATGTGGTGGACCACCTTGGTTTATGTGTCCAGTTGACTCGGGTTGGTTTGTTATAAATTGGTATCAAAGGGAATATGCAACCTGAATTGTTGTTGACACTTCCTGGTTGTGGTTTGGTGTCTTGGTATACTGGATCTAGGACCATCATAATTTGGATAGTAAGTGTGGAAAAGGGTCATGGATAGCTCACTTTCATGACTGAATCTGAGTTACCATGGGTGGTTAGGAACTTTTTCCAATATTGATCCTTGGTGGTTGAGGTTATTTGAATGACCCAGATGTGGGTTTATTTAAATGGACCTGTTATTTTTTTAAGGCTCCATACTTCTTCAAATAATTCATAATTTATTTAAATTATTATTGTTTTAAATAAATGATATTGATTCCTGAAATTGGTCTTATGATTTTTGGAATCTAGTCATGACTAATGGATTTTTTTATTGTGATTATGAGACAATTCCTCCTATAAGATATCTTTCAAATATGAGTGAGGAAGTTGTGATGCAGGTTCCATAGGAAGATATTTTTGTGGACCCTTCCTTGGTAGAAGTTGTAATCTGTACTATTTAGACTCTAGGTCAAGTAGGTTTCAGGAACCTAGGATGAGCAGTGGATCATGGCTTAGAATTCAGAGAGAAACATCCACCTTCTTTCCATAATGACAAAGGACCATATAAATATGAAGAATTTATTGATCATAGTGAGAGGATATTTAACTTTATAAAGACTAATGAAGACTCTACGTTTATTTTTCCCATGTATATACTTGAAGGACCAATAATAAGATAGTTGGACTCTATTGTTCAAGATAAGTTACATAATGATCTTACCTATGCTTCTTTTAAGAAAATATTCAACCAAAAGTTTTTTCCTAAAACATTACATGGGTCAAATATCTGGGAGTTTTTTAACTTAGATTATGGAGATCATACCATTCTAGATTATTCCACCCATTTTTCTAAGTCGGTTCACTAAACACTATAGCTAATCGCCAATGATCACATAAAGGCTTAGAGGTTTGAGTTAGTACTAAGGGATGATATTTGGTCAATGATAATTATCATTTACCTTATGACCTTTTTGTATGTAATTGATAAGTTTTCTTTGTAAGAGGCTGACATATCTTGAAAAATGGGTTTAGGAAGAGATTCATTTGGTGTTTTCATTAGCTAGGGTGTATCTTTTGGCTATAAAAGGAAGTGAAAAGGTATCAAGTTCTCTCCATAACCATTTTTTGGGGTTTCATCAAGAAATAAATAGGTTTATTTCTATTATTGTGTTAATCTTATTCATACCAAGACAAATTATATGAAGGCTCCCAATAATTGTCATTTTTATAGACAATCTGTCAATTTAAAACATTTTTGTGATAGTATTTCCCAAGGCAGTAAGGTTGAATCCACATTCACTAAGGGAATGAAATTTTGTACCAATGATTACAATTTTGGTGGGTATTATCCAATTTCTAAGGGGGTATTTTCAGGTGGAAAAGAAATCTCATGGAGGAGATAAGACCCAATGTCTTTATATGGTGTAGTATTCTCCAAAGGAATATGAATCAGGGTCGGCCACAGATAGAAGTATAGTGTTAATTTAATCTTCTATGGTGCTAGATTCATTTGATATAGGTGCTAATAAATATTTTATATCTTCAAATCAAGTTGAGGTTTTGGTATTATGTTCAAATCATATACCATTATTGTTGGATATTTCCATGCCTTTGGAAAAGAGGTCTGAACATTGTTTCAAGTGACCATCATGTCAAGTGATGATATAAAACCATAAGGTGGAGTGGGACTTCTTATTGATCGGTCTTGAAATATTTAATTAGATTATTAGTATAGATTAGATTATCATTGTTAATGTACATATAGATTTCTATCATTTTGATTTCATTTATTATTGGTCGATAAGGTCACTCATTTTTTTCAGAGTGAGTGGGACTCTAGATCAGGAAGGGTGGATCCCATTGTTCCTTATTCAATGGTAATCTCGTGATATTTTTCAGAGATGTTTCTTAATTCTATTGACCCTTTTTTGTGAATTCAGCTACCTGTGGTGTTTTGGTCATACCCTAAGGTATTTTAGGATTACTTTTTTGATTTAACTCCCTATAGAGAGGTCATTTTTACCATATACCTACTACCTAGTATGGTTCCCATTTCTAAGCCATCATAATGTATGGATCCTGTTGAGTTTGTAGAACTTAATGTTCTAATTGAGGATCTCAAGAATAAGGGATTTATTCATCCTAGTGTTTCATTATAGGATTTTTCTATTCTCTTTTCTAATAAGGTATATGTGAGCCTTGGACATTGTATTGATTATTGAAAGTAAAATCATGTGACCATCAAGAACAAATATCCCTTTCTTGGGATTGATGATCCTTTTTATCATCTTAGAGGGGCTTGATGGTTTTCAAAGATTGGCCATCAGTTAGGGTACTTCCATTTGATAGTATAAGAATAGGATGTACCTAAGATAGAGTTTAGGAGTTAATATGGGAATTTTAAGTTTCTAGTTATGCCATTAGGACTAACTAACTCTCCTATGGTGTTCATGTCGTTGATGAACTGGATATTTCATCGAATCTTAGACTCTTTTATTATGGTGTTCATGAATGATATGTTGGTTTACTCTATGTTGGATGAATAGAATGAGGAATATTTGTATATCATCCTTAAAACTTTTAAACATCATCATATTTATGGTAATATTTCCAAATGTGAGTTTTAAATTCAAGAGGAAAAGTTTTTGTGGCATTTTATATCTAATAGGGGTGTCTTAATGTATCCTTAAAAAGTTATAGGTAGTTATGTATTGAGAGTGTACTGGAAAGGTGCTTGAGATCATATGTTTCTTGGGGTAAGATAGTTATTACAGGTAGTTTGTTTAGGACTTCTCAAGTCCTACATCTATGATGACAGCGTTAACCCATGAGGGTGTAAAGCTTGAGAGGAATGAAAAGTGATAGATATATTTTGATGAATTGAAGGTGATATTGAATTTAACTCTAGTTTTGATACATCCAGAACTAGGTTTGGGTTTTAATGTTTTCTTCAATGATTTTAGAACAAGTTTAGGTTGTGTCTTGATGTAGGGGACATAGGGGTATCCTATAGCTCTTTATAGTTATTCCCTCATGAGAGGGACTATCCTAACCATGATATTGAGTTATCATCAGTTATGCATGAACTAAAAATGTGGCATCAATAAATCTTTGTGAAACAATTTATAATATATTCTAATCATAAAATCCTGACATATATTTTCACTTAGAGGGATATAAATTTACAAAGAAAGAGGCTAGGTGTAGTATCTATGGAATTTTTATTTTGATATTTATTACACTTTTAGAAAATAGAATGTGGCCTCTAATGTACTAAGTAAGAAATTAACAACACAACAAGTTAAGGAATCAGTGGAAGAGTGGTATTTAATGATTTTTTTGTTGAGATGAGCTTGGGAATGGAAGAAGTTGGTGGAAAGGTATGTTTATCTTTGATGAAGGATGACTCATCATTTCATGAGAGTTTTTACCTCAATAATAGGTATGAACCAATACCGTATCTGTAGTAATATCATTTATGGTGGGGGACCTTGGGTGAGTGGTCTTAGTCTCCCAGTGGAACTTTGTGTTTTTGAAATAGGTTGTTTTTCTTTTTACCTAAGGTAGGAGTTTATAGACAGTGGAAACTATTATTTTTTATCTGTACACCTAGGTACAACCAAGATGTATCGTGATATGAAATGTTGTTATTGGTGGTTGGGGATAAGACAGTCGATTGTGGATTTTTTGTCACGATGTATTACTTGTCATATAATTAAAGCATAACACCGAATAAATTATAGTTTTTTTATAGACCTTAACCATTTTGGTATAGAAATAGGATGATATTTACATGGATTTAATCATTGGTTTTCTATGTAATCCTAGTGGCAAGTATGAGATTTAGTTGATCATAGATCATCTCATCAAATTGGCTCATTTCCTTCTTGTCAGGGAGATGATGAAGGTTGAACAGCTTGGGTACTTGTATGTCTGGGAGATTTTAAAACTTAATAGGGTTCTCTTTGTGTTTTATTTCTAATAGGGACTCAAGGATCCCATATAGGTTTTGGGAAAAAAAATTATGTGGTGATGGGTTTGCAGTTTAAATTGATCATGGAAGATCATCCATAGGTGTATGGATAGATAGAGAGATCTATCCAGGTTCTTAAAGATATGCTGCAGGATTGTGTGCTTGATTTCAATGGTTCTTTGGAAATTCATTTTTCTTTAGTTGAGTTTTCCTATAAAAATATTGATTAGTCCTTGATAAAAATGGTTCCCTTTAAGGCTTTTTATGGGTGTCCATGTAGATCTCCTTGTGCTAAGCGGAGTTGGGAGAGCGGTCCTTGGTCAGGTTGATTCTTATTTAGGAGATAACAAAGATGGTGAAGTTGATCTTAAAGATATTGGTTATGGAACATATTTTTCATAAATCTTATAAAGATCATTGTTTTTATCCACTAGAGTATGAAGTTGGTGATCAGGTATTTATTAGAGTTTCACCTCACTTATTACATCATTAGTTGGGTAATTAGGGTAAGTTGGCATCATGGTTTGTGGGAACCTTTGAGATCATTAGAAAATTGGGAACAGTGGACTTTCAGTTGAACTTACCATCTCATTTGGCGTCGATCCATGGTATGTTTCTAGATGGGTAGGTATTGAACAAATCATTCCCATGTGATTTAATGGGAGGATTTTGATCTTGAGCCTAATAATTATGGTTGAGAAACCAGTTCAGATTATGGATCATTGAGAGAAGGTGTTGTGTCGTAAAATAATTCCTTTGGTATGTGTACTATGGTAGTGCGGATGGGATAGCCATAAGACATGGGAGTGTGAATTGTTGATGGGGTAGCAGTTTTCTTCACTTTTTTTGAGTCCAGGATCTTGAGAAATTTCTTTGAATAGAAAGTGTTTATGGTGGGGAGATTATAACACCCCATTACATTCCTTAAAGTATGATTTTAATATTCATTTGGTTTCCCTTTTTGTTTGGTTTAATTTTATAATTATTAATAAAGGAGGTCCTTTGCTTGGGAAAATTACCTAAAATTCTAGTAAGTATATTTGTTTGGATTAATGGATACTAGGTATAAATGTGTAAATGGATGTATAAGGTTCTCCTTGGGACAAACAATCCTTAAGTTTTGGTTTGGATGTTTTCTATATAAAACTAGGTTAATCACTACTTATTGAACATTATTCACATAATTAATGGGTTACATGATGTGAATCTATTATAAGTAATATTTCATGAGTCTCATGTAGGGTGTAAAAAGTTTACAGGCCATAAAACCATTATAAGATATGTAAATGCCGATCAGGATTTAATTTAATTTGAGGTGATGTCTTTTCCAGTTTAAGATTAATTTTTGGGATTTCACACCAGGAAAGGGATTCATGAAATGAATTCCTTGGGTATAATGTTCTTAAATACATTTCATTCATGACACTTTGGTCATTCAGTGAACAAGATTTCCTCTCAAACTCTATGGTTATTTTGGGTGATTTTGGGTGATATCCCTTCTGAATTTATCTGTTCAGCATTTAACTCCTATTGTGGTTTCACCACATAGCCTTAGTAAGTGTTCCTTATACTTATCCATTACCTTTGGTTGGGGTAGTGTCATTTTATACATTATTTATTTAGATTCATGATTGATTGGTTTTTTTATCAATCCTTTAAAGTTTCTTATCATGACTTATATTTTGAAGGTCGTTATGTGTTTTTTCGATCTATGTTGTCAATGTCAGATATTTTTCTATCATTCTTGAGTTATATGTATCTATATAAGTGTTTTTAATTCACTAATTTATAAATTTTCTTATTGATCTCTTTGGGTTGTTCATTTAAATGTATTTTTTTATTGTAAAAAAAAATTATTAAATGTGAGCATGGATTTTGAAAATGGTTTTGGATAAAATTATCACATTGGGAACATTTTGTGTGTTGGTAAATAGACATAGGTAACTATAGTGTGAGTGGCACTATTAGGGGTTACTTTTGTAATATCGGTAGATTGTGGTAGGACTTGATATCAATTAGAACCAATATATTCCTAGTTAGGATTATTTTATGTCTATTACGTATTCATATAGGCTTAATCACAAATGGTGTGATTTTTATTTTATACCTTATTATTTTAATGATGTTTTATTTCAGGGATATTTTCTCACTTGTTTTTTTTACCTATTTTTCTTTTATACTTGATATATTGTAGGGTTTTGTAGATATGGTATAAATTTATGGAAAAAAGGAATATTTACAAATGGTTTAATTTATGAAAATTATTTATAAAATGGATTTCATTTTAAATCTATAACTTGTGCATTATTGATATTAGAAATTGTATAGATTATTTGGTGATTTCTTATAGAGATTTATGATCACACCATAATTTTTCCTTTGTGTGGTTTTAGACCTTGTTTATAGGAATTTGGGAAATATAAAGGAATCATATAGAATTCCAGGTTCTCTTTTCATTGGTCTCCTTCCTAGTGGGATGGATTGGTAGTGATGGATGGTCACATAGAGACTTTTTAGTTTAGTCTAATTTATCTTTCTGGTTTGGCCGGTGTGTCTTGACTTTGTATATCTCATGGTGTAAGAACCCAAATCTTCATTTCTGGTATGGATCTTTATTTTGGGTTTTTTATTTAGGAAAAAATAAGTAATGGGAAATTTTCTAAGTACACATCGTGTACTTTTGGGTACACGTTGTGTACCCGGTTGCTGCTTATAGTCATGTATTGGACATGTAATAGCTGAGTACATGGCCATGTAGGTGACCTGGAAGACCGCCTAAAGTGGGGGATGATTGAGGCAAATACACGACATGTACATTAAATGAACATGCCATGTAATTTTCTTTTTATTTGATATATCAGTGCGGAGTCGCGTCTGACATGCAGAACCATCTTCTTTTTTTTGTGTTTCATATAGGAGAATGATGAGATGGCCATGAACATCGAACCCCTACTGATTCCACATTCGATCTATGATTGAGACATCGTCAACTACATTGGATTGCCACCTATGAGTTTTCCTTTCTTATAGGCACTTTATTCCTGATTCCTCCTCTCTCGTGAGTTATTCAAGGATGGTCTATTTTACCCTTTTTGTAGATCTACATCATTCTAGGCCGATTCAAGGGCTGATGTTCAAGAGTGTTGATAGTATGATATCATGGTAGGGTTTGTTCCTTTCTTTGATTGTATTTGTATTATATATTATAATAGTTATGTATACCCACATTTTAGGTTTTGTGTGTTTGGAATTAGACCATGTTTATTTCCTTTTATGGATTGGTAGATTGGTAAGAGGGTAATTGCTTATACATAAGTTTTTATACCTTGATTATGGGTGTGTTTCTATTTTTTGATTGATTATGGCTGTTTGGTTTAGAATTACTGTTAATCTTGCATTGTTTTCCATGCCTCGTGTTGTTAGGATGGAGTTACTGATTTTATGAGATGTATGTGATTTCCATTCTATAAGTTTGACCAAGTAGAATTTAACTGTGAGAGCTTCTTGAATTAGGGTCATTTATGTATGAATTATTGTTATGTTGACCTAGAGGTATTAATTTTTAGATGTTCATTCTAATGACCCGTGTTTTAAACCAGATTAAAACCCAAAGCAATTTGAACTTTTTCCGATTACCGAACGGGTTGTTTTTAAAACCGAGATTTAGAACGTAATTCCAAGAGTTGGAATGCTTTGTTGTTTTGGTTTTGTGCTTGGTAGAAGGTCTGAGGAGTTTCCCAAGTGACTCAGCAAGTTTCGGTAGCATCAGACCTGAGTTTTTAAGGGACTGCAGAGGGTGCATGGTTGGCGCACGGGTTGACCAAACCGTGCGGCCCAAACCATGTGGCCTAAATCAGGTGAGAAGTATCTTGCCCAAGGGATGAGCATAGCTTCCCAAACCATTCACCTATCCCTTACAGTAGGTGTCTTGGAGGTAGTATACTCCGCACGGTTTGGGCACAGTTTGGAAAACCGTGCGGGTCAAACCCTGTGTTTGGGTGAGTTTAGTTTTTTAATTAAAATTAAAATAAAAGAAAATAAAAATGAAATAAAAGCATAAAAAGAAAATAAAAACACTCCCTCACTCTCACTCAGGCCGCACGACATAGGGAGGGGCTCTCCTTGAGCTGCTTGTGACACCCCCCTCAGCTCCCTCCTTCGCGCTTCGATTCCGACCAAATATCCTCACGATTTATCTTTGGAACCCTAAGGTAGGTCCTTCTCCTCCCTCTCCTCCTTGTTTAAAGCCATTTTTCGGTGTATTCGTTGCCTGATGAGATTCGGACAAGTTCCCTAGGGTTAGTGGTTGATCCTTTTTTGGTTTCTCTTTATTCCAGGTTCAAGTGAAAGGCTTTTAGGGTCGGGTTTGGGTGTATTCTGGCGATCGCCGCTGAAGGCGAAGCGATTCGCCACGTTTCGGTCCACCGGCTAGGGTTCACGGTAAGGGTTTTTTATTCTGGTTGGTTTTTCATATCCCAACTTAGTGTCTTTATTTGTTTTAAGGTCCGTTGGATTAATCTTGTAGTGAATTGGATGTTTTGGCATGGTTTCGAGTCCCCAAAGTCTAGGAGACTCGCCTGCGTGGGCATAGGTATGTATGTATATATATATATATATATATATATATATATGTGTGTGTTTGTGGGTTCCCCCATTGCTTATTAATCACCCATGGCAGTGGTCGGATATGTATGGGGCTAGGTTTGCCCATGTATATATATATATATATAATTTTCTACGCAGGTGAGTGGAGACGGACATATGCGTATAAGCACGCATGTCAGCATCCTCTTGTGCATGCCCATGTCCATACGGGTGTGTGAATAGAGGCTAGGTGTCCTTTCATGTGTGTGAAGGTGAATATGCTCAGTGGGGGAGCAGCAGCGGATCTGAGTTAGAAAGCGACAAGAGCCGGAGTGGACGGGTGGATCCAACAGAGGTAGAATCCATCTCCTTCCTTTTTAATTTAAAGTGAAGCATTTAAAGAGTTTAATATTGTATTGTTTTAGTATTTTAATTATGCAAGTTTAGTTGGCTAAATTCTTCTGTGAAAATCATGTGAATTGCTGGAATAAGATAAAAGAGGTTGTTTGGTCACTAAACAAATGATTTAATAATAAAACCCCTCGATCAGAGGTGTGCTGTCTTCAAGAAAAAAGTAGGAAGTAGACTTACATGCTTGCCTGCTCTATTTTTCTTGGTTCCATACTCATACTTTGACATCATGTTTGGTGTGTATCTTTTCTTGATACGGCCTTCAGAAATGTTCCTAAATGGCTTGCCCTTAGTGATCTTACACTTTTTTCCCAAAGCACCTAACTAGTTTCAGAATAACGTGTAATTGTAATTTCCCTTAAGATAAGGGGTTAAATGATTTTGATTAGAATGGATCAAATGAGATGGTGGAAACTAATTGAAATGACTATGACACTTGTATTATTAATCATCCTTCCAGGTTTGGGCAACTAGATGGAATGACCCTCATGTGGAACCTTTGCCCAATTTTTCATGCTTAGGAAAATTGGATTAAGTGACTTTGAATAGGGAATGTGCACTAAATGACATATTTTCATGGGTTGGGATGTGAATTTGGTATGGTTAATTGCAGTGTATAAGATGTAATGCCTTATGTGTTGTTTAATAAGTATAAATGATGGTTTAACTAAATGGAACACTAGAGAGGGTTAGAGCATGACCCCGGTGTTTGTTGTTATGAATGTAGTTGAGTATTATAATTGATTACGGATGATTATGATTTCGATATGTTTACTTGAAATGCATAAGAGGTACTGCCTTATGCATTGTGATATAAAACTGATTGCAAATGAGTATGTTTATGGATCGGAGGCATTCATAACCCATTCCATCTTCTATGTAAATTTATGGATGGGATGCATTCATACCCCATCCCATATTCTGTGTATGTTTGTGTATGGAAGGCATTTATACCCCATGCCAACTTATTCTGAGTATGGGTGGGAGGCATGTTACCCCACGCCAGATGTGATCTCTATACGTGTATGTAAGGGAGTCATTCTTACCCCTTTCCAGTGGACTTATAGGGACGACAGGCATTCCTACCTCATGCCCACTATTCTCTATTTATGGAAGGGAGGCATTCTTACCCCTTTCTATTTAACTTATAGGGATGAGAGGCATTCCTACCTCATGCCCATTGTTCTTTATTAATGGGTGGGATGAATTCTTACCCCACGCCATCTATGATCTAAATGTGTTTATATATATATATATGGTGACATGATTAGGTTACTTTACCGGCAACAAGCCGAAGCTGGTATAATCATTAGGTGTCCCTTGGGAACCTGGACGAGTGTTATTTACTTATGTAATTCTGTTTACTTATTTCTCCATACCTGCTCACTGTTTAATTATCATACACTATCTGGATTGGGTTGGACACCGGTGGTGCCATCCTACTGAGATTTATATCTCACACCCTACTCAGGCCGCCATTGCACTGGGGTACCCGAGTAGAACTTCTTGCTTACAGGACCTAGGTTGTGTGTTGTGTTGTTTTTACTTGAGGAGTTAGGAGAAAAGGACCAAGCGGGAGCTTGGGATGCTCAGTGGATCATCGTCGGGCTTTGCTGTCCTTTATTTTTGTATTGTTTGTAAAGCATGCTTTATTGATTCCTACTTTTATAATTGTATCATCATCTATACATGCATGCATTGTAAAATGGAATTTTTTACCTTTTATAAAATGGTTATTACCTGTCTTTTTCTTCTTTCTTTCAATTTTTTACTATTTCCACTATTGAATATTATTTACTCTAATAATACTGTTGTGTTACTCTGATATGAGGGTATAGTCTCCCCACTATCAGCTCTTGAGACCCTCACTACTAGTTGGAAGCCTCTGGCATACAGGGAGACACGCTTGAGGCCATGTGACCTACCAGTCCGGCCACCGGTTCGATGGTAAGCCGGGTTGGGACATTACAAAGTGGTATCAGATGTGTTTATTTTCTTTTTTCCTTACTGTTTTGGGTTGGTAGACAGGATATTAGGAAAGTTTTGGTGCTTGGCTAATCGTCATGCTTGGGACTGATCACCCCATGTATGGTAAATGACCAAGTGGCCAGGGCTGGGAATTGTTGTTCGTATTGTTTTCTATTACATTGGATATGGTTTCACCTTGAGTGATTGTTGTATTTCCGCTACTTATGGTTTATGAAATTCTTATAATTTTACCCTTGTCCTGATATGGAAAGAAAGTTTCATTGCATGCATCATATTAGGCACATAGGAAATTAACAGGCCATGAATAGTTCCATGACATGTAGTTGCATTAGTAATTGCATGTTGATCTGATTATGTGCCTTGATTGATATGTCATTCTTCTGTGATATAACATGTTCTGTGTTTACTACTTGTGAGAACATGCTAGTTATGTTTTAACATGTGAATGTTTGCATGGGATAAAATAGATTGGTTTTGATTATGACGGGAGCTGGTTTTCAGTTGAAAGGTGTATGGGCACCTTACAACCGTGAAGGTGTAATCCGTATATTAAAACCATTCTAAGTATGATATAAATATGGTTGTGGGGATTTTGATAAAAATGTAAAGCTTTGGAAATTAAAATGCTAAAGTAAATTGGTTTTGATTTAAAAGGGGAGCCAAATGCCAATTTATAAAGTGTATGGGCGCTTTATAGGTTGTTAGATGGCCACCCAAATACTTGGGTCGTTTTATATGAGCATGTTAAATTCTAGATTAAAATCTGGTTTTGATAAAAAAAAGGGGGAGTCAATTTTAAATCCATGAAGTGTATGGGTGCTTCATGAATTGGGAAATGGAAACCCGTATTAAATGTAAAGTATTGATGTATTGTGAAATAATTAAAAGGAAAATGTTGCCTAACTTCAAAATTGAAAGGTTTTGGCTAACTGTTAAATGTGCAATTGGACCCGAGTAGGTCAGTTGAAAAGTGTTGTATGAGATAACCTGGTTTGGGGTGTTTGAGAAAAATTGATAATTTGTTTTGGGGTTGCTTCTTGAAGAACCCGAGATGGATTTAACGGGACCCTCATAGGTCGCCCCTTTGTTTAGATGGTTTGGTTTTTCTCTTTTGATTGATAAAGATGGAATTTCTATGAATGCTTAAATGTTTTGAAAAGGAAGTTTTTGTGAAACTTGCATGTTTTCTTGATGTGTTTATGAAACTTTTAAATGGTTAAAGATTAATGTGATTTAATAAAAAGGGCTTAGAAATGGAACCCTTAGTGGTGTGTTGAGACCCTCGTGTATGGATCGGACTTCTCTTTCAGTTTCCTAGAATGGAAGCGTGAGCTCTTTCTGTTGGTGCTCTTTCCTTTAGTAATGGTTAAATGGTCGGTTTTTGAACCGAGTGACTTTGTTTCGCATGACCTGGTGTTAGGGTCAGCGCTTGATCTTCGAAAGGGGCTAGTCCATAGTAGGTAGAACCCTTAACATTTTAATACTTTGCTTGTACCGTGAGCTTTCTGATGTGAGGTGTTGTACGGGTGTCGTTGTCCCTCATAGGACATTCAGTTTCGATAACACCCTTGTTCGGATGAGTGGTTGTTGAGTTTTTGTTTGTCGTTGCGATCTTAGGTCATCTCCTTAGTAAAGTGGCCCGACGTTAATGAATCAGTTTCATCCCAATGATCGGGATGAGGTTTTCTAAAGACTCGTGTGTTTTTACATGCCGGTCTCGGTGGTTTGGTCCTCTTGTACGCTTTGACATACATGAGAGACACACATACGGTTAAGGATGTTTTGATCTAGCGTGCTGTTGAGCGGCTAATCTTCTTTCCCTTTGACGACTATCACACTCTTAAGGTGGTGAGCGTGTCACGTCGAATCCGGTAAATGAGTCCTTCCAAGTGGAAGGGATGCTTCTTAAAAAGAGATTATTAGAATTGTTTATCGTGTTTGAATGCTTGTGAGGCATGCGAGTTTAAAACGTGTGGATGTGTAGGCAGGTGAAGTCGAGTCCCTTCCTTGAAGTCGACCAGTTGAGGTTCGACTGTTCTTCCTTCTAGTACTCTGGTATGATTAACTGGAATCTGTTCAAACCACTTAGTGTATTATTTTTAGCGACGAGCATGTCCCCTATCTTGTCCTCATTCTAGATGCACTAAGAGAGCATGGGTCTTATCTGCGCTAATGTTTTGAAGTCTATGGGCTTGATCGGATGGTTCTCTTTTGGCATTGCACGCGGGGTGCATGGATTCTTGTATGTTTTGACCTGGGAAACATCATTGGAAGTTGGTTGTAGGCTTCGGTGAATGTGTTTTTTCTAAACGTATGGTGCCTTGGAGAAAGTAATTGTGGTTCTATTTGAAATATGTCGGTCGTTTAGGCCGAGTGTTCTTGTAAATAGTCAGTCGGAGATGGCTTGACTCGGGGTTCTTGTTTAATGTCTGCGGTCGGTGAAAAAACATTCTCTGGCATGTCGTCAGGTAGAGGTGAGTGCAGTTTGTGTTGGCCGGTGCCTAATATGAACAACCGGCTCGACTTGGGCCTTGAGGTCAATGGGGAATCGACCGTTTGATCTGTTTCAAATCACGCTAGGAGCGTCGTGGGAATTCTTGGGACATGCTTTGAAAGTTAATTCCAACGGTGGTCTGAACCGTAGTTTGGATTTGGTTGCTTAACGTTAAAAATCTAAGGTGGGAAGTACCTGTGGCTGGATGCTTGGCGAGACGATGACGGGTTCATGTCTCTGGGTAGATGGGCTTGGGAAGAGTGGTCTTATTGTTTCAATTGGGAAACAAGTGTTAGCTCGAGTTTTGGTGGCTTAAACACCGTAGGGTTTAATGGTTTCTTAAGGGTGTGTTAGACATTTGTGAATGCAATGTGATCATTTGAATGAAGATTCATGACCCTTGTAGGTTGGGTGATGTGTTCGTTGTTCCCGAAGGCTTCTCGGGGTCGAGAAGTTCTAAGGTGGGAAGGTTGTAATGACATGCGTTTTGAACCGGATTAAAACCCGAAGGAATTTGAACTTTTTCCGATTACCGAATGGGTTGTTTTTAAAATCGAGCTTTGGAATGGAATTCTGAGAGTTGGAACACTTTTTTGTTCTGGTTTTGTGCTTGGGCGAAGGCCCGAGGAGTTTCCCAAGTGACTCGGCAAGTTTTGGAAGCTCCGGACCCAAGTTTTTAAGGGACTGCAGAGGGTGCACGGTTGGTGTACGGGTTGACCAAACCATGCGGCCATAACCGTGTGGCCTAAATCAGGTGGGCAGTGGCTTGCGCACGGGCTGCGCACGGTTTCCCAAATCATGCACCTAGCTCGTTCAACGGGTGTCTTGGAGGCAGTAGACTCTGCACGGTTTTCTCACGGTTTGGAAAACCGTGTGGGTCAAACTGTGTGTTTGGGTGAGTTTAGGTTTTTAATTAAAATTAATATAAAATAAAATAAAAAATCAAATAAAAACATAAAAAGAAAAGAAAAACACTCCCTCACTCTCACTCAGGATGCATGACACAGGGAGGGGCTCCCCTTGAGCCGCGCGTGACACCCCCCTCGACTCCCTCCTTCGCGCTTCGATTCTGACCAAATCTCCTCACGATTTCTCTCTGGAACCCTAAGGTAGGTCCTTAGCCTCCCTCTCCTCCTTGTTCCAAGACGTTTTTTGGTGTATTCGTCACCCGATGAGATTCGTCCAAGTTCCCTAGGGTTAGGGATTGATCTGTTTTTGGTTTATCTTTGTTCCAGGTTCGAGTGAAAGGCTTCTGGGGTCGTGTTTGGGTGTATTTCGGCGATCGCTGCCGAAGGCGAAGCGATTCGCCACATTTTGGTCTGTCGTCTTGGGTTTGTGGTAAGGTTTTGTTAGTCTGGTTGGTTTTTCATATCCCAATTTAGTGTCTTTATGCGTTTTAAGGTCCATTGGATTAATCTTGTAGTGCATTGGATGTTTTTTCATGGTTTCGAGTCACCAAAGTCTAGGTGACTCACCTACATGGTCATAGGTATGTATTTATATATATACGTGGGTTCCCCCGTTGCATGTTTAATCACCCATGGCAGTGGTTGGATATGTATGGGTCTAGGTGTGCCCATTTATATATATATATATATATAAAAGTGCCTGTGCAGGTGAGTGGAGATGGGCATATGTGTATAAGCACGCAAGTAAGGATCCTCTTGCACATGCCCATGGCCATGCGGGTGTGTTCATAGAGTCTAGGTGTCCCTACATGTGTGTGAAGGTGCATATGCTCAGTGGGGGAGCAGCAGCGGCTCTTAGTTAGAAAGTGCCAAAAGTCGAAGTGGACAGATGGATCCACCTGGAGGTAGGATCCCTCTCCTTCCTTTTTAATTTAAAGTGAAGCATTTAAGGAGTTTAATACTGCATTGTTTTAGTATTTTAATTATGCAAGTTTATTCGATTAAATGCTTCTTTGAAAATCGTGTGAATTGTAGGAATAAGATAAAAGAGGTTGTTTGGTCACTAAACTAACGATTTAATAATAAAACCCCTCGATCAGAGGTGCGCAGTCTTCAAGGAAAAAGTAGGAAGTAGACTTACATGCTTGCCTACTCTATTTGTCTTGGTTCCATGCTCATACTTTGACATCATGTTTGGTGCATAGCTTTTCTTGATACGACCTTCAGAAATGTTCCTAAATGGCTTGCCCTTAGTAATCTTACACTTGTTTCCCTAAGAACCTAACTAGTTTCGGCATAACGTGTAATTGTAATTTCCATTAAGATAATGGGGTTAAATGATTTTTATTAGAATGGATCAAATGATATGGTGGAAACTAAGTGAAATGACTATGACGCTTGTATTATTAATCATCCTTCCAAGTTTGGGAAACTAGATGGAATGACCCTCATGTGGAACCTTTGCCCAATTTTCCATGCTTAGGAAAATTGGATCAAGTGACTTTGAATAGGGAATGTGCACTAAATGACATAGTTTGATGGTTTGGGTTGTAAATTTGGTATGGTTAATTGGAGCGCATAAGATGTAATGCCTTATGTGTTGTTTGATAAGTATAAATTATGGTTTAACTGAATGGCACACTAGAGAGGGTTAGAGCATGACCCTGTTGTTTGTTGTTATGAATGTAGGTGAGTATTATAATTGATTATGGATGATTTTGATTTTAATATGTTTACTTGAAATGCATAAGAGGTACTACCTTATGCATTGTGATATAAAACTAATGGCGAATGTGTATGTTTATGTATGGGAGGCATTCATTCCCCATGCCATCTTCTGTGTATGTTTATGGATGTGAGGAATTCATAACCCATGCCATCTTCTGTGTATGTTTGTGGATGGGAGGCATGCATACCCCATGCCAGCTTATTCTGAGTATGGGTGGGAGGCATGTTACCCCACGCCAGATGCGATCTCTATACGTGTATGGAAGGGAGGCATTCTTACCCCTTTCCAGTGGACTTATAGGGATGATAGGCATTCCTACCTCGTGCCCGCTATTCTATATTGATGGAAGGGAGGCATTCTTACCCCTTCCCAGTTTACTTATAGGGACAATAGGCATTCCTACCTCGTGTCTGCTATTTTTTATTAATGGGTGGGAGGTATTCTTACCTCATGCCATCTACGATCTAAATGTGTTTATATATATGTGTGGTGACATGATCAGGTTACTTTACCAGCAACGAGCCGAAGCTGGTATAACCGTCAGGTGTCCGTTGGGAACCTGGACAGGTGTTATTTACTTATGTAATTATGTTTACTTATTTCTCCATACCTTCTCACTATTTAATTATTATACACTGTATGGATTGGGTTAGACACTGGTGGTGCCGACCTACTGAGATTTATATCTCACACCCTACTCGGGCCACCATTGCACTGGGGTACCCGAGTAGACCTTCTTACTTGCGGGACCTAGGTTGTGTGTTGTTTTGTTTGTACCTGAGGAGTTAGGAGCAAAGGACCATGTGGGAGCTTGGGATGCTTAGGGGATTTCCATCAGGATTTTCTGTCCTTCCTTTTTGTATTGTCTGTAAAGAATGTTGTATTGATTCATGCTTTCATAACTGTATCATCATCTATACATGCATGCATTGTAAACTGGTGTTTTCTGCCTTTTATAAAATGGTTATTACCTATCTTTTGCTTTTGTCTTTAAATTATTTTCTGTTTCCTCTATTGAATATTATTTACTCTGATAATACCATTGTGTTACTCTGATATGAGGGTATAGTCTCCCCACTATCACCTCCCGAGACCCTCGCTGCTAGTCGGTAGCCTCTGGCGTACGGAGAGACGCACTTGAGGCCATGTGACCTACCGGTCTGGCCACCGGTTCGATGGTAAGCTAGGCCGGGATGTTACAGTCATATACCAGAGGGGTTAGACCGTGAGAGTTACCCGTAGGGTCATTATTAAATGAATTTATTCTATGTTGACCAAGGTGTATTGACCGTGTGAGATGCCCATGTGGTCATTTGTAAATGCTTAGTGATAATGTAGACCAAAGGGGTTAGACCATGATATCCTCCCAGAGGGTCATTATTAAACTAATTGTTGTTATTTTGGACTAGGGGGATTAGACTTTGATAACTTTCCCATAGGGTCATTATTGAATTATTGAATGATTGTGAAGAGTCTTCCAAGCCAAAGCATAAGCTTGGACTCAGTCGTACTTGTTTGTTTACATGGTCTTCTGAGATTTCTATTGTTACTATTACACAAGGGATACAGAGATTAGGCTAGATCCAAAGGTTTACATGATTCAACGAATTTAATAATAAAAGTACATGAATATAATTGAAAAGTGTAGGATTGTTACTTTTGAGTATTTATTAGTTTATTAATTCATTTCTACATATTACCTATTATATATATGTTCACTGATAGTTAGGCATAGATCTTTTGGTGGTTGCCTACTGGGATTCATCTTACACCCTATTTGGGTCATGCTTTTGGACCCAAACAGATTATATGGTTACAAGTATAGATAAGGGAAAGCACCCTTCTTCATCAAGTATTTGATTACTATTGGAGCTGGAGATCATGGGACCAATCTAAGGCTTGCGATGATTTTAGGGTTTATTTATTTTCTATAATTTGGTTTTGGTATTGTATTTCCAACATTGTGACTTGTTTGGATGCTTGCCTAGACACATGTGACATGCATCATTTATATATGCTCCAGTTGTTATATTACTATCAGTCTTCCGTTGTTTACTTTTTTGGTATGGTATTACTGATTCCACTATTGTTTACTATTTTTTATTCTAATCTATATAATATGAAAATGATGGAATAGTTTAACCATTATCATACTTTGGCCCTCACTATTAGTCAGCAGCCTCTGGCGTTTGGGTAAATGTGCTTGAGTTCATGTGACCAACTGGGTACGGGACCCCTTTGGGCGGCACCCAGAATCAGGACATTAGAAAGTGATATAAAAGGAGTTTATTGTAACGCCCCGACCCTAGTTACCCAGAGTCGGTGCATTATTACATAACATTGGCATGATCACAATAGATCAAGTCTCAAAATACCAATTATTTTAGTATCCTTAGAAACACTAGATGTATTCATAAGTCTTACATTACATCATAAAGTGAAAAACTACAACAACATAGTCTCCATATTCTACACTCATATCCTCTCAGACTATCCCTGGAGGTCAGTCATAAAATAATTTTACACATCCTGGGAAAAATAAAACATAAAAAGGGGTGAGCTCAGATGCTCAGTAAGGATAACAATATAGCGGAAACTTTCATAAATAAGCATAAACATTTAAGGCAATTTATGACTAAAACAAAAGCCTTTTAAACTTGAAATTCAGCATAATATAGCAAAAGTAAAATGAAATAATTTCATTTACTTACTCACATGGATATTCTACTAGTCGAATAATCACATTCAATATCAATAGCCACTTTCATAATGATGGAATGTATAATGCCAGACTATCATAACCACATAATCAAGGCCTTGTGCCAAGACTAAAAATAAGATTTTTTCAAGGCCTTGTTCCAAGACGCTAGTTTGTCTCATGAGACCTACCGATGCATCGAGGAGCTATAGCGGGCTCCACCCGTCACTTACTAAGTCCAATGCATTCCTCATATGAAAAGGTTTAAACATAACATAAACATTTGTATTAAAACTAGCATACGAAATGTCAATAATTTATCCATAAACCATGAATGGTATAAAAATAACACATCCACAGTCAAACATATCACAAAACCTTAAATACAATATGGTAGTTTTTTATCATTATAAATCAACTTAAAATAATCATAAAATCCATCAAAGGATGTTGACATAGATGAAATCAAAACCTTTTTTAGAGAAATATCACATTTTATTTTGAAATATTTTAAAATTCATATAATTATAAAAGAAAACATTTATTTTTTGAAATATTCTTATAAGATTTAAAGGGAAGCTTTTATGATGTTATAACGGTGTAAAATATCCACACCTGTCGTATAAGTTAAAAAATACATTCTTACCTTAGTTTTTCCAAAAAGGTTATAAAGTACCTTGTTTGGGAAACGATGGAAATATTACTTTAAATAAAATCTTATAAAAAGTCAAAAAAGGGTATAAATGACTTTATACCATAATATATTAAATATTAAAAATGTTTTGAAATACATTTTTAAGAAAACACTAATGTGGATGATAAAGAGTTCCCAGAAGATACTTACGTAAAAACAACCTCGGATAATAAAGAGATTGTGAAATTAACCTTTACCTTGTACTTTTCCTTGGTCGAGGGTAGGTTAACCTCTTGTATAATGGTGAAATAATTGTTATTAAATTATACAATAATCATATACATTATTATCATATCATATATGCTCTTTTAACATTGCATTGTTAATAATATCTTAGTATTATCGTCGTTTCGGGTTTTAACGGATTCGTTTTCCTTTATATTATTTGTTATGTGAGTAATATTTGTTATGGATGGGATGTATCTTATTAATATACAAAATTATATCAAGTCTTTATACATTATTTTTAACCATCAAATGAAAATTAGTCTTGAATGGATACGATGGGGAATGAATCTCATCGCGTTCGTGGAGACGGTAATCCATATGTACGCACGAGTGACAATATCATTCTTTTGATATTAAAATAGTATATAATTGAATTCTATATCATATATAAAGAATAATTATCATTTTATATTTATTATTTACATCAATTAAACATCATTATTATACCCATCCAAATAATAATGTATTGAATAACAATTACACCATGACGTGGAGACGGTAATCCGTACGTATGCACGTATGGTGACATGTCATTCAAAGGATGGATAGAATAAGGAATATGGTTGTTACATAATAATAATAACATCATAGTATATATAAGATACTTAAGTTATTATTTTATAATGGAAACAACAAATAAAAAGGAAGTGGAAGAAGAAAGAAACTTAAAAGAGGTGTTGAGATATTTACCTCTTCTCCGGGTTCTTCCTTCTGATTTGATCAAAATAACTCCATAGGTTGGATTTCTGACAAAAGGAAGGCATATAGGATGAATGTAGGAAAGTTTATAGGGTATTTAGGAAGATTTTTTCCGATCCAAATGGATTTGAAGGTGTTAATTAGAGAGAATGGGGGGTTCCCTATTATAAGAGGGGTGAGGGGCACCTTAGGAAAAGTTAGAAATATTATTTTATAACAAAATAATTTTCGGTTTATAATGGCTCCAAAATGAATTATTTAAAGGCTAAGGTGGGTATGGTTTAAAAACCACTCAACCAATAGGTTTTAGATAGGTTTGGGTCACTATATTAACTTTATCTTTTAGACATAACTCTTAGTTAAATAGTTTCACATTTACCATGTCTCTTTGTATTTTTATATTATATGGTCAATAAACTTACTATATACTTCCAAGGGAACCCAAAATGGTTCATTAATGACACACCTATCATTATATAAGTATTTTTTCTGAACCTTAGATTTTTAGGAATATAATATCAATTAATAATATAATATTTGTTTTAAAAACTCTTTTATGTCAATTTTGACACTATTTGGTATTTTGTTTTTTCGAAATTCATAACAGCATTATTGCTTCGAAAAAAAATTCATCTAACCAACCCTAATATTTAATATTAACATATAAAATTAGTGTAATTCATAAAAAGTCTAAAATTACATTTATTTGGATATTTATAATATCAATTATTTTAATATTTCATTAATTATGTAATTACTGCATCATCATTGTGTCATAAATAAATTAAAGTATTTAATGTCTAAATAATATAAATAAAATAAAATTATATAGGAAATTATTTTATCTTTCTAATGAATATTTATAGTCTAATTTATCTTATGTGTAACCCTATATTAAAAATGTTTTAGTTATTAAACTTTGATTTTAACTCTTTTAACTCTTCTTTGAATTAAACAATAATAAATGTCCTAATCTAATCCAAGTGGACCAAAGAGGTTCATATTTTATTCCTAAGGTTGTTTTTTTTTTGAATTATACTTATCCAATAGAATTAGGATATGTGTTAGGGTAATATTAATATCATTTTTACCCTTAATTACCCTATTTACTTTTAACCGTGGTAAATAAAAGTAAAAAGTTACTATTCACCAAAAATTATTTTCATCTTATTGAACCACATTTTACTTACTGATATCAACCGTGTCTCTCGGATTTTTTAAATTCTACTCACATAAGTGGTAAAATTATGTTTTATGTGAATTTGTAAATTTGTAAATTCTCCTAGGAGGTGGGTAAAAGACGGTGAAAAGTTTAATAAAATTTTTATATATCTAAAATTATTATAAACTAACTCCAATGAATTACATTTAACTTATATAGGTATTATGTATCTATTTTGAGCTAAAATAAATTTAAATAAAATAAATAATTATTTAAATAAAAATTCGGTTTTAAATTATAACTCAGTGTTTTTCACTATTCATTAAAAATTGAAAGTTTTCAGAAAAATACCAAAAATTCACCCTAGGATAATTTTGATATTCCGAATCCAAAAATGAATTCCATTTTGAAAGATAAAATTTATAAAATTTTAAAAAGTGGGTATTACTATTCATAATGGCTAGTTTGATTGGTTGTGGTGTGTTAGAACTCGATGTTGCGTACAACACAAGCTACTGTATTATTTAAAGAGAATAGTATCGTGGAATCTTGGGGTGTTACATTTATTTTCTTCTTTGTCTTACTATTTTCAGCCTATAGACAGGGATAGAAAGTAATAGGTAGTTGGTAATAATCTGTTCTCGGGAGTAGCTAACCTGTGTACAGGGAAAAGCCAAAGTTACCTCTTATATTGCAATTTTTCTGGTTTTGGTAATTGTTACAGTTGATTAGATTTCTGCATTGGGCGATTCACTTATTTTGTGCTATTATGATTTATATAACTACAGTTCTATTATATTTCATCCCAATGAGATGAGGGTATTCCAACTCATGCATCATATAGGCACTTTATAGAGATCATGTGCCATTCATTCTTTTCATTCCATTTAGGATGCATTACTGATTGCATGATATTGTGGTAGATGATGTGATAGATATGCATTTTGTTGTGATATATGACATGATATAAAACCTACTATTTTGATAAGGTATTGGAATGTGTAAAATTTCATTTGGATAGATTCCAAAATTTGTTCCTTGAGGTGTTATGGGTCCTCTCAGATCGGAATTTGGGAGATCATGTTTGAACTTTAATTGAATTATATTGAGGAAAGGTATGAAATTTGATACCAAAATTTTATTCGCATGGAGTATGGGATCTCACGGATCGAAACTTGGCATGACTTGGCCAAATTTTTAAGTTTTTAAGGGTTCCTAAGAAGCTTTAGAGGCTTACTATTTGTAAACCTAGACAACACGATGTGTGATTTTATGAACACACACCATGTGTTCTTCTGTTCGGGAAGAATAAATTTTATTAAGTACACACTGTGCACTAGGATTACACGCCATGTAGTTCTTTTCCATGTGACTGCCTATGTGAAAAGGGGCATGAGGTTGGGAAACTTTTGGTAGAACACGCAATGTCTATATTGTACATGTCATGTTGTAAGTAACTGTGTATCTGACCATGTGACCAACAACACGGGTGGATGAAACTTAGGTTGTACATGTTGTGTACCATTTATGCTTGTCATGTAGTTATCAATGATATATCCATACATGTGACCAATGACACTGGTGGATGGAGCTTAACTGGTACATGTTGTGATTAGGGTGAACATGTTGTGTAGTGTTACATTAGGAAAGAACCATGTAGTTCTAAGTGTGTATAAGAACTTGGGAAGGAGGGAATATTCAATTACACATCATGACATGGGAGGAAAACGTTGTGTGTAGGGGTGTTACATGACCAGGTTGGAAGAGGTACAAGCCCATGTTAAGGCTTTTAGGGAACACGTCATGTGGTAATTATACATGTTGTGTAACTCTGTTTTGTAAAACTTGAATGTTTTTTTTCTCCTATTCCATTCTCGCACTTTTGAGTTACATTCCTTGATAATATTAAACTGAGGTGTGCACTTGATCTTGTAGATTCATTCCACCAAGATGTACTCTGGATATATTCCAGGTACATGGTGATGATCAGAAACTAGAAATGGTCAATCAAGGACTACCAGTAGATCCTCCCTCCATGCCTATCTTGGAACCAGTTTTTATACCGGAAACAGGTGTTGATGCATAGTTCCATGAAGGATTTATGAGGATGATGAAAACTTTTCAGGGAGAAACACATCTTTCCCCAACTATGGAAGAATTGATGCAGGTGTTCCAACAACAACATCCTCCCACATTTTCAGGGGATGGAGGACCACAGGCTACAGATACATGGTTAGAGGTAATGCTTAATATCTTCGAGCATCTGGAGACGCCTCCTTAAAGGAGGGTGAATCTATCTACCTACATGTTATGTGATTCCACCAAGATATTTTGGGATGCTATATCACATATGGGACATCATTGGTATATGGCTTGAGAAGAGTTTCAAAGAACCATCTATGGTTACTTCTACCCAGAGATGTTGAGGGCCGACTGAGCTCAGGAGTTCATGAATTTGGAGAAGGTCTCTCTTTCAGTAATGAATTATTCATCTCATTTCATAGATCTTCAGTGATTCAAACTTTTTTTGGGAGGTGATGAGTTATCTTTGGATAGGAAATTTGAGGATGGTCTCAGGTATGACATCTGATCGTAGGTAAATGTTTTCAGGATGACTCTGGTGACAGCTATAGTAAACTAGGTGTTAATAACTAAGCGCAATCTGAGGGAGTTGGGATCTTAAATACATGTCGGTTTAGCATCTAGGGTTAGAACTCCTTCGACAGATAGAAAGAAGCATCACAGGGTGCTTTCATGTGATGTTTCTTCATGTAGCCAGGTGGTATACTACCAATGTGGGAAGAGTGGGAATATGATACTATATTTCCTGAAGGACCCAGTCAAGTGTCGATCTTATGGCAAGATGGGTCATCTTCAGAATTTTTACTAGTTTTTATCACCAGTATCTAGTGATAGGGGATTGGTTATGACTCCATGTTCAGGATTAGGACCACCATTTTTTCATTATTTAGGGAACTAGAGTTCATTAGGCCATTCAGGCAGAGGAGGTGGTCATGGCCAGGGTAGCCAGACAACAGGTTTTCAGTGACAATAGGGTGGACCATCTCAGGGTACCCAGGTAGGATTGTAGGGCCACAGTGCAGGTCAGAATTTTTTGATGGATCAGACCTAGGAGGAGCAAGATCCTGGACCCTCTATGGTTATAGGTACTATTCTAGTTGCCTCAGTTTTAGCTTCGTCTCTTTTCTATATATGGGATTCCCATAGTTTCATATCTATTGTCGGTGTGGAGAGCCTTAGGCTCTATATCTTTACATCTTATGATGTTATGATGCTAGAAACTCTATTGGGTATTAGGACGGCTAGTGTATGTTGGTGCAAGGAGTACTCTCTTGAGGTTAGTGGGCGTCACTTCTTATAGGACCTCTATGTCTTAGAGATGAAAGGATTTGATGTCATTCTCAGAATTGACTGGTTAGGCTCCTTTCAGACCTTTATTAACTGTTATCACCACAGGGTGAGTTTCACATCACCAGAGGGTGGGTCTTTTCTATACAATGGGGAATGGGATGTCCAGGTGAGCAGAGCTGGACCCGAACATCATGGGTTGGGAGGAATTATAGACTGGATTTATAGTTTATATCTAGATGACTAGGGGACTTCACAGATGGAATTTCCTCTAGTAGTGGATCGTTTCAGAGATGTATTTCTAGACTAATTTTTAGGTTTACCTTCAAAGAGGGGTATATTTCTCTATTGAACTTATGCTTGGAGTGGCATCGGTGTCCATTCCTCCATATAGGATGGATACACCAAAGTTACAAGAGACCAATAAGCAGTTAGAGGAGTTATAGAAAAAGGGTTTCATCTAACCCAGTACTTCTCCTTGGGGTTCACCTATCCTTTTTGTGAAGAAGGTGTACGGTAACCTCAGACTTTGTGTGGATTATCAGAAGTTGAACCATTTGACAGCCAGGAACCGATATCCCTTGTCGAGGATTGATGATCTATTTGATCAACTTTGAGAAGCCCAGATGTTCTCAAAGATTGAATTTAGATCTAGTTATCTCCATTTGCACGTTAGACCATCACATATACATCTTATAGCTTTTCAGAGTAGGTATGGTCTATACGAGTATTTGGTTATGTCGTTTGGTCTCATGAACGCACTGGAAGTTTTCATGGAACTGATGAATTGAGTGTTCTATCCTTACTTGGATTCTTTTATGGTAGTCTTCATGGACGATATGTTGGTGTAATCTCACACTCGACACAACCACTCCACCCATATTGAGATCGTATTGAGTACACTTAGAGATCAGTATTTATATTCCAAGTTCTCAAAGTGAAACTTTTTAATGGACCAGATTCACTTCTTGGGTTAGGTAATCTCAAAGACAGACGTATCAGTAGACCCAAAGAAAGTGAGAGTAGTAGTTTCCTGGGAGCAGCCGAAAAATGTCTTTGAGTTATGGAGTTTTTTGGGGCTGCCTGGTTACTATAGATGATTTATTCAGGACTTTTCACACTTAGCAGCTCCACTGAGGGGCCTGACTAAGAAGGGTGTGAAGTACTTATGGACAGATTCCTATGATTCATTCATTCAGGAACTAAAGGGGAGATTTAATTCATCACTGATACTAATTTTTCAAGAGTTGGGAATAGTTACACCATTTATTGTGATGCATTAGGTATCGGGCTGGGAGAAGTCTTATGCATGGGGTAGGAGTCATTGTTTGCGGGTCTTGGAAGTTGAGGCCACTTGAGAGGAATTACTTGATGCATGATCTTGAGTTGGTTGCAGTTGTTCATGGTTTGCGTAGTTGGAGACATTATCTATTGGGAGTGAATTTTGTGGTATAAACTGACCATAAAAGCCTTAATTATATTTTTACTTAGTGAGATCTTAATTTGAGATAGCGAAGGTGAGTTGAGTACCTTCAGTCCTTTAACTTTGAGCTTTCTTACACACTTGGGAAAGCCAATGCAGTGGATGATGCATTGAGTAGGAGGACTTAGATACAAGTAGTTCATGAGGCCAGAGGTGAGTGGTAGCTTATGGATCTGTTCTCCAAGATGCATTTGGAGGTTCATGACAGATAGGGGCAGATGTTTCTTTCTTCTATAGATGTTACCTCTACTCTATTGGATTGAGTGCGAATGAGGCAGCTATGAGATTCCAAAGGCCTAGTCCTATGGGAGAGTGTGTTAGGATAGGACCCTACTCCTAGTTGGACCATAGTTGAGGATGAGGTTTTGAATTTTCATAGGCGCGTGTGGGTGTTAACAAACATACGTGAGAATCTTTTGCGAGATTTTCATGACTCAGCATGGGTAGTTCATCCTGGTGTCACCAAGATGTATCAAGATCTACATCATCAGTATTGGTGGCTAGGAATGAAGAGGGATGATGATGGTTTTTTCATGAGATGTTCCACCTATCAGTGGGTGAAGGCATAACATCACTGACCAATAGGGATTTTACATCAGTTACCCATTCCTGAGTGGAAGTGAAATTATGTTGCGATGGATTTCATGATGGGTTTACCGAGGTCACCTTGAGGGAATGATTCAGTTTGGGTTGTGGTTGACAGACTCGTGAAGGATGCACATTTCTTTCCAATCAAGTAAACCTTTAGTTTTGATGATCTTAGAATGTTGTAAATTTGATAGATTGTACATTTTCATGGGGTTCCACACTCTATAGTTTCATACATGGATGCTCGGTTTACTTCTCATGTTTTTTAGGGACTACAGAGGGATTTGGGTACATAGGTACTTCTGAGTATAGCTTACCATCCTCAGACAGATGGTATGTCTTAGTGCACAATTCGGGTTTTAGAGGACATGCTTTGAGCATGCGTTGGGCTCTTGGGAGAGATACATACCCCTAGTGGAGTTTTCCTACAATAATAGCTTTCAGGAAACGATTCAGATGGCACCTTATGAGGCTTTGTGTTGTAGGTCATGTCGATCACCCCTATATTGGATAGAGGTAAGAGAGGCGGCTATGATGGGACCTCATCTTGTCCAAGAGACCACTGAATAGGTGGAGTTGATTTGGAAGAGGATTTATACAGCATAATATCTCCATAAATCTTATGATGATCGATGGAGACGACCTATAGAGTTTGAGGTTAGAGGTCAAGTTTTCCTACATGTCACACTGAGGTTGGGAAATAGGAGGATTATGAGACAGGGGAAGCTTTCACCGAGATACGTCAGGCCATTTGAGGTTTTGAAGAGAGTCAAGATGGTTGTCTATCGGTTTCAGTTACCTTAGAGAAACCAACCTACGGATGACATCTTTTATGTTTCTCAACTATGGAATTACTTTTCAAACTAGTCTCATGTTTTTTAACACAAGGAGGTTAAGTTGGAGGTGGATGAATCCTTCGAGGAGCACCCTATTCGGATTATGGATCGCAACACAAAAGTTATTTGTGGATGGTCTATTCCTCTGGTACGGGTGTTATAGAAACGTGAGAGAGTACATGATGAGACTTGGGAGAGGAACACCGATGTATGATCCCAATTTCCAGAGTTGTTTGAGGTTTCTTCTTCACCACCCTTGGAAAGGAAATTCAAGGACAGATTTATTTAATGGGGGAAGTTTGTAAGAACCCGGATTTTCATTTCAGGTATGTATCTTTATTTTGGGTTGTTTTGAGGAAAAGGGGAGAAATGGGAAATTTTCTAAGTACATGTCGTGTACTTTTGGGTATACGTCGTGTACCCGGTTTCCACGTATAGACATGTACTGGATGTGTAATGGCCAAGTACATGGCCATGTAGGTGACCTGGAGACCACTTAATGTGGGGGTCAGTTGAGGCTAATACATTTTGTGTACATTAAATGAACATGTTGTGTACTTCTCTTTTTATTTTATATATCAATGTGGGGTCACCTCTCACATCTAGAACCGTCTTCTTCTTTCCGTGTTTCGTATAGGAGAGTGAAGAGATGGTCGCAAACTTCAAACCCCTACTGATTCTCTATATAAGATCTGATTAAGATGTCAATAATTGTGTTGGATTTCCACCCATAAGTTCTCCATTCTTATAGAGCCTTTCTTCCTGATTATTCCTCTCTTTTGAGTTATTCAAGGATGATATATTTTACCCTTTTGTAGATCTATGTAGTTCTAGGCCGATTCAAGGGCCAAAGTTCAAGAGTGTTGATCGTATGACATCAAGGTAGGTGGTTTGTGCCTTTTGTTTATTGTACATGTATTATATATGCTAAAAGTGTTGTATACCTATGTTTTGGGTTTTTCATGTTTGGAATTAGACCCTATTTATTACCTATTATGGCTTGGTATATTGATAAGAGGGTAATTTATTATGCATAAGGTTTTATACCTTGATTATGGGTGTGTTTACCTTATTTGATTGATTGTGGTTGTTTGGTCTAGAATTTCTATTAGGCTTTCCTTGTTTTCCATGAATTATGTTGTTAGGATAGAGTTATTGATTATATGAGATGTATGTGATTCACATTCTGTAAGTTTGACTAAGGGGAATTTGACTGTGAGAGGTTCCCAAAGTAGGGTCATTAATGTATGAATTTTTGTTATGTTGACCCAGAGGTATTGATTGTGAGGGATGTCAGGTGGTCATAAACCAGAGGGGTTAGACCTTGAGAGATACCCATAGGGTCATTATTAAATGAATTGATGTTATGTTGACCAAGGGTTATTGATCGTGTGAGCTTCCCAGGTGGTTGTTTGTAAATTTTCTGTGCTAATGTAGACCACATGGGTTGGACCATGAGATCCACCATAGGGTCATTATTAAATGAATTTTTGTTATGTTGGACAAAGGTTATTAGACTGTGAGAACCTTATCATAGGTTTATTAGTGAATTATTGAATGATTCTAAAAAGTCTACCAAGCCAAAGTATAAGCTTGGACTTATTCGTACTTGTTTGTTTAGATGGTCTTCTAAGATATTTATTGTTACTATTACATAGTGGATATAGATCTTAGGCTAAATCCTTAGGTTTACATTATAAAATAGATTGAATAACAAAAGTAAATTAATGTAATTGAAAAATATAGTATTGTCACTTTTTAGTATTTCCTGGTTTATTACTTCATTTCTGCATATTACCTGCTATATATATGTTCACTGACAGTTAGGCACAGATTTTTTGGTGTTTTAAAACTAGGATTCATCTCACACCATGTTTGGGTCATGCTTTTGGACCCAAACAGATTATATAGTTACAGGTATAGATAAGGGAAAAGCACCCTTCTTCATCATATATTTGATTATTGTTAGAGCTGGAGAGCATGGGACAAAGGTGAGGCTTGCAAGGAGTTTATTTCTTTTCTGTACTTTGGTTTCAGTATTTTATTTCCAGCATTGTAACTTTTTTGGATTATTTCCTAGACACATGTGACATGCATCATTTATATATTCTCCAGCTGTTATTTTACTATCATTCTTCCACTGTTTACTTTTTTTGTATGGTATTACTGCTTCTGCTTTTGTTTACTATTTGTTATTACGATGTGTATACTCTTCCAATGATGGCATATTTTCCCCATTATTAGACCTCAGCATTGAATACTAGTCAGTATCCTCTGAAGTTTGGGGAAATTCTCTTGAGTTCATGTAACTAACTGGGTATGGGGCACCTTTGGGAAACACACAGAATTGGGACGTTACACCTAGATATGTATTGAATTCCTCCATATTTTAATTTAATGTTTCTTCAGTTTTACATGAAAATTTTGGTCCCTTTTTGTATCTCTCTAGGTAGAATAAAACCTTGGGTGATATCTCTAGTTGACCATGGGTGGTTTGTTACATCTTATCTTGGTGTTTTAGTTTTGAAAAATGGGTTTAAAAGGAAAGGGATATATCAATATCTGAATATATTATTCTTATGGTTTAAAAAGTATATTTTATGAGTTTGATGATGGAAATTTAATATACTATATGTTTATTGCATGTTATAGTCCTTGGACATTGTTTATAATCGGGTAAGCATGGTATGTCTCTCTAATGAATTGGGTAATTATTATGTTATTTGAAGAATTATGTTGGAATTTTACTATATAGGTTATTCCAAATGTAAGGGTTCTTGTAAGTTTTTTATTAAAATGATGTCCCAATACACCTATATGACTTTTCTATGCTTCTTAATTAGTTTTCATGGAAGTATTTTCAAAAGGTAAGCTAATGATCTTCTGTTTTAAATGAACGATTATGTCCTTTTAGGGTAAAAAGGTATGTTTTTAAGAAAAAATTTATAGGTTTCTCATGTGTTCAAATAAAACCTAATGCTTATGATTTTAACTTTATGTATTCTTATAAAGGTTTTCTGAAAAATTTTGATCAGTAAAGATGATTTCATGTGTAAGTAAATGATTATTTGAGCTCAAAGTTTATAATGTTAAAGGAAAGATTATTTTTTGATATCATGGTCTTTAAATAGACTAACATGTTTCTTTATTCTTATTTTTATGTCCCTTACTATTATTTTTATTATCATACCATGTTTTCAATTAATTTTCATAGGTTTTGAGGATGATTAGGAACAATGATGAATTCAAGTTGATAATTGTAAATATTTTTCATGAAAATAAAATATGATTAATTTTAAAATTGTAATATTATATGAAAAATGAATACATAGTTGAATTTTACAACTTGTAATGTATGGGTTTTTCATGTAAGAGTTATGAACAAATTTTCTAAAACTCTAAACCTAAAAAGGTACTTCGAAATTCAAGTAAATTAGTTCTTGATTTTAAAACATAAGATTATGTAATGTTTTAAGTTATATTATTATTTTTAGAATTAGATTCACTAGCCTTATTTGAAGAAGAAATCAAGAATGTATTTTCTAATCCATTTTAAAAAAAAGATTCTTCACTAGAATATGAGTCTCTAGTATCGATCCTTCCCACAAAAAGTTCTCTATATCCCTTATTAATAATATTCTTTTTCTTCCATTATTTCTTCAACTTTATCATTCAAGTTTAATTTTTCCTTACATTATGCATTCATAATAGGTTTTTTGAAATTTTATTATAAATTATATTATATTTTTGATATTTTCAATGATAATATATGGAATAATATATTTTGTTTCTTCTAGAATATCCCCTCTTTCACTAGTAATTTATTTTGGAAACATGAATAGCTTCATCACCATCATTTTATTATAACTCAGAATTTGATGAGTAACATGTAACAATCATTTTTTATTTCAAAGATACTTCTTTTCTTTTACCAGATTCATGTTAATAAATTTTTTCATTTCTAAATCATATTGGAATAAAGAATAAATATTCTCAACAAAATTATATTATTTAAAAAATTTATTTTTTATCAATTTTTTCATTCTTATCTTTCCATTTTTAGGTAGATCTCTTAAAACTCTTTTAACTAAAATATTATTATCTAGAGATTCTATTAAATCATTTATTCCATTTACAATGCAATTAAATCTATGAAATATTTTATTGATAGTTTCATTTTCACCCATTTTAAAATATTGATTTTAAGTCCTTGACATGCCATGATTAGTTCTAATTTGTTTATCAGAACCTTAATTTGTAGTTTATAATATTCTCTATATATAATGTGTGGTATTACATGATAAAATGTTATTGAATAAACTTTGATTAATATCATAGTAAATTATGTTCATGATTTTATAATTTAGAATATATTTAAAACCATTAAGACCAATAATAGTATTAAGAACGCCCTAAAAGAGTTTGTAAGGTTTTACCATAGCTATCCAAAGATTAATACTTAGTTGTTTATGATATGATTCCATCCAAACATGCCAATATCCATAATCATTATCATCAATAAATGGTGGTCTTTGTAGAGCATATCCGTCATTTAAACTTGTTCATGCCTTCTAAAATAGATCTTTCCCTTGGAGGGTTAAGTATAGGATATGGTTAGAAAAAAAGGATATATATAAGGTAAATATTATAATCATTTCAAGGTTCATTCTCTAATACAAATTTTCTATCCAGTAAGGAAATATTTTAATTTTAAATATGGGTGAATTAACATTTTTATTCATTTAAATGAATAATCATAGTTAAGTTAATTTGAAATGAAATATAAAAATATTAACATAGTTGTTTTTATAGTAGTTTTGATCAAGGTGATCCAATATATACTCTTCACGATCTCAACATTTGAGTATGTCACCCACTAATATAGGGAACTGACTTTTGAAAGTAGTAAAAACCTTTTACAACTTCTTTTTTAACCCCTATAGGCATAACCTAAATCCTACCTCTTGTGAACCAGGAGTCACAACCCTGAAATATTTTTTTTGAAGTGGATAAAGAACCAATATTTCCTTTATCTAGACAAGGGCACAACCAAAAACCAGACCTTTTACCAGAACAAGGGATAAACAGGAGTACCTTGTGTAGTGGTAGTTTAACATGAAACTAAGCTCCTTGTACTGAATGTAAAAGCATAAACCAAAAATAACATGTATAAAAAAGATAAAAATAATTTAAAACCATAGAAACTAGTTAGAAAAGAGAGATAATTTAGAGGAATAAGTGATATCTTTAGAATAAAAGGATCGTAATGATGAAATCTAGTCGAAAGTGTTGTGGTGATGATCACAAAAGTTTTTAGCATAATACAGTTTGAATATCCTAAACCTCCATAATTCTAATTTCACTTGTTCTATTAAACCCTATTTATAAATTTTAATCATGAACATTGACCTTCAAAAACTGTACAGGCATGCGTAGTTGTTGAAAATTATCCTTTACTATAGAGCCACAATTCTCTCTTTTAATGATAAAAAACTACTTCCAAGTTGAGGGAACCTTCAATAATCTATAACACTTAAAATATTTATTCATCAAAAATTATTAGAAACAAAAATTCAATACATCATTAACTAATTAGTAATAAATTTCTTTAGAAAGTTTCCATAAATTATGTGAGACAAAATCATTATATTCAAATGATTCAAATTTGAAACTCATGGATTACCTAGAAATAAGAAAGAATATTTAAACATGGTTTACCCCATGTGATAATATTTTAAATATAAATTAAAATATCCTTAAATTATTTTTCATATGATTTAAATGATTATTACATAATTATGAAATAAATAAATCTAGGAAAATATTCAACTTAAACAAACAATAAATCAATATATAAAAATTTATCAAAAAAAATTATATTTTGAGTTTTAGAAAATAAAATATTAAATAATGTGTATCCATAATCTTTTTCATAGGTATGAATTTTTTGTAAGTATCATTCTGTGTATGCATGAACATTCATAAAAATCATCTTAGTGTCCTGTATAAACATGAGTGTGCATAAGAATCATTTTAGACTTCTATGAAAACTTTATTTTTGCATAACCATGAATGTTTGTAAGAATAATTCCCTCATAAGATTATATCACATGAGAATTAACTTTCTATAAGGAGAAATCTGTGAGCTTCAAAACCTTATACATGAAAATGTGCATAAATTTTTTTTTCCCTATAAGCATGATTTCATTCATAAGGATTATTTTGTATTTATAAAACCTTAAATATGATTCTGTGTGAATAAAAATTCATAAGGATGGTTTTATAAATCTATAAATATCAATCCTAAAACTATATGGATGATTTAATAGATAACTAAATAATGATATAAAAATTATAATTATCTAATTATGAAATCTTTGATGTTTTAATTATAACCTTACTCATATTTATGTTTATTTTTCTTATAAATTGGTTTATAAAAAACATAAATAATGAAAAGAATAATTCCATAAATAGAATTAAAAATATATTTTCTTCTACAAGTATTTTAAAATTAAAACACATTTCTTCATTCATGTTAGAGGGAATAAAATAATAATTTTTTAGTTATCAAAATATAAATGAGTGAAATTGAAAGGATCCACTCAACACCATTCTATTATGAATCATTTAAAAACTATGAAACTTGTTTATTGTGAAAAATGAAAAAAGAACCTTTCTATGCAAAATTAGAAAGGGATAGTGGGATCTTGGATATTATATATATTTGTGTATGTATGAAAACCCAGACCTGATTATCCAATAATCACATGACTGAAAGAAAATATTTCATTACAACACATTCCCAAGGCATTTTAGGTTTATAGTTTTAGAGAATTGGGATAAAACATTAACTAAAAACTCATTTATTTTTCAATTAATGAAAAGTTTTCCACTAAATAAAAAACATCTTGATCCATTCAAGCCTTCAACATCTCCCAAAAATTCTTTTCTTAAGATAACCTTCTAGACATATATTATGTATTTCTTTCCTTCATAACCTGGGGAAATAGAAACATGAGAAATGAGTGAGATCATATGCTCAGTAAGGATGAATATAATTGATAAAAATAAAAAATAATAAGTGACCATAAGATAATCATATAGGTACAATCAAGATACATAAGAAAATCAGAACCAACATGGGTCATAAATCATAGCATCATGCTGGACATAAAATAATACATGAATTAAGAGATTGAGTTAATAAACATGATCCATGAGAACATAAGAATAATAATAAGTATAAAATTATAAAATATCATTGGAAAAAATTTGGAAATAAGGAAAGAATAATAAAACCTTTATGAAAAAATGCATTATGTCTATGCCTATGTGACAAGCTCATTATGTCCACGCATGAATATCTCATGAGATATACACATAATAAATGTATTGGAGGGAGATATAGGACCACATCCATCATCATCTATATATATGTTTTCCACTTAAAATCAATAATAAACATATCTTAATATACCCATTGAAAAATAATGTGTTTCCTAAACTTATCACAGAACATTAACTTGTGAAATCATATGATATAAAAAACAAATTTTCCAAAAGGACTCGTATCCTTGATAGAAAAGAACAACACATAATACATACAAAGAAATAAGTTGTATGGTAATATTTGAATAATATCCTTGAATCAATCATAATATTTATCAATGGACAATGACTTAGATGAAGAACATTTTTTAAGAGTTTTAGAAAGCCCACTTTTGAAATAAAAAATATCCTTGAACTTTTGAAATAATTTTAGAATAAATATATTATAAAACTGTGAGAAAAATAATTTATTATGTAAAACATGTATATAGGATGTTTCATATAGAATAAAAATAAATAATTAAACATAAAATCTATTTTAAAAAATATTTATACATTATCGTGAAAATAAAAAGTTGTGGTTCACTTTGAAAAAAGGGTGAAATTAAAACATTAAAAGAACTTTCTTTTGAAAGGTAAATTTCAGTAATGAATCCTTGATGAGATATAAAGGTTATAAAATTAAATTTCAGGTGGAAGGTAAAACACTTTATTTTTAAAGGATGGAAACCCCTTTTATATATTTTGAAATAACTTTGTTTGAAATCCTACATTGTAAAAAGAGTTTTAAATTTTTCTTTTAAAAAGGGTTAAAGTGAATTATCAGAACATAAAAAATAATCCATATTATATTTTCCAAAAAATATAGGAGAACTTTAGTGGGAAGGAAATTATGTACATGTAATAAAATATGTATTGGTAAGAATGGGATTTATTCTTGTAAATGTTACAATTTTATTATCGAAAAACATTTTATTAAGTGGTTATTGATGATGATATGTAACTTCCATAGATAAAAGAAAAGGAAATATAGTATAAAATAGGTGGATTTTAGGATCAATTAAATCTTTAAAGGTATATTCAATTATGAAATACTATATCCCAATGAATCATAAATTTTTTTTTATGAAACTCTCTTTGACTTGGTAATGTAAGAATCAATGTAACTTGAGAGGAATACCATTAAATAAAATTAAAATCTAATAAAATGAAATATTTTTTCATGTTTTAATTAAATTTTTTATTGATTATAAATTATAAAAGAAATTATGGTGAACAATATCAAACATGTCCCATGGGGTTGAAAATGAGACAAAGAAACCATTATTTTGTTTTCCTCGCTAACATGAATGCACTCTAAACTCGTTTATAATAAAAATAAATATCTTAATCAACTATTTAATAATCTTTTTTGGTAAAAATAACCTTTATAAACTTTACTTATAATTATTATATTTATTTATACTAGTTATTTATTGTAACATCCCACCCCTCCTCATTGACTTATGATGAGAATGAATTGCAACTTGTCCTTGGGTGATATCCCCAAGATGCCAAAGGCTGGAAATAAATGCCAAGGGCTTCATTAATAATTGGGGATGATTTCCCCTTTTTAAAAGAAACTAACAACCAAGATAACCACAACCAACAATCAATAAATGATTGATGATACAATGTAATACAAATCAATTTATAACAAAACAAACAAAGCTCTATCAGAGTACCAAGCGAAAACTAAGATCAACATCAACTAAAAAATGAAAGAAAAAACCAAAAAATTCTAAAGAATCCAAAGAAACCAAATTTGAAACTCCCAACAAGCTCCAACCACAAATTCCACTATCCATTCCAATGTATCAAGAATTTACACTAAATAAATGAGATACTTTACCCTTACATATGTCTCAATAAATGATATCTGCAAAAGCACCAAAGTTCCAAAGTAGGGGTGAGTGATGAAACTCATTAGGTTTTCCCCAAATGAATTCCCTACTCATGAAACTAGAATATAATATGTTATCACATTTATATAAAACAATATATATAAACAATTATATAAAACACTTAAAACATTTTTTATAGTTTATATCAAAATATAAAACAATTTATATATTAATAGTTTTCCCATCCAAATCCATTTCAAAGAAATAAACCATAAAAAAATTTTAACCATTTTTTAAAATCCTATTTTGGTCTAACCCATCCATTTAACATGACCTCACACACACACTCGACTACACACAATCTTGGTGTTTACAATTGATGGTGGAGCTTCACATCCATAACCCATCCCTTGATGGTGGTACAACACAACCATAATCTATCCCATTCAATTCATGTCCAACCATTAATGCCAAAAACCAATCCAAAATTGTATTTGAAAAATAATTTAAATAAAACTATCCTTTTATTGAAAACACTTTTCTATGTATCAAAACTAAACAAACATTTTAAGATCATCATTTTAAAATAATGTTACCACTTTCACTTTCCACCAAAACACCCAATTTTCACAAATCCATAAATTGTCACCAAAGAAAGCTTATATCAACCATTTCACAATAATATCACAACAAATTTAAGGAAAAACAATAAATTTAAAAATAATCCTTCATTTTATAATAATAAGAGTTGAGAGTGAAGCCATATACCTTAGAAACTATGGTGGAAACGAAGAATATCACAAATTATTCAACAATACTGGGTTGAGTCTCTAAAAAACCACCTTATATCTCATTTTCTAACATCAAAATAGCCATATATCATCATTATTGGAATCAAAAATCATATATATATTCCCAAATGACCTGATCAATGAATTTAAGAGAGATAAGAAGACTATATCTAAGGAAAACTACCAAGAATGAAGACTTTCCAAGGAATCCAACCTTCAACACCCCAATATTTCCCAATGGATCACTTCCGGATCAAAGGGGAGAGTAACTACAGTCTTTGGGAGGAAGAAAAACTAAGTTAGGGTCGAAAATAGTGAAAATGGATTTGGGGTAAAACTGAGTTAAAACCACTTTTTAGGAACTAAATTTTAATTATGTATGGTTAGTCGCAAGGTTAGGTAAACCATGTGTTAACCATGCAAATGTATCTTTCCCCAAAATCATGGTTTCTTCTATGTGTCCACATAGTTTCGAAAAACCATTCACATAACTAGAATACCCTATTTAACTTTTCATGGTTTACTTTAGTAGTTTCATGGTTTATACTAACCATGCTCAAATCGCACACCTCTATAAAATCCCCCAAAACATTCCAAAAATCTTTCAAACCCTCTCTAACTTCACCCAAACACTTTACAAACATAAAATAAATAAATTAAGGGTTACTTAATTAAAGTATTGGGTTCTATATTCTCCCCACCATTTGAATTTTCATCCCTAGAAAGTATAAAAATAACATTTCCCTCAAATATTTTGGGCCATTTTCTACCATTTCCTTCTCTCTTTCTCAATTTTCTTCCTAAATCTAGCCATATTTCCACAAAACCTACACTAGAATGATGATTTTACCTTGAAAAAAATTCTCTTTCCTATCCGAAATCTGTATTGTAATATGAACCAATAAAGCACCAAACTCTAGGTCAACATGATCCCATCAAATCACATGGTCAGGATCTGGCTAAAACCTTTTCAACTGAGATATATGAAACATGTTATTCACTACACTGAACCTTGGGCGAAAATAAAATTGATATTCTACCTCCCTAACCAATTCAAGAATCTAAATAGGGCCTATTTATGGAGGATATAACCTTCCCTACTTTCCAGGATGAATATTTCCAAGCCTTGGAGAGATTCTCAAGAACACATGATCACTTACCTCAAAGGACAACAATTATCGATGATGATCTTCATGTGACTTCTAACAACTCTAATTCATATCCATTCTCTTCCAAATTAAATGATTCTTCTCTATTATCTCTTGTAAAAGGATCATCCCAACCAATGAAGTCTCACCTATTTCCACCCAACAAAGTTGATAATGACAAAGATGCACATACAATGCTTCAAAAGGATCCATATATATCAAGGCCTAATAAATTTTGTTGTATGATAACTCCATTAATGGTATGTTCTCCTCCCATGAGCCACTAAAATTCATTACACAATCTCAAATAATATCTTCCAATGTTTGTTTCATCCTTTAAGATTTTCCATCCATCTAAGTATGATGCACCATAATCATGGTCAACTAAGTCCCAAGGGATTTCTATAAGTATTTCAAGAAATAAGATGTAAACCTAGGTTCTTGATCTAATACTATTGAAATTGGTACTCCATGCCTCCTTACCAGTTCTTAGATATATATTTTTGATAATTACTCCACCATATGAGATTCATGAATAGGGATGAAATGGGATTACTTTGTGAGCTGATCTACTATCACCCATATGGCATCGTGTTTCCGAACCATTCTTGGGAGACCCATTACAAAACCCATGGATATCTGTTCCCATTTCCAAACAATAATAGGTAAATATTTAAATATACATAATTTCCATTGGTGATCTATCTTAACCTGTTAATAGGTGAGGCATCTCAAAACAAACTCATCCACCTTTCTTTTCATGCCAACCCACCAAAGTTATGTTTTCAACACCTTATACATCTTCTGTATTCTAGGATTAACAACCCATTTTGAATGGTGGTAAGCATGAAGAAGTTGTTCCTGAAAATCCATAGGTACAACCATCTTATTTCAAAACCACAAAACTAAACTTATATCCAACTTCCTTCTCTCAATGGTCTCCCCGCCATTGATCTTTGACCTCATAACTTTGCATTATCAATCATAAATTTGTATCTATTTAACCATATCCACAAAATTAGGAAAAAAATAAAATTCGAATGAAAACCACAACACTATCTCAGTCTTCACAATCCAAGTGCATGTCAACTATAACCAATATCAACTACCACCAATCTGAAGCCTCTTTTTTCTAACCCAGCATATGAATTTATGCTTAAGACATATTTTATTGAATTTCCTTTAACTAGTGTATACATCAAGTCAAATAAAAACATTTTGAGATACTCCATAAATATTAAATTTCTTATAATAAAGTCTCTTTATGAGAAAATATGTTTCATCCTCTTATGATCTAAAAACACTATAAATTTATCACAAAGAGGTAATGATGCCAAGTCTTCAAATCATGGATGATGGTAGCTAACTTCAAATCATGTGTTGGGTAGTTATTCTCATGAAATCATAAATCTCATGAGGCATAAGGAACAACATTATATCCTTGCATGAGAACACACCCTAACCTAGATCTTGAAGCATCACAATACACCATGTACCCTTGTCCTTATTTTGAAAATATCAAGATTGGTGTTGATGTAAGGAAAACATTAAGATCATGAAAAGACTTATGACATTAATCATTCCATTATAATGGAAAAATTTTCCTTTTCAAAGTTTTAATAGGTTAATATAGTCATGAAAAATCATGAACAAAACATCGGTAATAACTAGCTAGTTCAAAAAAATGCATATCTCAAAGACTTTCTTTGGCAGTTTACAACAGATAACAGCCTCAATATTTTAAAGATCCAAAGAAAAACCTATTTCATAGAATAAATAGAAAATTAAATGTACCTATTTTATCCAAAAAATAACACTTTGATAATTTGGAATATATATGATGATCTCTCAAGATTCCTAACATTTTTTCCAAGTGTTTCTTATGCTCATCCCTTGTCCTTGAATATACCAATATGTCATCCAAAAACAACACCAAAAAGGAATCCAGATATCTCTGAAATATATAATTCATCAATTCTATAAATATCATTAGTTCATTTATAAGATCAAAATTCATTTCTTCATAATCATAATGTCCATATCTACTCCTGAAATCTGCCTTTGGAATATCCTCTTTTTGAACCCTCAATTGATGATATCCTAATCGTAAGTCAATTTTAGAGAACCACTGGCCTCCACTAAATTAATCTAACAAATAATCAATGTGTGTAATTGGATACCGATTCTTTATCATAACTTGTTTAAGCTTATGATAATCCATACATAGCCTTAAATTTTCATCCTCCTTTTTGGAAAACAAGATCGGTGCAACCCATGAAGACGTACTAGTCTAAATGAGACCTTTTTTCCATCTCCACCAACTGTACTTTCAATTATCATAATTTTATTCATTCCATATGATAATATGAAAGGTAAATATGACTATTCCCCATGATAAGATCAATCATAAACTCCACTTCTCTTGTAGGTGGGAACCCTGAGAAATTCTCAGGAAAAACATCTGTAAACTAATCAACAACTGCTAGAAAACTACTATTCTAAATATCTTCCATCAATTCCAAAGTCAACCCTACCAACTAGTATGATATCATTCCAAGTTTTGGTGCTAATAATCCTGGTTTACCTTCCTTTATTGTATGGTCTCTTCTAAATAGATTCCTAATGCCATCATCAGTTGTAAAACTAACCTTTCACATATAACAATTGATGTGATCCTTGAACATTGTTAATAAATACATACCTAGGATTATGTCATATAAATCCATGTAAAGCATATATAAATACCATATCGTCTCAGATCCATCAATAGTTACAAAAAATTCTCTATACATAAAGGCTCAACAATCTCTTTGACCAAGAAGAATTTAACGTTTCAAAATATAGGGCATCATCTCAACATTTAAACCCATTAAATCAATATCACGTGAATAAATAAACTAATGGGATGCACCCATATCAAAAAATCATAAGGGTGGAATTAAAAATAATCATAACTCTCACCGTCTATGGTCCAAATTGATCATCCACAATAACTTTCTTAGCTCTATATAATTGTATACTCGCTACACTCTGTTCTTTATTTCCCTATAGAGATTGCAATTTTTGGGGAGTCACGGTATTCCTATAATCACCATGGCTTCCTCTACTCTTCTAATGAGATTTATTCCACAACCCTCATCCCATTGAAACATACAATATTTGTGAAACATGAGATGTGTCTTGAACCGCTAACCACATAGCACTATGACAATAGCTTTGAAGATTATCCATCTGGATTCAATTGTGGAATTCTATAGCTTGTTTTGTATAATCTCGATTTATATTATCAAAATAACCACATTGGAAACATCCTATATTTCTCTTAGGTTTTGGAGGAATATCCATTGATCCTATCATCTGATTCTAATTCATCTGACTACCTTGGAAGTAGGTGACCCTCTTCTATTTTTTTTTATCATTAGAGTTTCCACCATTTATCATAGTTATCAACATTCTCCCTCCACCTGCATCTCCTGATATTTCCCATTTTTTTCACCATCTCTCTATTGACCATCTCTATAAAATTTATTAAACAAATCATGGAAATTTTTTAGAGAATTTCTTACCTTAACCTCGTTTTTAAAATGCGTGCCTTTATGGATGAAATTGTAGTAAATTTAGGTGAAAATTGAACCAAATTCATAAATTTATCTATATACTCTATCACTGATAGGTTCTCCTACCTTAAGCAGAAAAAGTATAACATTCTTGAAATCCTGAACATATATGGATAGAATTGTTTATTGAACAATTCATCAAAATAATACCATATAATGACTTGTCCTAATTCAGATTGAACTGCTAAATACCACCATTGGTGTTAAATATATTCTAAAAAATATATTTACAACTTGACTTTTTACTCTTATGGTGTTCCAAGGAAATCAAATTTTTTATTCATCCTATTTAGCCACACATATGCCTTCTCTAGTTCTGAATAACCCCTAAAGAAGGGTGGATTCTACTTCTGGAATTAAACATAGTTATCTATTTTATTTGGTTCATCCCTCTTGTTCCCTCTAACCACAGCCTAAAAGGCTTGGACTATAATTTGAACCAGATACTAGTTCACCTGTGGATTAGGTGTAACCACATTCTCAATAGTTTCTTCCAGTTAGTTTTTAAGACGCCTATCGGGTTACATTTTCTATAAACATAACAAACACCATAAGTCTAACTCTCTTGCAACTGAAGTCTTAGTAATTTCAAATTCAACCACTTCATATATCACAACATTGCTTTGAAAAATTCCACAATTTTCATTTTTAAATATATTTTTATGCTTTCACCATGCTTTTGAAAATCAACCTATTTTCAAAATACACGTATCATGCCTTTTCAAAATATCATATTTGAAAACAATTCCAACAATTTTCAAAAATCAATATTTTTCACAACATCATAAATCACTACACAAAATTAAATATTCAATTTTAGTTGGAAGTCATTTCTAAAATGAATGTCATGCACTTCTCATAGGCTAAACCCATGAAAATGAGATTATAACACCTATAAGTGTCTCCAAAACACTTATGTAACCTTATCCTTGGTAACATGAAGTTCAAAATAAAAATTTTAGCTGCATTTTTTATGATATACATTTCAAGTCCTGACAATATTACTCTCTTCTTCCATTCTAACTCAAGAACTAACCTAGAATTAATTTAAACTCCAAGACCGAAAACCAATACCATTTGTCCCAAAATGAAATACAGGATGACTAATAATAATACCATTTATAAGTCAAGGACTAAACAAGATCATACCACCTGTAACATCACTCCCCTCCTCATTGGATTGATATGAGGAAGAATTTCTACTTGTCCTTAGGTGACATCCCCAAGACGCTAAAGGCTGGTAATAAATTTCAAGGGCTTCATTAATAATTAGGGGATGATTTTACCTTTTTTTTTTAAAACTACAAACCAAGATAACCCTAAATAATAATCACTACATGATTCATGATTCAATTTAAGAAAACTCGATGTATAAAAAAACAAACCAAGATATATCTTACTACAAAGAGGAAAATAATATCAAAATTAACTACAAAACTGAAGAAAAAACAAACAAAACTCAAAAAACTAAAAAGAAAACAACTCAGAAACTCCCATAATACTCCAATAACCAACTCCACTATCCATATCCAAGTATTCCAAATCACTACTAAATAATTGAGATACCTTTCCCTTACTTATGTTTTAAAAACGGATATCTGTAAAATCACCAAAGTGACAAAGAAGAGGAAGAGTAATGAAACTCTCTAGGTTTTCCCTAAATGACTTCCCTACTCATTCCACTATGATAAAACATGTTAGAACATTTATATAAAAACATTATATAAAAATTTTATATAAAAAAATTTATATAAAATACTTCAAAAAAATTTAATAGTTTATATTAAAATATAAAAAAAAATCCATACTAAATAGTTTTCCCATACAAATCAATTTTAAAGAAAGAAACTAGAAATTTCATTTAACCATTTTTAAAATCACATTTGACAAACCCATCAATTTCACATGACCACACACACACACACAACCACACACAATCTTGGTATTTACCATTGATAGTGGAACTTCACATCCATAACCCATCCCTTTGGTGGTGGTACTTCACGACTATAATCCATCCCATTCAATTATTGTCCAACCATTAATGCCAAAAACCAATCCAAAACAATATTTACTAAACCATTTAAAAAAAACCTTTTATTGAAAAAATTGTTTCATGCATAAAAACCAAACAACCATTTTAGAATCATCATTTTAAAATCATGTTACCACTTTCACTTTCCACCAAAACATCCAATTTTCAAAAATCCATAAACCATAACCCAAGAAGGTTTCCATAAAAAATTTTAAAAAAATTAACAACCAATTTCAATCAAAAAAAAACAAATTAGAAATCAATCCTTCAATTCCTAATAAGAGGAGTCGATAGTGAAGTAACCTCCCTTGGAAACTATGGAAAAAATGAAGAATGGCACAAATTCTTCAAAAAACCAGGTTGAATATCCAAAAACCCACATTAGATCTCCTTACCTAACATCAAAATATCTATATATCACCATTATTGGAATCAAAAATTATATTTATATCCCCAATGGACTAGAACTACGAATCTAAGAGAGGTAATAAGAGTATATCTAAGGAAAACCACCATGAATGGAAACTTTCCAAGGAATTTGGCTGTCAATGCACCAAGATTTTATAATATATCACTTATTTATCAAAGAATAGAGTCTCAAAATACATTATGAGGAAGAAAACCCAATTTAAGGTCAAAAATAGTGAAAAACAATTGGATTTTGGGTAAAACTGAGTTAGATCCACTTTTTTAGGATCTAACTATCATGCATTGTTAGTCACAAGATTATAAAAACTGTTCTCTAACCATGGAAATTCATCTATCCCAAAAATAATGGTTTATCATAGGTGTCTGCATGGTTTTTCTGAACTTTTCACCTAACTGTGTGCCTACCTAGAAGCCCTTGTTTCACTTTTCACAGTTTCCTGTAAGAGTTTCACGGTTTCTAATAACCATGCTCAAATAGTGAACCTCTATAACCCACCCCCCAAACATTCTAAAAGTATTCCAAACCCTCCAAAACTTTACCTAGACACTTTAGATACTTAAAATACATAAATTAAGGGTTAATTACTTGAAATATGGGGTGTTAGAGTTATTACTTATTTTCTATGTTGAGTATAAAAATATTGATCATTTTGAACCACTTTTGTAATAGTGGTGTTGTTATTCATTCTTATCACAAGGTTAATTATTAAAAGTTCATTATAGTTACTATAATTTATGATTTATAATTATTTATGAATTTTTTATTTCCTTTCATGAGTACTTTAGTTTTGTCCTATAAGATGATGTTGACAACAACCACTTTCCAGAGATTTTTAACTTATGAGGGTTGTTCTCTTAATTAATGTAAAAAATATTGATGTATCTTGTCTAGAACCAGAAAATTTATTATTTATATATTTATATATTATTATAATAGTAATTAATATTTCATAATCATCCATTATATAATTTCATATCATTATTCAAGTAGGTGACCAAACTGAACCAAACATGAACATGCCCTAATTAATGGATGATTATGAGGTGATTAAGTTACAATATCATTATGATAGTATAATAATGATATAATTTATTTTTTATTAGTTTTATTTCTTATAATTATAAATAATTATGAAAATAAGTTATTGATATAAAACAATTTCATATTTTGAATAAATTGTTTCCTCTTAGTTCGTTTGTTTAAGATGGTTAATTTTATAATGATTGTTTACCATTCATAACATTAATAGGATATTAAATTTGAATTAAAAGAATCATATTCATATAATAATTATTATTATTATTCTATAAATTCATTCTCATAACCATCCATGTAGGTTTTTTATGAAATTAAAAATGGAAATTGATCATTTCAGGGAGGCAATTGTCCACACATATGCATGTATTATGATTTCATTTTCCATGGAATGGGGAAAATAAGTAATATGGTTTATCATTTATGAATATAAAATATGTCATAAATATAATAATTATATATTAACTTACTTATTATTACTATCCTTGTAAGGTGGTGAAGGAAAATGAAACACATTTCATCATGGAGGCAGTAGTCTGCACAACACGTGATTCACATTTTTGTTTTTATTAATGGAAAAGGAGGTAGTTAAAGCTTGTAATATCATTATAATAACTTACCAATATAAAATTAATATTGATGTTATAATTTTTATATTGTTGAAATAAATTTTAGATCAAATAAATGTACATAAGTAAAAGGAATAAAGGAAGAAGCAATTAGAAATCTATACCTCAAAAATTTGGTTATCTTCATTAGAAAAGGGGTTAAACATTTGAGGGATGGTCTTTTAAGAAACTAAGAACCTAATTAATGTTAATATGAGTGTGTATGTGAGGTTTATATATATTTTGGGATGAAAATAATAGGTATTAGTGTGATTGGAAATGAGGAGAGGAGGGGGGGCTTTATAATCTCATCTGGGAAGGAACACCATGTCCAACCCAATATTTCTTTCAAGAAGGAATTCCATGTCCAACCCAATATGTCATCTAGGAAGGAACTCCATGTCCATACTATAGTTTTCATCTATAAATTATCACCATATCCAACATATAATGTCAATGGGGAGGAATTCCATGTCCAACCAATAATTATATCCAAGAAGGAAATCCATGTCCAACTAATAATTTCATTTGGTGAGGAACACCATGTCCATCACATAATTTCATCCAAGAAGCCACACCATATCTAACCTATAATGTAATCTAGGGAGGACCTCCATGTCCAACCAATAATTTGATATGTAGGCATTAAGTGAATAAGGATTCATAAAAATATAAAAAGATAATAAATCTATTTATAATACCAAACACTAATAAATCTATTTACCAATTATCACATTAATAGTAATTATTCTCATTTCACTTATTGTTTAATAATAATTACCGGTTCAAATCTCATCATATACCTATTTCATAGTTATATTATACCAATACCAATTATATTCCAAATTAACTCCTTTAATCCATTTAATTTATTTTTAAACTGATCACCATAATTAATAAATTAAGCCATTTATTTGTCATGATGATTTCTCAATTCACATGTCAAACTAAGTCACATTATTAAGCCAAAACATAATCAATTTTCAATTAATCAAGGGGATATAAATTCATTATATTCACGTTTTAACCTAGATTCAAGGGTTTTCACACCCCTTGGGTGGCCACAAGTCTCATTCTCAATGCTAACAGACCCAATGGGTCTTAGGGAGGTCTATGCATATGGTTCCATCAAAATAGTTGGTTACTAATTTGGTCAGGTCACATACATGGTGTGCTGAAAAATTTTCACTTATTGTACATGATACAAAACGAAAACAGGAATTATGAATTTATTCAAATCCACCCACCTCAAAAATAGATAATTCAAAGAAAATATTCAATGGACAAGGTATTGATGGTTTCCTCCTTCCTTTCCTTTAATGAATATCAATAAACTCTATCAACATAAGTAATAAATCCAATATTCGAGTTCGAAAGTCTCGAACTATGTTCCTCCCTAAGGGAAGGATAATGAAACAAGAATGATATAAATAAATGAGAGGCTTACCTTTAATATTTAAGTTCAAAACACCAATATCAAATGGAATATGACTTTAGATCAAATATAACTCCCAAAATCTTCTAAGGGAGGTATGGAATTCAAGAGAAAATGGAGAGAGTGATATTAGAATTATGGGACAAGTGAAATCAAAAATCTATTGTATATACCCTATTCATGATTGGAATTTGGGATTTACATCATAAATCCTATGATTTTTTTATACATCAAAAAACCCATCACCTCATTTTTAGAACCCCAAAAATGAATTCACCGCATGAATGACATCTCTCATCATGAACTGATTCTACATAAAAAACTATATACTCCTTAAATGAATTTAATGGGGTCTTCCTAAAAACATTCATGTTGTAAAAGGAAAATTAATGGTTTTAATTAGTTCTTGTATCCAAAAATCATCTCCCCCTATCTTTTTTTCTCCAAACACTTCTAAAACACTAATGGAGTAGGGTAAAATATCTTGATTTCCAAGTTTTAAACAATTTAACCAAACTCAAAGAGATTAAACCAAAAAACTTAAATAGTAACATACCTGGAGAAAGATATAATTTTACAACCTCCCCACCATATAATAAAAATTTCCCATGCTATAATTCAAATAATCACTATGGGTTATCGACATACAATTCTGGACACTACGTTCACATATCATGCTCCCTCTCTCAGGTCTCCTCTTTCACATGCCCATGTCGCCTCTATACTCACACTAAAGGAATAATATTCTCTTAAATATTATTCTCACTATGATCTGTGATACGTATTAGATTCTCCTCAAATAAAACATCAATATCAATCTTAAAGTCATAAACATTTACTATGTGAAAATGTTTAAGATGATATATCTAAATTTGTGACACATGAAAACATCATGCATGGAACTATAGAATTTTGGAACATCTAAATGGTATTCCACTCAACTGACCCTCTCAACTACCTTAAATGGATCAATAACCCTAGGTATAGCTTCCCCTAATTCCTAATACAAAATTACCCAATCCTAGGTGACACTGAAAGAAAAACATAATGACTGACCTCAAACTTCATAGGTCATCTCTGAAGATCATCATATTTCTACTATATCTACATGGTCACTGATGGATTCCTGGTCAAATTAACCTTCTAAGATATCTCTTATACAATACTAGGTCTAACAGTAACTGACTCAACTTCCCCTAACTTTCAAATAGGTGAATGGAATGACCTTTCATATAATTCCTAGAAAGGAGACATTTAGATCGATTCCTAGAATATATTTTTTATAAGTGAAATCCAAAAGTTCTGTATGATACTCCTAAGAACCACTGAAGTCTAAAACACAGTCTCATAACATATCCTCCTGAATCTGAATTTTCTATTTAGATTGGTATTCAGTCTAAGGATGGTAGGATATACTCAAAAGAACCTATAATCACAGTGCCTTTTGAATTACCTGCTAGAACCAAGACATAAAGCATGGATCTTGATCAGATATGATAATAATAAAAACACCATACAATATAACTATCTCTCGTACATAGAGACTACCCGGATAATCGAAGGTGAAGGGGTCATTGATAGGCAAGTGGTGGGATACCTTTTCATTCAATCCACGATCACCCATACTACATCATTTTTTCAAGGTGTCCTAGGTAATCCTTTCATGAAGTCTATGGTGACATCATCCTACTTCCATTTTGGAATGGGAAAAGGATATAGTAGCCTATTATTCCTCTTGTGTCCAGTCTTCACCTACTGATAAGTAAAACATCATTCCACAAAGCTTGTTATCTCCTTCTTCTTCCTTATAAACCAATATTACCTATAGATATCTTGATATATATTTGTCAAACCATGATTTATTTCACATTTAGATGCATGAAACTCCCTTATCTTCTCCTCACACATGCTTATAGGAACCTATATATAGTTGTATATAAGAAGAACATCACCCATACCAAGATAAAATCCTAACGGTGGATCCCTCCATATAATTTTCCCTCATATTTAAGTCCTCCAGATTAGATAACTACTCTCTCTTGATTTGGTATATAAGCATGGGTAAAATATATAAAAAAATTAGAGTTTCTCATCCCTTGGAATAATAAAAATCCAAATGAATCTTTGAAAATAGCACTGTTAACTGCTACTCATCACAAGACTCGTTTACTTCTACGATCTATGTGTTCCTACTCAAGGAATTGGAAATAAAATTTTCCTTTCAAAGAGTGTATTCCATATCAAATTCTAAAGAATACATATACTCAATCTACTTCCTTTACCTAAGGTTCAAGTTCAGATGAGAAAATATATACTTAGGTCACTTATAATCTATGTATACCACAAAAATATCACATAGAATATAACTTTTCTATTATCCCAAGGTGTGTACCACTGTAGACAACTCCAGGTCATGAGTAGGATAATTCTTCTCATGTGGTCTCAAATTCCTAAAGCCATAAGTAACTACTCAAACCTTATTCATCAAAAATTCTCCGAGTTTAACTCTGGATGTGTCTTAGTACATGGTATATTCCTTACCCAACATAGGTAAGCTGGGGATATTTTTTGAGTTCATCTGGCTCTTAAGCTACTAGAAAGACTTATCATAATCATTTAAGCAAACAAACTTCACCCCTTTCTTAGTCATCCCATCCATCAGTGCTTCTAGATGGGATAAGTCTTGGATAAAATAATAATAATAGCCTGCTAGACCCAAAAAGATCTGAATCTTGAAGAAATTCATGGGCCATTCCAAAGATACCTTGGTTGTAACCTTCTCTGGGTTCACTAAATCTACATTCTTCGATATAATGTGACACAAAAAGTTAACTTTTTCAATACAGGGGTTTAATTTAGATTTCTTGGTGTAAATATGATGCTCTCTCAGTGTACTCAAAAGGATGATAAGATTTTGGAAATGATCATATGTAAACTAGGAGTACACCAATATTTCATCAATAAAAACCACCACAAACTGATCAAGGAATAGACGGAATATCTTATTCATCAAGTCCATGAATACCATTGGTATTTTATTCAGACCAAATGACATCATCATGAACTCATAAAGTCTATATATTCTTATAAAAAAATTCAAGGTATTTTTGATGATCTCAGCATCAACTGAAGGTACCCTAACCTCATATCGATCTTTGAGAAGATCAGGGAACCTATCAAATGATCAAAGATATCATTATTACATAGAAGTGTATACTAATTCTTTACTACCATATGGATATTTCTCTAATAATTCACACACAAGTTCAATGTTATATCAGCCTTATTAGAAAAAATCATGGGAGAACCCCATGGAGAAGTACTATGTCATATGAATCCTTTTGTCTAAGGATATTTTAATTATATTTTCAACTCAAAAATATCCACTATTTACATCCAATAAGTAAGGATAGAAATCATCTATGATCACAGAACCAACTAAATAGTTAACTCTTTCTCCCACTTGGGTGGAAATATAGAGAAATCTTTAAGAAAGACATTGTAAAAGTGGTCTACTACGGGAGGAAAGGTACTTTTTCACATACCGCTATTATCTACAACAATATATGATATCTAATACCTGAGACAATTCTATATACACTTAATTGTTCCTTCATGAACAACCTAAATATCTCATTCACCCTGGTAAAATTAACTTTTCCCCTTCTTGTCATAGGAAAGCCATTATCCTCCAATAATACTCAATATAATCCTTGTATGGAACTGGAAAATCCATGACTAGAAATAAAATGAATCCTTCCATTTCTAGTATCAAAATATCCCCAAAATAAAAAAAAAATCTAGTAACTTCAAGATAACACTCCTTTCAATGTTTGATACCCTCTGATTGCACTCCTAGCGGTGTGTCAATAGTCAAAACACCATCCAATCTCTCCATATCCAAACCCAAACCATTTGAAAATTGAGAAAATAACAATTAATGTGATTATCCTTTATTAAAAAATGCAGGAAAGAGAAGATGATACAAGAAGCATACCTATGACAATGGAAAGTCCTAGATCCAGACTTGTTAGAGTAGAATGTATAGCACATAAATTACTCACCCCTCTATCCTAGGGTCTAGTGAGACTACCCTATGATACTCCCTCTATCTAGTACTTCTACTCATGTTTCAAGGTACACATGCCCTACCTTGACCTAAGAGTATGGTATAACTCCATCTACCAATCTATTGAGGGGTAGTTGAGTCCTTCCCAGACTACAGTTCATATCCTGATCCTCTTCCACCACTCGACTATTGAGGTCTTCAAATAAACCTTTGAATATGTCTCACTCTACTACAAGTACAAAACTATAATCTAGGGTAACTATATTGAGGACACTTATGGAAAACCCTACCACATTAATAACACTACACCAGGCTATGGTTATGATATGGTTTCCCACTCCCTTTCTGCTCTATCTACCATTCCCTAGAAGAAACTATCGAATCCGCACTTCTTTCCTCTTGAAGAAGAGATCCCTGATTATCCTATTGAGATTATATTTCCACCACATGGGGCCTCCTTAAAGTTTCCTTAAATGATGAGAGTCTAATTAATCATATCTTTAAAGTTTCTAAGGTAAGAGAAATTCACTTGGTACTTTATCTCACAACAAATCCTATACTAGAAACACTTTTCCCCAGTGGTATCATCAGCTTCCAAGGATGGAGAAAAACACTACCAGTTGATGAAATGTCTATCATGGTCCATCAATAACATGATATTATATATCATATGAATGAAATGTTTATCCTTCTCATCCATCGGTGTCTCTAGATAGAAGTGTCTTGGAAACTTCACATTGAAGTCTTTCTAGGTTATGTCCTCTTTCTACCCACCTTTCTCTAGGATTTCCCCCCATCACTTGATTGTTACTCATAGAATATAAGTAGAAAGCCTCACCATCATACCTATGGTTGTCACTAGGTTATTTAATATCATTATGACTAACACAATATAGTTTCCAGATGCTTAGTTTTCTCTCTATTCAGTGAATATAGGTGGGTGTTGCAGCTAAAACACTCTCATCAGGTTAGACACCAAAGGTAAAGTGTGATAAATATCCCTCTATATGGATCACATGACCCACAGGAAACTATCAAGAATTGGATTGTCCATTTAGTTTTCTAAATACATAAGAAGTTCTGAATCAGATTCATTTCGAGTGTGTTAATTACCACTCTCTTTATTCCCAACTCAAATATGATGTGAATTAATTTTCTTTACATGGGTCAACACACACCTTAGAACATGTGATACACAATAAGATCAAACACAAAATTTGAAAACAAAAATTGAGAACCACTGGTTCAAGGTTACTATATTATTGGATTAAAATTTTAATTTCTATATCATAACAGTTCCATTTATTATTTTTTATCAAATCAAACAAGGGATCCAATTTCATAATTCAGGTTGGAAGATATATCACATGTAAGAAATATGCTTGTGGTATAAAAAATTCATGTTAAAATATATCCCTATGTTCTTACCATGATAAATGTATTCTTATATCATTCCATATCATCCCATGAGTAAATATCAATAAACAGTAACATCACACAAAAAGTGAATGATCCATGGTGAAATAACATCAAAAATATAACAAGTGAACAATATAAATAGAAATCCAATCCTAGGGCACCTAGTTTTTCCCCTGAAAATAGATTAGTTACTCCCATGCATGATATCATTACTAATACCCAACACATACTAGTCTCTTTTCTACCTTTCCCAAATAGTAAATAAAAAATACCTCCTTTGATACCAATTTGTAACATCTCATGCCTAGTACTCCCTCAAATGACCAAAATAGGTAGTTCCAAGACCTCGATAATTCCTCCCCATACACTAGAATATGTTGATTATCAACAAGGGTGTAAGGAATATAAAGGAGATACTATACCCTCCAGTACAAAGTTACAATAACAGCAGAAATAATATGAATAATAAACCGTTCAACTTGATTAGAATAAAGGATAAACTAAAAAATTGTAATAATAAATCATTTCGTGCAATAATGTATTACAATATAAAAGATATATTGAAATTCATACAAGAAAACTAAAAAGACTCTAAATAAAGACTCTAAGAACCCCAATTTTAAACCCCATTATTAGTCCTATATCTATGCTTCAATCCTATCCATTAATGAAATAAAATCATACATAGGGTCTCATGCCCTTTTCTAAACCTTCATCCATGAAATCTACCTAAATACTAAATGGTTCCCCTACAGGGTGTGAGTACAACTCAGTAGGCCAACATCACAGTTTCAAAACAATCCAGACATAATAAATAGTTCATTCAATAGTATAATAAATAGGGGAGTTAATTTATAAATTAATGAAAAATATCAAATAAACCTACCAACTCTTAAGCTCTAGGGTGACAACCAGGGTCTACCAAACCTACTTTATCATTATTTTGGATGTCTCTATCCTTGAAACACAGTTCAATAACTATAAGGAACACCATGTAAAAAATTGTAATATCATATGGGAAGGAACTCCATGTCCAACAAAATATTTCATCTATAAAGGAACATCATGTCCAACACAATATATAATGCAGTAAGGCATTCCATATCCAACCTACAGTTTTCATCCAGGAAAGAATTCTATCTACAACCTATAATTTCATCTGAGGAGGAACTCCATGTCCAACCCATAATTTCAAATAGAAATGAATTACATATCTTACACATAATTCCATTTGGTGAGTAATTCTATGCTCATCCCATAATTTCATCTAGGAAGGAAATCCTTGTCTAACCTATGATGTCATCTAGAGAGGAATTCCATTTCCAAACAATAATTTCATTTGTAGGAATTAAGTGACCAAGGAAATATAAAAAGATAAAAATCTATGAAATCCATTTATAATAACAAAATACAATATTCCATACTTATTATCAAAATCCTTATAGGTCAATTATTCAGTTATCCAATTATCATTTCCATTTACCTTGTTTACTAAAATTCATTCCAATAACCAAATACATGGAAATTTTCAATTTAAACCAAGTTTCCAATTATCACATTAATTATAAATTTTCCCATTTCACTTATTAATTAATAGTAATTACTATTTCACATCTCAGCATGCCATTATTTCATTATTAAATTATAACAATACCAATTACATTTCAAATTACACCCTTTAATCTATGTAATTTATTTTTAACCCAATCACCACAATTACATCGTTAATCCATTTACATTTCTATCCAAGTTATCAATTCGCATGCCAAACTAATTCACATTGTTAATCTAAAACATAACTAGTTTCTAATTAATCAAGTGTCTCTAGGTTCATTATATTCAATTTCCAACCTAGATTTAAGGGTTTTCACTCACCTCGGGTGGTCGCAAGTCCTAGTCTCAATGCCAAAAAAACCTAATGGGTCTAAGGGAAATTTATGCATATGGTTTTATCAAAATAGTGATTTATCAATTTTGTTAGACCATTCACATGATGTGCCAGTTAAATCTCACTTATTGAACATACTATAAAAACTAAATATATGTTTGGGAGTTATTTTATACCACCTACCTCAAATGAATATAATATGAAGAAATTTCTCAATGATCAAGACAGAACATGCCTCCTCCTTCCTTTGGTTCAATGATGACCAAGAAACTATATCAACATAACACATAAATCTAGGATTCGAGTTCAGAAGACCTGAACTAGGGTTCTTCCCAAGGGAAGTCTAACAAGAAAAGGATAAGAGGAATCAAGTGGATTACCTTCAATATATAGGTATAAAAGACTAAGATCCAATAGAATCTACATATGGATCGAAGAGAACCCCAAAAATTTCTAAGATAGGGCTATAATTTAAGATAAAATGGGGATAGTGATATGATAATCATAGGATAATCCAAATAAAAAATCTATTGGGCATGCCCCATATTTTATAATGTGGTTACTCTTATTCATACTCACTAATTTAAAGAATATTTTTTAAATAGTTATATTTAATATTCAAAATATATCATGGTTTTTTGTTTTAGTTTGGTATAGTGTGTGAAACACACTATTTAATATATTATTTATTTTACAAGAGTATATAGTGAAAAATCGGGTCATTATATCTCACCTCTAAATAAATTATATCCTCACAATTTTAATTATTACTCACTAAAGAAAATAGGTGAGGGTAATCTTAATATTTCCATAATTCAGGATATAACTTATAATATTACAACTACCTTACTCTATTAGGCTATAACAAGTTACATATATTTCCTTAAAAAATATTAATCATTCATACAATCATGTACCCAAGTATATATATACCTTAATCATATATTCTCCATTACATATATTCCAAAAACAATTTTAATATTTAAGATATTAAACCATATAAAAATAATATATTCTTTTAAAAATAAACTCTTATCTTCAACCACTAATTCATGAAGTCACACACTAGTATATATTTATATTATGATCCTCAAAATCTGATAAAATTCACCAAAAATATCAAGGATCACTTTTTCATTAAATCAGTAATCAATTCCAATGTTATCAATACTATCTAAGTCACTTTTATCAAAATCAATCAACCCTTTATTACCTCAAAATCAAGCATATGTTAAACATAAGAGTTATCCATAACTCAATATTGTGTTCTTTAATATTTATCTAAAACAATATAACCTTGTTATAAAATCAATTTTTAAAGTTTATTGATTCCATTTAATGCATGTTTCAATGCATTTAAAGCATAAAAACTAGATAATAATCCTTATATAGTTCACATAACCCTCATAACTTTTAGAATATTCCAAAATACCATCGATAAATATCACTCACTAATAGAACTGTATATGATTATTATAAATTATATTCTCATTATGGTATCAACATAACAACCTTATGTAAGGCTAGGAAACTCCCTTTTTCTATAATAATTGTCATATATAAAGATTATAAAACATTTAAGTATGCTCACTTATTCAGTTATAAGACAGAGTGGTTTTTGAATATATACCTTTCTCATATTTATCTTCAGGATCCTATTTCAACCAAATTCTAAATCCAAAATGGTTATAGTAATACCCAAATGAATCATAGTATATGAATATTTAATCTCAATCCAAATATTTATTCTCCAATGACACCTTCATTTCTGCCTATGATACTTTCATTTAAACTATGTCATACATGGTTAATCCTATAACTCTCTTGTTTCAACATAGGATAATTTAATTTGTGTTCTATAATAATTCTTAACCTAATCCCTTAAAGTAATTAGAAAATAAATACTTCATTATTTTTTGTAAATAGAAATTGATTGACCAAATCATATCACCTTTGTGCATCAAACCAAGTGTATAGTTAGGCATCCTTTTCATACACCAAGTGATGATTGAATTAATAACCAATTTACCCTTTTTTAGGTTATTACCAAATGGTTCATATGTTCTAGATCCTACATCCAATTCTAGTATCTATACAGGGATTTCATTTCTAGTAAAACCACATTGTCATTACTTACCAAAATTTATAGATGTTATCTTATACTTAGAATTATTTCTTAGACTTATCACTATATTTTTCACTAATGTTCACTTATCTTAATCCATAAAATATTAAACATTACCTCAACAAAACTAATGGTTTATCTGTACCTTTGTAATTATGATCAACCTTAACTTATCATCCCTTAAATTAACCTCAACTAACATACTAATCACTAAAGTTATCTAAACTGTATTCTAATATCAGTTATGATATCTCAGACATAATCATCTAGTATTTGTATGACTTAAATAAGATCCATCCAATGGCTCGAAGGCCTTCATTTTTTATTGATTTATTGATAATCCACCTTTCAAGGGGTGAGGTGGAACCCTTACAAGGCCCGTAGGTGAAAGTATTACATGGTTTGTAGGCCTTAGAGGAATTCACTGCCCGTAGGCTTCAACCATTACATACAACCCAGACTAACTACTTATAATTGCTCCTCCCCACCATCTTCATCGTGAAACAGCTCTCCACCTTTTCATGGCTATTCGGCTAGGCTATCCCGTGCATGCACAGGCTTGTCCCGATGGTAGGTGTCATACCCTCTCATTCTTGAAATCTGTGTAGCTTCTGATGTGGTGAATGCTCCTTGCTCATCCTCCTATAGAACTTGTTCCTTGTAGGTTGTCTGGTTTGCATCTGCACTTAAGGTGGCCCTAAGGCCTTGAGGTGGCCTGAAGGCTTGGGTGGCCCGAAGGCCTTAAAGGACTCAGGGACCAAATCGGTGGCCCGAAGGCCCAAACAGGGGAAATGAGACACATATTTAAACTAATGGACACTTTTTACACTATATAAACAACTTCCTGACCCATTACAATTCTTCAACATATCCCATAAATTCTTCTCTTCAGATACACTTCTAGACACATATTTCATATTACTTTTCTAAATAACCTATGAAAATAGAAACTTAAATAAAAGGTGTTCTCAAATTCTCAGTAAGGTTAAACATAATAGTTAATAATAGAATATCATAAGTGAGATTAATATGAGTATATGGGTATGATCTAGATACATAATAAGATTATACCCAATAATACTTAGGTCATAAATCTGAGAAAAATACTTGATATAAAATAATATATGAATCAAGAGAGTGAGTTAAAAAAATATATACTATGAGAGTATAACATAGGAATAATAGTAATCATAAAATTATGGAATATTAAGTAAAAAAACTTGGAAAAATGGCACAACCATAATAATAAGAAAAAAAATTCATAAAATCCAATATTCTAACACTTGTGTAAACAAACTCATTATGCCCATGCTTGACTATATCAGTAGATCTATACTTAATCCAATGCATTGGAGGGTGATATAGAACCACACCCATTATCATCCATGCATACGTGTTCCACTTAAAATCAATCATAAACATAGATTAAAAAGAATCTATTTCTTAAACTTATCACATGACATGAACTTGAGGAATAATAGGATTTAAAAAACTCAATTTTTAAAAGGATTAATATATTGTATAGAAAATAAAATCACATAATCTATACAAATAAAAAATTTGGGTGGTAATATTTTAATAGTATTATTTAATCAATCATAATATATATTAATGTATTATGACTTAGATGATGAACATTTTTTAAGAGTTTTGGAAAACCCGCATTTGAAATAAAAAAATTTCTTCAACTTTTGAAATCATTTTGAAAGAAATATTCTTTAAAAATAGGAAAAATAATAATTTATTTTATAAAACATGTAGATATTAATTTTCATAAATAATAAAAATATAGTAGAAAACTTAAAAATATATTTTAGAAGACATTTTTAACATTATTGTAAAAAGATAAAGTCATGGGTCACTTTGAAAAGTTATTTTCAAAAATTGTGAATTGAAAACATTGAAATAACTTAATTTTGAAAAGGAAAAACCAATAATTTATCCTTTAAAGTATATAAAAGTTATATAAATAAATGTGGGAGGAATATAAAATATTTAATTTTGAAATGATTTAAAATCCTTTTAAATATTTTAAAATACCTTTGTTTGAAAATCCACATTTTAAAAGAAGTATTAAATTTTACATCTAAAATGGCTAAAGTGGATTATGAGAATCGTAGAAAATATTCCATAGTATATTTTACAAAAAAATATAGGATAACATTGTATAGAATTATATTATTAACATATAAGAAAATATTCATTAGTAATAATGGGAGTTAGTCTTACCAACAATACGCTTTTATTATGGATAACATTTTATAAAAGGAGTGTTTATTGATGATGAGATGAAATTTCCCCATATAAAAGAAAATTAAAATATGTATAAAATTTGGTAATGGTAGGATCAATGAAATTTTGAAATTTATATTCAATTAATTAATACTATTACTCAATGAATTGGAAATTGAGTCTATGAAAGGATTAGGAAATTGGTAACATAAGAATAATTGGAACATGAGAGTATGATCATGAAATAGACCTTAAAATATCATGAAATAGAATATATTTTCATGTGTAAATGAAATTAGGCCGTGATTACACATTATAAAAAAATTCTGGTTCATGATATCAAACATATTCCATGGAGTTTAAAATGACACAAAGAAACCCTTACCTCATTTTCCCAACTTAGTCAAATACACTCTAAGATCCTGTATAAAAAATATAAATATCTTAATCTCCTATTTCATAAAAATTTTCATATACATAACCTTTTATAAACTTAATTTATAATTATTATAATCATTTATATTATTTATTTATTATATATTTTCGATGTCAGATGTGGGAAATCATGATCATTTTAAAGTAGTTTCATAATAGTTGTGTGGTTATTAATTCTTATCCAAAATTTCATCATTCTATGTTAATTATAGTTATTTTAATGGATTAATTATAATGATTTGTTAATTTTTTATTTCCTTTCATTAGTACTTTAGTTTTATCTTAGAAAATGAAATCAATAAATAACATTTTCCGTGATTTTTAACCTATGAGGGTTGTTCCCATAATTAGTGAGTAAAATATTCATGAATATTTTATTGAAACAAAAAAAATAATTATTTATATATTTATATATTATTATACCAGTAATTTATTTTTTAAAAATCATCCATGATATAATTTTATATTATCGTTCAATAAGGTGGCCAAACCGACCCATACAAGAACATAACATGATTAATAGATGATTGTGTGGTGATTAAGTTACAATATCATTATTCTAGTAGCATAATGATAAAATTTATAGTTTATTCATGTGATAAATCTTAATTATAAATAATTAGGATTATAAGTGATTAATATGAAATAATTTCATAGTTTGAATAAATTGTCATCCTCTTAGTTCACTTGTTTAAGATGATTAATTTTATAAAGATTGATTACCATTCCTATCATTAAGTGGATATTCAATTTGTGTTACAATAACCTTGTTCATGTCATAATAATCATATTTATCCTTTAAAACTATTCTCATAACAATCCATGTAATGTGGTGATGAAATGAAAAATGGAAATTGATCGTTCCATGGAGGCAATAGTCCCACGTATGCATGGATGATAATTTTATTTTTCATAAAATGGGGGAAATGAGTAATATGGGTTTTCATTTAAGAATATAAATTATTTAATAAATATTATAGTTATATAAAAATTTACCTTTTATGACCATTCTTATAAGCTAGAAAAGTAAAATGAAACACGTTGCATTATGGAGGTGGTAATTCACACAATGCACAATTCATGTTTTCTATTTTCTTAATGTAAAATGGGAGGGTTGATAAATATTATACCTTAATTATACTAAGATAAAAGTATAAGAAGGATACTAATGTTATCAATTTGAGATGGTGAAAATAAATTTTAGAAATAATAAATGCATATAAGTAAAAAATAAGGAAGAGGCAGTTAGAAATCGATACCTCACTACTTGGGTTATCGCCTTTGACAAGGGTATTAAACCTAAGGTGACTATAATTTTGGATAAAAATATTGGTAAGAGTTTAATACATTATTAATGGGTCTTGGTGTGATGTGCAATGAGGAGATTATATCCCCTTTTATAAGTGAAAATGGATATCATTTTTGTAAATATCCAAATATTTTCAATAATGGGAAGTCACTCTCAAGGAATGTGGCCAAAAAAATGAGAAAAAATGGAAAGGATAATAGATAAGGTCATTTAAAACATAAAATACTCAATTAGAAACATTTTTAACATGTTTCAAGCCCTTTTCCCCTCTAATTATTACTTTTTTCAATTAATATTTTACTGTGTTAACTAGTTTTTACCTAAGGTAACATAAATTTTATGCCGAAAAATAAAGAAACCCTTGTTAGATAATTTGGACCCACAAATTATAAATTTTAAATTAATTTTATTTTATTCAATTTATAAAATTGATAAAAAAAATTAAAATACTAATGTATAATGTATTAAAAATTTTCTTGAGAAAATATTTATTATGTTCTAAAATATAAAATATAGGTTTATAACTAAACAATATATATATTAAATTCTATAATGTTATTTACACAACATATATTTTATCAATTAAAACTTTAATAAGTTTTAGGTGATTATTATATCCTAGTGATGTCATAAAATCCATGATATTTTCAAAAACTCTATTTTTCACTATTCACCTAAAAATTAATTATTTTCAAAAAATTATAAAAAGTCATATTAAGAATTTATATTTTTGATTAATCCAAAAATTATTTTTATTTAACAAAATTATATTTATAAAAATTGAGAATTTAATTTTTAAATAAAATCTTAAAATATAGTGGAAAATCGTTCATCTTGGAAAATACCATTTTAAAATGTTAACTATTTTTTATTCTTATTTCCTATAAATTGGTAATTAACACAATGGTAATATATTATTAATATTATTAGTATATTTTATTATTATTTGATCATAATATACTTAATTTCTTTAAATAAAACACCAAATTTTTGAAAAATATATTTTTAATAATAAAATGATTTTCTTAGTTGTTTTAGATATACTAATTGAATTTAATTAGTATTAGAACTATAATTTATTTGAATTATACCCATATTTTATAATTTGGTTATTCTTATTCATACTTACTAATTAAATGGCTAGCCTTTAAATAGTTATATTAAATATTCAAAATATTTCATGGTTTTTATTTTAGTTCAGAATAGTGTGTGAAACAACTATTTACATATTATTTATTTAATATGAATGTACAATGAAGTTTTGGGTCAGTATAGTATATAAACCAATGAGAACACAATAAAGTGTTGGTTTTATGTACTTAGTTACTTTTAATTTTTACTTCATTTGTAAATGTTATGTGTCTTTTATAACACATTGTATAAAACTTTTTAAAAGTTTAATGAGTTTCATGGTGGAGTACATAATCAACTAGGAAAAATCATTAAGATACTCTAATCAGATCAAGGTGGTGAATAATTGAGACAACAATTCAATGATCATATGAGAGATTGTGGAATTATTATATAACTCACTTATCCTAGAACATCACGGTGTAATGGCATGTCTAAGAGAAGGGATCATACATTTTTTGACATGGTTCGATCGATGATAATTCAATGTAACCTTCCTATTTCATTTTGAGGTTATATTCTGAATTATGCTACATTTCTACTTAATCACATTCCATATAAATAATTAATAAAGATACCATATGAGATATGTAATGGGAAACATCTCAATATGTATTTTATAAGGATTTGGGGTTGTGACAAATATTTTCACCATTTTTATTTAGATAAAAAACCTTATATTATAGATATGCATATTTTTTGGTAACCTTAAAGAGAATACATGATACTTATTTTATAATCATACTTTACACAAAGTGTTTGTATCTCGATGTGTTGATTTCATTAATAAGTATCATATAATTCTAGGAGTGAGTGGGAGGAAATTTTAACTTAGATAAATTAAAGACCAAAAATAGAAAATGTTCTAAAAATGAAAATTGATTTAATTTCACAAAAAGTTCTAGAAGAATAATTGATGAAAGCTACATAAAAACCTCAATAGTCTTGTATAATTCATCCAAAACCTAAGATATGTGGATTTGTTATAGATAATGATGACGAATTAATGTTTATAAGATATGAACCTGCTACCTTCTGAGAGTCCATTGAGCGTTATGATTTCGATAAATTTTTAAGTCATGTAATATAAAATATACTCCATATACACTAACTAAGTTTGGGACTTGGTGGATGCACCTGAAGGGGTAATAGCCCTATGGTTCAATTGTGTTTTAATTTAGAAAACTAATATGGATGGAAATTTTTTACCTATATGAATCATTCCTAGTGGTAAAGGGATATAAGAAAAATCATGGTATCTAATATAAAGGAACCTTTTGACCTATTGGGATGATAAATTACATTAAGATAATTATATCCAAGGTAGCTCATTTTGATTAGGATATATATCAATTGGATTTAAAAATTTTCTTTCCTTAATGGGAATTTAGTCAAGGATATGTATACCATATATCCCAAAGGTTTTTATGTGAAAATTAATTCTACTATGGTATGACTATTTCAATGGTACATTTATGTATTGAAAAAATATTATTAGATATATAATATCTGATTTGATGATACAATTAAAGGTTTTGGTTTCATTAAAAACATGGATAATTCATATATATATAAGTGGATTAGTAGGAGTGTCGTAGTGTTTCTCTTATTTTATGTAGATAAAATACTTCTTATTAGTTATGATAACTTCACTTTACAATATGTAAATATATCGTTGGGTAAATGATTCTCAATGAAAGACATGAGTGATGTAGCTTTCATATTGGGAATGAATATATATAGAGATAAATCTAAGATTTTTCTTTGACTCAATTAGGACACATACATTGTTAAATATTTATAGCGTTTTAACATGGAGAACTATAGAAATGGGTCTTTAACAATATTACATGGCATGAATATTAAGATAAATCAAGATCCTTTTAAGGATTCAGAAAGGATGGATATAATTCTCTATTTGTCTTCTACAGGACCTATCATGTTGATGGTCCTAGTGGAATGCTCAAAAGGGGTTAATAGAGATTCAAATTTTAAAAAAATATTTTTTGGAAATAATTTAAATCCTTTCAATTTAAAATGGCTCAGTTGAAAAATATATTAGGTATATATAATTTAATTCTATAAAACAATTTATCAAAGACATGATCCATACCCAGTTAAAAAATGAAATTACTTTAACTTTTGAAACTATTTTACTCACACTGAATAATATATATATCACTAATAAATGTTAAATATCATAGTTGATTTTTAAAACATATTTTAAAACATACCAAGTGAAAAATAAATAGAAAAAAGGTATTATAGAGTGAATTTAGTTAAAGTAGTGTATGTAATGAAATTTAATCACACGGTGAGATTAAAACAAGATTTTTTGTTCTAAGCTATAATATAGTCCCCTATAATTGATATTAATTCCACTACCAATAAAGTTTATTAAAACTAGTAAATTATCCATAGCCAAAATTGGGTATATGAGTAGTCAACTACACATAGGTAGTTTAGGATTATGACTAATTCTTTTCCATAGTTATTCAGGGGAGTACAAGAGTAAAGGAAAAGAAAGAGTATCATATTACTCTTCTTTACAGTACAATACTATGTTCTAAACAAGGTTATAGATAAAATGTGATCATGAATCTCATGTAAAAATAAATATAGAGATAGAGAAAATTATAATGAATACTGCAATACAGAACTTCTCTAATTAAGTTTGGTTGATAATCAAGGTTTTCTTCTCTTAATGTGATATTCCAACAATTTTGAGAGTGAATTTAGTAGTCAGTTGAGATTTATCTTAGATTTTGTAATTATGTGTAGAAAAATAGAGATTCAAGTAGGTGAGTAATAATTTAATCACACACATGATTAATTAACCAATAAGGTCTCTCATTTATAGTTGGCACCTTGATAAGTAGTTATTATGAAATAAAAATAAACAATATCATCATACTGATCATCTAATATGGAAATCCTCAACCAGATATATTTTTATTAAATGATCCAAAATATAGTCATTATAAATTAAATAATGTCTTAAAATTCATGGTTTATTTATCCTTATGAAAACCCATACTTAGACATGATAAGTATAATTTATCATGATTGATGGATTTATTAGGTTTTAGTTCATTAGGTTATATTATAGAATATAAATCATTTTGGTCAATCATTGCTTTATTTATGTGGTATCTCGGAATAAACATGTGGAAAATAAATGTGGTCTATCAATAATTGTTTTTGATTGGAATCAACGTGTAGTCTATCTAAGAATTTACATAATTTTCATTCATGGTTGAGTAAATGGCATGGTTGATTGGATATCTATGTGCAGTCGATTCAAAACATAGAAAAAATCAATATTTTAGTCTATGATAGTTTCTTATCTACATCACAATTGATATTTATGGTCTCTTTTCCCTCATATTTGATTAAGGACTTTGAAAAATTTTCTCAATGGTTGGTCTAATGTACATGTGTTCAATCTATTGTTCATGTGGTCGATCCAATACTTATCTTTTTTTACCAAAAAATATTTTAATATTTTAAAAATTATAAATCATTAGAATAAAAAAAATTATTTAGGATCATTTAATTAAGTAACCTCTATAATAAACAAATAATATCCCCCTTTTTGATGATCACAAATCATGAGAGGAAAAAAATCAAGTTAAAACAAAAAATTACAAAGAACCTGTATTATTATCCCTCTTTAAAATCAAGATACGGTTGTTACCAATAATTTTGGTAGCCTCCATATCATTCTCAACATTTTGGGATTATCAAAAAATTATTAAAATAATTGGAGATAATAAAGAAATATTGAAGGAAATTTTTTGAATCTAAAAGAAAAAAGTTAATGAATACCATCATAGACATTGTATTGTAAATAATATAGAAAGGTCCAAAAAATGACAGTTATAATCCATATAAAATGAATAAGGAGTAGAAAACAATTCATTCTAGTCAAAAATATATGATATTCATGCAAAACTTTTAGTACAAGTCAAAGAAAAAAATCCCCATTAAGCACTTAAATTTGAATCTTAATTATCTTATCTCATAACTATGGGATCTATAGGGTCTTTAACTTTTCTTTAAGGTTAATTAGAAGATTTATTGGGATGATAAGTATAATTTTCACCAATAATAAGAGTATTATATACAAGACTAATATGTTACAAGTACTTATCAGGTGTATAACCAAAAGTCATTGAGGTAGTAGCTGGTGAAGGAGTAGATGTTAAAGAAACCAAATTCATGGGCTCATTAGAAGTAATTGTAGGTTCCCTAATTGGAATAATTATTGTAATCACCAATGTTCTAAAGCTATTTTACTAATAAGGTTCCATCAAATCTATTAAATAATCACAACCATGTTTTCATATTTCCAAAAAAAATGTTTCTTTTCCTTTAGAAAAATATCCAAAAAAGGTGAGATAATTTTTAACTAGTCATATTGAGTCTTAAAAGATCTAGTTATAGGTAGGATTTTATGATCTTGATCCAATGAGATAAATAATTACTTCAATTAATCCTTATAAAAATATTATATAAATAATATTTAATAGATTTCATAAACATATCTTTATCCTGACCAACATATTTGAAATCAGTTCTTACCAAATAGTATTTCTTATCTACTTGATTTTTAAACTCTGATAGAATAATATATTTGGTTTTTGAAAAATCATTCAATGAATCCTATAACTCTTATTTCACAATCTCCTTTATTAAGCCTTAAACTATGGTTGTAGTAACATGAGGTGTGTGAGAGGTATAATCCTGACCAATATGAATGTGATCTATCTGAAATTGATTCCTCGTCATGATTTAAAGGAAAACATAAATAAGTATTATATATTCATTTAGTCTATGAATCTTCTTATCCATGATACCAATATTAAAAAAACAACTTTGTTTGAATATGATTAACAATAGAGAATATATCCATTGATAAACCTTCCTCTCTATATGAATCAAAAATAGTGCCAAAATCCAAAAATAGATGTTTTATAATATTAAATAAATAAACATTGAATAAATTTTGATAATATTGTTTAATATATTAATAATATAGATATAGTGATGTATCATGTTCATTAGTGAACTTTCCACTTTGTTCTAATTCAATATTTAAAACATATTCTTGTACTTTAATATGATTCCTAAGAATACGACTAAACGTGTCATTAAAAAATTATTCAACTTTGTGATCCATTGTCTCTTATTTAGGTATCATAGGTCTAAGAAAAAGTTACCCTAACCTTTCTTCAATATCAATGTGAGATAATAAATACCCTTCAGTATCTCTAGGTGCAACTAATATAGAAAGTGCACCATATTGAGTTAAACTGCCTCTAATATGATCATTATCACCATCTAAATAAAAATTTTGGTATTCAATACCCAATTAATAATATTCATGGGACTTTCCCTATAATACTGTGATATTTTAAAATAATACTATATTTTATAGAATACAAGACACGCAAAATCGATCTTTAACTATTGTGAAATAATATTAGTTAAATATGGTCGTTATAACCTAGCCATTGAATTAGTGGATATGAATAAGTATTAAACGTATTATAAAATCTAAATATATAAAGTTCCTAATTAATACTAATTTAATCATTAATTCTTTTGAAATAATAAATCAATTATTAATAAAGTCATTTTATGCTTCAAAAATATGTTTTATTCACAGATGGTTTTTATCAATTTTTGCGAATGAATATTATAATTGATTTCTACCAATTTTAGAAATCATATTTAAAAAATGGTATATAATTTTTTAAATCAGAATACTAAAATTATATTAGGGTGAAATTTTTTGATTTTTCTAAAAAGATGGATTTTTTAGTGAATAGTGAAAAATATCGATTTTATAGAAAACTGCCTTTTCTTATCAAGTATTTACAAAGTCCCATTTTATTTTTAATTAAAATTAAAATTAAAATAATTAATTTTTATTAAACATAGTTTAATTAATTTCATTAAAATCAATATTATGCTTAATTTTGGTATAAAAACATTTTTATCCTTAAAAATGTATTTTTTTTATAAAATCATTTTTTAATCATGTTTTGTGGAATTATTTTAAAAGTGACTTCTAAAACTTATAATAATTGAATTTTATAAAATTTATTCCATATTTAGAATCATTATTTTCATATTTTATAAATAATTCAATTTTATTTTTGTTCATACAGAATAGAAAATGTTATAAAATTTATCACTTCGGTAAAGGGTAAAATGGGATAAATAAGGTTAAAACTATAGAATAAGGCTTCAAAATCATCCATAACTTTCATATATTTCATTTTATGAGTTTAATTTGACAAAAACATTCATATTTTTTAATATATTTTATTTTATTTCCATTTTTATTTGATAAAGACCTTTATATTATTTTAAGTAAAAAATAATTCCAAAATGTCACTTTCTTGATTTTAATATATGTAATATGTTCATGAATGGTTATAAATAGTTATTTTTTATATTAATAAAATTTTTTATGATTTGAATTTATTTTTCTATTTTAAATATGAAATAATTACCTTAAATTCTTACTCAACACCGACACAGTTCTTGTGCAAGCAGTAGAAAAATCAAGTAAATGATTTTAAAAACTTATAAAGTAATTTTTTGGGTGATTTATTGTGTTCCATTAATTTTTAGATAAATTTAATTTTTTATTGATGTTTTAAGTTTTTATATTCAAATTTAATTACTATCTTGATATTTTTAAAGTAAAATTATGTAAATAGACCAAAAAATGACTTTAATGGTATTTTATATTAAATAATATTTTATTAAATGAATTAAAATTCATAAAAAATATTATATTAGTCCAATTAAATGGGATATGGTAGATAATATAAACCATTTTCTAATTATGGATCACTTATCCTTTTATAGTAACTTTCTTGACCCCTAAAGAGTAAAAAACATTATTATTAAGATAATCATTAAAAGGGTTAATGGCGGTTAAAAATAATTAGATAAGGGTTAAAAATCACCTAAAATTTTTAAATTTTATTAGGTGAGATTATTTTGACTTATATTCACCCTATATGTTAAATATATAAATTTTTCACTTTTCTTGGATAATTGATTCATATTAATTTAATACTTTAATTAATTCTAAGGGTTCCCCTCTTCTCTCTTATATAAGGACATCACCCCTCCTCCATTAGTTACACCTATTGAGCCCCTTAGCTCAATAAAAACCCAAAATAATTTTTATTAAATTCTTTATATAAATTTTATAGGTGTTTTTATTCTTAAAAGATCATCCCTAGGGTCCTTAAAGAGATATCTAAATGAGGTTTCTCAAAGAGGAGGCAATCATCTTAACCTATCAATTTCATTTTAATTATTATTCTACCTTCTTAAATTTTTTCCTAGATATTAAAATATAATAAAATAAGTATATAAAATATATTTATATTAATTTTTATTAATTTCATAACCTTATTCATCTCTTTTTTCATCAAATAGGAAACAAAACTGTTGTTCATGCGTATGTGTGGACTACTATCTCGTGAAACCGATGTATTTTTTTCTCGTCACCACCTTTCATGGTTGGTTATTATTATGGGTTTAATTTATATATATGATATTAATGAAATAATTATGATTATTTAAATATAATATATCATCTATATTCATCCCATTTCAATCGTTAAAAACAAAATCATCGCATGTGCGTATGTATGGACTACAATCTCCACGTAGAGATGTACTTCGTTTTTTTCAAAACCACCTCTCATGGATAGTCATGAGGATATATTTAATGAATTTTTTTTGATTTTTATAACATTATAATTATTTTTAAATATAATATTTTATTTTATTTCTTTATTTCTATCCAATTAAAATCAAAATCATTGCTCGTGAGTATGTGTGGACTACTGCTTTGTGAGTTGATGTATTGTTTTTTGTTTCCATTTTCATAAATGGATCCAAAATTATATTTTGTGTATAAAAATTATAATTATGACATTATTATTATTCTGAATATGATTTAATAATGAATCCTTTAACCATATTCAACCTACCCAATTCATTTTTGTAATTTTAAACTGAACGTTCTCAAAACATCTAACATGAACATAATCAATTTATTAAATATATAAGAAATGGTAATGAATGGAATAATAGAGATTATTACAAGAAAATAAATTTTAAGAGAGTATTTAATAAATTAAAAAATTAATATAAATTCAATATATAGGAGTTAAACAATGTACTTGGGAAGTTGGGAGATAAGGTAATGGATTATCATTTCAAAAAAACTTTAAAATTTGTTAAACTCTTTCTCCTCCATAGGTCCTAAATTAATCTTCCCTAAAGCTCATAAAAGTATTTATGACACTTATCACTACATTAAAATGGAATACCTTTCCTTATCAAATCTATCATAAAAGATTCAAGGCATGATAATTTATGAACAATGAAATGGTGATAACCTTATAAGCTAAGAAAGATACATATCTCAAAAACATTACTGGGTGGTTTCCAAGAGATAACATCTTATATCATTTTCATATCTACCAATAAACCTTTCTTAGAAATCATGTGGACAATTAAGCATAATTATTGTATTTAGAAGTCACACTTAGAGAATTAATCATAAATTTGGTGTTCCTATAGTTTTCTCAATACAATCTACAAGTGTTCTTCATGGTCACTTTTAGTCTGAGAATACACCAGGATATCATCAATAAATACCACAAAAATAGTCAATATAACTCTAAAATATTAGATTTATCAACTCCATGAAAATTATTGAATCATTCATGAGACCAAAGGGCATAACAAGTTATTCAAAATGACCATAATGATTTTTAAAATATTTCTTTACAATATCATCCTTCTGAATTCAAAGTTAGTGAAACCCCAATCGTAAATCCATTTTAGATAAGCATTTTGATCCCTTTTATTGATAAAATAGATCATTAATTCATAGAAGAGGATATTTATTCTTTATTATAACTTGATTCATCTTCTGAGAATCAACATGAATCTGAAGTGAACCATATACCTTCTTTACAAAGAGAACCAGAGCATCCCAAGGTGTTGTACTAGGTATTATGAAACCTTTAATTTCTAAATATTCCAAATAGACCTTCAATTCCCTAAATTATATTTTTTTCTCCTATAATACATAAGTAAAATAGGATTGTCCCTCAATATTAGATCAATTAAAAATTCCACTTCCCTTTCTGGTGGAAACAAAAGGAAATTTTTAAGGAAAAAATATTAACATCAAGGAAATATTGATGGAAATATTTTTTCTTGATTAAATAAAAAATTATTAATGTTAATACTATCAAATGATAAGAGATAGTCCAAACCATAGGTACCAAAGGTCCTACTCTACTAATATTTATATCTAAATCTCTCTTTAAGAGATATACCACTCCATCAGAAGATATAAAACTCACTCATTGAGAATAAAATTAGATATGATATTTGAAATATGTTAAATATTATATTCCTAGTATTAAATAAAATATTTCTTTCTCTATAATGGAAAAATACCATTAAAACTAGACCATATCAATCATTATAGAACATGTTATATATTTCAACTGTCTGCACTCTCATTTCCCAAAAGGTGTCTAGGTTTTCATATATGAGGAATCATTTCCACATTTAATCACATATGATTTATGAAACAACAAATAATAAAAGAGTGGGTTGTTCAAGTATTAAACAAAACATACATAAGATTTTATTTCAAAAGGATGGTACCTCACATTTTCAAAGGACCTACTAGATCCTCCATGACTATTTAATATCCACCACATAATATCTTACTATTTACTCCTAAATAATATTTCCTTACCTATTATTATTGAATTGTTTGTGGTGACAAGGTGTTCCTAGAATCACCTTGACTCTCTCAGATCTAGGGGAAAGAACTATTTTAACAAGACTGACTTATTTGAGCATAAGAGTCATGTGACATGTTGGATACATTTCCAACAGTTTTCCTTGGGACTCTAGTACAATAATTTCTAAGGTGTCCCATTTCACAAAAAATATGAAACTTATGAGATGATGTTGTATAATACATTTTCATGTCCTCTAATGATATAAATTAAAAACAACCTAGTATGTTTTTGTGATGTGGTGGAAAATAAACTAATCCAATACATTATTTTTCTCCCACTTTGCTTCTCTATGAGTAATTCTCCCTATTCTTCTTGGATCATTCAGTAGATTTTCTGCTTGAACCTATATAGATAATGGTTTTTCATCCAATATATATCCTAGCAATATCCATTTCTGTAATTGTTTCTCTCTTCACCATTTTTTTATGATCATTGATACAAAATATGACCACTTTAAAGTGAATATATAATCATAACCCTAACTCAATGATGCATGATTTCAAGTAATCACTATTGGTTACATCTGAATAAAAGTGATATAGATTCATGAACATAGTTTCATACTCTATGATAGATAGATTCTCTCTCTTGAGAGTAAATAAATTTTCAATCCTTAGGAATTAAAGTTATGTTGGTATAATTTGTTGTTAAACATTTCTTAAAACCCTTTCCAAGTAAGGTCCTTGTATTGTTTAGTTTGAAAAACTATATCTAACAATTACCTCATAAGTTATTATAGTATATATACCAATAGATTTACCTTTATATCAGTCTATGTTCCCAAATATTCAAAGATTCTATAAATTTGACCAAGCCATGCCACCATATTTTATGGTCCTAGATCCCCCCAAAATATTGGTAGATTCTATTTCTGAAAATCCAATAAAGGATTCTCATGGTGTAGTTCTTAAATTCAATTTTTCTTTTCATTATCTTGGAGGGATTAAACTATACTTTTGAAAATTATTGATTCACCTATGAATCTGTTTGAACCACATTCTCAACCACATCCTACTTTTGATTTTATAACTATCTCACTGGTGCCATTATTTCTATATCTATATAAGATAATGAAATTAAAACACTGTATAATAACCAAACTAAAGAATTAGTATCTTCTGCATCATAACAAAACAAACCATTACAACAAGACTCCAACAATCATCAAATACAACATGGATGATGTAGTCCTTGTGAGAAGTCTTTATTATAATGTTTGATACTCTAAAATCATCAGTTAAACTCACGATTATGAGGTGATGACACTCCAAAAGGTGTTATTGAACACCTTTTATACACAAACCACCTTGGTAACTTTAAGTTTAGCATAAATAGGTTAGTTGCACCTTTTTATTCTCTCCATTTCAAGTTATGACATGTCCAAACTCTATAATTATCATACCAATAGATGGACCAGAACAAACTAATTCAATTTGTATCATCTCTCCCTTAACCCATTGGATTTGGAAGAGGAATAGTTTCTACTAAACTTAAATGATATATCTTGGACACCAAAGGCTGGAAATAAATTCCAAGCTCTTACAAAATTATTATGGGTGACTTTACCTTAAACATACACAACCTATAAGAGATAACAATATAAAAAACCATCATACTATATTATTGGTTGGAGTGGATACTCAAGAGGAGGGGGTGAATTGAGTACCAATTAAAAATTTCTGTTAAAATATATCTATTAAAATCTCCCAATTTAAAAACAAGTTAAACTATAGTGAATTTGTAAAATTTTAAAGCTTCAATTAGATTCTCAAAAGATTGATTAGGTCTCAGTTAATTTAATTAGAGGATTAAATTATCTTTTGAAGCTAATCTACTGATTTACAAAAGTTACAAACACTTGGTAATTTAGCTATTAGACTAACATTAAAATAAATTTGTATTTCAAAGTAAATAGCAGCGGAATAAAAAATATATATAATATATTTTAAACTTAATCTAAGATGGACAGCAGATATAACCAAGAGGTTCAGTCACAAGCTGAGACTTAGTCCTATAAAACAATTTATATAAACTTTATCTACACCCTGATCGGGGTAAACAACAGTACAGAGACTATTCTAGTCCTAATACCTCTACCACAGTTCTACATGGGAAAAACAATAGCAACACCTCTCAGTATGTCCAGGTTAAACTTGACCTCTTTCAAAACTCATAGTGGGATACAAGAATTTTTAGAAAGTTTGGTATGAGGATTTAATATCCTCTAGTTCAGCTGAGGAGACAATGTGTATCTAGAGTAGAAAAATGTACACACACACTGCTCTTAATGTTAAGAAAAGGAATACGACAGAGGAAATAATAGAGTTTAGAAAGCTCTGTGTAATTTCAGATATTCTCTGGACTCGTTTTGGTGTTGTAGATGGAAATAAAGTCCTTTCTGGTGAGGATGACTCAAAAAAGAGTATCGTTGTTCTTCTCAGATATAGCTATTTAGACTTGTGCATATGAGTTTCAGTAAGGCATAGCTACTAGTCTTTGTGTTTATTCCAGGTGAAGTATCTACTTCAGGATCTCTGATTGTTACAGGTTTTCTTCAAGTTCTTATGTTCTGTGGGACTCCATACACGTGCACCTTCTTTCGTGTGTTTTTCTCTTTTCTTTTCCGTATTCTCTTTTTTACTGTAGATCTTTCTTTTTATTCCTTGAGATCTGGAAAAAAGAATGATTACATTTTTACAGGTATGAGGTACGGTTTCCTGACATCCAGCAACCAGCATTAATTAATAGCCGGTGAATTTAACTAAGAAAATATGAATGTTGTAATTAAAAGGGTTAGTAGAAAGTTCAAACAGTTTTCATGACTATCGGTGAGTCATGAGATTGATGAGTCACTTGAATCTACATCAGTTTCAGTAGTTCATTTGATCATCATCGGTTTCAGTAGTTCATTTGATCAGCATCAGTTTCGGTAGTTCATTTGATCAGCATCGGTTTCAGTAGGTCATTTGATCCACATCATTTTTGGTAGGTCATTTGATCAGCATCGGTTTTGGTAAGTCATTTGATCAGCATCGGTTTCGGTAGGTCATTTGATCAGCATCAGTTTTGGTAGGTCATTTGATCAGCATCAGTTTCGATAGGTCATTTGATCAGCATCGGTTTCGGTAGGTCATTTGATCAGTAGTGCGACCGTTCTCATCAGTGCGACCATTCTCATCGGTGCGACCGTTCTTCATCGGTGCGATCGTTCTTCATCGGTGCGACCATTCTTCATCGGTGCGATGGTTGTCATCGGTTTGACTGTTTTCATCGGTGGGACTGTTGTCATTGGTGTGACCGTTGTCATCGGTGCGACCGTTGTCATCGGTGCGACCGTTTCCATCGGTGTGAACTAACGGTGACTCAAGAAAATAACTATCGGTGAGTCAAAAACAAGAAATATGCACCAAGTGTCTATTCAAACCAGAACACTTCCATGTCAATATAAAACCATAAATAATCATAGATAAACATATGTAAACATTATTAAACATATATAAATACATTTAGAACAGAATGAATAGTTGACTAAATTTACTTATAAACAGAAATAACAATGATTTGTGATTATTAAAATAACCATTTCACAGAGGGTTCAACATATATGATGCATGAGATTACACCCAACAATTCAAAATCTAACATAAATAAATAAATAAATGAGAGTAACGGAAGAAATTAATGTATAATATCTCTAAAAACCAAAAAATATTCTTGATTCATTGAAACTAATGTGGCATCACTCAAAACATAAAATACGAACATCTACAAGATCCACCCACCATCACCAAACCCATAGAATCATGATGTTCTACTATAAAAATCTGAAATATCCCCCTTACTTGTATTATGAAAAACAGCATATGCATATGCACCAAGGTGGGTATGCAATGGGTGAGTATACAACCTAGTATAAAATCCTTCAAAAGATTCCCACACACATAGCTAAGACCAGAAAAAGTTAGCACAATTTATATAAAATAAGGAGTATAAAAATAATTACTAAAATAATTTCATATAAAATCAATAAAGATTTATATAAAATATTTTTTTTATAATATAAAATTTAACTATTTTTTACCAACATCATAATATACTGGGAATACCCATTCCACAAACACACACATTGCATGTCAAATGGTAGTCCCTATACTCATGATCGATGACTCATCTTGTCGCTAAATGATCACTTAGTGGTAACCTCTATGTTCCCCAACATTACTAAAAGATAATTCTAACCAATAAGGCCCTATACAATGAAATAAATAACACATTCTGACCCATGTATGCTAGAGTATCTCCAAAACATACTTTCTTTAAACAATTTTTCTTTTTAGTGTTTAATCAAACACATTGTGTGCATCTTTATAAAACCGTATAAAAAGATATATTTCAAAAATATTTAATAAATGGGATTTCCAATTACAACCTAATCAATATTTTTTAAAATCCAAATCCTTCGAGTTCTAAAAGAATTAGATGGGGGGATCCAATAACCTATAATGGATTCTGTTTATGAAGCAATGCACTATAATCTTTGTAGATTAAAATTAATTCTCTATTTCCTTCAATGGATTAAAAATAAATCTCATAAAAACATATTCCTAACCTTATATGTGTCTATGAAAGATCCAATCCAATACTATTTCTAAGATAAGATGAGAACATCATGAATAAGAATAAAGAGATGGATACTTACCATAGATTCCTAGATCCAACATGCCAAGATCCATTGAAATTATCCTCTAGAAGAGAGAATATCACAAAAATATCCTAGAAGAGGGTTGAGAGTTGATATCCTATAACACATGAGTAAAATTATATTTTTGGGGGGAATTTTTGGGTTAAAATCCAATTTTATATTTAATTAATTTATTACATGGTTAGGTCACATGGTTTACTACACTACATGCCAACTGTGTAGATGCCACTATCTCCAAAGTCCTAGCTCACATGGTTTTCTTGCACATCTTGGAAATATGCGTGCCAACTATGAAAAATATCTATATCCCATGTCACATGGTTACCATGGTAATCTATACAGTTTTCCTTAATCATGAACCAATTGTGTGCCTCCTCTTGGACTTCCTCATCCTATTGCACGGTTACCTGGAGAATTTTCATGGTTTCCCCTAACCATATGCCAATCATGAACCTTATAAACTCCATTTAAAACTTGTAAAAAAACATACCTAAAACTTTTTGAGACTAATAATAACCAAAACATAAATAAAAAACACATAAAATAGTACCACATGCCTCAAACTAGGGGTGTTATAAAGTTATTTCATCGAATATTAAAAAGTGTATTACTCGGTAGTATATGTAAACTTTTGTTCAGTTATTCATTTCATATCATATTGCATCTATTAAATATAAATCATGGATATATGGGTTTCTTATTCTATAAGTTCATTATATGAACTCCCTAAAACCCATCACATATCCCATAGACTATAACACCTCGAGTAGGCTCACTCAAAGTTGCGGATCAGCAGTAGGAATTGGCATAAAAATGGATATATATATATATATATATATATACACCAATAGGGTGAATTCTCATCCCTATCCTCCTAGAAATAAATGGGAGGTCATTGTAGTGACATGTTAGAACAATTCCAAGCACATATCTCATATCAAAATTCTATCGTAGTTCTGGATATCACAGTTTAGGGTAAGGCACACGCTATGGTACCCTAAATGTACACCCTATAATATGAGATTACCATAAATATTGGCTTAATTATGGCTCATCCTACCCACTCTTGAGTTATGTAAAATATCTTATAGGATCGCATAATAGTCAAATCATATCAACGGTTCCAATACTCATCAGATAAGTAAAGTAATACCAAGATTTATATAAGGAAACACTATATAAGTTATTGACACTTCTAGTAACTAAAACCTATATCAGAACCAAAATATCAATCACATACAGGTATATGGATTTCATGTGAGTCCTATATGTAAATTATGATGAAAGAACACACACACTCTTACTACCCCAAGTAAATATTAAAATCCAATAAACTATAAATAATAACTGATATACTTTGAAAATAACTAAACTATAATACTCAAAAACTAAGAATATAAATCCACCCTAGCTAACCAGTAATTCCCCCATACATGGGTTAGATACTCCCTCACATGATATCGATACTAAGATTCAAAAATGTATTATATTCTATTTATTCTATCCCAAATAGTAATACAAAAAGAAACAAGGCTCTAATACCACTTTATAACATCCATGGGATGATTCACTTCCAATATGATAGGATCAAGCTCTACGTAACTTAATCACACATCCCTATATGTCAAAGGATACTGAATAGTGATGAATTTTTATGTATAAAGTGGGGATTTCATACCATTTCTAGTACATTCAACCACAACCCATAGTAGAAAAAATATTAGGAAATGGTCCTCATAATATAAAAACATAATAATAAATATTGCAGTAATTTTCCAAAAAAAAGTATATATCAACCATTATGCTATAAAAAGGGGGATATTGTATATATCATACAAGTTATACAAGTATAAATAGGATATACCCTTGTAATATCATATATAACATGGTAAAAAAATAATCATAAGGAAATAGGTCACCACAAAATTGGTCTTGAGTCCTAGCTCAGTCCTATCTCCCAACTCCAACTCAACACCCTAAATCAACCATCCAACAGTCCACCTCACAAGTTTATTAAATATAATATCCTTATCATATGTAATGATTATAAAGTATAGAAATATAAATAAATAAATAATATGTTACAACATTGAATGCTCAAAATCTAGACCATGTGGGACTATAATTTCTTTAGCTAGTGCTTAAATGGGATGATATACCCATATTCTAAACGCACCTTGAGGATGAATTATAATGAATCACATTTTTCATACACATATATTACATCTTAATAGATGAAAATTCATTACATATCATAACGATCCACATTTTAATCATAAAGGTATAGTACCTTTAGAAACTTGGATACATAAACAACTATTTCATAAGTGAATAGCATCATTTCCCACTAATTTATTAATAAATTGTACCCTTCTTAGATATATCACACTTAATACTTTTATTCATATCTTGGGGAAATTAAACATAATAAATGCTGAACTTAGATTCTCAGTAAGGGTAAAAAAGGGAGATATCAATGATCGCATAAGCATAATATTAGGATAAGGGTTGATAACATGATAATAACAATTTAAATCCATACCCTGCATATTATAAATCATAAACTTGAGTCATGGCATAAATATTAGAAGTTTATAAGACATGAATCATAAAGTAATAATAGAACATGATACATGATATTATAACATTTCCATAAGACATATATTTTTGGCATTCATATAAGCATAATAAATCTTATGTAAAGGATACCAACCAACACATTTATACCATGTTAGGATTAGGATAACTACATGTGTTCCTGCTTCAAGCTTTTGATAACCTCACATGTTCCCTCTTTTGGGATTAGTATAACCTACCATGTTCACTATTATTTCAAGCTTGGGATAACCTCCTATATACCCTCTTGTTTTGGGCTTCGGATAAACTCCATTGAACCCTCTTTTTTGGTATTGGGATACCCTCCCATGTAATATTTGAACTCATAGAACATTAATCTTTACCCAATGCATTGAAGAGATATATAGGTCCCACAAGACACATAATACATACATTTTTTACCATAATATCATAAAATATTCATCATATCATAACCCATGAAAAGAAAATAGGTATCATAAATATTTCATCATAGTATAACCTATGTAAAATAAGAGGGATTCATAATCATTTCATCAATTCATCATATCATAACTCATAAAAAAGGAATAGATTTTATAAAAATATTTTAATAATAATCATTAACCATAAATATAAATAATAAATATGGTATCATTGGATCATATCCACAAAAATTATCAAGTAACATCAAAGGATGTCATCTTAGATGGAAAATTATTTTGAAAGATCGTTTATAACAATTCTTTTAAAAAATATCCTTTCCACTTTAAAATAAATTATTAAAAATAAAAAAAATTAACAAAATAATTTTCTTTCAAAATAACCTCTGAAACTTTTAAATTAATCTTTAAATCATTTAGTGGTCATAATGGTGTAAAATATCATCCATGACACACACATTAAAACAGATATTCCTTTATCATTTTTTATAAAAAGTCAAATGTTCCTTGTTCATAAAAAGATAAGAATATTCATTTTAAACCATTTTATAAAAATTAAAACATAGGAAAAAATTTATATAATCATTGGATAATATTAAAAACTTTATTTACAATTTTTTTATAAAACATTCACATGGAATAAAAAGGATTCTCCATTGAAGATAAAAATAAGGTTGATTTTTCTTAAAAATATTCTTTTGGTATCTTTAATCCTTTAAGATATTAAAATGAAAGGAAAGAATTTATTCTCAATAAAAATGATAGGATAAGAGATTTCATTATTTTATTTAGAGTTAGAACATAATATTTCATCATCATAAACTTAATCATAAATAATCTCGATAAACAATGAGATTGTAACATAAAACCTTTACCACTTTGGTAAATTTAAATCATAATCCCCATGAAATAAATAACATTAGAGAGATATTTATATCCCATAATTTTATGATAATAATTATAAAAGGCATTCATGGGTAGTATATATACCATACAAAAGAAACAAGTGGTGAATATAGTATGTGTCCCATGAAAATAAAAGTGAGACGATAATCCTTTACATACTTTGGTAACTTTTGAATCATAAGACCCATGTAAGAATAAATTTAAATAAAAAATTAAATATCATGAGAATAAATATATTAATTGTATAACATTTTAAATTTTTTGTATATACACCTCATATAATAAGATAGGTGCATAATATAACATATGTCTCAAAGAAGACAATTTGTGACAAAAATATTTTACCTCAAGTATCGACTTTCTTCGTAAAAATTTTAACCTCATGTAAAATAAATATAATTTTATTATAAATATATTAAATAATCATAATTATATATATCATTACATATATGATTTACTTATGACTTTTTATTTCCTTTTTATTAATAATTACTTGTTGAAATCATGTTTCATGTAATAATTACTTCATTTTTCATGTATGTTTTGGGTCTGGTATTTTTGGTAATTTTACTTTTATAATGGTTAAATAATATCCATAATTTTAAAAATTATATAAATATCATATATATTCATTAAATATTTATTTATAGTAGTCCATAAAATTTGGATATGTAAAATGAATTACACTATTCATGGAGATGGTAGGTCATATGTATGCATGAACATTGTTTTCATTTTATCAACAGATATAATAAAAGAAAGATAAATAATATATCACATTTATAGAATAACTTTTATATAATATATATCATATATATTCATTAATTATATCCTTATTACTATACATGTCAAAATAAAATGATGAATGTATCACATCACTTTGTGGAGATGGTAGTTCGCATATACACATGAGAAATGTTATCATTTTCTAATGGATTATAAGGTAATAAGTTATAAGTGATATTATAATTTAAAAATTATAATTATTTCATAAATATAATATATATGTGTGTGTGTGTGTGTTAAACACATCATTATATCTAACCATGAAAGGCGGTGATGGAAAACAAATTACATCAGTTTGTGAGGTCATTTCTCATCATATAAATGATCGATGGTTTTGTTTCCCATTTTATGGAAGAGGATATAGATATAGGTTATGTAAATAAAATAATAACATATTATTATATGGTATATAATTATTTTTGTTCGGACTAGGACACTCAATAGTGGTTGAATTGAGTTCCTATAAAAATTTCTGTTAGAAGGTTTATTTAAAAGATTCCCCCAATTTAAAATAAAACTAGTCAGTTAACCAAGATAGTTAAATCATAATAGCTTGTATATTCAAATAGTTTCTCAGAAGATTTATTAATTCTTAGTTATAACAATATGAGATATTGATACAACAATTTAAACTACTCTAATAAGGAAAAAAAATTATAACTGCTATCCAAGACTAACTGTCAAAGTAAAATTTAGTTTTCGGAAATATGAGTTAAAATAGAGAAAGAACAAATTGAAAAACATAGAGGATATAAAATAGGAGGTTCAATCTCAAATAGAGACTTATTACTCCTCACTTTTTGGTCACCTACCACTAAGAAATCTATAAAGATAAATATTTTTAATCCATACCCTGGATCGGGGTTAACACAACAGTACACAGAAAATCCAGATCACAAGACCTCTACCATAGTTATTCATGGGAAAAAATACGATCAGGTCATACAAGACCTATTCTACAATTCTATGTGGGATAAACAATTGTATAAAGACATTTTTTTTGAGTATATCTAGTATCCTCTAGTTTAGTGTAGGAGATAATGTGTGTTTTTAGTATAGATACACACACTGATTGAAAGTTTATTAAAATAGTACACAACATAGAAGAATATAATAAAAAGGGATTAGAAATTATTTGAGTGTTTTGAAATTCAGCTCTGTACTCTTTGATGTATCAGATTTAAATCTCAAGTCCTCTTCTGGAAATAGAAACTGAAAACAGAGTGTCATGGATCACTATATTCTGTCTTCTATGAGGGTGAGATGTTCTTCTCCTTTGGTTTCGTTGAATGATGTAGAGATGAGGGAAATTTTATGAACAAAAATTATTTGGTTCACAGCAAGAATGAATGAAGAATTCCTTGTGTGTTCTTCCTTTTTTTTATGTTGCATGTGGGAGTCTGCTCGTATCTTCTTGTGTATGTGTGTCTGTGCGTATATGTTTCTTTCATGCGCTCTTCTTTGTATATATATTCTTGCAGCCCGACAATGTGCATGTTTGAGGTAGATTTTGTACCTTGTATTTCTGACATCCTCATTTAAGATATCTGAAAAAATCATTAAATTAATCAGGTTCATTAAAATACTCAAAATATGACTGATAAAATTAATTTTAAATAAAATAAATTTTAAACAGTCTATCAGTGAGTCCTCAGTTTGTATCTCCTTATGTTGATGTCTCATTTCATCGGTGTGTCAATATTTAGGTCTATCTATGTTCCAGTGACTCATCTTAACTGACGGTGAGTCCTTGCATTGGTAGTACCATGTGTTGTTAGGTCAATTGCATCAGTAAGTCCTTACTTTAGTAGGTCAATTGCACTATTGGAGAGACAATCGGTCTGTTATTTTGTCGATTTCATTGTCAGTGGGTCATTGCATTGGTATCTCCATGCTTCGATATCATCATGCATTGGTAGCACCATGTTTCAGTATCACCATGCGTCTTTAGGTCAATTGAGTTGTTGGTGACTCATTTGAACTATCGGTGTCTCAATCTTTTTGTCGATGTTAGTCTATTATACTTAGAAAATATTCTTTGCTTGGAATGTCTTACAACATAAACATTATCAAAATGTATCAAATTTATATGTGATCATGGATAAACATAATTTCACATATTGAAACTTAAATAATCATGATTGAAATGTTTATACATGATTAATAGGATCTCACATGATTTTTTATTATTAAAACCATTAATACTTGAGTGGGTGTCCAATAGTCTCCTATGGGCCAACAATATTTCCATTTTTTATGATCACAAATCATGGAATTGATTAGTACAATCATTTTATGTGGAATGAAATCATTCTACTTATCATCTCCCATTATTGATGATTGTTCATGTTATATAGATAAGGTTCAGAGGTAAAATAAATAGTAATGGTATCAAAGAAAAATAAAATATATAAGAGTTATATCAAAGGTAAAGTAAATAAGGATAATGCTAAATTGTTCTCCTCCTTTTAGGATTATCAAAAAGTGAAAGGGGGCTAAAACTATTCTCCCCCTTTGGAGTATAATCAATAATGAAATGTGTAGAAAAGAAATAAAAAGTATCATAGAATAATATATATAAGAGTAATAGATGAAATAAAAGAACATGAAATTCCATTAATCAATAAAGTTGAATGTGTTACAAATCTGCAAGAAAAAATAACAGAATTCAACCAAACATCCCTATTAGGTAATGATCTACACTAGGGTTTAGGATGAATAGGTTCCTTCCCTTTCTCAAAGGGATCAATAGAGGGTTCAGTAGATGGTGGCTTAGAAATTTTAGGATTTGAAGAAATTTTCAGAGGAGGTAGGATCACTTCTTATGGAACATTAGGTACAAGGTTGGGTTTGTGTTGTGACAACACAGGAGGTTGAATCTGTTCTTGGATCATTGGGTGAATCTGAGTCAAGGCCTGAGCAAATAACATCTGAGGAGGAGGCATTGATCCAGTAGGTCCAAGAGGTGCGGTATTAGGCACTACAATCGCTTCACTTTGTACATGAAGTTATGTATTAAATAGCTTGATGAAATCCCCAATTATTTCACCACCATACTTCATTTATTTCTCAAAATAATCTTTATTCTCCATGAATTTGTCCAAAATAGGGGTTAATTACTTCAATTTCTTTACTTGTTCTTCGAATTCTCTTGTAATAGGTGGTAAATTAAAATTCTCTACCAAATAATTAATGTGACTTGTCAACTGGTGCTTACTATAAATCTTAGATAAATATGAATTAATCCTCTTTGTAAGCTCTTCCTAAGTGGAATATGCTTCCTTGGTATAAAATATGACAATATAATGCACACGATCAGTGTTCTGCTCAATTTTAGAAATAATTTCAAAACCAGAGGCACTAAACAGAGCTTGAAGCTCTTCCTTAACAACACTTTGAACTAACTCAATGTCCAAAGTCTAAGAAGTATAACTAGAGGTATAAGTAATATCATAAAGAGATGATGTATGAGAATTCATAGCTTTAAGAATAGTCTCCACACAAACTTTGTACTCTAAGTTCAAAGTATTTATTGTAGAAGCAAGCCCAGTCATTTCTTTTCTCAACTTCGCAGTTCTTGCAACAATTGTATCAACCATTTTAATTAAGTTGGGTTGAATATCCTCTATCACTTTCTTTGAAAAATTAGCTGCATCAACCTCACTTATACCAACTGTCTGACTTGAAATAGAAGCTGCTTTCCCAAACTACCTCATTTATGCTATTGAAGATATGAGAAATTATAATTCATCACTCGGCTTAGTGTTTGATCTTCTATCTTGTTGAAACTCATGTACCATATAATATTGAACTGATACACTTACATCTGAACAAACTTCTTATTTAAACCTTTCAATATCTTCTTTAGTGATAAAGTTACTAGGAAGGGTCTCAGCCACTGATTCTCTTGCAACAGGTACAAAAACTTTATCATATAATCCTTCATAATCTAAACCCAGTGGTACATACCTAGGATTACTTTCCCATTAAATCATTATATCATCATCTAGAGGAGTGATAGTGTCAAGTCTTACTCTTCCAAGTTGATTCTCTTCATTAGATTGATCTCCCCTTTCTTGATCCCCCCCCCCTCAATCTAAGATCTCCTTGTTGGTTTCTCACCTTCATCATCTAGTATTCTTCTTTCATATACTAACTGAGGTATTGGAATTGCCTGAGCTTCCACTTCATCATGAACTTTATCATTTTTTTCTTACTTCAACAATAACTTCAGGAGGTTCTTCCAACCATACTTGATCCATATCTTCAACCATTTAAACATCTCCACCTTGATCATCTATATGAAGGTCATCATCACTTTCACTACTTTTATCATCATCATGTCTAGATACATCCTCTTCATTTACATTTCTATCAGTATTTTCTTCACCTTATTCATCTTTACTACCACAAATACTCCCATCATCATCACTTCCTTCTTCTTCTTCTTAAAATTCACTAGATCTAATTACATACTCCACACTTCCTGAGACGTATGCCTCCTCATATCCATTGTCATCAAGTGTGGTCTCATCAGAGGGTAAAGAAAGTGGAGGACTAGGAGGTCCAAAATAAAAACCTTTGTGAGATTTAGTGGTGTCAGGATCACTCCTATCATCGATAGGTGACCCTTGATCTCTAACTAGTGTGATAGGCTCTTATTTTTCTTCTGAAGAGTAAACAACTTTCTCATCTAGTTCCAAACCAAGATCATCCATATTCTTAGGCCTAGTTGGATGGTCCAATGGATTGAACTTATCATAAATATTATCTTCATCTTCAACCCATTATTTCTTCCATGGGTATTAGTTGATATTCATCCTTTTATAGATCCATTTACTAAGGTAGATCCCACTTCACTCATAAACAAATTATTCTCCCTCATTAACACAACCTTTCTCTTTTAACATAGCTGAGATTAACCTTGGATAAAATAGGGAATTGGTTTTGCAATAAGTTTTGATCATTTAATTCACGTACACAGTAGGGTATCTATAGAAATTTACCTTTAATCTCTTTTCTCAGTAGATAAACCAAGTAGACATCTGGATACTTCGGATGTGGAAAGTCCCCTATCCTGGGACCGATCTGATGCTGAATAAACTTGAATAGAATTATAAATTCTCCACTTAACTCTATAAAAATGGGTCATATGAGCTCATCATTATTAGTAATCTTCTTAAAACCTATCTCAAATCATAAAATATCACTCTAAGGTAGAGAACTACCCTGATAATCATCAAACACACCCTGCCTGCGGGGCACGGGTGAGTTGGTTAAAAGCAGTGGTGTCCTGACCCTGAGGTTCCGGGTTCAAGTCATCACAAGGAAACGTGCACTATATGCTAGCAAACCACTCATGGGCCCCTCTACCCCATTGGGAACTGGCCTAAGCCCAAGAGTTGGCCTTTTTGGGCCTCGCTGGGGATGTGCGGCGCGCAGGTGGGCAGGCCAGCCCAATAACTTGTTACCCAACAACATGTTTGTAGTTGGGGTTTGTCTTAGTGGTAAGCACCCCATAATTATACATGAAAATGGGGGTTCAAAACTCATTGGGTGTAGGTACTGTAGCAGTATTTTGTAGCATACTGTAGCAGTGGAGACACTGTAGCAACAGCAGGAACTGTAGTGGCGGCAGGTCACTGTAGCGATGGCAGAGTACTGTAGCAGCGGTGGGTACTATGCAGTATTGTAGAAGCACGGGTACTGTAGCAGTACTATTCACAGAATGGGATTTGAGCCAAAAAAAATGGGCCTACGGGCCATGTAATGGGCTAAATTCCCACTGGGCCTTCGGGCTATGTAATGGGTCTCCCTCTACCCAGTTAAATAGTTCTTTGCTTTACTTTAATAACAAATTAGGATTCGGCCCCAACCTTTTAAAAAAAAATAAAACACACCCTCATGAGGTACCTTAATACATTCATCCCATTCTATTAATGAAAAAGAAATTCTCTTTACATTAACTTTGGACTTAATCCAAGAAACATCAATTCCTTCTAGTAGGAACTCCACATTCATATAAAATTCATGAACTAGCTAAGGGTATAAGGGTATTTCATTACCTAAGAACCGCTCAATCCATATTTGATCATGTAGCACCCTGAGTCATAAAGACTTTCTTTTTAACATCCATTCCACAATAACCTCTTTTTTTAGAGTTAATACATGGTTCTCTAGATCAGGATTCACCGGCCCAGAAGATTTGAACGATTCCCCTTTCTATTTCTTAGTTTCACAAGACCCACCATCATCAAGATATCGCTTCACACATGCCATTCCAATTGTTCAGTTTGAAGTTCGGAAGGTGAAAGTTCGGGGGTATATAGAGTAATGGATGAGTGAGTGTAAGTTTAAAGGGGTAGAGTGGATCGACTCAAGTTTATATCATTTAGGGCTTTTGAAATCACATGTAACGAACCCGGTGGGCCTAAAGCCCAACGAACTCAGCCACACCTGAGCCCATCCCTCTGGAAGATAGCATACCCCCACCCTGAGGCACATAATAGGCCCTCACCTTAGACTATCCCAGATAACATGTGGCAGGAACTGTCCCCTGTCTGACGAGGATTTAAATTGCCTCCCCCACAACTCGAACTGGAGACCACAATCTTAACAGCCAACCGGGAGCGTTACGAGTACCAATTGGGTCGTAGATCAGTTGGTACTCGTAATGCTCCCGGTTGGATGTTAAGCCTCTGGTCTCTGGTTCGAGTTGTGGGGGAGGAAATTTAAATCCTCTTCAGATAGGGGACAGTTCCTGCCATAAGTTATCTGGGACAGTCTGAGGTGGGAGCCTGTTATCTGCCTAAGGGTGGGGGTCTGCTATCTACCAGAGGGCTGGGCTCGGGCATGGCTGAGTTTTTTGGTCTTTAGTCCCACTGGGTTCGTTACATAACAAGATCATGAAATCTTGAAACGGGTTCAACAAAAACAATGAAATAGTGTTGTTTTAGTAAAAACATAAAACGGATAAAAATAGTGATTCATTGGTGTTGTCATGACAGATTTTGCAAAACACTATCAGTGTCATCTTGACAAGGCGTTAGTGTCAGTATGACAGGGTATCGGCATGATAAAGCATCGGTATCGGAATGAAAAATGGGTCAGTATGAAAAAGTTATCATTGTTGGCATGACACAGTGTGGGTGTGAAAAAGTTATCGGTGTCGGCATGAAATTTTTAGCTTCATACTGTTAGTGTCAGTATGAAAAATTAACCAAAAAAATATCAAAGGAATAACAGTATAAGGTCCTATAGATTGATCATTCCTAACTCATGTCGGATTTAGTTCATTCTTTCAGTGTTCAATGGCTTAGTGAAAATTTCAGTAAGCTGATGTTCAGTATCAATAAACTCTAAAGTTATATCACCTTTTTGATAATGGTCTCTCAAAAAGTGATGTCTTACATTAATGTGTTTTGTCTAATAATGTGAAACAGGATTATTAGAAATATTAATATCACTTGGGTTATCACAATTTATAGGTACATGTCTGAATTGATATCCATAATCTATTAATGTGTGTTTAATCCACAAAGTTTTTGCACAACAACTACCAGTAGCTATGTATTCAGCTTCGGTAGTAGATAATGCAACAGAATTTTATTTCTTGCTACACCATGAAACTATAGACTTTCCCAAAAATTGACATGTTCTAGAGGTTATTTTTTTATCTAACTTATAGCCACTAAAATTATCATCTGAATAACTCGCCAAATCAAAATTTTACCCTCTAGGATATAATAGTCTCAGGTTGTTAGTATGTTTAAGGTATTTGAAAATCCTTTTAACAGCAAGAAGTTGATATTCATTTGGGTTTTCTTGAAAACATGCACACATGCACACACTAATTATAATATCTATCCAACTAGCAGTTAGATAGAGTAAAATTCCAATCATTCCTATATAAGTGGTTTGATCAATAGATTTACCATCTTCATTAAGGTCCAACTTACAAGTGGTAATCATCGTAGTGTCACTACTCCTAGGTCTTTCAAACATAAATTTTTTTAAAAGATACTTATTATATTTACTTTCATTCAAAACAATACCTTATTTATTTTGAAATATTTGAAATCCAATAAAGAATTTGAGTTCACCAATTAAACTCATGTCAAATTCACTTTGTATAATCTTTGAAAAATAAACACATAAATAGTTTTTAGAAGATCCAAAAATAATATCATCTACATAAATTTGTACTACTAAAATATCTTTTTAAATTTGTTTTATAAATAGAATAGGATCGTCTATACCTTTTGTAAAACCTTTAGAAATAAGAAAAGTGTTGATCCTATCATACCAAGCTCTTGGAGCTTGCTTTAAACCATATAAAGATTTTGTTAATTTAAAAATATTATTTCAAAAATGAGGGTTTTCAAAACTATGGGGTTTCAACAAAAACATACTCAACTATATACCCATTTAGGAATGCACTCTTACCATCCATTTGATAAAGTTTGAAATCTAGATGTGTTGCATAGGAAATCAGTATTCTAATGGCCTCAAGTCTAGCTACTAGTGCTTAGGTTTCTTCTTAGTCAATTCCTTTTTCTTGACTATAACATTGTGAAACCAATCTAGCTTTGTTTCTAACTATGTTACCAACTTTATATACTTTATTCCTAAACACCCATTTAGTGCCTATAGTCAAGGTGTCTTTGGATCTATCTACAATTTTCTAAAATTTGTTTATTTCAAATTTATTTAACTCTTATTTCAAATCCATCACCCAAAATTCATCATTGATAGCATCATTGATGTTCTTAGGTTCAAGTTGTGACAAAAAAATCTTGAAGTTCAACCTGATTTCTGAGAGAAGATATAGTCTGAGTTATTTTGTACAAATCTATAACTGTATCATATAAAGGATGGTTCTTGAGAGTTATAACAGTTTTATAAAACCAAGGGATAGTCACTTCAGTTTCTTCAACAAGTTCAGGTACATCATGATTAGAATCTATAGAATTTCCAGAACTTTAAGTTTTAATATATTTCTTCATAGGATGGTTAGAATATTTAGCATTGATGTACAAATTTGACATATCATCCTCAAGATTATCTAGATAGGTCTTTGACTCATGTGGATTTTTCTCATCAAACTTGACATGTAAAAATTCTTCCACACATTTGGTTCTCTTATTTAAGACTCTATAGGATTTAATAGAAATTGAATAACCTAGGAAAATTCCTTCATCACTCATGGAGGAAAATTTTTCAAGATTATCCATAGTGTTAAGAATATAGACTTTGAAACCAAAAACTTTGAAGTAGTTAACCTTGGGTTTTTTATTGTTACACAAATCGTAGGGAATTCTTTTAAGGATAGGTCTAATCAAGACTCTATTGATTATATAACATGTTGTATTGATAGATTCTGACCAAAAATATATAGGTAGGTAATAATCACTAAGAATGGTTCTAGAAATTTCTTGAAGGGTTCTATTTCTTCTTTCTACAAATCTATTTTATTAGGGTTTCTTAGGAGTATAGAATTTATGACTATAGCCATTTTTTTGAGAAAAAGGATTCAAACTCTTGGTTCTCAAACTCACATCCATGGTCACTTATTAGGGTTTTAATTTTAAGGCCACTAATATTTTCTACAATCCTATCATACCTAGTGAAATGATAGAAATCTTCACTTTGTGAGCCAAGAAGAAGGTCCAAGTATATCTATAGTAGTCATCTATAATAACATAGACATAGTGCTTCCCACTTAGACTAGAAACTCTAGAAGGTCCAAATAATTCCATGTGAACCAACTTGAGAGGATGAGAATTTGAAACATATTTATTTGGTTTGAAAGGGATTTTGTTATGTTTTACCTTTTGACAAGGATTATAGACATTGTCATTTGGAAACTAAATTTTAGGTAGATCCTTGAATAAACATTTTCTAGTAAGCTTTCTAAGTGAGTGTACATTCCATTTTCCTAATCTCTTATGCTAAATCCAAGATTATTTATGAATATCACTCAAGAAATAAAAAAATTTAGAAATTAAAGAATCTAAGTTAACAGAATAAACATTTTCATTTCTAAGAGAAAAAATACTAACTTATTTTTAGAGTTAAAAACATTGCATGAATCATTTTCAAATTTAACATTAAAACCATCATCACATAACTGATAGATACTAAGTAGATTGTATTTTAATACATCAACAAAAATTAATTTACAAATTATAACTGAGTTAGAGTTACCAATCTAGCCAAGGCCAATGATTTTTCCTTTAGAATTGTCACCAAAGGTGATATGCCCCTCATCAACAGTTATTAAGTTCTTAAATCATGAGTAATATCCTATCATGTTTCTTGATCATACACTATCCAAGTACCATAATATTTTACATAAGATCTTCAAATAGTTTTCCTATATAACATATTAGACAAGAAATGATTTTGGTACCCAAATTTGTTTGGGTCTAGTAACATTATTAATAAGAGCTTTGGGAACCCAAATTTGCTTCATCGGTTTCATTTAAGCATCATGTAATGTATTTGAAAAATAAAATTTATTTGATTTAGAAAAACATGAAAGAGTAGAATATGTTTCATAGCTGTAACTTGTAGAAAATTTTTCAAAATTGGGCATAAAACTGGATTTTCTAGATTTTGATATAAAATGATTGTCATATTTCTCTTTCCTAGTTGGTATCATATTTCAGTAGTATACTTAGGAGCTACTTGTTTACCAATCATTTTAGCTAAGAATTATTTTCAATTGGTAAGTCTTTCTATATCCTTTTTCAATTACTCATTAGTTAGTTTATGTTCATTGTTTTCCTTAAACAGTTTAGAATTTTTCTCTTTTTCTACTAAAAGTTTTGATTTAACAGTGGTATGAAAGACATGTAATTTTTTTAAAGATTTTTATTTATATTTTAGTTCATTACAATTATTTTATAAAAATTTTAAATATTCAAAAATTTCCCCATTTTTTATATTTTCATAATCATTTTCATCTCTAGAATAATAAGAATTATGTTCAGGAGAATTTAGTGTTGCCTTGGATGTTTTTGTCATAAAACACATATTTACTTTATTAGCCTTTTCATCATGAGAGGATTCTGAGTCACTTGATATGTCATCAAAAGTACTATAACTTTCCTTCATTTCCTTTTTATACTTTTTGTCCTTATCATCATACTTATACTTTTACTTTATCCTGGGATAGTCGTCCTTTACATATACCTTCCTCTTACATTCATAACAGAGTATTTCACTAGAAGTATTACTTTTCTTCTGATCCTTTTTCTAATGTCCCTTGTGATAATAATTATCTTTGTAGTTGGGCTTTCTAAATAATTTCTTTTTTTAATAAAATTTCTTAAACCTTTTGGTTATTTGAGACATCTCTTCATCATTGATTTTTGATGATTTTTCATCACTTTAACTTTTAGTTACATCATGAACTTTATCCTTCTACTCCGAGGTAGTAAATTTGAAAGCAATAGATTTTATTTTGGGTTTATCATCCTCTTATTTGTTTACATTTACTTATTCACCATACATCATCAACTTCCTATCATATAATTTACTAGAAAATTGATGATGTCACATGATTCTCTAATTGATACAAAAGTTTATATCCATCTATATGGTAAGCATCTGATTATTCTCATGATTTTCTCCTTGGCTATAGTATCTATTCCCAAAGAGATCATAGAATTCACAATTTCATTAAACCTGATATACATGTCATAAATAGGCTCATCATGCTTCATTTTAAAGTTATCATATTTAATATTATATGTGTTAAGTCTCATTTTATTAACACTAGAGGTTCCTTCATGTAAAACAAATAAAGTGTCCCAGATTTCATGGGTTGTTTTACATGTAGAAATTCTATTAAACTCTTCATCAACTAAATAATAGTAAAGGGAATTAATGGATTTGAAATTATTATTATAAGCATCCTTATTTGGGTCATCCCAAGTATTCCTATTAATAGAAGGAATCTTATATTCATTTACAATTGAATACCAAATCTCAAAACCCATACTTTTTAGGTGCATTTTCATTTTAATTTTCTATTGTAGATAATTTATTCCATTAAAGAATGGAGTTATTTTGGTAGCAGCACCTTCAAATATATTATCCATAATAAAGAGATAAAGGCTAAGTTTTAAAGAGATAGAAATTTAAAACTAACAGAAGTTTAATGATCTATAAAATATAACTCAAATCATAGTTGAAAGAGAGTTTAAAACATATTTAAAATTTGAAAACAATAATTTGAAAACATTTCTCTGATACCAAATGTTGGTCGGAGTAGGATACTCAATAAGGGGTGAATTAAGTTCCTATAAAAATTTATGTTAAAAATTTTATATAAAAGATTCCCCCAATTTAAAATAAAATTGTCCAGTTAACCATGGTAGTAAAATTATAACATCTTTGTTGTTCAAATAATTTATCAGAAGATTGATTAATTCTTAGTTATAACAATATTAGATATTGATATATCTTTTAAAACTGCTCTAATAAGTTAAAATAGTTATAATAACTATCCAAGACTAACTATCAAAGTAAAATTTATTTTTCCGAAATATGAGTTAAAATAGAGAAAGACTAAATTGAAAAACATAGTGGATATAAAATAAGAGGTTCAGTATCAAGTAGCGACTTATTCCTCTCCACTTCATGATCACCTACCACCAAGAAATCTATAAAGATAAATATTTTTTATCCACACCCTGGATCGCGGTTGACACAATAGTACACAGACTTTCCAGGTTACAAGACCTCTACCACAGTTCTTCATGGGAACAAAAATAAAATCAGGTCACACAAGACCTCTTCTACAATTCTATATGGGATAAACAAGTGTAGAAAGATAGTTTTTTTAGGATATCTATTATCCTCTAGTTTAGTGTTGTAGATAGTGTGTGTTTTTAGCACAAACACACACACTACTCAAAAGTTAAGTAAAATAGTACACAATAGAGTAGAATATAATAAGAAGGGATTAGAAATGCTCTGATTGTTGTGTAATTTAGCTCCAGACTCTTTGATGTATTAAAGTTGAATCTTGAGTCCTATTATATAAATAGACACTGAAAATAGAGTTTCTTGGAGCACTGTTTTCTATCTTTCAAGAGGGTGAGATGTTCTTCTCCTTTAGTTTTCTTGGATGCTGCAGAGATGACGGAACTTTGATGAACAGTAGTTCTCTCATTCATATAAAGTAGGAAAAAATAATTCCTTCTATGTTCTTACTTTCAGTATGTTTCCCATGGGGGTATTCTTGTATCTTCTTGTGTATGTGTGTCTACGTGTATATGTTTCTTTCATGCACTCTTCTTTGTATATATATTCTTGCAGCCCAAAAATGTGCATGTTTGAGGTAGATATTGTACCTCGTTTTTCTAAAATACTAATTTAAGATGTCTAAAAATTGTTAAATTAATTAGGTGCATTAAAATACTCAATATATGATCGTTAGAAGAAATTTTAAATAAAAGAAATTTTAAACAGTCTATTGGTGATTCCTCGGTCAGTATCTTCTTCTTTCGGTGTCTCATTTCATTGGTGTGTTAATCTATCAGTCTATCTATGCATTGGTGACTCATCTTAACTGACGATGAGTCCTTTCATCAGTAGTACTATGCGTCGTTAGGTTAGTTTCATTGGTAAGTCCTTGCATCGGTAGATCAATTTCACTATCAATGAGACAGTCGGTCTATGGATGTGTCAATTGCACTGTTAGTGAGTCATTTAATTGATATCTCCATGCATCGATAGCACCATGTGTTGGTAGCACCATGTGTCTGTAGAATCATCCATCGGTATCACTATGCATCGATAGCACCATGCATCGGTGGCACCATGCATTGGTGGGTCAGTTGAGTTGTCGGTGACTTATTTGAACTATTGGTGTCTCGTTATTTCTGTCAGTTTTAGTCTGTTATACTTAGAAAATATTTTTTTCTTAGACTATCTTACAACATAATATTATCAAAATGTATTGAATTTATATGTGATCATAGATAAACATAATTCCACATATTGAAACTTAAAAAATCATTATTGAAATGTTTAGACCTAATTAATAGGCATTGACATGATTTGTGATTATTAAAACCATTAATACAATAGTGGGAGGCCTAAAGTATCTTATGGCCCAAAAATTATGTTATTATATCATCATATTTGAACAATATTTTAAGGATGTGGAATAAGAAATAAAATAAAAATTCTTAGTTAAGAACCATACCTCTTCTTCAAAAAACCTCCTTAGGTGGGCACCAAAAACCTTATTAGGAGGGTTTGGAAATAAAAATAAAGCCTATATACATGTGGAGTAAATTAAAAAAAGATATTTTTTAGGAATTTTATAAACCAAAATGATTTTCAAGTGTAAATATAAGAGGATAGGGGTTCTCTTTTTTAACTGTGGGAGAGGGCACACTTGGCATATTTGAAAAGAAAAAGTTATATCCACATTATACACATTACAAAAGGCTCCAAAATGAACATTATAAAACCTTATATGATATAAAGTATAAATATGGTCATAAAATAGTAATTTGATAAGTTTTTAGGTCATTTTAACACTTATCTTTTTAGTTTAACCCTCAGTAAACTTATTTTAACTTTAACAGTGGTAATTAGTTTTTACTATTTTTACCATTAATTTTGAAAAAATATTAAGTTCAACTTATTATATAATATTAATTATTATTATTAAAAATATTAAATCCATTTTTTTAAATTTAACTCATAGGATTTGAAAATTTTTAATTTAAAATTATACCAATAGACGCAACGAAAAAAACAGTTTTCTAAAGTAAAGGATTTCAAAGGTGTGAAAAAAAATGTTATCAATATTCAACATGAAATTGATTTAAATGAGATATATTGTATTAATAATAATATAATTTTACTAAATTTACTTTTAAACCACTAAAAAAATATGTAACTTAGTAAATAATTTAAATGAAAATGCAGTTTTTAATAAAAATTAATGTTTTCACTATTCATTAAAAAAAATTAAACTTTTTAAAAAAATCCCAAAAATACACCCTAATATAATTTTGAAATATTTAATCCAAAAATGATGTTAATTTTTTAAAATAAAATGTATACAAGTGGGAAAAATAATTTTATTATTTTTTAATAAAAAAAATAAAAAAACATTTTTTTGAGAAAAATATATTTTCAAAACATATAAAGACTTTACTAAAAATTAAATACTTATTTATAAATATATTTTATTTATAGAAAAAATTTATATTTATTTTATAAATATGGTTATTTTTATTCATACCGCTAAGTTTAATGGCTGGTTTATAATGGTCTTATTTAAATAATAATATTAATAGTATATCGTAGTTTGTTAAAACTCGGTGTTGTGTGTAATGCGGAATATAGAATAAATTAAATTTATTAGAAAAAAATCATGAAATATTTGGGTTTTATAATAATGATATATCACTCCTTATCCCATTATCAAGTTGAATGAGTTATCATTATTAAGAAAAATTAGTGAACAATGCATCATTAATCTAAACCATAATGGAGAACGATGCATCACTTGGTGAATGAGGTATCACCAACTCTAAGTGGAGGATATACCAAAAAATTGGTTTTTAGTTGGATAATTCACCACCAAGAAAACTCTCCTAAATGGATGATGCACCAATGATATCACTCACTAGGTGGATGACACACCATCAGTATCACTTTCTTGGTGGAAGATATTCCACCATCATCATTTTTCAAGTGAATGATACACCATTAATACAACTCCCATAGGTAGATTATGCACCACCAACATCAATCTTGATGTGATCAATATACCACTGGTAATAATCTCTTAGTGGATGATTAATGTCTTTGTGGGTTTGGTGAACTATGTGAGGTATTGGATTCAAAAAACCCTCCCTTTACATTTTTCTAGGTCTTGGTGGTGTTGATAGGTAGTTTGGAGGTGTTCATGAGGCTAGGGGAGAGTTTTTTCCATTTATAAGGTCACTATTCCATGGTGGTGAGTATGGTGCTGGAAATTTTGGAGTCTTATTAGAGGTCATATAGGGTTGGCCACTTGGTACTGGGATGAACCACAGTAATTGAAATAGACTAGTCATTTGTTTCATTAAGCATGGAATTTGGATGGTCTCCTTATGAGACATGGGAAGAGTATAGGCCACTACACCTTAGTGTTGGGTGTGGTGAGGAAAAAACGGTCAAGCACTTGGTGTTATGCCATTGTGTCTAGTCAGAGCAAGTGTCTAGTTTCTAAAAAACTTTATACCATTTCATAGACAAGGCTATGTTGGTGGAAAAACTAATTTTTAAAATATTTGATAATGAGAGGGGTTCAAATATTGGATTCTAAATCTAATATTTGATTGGGCTCACCAAGGGTGTTCTGATGACACCCAGGTCATGGTGAATGCTTTCAAATCATCCTCTATAAAAAGAGGCACCCTAAATTCCTTACATAGGATTTCATTTTTATCTCAATCCCCAATCATCCCCTTGACCTATGCTTACCTTTTAGATACTTATCTTGGGTGTTTGAAAAACTTCTTTTGTCCATATTGAATCCATGAAAATAGGGGTACTCTTATTTCCTATCTATTTTCTATTATTATTGATATTCATTATTCTAATAGTTTTTTTTGGTTATGTGTGTCGTTTCTAGGTCAATTTAAAAATAGTACTTTTACCATTTTTTTCCTTGATGAATTTATACCCCAATAGCCTAATTTTTCTCCCCCCGTAGTTTTCACCCCTCCCCTCTTGGTTTGTAAGCTTCCTCCCTTCCATTTTGTTGGTTTCCTCTTTGATTCTAGTGTTTTCACTTGAGGTAAGTCCAAATCTTCTTTTTTTCTCTTCTTTCCTCATTCTCATGCCTTATTCTTCTATTTTCAAGGATATGAGTAACCCTAAAAGGGTTATTGGTAGAATATAGGGTTATTGGTAGAATATAGTGTAATTACTAGGGTTTTTGGTTTTTTTCATGTGTTTTTGGTGTTTAAGTCCTTGATTTACCTATTATGGGTGTATATCATTTATGGTGGTGAAGTTGGAAGTGAACCCAAGGTAGGTATCTATTTAATGTAATTTGACATGTATTACCTTTAAATTTCTAATTGCATTTGATTTTTTTTATTTAAATTTATAATGAAATGATTTGTACTTGATGTGTATTATATGTTTGAAGTGATTTATAGTTTATTTTGTAAATTGGGTGTTTAAGAGGTTTTTCAAAATGGATAAAGTTTTTTTAAACACCAAGTGTTTGTTAAAATGGATCAAAGAGGTTTGTGGTTTCAAATTAATTTATAATATGGTTTTAAAAATGATTTTACCTTGGAAAAATGTGTTTTAATGAAATTGGGAATTTTTTCTTATGAATTTTTCTTAAGAATTATCTTTTCTTAAATGAGAACTTTTTTGTGATTATGTTGGTATGGAGTATCACATGGGTCAATTAGGGTATGATCAAAGGGTTTTTTGAGGGACTGGTTGAGCCTTCAGAGTAAAGACTAAATGAATTTCCATTTTTGGTTTCCAAGGGACTGTGAGAGCCTTTGGGTAGGAATACCATGAGAGCTTCCATGATTGGTTTCCAAGAGACCATAAAATATCTTGGAGCTAAGCTCAAATAAGACCATAAAATCTTCCTTTATTACTTTTTCGCCTAGTATACTTGTTTAAACTCACTTATGATAGTTCTAATGGTTATATACCTATATGAAATTTACTAATTATGAATTAGTTTATATATTTTATGCATTTTATTAGTTCCTTTTTGATGTGATGATATAAAATATAACAATTTCCACTTATTTAGTTATTTGATGATGATGTTATACTTTCTCTTGCTTGTTGAGTATTTTGAGCCATGCTGGAAATTTCTTTGGAAAAGCATTTTTTATATGGAAAACCAAATATATTTCAAAAGTTTTGTTTAGAATTCAAATTTTTTCAAAGTGTTTTTGTTTTGAAAACTGATTTTAAACAAATTTATTGGTTTTTATGGGTAAAATCCTTAAATAGATTCATAGTGGTATCCTAATGGGTTATGTGCCTTACACCCTATATAAGAATTTTGGTGTGTATAGATTTAAATTTTTATGAAACAATAAAAGGAATGGGAAACATGTACAAGGGTGGCTCTACTTGATTACCATCATCCAGATTTTCTGGAGGAGATGCGGTATCATAGAGTTAGATCAGGTGGAGTATTTTTGGGGATTTTATATTTATGGCATGTATGTATAAGCATTGTTTAGTCTTTATTATTTTGTTTTGATTATAAGTCTATGAATTTATATATCATGCATATAGCCTTTTGTGGCATGCCTTTTATATTATTTTTAGTTTTGTTTATGGTATCTACTTTTATTTATTCTATACTTTTATGATATTAGTTTGGTCATCCCATTCTATGGATGGGTCATGCTGGTTTACTGTGGGATAATCCATTCCCAATATATTTTTTATTATTCTTGGTGTTTTTTTCAGACCATAGTGATGAGGAATGTGCTTCGAGCTGTGTGGAGGACCGTCACGGGTAATAGGACAGGTCGGCCTAGATTGGTTTGTTATAAAATGGTATCAGAGCCTTTTATTTGGGTGTAATTAGTAGACTAGAACTAAGCCCATCGGGACTTGGGATGTGGGAATGGGGGAGTGTCTATCCATCTTTTATTCATATCAAACCTCAAGCCACCATGGGTGGTCCAAGACTGTATTTATGTTTTAAGCCTAATTATGGGGTTTTTTGTGATATTTTTAGGTATTTCATGATCTTTTTTTGATTTCTAAAGTATGCCTAGGGGTCATTTTTGAGTTTTGGGGTGAAATAAGGGGGTTTGGAGGAGGATCACGGTTAGTGTTCAAAATTAGTAGTAATCATTTGCAGCTCGTAAGACCTTCCCTACCAACTCCAGTGAAACCCACATGGTAGGTTCATAGTTTGTCAAATCGTGTGGTCAAACCATGCACAGTGGGAAATTCTTGTAATTTTTTATTTTTTTATCCTTCTTCATTTGGATTTACTTTTGATGTCAATTTCTATTATTTTTACACATGATGAGGGTTTACTTTGGTTCTTTTGATGTGGTTTGAGATTGAATTGTTCTTGATAAAGCTTGTGTTTTGTTTATTATAGACATTTACCTATAGAATAACCTTTCCCAAGAATAGAGAGTGTATCACCCCAATAATTTACCATATTTCACTTTTATAATAAATTTAATTTTGTCGATATCTTACAAAACACATAATACTGAGTTAGTTTTAAGTGCACACAACACCTGATTTAAACAAAATGCTATTTCGTCATGTTTTTCATAGTCAATTAAATTCTATCATTTTTTAGATAATATATATAGTATATTTATATGTTATATATTCAATAAAATATTTTTACATTACTAAAATATATTTTATTAGACATAATATAAGAATAAACCCCAATTTACACATTAAATCCTATATTTTTATAAAAAATGGTTTTACCGCCTTTTAAAGGATCACTAATTTTAAATCAAAATTTTAAAAATTTTATAAATTTAATATGACAAAATAAACTTTATTTTTAAAATTTAAACATCAAAATTAGGTTAGGGTAAATTTTTGGTATTTTTCTGAGAAGTTTCATTTTTTAATGAATAGTGAAAATACTGAATTTTAAACTTCATTTTTGTATAATTTATTTATAATTTAAATTATTTTTTTATTGTTTTTAAAGATAAATTATATCAATTATATATAAATTAATCCAATTTATTTCATTGTAATCAATTTTACTTTGAAATTGGATATAAAAACTTACTGAACTTTTGAACGTTTTTACTTTAAAAACTCATTTTTTCGTCTTGTCTATGAGATTAAATTTAAATTAATTTAAAAAACTTATATTATTGGAATTTAAAAAAATAGATTCAATATTTTTAATCATAATAATTTATAATTTATAATAATATCAAATTATTTTTTTACCAAAAATATTATTAAAAGTGATTAAAATTAATTAGAGTGATTAAGAGGGAAAATAGCTTAATAAAGGACTAGAACTTAAACTTAAGAGCCCAAATGACCAATAAACTTGTTAAAAATATATTTTATGGTCATATTTAAACCCTATAATCCCTTTTAATATAATTTTACCATTATTGGATCCACTTTTCATAGGAAAAATGTGGGTGGAATTCCCTTTTCAAAAATTTACAAGGACACCACTCCACTATAAAAAGACACACACCCCTCCCATTTATTCACACATCTCAAGCCCTTTTGGTATCCCAAAATATGATAAAATAATATCCTAACATCCATCCCCTCAACCTATAATCCTTACCTTTTTTATAAATCCAACCAAGAAAGTTTTTTGGTATAAACCAAAAGGAGTTACCGGAAAAAGAGGTAACATCCTTCCACGATCTCTTTTGTTTTATTTTCCTTATCCAACACCTTAGATATTATTATTAAATGATTATATAGTAAATTAATTGTCCTAAATATATTTATAATTTTTTATTCTAAGGGTTCTACCTACACTTACACACACCTTTATTTGATGGGTAACAAACTTACCATTTAGGTGTACGGTGAGCTACCGCATCGCAAAACGGTGTCATTTTTTTTCCTTGAACACCTTTCATGGTTATTAATTGTGATATAAATTCTATTTATATATGATATATAATTTATTTATAATTTATTTATACTTATTTAATTTCTATATAACACATAACTTCAAGCTTTCCATTTTTTGGGAATACGATAACATCGTTTGTGGAAGTGTGGACTACCGCATCCACAAAGCGATGTGATTCGTTCATGATATACATGGAATTTATAAAGGATGGTTTTAATACAAATATGTAACATATATTAAATATATATTATACTGTAATTATAATATATATATCTATATATATCATTTACTTTTCATTCTTTTAAATACGGTAATGAAATGAAAGTAGTGTTCATGTGTATACACGGTCTACCATCTCCATCACCAAATTTTATGGATTATTATAAATAAATATAGAATGTATATATATGATATTTAAATAATGACTTAAATTATATATATTATAAAATAATTATCTAATTAATAATAATAACAAGTAACAAGTCAAAACATGCTCGAAAAACTAGGCAATTAACACCCAAAATAATGAAAATAATTAAACATTGTTAAAAAATAGGAAATAAGAAATTATAAGAAGATAATATATGATATTATAAATATTATTATGGTTATGTTATAAATTATTAACATTCTTAAAACCATTATATATGAGTTTAAATGACATTCACACAAAAGTAAATGAAAGGTAAGGGATTTTGTCTCAATTTACATTCCATTGAGACTTATTTGTTGTTATGCACCAATTCAATTTAATATGGTGTATATACTACCCTTTGACATGTTATATAATTAATATCCTTATTCTTGTGATATTATAATTTTCATTTAATTGTATTCCTTCATGAATATTATGATTCAAATTTTTCAAAGTGGTATGGGACACTTTGGAGTGTTTAAAGATTATTTTCCTCAAGAATGTTTTAATGATATTTCAATGGTATTTTCATTAATAAATTTCAAAAAAACATGTTGGTACTTATCCTTCACTTAGTAAATATTGATAAATACATATTATTTATTAAATAAGGATATTTGGTAAGGTGTATTGTTTATTTATTGAATCAATTATTCGATATGAGGAATGCTTTGGATAGGCAGTGATGGGTGGGGGCTAGACATTATATATCCCCTAAATGCATAGATAGGTTCTAATGAGAAAAGTAAAATTAAACTAAGTTATATCCATAGTTTTAAACCATCTTGTGAAAGTTATTAATGGTATATTTTTTCATGTGCCTCAGACATGATGTCCAATAATTAATCATTTCCTTCATAGATATTTCAGTTATTATTGTTATTATCCATGATATTTTCATATGATAAAATATATGGATGAATATCATTATCAGTTTATTAACTAAATAGAATGTATTTCAGTTATTTAACTTTCCATATTGATTATTCTTTATCTAGTTATTTAAATGGAAGGTGTTCTCACTTATTCACCTTGCCATGTTGATTTATTCTCATTGATTCATTATTAATTCTTCTATTATCATCCTTAATAATAATTTTATCTCACCCTTATTATATTTCATTTCCTTAGGATATGAATAGGAATCATTTGAATGAGTTTCAAGGATTTTGAGCTTTTATTTTTTTTATGATTTATATATTTTTCAAATGTAATATAGGTATCATGTATGTAATCTTGTTCTTAAAAACTGTAAAAATATTTGATACTTTGGGATTTGAATCATGTATCTATGATAATGTAATAAATTAATGCATTAGATTCAGGCTTCTGGGGTCAGGGATTTATCAGCAAACTTGTAAACTATATTTATAAAACATAGATTATATAACATAACCCTAATATAGACTTTGAGGATAAGTATATAATAACATCCTAAAATTTTAATATGGTAGATATTATGTGGGTCTTCCTAGAATTACATCCCTATTTATATACTACAAGTGGACGTGGTTATGGAACAGATGTACCTAGGGGTAACAACTCTGACAAGGTGTATTATGCCTAACTCGAGTGTAAACTGTTAAATGACAAGGGGCCTTACTGTACACCGAGTTTTACACTCATAGGGGATTTTTTTAGGATAATTCAGATTCTCTTTACCTACCATTATGAAGTATTTAAATGTAAAGATATCCCCAAAGAAACCAAAGTTTATGATTCTAATATTTATAATTCATAAATTTATATTATGTATTATACCTTGTTTGAAATTATACATTATGATTTTATGAGCTAGTTCAATATATTTCATTGTTTAGAAATAGAACCTGGAAGTATGAATGGTATCTATACTCATGGAAAATGTAGAGATTCCCCTTATGAGGAAACCTATATAGGTGGTATTGGAACATAGAAAATTATAGAAATATTAGGGAAACTTAATCGGGTTGCGACAAATAACCTTTCTCATATGGAAAAAACTTTTTACACAGAGATAATATCCTATGTTGGATTTCTTTATTTGATAGAACCCTCTATCTTTTAGTGGTAATACTAATCCAACTGTAGCTAATAAATGTATTAAGTATCTGTTGAAGATATTTATGCCCCCAGGATGTAGTGAAATGGAAAATTTTACAATTGAGGTGTATTTTATCCAAGGTGATGATGATCATTGGTGGTCCTTAATACAGAATATTAGGGAGGAGAAGAAATATAACTCATGGATTGTAAAATATTTAAGGATACACTCCTTGATAAATACTTCCATCATGACCAAAAAAATGAGATGAAGAGAAATTTCCTTAGCTTAAATCAAAAGGAAGAAAAAAGTTTTGTAGATTATGAAGATAACTTTACAAGGTTAGTTAGGTATGTTATGGATTACATATTCAACACATAGTAAATGTTTGAACACTTATTTTAAGGTCTTAATCCAAATATATGAAGGGAATTGGTTTATCATACTTTTTCATCATACGAAGAAATGGTTTTATGTGACATCAAGATAGAGAAGTTATTTTTTAGAATCAATATATTCAAGGTAAACCAAGACAAGAAGAGGCCATATAAGCACCATGAAAAATGGAATGAATCATAGAATAATAATAAGATTGAGTGATTTCCATATTGTGAAAACTATGGAAAAAAACACTTTGGGAAATTTTTAAAGGGACTGAAAGTTTATTAGAAGTGCAGAGATAGGTTTCACCGAGATCATGAATTCAAGGGGAAGAAACAAATAAATTATGCCTAGTTCTATAACTTTAAATAGATGGTTCACTAAACAATAAAATTCCCTAAGTTTCAAGGTAATCTACCACAAAAGAGGATAGGGGGTATGACTAAGCTTATGTAATCGCAACAGCTAAGGTAGAAGTACTCAATGACATGGTGGTAGGTACACTAATCCTATCTTAAAATTTATCCAATTCCTTATTTGATTTTGGATCATCATACTCTTTTATATCTACCCAGGTTTCTAATAAAATTATACATTTTCCTTTTAATTTAATAAGATATTTGTTAGTCAAAACTACTAAGGGAAGTCTCATTGTAACAAAGATCTATTAGGCAGTCCCAATTATGACAAATAACTATGCTTTATGTTCTAACCATGTTTTCATACCTATAGTTTACTTTGATATAATCCTCATTATGAAATGGATCTCAAAATTTTATGCCAAAATTTATTACAAGATGAAGGAAATTATGATTTTAAGGTAAGATGTAGAATCCCTTATATTTAGAGAAGAATCTTTGTCATAACCATGATTTTATTTGGAGGTGTTACTTTGTTTATTTTTGGTACCGTATTTATTATTTAGTTTATCTGGGAGTTTTTTGGGAAAATTTGGGATTTGGGGCTTGATAGTAGGTGTCACATGGTTGGTTTATAGTTATTTGAAACCATACGCTCTCCCCTAGGAAAGTGTGTGGTTAGTTTTTTCCTAGAAAGAGGAGACTGCACTATTACCTTATAGTTTGTAAAACTGTGTGGGATAACCGTGTGGCATTTTCCTCTTGGATAGTGAGGGGTACATGATTTCCTCATAGTTTTTAAAACCATGTTACATTTACATGTCATTAAAAGTGTGAAATTAATCTTTTACCCTTTCATTATTTAACCTTAAATCACCCTATTCCTTCCCTCATTCAGTTCATATGACCCTAGGAGGATCCTCCTTTCTTCATCACACCTCCCACATCTCAACTCCTTCCGTAGTGATTCTAAGGTGATTTATTAAAGTTTTGGGGATAAATCTGTAATGTATTCTCCTCCTCTCTTCTTCCTCTTCCTTATTCTTCCATTTTTATGGTGGTTTCTCTTCTCCCTTGATCTTGTGAGTCTATGGTTAATATTTCCATTATTTTAAATTATGGGTTTTTTATTTTTAGGGTTACTATTATATTTTCTTACTTATTTGTACCTTTTCCAAGTTTTTTTGTTTGTGTTTTGTTGAAGCGTTTCCATTTTGAGGTAGGTTTCAATTTTCACTTGTCCTTCAAATTTTAGAATCATTTGTTTATTTCTTTTAAAACCTAACATGGATATTAAATAGTGATTTATGATTTTTAGAGTGATTTTTTTATATGAAATTAGGTTTTTTTATTTTTTGAAGTATATGGTATTGTTTTGTTAAGTTATTCACACCAAGTGTTTGATAAATTACCCGGTTGGCCTTTTTAAGTGGATTATGTTTTTTGAAGCATGGTTTGTCTTGTAAATGTATTTTTTGAATTTAAAATTATGTTTTGGGTATATTGAATGGGTTTTCTAAGTGGTATTGGATATAAAATAGGTGTGTGTTTTTTCTTTTGAAAATGGTTTGACATGTGATGGAAATGTGTTGGTTTTCTTTTGGAAATGGGTGATTTCTCGAAGGGTTTTTGACGCCTATTTGGTACTTTTGTAAAATTGGTTGTCTTGAAAACTATCCTTGTATATTTATATTACCTTAGTTATTTTTAATGTTTTTGGAGGACCTTCAAGTAAGACTACCTTGAGATAAAATGGTTTAAAGTCAAGTGACATTCTCCTTAGGGTGACTCAGGGGGTGACTTGTTGTGTGAGTTACTTGTGTATGGTGTATGTGCATGTGATTGGATGATTTTTTGGTATTATTAGATTACCCCCACTTTAGTCTTAACATAGGAACCTAGAATATCTAGAGGATTTTTAGTGAATGTTTTCTTCACTAGATTAGGATTTTTCTCTAGCTAGTGGACCTTATCATTGACATTTCTTATCTTTAGGATAGTGCCCCTCGGTCAGACTAGGTAGGGTGTGATTAAGTGTATGGGCAAGTTGATGTCATAAGGTGAGGCATGCCTTTAGAATGAGTTAGACGTAAGTATGTTCTAGATTATTCCCCTGATATCCTAGGTTCCCGCATGACCTTTGGTGCTTATCTTTCTATGGTGGATGATTGAGATTCTTCATTGGTTGGTTACTCTTGTGCGTGCTATTTTTTCATTGCCCTTATTATGTGATTATTATTATTTTTATCTCATGTGGTGTACTTATTTGTTAAAAGTGATGATTTGGTTTTCAAAGGTTCATGTAAAAATGTTTTGAAAACTTTTTTCACTTCTTTTCCCCACTTTTTAAATGAAAACACCATCATTCTCTTTTAAAATGCTAATTTATCTTCCTTGGTAAAGAACTTAGATTTAAATAAGAAAAGGAAAATGGACCGTGTTTTGTTTTAAAGTGGAAATGTATGAAAAAAATAATTTTTTATATTATATTTCAAACATGAAATTGATGTTTCTTTAATTAAATGGGATTCATTGGTAATAGATTTTTTGGGCATGCCAACTGAGTTTTAATACTCACATCTATAGTTCTTCTTATTTTTAGATTTTGGTGCAGGATTTGGCTTGGTTTTGACCGCCATGGATGATTGTTGGTTTTGGTATCAAATACTAACCCTTGAGGTCACATGAAGATGTTGTGGCCATCAGGTTTAGTTAGGGTTTTTTTTAGATTTTTTGTATTTTCAGTTTTTTATAAATGATATTCATATTGGTAATGGTATTTATTTTGGGATGCTCAATTTATTTTTCATTGTTTAGTTTATTTTATATTGAAAAAAAAAATTCGATTGGTTACTTTGTTGATTCCCCAACACTATTTAACATCCTAGGATGATTGATAACTCAACTTATTCCTTGTCTCGGTCTAACTTGGGTGATCAGTTTAGGTTTGACCCGGGTTGGTTCATGATAAAATGGTATTAGAGGAAGGTTGGTTCTTTATAGGACCCATCTTTCATATCACCCTTTGTTATTTAGGATATCAACATAGATGGAGCAGGACTTTTAGAACTTAGGGTGTAGGTATGAGGGAGTTTCTTTCCAACACTTTTATTTTTGAACCTTGGGTTTCCATGCCAATTCGGGTTTTTTTGGTTTCTCTAGTTCTTGATGGTTGTTTGATATTTGGGATATGAAATAGGAGTTGTGATAGTGGTATCGATGAGATTGAAGGGCCTAGAAATCTATGTAGACACAAGGAAAAAGTCCTGAATAACTCTCATGTATGGTGGTGTGATTGGAATATGGTCACTAACCATATGGACAAGTCATACATAAACACTAGTTTCCCCTTGTTAGTTGTTTTGGGTAGCACTTGATTCTTAAATTGTTTTGAAATTGTGAAAACTGGATTTTAAGTGGTAACGGTTTGGATTTTTGGAAGATGGAAAATGGATTTTTAAATTTATTTTGAAGAAAGATTTAGAAATATGAATTTTTATAAAAATCATTGGGTAAAACGGGGGTGGATTTATCGAAATTGGTTGTTTGGAAATAAAAGTTTATTTTAAAGTGGGTTTTATAAATTTGTTTTAAACCAGAGTAAATTTTGATGAAATGAGTTTCTAATCAAATTATTATTATTGAAAAGAGAATCTTTGAGTTGATGTAAATGTTTTAAATGGGATGAATTGGGTTTTTTGAAGGAGTTTATGTGATTTTATTTTTTAGTGGAATAAAATTGATTAAAGTATAGAGTTTGAAGATGGTTTTTAACTTGGTGGTTAGTGATATTTTAAAAATGTTTTGTGAAATTTAAAAATTTAAGTATATTGAGAATTTGAAACTTGGTTTAAACATTTTATTTTGAAAATGGAAAAAAATACCTTTGGTATCCTTATGGGTCCTCACATGCATGTATGTGTTTGGTAAAGTGGATGGTTGATGGCATAAGGGTATGGGTGCTCATATTGGAATGGGAATATATGTGTGTGAGGATCCATGTAATACCATTTGTGAGGGTCAAATTTACCAAGTTTGTTTACTTTTCAAAAGTGTTCTTAAGAGTAAAATATGTGATTTTTAAAAAAACTAGTGGTTGTGTGGTTTGTTTTCTTGTGATTTGGGAAATGTTGTTTAAGTGGGGTTTTGAGTTTGAGATCTTGATAGTGAATTGATTTTTATTGAGTTCTTGGTTTTCTTATTATAAAGTTTTCACCCCCACCAAAGATTCGATGGATATTTAAGGTGTAGCTATGGGTAGTTCACCATTAGAAACCCCTCCAGTTGATCAACCCATAGACTTCCATCTTGAGTTTCGAAATTTTAACCCTCCTCACTTTTATGGTTAAGAGGATCCTCTTGAAGTGGAAGAGTGGATGTGAATAATAGAAAGGATATTCAGTTTCCTTGATTTGTGTGGGTCTCTAAAGGTGAATTTCACAACCTTTATGCTTGAAGGTCTAACCTAGAAGTGGTGGAAGTCGGTCTCTTAAACCAAGCCTCAAGAAGGTATTACCTCATAGTTCTTCAAGGATTCATTCATCCGGTGGTATTTCTCAGAGGTATTGAAGGTGAATAAGGGGATTGATGTGTTATTTCTACAATAAGGTGATGGATCGGTGTTAGAGTTATTTTTTCATTTTTTTATCTAGTTCCTTACCTTCCAGAGTGGGCTGAAGACGATTCCTTGAAGGCTCGACACTTTGACAATGGGTTTCATCTTGATCTACAGTTGAAGGTGTCAGAGTTTGGTCTAACATCCTTTGCTGAAATGGTGAGGAAAGCTGTTCAGGTTGAAGTTTTGTTAGAATGAGTGCTTAAGGTAGTCAACATTCCTCCAATCTATAGAAGAAGTAAATTTATTTCCAATAATGATATGGGTAATCATCTTGAAGTTGTTGGTGTTGATCGTGGAATTAAAAGTCCTATAGATCTTTTGTTCGGTTATTCTAAGCATAGTATCATGTTGTGTCATCAGTGTAGAAATATAGATTAAAATAATCCATCATGTATGAGTTCTATGAATAATTTTTATACCTATGGATGCCTAGGTCACTTGTAACGGTTCTATCGGGTTGTTTCCAGGAAGCTGTGTGGAGATGGATCCACCCCTTCAAAAAAAATTCAATCCCATTTATAGGATTAAGGTGTTGTTTTAGGATTCTTTTAAATTCCCTTTCTATATAATGATTCTATTGTTGTAATGGTTGTGTTAGGTGGTGTTTTGTGGTGTTTTATTTTCTTTAAATTATAAAATTAGATGTTAAAGATCACTTGAGAACTTCTGTTTTAATGGGGAAAAAATTTCTTTTTGAAATTCTTATTTTTTATATTCTAAGTGGAGGTGTGTTTCATGTGTATTGTGTTCCTTTTTTTTCTTATTCGGGTGAAATAGAATGATGTGTGTACATCTTCTAAATCCATATCTTATTGAAAGTTCCTTGTTGGAGTAAAGTGAGTCTCATGGTATGTCATGTTCTTTTGGTTTTACATGGGGTGATTTGTGGCTGATCGTGACACAAAAATAATGATTTTTGATTAGGGATTATCAGATCCTGACTACGGGGCATCATATGCTTCAAGACATCAAGGCTCTAGTTATAGGTCCCGGAGTGAATCTCTTCATACATTCAGGAATCATTGGAGGTGTTGGGAACCTTGACTCAGATGTAGTCTCCACCATTGGGGTGTATCCAGTTTAATTTTTCTTCTTATAGTTTTCCTTATAATTGTAAGTCTCTCCTAGTTGAAAAAAGATTGGTGGTCTTATCCTTGTGCAATTCCAGTGGTTGTGCCTTTTCAAAATGTGAATCTCTGACTAGTTTTCCTTATGTGGTTATCCTGTGTGATTCTGTTTTGGTTTTGGTTTGTGATCATTTTAAGATGGTTTCATCTTGTGGATATGATGAATCATGGATTGGTTTGCCACTTGGTTTGGAGTTTCTTTCATAATCCCCCCCCCATGTGGTGGTAGGTTTGGTCTATGTGGGGAGTTCCCAGTTTGGTATATGTGTGGAGTTCTCGATTTGTTCTATATGGGGAGTTACTAGTTTGGTATGTTTGGGGAGTTCCTAGTTTGGTCTGTGTGGGGAGTTCCTGGATTGTTCCATGTTGGGTTTCTTATGTCAGTCAGTGCTAGTTGGTTTATAATGGTGGGGAGTCCATTTCAGCCTCATGTGTTAGTAATTTGGTTTAGTCTCTAGTGTATCTTGAAAATGGGTAGTTTCATTTAGGGTTCATGGGTCTGATTATTTCCTTCTGAGTGAACATTTGGATTTTGGAGTATTCCCAAGGGTCTTGTTTGAAGCAAGGTTATAGAATTCATAACTCAAGTTTTCCATCATTTTTTGGGAAGTGGTTTTGGATCATTGGATCATTCTAGGTAAGAGGTGTAAGCTATGTTTATAAGTGGTTGATATATTCTTTGATTTGAGTATTTGAATCATGTGATCATGTGAACCTTGTCCTTTGAATCAATCAACTGGATATGTTGTAGATTTTGGAGGGTAGAAAGAATAATGGTGGGGAGAATTATCACATTCATGATTTTATTTTGAGGTGTTACTTTGTTTATAATTGGTCTTATGTTTATTATTTAGTTTCTACTTGAGTTTTTTGTGAAAAGTGGGGATTTTGAGCCTGACAGCAGGTGGTACACAGTAGGCACCTGATTAGAGGAAACTATGTGCCCTCCCCTAGGAAAGTGTGTCGACTGTTTCCTTCTGGATAGAGGAGACTACACTATTTCCTCATAGCTTGGAAAACCATGTGGGATAACCAAGAGACATGTTCCTCTTAGATATTGAGGGATAAATTTTTGCCACATAGTTTGGAAAACCATATAGGAAAACCCTACAACTTATCCAAGATATTAAAAGTGTGAAATTCCTCTTCTAACCTCTTCGGAATTTTATCCCAAATCACTCTATTCCTTTCCCCATTCAATTCATACAACCCTAGGAGGATCCTCCCTTCTTCCTCATTCCTTCCACCTTCTTCCATGGTGATTATAAGGTGATTTCTTCAAGTTTTGGGACTAAAATTTCAAGGTATTCTCCTCCTCTCTTCTTCCTCTTCCTTCTTCTTCTATTTTTGTTATGGTTCCTCTTCTACATCAATATTTTGAGTCTAGAATTCAAGTTTACCTTATTTTAAAGTAGGGGTTATATGTTTTTAGGGTTCCTCTTGGATATTTTTTTTTCTTTAGACCTTTGTGTGGTATTTTCGGGTGGGCGTTGTTGAAGTGCCATGGGTTTGAGGTAGGTTTCCCTTTGCACTTGACCATTAATTTTTAGAATCATTGGTTTCATTCTTTTCAAACATTCCTTGGATATAAAATAGTGATATATGATTTTTTAGAATAATTTTTTGATATTCAATTAGGTGGTTTTATTGATTTTTTTGAAGTATATGGTATTATTTTTTTAAGCTATGCACACCAAGTGTTTGATAAATTTCTCAGTTGGCCTTTGCAATTGTATTGTGGTTTTTGAAGCATGATTTGGATTGTAAATGTATTTTTGGCATTTTAAATGATGGTTTGGGTTTCTTGAATGGGTTTTCCAAGTGGTTTTGGATTTAAAAGAGGTGTGCATTTTACTTTTGAAAATGGTTTGTCTTGTGATGGAAATGTGTTGGTTTCCTTTTGGAAAAGGTTAATTTCTCGAAGGGTGTTTGAGGCCCATTTGGAACTTTTGTTGATTTTTTTGTCTTGAAAACTCTACTTGGATAATTCACTTGCCTTGGATATGTTTAATGTTATGAGAGGGACTCAAAGTAGGAATCCCTTGTGATCAAGTACTTGAAAGAAAAGGGACTTGTTTCTTGGGGTGACTCGGGGGTGACTTGTTGTGTAAGTTTTTTGGGTATGATGTATTTTCATGTGATTGGATGCTCGTTTGGAATTTTTGGATCACCTCCACTTTATTCTTGACATGGTAACCTGACATATCTAGAAGATTTTTTATGAACGGTTTTTGTACTATCTAAGGATTTTTCTCTATCTAGTGGCCCTTAGAGTGGATATTTCTTCACTTTAGGATAGTACCCCTCAGTTAGACCATGTAGGGTGTGATTAAGCTTGTGGGTGAGTTAATTTCATCGAGTGAGGAATTCATTTAGGATGAGTTAGATTTAAGTATGTTCTAGATTATTCTCTTGAGCTCCTAGGTTCTTCCATGTCCTTTAGCACTTAGTTTTCTGTGGCGGGTGATTTAGATTCTTTGTTGTTTGGTCACTCTTGTGCATGCTATTTTTATATTTCCCTTGTTATGTGATTATTGTTGTTTTTCTCTCATGTGGTGTAATGATTTTAAAAAATTGATGATTTGGTTTTCAAAGGTTTGTGTAAATATATTTTGAAAACGTTTTTCACTTCCTTTTCCCCCTTTTTAAATGAAAATTCCATCATTATCCTTTAAAATTATTATGTATCTTCCTTGGTAAAGAACCTGGATTTAAATGAGAAAAGGTAAATGGATTGTGTTTTGTTTTAAAGTGGAAATGTGAGAAAAAATAACTTTTTTATTTTGTATTTCAAACCTAAAATTTATTTTTCTTCATTTAATGGGTATTCATTGGGAATAGATTTTTTGGGAATTCCTACAGAGTTTTAATACTCACACCTATATTTATTTCTTTTTTTAGCTTTTTGTACAGGTTCTAGATTGGTTTTGATCATTGTGGGTGATGGTTGGTTTTGGTATTAGAGAGTGACCCTTAGGGTCACATGGAGATGTTGTGGTCATCATGTTCAGTTTGGGTTTTTTTATTCGATTTGTTGTATTTTCAATTTTTGTATAAATGTTCAGTTTGGTAATGGTATTTATTTTGAGATGCTCTATTTATTTTCACTATTCAGTTTATTTTATATTGGGAGAAATCATTCACTTTGTTACTCTGTTGATGTCCCGACACTAGTTTCCAGCTTGGGAGTATTGGGAACGCCTCTCAGGCCTTGTCTTGGGCTGACTTGGGTGACCAGTTCGGGGTCAAACTGGGTTAGTTCATGACAATCTTCCTCACTTGATTCTTATCTATATCCACCCCCAGTAGCTCTACTAAATGATATTATTAGAGAAGAAGAGAAAAAAACATCTAGTTATGAAGAAGTTAATATTCAAATTGAGGATATTCCTATTGTATAGAAATACATCGATGTATTTCCTGAGGAATTACCTGAACATCCCTCAGAGTGTGAAGTTGAATTTTTCATTGATTCAATCCCTAATATAGGGAAATTATCAAATACTCCCTATATAATTATCATTTTAGAATTATTGGAATTGAAGAAACAACTGGATGATTTGGGTAATAAGATATTTTTAAATGTTTTTTATTTTTCATGTATGATTTTTGGATATTATATGGTTTATTTTTGAAACCATGCACTCAAACAGCGTGTGATTATGAGGCTAAATGTTCCCATAATAAATTTTTAAAATATATTAAATAGATCACATGTGTGGTTTTCTTGAAAAAGTGGAATAACATCTAAATATATGCTTCGATCATAAATCTGAGGGCATTGTTTAACTCAGAACACAAGATTTACCCTAGGCGCGGATTAACATTAATCGACATGGGTGATTTGTGAAAAAGTCATCACGAGCACTGTAATGAATAAAATTATTTTATTTCATTTGCATTGACACAATGACTAACAATATTTAAATAGATTGTTATGAATAATTTTTAGGGTTAGCCGCATAACCCTAAATCCTTGGAGAGAAATATTGGAGAGAGGCTTGGAGAATCCTCTCAGGCAAAAAAATGACGGAATTTTGGATTAAATATTGACACACCTTAGATTTAATGGATCTTGTCAACAATGAAGAGGATGCATTTTTCTTTGTCAGTGATCGAATAGAATTGAGGTAGGGTGGGTGTTTTGATTTAGTTATTCCTTGTTCTTTATTTCTTCGTCAAATGTGCACCAATCAATGAACAGATTGATCTTTGGTTTGATCGTCTTGTGGGATGGGCTTATTTGAGGCATTTTGATAGGAGATTTATCTTATGATTTAATCATATTTTATTTTTGTTTTAACCAAAAAAACAATATTGAAATGAAAATCAACTGAGGTTCATTCATCATGATTGATTTGTGTTTTTCTCCTTTGATTCATCATTCTTCACAGGCATTCTTCATTTGGGCTGCAACTGAACTTATCCTAGTCAATTGATCATTGTTCACCCATTTCTTGGAAAAATGATCTGATATCGTATATTTGGGATTGTCACGGCATATTGGATTTATGACGATGGATACATAGTGATTTGGATTATGAAGGATACCTGAATTCTCATTCTTCGGTGCTCTTTGGTGCACAACAAAGAACAACAATTTGATCCATTTTATTAGAAGATATGATGATGAAATGCGTTGTTAAATGATGGAATGGATTGAATGAGCTAGGATATTCTTTTTCATGGAAACAAGATCACCAGATTAAAGGTTGGAGGCATCAAATAGAACACCGATAGAGGATCTAAGATTCTGCAAAATCCCAAAAAACACGGTGTGTAAACTGGATCTACACGCTGTGTGGAACCTCTAAGTGGTGGCTAGGGTTCTGGAGGAAGTTAAAAATCAAACAGAATGTTACCCATGTCACACGGCATTTGGTCCCTCCCCAGATACTCAGTGTGTACTTTGGGAAGTACATGGACACAGGGTGGAGTACATGGGCTTCCTACATGGTGTGTACTCCCCCACATGACACGGGTTGGACTAAGTACACGGGCTAAGCCATATACTGGTACACAGACATGGGTAAATGGGATGAAGTCATGTACTTTCACATGGGTAGAGTACATGGTATTCCAACATGGTGTGTACTACTACACGAACATGGTGTGATGCCACGAGTCATTTATCCAAGCAGAACCCGGAGTCAAGGGACACAACTTGTAACCCCTATACATGTCTTGTACTCTTTTCTACATGGCTTAGAGCCCTTATACTTAGTTACTTTAAAAAGTTTCATTAGGGATCTTTCCCCTAATTCTTTTCCTAAAGTTTTAAATAGTATCATTTCCTACTCCTGGGACAACGATCCCATCAGCAGGACTTCTTAGATAGAGTCATTAGAATCTCTTCAAGAGGCCTAAAGTGAGATCCTCTATTCATCTTCATGACCTATGTGGAGTTCTTGGTATCAATGTGACTAACACTGCATGGGCATCGATCCTATACTTAGCGGCTTAATCTAGATTAAGTTTTTTGGTATCACTCCATGGCCCTGGCTATGATCCTAATCTTTGTATCATATCTCTTCAGACTATCAGTGTATTCTTTCTCATGACGAGACCCGATGAGCAGTACCTATTAGAAAAATGTTATCAGTTCTATTAGAGTCATGGATGTGTTATCCTAGATTGGTACTTCATGGAATCTTTAAGCTATAATCTCGGTTCGGTATACTATAGTTGTGCCTTGCCTCTAGATTGTGTGTCTTGGTTGATTATATCTATATATTCTTTTTATATGTGTTTTAGACATATACCTATGTGGTGCTGACTATATTTATTTTTTTATATGCATTTTGGTTTTGGGGTGCCCTAATGAGTATTTTTACACTCACCCCTACATAGGATTTTCCCGAATATGTTGTTTCTTGTGTAGATGATCGACCTTTTGACAGAGTCCTAAGAAGACTAGGACCATATGGTGCTTAGTGAGATCAGACAGACTAAGGTGTGTTCTTGTAGCTTTTAGAAAATAGTTTTAGTACCTTTTCTTCCAGGTTATACTTGTGTTACAGACTCTTTGTGGTGGGATTTTATTTGGCCCTATCTACTTTCCTTTACTTCCTATCATACTCTTGTTGTGGGATATAAATGTATGCATTCATTTTTTGTTTATTTGTTTTTTTATTTTATCATTTTGTGGGATTGAATATATGTGTGTGTGTGTGTACAAGTACTTATTCAATGCCTCCCATTTTAGTTATATTCCTACTCAACGCTAGTCACTAGCCCCTGGCCTATTAGAGGTGGGCTTAGGGAGTTGTGACATGGGACCCACTAGGATAGGTCGTGATAGAGTGGTATCAGAGCTGTTCAGTTCTAATTTAGGATTGGGAGTATGTGTGATCATTTTTAGGCAATGGTGTTAGGTGTTTTGATTTCAACTTTTGGGCTAGGGACTCTAGTGTAGGGGTGACAGATGATGTATCCATACACCAGGACTCTAATAACCTACTTTTTGACTCTGTACATGAGAACATTGGTTTCATGGAAAACAATGGTACATGAATCATATAGGAATGGGTTCTGGTTCCATGTCCTTCTTGAGTCAGCTCTCCAGATATACTCATTTATTTTGGTACATCTTGTTTGTTTTAGGATGCCTTTGAAACATATACCAGCTAGGATTCAGCATGATGATCATGAGTATGATCCCCTCAGTTATGAGACATCGATATATGGACCATTTTCTGAGATGTTACCTCTATGTGGTGCACCATCCATACCGCCACCGATAGAGTAGCACATGGTACCCACAGTACCGGTGGATGAGGTGTGCAGGTTGAGCACGCTTCATGAATTCTAAAGATAGTGGCCCCTCATGATCTAAGGAGAGCCTGACCCATAGGTGGTTGAAGACTTTTTTGATGTGTTAACCTAATTTTTTCATCTATTCAGGACACTAGTAGATTATATGGTGGTCCTGGAGGCAAGACTTCTTCATATCTTAGCAAGATGATGGTGAAATTTGGTTACCTAGACTTATAAAGAGGTGAATATTTCATGGGCATAGTTCAAGCATATTTTCAGGGAGTTATTACCAGCTACACTAAGGTTTGTGTGTATCTAGGAGCTTCTGAAGCTTAAACATAGAAGCATGACTATAGTTGAGTATTCATCAAGGATTACTAACCTCTCCATGTACTCGATAGATATGGTTTGAGATTATTTATTTAGGGATCAAACCTTTTAGTAAGGTTTGAATAGATACATATGATCCATCTTTATCCCTCTATGAATTCCTACCTATGTTGGGGTGATAGAGTTAGATTTTATGGTCAAAAGTTTCATGGATGAGCAGATACAGCTACTGGTTTTCAGAAGTGGGAAAGCATGAGCAGAGATCGTGGTAGTAGGGAGATAATGTCATTCTCAGAGACCTATACATGGGATACATTTCAGTAAGAGGTTTTAGGATATAGGATCTATAGTATAGGGATCACAGGGTGGATCTAGTGAGCCCAGAGAGAGGTGATGATGCTTAAGTGACAGCAGGGGACATCTCGCCTGAGATTGTCTGACCCATTATACTGATGATAGAGAAACCATGGATGGACCACTGAGGCAGAGATAGTAGTAGGCGTGGGTAGTTATGTAGGGTGTTCGACATGGCATAGAATCTAGGAGAGTAGAAGTAGGTGGTTTACATTTCAACTTATTACCACCACCACCCCCGGGTGGTCCACTCTAGGCTCAGGGAGCTAGAGGACAAGGGTGGGGACAGCTGTAAAAGGCAGAGGATTATGACCCAAGGACTCTAGGAATGATTAGAGGTATGATATGTATCTTTTCTAAATTATATTTAGTATTTATAGACATGGTTTATAGTAATTATTTTCTTACCACATGTCTTTTTCGAGACTTAGAGATTCCGGTTGAACTGTTGACTCGACCCTTACACATGGAGACTCCTAATAGAGAAGACTCAGTGATCAAGAACTTATACTGATAGTGTGACCTGACTCTTAGAGGTGATAGTTTAAATTTGAATCTCTTGGTATAATTATAGAGTCCTTATGACTTCATTCCTGGTATGGATTGGTTTTCTATAGTCCATGACCAGATTGACTGTTTTAGGTGAATGATGTGGTGTGTCCGTAGTAATAGGATCAGGTTCTCATTTTTCAGTGAAAAGGAAACCCAAGAAGCATAGGATGGACTCATGCATAGGATGGTTCATCTGATTACTCATTAGTTTTCTATCCTGACCATTGGTGCAGTGGATGTTATGAGTTTCTAATTTCCTACAGTGATGGTGGAGTATGAGGACATCTTTCTCAAAGATGTTTTAGGTTTACCTCTCTATCGATATATATAATTCTGAATTAACCTACACCCTGGTATGGAAATGATATATATATATGATATCATATCTAATGTATCCCACAAAGCTTTGTGATTTGAGGGTGTAGTTGGAGGACTTATAGAGTAAGGGCTTCATGATACCCAGTGTTTCACCCTAGGCAGCCCCGGTTTTATTTTCCATTAAGGGAGACAGGATATTGAGGTTTTTTGTGTACTACTGGTACTTGAACCAAGTGACCATGAATAATAGGAATCCACTATCAAGGATCAATGACCTCTTTGATCATTTAAGATTGGCACAGTGGTTCTCAAAGATTGACCTCAGATCAGTCTATCACCAGTTGCGTGTACAAGATAAGGATATACCAAATATGGAATTTCATATGTCATTATAGTCACTATGAGTACTTGGTAATTCCCTTTTACATGATGAAACCCATAGTAGTTTTCATGGGACTCATGAACTGGATCTTTCATCCTTACTTAGACCGGTTCTTGGTAGTCTTCATAGATGATGTCCTTGTGTACTTAGAGTCTGAGGAGGAGCACACGAGACACTTAGGATTGTTCTAGAAATACTATGAGAGCATCATATTTACAAAAATATCTAAAATTATCAGTTATAGATATAGTTGGTCCACTTTATAGGACATTTTATCTCAGCAGATGGAGTGGCAGTGGACTCAGACAAGGTCTAGGTGGTGTTAGCTTGGGATCCACCTAAGAGCGTGATAGATGAGTGAAGCTTCCCTAGGTTGGAAGGATATTACCAGAGATTCATACCTAACTTCCCAATGATATCAGAATCCATGATATTTTTTAATTGAAATGGGAATCCTTTCATATGGATAGAGAGGTGACAGTAGGATTTTCAATAGTTGAGGTAGAGTTTGATAAGCACTCCCATCTTGAGATTACTAGAGGAAGGTGTCATGTACGTAGTATTATATGATCCATCAGGAACCAAGATTGGATGTGATATGATATAGAGGAAAGAATCTATTTCCTATGGTTCACACCACTTGATACCACATGAGAAAAACTACATGACCAATGATCTTGAGTTAGTAGTGGTAGTCTTTGCTGTGAAGATGTGTCGACACTACCTGATGGGTGAGAAGTTTATCATATACTCTGATCACAAGATTCTCAAGTATATCTTCTCTCAAAAATATCGTAACTTGAGATAGATTCCATGGCTATAGTTCCTCCAGGATTATGATTTTCAAATTTTCTATAATCATGGGAAGGGGAATGTGTTAGAAGATTCTCTTAGCATGATATCTTGTTTGTAGTTACAGAGTGAAGTGTCAGAGTAGTTGGCCTCGTTGTAGCTATCCTTTTTGGAGGTAGATGGAGAATATTACCTCCAATTGATGTTTTTCACCCCACCACTCTTACAGCAATTCAGGGAGTCACATCTTAAGGATACTGACTTTGAGACCCTACATGCTCAAATATCAATAGGGCATGCTCCTGATGAAGTTTCTAAAGGTGGGGAGCACATCATTCTTTTCAAATGATGAATGATGGTACCAGTGATTTTGAAAGAGGAGTTTCTAATATAGCTTCATAAATCTTCTTTGGAGGTACATCCAAGTGTGTAAAATATGTACCAAGACCTATGATGTTAGTTTTGGGGGCCAGGGATGAAGAAAAGAGTTTAGATTTCATCTCTTGATACCTTACTTGTTATCAAGTGAAGTCTACATACCAAGTTCCAACGGGCTTGACCCAACCCCTTTAGGTACAAGAATGGAAGTGGGATGGGATATCTATGGACTTCGTAAAAGGATTAACACATATTCCCAGGGGACACGTTTCCATATTGGTGATCGTAGATCAACTCACCAAGTAGTCCCACTTCTTATCTATTTGATAGCAAAGTTTTTTAGAGAGATTGAGATGTCTATATGTGTATGAGATAGTTCGACTCCATGGAGATCCATCAAAGATTATTTTTGATCATGATGATTGCTTTACATCCCAGTTTTGGAAGGGATTATAGGAGGTATTTGGGACCCATTTAAGCTTGATCATAGCATTTCACCCCCAAACCAATGGCCAGACTGAGTGGACCATTCAAGTTCTGGAGGACATGTTGTGAGCTTACATGTTGAAATTTGTCCATAATTTAGAGGATCACCTACCACTAGTGGAGTTTGCATAAAATAACCGATGTCATTCCACCATCAGTATGGAACCATTCGGGGTCTTATAAAAGAGATCCTGCAGGTCACCACTTTGCTGAACTAACCTAGGAGAGTTAGCACTCATGGGTTTGTAATTGGTGGGAGCTATAACAGAGAAGGTGCAGATCATCCAGGAGTGGATGAATACTGCACAAATTCATCAAAAGTCTTATATTGATAGGTGATATAGGCCTTTGGAGTTTTAATAAGGAGACCATGTGTTCCTATGGGTTTCACCTCGATGTGGATTATAGAGATTTGTTCGGGGTAGAAAGCTATCTCTAAGGTTCATCTGCCCTTTCCAAATATTCCTTAGAGTTGGTGAGGTGTCATACTACTTAGATCTACCTCCATAGTTATACTAGGTACACGACGCCTTCCACGTGTTTCAGATGAGGAGGTATGTTCATGACCCATCGCACATCAGGAACTAAGGTGAGATGGACATCGAGGATGGAGCGACCTTTGCTGGGTACATGGTAGAGATCAACAATCGGTAGGAGAGGATCCTTCATGGATGATTGATTCATTTGGTGTGTTTTTTATGGAAGTAAGGGAATCTTTAGGAGAGAACATGGGAGCAGGAGGCTCATATTCATTCTCAGTACCCACATCTTTTTTAGTAGCCCTTATTTTGGATTTTCGGGGATGTAAATACTCAAGGTTGAGAGAATTTAATGTCTCTTATTTTCCGTATATATTTTTTATATATTATATAGATTATTTTTCAAACCATTTTCTGAGACGATGTGATATTCTGAGGCCCGGTATGCCCAAAATAAATTTTTGAAATATATTAAATAGCACACATGTGAAATTTTAATGAAAAGGTGGAATAAGTTCTAAATGGGTGTCAGGATCAGAAATATGATGGAACCATTAAACTCGTAACATGAGGTTTACCCTAGGCATGAATTAACATTATTTGGTGTGGGCCTTTAATGGAAAAGTTGTCATGAGGGATAAAATGAATAAAATTATTTAATAAAATTATTTTGTTTTGTTTTCATTGACGCAGCGACTAACAATACTTAAATATATTATAACAAAGAATTTATAGTCTTATTTGTATAACCCTAGATCCTTGGATAGGATTTTTGGAGAGAGCCTTGGATAATCCTCTCAGGAGAACGATGATGGAATTTTTGATTGAAGATCGACGCACCTCATATTTGACGGATCTTTTCAACAATAATGAAGATGAAATGTTCTTCATCAGTGATTGAACCAAATTTAGGTAGGGAATGTGTTTTAATTTAGTTACTCCCCATTATGGATTTATTTGGTGAATGTAGACCAATTAATGAATAGATTGATATACGGTTTGATCGTCTTATGGGATGGACTTATTTTTAGGGTTTTGATGGGAGATTTATCTTGTGATTTAATCTAATTCTATTTTAATTATAATGTAAATGAACTAATATCAAACCAAATATTTATTTCAAGTTTTATTCCTCTTGATTTATTTGTGATTTTCTATCCCAATTCATCATCCATCATGGGAATTCTTTGTTCGGCCCGTGACTCTAATTATCTTTATTGATTGATCATTGTGCACCCATTTCTTAGCATAAAAATACAATATCGTAGATATGGGATTATCATGGCATGAAGTAGGTGTGATGATAGAGATAGACTGATTAATATGATGTAGGATACCTGAATTCTCATTCTTCAGCGTTCTTCAGTGCACAATGAAGAATGATCATTTGATCCATTTTTCAAGTAGATCTAATGATTAAACACATTGTTCAATGATGGCATGGAATAAAAGATATTGAATCTTCATTTTTTGTGGCGATATGATCATCGGATTGAAGGCTGGAGGCATTGGATCGAACAAGGACAGTGGATATGGGATTCTACAAAATCCCAAACAACACAGCATATAAACCGGATCTACATGTCATGTAGGGCCCCCTAAGAGATAGCTAGGTTTATGGAGGAAGTTAAACATCACACAATGTGTGAACCCTATCACATAGCATGTGGTATCTCCCTAAATACTTGGCATGTACTTTGGGAAGTACATTGATACGGGGTGGAGTACACGGGTTTCCTACACAACTTGTACTCCCCCGCACAACATGGGTTGGACCAGTACATGGGATAATTCATGTACTAGTACGTGAACATGGGTACATGGGTAGAGTACACAGGATGCCTACACAATATGTACTATTACATGGACATAGTTTGATGACACAGGACGTTTAAATGGGTAGAACTCGGGGTCAAGGGACATGGTGTGTAACCGCTCCACACACTATGTACTATTTTATAAATTGATTAGAGACCTTTCCTCAATTACTTAGATAAGTTTTGTTAGGACTTGTTCCCATTATTCTTTCCTTGAAGGTTGGTATAGTATCGTTTTCTACTCCTAGGAAAATTCTCTCTTTAACATGAATTTTTAGATAGAGTCGTTGGAATCCCTTCAAGAGGCCCAGAGTGAGATCCCATATTCATATTTGTGCCTTAGGTAGAGTTCTTAGTATTGATGTGACCAACAATATATAGGAATTTATCCTCTACTTAGTAGGTTCATCCGTATTGAGTTTGTTGGTATCACCCAATGGCCCTAGTTGTGATCCTCATCTGTGTATCATATCTTTTTAGACTATTAGCATGTTCTTTCTCATGATGAGACCTGACGAGCAGTAACTCTTGGATGGACATCATCAGTACTATCAGAATTAGGAGTGTGTTCTACCAGATGAGTGCTTCATGGAATATTAAATCTAGAATACTAGGTCAGTATGCTACGGTTGTGCCTTGCCTCTAGACTATGTGTATTGTTGAGTATATCTAGATATTGTTATTATATGTGTTGTAGACATATACCTGTGTTGAGATGACTGTATTTACTTTGTTATGTTCTTTGTGTTTTGGAGGTTTCATACTGAGTATTGTCATACTCACCCATGCATAGGCTTTACCCACACATTTCATTTATTGTGTAGATGATCGACCTTTTGATAGAGTCCTAGGAAGACCAGGACTAGGCAATTCTTAGTGAGATCAAATAGTACGAGGTGTGTTCCTAAGGATTTTAGACAACAATCCCAATACCTTTTATTTTAGGTTGGAATTTTGTTATAGAATCTTTGTGGTGGGATTATATTTGGCCCAATTTAATTTCTTTTACTTCCTATAATACTCTAGTTGTGGGATATAAATGTATTCATGCATTGGTTGTTTAGTTGTTTTTACATTTCAGCATTTTGTGGGCTTGGAGATGTGTGTGTATGTGTGTCTAGGTACTTCGAAAATGCCACCAATGATATTGATATTCCTAGTTGGTTCTAGTCACCAGGGCTTATCCTATTGGAGGTGATCTTGGGGAGTCATGGCATATGCCCAACTCAAACGGGTCTTGATAGATTTATTCTCCCTAGTGTTTCACCATGGGGAGCCCATATTCTCTTTATTAAGATGATAAATGGATTCATGGGGTTGTGCATTGATTATAGGGATATAAATGCTATTAAAATAAATAACAAGTACCCTCTACATCACATTTATGACCTATTTGATCAACTTCATGGATTCCAATATTATTCAAAGATTGATCTTGGTTATAGTTATCACTAATTGTGAGTAAAGAAGGAATATATTCTAAAGAAAGATTTTCAAATGAGGTATGCACAGTATGAGTTTACAGAAATTCCATTTGGATTTACTAATGAAACCTCTGTTTTTATGGACCTAAAGAACAAATTATTTAAGGAATATCTAAATGATTTTGTTGTGGTATTCATTAATGATATTTTGGTGTATTATAAAACCTATGAGGACCATGAAAATAACTTGTGGATCATTATTAAGACTCTTATAAGGGAATAGATATATGGTAAATTTAGTAAGTGTGATTTATAGTTTCAAGAAGTTTCGTTAATTGGCCATATTGTCTCCAAGGATAGAATATCAGTTGATCCTGAAAAGACAAATGAAATTAGAGAATGGCCTACACCAATAAACATAACTAAGGTGCATAGTTTCATTAGTTTAGTAGGTTATTATCAGTGATTATTTCAGAATTTTTCCTAATTGGATAACCCATTTACCAAGCTTACAAATAAAGGGGTTAAGTTTGTCTGGAAAAAGGAATGTGAATAATTATTTAATGAACTAAATAAAAGATTATTCAATTATCCTATTTTGAATTTACCATCTGGAAGTGATGGGTTTTTCATATATAGTAATTCAATGAAGAAGGGACTTGTTTTTTTTTCTTAATGAAAAATGATAAAGTTATTGCATATGCGTCAAGACAATTGAAGACTCATGAATAGAACTCTCCAACCCAGATATTAAGTTAGTGGCTATAATTTTCACTTTGAAAATATGAATACATTATATCTATAGTGAAAGATGTGAGATATACATGGATCATAAAATTATGAAATACATTTTCTTACAGATTGAGCTCAACATGAGAAAAAGGTGATGGATCTAGCTACTCAAGGATTATGATTTCTCAATACACTACCACCCAGGGAAAGAAAATAAGGTAACAAATGAATTGAGTATGAAGGATCATGGAATTTTAACTGAAATGAAAATTAAAAAGGATCCTATGTTCATGGATCTAGTAAAGATGGATATGGGAATTTCTAAGGAAGCAAATACATTAATAATTTTTCAAATGATTGAAAACCCATATTTATTATAGAATATAAAGAATTCTCAATCTGATGATGATAACTTTCAAAAGAAAATTAAAGAAGACTTTTTCTGTGAAGATGGTGTTCTAAAATTTGGAAAAATATTTTATGTTCCATCTGTACCTAAGCTAAAAAGGTAATTTTTGTATGATTTTAATATCTCAAATTTCATTACACATCCTGGTAGAACAAATATGTATAGGGAATTGAAGGAACATTTTTTTGTGGTATAACATGAAGCAGGAAATTGATAATTATGTGTCTCAGTTCTTGGTTTATAAACAAGTGAAATTTGTGAGGTAGAATAATAAAGGAGTCTTATAACCTCTTTCTATTCCTATGTGAAAATGGGATGAAATTGTTATGGAATTTTTAATGGGACTACCAAAGACTCTTAGAAATAATGATGCAATGTGGGTTATCATTGATCTCCTAACCAAATATACATATTTCCTTACTATAAAAGAAGATATTATACTTGATCACCTCACAAGGCTCTATATTAATGAATTTGTAAGACTTTACAGTACAACTCTATCAATTGTTTTTGATTGAGATCTATTCATTACATTGAAATTATTGAAAAGTCTTTAGAAGGATCTTGACACTGAGCTCTATTTGAGAACTGACTACCATACTCAAACTAATGGATAGTCTAAAATAATGATTCAAACAATGGGATACATATTAATTTCATGATCACTCTACTTTAAAGGTGTGTGGTATCAGTACTTAACTTTGGTAGAGTTTTACTATAATAATAATTTTCATTAAAGTATTAAAATGGAGTTATATGAATCATTATATGGAAAGATATGTCGTACACCAACTTGTTGGGATGAAGTTGGTGAAAGGAAACTCTTAGAACTAGAAATTATTGAATATGTGATGACAAAGGTAAAGGATATTCAGGATTATATTAAATCATCACAAAGTAGAAAAAAGAGTTATGCTGATAATAAAAGGAAATATTTAGAGTTCCAAGTGGAGATCATGTTTTCTTGAAACTATCTTAATGTAAGGGTATTATAAGGTTTGGTAAGAAAGGTAAACTGATCCCCAAGTACATCATATTCTTTGATATTCTTGAAAGAGTTGGAGTTTTTTCTTATTTTTTGGAAATTCTACCAAATCTCTCAAAGGTACATGATGAAGGACCATGGGACACCCTAAGAGGGGGTGAATTAGGGTTTAAAATTTTCTTTCAAAATGTTGGATCTTGATCCCTTTTTAGAAGGAACCTGTTAGACCTGTCATATATACACATGCAAAGAGAAGACAAAGCAATTTTTACTTGGTTCACTGCTAAGGGATGGTCCAAGGAGCATACGCCAACAAGATGTCGGTCGTACCAAAGTCCACTAATCTTTACTAGTTTGTGTATTACAAAGGTTCAGTCACAGTCACTCTGTTCTAGGCTCACTGCCTTTACAATGGTTCAAGGATAGCTCATTGCGTCCCTTGGATCACTTCCATCAACTCCCCCTAGCGCACTGACTTGAGAGAAGTCTAACTCGGTTTATAGACTTGAAGGTCGCTTCAATAGATTTTCATTGAAGTGTTTATCTCTATTCAGAATGAGACACTACTTGCATCGAAGTCCAGAATTGATGCACTTGAAAGCACTGAACTGCTGAACAGGATATTCAGAACATGTAATCAGCTTACACTAAAAATTACGTGAAACACCTACCCTATGCGTGAAAGATCTTACTTTTGCAAGAAATATTTCCTTTTCATAAAAGATCCAATATTGGAATGAAATATTTGACTTTTGTGCACAAGATTATCTTTGGCGTGCAAGATTAACCCTCTTCCAATCTTTCACATGAAAATCTTTCGTGCGGAAGATCAACCAAATTTTCATTGAAAAATTCTTAAGTATTCCATGGGGGTAGGTTCCTATTTATAGGCCTCTATGACCCTATACAAAAGTTTATAATGTGTCTTTTTCGTTGCGTGCAAGATTCTTCATGATCATGCAAAAACCCCTTTTGACGTCACATTGGGTGCGTAATATTCTTTTGTGCAACCTCGTCTTTCACGCACATTTAAGTCTTGCACACACTTTTTTCTTTGCCATATTTTGATGCATTGATCCCAAATTAGGCCTTACCCTCAAATTCATAAACACCCTTTAAACTTGCATGCAACTCTCTTTTCCAAACACACATTTCTCCATTTTCTGATTTTCAGGCCCAAAAATTTGGCAAACACTGGGAAATGATGATACCTTCAATATTGTTGTCCTCTTGAACTATATGATCCATTTCCTGGAAAACATTCTGAACTTCCAATGAGTATTGACAACAAACACAAACCATAATCCATTTCCTGCATATAAATGTTGTGGTTCCAACAATCCCCCCTTTGGGTTTGTTGGAAATCTCTAGATAAATTTAATAGATCACCAGCCACAAGAAAAACCTGAAATGAAAGAATAAACTCAGACAACACTCTAAGTTTACATGAGCAATTATTAGTGTAGAAAACAATATGGGAATATTTAATTGGGTTCCCATGTTTTTTAATTCTTAAAGATGCCCAAGTTATTCTCTTACTGTGTCACAGAAGCATTACATGCCCTGAATGTATTCCTTCTCCTCCTAACACTAAATTATCATCGTGTCACAGAATCATTACATGTCCATTACATGTGTCCTGAATTTATTCCTTCTCCCCCATTGACAATAAACACAAATAATAATATTTGTTCATTGTACAGCTCAAAACACCCCTTGGATAGTATCTCCCCCATAAACCAACATCGAATCCACAAATAGATTAAAAATAGTTAACATAACTAGGGATATGGTAATTTCGTAACCTCCTTATGTACTAGGAGGTGGCTAAACTCCGAGGTTCAACTAATATTTCTCAAACACATCTGCTGACAGTGGCTTGGTCAGGATATCAGCCACTTGCTCATCAGTTCCTACATGATTTATTTTAATCATATCTTGTTCAACTTTTTCCTTGATAAAGTGATATCTGATTTCAATATGTTTTATATGAGAATGCTGAAAAGGATTCTTTATAAGATCAATTGTGTTCTTTTTATCATAATAAGTCACCATTGTTTGTTTCACCTCATCACCAATATCTATTAGTTGTTTTTATATCCACAGTAGTTGAGTTCATGCCTTTGTAGTGGAGATATACTCAGCTTCAGTAGTACTAAGAGAAGTACTTTATTGTTTCTTTCTCAACCATCCAACATATTTCTTCCCAATATAGAATGCACCACCACTCGTGTACTTTCGGCCAACTATATCTCTAGCCCAGTCAGCATCAGAAAATGTTGATAGTTCATTATCTCTTCCTGTAGCAAATTATAACCCATAATTATGAGTACCTTGAATGTACCTCATGATTCTTTTCATGGTCTCCATATGTTCCTCCTTTTGATTACTCTGAAAGCGGGACACTAAGCATGTTGCAAAGACAATGTCTGGTTATGTCACTTTTAGGTACAGTAAGCTTCTTATAATTCTCCTATACATTGTGGGATCCACAGATGTCCCATCCTCATGCTTTCCGAGTTTTATTCCAATCTCAATCGAAGTTTCCATTGGTTTGGAATCTTTCATATTGAGTTTCTTTATCATATCTATTTCATACTTTTACTGAGAAATGAAATTTTAATTCATATTATGAGTCACCTTCAACCCTAAAAAGTATGTGAGTTCACCAATCATGGACATTTCAAATTCTGATTTCATGTGATTGGAAAATTCATCCACTAATCCCTTCCTATTTCCACTGAAAATAATATCATCCACTTATACCAATACCATAAACCAATCCTTTTGATAATTCTTCACATAGATATTGTGATACACTCCCCCTCTTTTAAACTCAAGCTTTCTTAGATAAGAGTCCAACTAAGGGTACCATGCTCGTGGTGCCTGTTTCAAGCCATAGAGAGATTTCTTTAATTTACAAACCTTCATTTCATCATTTCCAAGAAAGAACCTCATGGGTTGTTCGATGTATACTTCTTATTAAAAAACTCCATTTAAGAATGATTTCTTGACATCCATTTGATAAACTTCATAACCTATTTGGATTTCCATGGAAATAAAAAACCTGATTTACTCCAGTCTTTCTATTGGATAAAATGTATCTTAAACATCAATGCCTTCAACTTGTGATTATTCTTTACAAACCAATTTCTCCTTGTTTCTGACCACATTTCCATACTCGACAAATTTTTTCTTGAAGATCCACTTTGTACCTATCACATTGTGACCTTCTGGTCTCTTGACTAAGTCCCATGTCTAATTCTTGTCAATCTAATCTAACTCTTCATTTATGGCTTTCACCCATGATTCATCCTTTGCAGCTTCTTCAAATGAGGATGGTTCCACGACTAACAGAAATATAGATTGTGTATTATTCATTATTCTCCTTATTTGTGTGAGTGTTGTCCAATCCCTAAAAATGTTGGATTGATCAATTTTTTCTCTACAATTCCTCCTTTTATATTCAACTAAATTCTATCCAGTTCAGGTTTCCTCTTCAGATTCTTCTTCTAAGTAAACATTATGATGTGACTCGTGAGAGTTTTGTACACCTTTCTCTATTTCTTTATTTTCATTTGATCCATGTTGACCTTCTTCCTCATATTCTATCACATCAATATACGAATTCCTTGAATCATTTGAGGTTTTATCTTCAATGATCTTAACATCGTTTCTTTCCACAATCCTTCCCAAATGCTTTTTGAAACACTTGTAGGCTTTTCTTCTCATTGAGTATCCAAGGAAAATTCCTTCATCTGCATTGTCACCATAATTCTCTTGATTTCCTTCTTTATTTTTTATGAAACATTTACCTTCAAAAATACAAAAGTATTTCAAATAGGGCTTCCTTCCACGCCACAGTTCATATGGTGTCTTCGTTTCACCCATATAAAATCCCTGTTCGATTTTTAATATACATTAAAGCTTGAATATCCTCTTTACAGTAATGTTGAGGAATACGAATCTCAATTAGCATAGTTCTTTCCATGTTGTTCACCTGTAGATTTCTATGCTCATCAACTCCATTTTGATGTGTATTTATCACAGTAGCTACCTCATGTTGTATCTCACGCTTCTCAAGGTAATTTTCAAATTCAATGGATGTGTATTCCCCTCCATTGTCAGAACGTAACACTTTGATTGTTCATCTAGTATCATTCTTAGAGATTCGATGATATGTCTTCATGTAGTCAAGAACTTTTAATTTCCTATGTATAACCATTTCACATGCCATTATACTATAATCATATATGAAAATGAAGAAGTACCTTTATCTATGAGTTTTGGTAACATTTATCAGGCCACATACGTCTGTATGAATGAGATCAAGAAGATGAGATTCCCTTTTCTTCTTTGGAAAATATGAACTGTAAACTATCTTCCTCTGAATGAAAGCATCACAAGACTTTTCATGATCACGCTTCAAGTTGGGAATATCTATCATAATATTCAGTTTTGATATCTTCTCCATGTCTTGTTGATTGATGTTCCCCAATATTTGATGCCACAAGTTGTTTTCTTATTCAACTTTCATATAGAAAATGTTTTCTTTACTATCAACCTGATATAGGTTTCCTTCTATTCTGCATCCTTTCATAATTGAATATATTTTCTTTCCCTTGATAGTACAGCCTTTCTGATTAAAAGTAACAATAAGTCCTCGGTCATAGAGTTTACTCACACTGAAGAGATTATGATGTAGGCCATCCACATAAAGGACTAAAGTTTTCTTTATCTCTCCATTATCTAGTTCAGTACTTCCACTACCTTTGATATCCAGAGCTCCATCATTACCAAATCATATTGTTCCATCAACCCTCCTCTTGACATTCGTTAACAAGTATGCATTACCTGTTATATGATATGAACAACCGCTATCCAGAATCTAGGTGTTATTTCTTTTTGTTACTTTGAGGGTTACCTCTACAAGGTTGGATTTCTCAACATTATTTTTTTATTTCCATGAGACATTGTATTGAGTGTAGGACACTTATGGTCATTCAATTCTCTCTTCTACTTACATGGGTTCTTCATATTTAAAATCTTTTTCTAAAGTATAAAACCTATTTGTAAGAGCAACACTATCTTGTAGAAGAGATTTGACTTTTCTTGAACTTCTATATGAGGTATCCATGTACCTCCTCTATCTGTAATAAATGGATTTATATCCAAAGTTAAAACAACAAAAACAATATCCATATAAATTTTTTCTTCTGTAAGTAGTAGGATATGATTGTTTTTCTTCTTTATTGAAATCCTAGATCTCTCCCATTCAAATAGATCCTTGTCTCTTCATAATATGACATAGTATGACCCATATATCCATATAACTAACACTTCATGAGAGGGAATGTCTTATCACTTATATTTTTCTGCATTCTTTCTTCCTTGGGAAAAATTTTTGACTGAATATTATTCCTAGAAGCTTGAGGATAGTCTTATGTTATCCTTTTAGTTTGATTTAAGGGTCTCTTTTTCATCACTTCTGGTGGTTTTATAACATGATCAACTTTCATCTTTCGTTTATTCTGGTCCATTTTATTTTCATCATTTAATTTTTTTGGCATTGCAACCGATTCCACTATTTCCCATGTGTGTGGGTATTTGATCACTCAAAATATTTTTAACTCCATCAAACCCATGTTTTTCTCTCTCCAGCAGCTCAGCATCTGAGAACCTACCAAATTTTATTTTCTTATTTGATTCTTTTGAACTTGATTCACTTTTTTACATACTCCTAAGAGTAATAACTTCTTCTTCAAGTCCCCTAATAGTTTTGGACTTCTCCTTCAGTCTCGAGGTAAGATCATTGATGACCTTTTCTTGTTATTCAATTCTAAGATTTAGTTCCACTACATCATCTATCCTTGTGAGTATTGATGATTGTACTTTCACAAGTTCTTCCAATCATTCAATTTCATATTCAAGATGATCAACATATTATGATGATTCTTACACCATTTCTTTCCACTTATTGCATCTCTTACACTTATTCTCAAGATTAAAAAAAATCTTTGTTAAGTTGTAACTTGGGATCGGTATTAGTTGTCAACTGGTTATCTATAGCTTTATCTATTGATGGTTCTTATTTTTCAATGGTAGCCATCATGGAAGCATAGTTTCTAGTTTTAAATTATGGTTATTCTTCCTCACAGATTTCATTATCATCGCCTTCCTCTTCAAAGAAAAAACTCTTATTTTTTACTTTATTTCTATATTTGAAGTCTCCATTTTTTAAAAACCTTTTCTGAGGCTTCTCAATGTGTTCAACTTATCTTTCTTCATCTTCTAACTTTCTTGATCACTAAGAGGCAATCTTCCCAACTTTTCCACAACGAAAGTAACCCATAGGAAACTTCTATTTTAAATTTCCCTTTTCCCTTCTAGAACTTCTTGGAAATGAGAGAAATAATTTATTTTTCCTCATCATCTTCACCACTAATATATTTTAAAAATTTTAGTTTACATGGCTTTGAACTCTATTTCCTTACTCACTCGAGCCGTAGCATCTTCTTTCTTGACTCTCATTTCATATTCCACTAGGATTCTTAGCAAATCATCTAGAGAAAGTTTGTAAAGATATCTTTCCTCAAGAGCTGACACCTTTTCATTTTATAGGGGTGGAAGTCTTCTCAATATTTTATTTACAATTTCAACATATTTTATTTCATTGCCTAAACCTCGAACTTCTCCAACCACTTCAGTAATTATATTGAAGAAGGATTCTGCATTCTTATCAGGATGCATCTTTATATCGTCAAACCTATTGTGCAAGACTTGTAATCTCACCTCCTTAACTTTTATATCTCCTTCATAAATATTTTCAAGTTTATCCCACATGAAATTTGCTGAGGTGAAACTCATCACCTTTAGATAGATCTGATTAAAAAGGCCTATAGTGAGAGCATTCTGCGATTCAGCGTCTGCATCAAGAATTTTTGTATCTGCTTCAGTCATATCCATCCCTGCTGGATTAGTAACTTATATTCCTTGAAAATTAGAAAACAGAACTTCCATTACAAGAGATATTAGATGATATCTCATTCTTTTCTTCCAGATCTGAAAATTACTTTCATCAAAGAGGGGGACTCCCCTGACATTGGTTGAATTCTCTATGACGTTAAGACTGATCAAACACTAGGAACCACCCCTCTGATACCACTTTAAGGACCCTGGGACACCCTTATAGGGGGTGAATTAGGGTGTCAAATTTTCTTTCAAAATGTTATATCTTGTTCCCTTTTTATAAGGAACCGATTAGACCTGTCAGACATACACATGAAAAGAGAAAACAAATCAATTTTTACATGGTTTACCACTAAGGGCTAGTCCATGGAGCATATGCTGAAAAGTTTTCGGTCATACAAAATTACACTAATATTCAATAGTTTTTGTATTACATAGTTTTGTTCACAGTCACTCTATTTCAAGATCACTGCCTTCACAATAGTTCAGGGATTGCTCATTGCATCCCTCAGATCACTTCCATCGACTCCCCTGAGATCACTGCCTTGAGATAAGTCTAACTCTGTTTATCAATTTAAAGGTCACTTCAATAGATTTTTCATTTAAGTATTTATCTCTATTCATAAGGAGACACTTCTTTCATTGAAGTCTAGAATTGATGCACTTGAAAAAATTGAACCACTAAACTGGATATTTAGAACATGTAATCAGCTTACACTGATAATTGCACACAACACCTACCTTGTGCATGCATGATCTTACTTTTGTGTGCAATATTTCCTTTTCGTGGAAGATCCACTATTGGTGCACAAGATTTTTCTTCCGTACACAAGATTAGCTTTGGTGCACAAGATTAACCCTCTTCCAATCTTTTGTGTACAAATATTTCATGCGGAAGATCAACCAGATTTTTATTGCCAAATTCTTAAGTCTTTTATGGGGGTAGGTGCCTATTTATAGGCCTCAATGACCCTGAATGAAGGTTTCCAATGTGTCTTTTTCTATTTGTTCAAGATTCTTCATGAGCACGCAAAACCCCTTTTGACGTCGTGTTGGGCACGTAAGATTATTCTACGCAACCTCTTCTTTTGTGCACATTTAATTCTTGCACTCACTTTTTTCCTTTGCCATATTTTGATGCACTAATCCCAAATTAGTCCTTGCACGCAACTTTCTAAACACCCTTTAAACTTGTGTGCAATTCCCTTTTCCAAACACAAATTTCTCCATTTTCTTATTTTTAGGCCCAAAAATTTGGAAAACATTGGGAAATGATGCCACCTTCAATATTGTTGTCTACTTAAACTATATGATCCCTTTCTTGAAAAAAAATTCTGAAATTCCAATAAGGATTGAAAATAAAAACAAACCATACTCCATTTCATGCCTAGAATGGTTATGGTTCCAACACACGATGTGTTCCATATATCTATGCTACGGAAGTACATTCCAAACCCAACACATGTGCTCGTCTTTGATGAAATAGAGTTGGAACTTGACATTTCATACTGTGAAGAACCCATCCAGATTCCTGATACTAGAGAGAAATTATTGAGGAATCGGGTGACTCATTTGGTAAAGGTGCACTGGATAAATCAAAAAATGGAATAAGCAACATGGGAATCATAGGATTCTATGAAGGAGAACTACTCACATATTTTTAGAAGGTAATAGCCCTAAAATTTTGAGGGTGAAATTTTTATAGGAGGGAAGAACATATCACCCCAAGAATTTACCATATTTTCCTTTTAAAATAAATTTAATTTTGTAGATATCTTGAAAAACATGTAATACTAAGTTATTTTACAGTGCACACAACACCTGATTTAAGCAAAACACTATTTAGTCATGTTTTGCAGAGTCAATTAAATTCTAACACCTTTTAGAGAATTTATATAGTAAATTTATATGTTATATATGAGATAAAATATTTTTACATTCATCAAATATATTTTATTAGGCATAAGATTAGAAAAACCCAATTTTACACATTAAAAACTATATTTTTATAAAATTATATTTACTACCTTTTAATTGCACACCTATTTTAAATATAAATTTTGGAAATTTTATAAATGAAATATTAAAAAATAAAATTAATTTTTGAAATTAAAACATAAAAATTAGTTTAGGGTGAATTTTTGGTATTTTTTAGAGAAATTTTATTTTTTTAATGAATAGTGAAAAATACTGAATTTTAATTCAAAAATAATTTTTCATATAATTTATTTATAAGGTTAAATTATGTTCATAATTGGTTATAAAGTTAAATTAGATAAATTATACATAAATTAATTCAATTTAGTTCATTTTAATCAATTTCACTTTGAAATTTGATATAAAAACTTACCAAAATTTTGAACATTTTTACTTTAAAAATCAGCTTTATCATCCCATTTGTGAGATTAAATTTAAATTAATGTCTGGAAATTATATGATTGGAGTTTGAAAAAATGGATTCCATGTTTTTAATTAGAATAATTTATAATTTATAACAATTTCAACTAATTTTTTGACAAAAAATATTAGTAAAAGAGATTAAAATTAATTACAGAGATAAAGAGGAAAATTAGCTTAATAAGGGACTAAACCTTAAACTTAAGGGCCAAAATGACCTAAATTTTTTTTAAAAAGATATTATCTAGAAAAATTTAGACCTTATCATCCCTTTTCATTTATTTTTACCATTATTGGATCCACTTTTCATATGAAAAACTTGGTTGGAATTCCCTTTTCAAAAATTTACAGGAATGCCACTCCTCCTCTACTATAAAAAGGTACTCACCCCTCCCATTTATTCACAGCTATAAATCCCTTTGTATCACAAAAAATATGATAAAATAATCTCCCAAAATCTCTCCCCTCAAACTATAATCCTCACCTTGGGCATAAATTTAACCAAGTAAGTGTTTTGGTATAAACCAAAAAAAGTTACCCGAAAAAGACGTAACATCCTTCCATAAGCTCGTTTGTTTTATTTTCCTTATCCACCCACTTAACTATTATTATTACATTATTATATAATAACTTTAGTATCCTCAATATAATTATATTTTTTTATCATAAGTTTTTTACTTACACTTACACACACCTCCATCTAATGGGTAATTAACTTACTATTTATGTGTACGATAAACTACCACCTCGCAAAATGATGTCGTTCATTTTTCCTTTACCACCTCTCATGGTTGGTAACTATGATATAAAAGTTAATTATATATGAAATATATTATATTTTTAATGTATTTATAAATTTTTAATTTTTATATAACACATACCTTCATGTTTTCCATTTTGTGGGAATGCGATAACCACATTTGTGGAAGTGTGGACTACCGCCGCCTCAAAGTGATGTGATTTATTCATTATATACGTGGAATGTATAAAGTATGATTTTAAAAAAAATATGTAACATGTATGAAATAAATTTTATACTTTAATTATAATATAAATATATATCATTTACTTTTTATTCTTTTAAATATGGTAAATAAATGAAAGTAGTGTTCATGTGTATATACGGCCTACCGTCTCCATGAATTGTGCATTTCATTTCCTATATCCAAATTTTATAGATTATCATAAATACATATATACTGGATATATATGATATTTATTTCATGTTTTACATTCTTGAGATGATGAAATCATGATATAATTAATAATAACAACAAGTAACAATTCAAAACATACTCAAAAAATTAGGTAATTAACACCTGAAATAGTAAAAATAATGAAAGTTTATTAACAAATGGGTAATAAGATATTATAAGAAGATTATATATGATATTATAAATATTATTATGGTTATGTTATAAATTATTAACATGATTAAAACCATTATAAATTATTTTGAGGAACATTCACCCAAAAAGAAATACAAGGTAAGGGATTTCATTACAATTTACATTCCATTGAGACTTATTTATTATTATGAACCAATTCACTTCTATATGGTGTACATATTACCCTTTGACATATCATATCATGAATATTATTATTCTCATGATAATATAATTTTAATTTAATGTTATTTCTTCATGGGTATTATGATTCAAATGTTTCAAAGTGTTATGGGAAACTTTGGAGTGTTTAAAGATTATTTTCCTCAAGAATGTTTTAACGGTATTTCAATGGTATTTTCATTCATCAAAATTAAAAACCCTTATTATTACTTATCCTCTATAGAGTAAATATTAATAAATCTGTATTATTTATTCAATATGGATATTTGTTAAGGCATATTTTTTATTGATTGAATCAATTATTTGATATGAATAATGCTTTAAACAGTTAGTGACTGGTGGGTCCCAGACTTTATATAGCCCATAATACATTGATAGGTTCTCATAAGACAAATAATTTGGAAAAATTAAATTATTTTCTACTCATAGTTTTAAACCATCTTGTGAAAGTTCTTGACGGTATAGGTTTTCATAAGCCTGAGATATGATGTTCAATAATTAAGCATTTTCTTCATAGATATTTCAATTATTATAATTATTAATCTTGATATTTTTATATTATAAAATATATGGATGAATTTAATTCTCAATTTATTGACTAAATGGAATTTGTTTGAGTTATTTACCTTTCTATATTGATTATTCCTTATCTAGTTATTTAAATGGAATTTGTTCTAATTTATTCACCTTTCCATGTTGATTTATTATCATTGATCCATTACTTATTCCATTATACTCACCCTTACTAATCATTTGAGCTCACCCTTATTATGTTTACTTTCCACAGGTTATGAATATGAATACTTTTAATGGTTTTCATGGATGTTGAGATTTTATTTTTTTTATGCTTTATTTATTTTCCAAATTTAATATAGGTATCATGTATGTAATCTTATTTTTTAAAATGGCTAAACTATTTGGTCCCTTGGTATTTTAATCTTATATCTATGTAAAAGTAATAAATTAATGCACCACCTCTAGCCTTTTAGGGTTGGGTAATTACAGAGAGTGTACAGCGGAAAATACCCTGCAGGAAAATCCACTTATTGATGAGACTCTAGTGGATTTTATGATTCAAACAATCCAATTCTTGGGTTAAGTGGGAGGTTGAGTATAGGCATGGATAATGGATCATATCTAGGAGTTTATGAGATAAAATCCACTGGTGTTCTATGGAGATAAGGGACCCAATGAGCCTAAAAGTAGTTGGATAATATCCAGTGAATCTTTGAGTTCTTGAAGACCCCTAAGACCTATAAAATGGTATTCTCCACATATGTGCTAGAAGGATTGGGTAGTAAGTGGTGAGATTTGATGGTTCTCTCAAAGAGACAAAAAGACCTCATGTGGACCACTTTAAAGGTGGATTTAAGTTGTAAGTTATACCCAAAGACCTTGAGGGTGGTGAAGGATAGTGAGTTCATGAAGTTATAGAAATAGGATTATTCGGTGATGGAGTATGCCAATCACTTTATTGAATCAGTCCATGTCTCTTAGGATCTTCTCATGATCAATTACCTTAAAGCTTGTAATTTTGAGATGGGCATGAGTCCTAAGATTAGATATTTGATAATATTTATTTTTATATTATCCTATTCAGAGGTGGTTGATAAGTAATCTATGTAAGAGACTGATTTGAAGGGAAAGATAAGACTTGGTGGTGTTACTTTAGTGAGAGGAAACCAAAGTTCTTCATTAAGGTATAAGTGGAAGTGGTATGAGACTCATTGGGGTAGTGGAAAGAGTGTCCATCAGTCATTAGGTTCAGCTCTTGTGGCTTCTTCAGGGTGTAAGAATGATGAATATTATCAATTTTGGAAGTTTGTACATAGTAGATTATTTCTCAGAGACTATGAGAATGTTCCACCAGTGTGGACAGTCATGGCATGTCCAGTACTTCTTTTAGTTGACTTCATGGGGGAGCGGCATGAGATCCACTTTCTAGAAGGTATCTTAGGTATAGTTAGAGGCTTACGGGGGTGAAGGATATCACCCTCATGATAAGGGATATTATCACTAAGGTAAGAATGTGTAGGGAAGGTATGATCCTGGGAATATCCATGTAGTAGAGTTTGTTTTAAGGGACTCGGATTCTAGGATGCCTACCATGAGGGGTACGATTTTTATTACTTCTTCCATGGAATAAGTTTTATTTGACATTAGTGCATCCCATTCCTTTATTTCACTAAAATTTATATATTATTTGGTTGTTAAATCTAAATTTATGTCATATGTTATGAATTTTATGACCCTATTGGGTAGGAGGAAAGGGAAAGGTTTCAAGTGCCCAGAGTACCATGTTTTGGATGTCAGCATGTAAGTTATCTAGGACTTCCTTATTTTGGACCTGGATGTTCTCAAAATTATAATCGGCATGGATCAGTTGATCAGTTTCATGGTTCTAGTCAATTTTTCTTACCAAAATGTCTAGTTTATTACTCCTAATAGGATCATTCATGTATTACATAATGAATGGGATCTGTGATTATGGAGGGAGGGACCAGATGCTTTAGATTTTGGGTTATTCTCATGTCAACTATCTAGGATGTTTCTCAAGGATTTTGTGTATAGTTTAATAGGATAACTTTTAATGGTAATGTTTAGGTACCCATATGTGTTTCTAGATGATTTTTTAATATTAAATCCCTAGTGAGAGGTTGATTTCACCATTGATATACTCCCTAGGATGAGCTCAATTTCCTTGTCGTCTTATCAGTTGGATCTGGCCGATCTGAAGGGTTGAAGGTCTAGCTAGAGGATCTTGAGGGAAAGAGATTTATCCATATTAGCATGTCACTATGGTATTCTCCGGTTTTATTTTCAAATAAGGTGGATGGAAGTATTTAACTTTTCATAGACTACCATATGCTTAATCAGGTGACCATGGAGAATAAATACATTTTTACCAGAATAAATTATCTTTTTTATCATATCAGAGGGGATTGATAGTTTTCAAAGATAGACCTAAGATCCAACTTCCCCCATTTGAGGTTCTAAGAAGAGGATGTTCCAAAGGCATCAATTCAAAGCCAGTATGAACATTTTGACTATTTGATCATACCATTTGGGCTTACCAATGCTCGTGCAGTCATTATGGAATTGATGAATTGGATCTCCCGTAACTTTTTAGACCCCTTCATGTTCATGTTTTTAGATGACATTTTGGTGTATTAAAAGATTATGGAGGAGCATGTTGAACATCTTGATGTTTTTTTGTGTGTTTCTAGGGATCTTTATCTATATTCTAAGTTTTCCATGTGCTGTTTTTTGATCCAGGAAGTAAATTTTTTAGGCCATGTGATTTCTGAAGTAGTAGTTTCAGTGGATCCAGAGAATTTTAAATTAGTTATGTCTTTGGAGGGGCCTAATAATGTGTTCAATATCCATATATTTTTTTCTTGGTTGGTTAATATAGATGTTTCATTCAGGACTTCTCCATGTTAGTTTCCCCCTTGATGGCTTTGACCAGAAAAGGGTTGAAGTTTGAGGGTGATGAGAAGTGTTAGAGAAATTTTTAATAGTTTTATGCCCATTTTAAATCCAAACCATTTTTTTTATTTCTGAGACTAAGATTTCTTATGTAGTATATTATGGTGCTTCTAGAGTGGGTTTGGGGTGTGTTCTGGTGAAGGATGAGCATGTGGTGGCCTATGTCTCATGAAATCTCTGTACAAATGAGATAAATTATCCCACCCATGACCTAGAATTAGTATTTTTTATGATTTCACTAAAAACATGATGACATTACCTCTTGAGGGTCATTTTATAGTGTATCCAAATCATAAGAGCCTGAAGTATATTTTTATCCATAGGTACCAAAACCTCAAATAGATATGATGGGTGGAGTACCTTCAAACATTTGGTTTCAATATTACTTATACACCTAGGAAGGGGAATTTGTTCATCGACACATTGAGCATAAATCTTATAGTTTTGAAAATTTGAGAATAAAGGGATGATTAGGGCCTGATGAGTTTGTTTAATAATCTGAGTCTGGTGGCACATGAGTAAAGAGAGTGGATGTTCTTGGCCAGCGTCTCTTATCGAATGGTTTTAGAGTGAGAAGGTATCTAACCTAGAGTTATAGTAGATTACTAGTGCTTTAAATGGTTGGGAGACCTCAGTTGAGTGGTCTTGATCTCTTTATTCTCTCCTCTTTCAAAGATGGTTGGTATTTCCTTTTAATCTTGATGTGGGAGGTGATGTATGAGGTGCATCATTCAAGTTGATTCATATATCATGGGGTGACTAATATGTTTTATACCTTGATAGGTTGGTATTGGTTTCCTGGTATAATTCATGCAGTAGAAGACATCATTTCTGTATGTTGACCTATTAGTGGATTAAAGAGTAACATCATAGACTAATCGGGTTGTTGCATCCACTTACCATTCCAATGTGGAAGTGGGATGAGATCTCTATGGATTTTCTGATCAGTATACCTCATAATCCAAGTGGGAAAGATTCTATATGGGTGATTTTTAATCACCTGATAAAATAAAACAACTTTATTTCCATTTTAGAGTCAATGAAGGTAGAGGAACTCAGACTACAATATGTTTGAGAGGTTGTTCAACTTCATGGAGTTCCCTTGGTGATAGTTTCAGACCATGATGATCATTTTGCTTCCTATTTTTAGAATGGACTCTATGAGGAATTGGTAACCAAGATAATGTTAAGCGCTGTATATCACCTATAGATGGATGGTCAGTTTGAGTATACCATCCAGACCCTAGAGGATATGTTGCGAGCATGCATGATTGATTTTGGAAGTTCATGGGAAAATATCCTACCATTGGTCAAGTTTTTTTATAACAACAAATATCAAGACTCAATCAAGATGTCCCCATATAAGTTGTTGTAAGGGTGGACTTTCCAATCCACATTGGTATGAGGTGGGTGATCATTCCTTAGTGAGATTAAGTTTTATCCAGGAGATAAATGAGATATTTAAGCTAATTTAGAAACATCTAGTAATAGATCATGTTCTAAAAAATTAATATTTTGACCTTAATCATCACCTATTAGAGTTTTGGGTTGGTGATCAGGTGTTTTTGTGGGAATCCTTTCAACTGGGACAATGTCATTTAAGTAAATAGGGAAAGTTTGTGTCGTGTTATGTTGGGTCATTTTGTGTTTCAAAACATCTTGGGAAGGTATCCTACCAATTGTAGTTTCCACCATGAATAACCTCAATCCATGATATATTAAAATTTTCCCAATTGAAGAGATACCATATAGACCCATCTCATGTGTTAGATTGGGAGGATTTGGAGCTTTATCATGATACCACCATTGTGGAATAGCCAGCTCATATCTTGGATTATCAGAACAAGGTGATCTATCATAATTAGATCTCATTGGTCTATGTTCTCTAGTATTGAAGTATAAATATCCATGATATGTGTGAGAAGGAAACTTTGGTGAGGGATTATTATCCTTACCTATTTTCTTCTAAGGGTTCCTAAGGAATTTTTGGTGGTAGAAAGTGGAATGGTGGGGAGTTTGTGACACCCAATGGGTCAGGGGTACATCTAATTTTGAGTTTTATTTACCTTGTGGTTATTTCTTGTATTTACTTGGGTTTATAGGGTAAAAAAAGTTTTCTTTGAAAAGATATACCAGGTCACATGGTTACCGTACATTTTCTCTAACCATTCGACTAACTATGTGAGGGTACTACAAAGGGTGATAGTGGGGTTTTGAATAGTTTGAGCATAGTTTTTCAAACCATGTGGCCCCACAAAGTAATTATGTGACTTTATTTTTTGGGGACATTATCCCTAAACAGTTGGAACATATTTTTCCTAACCATGCATCCAAATTTTGCATCCTATATAGGTCACTTTAAAAGTGGTGCTTTACCATTTTTTTCATTGATGATTTTATACCATATTATCCTTATTTTTCTTCCCCCAACATGAACATCCCTCCTCCCTTAGCATGTAAGCTTACTCCCTCCCATTTTTTCAGATTCCTCTTGGATTCTTAGTGTTTTTTCTTTAGGTAAGTCCAAATATTCTTGGTTTCTTCTTATTTCCCACTTTTTGAGACTTATTTTTCCATTTTTATAGAGATGAGTAACCCTATAATGGTTTTTGGGAAAATATAGGTATCTTATGGGGTATTTTTTTGTTTTCATGTGTTTTTGGTGTGTTAGGCCTTGATTTACCAATTCCTAGTGGCTATAATTAATGGTGATGAAGTTAGAAGAGGATCTGTGATAGTTATCTCTATTTAATAGAATTTTCTATGTATTACCTTTAAATTTATAATCGACTTTAGTTTGTGTTGTTTAAATTTCTATTTAAATGATTTATGATTAATTTTTATTCCATTTTTGATGTGATTTGTTGTTTATTTTAGTAATTGGATGTTTTAAGAGTATTTTTCAAATGGGTGTGGATTGTTTGAACACCAAGTGTTCGTTAAAATGGATAAAAGAGGCTTGTGGTTTCAAATGAATTTTTAAAATGGCTTTAGAAATGGTTTTACCTTTTGAAAGGTGTTTTAGTGAAAGTGGGAATGTTAAATTATGAACTTTTCTTAAGAATTGTATTTTCTTGAGTGGACACTTATTTGTGATTATGTTGGCATGGAGTAGCACATTGTTCAACTAGAGTGTGAGTGAGGGGATGTTCAAGGGACCATGTGAACCTTTATAGAGAAGACTATGAAAGCTTCCATTTTGATTTCCAAGGGACCATGAGATCCTTTGGGTATTAATACCATAATATCTTCCATGATTGGTTGTCGATAGACCATGATATATCTTGAATTTGATCCCAAGGAAGACCGTCAGAACTTCTATTATTGTTTATCTAGCTACCAGACTTGTTTATACTCACTCGTGATAGTTCTAATGGTTATAAACCTAGGTCCACATTACTCATGTCTGATTGGTTTATATTATTTATGCATTTTATTAGTTCAATTTTGATGTGATGAGTATAAGATTCCCATTTACACTTATTTGGTTATTTTATGATGATTTTATGCATTTCATTTCTTGTTGGGTATTTTGAACTATGTTGGAAATTTCTTTGGAAAATGGTCTTACTTGAGATGTAAAACAAAATAGATTTTAAAAGTTTTGTTTGAAATTAAAATTTTTTCAAAGTGGTTTAGTTTTGAAAATTGATTTCAAACTAGTTTATTGGTTTTCATGGGTAAAATACTTAAATAGATTAATGGTGGTATCCTATTGGGATATGTACCTAACACTTTACATATAGCTTTGTCCATATGTAGATTTCATTTTGTAATACATTAGTAAAGGCAAGGGAACCATGTGCTAGGGTCACTCTACTTGATTATCATCATTGATGTTTTGTAGAGAAGACATGGTATCATGGATTTGGATCAAGTGGATTATTTTTTGGGGATTTTTTATTCATGGTATGCATTTATAAGCCTATTTTGGTATGTTTTACTTTATTTTCAGTTTGGGTCTATTAATTGAGATACCATATATATGGCCTTTTATGTCATTCCTTGTATATGTTGTTTAGTTTTTTTATGGTATCTACTTGTCTTTTTTGTGTAATCATATGATATTGGTTTGGTTATCCAATTCTATAGATGGTTCATATTGATTTACAATGGGAAAAACCATCCCCAATATATTTTTGGTTATACTAAGTTCTTTTAACTAAACCATGGAGATCAGGAACATGGTTTGGGATGTGTGGTGGGTTGGCTCAGGTGATAGGTTTGGTCAAGCTAGGTTGGTTCCTTACACAGCTATTATTTCCTATATAATGATGAAAATCTATTTTTGGTAGGGGATCTTCATTGTCTCCTTTTTTTCGTATGAATAAATTGCAAGATTTTTTATTCTTTTCAATGGTTAGTGTGGATTGAAATAATCGTATAAATAAATTAATTTAACTAAAATTAATGGGGATGGGTGTTATTAAATGTGATTAATTTTTTCATGATAATTCTTAATAGTTTATCATTGTTCACTGATATTGCTAAGAATTTTAGCCATTATGAGACTTTTTTTTGTAGTTTGGATGATGTGATATATGAACCCTTTTGTATCGATTTCTTGATCTCACCATGTATAAAAATGATAAGAACTTATATATGTATAATGAACCGGTTGACCCTGAAATTTTAGAATAATGTGATAATACCCATGAAATTAATTATGTAATGTGATGAAATCAATTTGTTAAACCTAAAATTTATAGTGGTTGTAGAATTTAGAATTTATTCTATAATGGATTGTGTCCTTATTGTGTTTTCCTTGTGTAATGTGTGTATATATTATGTTAAATAGTCTAATGATATTGGTGACTGGGTTCAAATGTGGAGTGTGTTGGGAAGAGAAGCTATGGTTGGTTGGTATAGGATGTGATGAGGGTTGATGTGTGGTGGTTGAATTGTGGTTATTGTGGTGAGGTGGTTGGGTTTTCGAGATGGTTTGGCATGAGATATGAGGATTATAGGTGTGAGGTGGATGGGATGTTATGTGGTGTGTTGGTTTAGTTTCTCAATAGTGATGGAATGAAGTGTTAATGATGAAATTTAAATAGAGTGGGTTGGAAATTAAATAAGTGTGTATATAAATCAATGTGTGATAATTGGATTAATGAATGGAATGATTAATTAATTTTTGGAATTTAATGGGAAGTGATGGTTAGATGAATTTTTCATAAATATTAAATTAATTGGATTACTAAATGAAAGTTGATTGATAACTAGTTATAATTACCTGATCCTTTTTCAACCCAAAATTTATTTTTTAAATAATAATTCAATTTATTGTATTCTTGAAGATATTATTAGGTTGATAGATTTATATAATTATATCATAACTCTTATATAACAAAACCATACATTAAAAATTGAACACATCCACTTAGTATCAATTTTTTCTAAAATATAATATTTTTAAAATGAAACATGTTTTGTTTTCATAAAAAATATTCATGATTTTCATCTTGAATTATTCAATAGTCCTAATCATCCATAATAGCTATGAAAAACATTTTAAAACATGGTATGAGAACAAAAATCTCAGTAAGGGATATATAAAAAGGAAGAAATAAAATTGTTAGTCCATTTCAAAACCATGAGATCATATAAGAGAGTTTTTCTCTAACATAAAAAACCTTGAGCTCAAAAAATCATTTATATAGACACAATATTAGTATTAATACCCAATTTTTTTTATAAAACACTTTATAATAAAACATAAAGTCAAAATCATAATCATGAGGGTTTCCAAGAAATCATTAGAACCCGTGAAAACATTTTCTTAAAAACTTACCTATTCACCCTATAAGGGAATAATCATTCCTTTAAAATAAAAGATCATTAGATTATATTATTAAATCAAAATATTTCCATGAAAACTTAATAGTAATTATAGAAAGTCATGCAGTATACTTAGGAAATTATTTTTATAGAACCCTTACAAGAATCCCTCCAAAGAGAATAACAAAATTGGTTAATTCCAACATAATTATCCAAACAAAATAATCATTAATCAATGAATTTGAGATATTTATTAGGATCAAACATCATCATAAATAATTTAAAAGTACCATAATATTCTTTAAACACATATAATATTTAATTACCATCATCAAACTCATAAAAATATACTTTTAAACCCATAAGAAAAACATTTTCAGATATTGATATATCCCTTTTCTTTAAAAATTCATTTTCAAAATTAAAATACCTATAAAAAGGGAAAGGGAGTTTCTTTTAATATAATATGGAATCTTATAAAGTAATCCAAAAATTAAATCATGTTTTTGGTGGTGGTAATATCATTTTATTTTGTATACGTTAAAATAGAACATTCCTTTTTTCCTTTTTGTAATGAAAGTCAAAACATTCCGTATAAAATATGTAAAAATATTCCTTTTTAAAAAATTTGAACAATATTAAAAAGAGACATAAATTTTTTTTATAATTTAATTATGGTAATATAAATACATTTATAAAATTATTTTAAGAATATGGATATGGATGAAAATGATAGAAAATAATTATTTAAAATATTTAAAATGTGGTTTTAAGGTAAAGTGTCCCTTACCTCGAGTCTGATTTGTCATGTACATTATTTATCTTCTTGAATAATAAAATTATATTAATTATTTACTTTATTAACAACCTTTTTTAAGATTATTATTCCTTTTATTTCACTTATATCCATTCTTACTTAATCGATTAAGTTCATGTCGGATGTTTTGATAACTTTCGGCTTATAAGTCAGAAATGGCTTGGGTAGGTTGAATATGTTTAAATAGATCAGGATTATATCATTTCCATAATCATAATCATGTTATAATTATAATAAATTAATTTTAATTTTATAACCAATCATGTAATATGGTAATGAAATATTAATTATGTTACAATATGGAGACGGTAGTCTGTATGTATGTAAGTGTAACGTTTCCATTTTTTAATGAATATGGGGGGGAAGGTAAGTATTATTTAATATTTACATAATTATAATTATATAATAAATATAATATTTTTTCTTTAAATCCACCTATATATACAATTCATGTGAGGCGGTGATGAAAAATAAAATACATCAGTTTGCAGGGAGGTAATTCGCACATACACAAGAATGACATTTTTATTTTTTATTGAATGGTAAAGAAATAATTATGATATTTTACCATTAAATAAATAATTTTATATCATATATATCATATTATTTCATTTGGATCCATTTTTATGACATACCATAACAGTCAGTGATGAAAAATTAAATGCATCATCTCATGTAGCTGTAGTATGAATGTACACAAGGGTAACATTTTTATTTCTCGATGGATGGTTAAGTAGATAAAAAATGATTAAATAATAAAAATAATAAAATTTTATTATATATTAGATAATTATGTTATTATATCATCATTGTTGAAGAATATTTGAAGTATTTTTAAGAATAAATAAAACAAAAATACTTGATTAATAACTATACCTCTTCTTCATACAACCTACTTAGGTTCATGCATAAATCCTTCCTAAGATGGAATTATAATAAAACCAGGACCTATAGAATTTGGGGAGGTATTTTATTAAGTAATATAGGTATATAATTTATTATCAAATATGTTATTTAAGTGTTGATAAAATAGTATAGGGTGTTCCATTTTATAAGTGAGGGAGTGGACACACTTGGAATTTTTCAAAAGATAAAAATATATCAATGTATTACTCAAGAAAAATGACTCGAAAATGACTTATATTCTAATAATAGAAAATATAGGGTTGAAATATTTCAATTAAATAGTATTTATAAAAATTTTTAGGTCATTTATCTCTTATCATTTTAGTTTTATCCTTTTTAACTCATTTTAACTCTTACTATGGTAACTAAATTTTTTAAGAAAGTTACTATTCATAATGACCAAAAATGAAAGTGTCCATGTTACAAAATATATAAATTATGATTTTAAATATAGATTATATTTTATAAAATTTAACTCTTATAATTGGAATAAATTACTTTTAAATTAAACCCACAATACTCGATGAAAAATGGTTTTCGAGAAAAATACATTTTTTAGTATAATTTTTTTTAACCAGATTAAACTATTATGTTGAATCCAAATAAATTAATTGGATTTTTTTAATTAAAATTAACTAATTCAATTTTAAAACCAATTCAAAAAAATATTATAATATATATAAATACTTGAAAAATAAAATTCAGTTTTCTAAAAAATCGGTATTTTCTACTATTCACCCAAAAATCAACTTTTTCATAAAATTACCAAAAATTAATACGAAGATAATTTTGACATGATGATATAAAAAATTAATTTTATTTTTTAAAATTAAAATTATAAAATTTGTAGATCATTATTTTAAATAAAACCATATAATACTTGTAAACAGATTTAGTAAGAATAAGACTATTTCCTTTTTTATTGAAAAAATACTTAATATTCTTATAATGAAATAACTCTATAAAATATAAATCATGAACATTAATAATGAATAAAATTGGTATATTATCAAAATTTTCTAGGTTGTTACATTCTTCCCCATTTTGGAAATTTCATCCATGTAATTTTATTAAATTCTTAAACTAATGAGGATATTTTTTCTTTTATGGAATTTTCATATTCCCATGTTGCTTCTTCGGTCGTATAATTTTTCCAAAAAAATTAACCTAGTGAATAACCCTGTTTTTTAACACCTTAATATCTATAGTTAAGAATATTAATAGTTTATTCTTTGTAATAAATGTTCTCTTCCAACTAAACTAATTTGGGACTCAAAAAATGATATTTATTTGGAAGATAGTTCCTTAGTAATGAAACATGAAACACATAATATACCTTGGATAAAATTGTATGCAAGTCACTTGGTAGGAAACTGATCCAACGTTATATAGGATTTCATACATTCTAACAAACAATGAACATAACTTTCCCTTCTAACCAAAATTCATAATACTTTTCCATGGAGATACTTTAAGAACAACATGTTTTCCTACATTGAATGAAAGGTATTTTCTTAGATTATCTACATGATTTTTCTACCTTTTCTAAGTTTTCCTCATATATTTTTGAATAATATTAACCATTTTAACTATCTATTCTACCAATTCTTCTCCCAATAACTTTATTTCACCTATTTTTTCCCAAAAATATACAGTTTGACACCATTTTTCATATAATACCTCAAAAGGTGATATCTGTATACTAGAATGAAAAATATTATTATAAAAAAACTTATAAAATGAAATATATTTATCCCAACTTCCCTAGTAATCCATTGAATAAGATCAAATCATGTCTTCCAAAGTTTGAATCATTCAATCTGATTATCCATCAAATTGAGGATGAAAAGTTGTACTAAAATTTAATTCAGTACCCAAAAACTTATGGAGGCCTTTCCAAAAATTAGAAGTAAACCTAGGATCATGGTCAAATAAAATAAATAGAGGAAATTCATGTAACCTAGCTATCTCTTTGAGATAAAATCAAGAAATATATTTCTAAACACATAGTATTGGGCCTCGAAGTGGCGGTTCTCTCTCCTTTAGACAAATATAGGGTTTCATCCTCAGAATCTCTTCCTTCCCTCCTTCGGAATCTCGGATGGTTGGGCGAAAGCTTGCTCTATCTCTGCATCAGCTTCATCTCGTCTTTGGAATCCTCCATCTCAGTATGGAATGGATTTTTGTGGATGCTTCGGCTTCATCATCTCAGGAGAGGCGCCTTCTTCATTGTGTCTCTACAGGTGAAGGCCTCGGGTAGTGTATCTTGGATCTATCGTGGTCGCTTCCAGCTTTATCGACCCAGGAATAGCATTGTCCCCATAACTCTCTATGGGTGCCCTCGACTAGTAAACTCTATGGATCTAACAGGAATAGGAGTCGTGCACTATTTCTTATCTCAGTTTCTAAGGGAGAAGGACCGGTTCTTCTCTGGTGCGGCTTATCGTCGGCCCCAGTATGGCACGGAGGGGGGGTGTTTTTTGCATGCTTCTGGTGGTCCCACGATCCACTTTCAAGTCTACTTGTTTATTTTTTTGATTGTACTGATTCTTTTGGAATGTGTTCATGTGATGGTTGTTTTGAGTGCTCCATGGTCTGTGAGACATGGTCTCGATTATTTCTGGTTAGGTATTCGGAACACTTGATTTGCAGATGCAGCCTAATTGATCACAAAGACCAGGACCAATAGAGGTTTCAGAGCAGGCGGCTCACCCGTGTAGTTAATTTTGAGATTTGGATGTTTGATAAGGTATGGAAGAAGCCATCGTATTGATATTTTTCTTTGACATAGGACACTTCTTACTAAACATTAATGCATTGGTGGAGAGGTTCATCATGATTTTTATGTTGGGTAGGGGAAACTCCTTGTGGTCAATCTGGTTTTGATTCTCTTTGATCTTCAGGTCGTGTAATCTCTTTAGTCCATGAATTCTATTAGGGATTCCCCTTCTTCCCTTAAAATGGGGTTTTATGTTCATAATAAAAAAATCTAAGGCCCTTGGGCCATGGAATGTATGGAAGACATAGTATCTCTAATATGAAAAAATTTTCATATTTAGTCAATCGATCAAAAATAACCCAAATTACATTATTAGCTCAAAAATTTATTTTTCAATCCCACCATGAAATCCATTGATATATTTTCACATTTCCACTTTAGTACTAGAAAATTCTAAAGCATTACCTTCAGTTATTATCCTTATTATTTAACCTGTTTACAAGTAAAAAATTTCATAGTAAATTTTTCAAAATATCTTTTCAATCCATCCCACCAAAAATGTTCCCAAATGCCTCTATATATCTTAGTTTTATCACAATGAACAAAAAATAGAGAACTATTAGTTTCACTCAACAATTATCAATTTAATTGGGAATCACCTATCAAACACAACCACTTTCCAAACCCAATAACACCTAATTTATCAACATTAAACTCTAGCATCTTACCCTTATTTAATGAATATACCTTTTCATATAAAAAATGATCATCTTTCTAAGTGTACTTTGTTATGTTTGACAAAGATGGTTGCACTAAAACCTGAAAAAAAGAAGATGGAGTTCCTATATGAACAATTTTTATACCAATATTCATTAAATAATTTGCCAATGGATCATGTTCTAAACATATCATTGTTAATGATTCTTTAATTTTTCAAATTAAATCATCTACTTCTCTTTTTTCTTTTTCTGGATGGTAATGAATCATATATTTGTATTCCTTAATAAGTTCTATTCATATTATCTACCTCATTTTCAAATCTTTATGAGTCAATATATACTTCAAATTTTTATGATCATTATATATCTTACGTTTTACTCAATATAAATGATTTCTCTATATTTTTAAATAAAAAACTACAGTATCTAGTTCAAGTTCAAGTGTAGGATAATGTATCTCATGAGGTTTCAATTTATATGAATTATAATAAATTACCTGGTCATTTTTCATCAAAACACAACTAATTCCATTCAAAAATCATTATTGTAGATAAAAAAGTCACCATTTCTAGATGGTATGGAAAAAACTAGAGAATTCACTAATCTTCTTTTCAATTCCAAGAAACATTCATTGCATTATTCCATATAGATGAAGCTAACTCTTTTTCATGTTAACTTATTTAGTGGTCTAAATAACAAAGAAAAGTTTTCAAAAAACCAGTAGTAGTAACCCAATAATCCAATAAAACTATGAATTTTTGTGAAAAATGTTGGTCATTAACACTTTTTAACCACTTTATATTTATCTAGATTAACAATTATTCTATATTTATTTATAATATATCCAAATAAATAAATATTGAACAACCCAAATTTACATTTACTTATGGATAAATTCTTTTATTAAAAGGTTTATAGAACAACCCTAAAATGTTTTCCATAACCGTTCTAACTTTTAGGATATATTCAGTGGACATAAATAAACAAAACTACAAATTTATCCAAGAAATCATGGAAAACACTATTCATAAGGTCCATAAATACAGTTGGTGAATTTTTTTAACCCAAAGTGAATAACTAAAAAATCATAATTCCCATACCAATTCCAAAATTTCATCTTTATAATGACATCCTCATTCACCTTTATTATATATCACTCGAACCAGAGATAAACCTATGAAAAATACTAAGATCCCTAGAGCTGACTAAACAAGTCATCTATATGTGATAATGGATACTTATTATTAATAGTGATGTTATTAAATGATCTATAATCAATGAAAATCCTCATGGAACCATATTTATTTTTAACAAACAAAATAAGAGCACCCCATGGTGAACTGCTAGGATGAATGAATCATTTACCAATAAACTATTGTAAATAATTTTTAAATTCCAAAGGTTCTACTTGGTCTTTTTAATAAAGAGGTTTTGAAATTGTATTAGCATCAATTACTAAGTCAATAGTAAATTAAATCTCTTGATTAGGTATAATACTAATAAATTAATTATAAAATATATCCATATATTCATTTAATACAATAACATCACTAATTTGAATAGTATTTTCTTCTCAACAATATATGCAAGATAAATTTCATTTATATCTTTAATCAATTTATCAACTTCTTGATATATTATCAAATATATTAATTAATTATTGTATAAAAATTGAAACTCATTCTGAAAAAAAAAATATCTCTATAATCTATCTTAGCATGATAAATAGAAATCCAATTTGTACCCAAAATAACATCAAAATCTACAACGGGAAAGATAAAAAGTTTTGCAGGTAAATCCTTTCTATATACAATAATATTATTATTATTATAAATTATTTTTTTCTTAATACTACCCTCGGTTGTTTCTACTAAAAGTTTTGGCTTCATTTCTTAAGGTGAAATTTCTATTTTACCAGCAAATTTATCATAAATGAAAGAATGTGTAGACCCTGAATCAAATAAGACAATGGCATAATCTTAATAAACATGTAATGTGCCTAAAATTGCATTGTTGGATGGTCTAATATATGCTTAATTAGTCACAAAGGATTTAGACACACATTTTTACTTGTGATCTTGATGACTTACAACCTTTATTACTATCTTCAAACAATTTCTTGCATAATTTCTCATTTCATTGTAATTAAAACAACTCACTATCAGATTTATATTATTTTTCTGATCATTACCATGATTCTTTTCTTTTCAATCATGAGACACATGTCCAAAATTATTGTAGCGTAAACACTTCCTATATTTTATAAGAAATTATCCATGGTTCTTTTTTCCGCACTTATCATAATATGGAAACCTGATTCTATTACCATTAAATTTCTTCAATGGATGATTCTCTATGATTGGACAATGGGGCCTCTTTTTCTGCTTATTTTCATGGAATACGTGATCCTCAGTAAACTCCATTTATACATTCTCAGCACATCTAATGAGTTTCTTGTAAATTTTAAATTCATGAGAAGATAATTCCTTTCAATGTTTTGGATTTAGTCCTAAGTAAAACTAATTAATTTTACTATCAAGATCTTGGATACAATTTCATATGTACCTTTCCAATCAGTTGAAGTTTTCATCATATGTGGTAATTGAATCTTCCTCGTTATTCCTCAATTCTAAGAATTTATTTTCTATTATAAGTAAAAAAAATTAGAAAATACTTATCAAAAAAAATATTCTTAAATTCATACCATTACAAGGAATAAATATCTTCTCTTTATTTGACATTATTAACCATTAACCACCACTGATCATCTTTATCTTCAAAATGGTAAATAATAAGAGTTTCCTTTTATGTTATATCAACCCATGACTTGGAATATTTTATCCAAAGCTTTAATCTATCCTTTAACTATCACAGGGTCAAAAGATCCGATGAATGTTGGAGTGTGTTGTTTCATGAAATTCTCTACAATAGATATATTCCTATGTGGCGAACATGGTTTCTCTCTCACATGGATACCACCATCATTTATAATCTATGTCAAAAAATTCATCACAACAACACACTAATCTCTTCCAATTCAAACCATTCTATATTACTAATTTGGAAGGATATTGTCCTCTTGGTTTGTTCATATTTCATCTTCCTTGTTTCCTCTGTAGAAAACCATTTTGAACAGACATAGTTTAGATGAATCAACATGGAAATATTTAAATTCTATATCATGATAACTATAAATTAAAATATCTTAAGTGTATTTATTTTCATTATCCTAACCTATAAAATTATCTATATCCTTTTATCATACCAACTATAAGGATATGATCCTTATTCAATAAAAAATTTAATTTTTAAGTAATAATTAATTTTCATTCATTCCTAATGATATTTTAAGGTTTATAGGTTTATAAAATTAGAATAAAAATATCATGACCCCCTCCCCACAATTGTTACCTCTTCTGGGTTGGCAATGTGAGAAGGGAGATAATGACCCCTGAGTCCCACCTCCAGTAGTCCCCAGGTTGGAGACTAGCACTGAGGGTATAGTAAACACATAGATGGGAGGCATTACCCTCTAATAGAACACATGCGGAAGAGAGAGATAAGATACACACCAACCAACTCCAACTCAGACTAAAATATAAAATAAAATCCAAGTGTACATATTTAATGTCATGAAAAACTACTACAACTGGAAGGGGAAAACTACAAGTACCCAAAAGAAAGTAAAAACATCAACAACCACAAGCCCAAACAGCTCCTGCAACCCCAAGCTAGTAGAAACTAGCTTGATCTCCAACCTGCTCCAAGTGACCTGAAAAATAGTTTATATATACATAGGGTGACTATAACAGTATACTCAGTAGGATCCTCCCTAAAGCATCTCATGCAAAAGTAAAGAAAGCATGCTAAATCACAGTGAACAACAAGTGAAACTAACTCGTCACCTAAACTAGTATACTAAGTTCCCAAACTCACCATGGATACTCTCACCAAGTATAACATACAAGAGTATATAATATAATAAATAATATCAAGGGTACCCTGCTACAACTTCCCCACTAGTTTACCACTTTGTCCCAACGTCGCACGTCCTAAGCATATCTCTCCAAAAAGACTTTCCTGCAGACACCTGGGCGAAGCACCACAATATGCACCTCGTGCAACCAAACCACCACGTCCACACCAGAATGTAACCAAGTAGTTTCTGGGAGCCACCAAAACCCGCATAACGTGTATCATATGTCGGTTATTATACCTCAAACCATTACAGCTCATACACTTAGTAAGGATCCTCAAGCCATCACAACTTATACACATTACACCTATAGTAGTCCAGAGGATACTATATATAGAATATATATGTGTGTGAATAACCAAAATCCCTTACAGCCCTCTATACACATATATGGGGAAAACTAACCACTTTTACTACCAGCACAAGTAACTACCAAGAGAAGAGAGCGGGGCCAAAGGCGGTAGTCATCCATCCATCCTCCCACCGGAATGTTGGGGAAAACACCCCCCCAGGGCTTAGAATCCCTGGGGTGTCAGTTGCCCTAACTGACGGGGTGGAGTACCATATATAAACACAAAAAGTACAGAATATACTATATCTCACAACCACACTATGGGCATAACCTATTCTTAGACTCAACTGCAGCTAACGTCTCTTGGACTCCCGACTGCCACTTCTAAGACTAGGTATCCTATAAGAAAAAAACCATTTAAAGAGCTTAATTGCATTACATCATTCCCTTTTTTTCAGTTCCAATTTATGTTAATTAATTAGTTAAACATTAATTAACCATTAACAATTTCACATTATATTTCATTAGCATAACACCCAAAGACTATTGTCCCTTTAAAATTATAACCTCAACATTTTGTTATAGAAAGCTCCAACCCTGTGGGTTAAGATCATTTATTCAATTTTTTATTTACAGCATTACTTTCCCATATTCCCAGGAATTCTATAAAAACATTCTATGCTGCTAAACATAAGGAGGCTCAACATGGTGAGTAGATGAACTACCTGTTGAGTCTTTTCCACCTATAGTAAGAGAGTAGACCCATCCTCCCTTAATAAGCTAGACATAGAAAGCATGTGTCATACCCCACATGTATTCACCCCTTTCGGAAGAAGGGTAAGTAAGACCAGCTGCCTTAAGCAGTGGGAAAAGTAAAGAAGATAACCAATCAAAGAAACATCAAGTATCCAAACATTCACATCCAACCCGTTCTATCATCCCTGGTGTCACCTCCGACACCTACATGCATAAACCGATGCATCTCGCCACTCTAGGAATCATTTTCTACCACAACCAATCGGCCTCCCTGCCCCCACATATCACAACAGCCTTCCAGGATCACATCACAACACAAGCAGTAGGAAAACAACCATCATATCAATTGGGATCTTGGTCCTTAAACAAGCAAGAAGGTAACTCAGAACCCTACAACAAATTATCTTTTATCAAAAAACCAGTTCTTTAATCCATCTTGGATTAACCGATTTATTTTTTCATAGGTTCCAAATTTTGGAAACCTAATCAGTAGGATATCACAAATAATTAAACATGATTACTACACCAATTTGATTAACATCAAATTACAATAAGAGGAACCAAATTCATTTACATGCCTCTTTATCTTTATACAAACAATTATCAATTAATTCCATCTTTATGTTCTTTACCAATTTCCTTCGAGAACGAAAAAACTAATCAAGTAATCATAGATATCACACTATCTAGAAAATAAGAGGCAATAACATATGATCGATCTCAATTTATTTATCTGGTTCAAATATTTATTATGCCAATTTTATTATGATTCAGTGGGATAAAACATGATAACTCTACATTTGTACACAATAGAAAAGAGTGGCAATAAATCCCCTACCTCAAATAGTTCTTGACGTTTATGTGAGAATGAGCCACACAACGGGTTACAATCTCCTCCCCTGTGACAACTGTATCCACCCAAGGATGCAAAGACACCACCACATCAGCGAACACCCAAGAAAATACCATTAGGAACATGGGGGTAAAATTCCATAAAAAGGGCAAGGAGAAAGAAGGATATGAACATGAAATAATGAATATAGATCATACCTTATATCGAAGACTGATCGATATTTCTTGGTTTCATCAAAATAGAGTGGAATAAATCCTAGGAGGAAAGTTTGATTGCACAACTCCTACAGAAAGGAATGGGATGTTAGAGCATCTCACACCCGAGAATAAGGAGGAAGAACTAGGGAGGAAGGTATATCATCCCTTTAGAATATTTAATGGAGTAGTGGTTTAAGATATGATGGATTTTCCATTAAAAGAAGATTGAATTAAACCATGCAGTTTGACCATGTAAAAAAACATCCTGAGCCTTAGGATAAATTAATATAAGAGTTATGACCTATGAATCATCCTTAGAGTCCTTAAAATGAGGCTTTAAATGCATTTTACATCAAAGGAAATGTCAGAGGGGTGAAACTGTAGGAAGCTGGAAACAGTGTTCACGAACTCGAAATTTGGAAAAGGAAATAGAGGTTACCGATGGACCTCACCATTCTAGAAACATTGTTCACAAACTCAAAATTTGGAAAAGGAAATAGAGGTCACCAATGGACCTCACCTTTCTGGAAACACTGTTCACAAACTCAAAATTTGGAAAAGGAAATAGAGGTCACCAATAGAACCTCACCATTGCGATGTTCACATAAGGTTACCGATGACACTATTCACAGAAGGTCACCAATGACACTGTTCACATAAGGTCACTGATGTCACTGTTTACATAAGGTCGTCGTTGCACTGTTCACATAAGGTTACCGATGACACTGTTCACAGAAGGTCATCGATGACACTGTTCACATAAGGTCACCGATGTCACTATTCACATAAGGTCACCGTTGCACTATTCACATAAGGTTACTGATGACACTGTTCACAGAAGGTCACCAATGACAATGTTCACATAAGGTCATCGATGTCACTGTTCACATAAGGTCATCATTTCACTATTCACATAAGGTTACCGATGACACTATTCACAGAAGGTCACCGATAACACTGTTCACAGAAGGTTACCAATGCACTATTCACAACGATATACTATTGGAACTATTCATCGATGGAATTGTTCACAGATAGTTACCGATGCATTGTTCACAACGGTCTACCATTGGAACTGTTCATCGATGGTACTGTTCATAGAAATGGAAATTTGGAAAAGTGTTGGGGATATGTCACCTTGACCTCCCGAAACACCTCATACACCTGATTTTCGTAAAGGAATTGACCAGAGAGGTCTGGACCATTACATCAGATACCTCTCAAAACATTCTCATCATCGAGAATTCAAAACCCACCTAATGGGAAAACGAAATGGGGTCTGAATAACCACCCATCAAGATACCTCTAAAAAGAGAGCAAGCCACAAGAAGCAACAAAAGAAATCCATATTATAAACATGAAAGGTCTAAAACCACAAAGACTGAATCGATACATGAAAAGAGTTAAACATCAAACAAATCTAGGTACTGAGCATGTATCTATGACGCACATTCCCAGGTACTCTCTTTCATGCCACCGTGTCACCACAAGACACAAACCAAGGGGATAGAATTCCCACGCAACATCTTCTCTTTGCAGTCTTGGATCTCCACAGGTCTCTCCTCAAATGTCGCATCATCATCAACATCGATCTATCCCCAATCAATGATGTGAGGGTCATAATGAAGATAATGACGGAGCTGTGATACATAGAAAATATCAGGTATCCTACTCATCTATGGGGGAAGTGCTACTCAATACGTCACAGCTCCAACATAAGCTAACACCTCGAAAGGCCCAAAAAACTGGGGATAAATCTTACTCCCACGACCAAACCTCTATTTCCCATGACGGAGAGTCACCTTCAGAAACACGTGATCCCCAAAATAAAACACTAAGGGTATCCTCCTTTGATTGACATATGATTTCTGATGATATTGTGTTGTCTTCATCCTCTCACAAATCACCTGGACCATCTCTGTTGCATTCTGCACTAGTTCTGGTCTGAGAATTGCTGCCTTTCCAACCCCAGTCCAACACAACGGAGAATGGCAAGGTCGGCCATACAAGGATTCAAATGGATCCATACTAATGGTAAAGTGAAAACTATTGTCATAAGAAAACTCCACCAAGGGTAAGTTCCTCATCCACGAACCTCCAAAATCTAGGACAGAAGAGTGTAACATGTCTTCAAGAGTCTGGATGGTTTTCTCTATCTGAATTTCTGTTTGAGGATGAAAAGTAGTTCTAAGGAATATTTGAGAACCAAAAGCATGTTGGATACCTCTCTACACCCTAGAGGTAAAACGAGGATCACGATAAAAAATGATCATCCTTGGGACTCTGTGAAGTCTCACCACCTCTTCCAGATACTGCCTCGACAAAACTTCTACTGATCTTGACTCCTTAATTGCTATGAAGTGGGCTGATTTTGTTAAATGATCCACTAACACCCAAATAGCATCATGTCCTCCCTAAGCTTGAGGTAAACCAGTGAAAAAGTCCATTGATATATCCTCCCACTTCCACTGAGGAACATCTAACAGATGGAGAAGACCACTAGGAACATGGTGTTCGGCCTTCACCTTCTGGCAAACCAAACATCGAGACACAAACTCCACAACTGCACGCTTCATCCCAGGCCACCAAAATTGTCTCCTCAAGGCTCGTTACATCTTTGTCACGCCAAGATGCACTGCTAAAGGAGAACTATGGAACTCTCTAATAATCGTCTTGTGCATCGTCAAAGGAATAAATATCCTTCCATGATACAACACTCAGTTTTTTTATCCTCAAACCAACCATTAGGGGCCTCTCCACAAACAACTCGGTCTCTCCAGACCTCCACCTCTAGATCCCCCAACTGGGACTCTTCCACCTTCTGCACCAGAGATGATTGCACCGTCATCTGAAAAAGACAACCTCTACCCCCAACTTCTCCCATATCAAGATGTAATGCTGAAAGTTATTACATTACTCTCTAAGAGTCACCAGATTCATGAACTATATCACTACATGCCTTTTGACTCAGCGCATCTTCTACAACATTCCCCTTTCCAGGTGTATACGATATTTCGAAATTCTATTCCTATAATAACTCCATCCACTGACATTATCATAAATTCAAGTCACGCTAGGAGAAAACATACCTCAGTCTCTTATGATCGGTGAAAACCACAAAGCACTCTCCAATGAGGTAATGTCTCCACAACTTCATAGAAAACACTATGGTTTCCAAATCAAGATCGTGGGTGTCATAGTTACGTTCATGGGGACGTAAATACTAGGACCCATAAGAAATAACTGATCTCTACTAAATCAAAACACAACCTAACCCCAGATGTGAAGCATCGCAGAAAACATCAAACTAAACTCCCTATACTAGAAGACAAAGAATTGGAGCACTTACTAACTTCTCATTTAGATAATCAAAAGCTGCCTGACACTGATCAGTCCATAAGAATGCCTGATCCTTCCTAGTCAAAGCTATCAGAGGAGTCGCAACTCAAGATAAATCTTCTATGAACCTCCTGTAGTAGCATGCGAGACCAAGGAAACCTCGCACCTCTGACACAGTCTTGGGGGCTTCCCAAGACACAACCACTTCTATCTTCGATGGATCCATAGCTACTCCCTGTTAGAAGACCACATTCCCCAAGAAACGGACTTCTCGAGCCCGAAACTCACACTTCAACAACTTCCCAAACAACTGATGTTAATGAAGAACTCCCAAAATGGCATATAGATGCTCTGCATGCTCTTCTTCAGACGTAGAGTACACAAGGATGTTGTCTATGAAAACTACAATAAACTTGTCCAGGAACTCACGAAACACAGCATTCATCAATCCCATGAACACATCTGGAGCATTTATCATGCCGAAAGGCATTGCAATGAACTCATAATGTCCATGACGACAACAGAAAGTAGTCTTCAGGATATCCTCATCCTTCACACACATCTGATGATATCCTAACCACAAGTTGATCTTTGAGAACCAACTTGCACCCTTCATTTGATCGAATAAATCATCAATCCGTGGAAGAGGATAGAGATTATTTATTGTCACTTTGTTCAAGTGGTGATAATCGACACACAACCGCAAACTGCCGTCAGCCTTCTTCATGAACAAAACCGGTGCACCCCACGGTGACACACTCAGCCGAAAAAAACCACACTGTAACAGACCATCAAGATATATACATAGCTCTCGTAACTCGGAAGGGGCCATCCTATATAGAGACATAGAGATAGGAGATGCTCCTAGTTGTATCTCTATCCCAAACTCGATCTCTCGTCGAGGGGGTAATGCTACAACCTCTTCTGGAAAGACATCAGGGTACTCTTCTACGACCCTAGGAAACGCTAGCTACTAAACCTCTGAAGAACTCAACATTATCTCATCCATCGTGGATGATAAGGATGGAACACTCCTATGACCCATCCAAGGATCTCGCTCGCCAATAAACACCACCGTATCTCTATCTGCATCGAAGAAAACGACTTTCTTTCTGAAGAAATCCATGATATCCTGCACTGAATACAACCAATCCATATCGAGGATGACATCATAAGGTTGTATTCGTAAACATAGGAAATCTCCCCAAGAGTGGTGTTGCCCCAATACTAGCTCACGGTCTCTACATACTTCAAACAAGTCATGTTGACCTCCAACTGGTGTAGTCAACACCAAGGGAACTGGAAGCCTCTCTACCTCAAGTCCCAAAGAATGGACAAGGGTAGGTGATATGAAGGAGTGTGTCGCTCCTAAATCAAACAAGTCATACCCCAAGATAGAAAACAAACAAAGGGTACCTCAAATGATATCTCACTCGCCTGGTGATAGAAACGCTAAATCATGAAGTTGACGACGACCTCCTCCATGACCTCTCTAACCCTGATGAAGACCACCACCATGAATGCGCTCTACTCTATAAGGATGGGGAGCATTATGGGGATATTCTCTACCTTCCCCATCTACCCTCTACTGATCTAATACTAGTGCAACCTACTGTTGTTGCCTCTGCTGGAACTGCCTCAACAGAGGAACCTGGAGTGGAACACCTGGTGCACGATGACTGATCTGAAAGGTCGGGCACTCTCACTGCTGATGACCTCGACCACCACAAGAGAAAAAGTTCTTGATACCTTGGAATAGGCCTGAGATCCAATTCCTCTAGAGAAATGAGATGCGAAGGGCTGGGACCTACCCCCAGCTAAACAGAAACTCTTCTTCCCTGAAAATTGAGAACCTCGGACCATATCTCGGCTTTGTGAGGAATTATGATGACTCCCCTCTCGTGGTGATCCGGTTCTGGTCAAAGTCCTCTCGACAACCTCTGCCCTTTCCAGCACCTCAATATGTGTCTTCCACATAAATGGGGTGACCTGGAACTGGATCTCTGGATGCAAAGCCTCCTTGAAATGACTTTCCCTAGCCTCCTCATCTGGAAATAGGCCCAAAGCATATCATAAAAGGTTCCTAAAATAGATTCCAAACTATCGCACATTATAGATCCCTTGTCAAAGGTTAAGAAGCTCCTGGCGACTGGACGCCTTCGCGGTTGAAGAAATAAACTCAACTCCAAACTTGTCTCGAAACTCCTCCCATGAGATCAATGACTCCTCATGATCCCCATGGAACAAGAACCACCACTGCCTCGCTGCTCCACATAGCATCATCACAACCAAGGACACCCAGTGTTCCTTCCAAGCACATATCAAACTGAAGCCTATCTCAACCTCTTCTAACCATTCTTCCATGACTTCATCTGAAACAGAGCCCTCTTACTTATATAGACTTTAGCGCTGAAACTCTCGAAGTATCCTCCTCCAAGTGTCATCGTTGTCAACCTCTACACTATGGCGATCTGTTGGCACAGCCTGTTAGACATCTTATATGCGATCCTGATGAGGAAATTGACTCAGAGCCATACGTATAAAATAAAAAATAGTTATAGATCCTAAACCTGGAATATGGAAGACTCAGCATTAATTAATTAATTTTTTTCATTTATTCATTTTTGGTTAAACTATCCCAAGGACTACCCATTCAAACACATACACAAAGAAGAATGATGCATGATCCTTTCCTAGGTCTATACCCTGCAACTAGTATCACCTCATTTAGTAGCCATTGTAAACATAAAGGTTTGTACATCAGATCATAGGGGTCCCTAAATGCCTATGTCTCAGCCAGTCTCCAGTGTTTACATCACTTTCTAAACTAGACTAACTTTGTTTCCCTACCAACTCATGCAACCTCACCTGTTCCTAACTCTAAATTACATCCTATCCATCAACCCTCCTCTGATACCACTCTGTCATGACCCCCTCCCCACAATGTGTACCCATCCTGAGCTGGAAATGTGAGAAGGGAGATAATGACCCCTGAGTCCCGCCTCCAATAAGCCTCGGGTTGGCGACTAGAACTAAGGGTATAGTAAACATACAGATAGGAGGCATTACCCTCTAAGAGAACACATGAGGAAGAGAGAGATAACATAGACACCAACTAACTCCAACTCAGGATGAAATATAAAAGAAAACCCAAGTGCACATATGTAATTTCATGCAAAACTACTACAATTGGAATGGGAAAACTACAAGTACCCAAAAGAAAGTAAAAACAACACCAACCACAAGTCCGAACAGCTCCTGCAACCCCAATCTAGTAGAAACCAGCTTGATCTCCAACCTGCTCCAAGTGACCTGAAAAATAGTTTATATATACATAGGGTGAGTATCACAGTATACTCAGTAGAATCCTCCCCAAAGCCTCTCATGCAAAAGTAAAGAAAGCATGCTAAAGCACAGTGAACAACAAGTGAAACTAAATCTTCACCTAAACTGGTATACTAAGTTCCCAACCTTACAATGGCTACTCTCACCAAGTAATGCATACAAGATTATATAATATGATAAATAATATCAAGGGTACCCCACTACTGCTTCCCCAATGGTTTGCCTCTTTGCCTTAACATTGCACGTCCTAAACATCTCTCTTCAAAAAGGATTGCCCGCAAACACGTGGGCAAAGCACCACAACATGCACCTCATGCAACCAAACCACCACGTCCACACAAGAATGTAACTAGGTAGTTTCTGGGATCCACCATTGCTCACATAACGTGTATCATACGTCGGGTATTATACCTCAATCCATTACTGCCCATACACCGAGTAAGGATCCTCAAGCCATCACAGCCTATACACGTTACACCTATAGTAGTCCATAGGATACTATATCCAGAATATATATGTGTGTGAATAACCACAATCCGTTACATCCCTCCACACACATATATGGGGAAAACTAACCACTGTGCCTACCATCATAAGTAACTACCAAGAGAAGAGAGTAGGGCCAAAGGGGGCAGTCAGCCATCCATCCCCCCACCAGAATGTTGGGGAAAACACCCCCCTAGGGCTCAGAATCCTCAGGGTGTTAGCTGCCCTAACTGACGGGGTGGAGTACCATATAGAAACAGAAAAAGTATAGAATATACTATATCTCACAACCAAACTATAGGTATAACCTAGTCTTAGACTCAACTACAGCTAACGTCTCTCGGACTCCTGGCTGCCACTTCTAAGACTAGGTATCCTATATGCACACAACCATTTAAAGAGCTTAATTGCATTACTTTATTCCCTTTTTGTCAGTTACACTTTATTTTAATTAATTCATTAAACATTAATTAACCATTAACAATTTCGCACTATATTTCATTATTATTACACCCAAAGTCCATTGTCCCTTTAAAATTTTAACCCCTACATTTCGTTCCAGCAAGCTCCAACCCCATGGGTTAACATCATTTATTCAATTATTTATTTACAGCATTACTTTCCCATATTCCCAGGAATTCTACAAAAACATTATATGCTTCTAAACACAAGGGGGATCAACACGGTGAGTAGATGAACTACCCGTTGAGTCTTTTCCACCTATAGCAAGAGCGTAGACCCATCCTCCCTTGAGAATTTAGACATAGAAAGCATGTGGCATACCCCACACATCTTCATCCCTTTCGGAACAAGGGTAAGCAAGACCAGCTACCTTGAGTAGTGGAGAAAGTAAAGAAGATAACCAATCAAAGAAACATAAAGCATCCAAACATTCACATCCAACCCGTTCCATCATCCCCGGTGTCCTCTCTGATACCCACATGCATAAACTGATGCATCTCACCACTCTAGGCGTCATCTGCTGCCACAACCAATCGGCCTCCCTGCCCCCACATATCACAACAGCCTTCCAATATCACATCACAACACAAGCAGTATGAATAAAACCATCATATCAATTGGGATCTTGGCCCTTAAATAAGAAATAGGGTATGTCACGAACCCCTCCCCACAAAGTGTACCCCTTCTGGGCCGGCAATGTGAAAAGGGAGATAATGACCCCCGAGTCCCGCCTCCAGTAGGCCCCGGGTTGGCGACTAGCACCTAGGGTATAATAACATACAAATGGGAGGCATTACCCTCTAAGAGAACACATGCAGAAGAGAGAGATAGAATAGACTCCAATCAACTCCAACTTAGAACTGAGATATAAAAGGAAACCAAGTACATATATGAAATGTCATGCAAAAGTACTACAACTGAAGGGGAAAACTAAAAGTACCCAAAAAAAAGTTAAACGGCAGCGACCACGAGCCCGAACAGCTCCTCCTCCAACCACAAGCTAGTATTAACCCGCTTGATCTCCAACCTGCTCCAAGTGACCTGAAAAACAGTTTATAGATGCATAGGGTGAGTATAACAGTATACTCAGTAGGATCCTCCCCAAGCCTCTCGTGCAAAAGTAAAGAAAGCATGCTAAAGCCCAGTGAACAACAAGTGAAACTAACTCGTCACCTAAACAGGTATACTATGTTCCCAACCTCACCATGGCTACTCTCATCAAGTAACGCATACAAGAATATAGCATATAGTATAGAATATCAAGGGTACCCCGCTACTACTTCCCCACTGGTTTGCCGCTTTGCCCCAACGACATACGTCATGTGCATCTCTCTCCAAAGGCTTGCCCGCAGACACCTGGGCTAAGCTCCACAATCTGCACCTCGTGCACCACATAGGCTTGCCCGCAGACACCTGGGCGAAGCACCACACCGTCCTCACAACCAAAGGTAACCAGGTAGTTTCCGGGAGCCACCACAGATCGCATAATGTGTATCATACGTCGGGTATAATACCTCAATCCATTACAGCCCATACTCCGAGTAAGGATCCTCAAGCCATCATAGCCTATACACGTTACATCTATAGTAGTCCATAGGATACTATATCCAGAATATATGTGTGTGAATAACCACAAGACATTACAGCCCTCTACACACATATATGGGGTAACTAACCGCTGTGCCTCATGGCACAAGTATCTACCAAGAGAAGAGAGTGGGGCCAAAGGGGGTAGTCAGCCATTCGACCTCCCATCAGAATGTTGGGGAAAACACCCCCCCAGGGCTCAAAATCCCCGGGGTGTCAGTTTCCCTTACCGACAGGGTGGAGTAGCGTATAGAAACACAAAAAGTAAAGAATATATAAGTAACTCACATCCACACTATGGTAATTACCTAGTCTTAGATACAACTGCAGCTAACGTCTCTCAGACTCCAGGCTGCTACTTCTAAGACTAGGTATCCTATAAGCACACAAACATTTGAAGAGATTTATTAGATTACTCCGTTCTCATTTTATCAGTTCCACTGTACATTAATTAATTCTTTAAACATTAATTAAGAATGAACAATTCCATATTAAACTGAATTGGCATCACATTCAAAAACAACTGCTCCTTTTTAAGATTCACATCACCTTTAAATTCTAGCATCTCCATCCCCGTGTATTTTCACCATTTAATCAAACATTCATTACAGAATTACTTTTCCACATTCCCAGGCATTCTAGAAAAGCATCCTATGCTTCTAAACACAAAGGAGGCTCAACACGGTGAGTAGATATACTACCCATCAAGTCTTTTCCACCTATAGAAAGAGCATATACCCATTCTCCCTCGAGAGGCTAAACACGGAAAGCACGTGGCATACCTCGCGCATCTTCGCCTCCTTCGGAAGAAGGGTAGCAAGACCAGCTGCCTTGAGCAGTGGGGAAAAGCAAAGCAGATTAACATTCAAGAAAACTGCAAGCAACCAGCAACCACATCCATCTCATTCCATCACCCCTGGTGTCCTCCCCGAAACCCACATGCATAAACTGATGCATCTCGCCACTCTAGGCGTCATCTGCTGCCATAACCACAAGGCCTCCATGCCTCCACATATCACAACAGCCATCTAGGCTCACATCACAGCACAAGCAGCAGGAAAACAAACATCACATCATGGGCTCTTGACCCTTTAACAAACAAGAGGGTAACTCAGAACCCTTTTAGAAATTCCCACATAATGTGTTCTTTAATCCATATTGAATTGGCAGATTTGTTATTCGTAGGTTCCAATCATGGATACCTAATCAGTAAGCTATCACAATTAAATAACCATGCTTACTTCCCTAATTTGATTATCCTCAAATTAGAACGACTACAACAACGGCAATAACCAGATTAATTTATATGCCTCTTTATCTTTAGCCAATTAATTAACAATTAATTCCGGCTTTACATTCATTATCAATTTCTATCATGAACGAATAACAAATCAAAGAAAACATAGATAACACTCTATCTAGCAAAACATGAGGCAACTATTATCACGGTATAAAGAAACAACATGCGATCAACCAATTCTCTTAATCCGGTTCAAGTATTTAATTAGGTCAATTTCATTGTGATCCAAAGGGATAAATCATGCTAATTCTATGATTGCACATATACAATTAGAGGATCCATGAATCCCCTACCTCAAACAGTTCCTCACGTTCTTTATCCACACAACAGGTCACGATCCTCCCCTCGCAACAACTGCATCCACCGGAGGATGCTGCGGTACGACAGTACCAACCAACCCCAAGAAAACCCATTAGAATCTTGGAAATTACATGGTATAATTATGGAAAGGAGGATAGGAGAAGATGCACCCCAAAAGAATGACGATACAACATACCTTATATCGAAGATTGATCGACACAGCTTGGTTGCATCAAAACAAAGTGGAACCAATCCTAGGAGTAAAGATTGTTTGTGCAACTCCTACGGAAAGGATTGAATGGTTCTAGTTCCTCCTAGTTGAGAACAAAGGGAAAGAACAAGGGAGAATGATATCTCGTCCCTTTTTGAAGATTAAATGGGGCAACGGTTTAAGATCCGGTTAATTCTCCATTAAAAACGGATCGCATTAACCCACGCGGTTTGACCAAGTAAAACATTCCAAGCCTTAGGAATAATTAATATAGGATTTATGGCATTTTAAACGGCCTTAAGAGCCCTTAAAATAAGGCTTAAAAAGTATTTTACATCAAAGGAAACGTCAAAAGGGGCAAAACTGTAGGAATCTGGAAACAATGTTCACCCACTGTTACTATACATGAAACCGATCTGTGAAACCGATCTGTGAAACCGATCTGTGAAACCGATCTGTGAAACCAATCTGTGAAACCGATCTATCACACCGATCTGTGAAACCGATCTGTCAGACCGATCTGTGAAACCGATCTGTCAGACCGATCTGTGAAACCGATCTGTGAGACCGATCTGTTACTGTTCATAAAACTGGAAACACTGTTCATAGAACTGGAAAATTGGAAAAGTGTTGGGGATAAGTCCCCTTGACCTCCCGGAACACCTCCAACACCAAAATTCACAAAGTAATGGACCGGAGAGGTCTGGGCCATTACATTAGATACCTCTCAAAACATTCTCGTCCTCGAGAATTAAAAACCAACCCAGAAGAAAAGAGGGGTCTGAACAACCACCCCATAAGATACCTCTTAGGGGAAAACCACCATGAGTTGTTCGAAATCTGGAACAAAACTACGACATCTGGGAGTATGGGAATAAACAATCCATACCCAAACAATTCATTCATAACATCACATGAAAATTACATAAATAAAACATGAAAGGTCTAACCAGAGAGGAAACATCATTACATAAAAGGAGTTAAACATTGAACAACTCTGGGTACTGAGCACGTATCTGTGACTCATGCTCCCAGGTACTCTCCTCCATGCCACCGTGTCACCACAAGACACGAAATAAGGGGATAGAACGCCCACACAACACCTTCTCCTTGTGGTCTTGGATCTCCACAGGTCACTCCTTGAAGGTTGCATCATCATCAATATCGATCTCTCCCCAATCGATAACATGAGATTCATCATGAAGATAACGACAGAGCTGTGATACATGGAAAACATCATGTATCCGACTCATCTGAGGGGGAAGTGCTACTCGATATGCCACAGCTCCAACACGAGCTAACACCTCGAAAGGCCCAACAAACCGGGGAGAAAGCTTACTTCCACGACCAAACCTTCGCTACCCACGACGGGGAGTCACCTCCAGAAACACATGATCCCCAACATTAAACTCTAAAGGTCTCATTCTTTGATCAGCATATGATTTCTGACGATCCTGTGCTGTCTTCATCCTCTCACGAATCACCTATACCATCTCTGTTGTATTATTCACTAGTTCTGGTCCGAGAATTGCTGACTCTCCGAACCCAGTCCAGCATAATGGAGAACGGCATGGCCGGCCATACAAGGCTTCAAACGGCGCCATGCTGATGGTAGAATGAAAACTATTATTGTAAGCAAACTCTACCAAGGGTAAGTGCTTTTTACATGAACCTCCAAAATCAAGAACACAAGAGCGCAACATGTCTTCAAGAGTCTGGATTGTTCGTTCTGTCTGACCATCCGTTTGAGGATGAAAAGTAGTGCTAAGGCATAATTGAGAACCAAAAGCATGTTGGAGACCTCTCCACACCCTAGAGTTAAAACGAGGATCTCGATCAGAAATGATCGTCTTAGTAACTCCGTGAAGCCTCACCACCTCCTCCAGATACTGCCTCGACAAAACCTCCACTGAGCTCGACTCCTTGATTGCTATGAAGTGGGCCGATTTAGTTAAACGATCCACTACCACCCATATAGCATCATGCCCACCCGGAGCTCGAGGTAAACCTGTAACAAAGTCCATTGAGATGTCCTCCCACTTCCACTGAGGAATCTCTATGTGTTGGAGAAGACCACTAGGAACACGGTGTTCGGCCTTCACCTTCTGGCAGACTAAACATCAAGACACACATTCTGCAACTGTACGCTTCAGCCCAGGCCACCAAAACTGACTCCTCAAGGATCGGTACATCTTCGTCACACCAGGATGTACCACCAAGGGTGAACTATGGAACTCTCGGAGAACCGTCTCACGCATCGCCAAAGGAACAAAAATTCTGCCATGATACAACACTCGGTGTTGTTCATCCTCCGACCAACCATCAGGGGCCTCCCCACAAACAACTCTGTCTCTCCAAACTTCCACCTCTAGATCACCCAACTAAGACTCTTCCACCTTCTGCATCAGATATTACTGCACCATCATCTGGAAAAGACAACCTCTACCTCCAAACTCTTCCATATCAAGATGTAATGCTGACAGTTCCTCCATTACTCTCCAAGAATCACCGGATTCACGCACAGCATCACTACGTGACTTTCGGCTCAGCGCATCAGCAACAACATTTCCCTTCCCAGGTGTATACGATATTTCGAAGTCGTATTCCTGCAATAACTCCATCCACCGACGCTGCCGCAAGTTCAAGTCCCGCTGAGAGAAAACATACCTCAAACTCTTATGATCGGTGAAAACCACAAAGCGCTTGCCAATGAGGTAATGTCTCCACAACTTCAGCGCAAACACCACGGCTGCCAACTCAAGATCATGGGTGGCATAGTTGCGTTCATGGGGACGCAATTTTCGGGACCCATAAGAAACAACTGACCTTTGTTGCATAAGTACATAGCCTAGCCCCAGATGTGACGCATCGCAGAAGACGTCAAACTGGACTCCCTCAGCTGGAAGACAAAGAACAGGAGCACTTACCAACTTCTCCTTTAGATACTTGAATGCTGCCTAACACTGATCATTCCACATGAATGCTTGATCCTTCTTGGTCAAATATGTTAGAGGAGTCACAACCCGTGAGAAATTTGCTACGAACCTCCTGTAATAGCCTGTGAGACCAAGGAAACTTCGCACCTCTGACATTGTCTTGGGGGCTGCCCAAGACACTACTGCTTCTATCTTCTATGGATCCACAGCTACTCCCTGTTGGGACACAACATGCCCTAAGAAACGAACTTCTCGAGCCCAGAACTCACACTCGGACAACTTACCAAACAACTGATGTTGGCGAAGAACTCCCAAAACGGCTCGTAGATGCTCTGCATGCTCTTCTTCAGATGTGGAGTACACAAGGATGTCATCGATGAAAACAACAACAAACTTGTCCAGTAATTCACGGAACACAGCATTCATCAACCCCATGAAAACAGCTGGAGCATTCTTCACACCGAATGGAATTACAACAAACTCATAATTCCCATGACGACAACGGAAAGCAGTCTTCGGGATATCATCATCCTTTACACGCATCTGATGATATCCTGACCGCAAGTCGATCTTTGAGAACCAACTTGCACCCTTCAGTTGATCAAATAGGTCATCAATCTGTGGAAGAGGATAGTGATTCTTTATTTTCACTTTGTTTAATCGACGATAATCGACGCACAACTGCAAACTTTCATCGGCCTTCTTCACGAACAAGACTGGTGCACCCCATGGAGACACACTTGGCCGAAAAAAACCGCACTTCAACATATCATCAAGCTGTATACGTAGCTCTCGTAACTCAGAAGGGGCCATTCTATACGGAGACATAGAGATAGGAGACGCTCCTGGCTATAGCTCGATCCCAAACTCGATCTCTCGTCGAGGTGGTAATGCTACAACCTCTTCGGGAAATACATCAGGGTACTCCTCCACAACCCTAGGAAACGCCAACTGCTCAACCTCTAAAGAACATAACATCATCTCAGCCATCATGGATGATAAGGATAAAACCTACCTATGACCCATCCGAGGATCTCGCTCACCAGCAAACACCACTGTTTCTCCATCTACATCAAAGAAAACGAACTTCTTCCTGTAGCAATCCACAATAGCCTGCACCGAATACAACTAATCCATGCCGAGTATGACATCATATGGTTGTATTCATAAACATAGGAAATCTCCCCAAGAGCGGTGTTTCCCCAACACTAGCTCACAGTCTCTACATACTTCAAACAAGTCAGCTCGACCTCCAACTGGCGTAGTCAACGCCAAGGGCACTGGAAGCCTCTCTACCTCAAGTCCCAAAGCATGGACAAGGGTAGGTGATATAAATGAGTGTGTCGCTCCTGAATAAAACAAGGCATACATCAAGGTAGAAAACAAGCAAAGGGTACCTCAGACGACGTCTGGCTCGCCTGGAGCTGGCAACGCTAGAGCATGAATCTGACCACGACCACCTCCACGGCCTCTCTGACCCTGATGACGACCACCACCACGGTCGCGCTCTGTTCTCTGAGGACGGGGAGCGTCATGGGGTTGTCCTCTGCCTACTCCATCTACCCTCTGGTGATCTAAAGCTGGTGCAACCTGCTGCTGTTGCCTCGGCTGGAACTGCCTCAACGGAGGAACCTGGAGTGGAGCGCCTGGTGCATGATGACTGCTCTGAAAAGTCGGGCACTCCCGCTGCTGATGACCACGACCACCACAAGAAAAACAAGCGCCTGATCCCTTGGCATAGGCCTGAGAGTTTCTGCCTCCGGAGAAACGAGATGGGAAGGGCTGGGACCTACCCCCAGGTGAACAAAAACTCTTCTGTCCTGAAAACCGGGAACCCCGGACCACAGCTCTGCTTCGTGAGGAATCATGACGATTCCCCTCTTGTGACGATCCAGTCCTAGCCAAAGTCCTCTCAACAACCTCTGCCCTCGCCAGCACCTCAAGATATGTCTTCAGCATAAATGGGGTGACCTGGCGCTGGATCTCTGGACGCAAAGCCTCCTCGAAATGCCTTGCCCCGGCCTCATCATCTGGTAACAGGTCTGAAGCATATCGTAGAAGGTTCCTGAAACAGATTCCAAACTCTCGAACACTGGAGCTCCCCTATCGAAGGGTGAGAAGCTCCCGGCGACTGGACGCCTTCGCAGTCAAAGAAATAAACTCAACTCTAAACCGGTCTTGAAACTCCTCCCATGAGATTGCTGACTCCTCACGATCATCGAGGAACAAGAACCACCACTGCCTCGCTGCTCCACGCAGCATCGTCACAACCAAGGACACCCAGTGTTCCTTCCGAGAAAGAATCGAACTGAAGCCTATCTCGATCTCCTCCAACCAGTCTTCTGTGACTGCATCTGAAACGGAGCCCCCGTACTTCTGTAGACTCTGGCACTGAAACTCTCAAAGTTTCTTCCTCCAAGTGTCATCGTCATCAACCTCTACTCGGCGGTGATCTGCTGGAATAGCCTGTTGGGCATCTTCTGCGCAAACCTGATGAGGACGTCGACCTGGACCCATACCTGTAAAATAAAAACTATTAGAGCTCCTAAGCCTGGAATATGGAAGACTCAACATTAATTAATTAATTGTTTTGTTTTATTAATTTCAGGTTACCTATCCCAAGGTCTACCCATTCAAACACAGGCATAAAGAATAATGATGCATGATCCTTTCCTAGGTCTCTACCCTGCAACCAGTATCACTTTGTTTAGTAGCCATCGTAAACTTAAAGGTCTGTGCAACAGATCATAGGGGGCCCTGAACGCCTATTTCTCTGCTGGTATCCAGTGTTTACCCCACTTTCTAAACATTAATGACATAGTTTCCCTACCATCCCATGCATCCTCACCTGTGCCTAACTCCAAACTCTATCATATCCCTCAACCAGAGCTCTGATACCACTCTGTCATGACCCCCTCTCCACAAAGTGTACCCCTCCTGGGCTGGCAATGTGAAAAGGGAGATAATGACCCCCGAGTCCCGCCTCCAGTAGGCCCCGGGTTGGCGACTAGCACCGAGGGTATAATAACATACAAATGGGAGGCATTACCCTCTAAGAGAACACATGTAGAAGAGAGAGATAGAATAGACTCCAATCAACTCCAACTTAGAACTGAGATATAAAAGGAAACCAAGTACATATATGAAATGTCATGCAAAAGTACTAAAACTAACGGGGAAAACTAAAAGTACCCAAAAAAAAGTTAAACGGCAGCGACCACGAGCCCAAACAGCTCCTCCTCCAACCACAAGCTAGTAGTAACCCGCTTGATCTCCAACCTGCTCCAAGTGACCTGAAAAACAGTTTATAGATACATAGGGTGAGTATAACAGTATATTCAGTAGGATCCTCCCCAAGCCTCTCGTGCAAAAGTAAAGAAAGCATGCTAAAGCCCAGTGAACAACAAGTGAAACTAACTCGTCACCTAAACAGGTATACTATGTTCCCAACCTCACCATGGCTACTCTCACCAAGTAACGCATACAAGAATATAGCATATAGTATAGAATATCAAGGGTACCCCGCTACTACTTCCCCACTGGTTTGTCGCTTTCCCCCAATGACATACATCCTGTGCATCTCTCTCCAAAGGCTTTCCCGCAGACACCTGGGCTAAGCTCCACAATCTGCACCTCGTGCACCACATAGGCTTGCCCGCAGACACCTGGGCGAAGCACCACGCCGTCCTCACAACCAAAGGTAACCAGGTAGTTTCTGGGAGCCACCACAGCTCGCATAACGTGTATCATACGTCGGGTATAATACCTCAATCCATTACAGCCCATACTCCGAGTAAGGATCCTCAAGCCATCATAGCCTATACACGTTACACCTATAGTAGTCCATAGGATACTATATCCAGAATATATGCATGTGAATAACCACAAGCCATTACAGCCCTCTACACACATATATGGGGTAACTAACCATTGTGCCTCATGGCACAAGTATCTACCAAGAGAAGAGAGCGGGGCCAAAGGGGGTAGTCATCCATTCGACCTCCCATTAGAATGTTGGGGAAAACACCCCCCCCCCCAGGGCTCAAAATCCCCAGGGTGTCAGTTGCCCTTACCGACAGGGTGGAGTAGCGTATAGAAACACAAAAAGTACAGAATATATAAGTAACTCACATCCACACTATGGGCATTACCTAGTCTTAGATACAACTACAGCTAACGTCTCTCAGACTCCAGGCTGCTACTTCTAAGACTAGGTATCCTATAAGCACACAAACATTTGAAGAGATTTATTAGATTACTCCATTCTCATTTTATCAGTTCCACTGTACATTAATTAATTCTTTAAACATTAATTAAGAATGAACAATTTTACATTAAACTGAATTGACATCACATTCAAAAACAACTGCTCCTTTTTAAGATTCACATCACCTTTAAATTCCAGCATCTCCATCCCCGTGGATTTTCACCATTTAACCAAACATTCATTACAGAATTACTTTTCCACATTCCCAGGCATTCTAGAAAAGCATCATATGCTTCTAAACACAAATGAGGCTCAACACGGTGAGTAGATATACTACTCGTCGAGTCTTTTCCGCCTATAGAAAGAGCATATACTCATTCTCCCTTGAGAGGCTAAACACGGAAAGCACGTGGCATACCCTGCGCGTCTTCGCCTCCTTCGGAAGAAGGGTAGCAAGACCAGCTGCCTTGAGCAGTGGGGAAAAGAAAAGCAGATTAACATTCAAGAAAACCGCAAGCAACCAGCAACCACATCCATCCCATTCCATCGCCCCTGGTGTCCTACCCAACACCCACATGCATAAACTGATGCATCTCGCCACTCTAGGCATCATCTGATGCCATAAACACAAGGCCTCCATGCCTCCACATATCACAACAGCCATCCAGGCTCACATCACAGCACAAGCAGCAGGAAAACAAACATCCCATCATGGGCTCTTTACCCTTAAACAAACAAGAGGGTAACTCAGAACCCTTTTAGAAATTCCCACATAATGTGTTATTTAATCCATATTGAATTGGAAGATTTGTTATTCGTGGGTTCCAATCATGGATACCTAATCAGCAAGCTATCACAATTAAATAACCATGCTTACTTCCCTAATTTGATTATCCTCAAATTAGAACGACTACAACAACGGCAATAACCAGATTAATTTATATGCCTCTTTATCTTTAGCCAATTAATTAACAATTAATTCCGGCTTTACGTTCATTATCAATTTCTATCATGAACGAATAAAAAATCAAAGAAAACATAGATAACACTCTATCTAGCAAAACATGAGGCAATCGTTATCACGGTATAAAGAAACAACATGCGATCAACCAATTCTCTTAATACAGTTCAAGTATTTAATTAGGTCAATTTCATTGTGATCCAAAGGGATAAATCATGCTAATTCTACGATTGCACATATACAATTAGAGAAGCCATGAATCCCCTACCTCAAACAGTTCCTCAGGTTCTTTATCCACACAACAGGTCACGATCCTCCCCTCGCGACAACTACATCCACCGGAGGATGATGCGGTACGACAGTACCAACCAACCCCAAGAAAACCCATTAGAATCTTGGAAATTACAAGGTATAATTATGGAAAGGAGGATAGGAGAAGATGCACCCCAAAAGAACGACGATACAACATACCTTATATCGAAGATTGATCGACATAGCTTGGTTGCATCAAAACAAAGCGGAACCAATCCTAGGAGTAAAGATTGATTGTACAACTCCTACGGAAAGGATTGAAAGGTTCTAGTGCCTCCTAGTTGAGAACAAAGGGAAAGAACAAGGGAGAATGATATCTCGTCCCTTTTTGAAGATTAAATGGGGCAACGGTTTAAGATCCGGTTAATTCTCCATTAAAAACGGATCGCATTAACCCACACGGTTTGACCAAGTAAAACATTCCAAGCCTTAGGAATAATTAATATAGGATTTATGGCATTTTAAACGGCCTTAAGAGCCCTTAAAATAAGGCTTAAAAAGTATTTTACGTCAAAGGAAACGTCAAAAGGGGCAAAACTGTAGGAATCTGGAAAAACTGTTCACCCACTGTTACTGTACATGAAACCGATCTGTGAAACCGATCTGTGAAACCGATCTGTGAAACCGATCTGTGAAACTGATTTGTCACACCGATCTGTGAAACCGATCTGTCAGACCGATCTGTGAAACCGATCTGTCAGACTGATCTGTGAAACCGATCTGTGAGACCGATCTGTCAGACCGATCTGTGAGACCGATCTGTTACTGTTCATAAAATTGGAAACACTGTTCACAGAACTGTAAAATTGGAAAAGTGTTGGGGATAAGTCCCCTTGACCTCCCGGAACACCTCCAATACCAAAATTCACAAAGTAATGGACCGGAGAGGTCCGGGCCATTACAGGGTAACTCAGAATCCTACAATGAATTATCTTTTATCAAAAAACCAGTTCTTTAATCCATCTTGGATTAACTGATTTATTTTTTCGTAGGTTCCAAATTCAGGAAACCTAATCAGTAGGCTATCACAAATAATTAACCATGATTACTGAACCAATTTGATTAACATAAAATTACAACAAGAGGAAACAGATTCATTTACATGCCTCTTTATCTTTATCCAAACAAATATCATTTAATTCCGGCGTTACGTTCTTTACCAATTTCCATCGAGAATGAAAAATCTAAGCAAGAAATCATAGATATCACACTATCTAGAAAACAAGAGGCAATAATATATGATCGATCTCAATTTATTTATCCAGTTCAAATATTTATTATTCAAATTTTATTGTCATCTAGTGGGATAAAACATGTTAACTCTACAGTTTCCCATAACAAAAAAGAGAAGAAATGAATCCCCTACCTCAAACAGTTCTTGACATTTATATGAGAACGAGACACACAATGGGTTACAATCTCCTCCCCTGTGACAACTGTATCCACCTGAGGATGCAGATACACCACCACATCAGTGAACACCCAAGAAAATCACATTAGTAACTTGGGGGTAAAATTCCATAAAAAGGGAAAGGAGAAAGAAGGAGTTGAACTTGAAATAATGAAGATAGATCATACCTTATATCGAAGACTGGTCGATATTTCTTGGTTGCATCAAAACAGAGTGGAACAAATCCTAGGAGGAAAGTTTGGTTGCACAACTCCTAAGGAAAGGAACGGATTGTTCGAGCGTCTCACACCTGAGAATAAGGAGGAAGAACTAGGGAGGAAGATATATCATCACTTTAGAAGATTTAATGGAGCAGTAGTTTAAGATACGCAAGATTTTCCATTAAAAGCGGATCGCATTAAACCACATGGTTTGACCATGTAAAAAACATCCTGAGCCTTGGGATAAATTAATATAGGAGTTATGACCTTTGAATCGGCCTTAGAGTCCTTAAAATGAGGCTTTAAATGTATTTTATGTCAAAGGAAACATCAAAGGGGAGAAACTGTAGGAAGTTAGAAACCTTGTTCATGAACTCGAAATTTTGCAAAGGAAATAAAGGTTACCGATGGACCTCACCATTTTGAAAAAATTATTCACGAACTCAAAATTTGGAAAATGAAATAGAGGTTACTGATGGACCTCACCATTCTGGAAACATTGTTCATGAACTCAAAATTTGGAAAAGGAAGTAGAGGTTACCGATGGACCTCACCATTATGGAAACACTGTTCACGAACTCAAAATTTGGAAATGGAAATAGAGGTTACCAATGGACCTCACCATTCTGGAAACACTATTCACAAACTCAAAATTTGGAAAAGGAAATAGAGGTCACCGATGGAACCTCACTGTTGGAACCTCACTGTTACATTATTCACATAAGGTTACTGCTGAAACTGTTCACAAAAGGTCACCAATGACATTGTTCACATAAGTTCATCGATGTCACTGTTCATATAAGGTCACCATTGCACTATTCACATAAGGTTACTGATGACATTGTTTACAAAAGGCCACTGATGACACTATTCACATAAGGTCATTAATGTCACTGTTCACATAAGGTCACAGTTTCACTATTCACTTAAGGTTACTGATGACACTATTCACAGAAGGTCACCAATGACACTGTTCACATAAGGTCACTGATGTCACTATTCACATAAGGTCACCGCTGCACTGTTCACATAAGGTTACCGATGACACTATTCACAAAAGGTCACCAATGACACTATTCATGGAAGGTTATCGATGCACTGTTCACAACGGTCTACCATTGTAACTGTTCACTGATGGAATTGTTCATAGATAGTTACCGATACACTATTCACAACGGTCTACCGTTGGAACTGTTCACTGATGGAACTGTTCACAGAAATTGAAATTTGGAAAAGTGTTGGGGATATGTCACCTTGACCTCATGAAACACCTCATACACCTGATTTTTGAAAAGGAATGGACAAAAGAGGTCCGGTCCATTACAAAAACTCTTACATAAAAAACCCAAACATTACAAACTAGATGCATCCACTCAGTGGTTATTTTTTTCCACAATACAATACTTTTAAAATGAAACACATTTTATTTTCATGAAAAAACATCATGATTTTCATCTTGACTTCATAATTATTCTCACTCATTATTAAAACCTATTAAAATACATTTTATAATATGGTATGAGCACAAAAACGATAGTAAAGAACTTATAAAATAGTTTAAATAAACATGTTATTCCAATTCAAAACCATTAGATTATATAAGAGAGTTTCCCTTTAACATAATAAACCTTGAGGTCAAATAATAATTTACTTAAATATGAAATCCAATTTACTGCCCAAATTTTTTCATAAAACATTTTATAAGAAAACATAAAATCATAATCATAATCAGTAGGGTTTCTTAGAAAACATTATAATCCATGAAAAACTTATTCTTAAAAACATTCCTTTTTAACCTATAAGGGAATAATAATTCCTTTAAAACAAAATGTCATTAGATTGCCTTGTTAAATAAAAATATTTCCATAAAAACTAAATATAAATAATATAAAATTCATGTTGGTTTCTTAGTATATCATCTTCATAGAACCCTTATAAAACCCCTTACAAATGGAATAACCTACTCAGTGAATTAAAACATAATTCTATGGATAAAATAATCATTACCTAATTTATTGGAGAGATATATTGGGCTCGCTCATAATCATAAATAATTTAAAAGGACCATAAAACGTATCAAACACATAAAATATTTCATTTCCATCATTAAAATCATAAAAATTTACTTTTAAACCAATAATAAAAGCTTTTTAAGATATTGATATATCTCTTTTCTTTAAAATCCCATTTCCAAAACTAAAATACCCAGAAAAAAGGGAAGTAGGTTTTTTCTTTGAAGAAAACATGGAAGATTATAAAGGAATCCAAACATCAAATAATTGTTTTAGTGATTTTAAAATCTATTGATTCCATCTACTTTAAAATAGAATATTCCTTTTTCCTTTTTGTAAATAAATTCAAAACGTTCCATATAAAATACATAAAAAGGTTCCTCTTGAAAACATCTAAAGTAAAGTTAAAAGAGACATAAAATATATTTTATAATTTATTTATTTCAATATAATTAAATCAATAAAATTATTTTAAGAATATGGATATGGAGGGAAAATATTTATAAAATAAATCTTTAAAATATTTAAAAATGAGGTTTTCAGGTATAGTATCCCTTACCTTGAGTCTAACTTTTCATGTATGTTCTGTATATTCCAATGTAATAAAACTATGTTAATTATTTACTATATTAATAACATTTTTATGGTTTATTATTATTTTTATTTTACTTACATTTATTTTATACTTAATTACTTAATCGATTAAGTTCACGTCGGATGTTTTGAGAACTTTCAGATTATATATCAAAAATTGATTTTTTTATATTGACTATAATCAAATGAATAATCATTATATCATTTCTAGAATCATAATTATGTTATAATTATCATTTTTATACATTATTTATACTTATGGATCCAATCATGTAATATGGTTATGAAAAATGAATTACATTACAACATAGAGATGGTAGTCTGTATGTATGCATGAGTAAAGTTTCCATTTTTCAACAAACATGAGGGAAAGAAGGAAAGTATTATTTTATATTTATATAATTATAATTATATCATAAATATAATATTATTTCTTTAAATCCAAAAATTTCTAAAATTCATGTGAGGTGGTGATGAAAACTAAAATACATCGGTTCAAGAGGTGATAGTCAGCATGTACACAAAAGAGGTGTTTTTATTTTTTGTTGAATGGTAAAGAAAGAATTAGAATATTTATTTACCATTATATAATTAAATTTATATAAAACATATAATATTATTTCATTTTTATCCATTGTTATGACAAACTATAAGATTCAATTATGAAAAATAAAATATATCATCCTGTGAGGCGGTAGTCCGCACATATACTAGGGTGATATTTTTATTTTTCATTGGATGGTTAACTAGATGAAAATGGGTTATAACATTAAAATAATAACATTTTAGTATATTTTAGATATTTATTTTATTATTTCATCATGGTTGAATAATATTTTAAGGGCGTATAAAAAGAAATAAAATAAAAACACTCTGTTAAGAATTATACCACTTCTTCAGACAACCAACTTAGGTTTATAACTAAATCCTTCCTAGGATGGTATTTTGATCAATATAGCACCTATAGTAAATTTTAATGGATTTTTGGAAGGTATTTGGGTAGTTAATTTCTGATCTAAAATTCTCTTCAAGTGTGTAGAAAAGAGGATAGGGGTGCCCTTTTATAAGTGAGGGAGTAGACACACATGGAATTTTTCAAAATATTAAAATATATTAATGTCTTACCTAATTCAAATGGATCTAAAATGACTCATATTTCAAGAATATATAATATAAGGAAAAAATATGTCCATTAAATAATATTTATAAAAGTTTTTAGTTCATTTTAACACTTATCCTTTTAGTTTTAACCCTTTTAACTATTTTAACTCTTACTTTGGTAACTAAATTTTTATCAAATATAATATTTATAATGAACAAAAATAAATTTGGACTCATTATTGAATATAAAAATTATGATTCCAAATATGGATTCTATTTTATCAAATTTAATTTATATAATTATAAAAAAATTATTTTAAAATAAACCCGCAACATGCAATGAAAAACGATTTTAAATAAAAATGTATTTTCAAGTATAAAAATGTTTTTATACCAAATTAAAGTATAATATCTGTTGTAATTAAATTGATTGGATTTATTTTAATAAAAATGATCTAATTAATTTTTAAAAAAATGATATTATTTAAATACTTGAAAAGAAAAGATGGTTTTCAAAAAAATGGTATTTTCTATAATTCACCCAAAAATCAACTTTTTTAGAAAATACCTAGAAATTAACTATAAGATAACTATGAATTGATGATATCAAAAATGAATTTAATTTTTTAAAATTAAAATTCTAAAATTTTGAAATAAATATTTTAAATAAAACTATATAACACATGTAAACAAATTTTGTAAGAATAAAACTATTTCATTTTTTATTGAAAAACTACTTTATATTCTTATAATGAAATAAATATATAAAAATTAATTAATAAGTATTAATAATTTAACATTGTAATATTTTAAAAAAATAACATTATGTTCGATAGCCAATACAACACGCAACACCGAGCTTAAATGAACCATAAAAATTTATTATTTAAATATGACTAGTATATCCTAACTATTGAATTGGACATTATAAATAGGAATAAAAACATTATAAAATATATATAAAGGTATTAAAAAATAAAAATATTTTGATTAATTAATTATAAATAATCATTCAATTTTTTTAGTAAAGTCATAATATGCTTCAAAAATATGTTTCCTTCAAACACGTTTTTCATTGCTTTTTTTGAGAAAATATTATGTTTAATATTTTCACTTTTATAAAGTATATTTGATAAAATTAAGCTAAATTTTTAAATAATAATTTCATAATTATATTCTAGTTAATTTTTTAAAAAAATTGAAACGGCATATTTTTCGATAAATAATAAAAAATACTAATTTTTATTGAAAATTGTATTTTTGTTTCAAGCATTTAAAAGTTACATTTTTTTAAAAAAATAATTTAAAATTAAAATTAATTATCTTGTATTATGAATAAAAAAATTGTGTTTATTTAAATCAATTTTATGGTTTAGTTAGGTATAAAAATATTTTTATACTTAAAAGGCATTTTTCTGAAAAACTATTTTCTGTTCCCTTCTGTGTTTTTATTTTAAATTAATTTCTGCCACTTATAGAAATTGAATATTGAAAAATTGATTGAATATTAGGACTTAGAAGGTACAAATATAGTAAAAATTTCCTTTATATTTTTTTTGTAAATATGAGTAGTAACCATGGTAAAATTTTGTCACCTTAGTAAGAGTAAAATGGGTAAATATGGTTAAAACTTTAGGATAGTGATTTAAAATTTCTCTATAACTTTTATTTATCCTATTTTATGGGTTTATTTCATCCATTTTAATCCAATTATATATTATATAGACACTTGTTTCCATATTTCATTTATTATGACCTTTATATTAATTTAAGTAAAATATAAAGTCAAAAATGTCACACTCTTGACTTTAATATCTCATATATTGTGTCATAAGGGTAAAAAGAGGTTATGTTCAGTTATAAATGTTAATTTGAAATAAAAATTAATTTTATTTATCATATTAATTTATTTTTAATTTTTAGTGATTTAATAACTACCCTAAATTCTTACGCAATGCCGACACAGTATGTATTCAATTAATAAAAAAATAAAATAAATAATTTTAAAAAAATAAAATTAATAAAATTTGAATGGATTATTATGTTCCAAGAAATTTGAAGATAAATATAAAATATTAGAGGTTTTTTAGAGGTTTTTTATTCTAATTCCATTTTTCATGTTGTGTTCAAAGTTAACTTATGTGAATAATGTCAAGAATGGCATAAATAATATATTTTATTAAATTATTTAAAAATCATAAAAAACTTGAAATTTGAAAATTAGGATTATAAATTATCTAAATTAAAATCTCTTTTCCATTTATGAGCTAATTTTTACCTTATAAGTATGATTAAAACCCTTTAAGAGTGAAAATGATGTTACCACGGTTAAGGTTAAAATAGGTTAACTATGGGGCCAAACCAAAAGATAAGGTTTAAAACACTAATTAAACCTATAAAAATTTTATTTTTTTATATTATTTAAACCAAACAATACCTTATCTTTTCATATCTACAAATTTTTAAGCATTTTTCTTGATAATGACTTTATTATATGTTAATCTTTTAAGAAATTCCAAGAGTGCCTCTCTCATCACTTATAAAAGGGAACCCCTCCTTACTTTTATTTACACCACTTTGAGCCATATATCTTGAAAAAACCCTAAAATTATATTTTAAACTTACATATACATTAATTATAAGTGATTTTATTCATAAAATACCATTCTAATGGTTCTTAAAAAGGGATCAAAAGGAGGCCTACTGAAGAAGAGGTAATCATCTAACCCGACCTCTTTCAATTTTTTTCTTCTTCTACCTCCTCAAAATCTATGATATTATTAATAAAATGATAAATTAAGTATCCTAAATATACTAAAATTTTATTATTAATATTAAACCACCTTTATTCACCTCATTCTCTATCAAATGGGAAGTGAAAGTATTGTTAATGCATATGTATGACTTATCATCACCATGTAGTGATAAAAATTAATTTTTCATCACCATATTTCATGGATAGTTACTATGATGGGTTTAATATTTATATATTATATTTATTAAATAATTACTCTTCAGTAATTATAATATCATATCTTCTTACTTACTTTCCAATCCGTTGGAAAATAGTAACGTCGCTCGTGCGTACGTGCGGACTACCACCTCCACGAAGTGATGCGATTTGTTTTTCATTTCTGATTTATATGGATAGTAATAAGGATATATTTAGTAAATATATATTATATATTATATAATATTTATTCTATAAATTTGAATAATCATTTACCATTTTTTTTCTATCCATCAAAAAGTGAAAATGTCGTTCATGAGTACATATGGCCAACTGTCCCCATGAACGGAGTAATTCATTTTACAATCTATAACTTTTATGGATGAATATATATATATATATATATATAATGAATATATATGATATTTATATCATTATTAATATTATTTATATGGTTTAAACATTATAAAATTATAAGTATTGAGACTTAAAAACTAAAACATACATGAAAAAAGAAGCAATTATCATCTGAAATAGTGTATTTAATAACAAACTGTTAATAAACTAGTGATAATATGTTATAAGTAAATAATATATAGTATGATATATATATATATAATTATGGTTATGTAATATATTTTTAATAAATCTATATTTATTATACAAGAGTTTTTAATGCATACAAAGAAAGACAATACTTGAGGTAAGGGTTTTAGGTCTCAATCCCATTTTATTCAGTATTGTTTATTATTGAATTTTCATTAAGGAAATTATATAATAATTATATATTTAATAAATTTAATTTTTATTATCCTATGTTTATTTCTATATATTACATGTTTTCCTTTCATTTTACTCTCTTTATGTATTCAAGACAATGAAAGAATATTTTTAAGGAAATTTAACTTGATTTCTCTATTCGATAAAAAAATCATCTATATTATATGTATATGTATTCTAAAAATGTTTTCAATAATTTTTTCCATATTTTACAATGATTTTTTAAATTCACTTTCACCCATTTTTTTTATTTTTACAAAATTATTTTAAAATAATCTTCTTGTCATTTTTTCAATGAGGTGCTTTTGATTTATTTTTACTAAAAATGTGAAAAGAATATTTATTTTAATGTATATGGTATGAATATAATTTTCTAAAATAATGATTTTTTAATTATTTAAATATTACTTTTCAATATTCTATGGTTTTTTTCAAAGAAAATGTTTTCCAATATATTTTTTAAATTTTTATATTTTAAAGTGATTCCAATGTGAAAATGGTATTTTCATTAAGAAATATTCCAAGTGATCTTATAAAATAATTTTCATATAAGATAACATCCTTGGATGTTACTTATGATTTAATATGGATATGAGATAATGAAACTATATTTATTATTTATTTTCATGATTTGTGATTATAATGATGATATATATATGAAACTCGTTTATTTTCCACAAGTTATGCTATGATGAGTTATTGAAATGTCTACAAAACTCTTTTCCTTTACATGAGTTATAATATATGATGATTTATTTATGATATTGTGGTGTACATATGAATTTATTGTGATTATGTGATAGGTGGGACCAAAATTACATATCCCTCCAATGTATTGGGTAATTATGGATAACTCATAAGATAAATATATTATGTGTAAACCTGATTTCATGTTCACAATTTTATGTGTGGGTCTGGTTTTCATGTCTATAAGATTAAGTGTGGATATGGTTCTCATTTCTATAATATCATTCATGGATGTAGTTCTCATGTACATAAGATTATGTATGTACCTGGTTTTATGTCCATAATTTTATATGAGGTATTGATTTCATTTCGTTAACTTAATGAGTGAACTTTTTTATATTTTACTATGTTTACAATGTTATAATATTATGTTTTTTCACATTCATATTTCTATTTTATGCTCTCATGGATCATGAATTATTTTTTATGATTCCTCACTCTTATGAATATTTTTTATTATTATGATAATGTTTTATTCCATGGCTCATGTTTATAAACTATGATAGAATGGATATAAAATTTTTAATGTATTCTCATGTATGATCATTGATTAATATCTTCTATATATACCCTTACTAAGAATCTAAGATCACCCTTTCTTATGTTTTTCCTTCCCCAGGTTATGAATAAAGTTTTTAAGTATGGTACAATTAAGAAGAATTTTATGTTGGAAACATTGAACATCTTTTATAAAATAATAGGATTATGTATATAGTCTCCAAAAACACTAAAAATTTATGGTTATATCATAAATAATAATGTTATGTATTGAATATTCATTTAAAATGATGTAATACTGATGTATGTAAATCTGGGTCACTATAGTTGGCATCAGTGCAGGGTTTAGTCAATCTTTAGAGATTAACATTAGATAACTTTATTGAAAACCCTCTAAAAAATTATATGTATAAGATAAAATCCTAAAGTTTTGTTAATATAGATATTGTATAGTTTTCCTACAGAAACATCTCAGTCTAGATATTATAAATAGATGTGGTTTTAGTATAGATGCATTTATTGGTAATAACCCTTAAAATATTTGATTGAGTGTATATTGGATATCATTCTAGTGCATGGTGAGTATTTCCTTACTGTGCACCTAGATTAATACTCCTGGGGGATATGTTTGGGTTAACTCAAATTTTACTTATAAACTATTGTAAACAATTTGAGTAGATGATAACAAAGGATGGCCTAGGTTAAACCTAATGTCTCATAGATTGAAAAAAAGGTGCAATGATTGAGACATCCTATAAATGATTTTTCATGATTATATTATTTCTCAATATGACTATTGTTGCTCACACTATAATTTTTGGTTTTAGTAAATGACTAGAACTTAAAGGAATCTTTTGAGAAATGAATGTTAATAAAAATTCAATAACCATTATAATGAGAATACAAATATATTGGGAGGTGGTATGCAATATTTTTTGACTATTATCACTCAACTATCTCAATCTATTAGTGGTAACATAGATCATTTTAAACTTATGAATGAACTAAGGATGGATCAATATGCCATTGAATATTTTATAAAAAAAATTCCACCCACCTTATATGGGTCTTATGATCCAATCATTACTGAGAAATGGATCAATGTGATGGTAAATATATTTTCCATTATTTAGTATGCATACCATGAAAAAGTTGTCCTAGCCATTTATCTTTTAGAAGGAAAATCAGATCAATTATGGAATCTTATTAAAAATACAAGGAAATAGGTTAAAATCCGCTTCATGGAATGGGGTGAGTTTAAGATGATATTTTTTTAATTAGTAATTCCCTCATAATATAGGTAAAAAAATGGAGAAGTAATTCCTTTAGCTTATATAAGTGGATGATGAATCCATTGGTACCTATGAGGAAAATTTTAAATTATTTGAAAGGTATGATTATGTTTTAATCATCATCCCTGAAAGAAAAATTGATTGACTCTTTAGTAGTTTGAAATGAATTCTCTAAAGGGAATTATCCATAAGGGACTTTGAAACTGTGGAGAGGATCGAGCGCATTCTCTCGTCGTTTCTCTGGGATGCGAAAAGGGAGGGGAGATGCCACTGGGCGTCTTGGAAGAGGATGGCCAGACCAGTGGAAGAGGGTGGGGTTGGTCTTCGCAATATACTTTGAACGATTCGGGGACTGCAGGCAAAACTGGCTTGGGAGGTGATAGCAGGTAAGTCCCATTGGGCCAAGTTTTTCAGAACGAGATATGGAGGGCTTGGTGAATGTAGTGCGCGTGGTGCAACGGATCTCGGCAGGTGCATTGTATCACATATGGAGGTGCTGCATGGTCATGTCAGATGGGTGATTGGTCGTGGAGAGATCAGCTTCTGGGAGGATTCATGGTTAGAAGAAAAGCTTGTCTACGAGGGCTGCCCCCTCCCTGATATCTCTTTCAGTGAGGCGTGTGAGAGATACGAGTTCGTGCATGAGAACCTCAACTCACCGCAACTGAATACCTTCAACAGCGTTGTTATGAGCAACGAACCAGACAGGTGTTGTTTTTCTCTAGGTGAGTCGGGGCGATTCAACTTGAATGGCTACAGGAGAATTGGCCAGAGGGTTACTTCCGGAGAAACAGATCAGGGACCCATCTGGTGTAAGACAATCCCGACGCGAATGAACTTTCTGGTGTGGCGGGTTCAGAACCGATCTGTACCCACAGAGGATAACATCCAGAAGAGGGGGGTCTGCATGGCCTCGCGCTGCTTCTGTTGCGAGAGCCAAAGGTCGGAAACTATGCTTCATCTGTTCTTTCAGGGGCGGTGGGTTTTGTTTCTTTAGTCCCAATTATCTCAGTTCAGGATACCGGATGGGGAGTGTATTTCTGTTCGAGAGTATCTCCTAGCATGGTTCTCGGGTTTGGGCAGGAGAGTTGAGGATCGTTCATCAGGTATGATCATTCTTGTATCGGTATGATGGACGCTTTGGGAAGCTCGCAATTAGGTAAGGCTAGGTGGCAAGAGATCGTTATTAGCACTCCAGATCCGTATGAGATTGTTAATTGCAGAATTTTCTACCCTCTTCAAGAATGGTTTACAGGCGGGTATTCTGGGGTCCTCTGTGGGTGGACAGCGGGCTCAGGCCCTACAGCGAGGGAGATGGGTTAGATGGAAACCCCCAGCTGGCGAGTTAAAATTGAACGTGGATGGTTCTTGTTTGGGGGGGATCATGAGGGGCGGTGGTGTCCTCCGGGATCGCTGGGGTTCAGTACACATTGCCTTCAGCACCTTTTATGGGCCAGGCACTTCTACAGGTGCGGAGTTTAGAGTCCTCCTTACGAGTCTCACTCTGTGCAGAAGGAGAGGTCTCCGGGTGACGGAGGTTGAATCAGATTCGGAAGTTCTGGTTAGATCTCTTCAGGGTTCTTGTGATGTGGCTTGGAATCTGGTGTACGTTTTTAGAAGGTGCAAAGCGGAGACCAATCAGGGCAGGTTGATCCATCATAGTGTGAGAGAATCCAACTTTGCGGCTGATGCATTGGCTTGCGGGGGCAGACCAGAGGAGACTTTAATAGTGTATGACAGACTTAATTCTCTTCCTTCCGAGTGTGTCAATGTGATCCAGAAGGACTCACTTGGTCTTCACTACTTTCAACCTCCGTGATTTGTATCCTTTGATTTTCCTATCTTCTTAATAAAAAAATAACTTTCAGTCCATAAGGGACTTTAAAAGATATAAAGAAATCATTTGGTGTGCACTCATAGTGGAAATAGAAGTTGTAAACCCTCATGGTTATGGTGATAAGAAAATTAAGATAGAGGTTCTTAGAAGCTCTAGTGGTATGTCACATTATGGGAATAAAATGTTTCAACCCCCTACTTGAAAAAAATCTGGGAAGGAGAACTTAAGTGAATTCCATAAAGGAATAATAAGATGTTTCAAGTGTGGTAAGCCTAACTATTGAGCAAAATAATTTTTAAGTGATGTGAAGAGGCTAGTTAATGAAATGAATAGAGAGAGAGATCAATCGAATACACCACTCATGCTTTAGTTATATAGATGCAAGGAGTTTGAGGATTATGATAATCAATGAACTAATATAAGGATTAATAAGGATAATAATCCATAACAACCTCTGAAGTCAAAGGATAAAGGAAAAAATTTATGCAATCACAATAGCTGAAGTGAATCATGATAATTAGGGAACACTTATCCTCCACTACAAAGTTGGGTATTCCATTCTTAAAGTTTATATGAATGATCCCTATTAAAATATTATTATTCATCCTTTATTTAAATTTTATGTGATTATGAGAATTGATTATCTATATCTACATAGATTCTATATAAATTTTTGGAATAAGGAAATCATATTTGATATTCTAAATTAACATGGTATCAAATGATCATATAATCATCACATGAGCCCGTATGGGGCATAGCGATGATAGGTTTCCCCCTACGCTGACTTCCTCTCCACCACAACAGATCGGCTATGGATCTCTCCTTGGTGATTTTGTTTGGCGCATTCACGGTGTGAATCACCCTCCAGTGGAAGCATTGTGCGGGCTCATCACTCTCGGCGTACCCCACCATTTGCTAACTTTTTCCTGCCCTGCCTTCGAATTGGCTAGGGTTTCATGGTGGTGTGGTGTTGGTTTAGAGATCGATCTCCATATGTCATAGCCTAAGGTTATCATCACGTTTCATGTCGGATGTGGGTGTGTTAGGAGTATTTTTTCTCTCTGTGCATGTTTGAAGGCAGCGATGGGATCTGTGGCTCTGGATTTTAGCGTGGTCTCCTTCCAGCGAGACTCGGGAGGTCCTCATTTCGGTGTGGTTTATTTTTCTTACTCTTTATCTAAAATTTCTTTTGGTTTGGATCGTGCGATGGGTCTACGTTTTCGATGATTTTATGCTGGTTTTAGTTGTTATGGTCGAGGTTGATGGTTGAGTTGTTGAGTTGTTGAAGGTGCGGGGGTAGAACGGACTAGTTTGGTGAAACTGGTTTCTATCTGTGATGTTGGTTGTTGAATCTGTGAATTTATGGATCTTTGGGTGTTGGCTTCTTTGTTGCTGATTTTTGATGTTGAGTCTGAGTTTTAGAAGTCATAAGAGTTGAATGAATGGTTCTATGAATGATCTAATGGAGGTGTTGTGAATGAACATTGGGGGTATGCAAATTGACTTCTTGTAGGTCTGATTTTGTGTTTTTGATAATTGTGTTGAATGATATGAAATGGTGTAGTTGTTGGTTGAATTAATTGAGTTGGTGGAATGTTATTTGTGGCCATCTGGTTCAAGGTTTGAGGGTCGCTCCATATTTCTTACATGGTTTTGCTCGAAATGGGGTTTAGAGCAGTTGGTTTTTTTCTAGTCTTTACTCCAGAATCATATTTTTGATAGGGTATATATTTTCTATTGGTTCTAGGGCCATGCACTCATGCACAGGACAGTTACCTAGCAGTGAGGAGAAGAAGGAGGTTGATCTTATTTTTTATGATGCTGGGTAGGGGCTCTTCTATGTAGGTTTGGTTTTTTTTGTCCATAAACATTTGTATCAGGGTGTTTTGATTGTCTTAATTCATGAAGTCATGTATGGTTTCTCACTTTTTCCTCAAAAGTGTTTGAATAATAAAAATTTAATTTTCAGTCAATTAACATATGATCATCTATCGATGTAAGGGTGAACCTAATTAAAATATTTTTGGCTAATATAAAAGATTATATAAGGAATAAAGGGTGAATTGTCTTTTGAAGACATATATGATTTTATTGTGACTTTATTTTGGGAAATTATTAGTATATTTTGGAGAATATATGATCAAGTTATATACATTATGGTATGAGACTTTATGAGTGACTAAAATTATTAATCATGGAAATATATGAGATCAAATAATTTTAATATTTTTGTTTTTATCTTATTTGAACATATTTTGGGGGAGCCTTAAGTTTAACTATTTTTGTAATGGATTAAGTTGAACTATGGGATTTATTGTTAATGTTTTAGAGATTAATATATTATATTTATCCATATTGAATAACTTTTTTTAACCATTTTTGGTTTTGTTAAATATATATATAAATAAAGAATGAATTTTTATTCTTTTATGGATCTTATGATCTATTAAAAATTAATTTTAGTTTTTCATTCATGAAAAATTCATCTTGAATATTCATTTCATAGAGTAAGAAATGTAGCTGAAATTTATCGAACCACAACCAAATGGGGAAATTGTGATTATAATATAGAAATAATTAAATTATATTTTATCATCCTCTCTATATTGATAGTAAAATAATCCCTCAACTTTAGGAAAAGGATCTTGAAATAAAATTTTATACTTTTACCTTCATTTCAAATGAATCAATGGTCTTTTCACCCATCACATATTTATGGCTTTATGGTCATTAAATTTCTCTTGACCATGTTCTATATCATTCTTTTTTAGTCCTTGGGAACTATTTTTCATTCTATGTTCATATTTTCACTTCCCACTAAAGTTGTCCTATATGGAAAACTAGTTTTATGTTATTCAAGATAACCTTTGTATTTCCCTCTCCCTCTTTTTAAGAGGAAATTTTTTTAACCCTTTTTACGATGTGAGTTTTCCATAAATGAATTTTCAAATGTAAAACCCTTGATTACCAAGAAAAAGTTCAAATTTTGAGGACATAATTTACTAAAGGTGGTAGAATGTAACAGCCTAGTATTTTAAAATAAGAACATTATGTTTGATAGTATATACAATATGCAGCATTGAGCTTAAACAAACCACAAAATATTATTATTTAAATATGACTTTTCTAACCTAAAATATTGAATTGATGAGTATGAATAGGAGAAAGCACATTATAAAATATATATATATTCCCTACCCAATAAAAATTTATTAATTAATTATTAGGAAATAAACAATCAATTTTCTTTTTAAATTCATATTATAATTCTAAAATATGTTACCTTCAAACATGAATTTTACTTCTTTTTTTGAGAAAATATTATATATAATTTTTGGAAACTTTAGAAAATATATTTTATAAAATGAAATTAATATTTTAAATAAATATTTCATAATTATCTTAGAGTTATTTTTTAATAATTTTCTAAAAATATTTATTTTGTTATGATTTGTAAAAAAAATATTGATTTTTATTGAAAACTATATTTTTGTTTCAAGAATTTACAAAGTTCCATTTTTTTAAAATGTTTCAAAGGAAAATTAGTTATCTTATATTATGAATAATACAATTAAGTTCATTAAAATCAATTTTATGTTTGAATTTGGTGTAAAAAAAATTTATACTTAAAAATTCATTTTTCTGAAAGACTGTTTTTTGTTATATTTTGTGTTTTTATCTTAAAATAATTTCTTCCACTTCTAAAAATTATATCTTAAAAATAGATTCTGTATTTTTAATCATGAGTCCCAAAATTTTTAAATATTTCCCTTTTATTTTTTGTCAATATGAGTAGTAACCATAGTAAAAAAATCACCTCAGCAAGGGTAAAATGGGTAAAATATGGTTAAAACTTTGGGATAAGGTAATAAAATTTCTGTAACACTTTATTTTATCCTATTAGATAGATGGATTCCATCCAAGTATCAAATATATGGCCACTTTGTGCCATATTTCTTTGATTATGGCCTTTATATTAATTTAAGTAAAAGAAAACGTCAAAAATGTCACAATCATGATTTTAATATCCCTAATATTTTATCATAATGGTAAAAAAGAGGTTATGTTTGGTTATAAATGTTATTTGATATATAAATTCATTTTATTTATCATATTAATTTATTTTTAATTTTTAGTGATTGAATAATTACCCTAAATTCTTACGCAACATCGATGTTGTATTTATTCAAATAATAGAAAAAATAAAATAAATGATTTTAAAAATATTAAAAGAAATTAAATTTGGATGAATTATTATATTAAAAAATATATATAAATATAAAAAATTAGATATATTTGAAAAAAAAATATTTTAATTCCACTGATTTCATGTTGTGTTCAAATTAAAATTATGTTAATAGTGTCAAAAATGTAATTAATAATATTGTATGAAAAATAATATTTTATTAAATTATTTAAAAATAAAAAATAATCCTAAAATAGGACATGTGGGGTGATAAATGGTCAAAATTATCATCTATTTTTCATTTATGATACATTTTTTACCATATAAGTAAAATTAAATCTCTCTAAGGGTAAAAAAATATGTTATCGTGGTTAAGGTTAAAATGGGTTAACTAAGTGGTTAACTAAAATATAAGCCTTAAAACACCACTTAAACCTGGAAAAAAATTACTATTTGATGGTATTTTAACAAAATATCACCATATCTTTTAACCTATGTCCAATTGGAATAATTTTTCTTAAGAATGAATTTGTTGTATTTTAATCTTTTAAGAAATCCCAAGAACGCCCCTCTCCTCACTTATAAAAGAGAACTCGTCTTTTCTGTTCTTTACACTATTTTGAGTCATATAGCTTAACCAGACCCTCAAAAATTATATTTTAAATTTCCATATCCATTCATTATAGTTTATTTTCATTTTAAAATACTATTCTAAGGGTCCTTGAGAAGGTATATAAAGGAGTCCTACTGAAGAAGAGGTAATCATCTAACACAACATCTTTCAATTTTTTTCTTATTTTACCTCCACTATTTATATGATATTATCAATAAAATAATAAATTCAGTATCATAAATATACTGAAATTTTATTATGATTATTAAACTACCTTTATTATCCCTCTTTTCAATCAAATAGGAAGTGAAAATATCACTTATGCATACGTACAGCTTACCGTCTTCACATAGCAATACAATTCATTTTTCATCACCATATTTGATGGATGATTATTATGATGGGTTTAATTTTTATATATTATATTTATAAAATAATTATAATTTTTTAATTATAACATCATATCTACCTTCTTACATTCCAATTCATTTTAAAGCGATAACGTCGCTTGTGCATATGTATGGACTACCACTTCCATGATGCAATGTGATTTGTTTTTAATTTTAGATTTATATAGATGGTAATAATAATATATTTAATGAATATATATGTTATATATGATATAACTATTATTCTATAAAAGTTAATTATTATTTACCATTCTTTTATCCCAACCATCGAAAAGTGAAAACATCGTTTATGCGTACATACGGCCTACCATCTCCATGAATGGTATAATTAATTTTTATATATCTAAATTTTATAGATGAATATAAATATTTATATATATATATATATATAATATTATATTTATATCATTATTATCATTATAGAGATGTTGTAACCATGATCAAAGTATAAGGACTGAGACTTCCAGACTAAAATATGCATGAAAAACGTAGCAGGTATCACCTGAAAAAATTATTGAGCATTAATGATTGTGGGAATTGTTTCCTCATAAATAATTCATGAAAATAAAATTTTAAACTAGTGAATCACCTGAGTTTTTACATTATTCCCCCTTTTTGGAAATTGTTTCCTCATAATTTTATTCAATTCTTAGACTAGTTAGGGTATTTTTCATTCATATAATTTTTATATTCCCATATTGCTTCTTCAATTATATGGATTTTCCACAAAATAGTAACCTAGTGAATCATCTTATTCTATAACACCTAATAATTTTATTAAAGGATTTAAATAGTTTATTCCTCATTAGAAAGGTTTTCTTACAACTAAACTAATTCAGGACCCAAAAATTGAGTCACATCTTGCACATGCTTACTTAATAATGAAACATGAAACACATCATGTACCTAGGATAAACTCTGAGGTAAGGACACTTAGTTGGAAACTGATCTAACCTTATCCAAGATTTCATATAGTCCAATGAACCGTGTGTATAAATTTTCCTTCTTATAAAAATGCATAACACTTTTTCTTGGAGATACTTTAATAAAAACATGTTTTCCAACCTTGAATGAAAGATATTTTTCTGGTTATTTGAAAAACTTTTATACTTACTCTACGTTATCCTCAATTTTTTTTGAATCATATTTACATTCTAAACTATATCTTGTACTAATCTTGGTCCCAAAAACTTTCATTTGCCTAATTTTTTCCAAAAATCAATAGTCTGACACCATTTTCTATATAAGGTCTCAAAAGGTACCATATGTATATTGGACTGAAAAATATTGTTATAATAAAACTCAAAAAATTAAATATGTTGATACCAACTTCCCTGGTAAACCATTATACAAGCTCAAAGCATGTCTTCCAAATCATGAATTGTTCACTCTGAGTGTCCATCGGATTGAGGTTGAAAAGTTTTTCTAGAATTTAGTTCTGTACCCAATGAATTTTGAAGGAATTTCCAAAAAAAATTAAGTAAACCAAGGATCACAATTATATGCAATAGAGAAATTAATTCCATGTAACCTAGATATCTCCTTGAGATATATTCAATAAATATGATCTAAATAAATATTATCTCAAATAGAAAGGAAATGTGCAGATTTAATCAATTGATAAATAACAACCCAAATTGAATTATTTACTTCATATTTCTTTTTTGATCCCACCTATAAATCCATATATATATTTTCCCATTTCCAATTAGGCACTAGTAAAGGCTAGAGTATCCCCTTCAATAATTTTCATTCTATTTTAATCATTTAAAAAGTGAAACATTTCATTGTAAAGTCTACAATATCTCTTTTCATTCCATCCCACCAGAAATGTACTTTAATATATCTATACATCTTAGTATTGTCAAGGATGAAAAAAATAAAGAACTATGAGATTCACTCAATAATTCTCACTTTTTATATGAATCACGTAGCACACACAAACTCTTTTTAAATATTATAACACCTTCTTTATCGACATTAAACTCTAGAAAATTATCCTTCTTGACTACTTTTACCTTTTCCTATAAAACTTGATCCTCCTTTTAGTTTTTCATAATTATATCTGATAAATATGGCTACATTGAAACCTGGAAAAAAAATAGAGAGAGTTCATGCATGCCCAATTTCTATAAAACCATTTATTTCATGATTTTCCAAAGGATAATGTTAAAAACATAGCATAGGTAATGATGCATTATCTTTTCAACATAAATCATCAACTACTCTATTTTATTTTCTATGACTATAATGAATCATGTTGTCATGATCCTTAATTAGTTCCAGCCATCTTCTTTGCCTCATGTTCAACAATTTCTGAGTTAATATATACTTTAAAATTTTATGATCAGTATATATTTCACATTTTACACTATATAAATTGTGTCTTTAGATTTTTAAATCAAAATATACAATACCTATTTCAAGTTCATGTGTAGGATAATTTAACTTACGAGGTTTTAATTGACATGAAACATAAGCAATTACCTAATCATTCTATATTAGAACAAAACCAATCCCCTTAAAATAATCATCCTTATAGATAAAAAATTAACTATTTCTAGATAGAAGTTCCAAAAATATAGAATTTCCTAATCTTATTTTCAATTCTTAGAAACATTCATTGCATTATTTCATCCAGATGAATTAAACTCATTTTCATGTTAACATAGTTAGTAGTCTAGATAACTGATAAAATTTTTCAATAAAATAACTATAGTATACCATTAATAAAATAAATATATAAATTTATATGACATTTTTAGGTTGTGGACACTTTTCAACCACTTTATAATTAACTAGATCAATAGTTATTCCATCTTTATTTACAATATATCCAAGGAAGGAAATCTTTCACAACCATAATTCACATTTAAAAAAATTTCTATATAACTTATTTTATTTCAATGTTTTCAAAAAAACCACAAATTTTAATCATTATAATCATGAATTTTAGAATATATCATGAGTTCATCAATAAACAAAACTAAAAATTTATCAAATAACTCATTGAAAACTCTATTTATAAGGTTCATAAATATAGCTAGAACATTTTCAACCCAAAGGTAATTACCACAAACTCATAATTACCATTACTAATCTAAAATGTTATATTTGGAATGTAAACCTCCTTAACATTCAGAATATAGTACCCAAACCAAAGATCAACCTTCAATGAAATACCAAGCTCTCTAGAGCTAATCAAAAAAGTCATCTGTATGAGGTAAGGGATACTTATTCTTAATAGTGATGTTATTGAATTCTATATAATCAATGAAAAGCCTCATGGAACCATCTTTCTTTTTAATAAAAAAAATAAGCACACCTCATTGTGAAATATTTGAATGAATGAAGCCTTTGTCAAGAAACTACTATAACTACTTTTTAAATTCCAAAAGTTCTACTTAATCCATTTGATAAAGAGGTTTTAGAATTGTCTTATCATCAAGAAATAAGTCAATTTTAAGTTAAATATTATTATTAGATATAATAATAGGTAATTAATTAGTAAATATATTCATATATTTATTTAATATAGTAACATCACCAATTTAACTAGTCTTATATGCTCAAAAATACATCCAGAATAACTTTAATTTATATCTTTAATCAATTTATTATCTTATTGGTATGTTATAAAAGGTATAAATTCGTTATTTTATACAAATAAGAACTCATTTAGAAAAACAACTTATTTATCTCTACAATCTATCTTAGTATAATAAATAGAAATCCAACCCATACCCAGAATAACATCAAACATTAGAAGGGTAAAGATAAAAAGGTTTGTAGGTAAATCCTTTCGGTAAAAAATAACATGAATTTTATTATAACTTCTTTTCCACTTAACACTAATCTTATATGTTTTTAAAAAAAGTTTGGGTTTCATTTTTTGAGGTGAAATTTTCAATTTACCAGAAAATTCATTAGAAATGAAAGAATGTATAGAACCTGATTCAAAAAATATATTGGCATAATCTAAATAAACAAGTAATTAACCTAACACCACATCATTAGATGGTCCAATTTATGCTAAAGTAGTCAAAAATTATTTAACCATACCTTTATTCTGGTGATATTGATGAATTATATACTTTATTCTTATCTTTGGATAAGTACTCACATAATGACACATTTCATTACAATTAAAATGACTTACTCTCTACTTTTCATTATTTGTGCAATCATTACCATGATCCTTTTATTTTTATTCATGAACCACATTTAAAAACTCACCACATCAAAAACACTTCCCAAATTTTATAATAAATTCACCAAGATTCTTTTTACCTCCCTTATCAAAAGATGGAAACTTGATTTTCTAAACTTCATATTTCTTTGATAGATTCTTCCCCATGACCATTCAACTGGAATACTTTTTCTTCTTATTTTCATGGAATACATGATCATTAATAAATATTTTTATACCTTCTCATAACATATATAAAGTTTATCATAACTTTTAAATTCATGAGAAGAAAATTCTCATTGATATATTGGATTCAATCCAAAGTAAAATTGATTAATTTTACTATCAATGTCCTAGATACAATTTAGTTTATACCTTGACAATCTAGTGAAGTTTTATTTATAAGAATAAATTGAATATTACTCCTTATAAATCAATTACAATAATTTTTTTTCATTCTAAATTGAACAAATTTAGGAAAATAATTCTCAAGTAAAATATTATTAAATTCATCACAGATGATCCACTAAATACTAGAGATTTCTTTTTCAAGGAATGCTCTATAATATATATATTCCTTTGTAGTGAACATGGTTTCTCTCTCAAATAGATACCACCATCATTTATATCTTGTTTCAACTAATACATAACAATAACAAAACTACTCTATTACAATTCTAACAATTCTAGGTTGTTGATTTGAAAGGATGTTGTCCTCTTGGTGAATTCCTACTTTAGATTCCATGTTTCCTCTATAGAAAACCACTCTGAACATACATAATTTGGATAAATCAACATTTTAATCTTTAAATTATATATCATTATAAATATAAATTAGAATATCTTAATGGTACTTACATACATTATTCTAACCTCTAAAATTATCTGAACCCTGTTATGATACCAACTATAAGTACCTGGTCCTTATTCTACCCATAATTGAATTTTTAAACAAGAATTAATTTTCATGCATTCTAAAATATTTTTTTAAGTAAAGTGTTTTATAGAATTATAGTATAACTCTTATATAATAAATAAAACATTAAAAAGTGTATTAATCCACTTAGTATAAATTTTTTCTATAATACGATACATTTAAAATGAAACATGTTTTCTTTTTATAGAAAATATTCATGATTTTTATCTTGACTTCATCATTATTATAAATCAACTTTAAACCCTGTGAAAACCATTTGAAAATGTGGGATTCACACTAAAACATCATTAAGGGTCATATAAAAAGTAATAAATAAACTCATTATCTCATTTCAAAACCATGATATCATATAAGAGATTTTTGCTTCAACATAATAAACCATGAGCTCAAATAATCATCTTCTTACACCTGAAATCAGATTTACTACCAATTTTTTTTCATAAAACACTTTATAAGAAAATATAAAGGAAAAATCATAATCATGAGGGTTTATTAGAAAACATTAGAATCCATGAAAAACATTTTCTTAAAAACATGCCTTTGTACCCTATAAGGGCATAATCATTCCTTTAAAATAAAAGATCATTATGTTACCATCTGAAATCAAAAATATTTCCATTAAAAATCATTATAAATCATATAAAAGTAATATAGGTTACTTGATACATAATCTTCATAGAACCATTATAATAACCCTTACAAATGGAATAACATACTCGATTAATTCCAACATAATTCTATGGAGAACATAATAATTACCGAATACATTAGAGAGCTATATCAGGATAAATTATCATCATAAAAATCTAGAAATACCATATAATTAATAAAACACATATAATATTAAATTTCTATAATCAAACTCATAAAATTTTTATTTTTAACCCATAATAAAATCATTTTTAGATATTAATATATATTTTTTATTTAAAAAACCATTTCCAAAACTAAAATACACATAACAAAGGGAAGGATGGTTTTTATTTAAATAAAACATGGAAGATTATAACTTAATACAAAAATAAAATAAGGGTTTCTATGATATTAAATGTTTTTGATTTCATATACATTAAAATAGAATATTCATTTTTTATTTTTTGTAAAGAAAGTCAAAATGTTCTGTATAAAATACATAAAAATAATTCTATTGAAAACATTTTAAAGAAAGTAAAAAAGTGACATAAAATTTTCTTTATAATTTATTTATTTCAATATAAATACATCCATATAATTATTTTTATAATATTGACATGGAGGGAAATTATTTGGAAAATAAATCTTTAAAATATTTAAAATGGGGTTTTAATGTAAAGTTTCTCTTACCTCAAGTCTAACTTGTCACGTATGTTCTTTATCATGACAAATAATAAATTTAAGTTAATTATTTACTAGATTGATATCTTTTTTTATTTTTATTATTACTTTCATTTCACTTATATCCATGTTATACTTGATTACTTAATCTATTAAGTTCACATCAGAAATTTTGAGAACTTTCGTCTTATATATTGGAAATGGATTGGATAGGCTAACAATGGTAAAATTTATCATGATTATATTATTTAAAAAATTATAATAATGTTATAATTATAATTTTTATACTTTATTTAAACTTTTATAACTAATCATGTAATATGTTTATGAAAAATGAATTACATTACAGTATAGAGATAGTAGTTCGTACTTATGCTTGAGTAACGTTTCCATTTTTCAAAAAACATGAAGAAAAGAAGGTAAGTATTATTTTTTATTTACCAAATTATAATTATATAATAAATATCATGTTATTTATTTAAATTAACTAATATATACAAGACATGTGAGTCAGTGATGAAAAATAAAATACAACGGTTCGCCAGGCGGTAGTTCACACATACACATGAGTGATGTTTTTATTTTTCATTAATTGGTAAAGAAAGAAATATAATATTTATTTACCATTCTAGAGTAAAATTTATAGTATATATATCATATTATTTAATTTTATCCATATTTATAACAAACCATAAGAGTTGGTGATGAAAAATGAAATACATCATCTCACGATGCGGTAGTCTGCACGTATGCACAAGTGACGTTTTTATTTTTCATTAGATGGTTAAGTAGATAAAAAAGTGTTATACCATAAACATAATAAAATTTAAGTATAAGGTAGATAATTATTTTATTTTATAATCATGGTTGAAGAATATTTTAAGGAGGTAGAAGAATAAATATAACAAAAATGCTCAGTTAAGAACTTCACCTCTTACTAGGGTGTTATTATGATAAAAAAACATATAGGACATTATTAGTTATTTTAGTAATGAATTTTGTAAGTTATTTACAAATATAAGTGTCTCTTTAATAGTGTATAAAATAGGATAAGGGGTTCCCTTTTATAAGTGAGGGAGAGGACATGGTTATAATTTTTCAAAATATTAAAATATATTAATGAATTAATCAAGAAAAAAAGATCCAAATGACTCATATTATAATAATAGATAATATAGGTTGGAAATATTTCCATAAAATAGGATTTATATAAGTTATTAGGTTATTTTAACCCCTATATTCATAGTTTTAACCCTTGTAACCCATTTTAACTCTTACCATGGTAACTAACTTTTTTTCCAAAGTTACTATTCATAATAACCAAAAATGAAAGTGTAATAATTATCAAATTTTTAAACTATTATTCCAAATATGGAGTTTATTTTATCAAATTTAATTTATATAAGTGGTAAAAATTACTTTAAAAGTAATCCTGCAATAGCAACACGTGATGAAAAACTGTTTTCCAGAAAAAAATGCATTTTCAAGTATACAAATGTTTTTATACCAAATTCAATCATAATGTTGATTACAATGAAATTTATTATATTATTTTTTATAAAAATGAACTAATTAAATTTTATAACCAATATAAAACAAAAATGATACTATTTAAATACTTGAAAAGAAATGAAAATTTTCTAAAAAGTTAGTATTTTCTACTTTTCATCCAAAAATAAACTTTTTCATAAAATTCCCAAAAAATTACTATAATATAATCTTGAATTTTTGAAATAAAAAATTAATTTCATTTTTTAAAATTAAAATTCTAAAATTTTTAAATCAATCTTTTAAATAAAACCAAACAATACATGTAAACAAATTTAGTAAGAATAAAACTATTTCCTTTTTTATTGAAAAATTACTTATTATTATCAAAATGAATAAAACTATATAAAATATAATTCATGAATATTAATAAGGAATGAAATTAATAAATTATAAACATTATCTGGGTTGTTATACTAGTATATATGGAAATTATTTAACTTGAAAATGGAAGATAAAATGCGGCATATGTGTGGCTTGGTTGTGTGGTGTGATGCATTAATGGTGGAAATAGTTGATGGAAGAGGTCATGAGATATTTTGGTGGAATTATGGAATGAAATAGTATAGTTATAAGGGAACCTATATGTTGGGTATGGTGTTATATCTATCTATCTTATATTTTTTATGTTATTTATATATACACCCCACCTGAGTTGGATAACCTTGTCAATACCTAAACATTTTAAGTTCTGGGTGTTTTCCCCAACATCCAGGTTGGTGGTGAAATGTATGGATGGATAACACCTGTTAATTTCTCTTCCTTTAAAAATAGTGGTGATGATTCATGGTGTCGGTGATGCCTAGTTATTGTGATTTCTAATATTACAAATGCCTAGTAATGATGATGGTTGGTGTTGGAGATACCTAGAGATAATGATGTATAGTGTTAGAGATGTACAGTGATGATGAGGATATGATGTGTGGAGTTGTTCATACATGGTAAGAGGAGGAAGTGAGGTTTATGCACTTCACATTCATGATACCCTAATGCCTTGGTTACGTGATGAGGTTGTGACATGAAGATATTGATAGATGCTAGCATGGAATGCTAGACCTTATAAGGGTGGGGTGGGTAGGGATGCATCCTGACCCACATCATATATGGATAGATATATGATGTTATGACATGGAAGGAATGGGATCACAGGATGTTCATCTTTAGGGTGTGAGAGTGAAAAATTAGTGGTGTAATGGTTCATACCTTCTTGATATTTCCTTTCTATTTTATGAGGCTTATTAGTATCAAGGAAGAGTTTAGATCTATTTTAAAGGATTGGAGAGGGCCTTGGGACATTCTAGAGTTTAATATGCCCTATTGTTGGGTGTGGTGGTGGGTGTTTTGGTTTCTCATATGGTTCATCATGAACCATGGCCAGTAAATTGGCTTTTAAATCTATTTTAGAGTTTATTTTAGGCCTATTATGTTCCTTCTCTCTGAAACGGGCTAGTAGAAATGCCCAAGGTGGGTGTGGTGCTGGGAAAGGAACTTTGAAGGTTATCTTGTCTAAAATGGATTGGATGAAAATGGATTTCCAAGTTATTTTAGTAACCTTGTTAAGATGAAAATGGCTTGTTTTTTTGAAACATGCCATAGGGGATGTCATCTCATGCTGGCATGCCTAAGAACCATCATGGCCATAGCCAGGACATGGTGGAATCCATGGTGGAATTAAGGATCATTTTAAAATGTCTGAAATGTTCATTGATCCTTACATATCATGACCTATTTGAAAATTTAAATGAATATAGAGTTAAGATGGGTCTTAAATGAGATTTTAAGTTAATTATTCTCTTATAATACTTGATATGTGAACTTCCTTTCTAATTCCCTTGTTTTCTATATACATTCAATGAACTTAGGGTGTGGATTCTTATTTTCTCATTTGGAGGTCCCGTTTCCAAAATTGGTTGTTGGGTTGAGTTTTTTATACCTCCCTTTGGTTCCCCTTGATTGATTCCTTGTGGTTTCAACCTCTAGTTTAAGGATATTCAAACATATTTCATTCAAGGTATCATTTTTCTCTTCATTTATTCCATCTTTTTTTATCCTTTTGTTAATATGTTCATTGTGGAAAACCCTCTATTTTGGGTTTTGTTGAGCATGGTTTTTTGGTGGTTTTCAAATACTAGGTTTTGGATATCTTTCCTTCATCTTGGTGGTGTCTCTTCAGGTAATGGTTGAACCTCATTTTTTCATTATTCTGCAAAGAATATTGATCTTCTAATAGAGATAGGGAATTTATTACTTCTCCTATTTTTTTATGTGAAATCTTAAAGTTATCGTTCATTATCTATTTGGTTGATGGTAAAATTAACTTATATAAATATTAATCTAGATTAAAGAATGAACTTGGTTTATGGTTATTGTGACTGCATGTTTTTACACCATGATAATAGTTTTCCTCTTGATTTTTGAGATAGTGTGATATTTATGTTTATGAAATTTTATTATGTTTTTTTATGTTTTGGTTTAGTATGATTAACATAATGAAAATAGTTAAATAACATAAAGATGATAATGCTTGTTGGTTAACGAATTAAAGATGAATGTTTAATAGAAACTGTTCTTATAATTTGATATAAATCAAATAATGATTGAGGAATTTTTATTTGGAAACATTCTTTCTTATATTAATGAAATTTGGATAAAGAACTTAAATCTGGTATTCTTATTTGTAAAATAATAAATAGGCTTGTCTAATTAAAATCTTCTTCCTTAGTTTGATGAAACTAAAAGTTATGCTTGAAATCATGATTAAATAATTGATAACTTTTAATATTTAATGCCTTATGTTACCTATGGTTTTAACCTATAATAAATGAATCAATTAATCCAAGATGGTAAATAACCAATTGTTTGATAAAGATAAATTTTTGGGGATAAGATATCATGTTTTCTTCTAAAGGTTGGATGCCTTGGTTTTAAGGCCTATATACCCTATTAACTCTATTTGTTATTTCCTTTTCATATTATGTGTTTATCTAGATTTTATACACACTATTATATGTGATGTGATACTCATATTGTTGGTGGTTAATGAGATAAGGGTGGGGAGGCCCAGGTTTATTGTAGTGGATATCTTTGGTGATGGTGGATGGATTCATGGTGATATGAATAATGGTGTTGGGGGTGGAACTAGGACTGATTGAATGGGTTAAAGTAGGTATTTATAATTGTTGTGATGAAATTTGGGATGTTTTCTTATTAATGAATTTGTTTTGAGGTCATATGGTCAAGTTGTTTGTTTACCTATATCCTTTTCCACACTGCTTGAGGTAGTTGGTTGTGTTAGGTTATGCATCTATTTTATGGTAGTTTATTATGAGTCCTAGAGTACCTAGAATAATGTAATGTTAATTTTTAATAAATGTTTTAACCCATGGGTTTGGTTTCTAGATGGAATGATAAAAATAATGACAGTCTTGAGAAACTGTCTAATTAGTTGTTTATTTCTATAGGGCATGGAAATCAGTTTATGGTCTTGTTAAAGTAATTTTAAGAAATTTTAATGGATAATTGGAATAATTAATGTAATTTTAATATTTAATGTAAAGAAATAAATAAAATACTTCTTTAATTTTTATTTTTTTATAGAATACCTAATCCTTAGCGATGGCAGCCAAGTATCTGAGTGACGATAGCCACAATTGATCCTAGGATTAGGATGATGTCCATAGTGTGGTTGTGAGATATATTATATCCTATATGTTTTGTGATTTCATACACTACCCCACCCACATCATTAGGGGTAATGACACCTAGTGGACTCTAGTAGGGTTTTTTCCCCAATATCCATGTAGTTGAGGAACATATGGCTAACTACCCCCTCTTTACCTAGTCTCTTCTCCTGATAGTATTATATATTAGTATGCACAAAGGTTACCTTTCCCATATATGTGTGTAGAGGTTCATAATGGATTGTATTTTACATACATTTATCTCCATATATATTATCCTATGGATTATTATAGGTATATCATGCATGGTTTGTGATGGATTTAGGTATAATACATGATATAAGGGTTTTGGTGGATCTTAGAAACTAATTGGTTATTATCTAGAGGTGTGGAGTAGGATAATGATATGAAGTGATATAAATGGTGTATAATATGTGATGAGATGATTTGATGCATGGGATACATGAGATGATACTTTAACCTAGGTTTATTTGGTTTGTATTACTTTTAAAGAGATATGGATCAGTACGCACGATGTTGTGGAAAAGTGGAAAACAAATGGGGAAATAGTAGTGGGGTACCTTCTTTTGATATTATATTATATGATCACTTGTATGTGATACTTAGTTATAGATCCATGGTGAGGCTAGTAATTTAGTATAACTTATTAGTTGATGATTTAACTTCACTTGTTGTTCAATGGGATTTAGTATGCTTTATTTATCTTTTTCATGAGAGGCTTTGGGGAGGGTGATACTGAGTATACCTGTTATACTCAACCTATGTATATATAAACTATTTTTTCAAGTATATAGGATATGGTTAGTGATTCGGCTGGACTTTACTAGATCATGGGTAGTTCAGGAGATGTTTGGGCTTTTTTATCTAATGTTGAGGATTATATTTTATTACTTTTAGTTTTTCTTAAAAAAATCAATTATATGAAATTACATGCAAATATCTAGGATCTTTAAATTTTATCTTGAGTGTGCTTTATTGGGTGTTTCTATTTGATCTCTCATTTCTCAAATCTTATAGTGCAATACCACTCATCTATGTGTATAATATACCTATGGTTACTTTCACCAACACATGGCCTATTAGCGGTGGGATTCAAGAATCATTATCTCTCTTCTCTTGTTTTCAACCCAAGAGGAGTACCTTTGGGGGAGGGTCATGATAGAGTAGTTTCATAGTGTCTGTTAAATATATAGGATGGATTTTGGAGGTAGGTATAGGTGAATATAGCGTGGTTTGGTAAGGAAATGGTGTTTAATAAGTTTATTATGTGATGTATACAAGGGAAACTTTCTAAGAAATAAGTATTTAGGTCCACCTATGATTCATTTCATGTAACTTTAAGTTTACTAATCCTGTTAAGAGAAGTGACGTTGGTTTTGGGATAGATACCTAATAAAGGATCAAGCATCATTATTCTTTGTTCCCATTCTTGAAATGGGTAGACTGTGGGATTAGTATGAACCTTAAATAAATAAACAAATAAACTTAAATATTCCATGATCTATGTTTAGGATTTCCTAACCATTTTTTATTTTTCAAGTTTGGATCTAGCTTGATGTCTCTATTAGGTTTTCACTTAGTATATTTAGTAGGATATTTTATCATATCACCATAAGTTTAAGTTAGATAATGAAGACACTTAGAGGACACTCTGGGAGATTTAGTGATAGAGTTTTCAAAAGTATGATGGCTCTATTTCAGACTCATTGATAGAGGACTGGTTGGAGGGGTAGAGAATTCCTTTAGTGTGATCCATTCTTGGAAAAAGTACTAGGTTTTATTGGAGGTGATGGTGCTATTTTTGGTAGAAAATAATTGGTAGTTCTTGTTCCTTGAGGATCGTGTGGAGTTAGCAGTCTCATTGGAGAATTTCTAAGCCTAGTTTTGAGTAAAGTTTCTTTAATCGACCATGAAGGTGACCAATGGCCCAGAGTTACTTACCCTTTGATAGGGTATCTCTAGCATGCAAGAGTTCAAAATTTATTTCATGACCCTAATATAATATGACTCAAACCTATTTTCATGTTAGGAGGTCATGGCGAGGCATTTCAAGGAGGCTTTGAATCTAGAGATCAAGATTTAGGTCACCTCATTTATGTTTTTTATATATCTTGAGGTATGGTGAGAGAATACGTCATTGAGAAGATGTTCATCAGTACTATATCATCATGAGAGGGGATTCATCAATATTTCCCACATAGTATATTTGTGATCTGTGGTTCTTAGTTGCTTAGAAATAAGAGATTTGGATAGTTTGGGGTAGGTCCTAGCCCTAATCATCTCATTTCTCCGAGGTGGAGGCTCTCAGGACCTTGGAAAGGGATATTATAAATGAATTTCATTTGGAGGTCAAGTTTATCTATGGAGAGAGTTCCTTACCATTCTAATAAAGTAGTTAACAGTAATTGTTTCACTTTAGGTTACTCCATTGTGGAAATTTCTTCTAAGGCAACAGCAACATGGTGCTCCATTTTTGGATTATCAAAGAGGATATGGGATAGGCATATGATAGTCTTGAGATTATCCTTATATTTATAGAGAATAGAGTGTCCATGTAAGTGGTCACCATTAGGGATCAATAGGTCATGAAGTAGGTCATGTTAAACTATGTTCTTTGGAGTTTCTCATTCTAGGAGATCAAAACATCATTTGAGGCACCCTTTTCTTATTTTCTACTTGGGTGTATGCTTTATTTGATTTAGGAGATACACACTTATTCATATAATATACTATATTTTGTGCTTTAGCACTTAAGGTGTAGATAATTTTAGTTCCATTTTTATTGACTATGATAGTTATAGGTCTAACTTATCTATATTAAGTATGTATATATTATGAGTTAGTATTAGGGAAGCACCGATCTTAGGGGATAATTTCTATGTTTGCAGATATAGCCATATGACATCATCCTTGTCATGGATTTGTTATATTTAGTGTAGGATATCGTGGATTGATTTAGAAGTTAGATCATGTTCAATGATACCAATGGAGAGTATGTTGTTTTCATTGGTGAGTGAGACCCTTGTATAGGTCAGAGGCATGTTATGTCATTTTCTTCTTTGATGGATGAGCTGATACTAAGTTCTTTAAAGGCTTAGTCAATTGTGTTTCCTAGGGTTTTGGAAGAGTACTCTGATGAATTTTTTGATGAGTTTATGTCACTACCCCCTCTACGGTAGATCAAATTTTTGATATAGATACAACCATCCACTTCTCTGATATTAATGCCTCCATATAGTACAGCACCTTATAAGTTGCAGGAGATTTAGGTATAGATCAATGATCTTTTGTAGTAAGCTTTTGTTTGGCTAAGTGTCCCACCTTGGGGTGCAACGATTCTGTTTCTAAATAATTTTGATGGAAATATGTTCCTTTGTATCAATTAGTTTTACTTGTATTATGTTAAGGTGAAGAACCATTATCTTCTTCTATGTATTGATTATTTATTCAATCATCTGAAAGAATCTAGTTAGTTCTTGAAACCAAAGACTACTTTTAGGAATCTTTATGGGAATTAAAAGATCATTGTGATTTTTTTTAGTGTGATAAATATACCATTAGTATTCATGGGTTTGATTAATACAGTGTTTAAAGAGTCCATGGATCAGTTTTTGGTGGTTTTAATCAATGACATACTTGTATACTCCGTGAATGAGTATGGGTAGTTTTGGGAGTTATTTGTTATCATCATCTATTTGGGAATCCATTTAATTGTAATTTATGGGATTTTTTTGTTCATTTCTTAGAGAATGGTGTGTCCTTGTTTGAAGTATTCATATATCATTATAAGATTGATTCAGTTGTTTCTTAGGTAGCCCCCAAGACTATTATAGAAGTATAGAGTTTCCTTAGTATTAAAAGCTATTATAAGAGGTTCATGCATGAATTATCTCATATTTATAATCCTTTAGTATCCTTGAACAATAATAATAAGGTATTCTTGTGTACTTACTAGTGTCGATAATCTTCTCAATACCTATAGTAGAAGTTGATCAACACTCCAGTTCTTTATTTACTAGAGGAAAAATTGCAGTTTGAGGTTTTCTGTGATGATTATCATCTTGTCTTTGGAATTTTCTTGATGTATTAGATGTTATTTGTTTCTTATGGGTCTCAATAGTTACATCCCCATGATCATAACTATTCCAACCATGATATTGAGTTGGTTTCATTCATGTTTACCTTGAATTTGTGGATATATTACCTCATTGGTGAGTATTTTTAGTTTTCACTGATCACAAGAGCTTTAGGTATGTCTTATCACAATGTGAATTTAACTTGTAAAAGTGGTAGTGGATGGAATTCTTATAGTACTACGACTTCTAGATTTAATATACACTAGGATAGGGTAATTTCTTAGCTGATTCACTGAGCAGGGAGTCATACAATGATATTGTGTATAAATCTATATATTCTTAGAGTGTGGGAAGAACTCTCAGTGATATATCTTGATGTGGGAGATGTTGGTGGAAGAAGTTTCCTTTTTTAGATGATGGTGTTTTTGTCATTGGTGTAGTGATTGGAGGAGTCCCAGCTGTGGGATTCCAAGGTAGAAGTATAGAGAGATTGAGTTGTCTATGATAATGCTTCTAATGGTTGGTCCAAGGATGAACAACATCAGATGTTGTTCTAGGGGAGGATTTTCATTCCTTCAATGATGAATGAGGTGGTTATACATGAGTTCCATAACTCACCATTAACGTTATATCCTGGTGTGATGAAGATTTACAATGCATTGAGAGTTTAGTTTTTGTGGCATGGGTTGAAGCATTTCGCTTCATAGTTTGTGTCTTGATGTTTGGTCTACCAAAAGATGAAGTAAAAACATTGTGTTCTTAGTGTTTTTATCTATCTATTATATGTTCCTAAATAAAAGTGGGAGGACATTTATATAGACTTAGTTATTATTTTACCTTTATCCTAGAGATCCTATAATGTTATATGTGTTATTATGGACCGTTTGATGAAATAGAATCACTTCTTAGTGATCAAAGAGTCAAGACTAGTATAGTTTTTTCCAAGGTGGTGTCTGGAGGAGGTTGTGATGACTCACAAAGTCCCAAGGAATAATATATTTGGTCATGACCCTCATTTTACCTATAGGGTGTAAAGATATCTCCAACATGATTTTGGATCTTAGTTATGCCTTATCACTGCTTTTATTCTACAAATGGATGGTTAGACAAAGTGGACTATCTAGACTCTTGAGGGCATGTTTCACACTTTTGTCATAGATTTTGGAGGTTCATGGGTGGCACACCAGACTTTGGTTGATTTTTATTATAATAATAGTTTTTATACCACCATTGGTATGGAAATGTTTAAATATTTTTATGGAAAACCTTTTTTTCTCTATTTTATTGGATTGGGGTTGGAGAGTCATCAATTATTAGGTCAAAACTAGTATAGAGCATGATAGAGATGGTTTATCCAATTCATGAGATGATGAAGGCGTTTTAGGATCATTGTAAGTTCTATGTCAACTATAGGATGAGACCTCTGTATTTTGATGTTGGAGATCATGTTTTCTTGAAGATGACTCTTCATTGTAGTCGGTGAAGGTTTAGTCATGGGAACAGTCTTTCTCCCTGGTTTGTTGGGTATTTCAAGGTGTTATCTCATGTTATAGTCATATAATATTTCATTGACATTCCCCCACATATGAGATAAAAATGTGATGTATTCCATGTGTTGTAGCTTCTTCATTATCTTTATGATGACTCTCACATCATCGATTGGGGCATAATTGACATTGATGGTGATGTTGCCTTTAGGGAGTGGCCTTTTGGAGATCTAGGGACTCTAGGAGAATTAGGTGTGTTATTCCCTTATTTCATGTATTGTGTAAACATAGTGGTGTAGAGGAGAGTACCTAGGAACATGATTCTTAGATACACATTGTATATCCCAAGTTGTTTGATGTTTATACCTTATTTTTTATCATTATTTTTGTAACACCCCAAGATTTCATAGTGTGTTATTTCTTCAAAATAATACAATAACTTGCACTACACGCAACACCGAGTTCAAGCACACCATGACTTACCAAACAAGCCATTCAAAAGAGTTTATGAATAGTATTAACTAAATTTTAAACTTTATATAATCCTTATAATTTTAGAATCCATATTATGAGTTTCTTAGACATAATGTAAGAACAAATTCATTTTCAGTATTGCACTTTTACCAACTTTTAATAGTGAACCCTTTTTAAATACAATATTTTAAACTTTTTGACTAAATTGGGACATAAAAAAATTTAAAATGAAACATCCCAAGCTTCCACGGTATGCTTTCCTTTGAATAATACATTAGCGTGTGTTGTACGCAACTTCGAGTTCTAACACACACCACAACCAATCAAACTAGCCGTTATGAATAGTAATACCTAATTTTTGAAATTATATATATTTTATATTTCAAAATGGACTTCATTTTTGGATTCGGAGTATTGAATTTAGCCTAAGGTGAAATTTTGGTACTTTTCGGATAGCTTTAATATTTTGATGAATAGTGAAAAATACTAAATTTTAATTAAAAACAACTTTTTTAATCAAAATAATTAATGGTGATAAATTATGAATTTGAGTGGTTTTAAAATATAATTAGAATATATTTTTACCATTTTATCCAATGGTGTTCATTATAATTAATTTCACTTCGAAATTGGACCTAAACAATTATCAATCTTTTGATATATATTGTTTCTTAAAAACACGCTATTTGTTGTGACAGCGGGAATTAATTATAAAATTAATTAATGAAACTTATATGTTTGAAATTTTGTAAAATAGATATCATTTTTGAATTTGTAATATCAATTATAGCTTAGGGTGAAATTTTGGCATTGTTCTGAAAAACTTCAATTTTTGATGAATAGTGAAACTACTAAGTGGTAGTTAAAAAAACTGAATTTTTCATAAAACTTAATTTTACCGCTTCTGTGAATAGAATTTCAAAAATCCGAGAGACACGGTTAATATCAAGAAGCAAAATGTGGTTCAATGAGATGAAAATAATTTTTGGTGAATAGTAACTTTTTACTTTTATTTACCACGGTTAAAAGTAAATAGGGTAATTAAGGGTAAAAATGATATTAATATTACCCTAACACATGTCCTAATTCTATTGGACAAGTTTATCTCGACCAAAAACAACCTTAGGAATAAAATATTATCATTTAGGTCCACTTGGATTAGATTAGGACATTTATTATTATTTAATTCAAAGAAGAGTTAAAAGAGTTAAAATCAAAGTTTATTTACTAAAACATTTTTATATAAGGTTATACATAAGATAAATTCGATTGTAAATATTAATTAGAAAGATAATAATATTTCCTAAATAATTATATTTTATTTATAATTTTTAGACTTTAAATAATTTAATTTATTTATGACACAATGATGATGCGGTAATTACCATAATTGTGACAAATTAAAATAATTGATATTATAAATTCCCAAATAAATATAATTTGAGACTTTTAATGAATTACAATAATTTTATAGGATAATATGACATGTTAGGATTGATTTAATTAACTTTGGTCGAATTAATCATTCTGTTATGAGTTTCACAAAAATCAATTATTGAATAGTGTCAAAATTGACATAAAAGAGTTTTTTAAAACAAATATTATATTGTTAATTGATATTAAATTTATAAAAATCTAAGGTTCGGCCAAGAGACTTATATCATGATAGGATCATCATTAATGGACCACTTGGGGGTCTCTTGGATGTATATAGTAAGTTTATTAACTATATATTATAAAAATACAAAGTGACATGGTAAATGTCAAACTAATCAACTAAGAGTTAAAACTAAAAGATAAGGTTAATATAGTAACCCAAACCTGTCTAAATTATATTGGTTGAATGGTTTTAGACCTATCCCCACCTTAACCTTTGAATAATAAACTTTGGAGCCATTAGAAACTGAATATTAATTTATTATAAATTAATATTTCTAGCTTTTCCAAAGGTGCCCCTCACCCCTCTTATAAAAGGGTACTCCTCCTTATCATTTCTTCACACCTTTAAAGCCTTTTGGTTCAGCCAAACTCTGCTCAAATACTCTCCCAACTTCACTCACTACAACCTAGAGGCCTTAGTTTGATCAGAAATCCAACATAAGGAGCCCTTTTGATCAAATCAAAAGGAAGAACCCGAAGAAGAGGTAATGTTTTCACCACCCCTTTTCAAGTTCCTTTCTTCTTCCACTTCTTCTTTATTTGTTATTACCATTATAAAATAATAAATCCAGTATCTTATATATATATATTGTGATGTTATTATAAATATGGTACAACCATATTCAGTATTCTATCCACCCTTTGAATAACATGTCACCATACGTGCGTACGTACGGCTTACCATCTCCACGTCGTGGTGTAATTGTTATTCAATAAATTATTATTTGGATGGGTATAATAATGATGTGTAACTCATGTAAATAATAAATATAACATGTTAATGATTCTGTATATATGATATACGATCCATTTATATATTATTTTAATATCAAAAGAATGATATTGTCACTCGTGCGTACGTACGGACTACCGTCTCCACGAACGCGATGAGATTCATTCTCCATCGTATCCATTAAAGTATAATTATCATTTGATGATTTAAAAATGATGTTTAAGGACTTGATATCATTCTGGATATGAATAATATACAACCTATCCATAAAAAACACAGCTTATGTAACAAAACATATAAAAGAAAACGAGTAAGTTAACACCCGAAACGACGATAATTCAAAGATATTATTAACAAATCAATGTTAAAAGATCATATATGATATCATATTAATATATATGATTCTTGTATAATTTAATAACAATTATTTCACCATTATACAGAAGGTTAACCTACCCCAACCAAGGAAAAGTACAAGGTAAGGGTTATTTCACAATCTCTTCATTATCTGAGGTTATTTATACGTAATAATCTACTGGGATCTCTTTATCATCCACATCCATGTTTCTTAAAAATTAATTTCAAAACATTTTTACTATTTACTAAGATATGGGTTAAAGTAATTTATACCCTTTTTTGACTTTTTATAAGAGTTTTATAAATGAATCTTTCTGTCGTTTTCCAAACAAGGTACTTTTTAACCTTTTCGACAAAATTAAGGTAAGAATGTTTTTTTAACTTATACGGCGGGTGCGGCTATTTACCACCGTTATAAAATTTTCAAAGATTCCCTTACAAGATTACAAGGATATTTTCAAAGTAAATATTTTATTTTCTAATTATGTGACTTTTAAATGATTTCAAAATGAATATTTTAAGAATTTTGGAAAGGTACTCTTTATCAAAATCAGAATTTTAAATGTTTTAAAGATTTATCTTTATAAATCTTTTTAATTAATGTCCATGTCTTAAAAATGGTTTTTAAGGATTTATTTATATGGACATGAATGTTTTTAAAATGTTAATTCCTTTCAAAAGTTTCAAAGTGGTATGGGACACTTTGATTCAAAAATCTCTTTTTAATTACTTCCTTTATAAATGTGTGACTTTTAAATGATTTCAAAAAAAGGAGATATTTCTATCAAATAGTTTTGATTTCATCTATGTCAACATCCTTTGATGGATTTTATGATTATATGAAGTTGATTTATTATGATACAAAACTTCCATAATGTATTGAAGGTTTTGTGATATGTTTGACTTTGGATGTGTTATTTTTATACTATTCATGGTTTATGGAGAAAGTATTGACATTTCGTATGCTAGTTTTAATACGAATGTTTATGTTATGTTTAAACCTTTTCATATGGGAATGCATTGGACTTAGTAAGTGACGGGTGGAGACCTCTATAACTCATCGATGCATCAGTAGGTCTCATGAGACAAACTAGTGTCTTGGCACAAGGCCTTGGCAAAATCTTATTTGTAGTCTTGGCACGAGGCCTTGGCTATGTGGTTATGATAGTCAGGCATTATGCATTCCATCATTATGAAAGTGGTTATTGATATTTCATGTGATTATTCGATTAGTAGAATATCTATGTGAATAAGTAAATGGCATTATTTCATTTTACTTTTGCCATACTATGTTGAAGTTCAAGTTTAAAAGGATTTTGTTTTAGTTATACATTGCCTTAAAGGTTTATTATTATTTATGAAAGTTTTCACTATATTGTTATCCTTACTGGGCATTTGAGCTCACCCCTTTTCTATATTTTATTTTTCCCAGGAAGTGAAGAAGTAAATTATGAATGACCTACAGGGATATTATGTGGGGATATGAGTGTGGAATATGGAGACAATATGTTGTTGTAGTAGTTTTTCACTTTATGATGTAATGTAAAACTTATGAATATATCTAGTGTTTCCAAGGCTACTAAACCAATCGGTCTTTCGAGATTTGATCTTTCTTGTGATCATGCTAATATTATGTAATAATGCACCGACTCTAGGTAACTGGGGTCGGGGCGTTACAGTTGGTATCAGAGGAAGTTTAGTACAAACCTTGGAAGCTAGATTTAGATAAACTCTGATTAGAGCACGTAGATTTAAGATGCACTTTGAGGATTAGTATAGAAGAACTTCCTAGAATTTTGGTATTGTAGAGATTTTGTGAGTTTTCTGAGCAATACATCCCTGTCTGGATACGAGCAGGTAGAGGCGGCTCTGGCACAGATGTACCTAGGGGTAAAACCCAAAAACACCGCTTTGAGCTAGACTCGAACGGGAACTAGTGCATGACAACAGTCCTTGCTGCACTCTTGGTTATGACACTCCCGGGGGATATTCTTAGGATAATTCTCATTTTCTTTACAAACCATTATGAAGGGTTTATGTGGATTTACTTCCTCAAAGGAGAAATTTTTATGATTATGGATTATATCCATAAACTATTTAATTTATGTTATATGTCTTACAAGTTTGGGATTAGGTATTGTTATTCATAAACTAATCTAGTGTATGCCATTATTTAGAAATGGCGCCCAGTAGAAGGAATGAGAACTCCAGCAGTGCACATGATCCAAATAGAAAGAAGGATCATATCTTTCATGGTCTTAAGCCAAAATTTATAAGAGAAATAGTCTCCCATGTATTATCATCATATGAAGAAATAATATCATGTGTTGATAAGATAAGTAAAGATTTTACTGAGTCCTATGTCTTTGAAGGGAAGCAAGAGGAGAAAAGGATGGAAGAGAGAACGATGGATAAAGGGAAGAGGGAAAATAAGAATTTTCCCATATGTGATAACTGTGGGAAGAAACACCCTGGAACTTGTATGAAAGGAATGGGAGTTTGTTATAAGTGTGGAGGAAAAGGGCACAAAGTACGTGACTGTAAGGGTAAGAAAATGGTTTCAAATGTACAATGCTTCATTTTCAAGGAGTTTGGACACTACACGAACCTATGTCCCAGTCATCAGACTATGCCGCAAATGATGCTATTGGATAATAATCAAGTTATGATACTACCACAGATGAAGAGTAATGATTAGAGTTCTTATGTTGATTATGTCATTTGAGTGTTGTATCAACAATGTACTTGTTATAATAATTATGGAGTATATAAGGATTGTACTGCAGTACTATTTCATTAAGGACTTGAGATTGTGTGGAACAAAGAAAAGTGACTCAATAGCAGGTTAATTTTTTGGAAAATATATGGTTGAGAGAAAGATAAACCATAATATGGTTCTGATACTGAGGTAGTGATTTTAGAATAATACATGATTGATTTGGATAAATTATATTGGATATTCTTGACTACCTTGAAGCTGATTAATGATTTGTATATTCCATCATTATTGGGTTTTAAAACATTTTTGGATTGATGAAGTATATTCAGCATTCTATATGGAATAAGGGAGCATGAATGTAATCAATAAGTATTATGGTAATTCAGGATGTTTCAGTTTTTTAAAATAATACATGATTAAGGTATTCATATGCTATTACGGGGTAAAAAGGATCTAAATTAAGTTTACCTTCCTTATAAATATTGTACTGTGAGTTTGGACAGAAGTATTTTGGATAAATTCTAGTTTGAGATTAATTTTTGATTTCCATAAAAGGAAAACTCAGAGGTCGGGCGGCAACCCGTCGCGACCGGTAAGGCCGCGAGACTTGAACCCGCAACCGAAGGGCGAAAAGGGTGTATCACCTACCACTGGCCCACGAGATGTCCTAGATTAAATAATGTAGTTTTTTTTAAAAGATCTGGTAGATGAATTATAAATTCGTTTATTTTGGAACCCTGTACGAATAGTATAAATAGAATTTTTTTTACGAGTGAAAGATGAGTTTGTGGTAGAAATTTATTAATGGATAAAACTCTAATTATAAAGTAAGTATATCTCCTTATGATCTTATCCAATATCATAAATAAATTCCTCAACATTAAGAAAAGGAACTTAGAACAAAAATGTTGTCCTAAATGGTACCTTAAATCATCACTAATTTATGGATTTGGGATTGTTGGCCTTTTCATAGCCATGTTCTCTACAACTCTCCATCAGATAATTGATGGTTATATTTCTATTCCATATCCATATTTTCCTACATGGAACCCTAGTATGTGTTATTTTCGGTAATCTTCATACTTTCCACTCTTTATTTTAAATAGAGGCCTCATTAATTCATTTTTCGATGTGGGATTTCAACTAAGATATTTTGAAACATCAAAAATGTGTAATCCTAATACCTTATGTTTTGTTGAATCGATGGTATTTTAAATCATCATAGATTGATGAATTTAAGGACCTCAATTTTAAACTTGTTTGTGATTGATGACCTCAATCACTACCTATAAATATTTACATTTTTCCTCCAATTATATGTCTCTAATTTCCACCAATGTTCTCCTAATCGAGATCATAATTTGGTGGTGACCCTTTCATTTCTCTTTTCCTCATATTAAGACTAAATTTTAGTAACCCAATTTCCTATGTGGGTTTTCCCACAAAGATATTTTTTATTTTCAACCTTTTATTTTCGAAGAACAATTTCAAATTGCGAGGACGCAATTTATTGAAGGAGGGGAGAATGTAACACCCCAAGATTTCATAGTGTGTTATTTCTTCAAAATAATACAATAACTTGCACTACACGCAACACCGAGTTCAAGCACACCATGACTTACCAAACAAGCCATTCAAAAGAGGTTATGAATAGTATTAACTAAATTTTAAACTTTATATAATCCTTATAATTTTAGAATCCATATTATGAGTTTCTTAGACATAATGTAAGAACAAATTCATTTTCAGTATTTCACTTTTACCAAATTTTAATAGTGAACCCTTTTTAAATAAAATATTTTAAACTTTTTGACTAAATGGGGACATAAAAAAATTTAAAATGAAACATCCCAAGCTTCCACGGTATGCTTTCCTTTGAATAATACAGTAGCATGTGTTGTACGCAACTTCGAGTTCTAACACACACCACAACCAATCAAACTAGCCGTTATGAATAGTAATACCTAATTTTTTAAATTATATATATTTTATATTTCAAAATGGACTTCATTTTTGTATTCGGAGTATTGAATTTAGCCTAAGGTGAAATTTTGGTACTTTTCGGATAACTTTAATATTTTGATGAATAGTGAAAATTACTAAATTTTAATTAAAAACAAATTTTTTAATAAAAATAATTAATGGTGATAAATTATGAATTTGAGTGGTTTTAAAATATAATTAGAATATATTTTTAATATTTTATCCAATGGTGTTCATTATAATTAATTTCACTTCGAAATTGGACCTAAACAATTGTCAATCTTTTGATATATATTGTTTCTTAAAAACACGCTATTTGTTGTGACAGCGGAAATTAATTATAAAATTAATTAATGCAACTTATATGTTTGGAATTTTGTAAAATAGATATCATTTTTGAATTTGTAATATCAATTATAGCTTAGGGTAAAATTTTGGCATTGTTCTGAAAAACTTCAATTTTTGATGAATAGTGAAACTACTAAGTGGTAGTTAAAAAAACTGAATTTTTCATAAAACTTAATTTTACCGCTTCTGTGAATGGAATTTTAAAAATCCTAGAGACACGGTTAATATCAAGAAGTAAAATGTGGTTCAATGAGATGAAAATAATTTTTGGTGAATAGTAACTTTTTACTTTTATTTACCACGGTTAAAAGTAAATAGGGTAATTAAGGGTAAAAATGATATTAATATTACCCTAAAACATGTCCTAATTCTATTGGACAAGTTTATCTCGACCAAAAACAACCTTCGGAATAAAATATTATCATTTAGGTCCACTTGGATTAGATTAGGACATTTATTATTATTTAATTCAAAGAAGAGTTAAAAGAGTAAAAATCAAAGTTTATTTACTAAAAAAAATTTAATATAGGGTTATACATAAGATAAATTCTATTTTAAATATTAATTAGAAAGATAATAATATTTCCTACATAATGATTATTTATTTATAATTTTTATACTTTAAATAATTTAATTTATTTATGACACAATGATGATGCAGTAATTACCATAATTGTGACAAATTAAAATAATTGATATTATAAATTCCAAAATAAATATAATTTGAGACTTTTAATGAATTACAATAATTTTCTAGGATAATATGACATGTTAGGATTGTTTTAATTAACTTTGGTCGAAGTAATCATTCTGTTCTGAGTTTTACAAAAAGCAATTATTGAATAGTGTCAAAATTGACATAAAAGAGTTTTTTAAAACAAATATTATATTATTAATTGATATTAAATTCCTAAAAATCTAAGGTTCGGCCAAGAGACTTATATCATGATAGGATCATCATTAATGGACCAATTTGGTGTCGCTTGGATGTATATAGTAAGTTTATTAACTATATATTATAAAAATACAAAGTGACATGGTAAATGTCAAACTAATTAACTAAGAGTTAAAACTAAAAGATAAGGTTAATATAGTAACCCAAACCTGTCTAAATTATATTGGTTGAATGGTTTTAGACCTATCCCCACCTTAACCTTTGAATAATCAACTTTTTAGCCATTAGAAACCGAATATGAATTTATTATAAATTAATATTTCTAGCTTTTCCAAAGGTGCCCCTCACCCCTCTTATAAAAGGGCACTCCTCCTTATCATTTTTTCACACCTTCAAAGACTTTTGGTTCGGCCAAACTCTGCTCAAATACTCTCCCAAATTACCTCACTACAACCTAGAGGCCTTAGTTTGATCATAAAGCCAACCTAAGGAGCCCTTTTGATCAAATCAAAAGGAAGAACTCGAAGAAGAGGTAATGTTTTCACCACCCCTTTTCAAGTTCCTTTCTTCTTCCACTTCTTCTTTCTTTGTTATTACCATTCTAAAATAATAACTCCAGTATCTTATATATATAATGTGATGTTATTATAAATATGGTACAACCATATTCATTATTCTATCCACCCTTTGAATAACATGTCACCATACGTGTGTACGTACGGCTTACCGTCTCCATGTCATGGTGTAATTGTTATTCAATAAATTATTATTTGGATGTGTATAATAATGGTGTGTAACTCATGTAAATAATAAATATAACATGTTAATGATTCTTTATATATGATATACCATCCATTTATATATTATTTTAATATCAAAAGAATGATATTGTCGCTCGTGCGTACGTACGGACTACCGTCTCCACGAACGCGATGAGATTCATTCTCCATCGTATCCATTAAAGTATAATTATCATTTGATGATTTAAAAATTATGTTTAAGGACTTGATATCATTCTGGATATGAATAATATACAACCTATCCATAAAAAACATGGCTTATGTAACAAAACATATAAAATAAAACGAGTAAGTTAACACCCGAAACGACGATAATTCAAAGATATTATTAACAAATCAATGTTAAAAGATCATATATGATATCATATTAATATATATGATTCTTGTATAATTTAATAACAATTATTTCACCATTATACAGTAGGTTAACCTACCCCAACCAAGGAAAAGTACAAGGTAAGGGTTATTTCACAATCTCTTCATTATCCGAGGTTATTTATACGTAATAATCTACTGGGATCTCTTTATCATCCACATCCATGTTTCTTAAAAATGAATTTCAAAACATTTTTACTATTTACTAAGATATGGGTTAAAGTCATTTATAACCTTTTTTGAATTTTTATAAGAGGTTTATAAAGGAATATTTCCGTCGTTTTCCAAACAAGGTACTTTTTAACCTTTTCGACAAAATTAAGGTAAGAATGTTTTTTTAACTTATACGGTGGGTGCGGCTATTTACCACCGTTATAAAATTTTCAAAGCTTCCCTTACAAGATTACAAGGATATCTTCAAATTAAATTTTTTATTTTATAATTATGTGACTTTTAAATGATTTCAAAATGAATATTTTAAGAATTTTGGAAAGGTACTCTTTATCAAAATCAGAATTTTAAATGTTTTAAAGATTTATCTTTCTAAATCTTTTTAATTAATGTCCATGTCTTCAAAATGGTTTTTAAGGATTTACTTATATGGACATGAATGTTTTTAAAATGTTAATTCCTTTCAAAAGTTTCAAAGTGGTATGGGACACTTTGATTCAAAAATCTCTTTTTAATTACTTCCTTTATAAATGTGTGACTTTTAAATGATTTCAAAAAAAGGAGATATTTCTCTCGAATAGTTTTGATTTCATCTAAGTCAACATCCTTTGATGGATTTTATGATTATATGAAGTTGATTTATTATGATACAAAACTTCCATAATGTATTGAAGGTTTTGTGATATGTTTGACTGTGGATGTGTTATTTTTATACTATTCATGGTTTATGGAGAAAGTATTGACATTTCGTATGCTAGTTTTAATACGAATGTTTATGTTATGTTTAAACATTTTCATATGGGAATGCATTGGACTTAGTAAGTGACGGGTGGAGCCCGCTATAGCTCCTCGATGCATCGGTAGGTCTCATGAGATAAACTAGTGTCTTGGCACAAGGCCTTGGCAAAATCTTATTTGTAGTCTTGGCACGAGGCCTTGGCTATGTGGTTATGATAGTCTGGCATTATGCATTCCATCATTATGAAAGTGGTTATTTATATTGCATGTGATTATTCGATTAGTAGAATATTCATGTGAATAAGTAAATGGAATTATTTCATTTTACTTTTTCCATACTATGTTGAAGTTCAAGTTTAAAAGGATTTTGTTTTAGTTATACATTGCCTTAAATGTTTATTCTTATTTATGAAAGTTTCCACTATATTGTTATCCTTACTGGGCATTTGAGCTCACCCCTTTTCTATGTTTTATTTTTCCTAGGAATTGAAGAAGTAAATTATGAATGACCTGCAGGGATATTATGTGGGGATATGAGTGTGGAATATGGAGACAATATGTTTTTGTAGTAGTTTTTCACTTTATGATGTAATGTAAGACTTATGAATATATCTATTGTTTCCAAGGCTACTAAACCAATCGGTCTTTCGAGATTTGATCTTTCTTGTGATCATGTCAATGTTATGTAATAATGCACCGACTCTAGGTAATTGGGGTCGGGGCATTACAATTTTTGTGTTTGTTGATATTTATCTATTATGTGAAATTATTTATCTTTTCCCAATGACTTTTTTTGTGTACTTACTCTTTTTTTAGAGGTATCTCCCATGTGAGAGTGTTTGGGAGCTATATTTTGTGTATCTTTTCACTTTTCTCCACTAAGTGAGGTGGCCATGCTCCTATGATAGCGAGATTCTTGAGAGGTATCTCATAGGGTAGTTTTTTGGATGAACCATTTTCTTTCCTTTATATTTGGGTTTAGTTTTAAATTCTTAAGGATGGAAATTTTTTGAGAGGTATCTAATGTAATGGTATGGGCCTTACTGGCATTTCCTTTGTGGTTTTCTAAGGCTTTGTGGTATTGAGGAAGAGTTTAGAGGTGATTTGGAGGTTGGGAGAGGGACTTGGGCCTTTCTAGAGGTTACCACACCCTGATGTTAGGTGTTGTGGTGGAAGTTTTGGTTATTCATGTGATGCATGGTGCAACAAGGATATAAAAATGGCTTATGGAACTTTTTAGAGGCTTTTTTGGGCATGGTGTATTCCTTCTCTCCGAAACGGACTAGTAGAAACACCCAAGGTGGGAACGGTTTTGGGAATTGAACTTTGAGGGTTCTGCTATCCAACATTTATAGGATTAAAATGGATTTCCAAGTTGTTTTAGAAGTCGTTTTAATGGCAAAATGGCTTTTTTTATTCAAAAATTCATATGGGAAGTAATTTTGGGCTAGCATGCTCAAGAACCACTATGGCCATGGCCAGGCTATAGTGGAATCTATGGTGTCATTAGAGATCATTTTGATTCCAAAATAGTCGCTGATCCTTTTGGATCTTGACTAATTCTAAAATGGAAACTTTTGGAGATCTATAGGGGTTTTAAATTCAATTTTATGTCAATTATTACCCTCTAATACTCGATCCAAACACCACCTTTTGAATTCCTTTAGTTTCTAGATGCATTTATAAAACCTAGGGCATGGATTCTCGTTTTGTCATGTAGACGTATTGTTGATATAATTTATTACTAGGCTGAGTTCTTTCTACCTCCCTTTAGTGATCCTTGATTGAGTCCTTATGGATTTAACCTCTAGTTCGAGGAGATTCAAACAGATTTTGGTCAAGGTATTGGTTTTTTCTTATTTTCTTCCATATTTAGTTCATCCTTTTTTTTATATGTTAATAGTGGTAAATCCTCTATTTTGGGTGTTTTTTGAGCATGGTTTGATAGTGGTTTGATAATTATAGGTTCTAGTTATCTTTCCTTCATCTTAGTAGTGTCTCATCCGGTGGTGGTTAAACCTCTTTTTTTTGTTCTTTTACAAAGAGCATCAATATTCTAATCAAGGAAGGGGGTTAATTTATTATCCTATTATTTTATATGAAATTTTAATGTTATCATGCTTTATCTATTTGGGTTATGGTGTAATTAAACTTAATAAATATGAAACCATATTAAATAATGAACATGGTTTATGGTTATTACAATCAAATTTTTTTCCACTATGATAACAATTTTCCTCTTAATTTTCTAGATAGTGTTTTTATATGTTTATGTTATGTTATCATTCTTGTTTATGATTTTTTTTATCATGTATTACTTGATGAAATTGGTTAAATAATATAAAGTTTGTAATGTTTGTTGTCTAACGAATTAAAGGGGCGTGTTTAATGAAAATTGTTCTTATAATTTGATGGAAATCAAATCATGCTTGAATAAAGTTTGATTAGAAACTTTATTTCTTATATTAATGAAATTTTGATAAATAACATCAATCTAGTATACTTTTTTGTGAAATAATAAATAGGCTAGTTTAGTTAAAATTTTCTTCCATGGTTTGATGAAAGTAGAATCTATGCTTAAAAGCATGTTTAAATAATTGATAGCTTTCAATAGCTAATGTCTTAGGTTACCTATGGTTGTAACCTATTATAAATTAATTAGTTAATACAAGATGGTAAAGAACTATTTCTTCAATAAAGATAAATGTTTGGGGCTGAGAGGGCCCATTTTCCAATGAAGTTTGGATGCCTTCGTTTCATGTCCTAGATGTCATATTGACTCTATTTGTTATTTCCTTGTTTACTTATCTATTTTCTCTAGATGTGGGCCTTGATATGTGATATTATTTGATCTATATATAGATAATGGTAGAAAAGACATGGTTGGGGAGGACTAGGTTTGTGGAAACATATGATGTCGGTGATGGTGGATGGATGCACGGTGATATGCATGATGGTATTGAGGATGATGTTGGGAATGATGGAATAGATTAAAGTTGGGATTTCCCATTATTTTTTGGAAATATAGGATTCATTCTTATTAATGAACCTATTTTGAGTCCATATGGGGAAGTTTACTGTTTTTCAATATTCCTTTCCCCGCTGCTTGAGACATCTAGTTGTGCTTGGTTATGCATCAATTTTTTGGTAGCTTAGGATGAGTCCAAGAGTACATAGAATAATGGAATGATAATGTTTAATAAATTTTTAAACCTATGGGGTTGGTTTTGGATGGAATTCCAAAAAGGATTATAATCTTGAGAAACTATAGAATCATTTGTTTATGAATAGAGGGCATAGAAATCAGTCGATGATCTTGTTAAAGTAATGTTAAGAAATGTTAATAAATAATTGGAATAATTAATATAATGTGAATATTTAATGTAAATAAATAAATTAAAGTCGTCTTGAATGATTTTTTTTATAGGATACTTATTCCTTAGCATTGGCATTCAGTTGTTTGAGTAACGATAGATGCAGATGAGCCTAAGACTAAGATGATTCCCATGGTGTTGTTATGAACTATATTATATAATGTATGTTTTTTATTTCATACAATACCCCACCCATTTTGGTAGGGTGACTGACATCTAATGGACTCTAGGAGGTTATTTTACCCGATATCCATGTCGGTGAGGAATGGATGGCTGACTACCCCCTCTTTCCCTGCTCTCTTCTCCTAGTAGTATTTTGTGTTGGTATGAATGGTGGTTACCTTTCCCATATATGTGTGTAGAGTGCTATAATGTATTGTAGTTATTTTACACATTTATCACAATATGTAGTATCCTATGGATTATTATAGGTATTTCAAGTATGGTTTGTGATGGCTTGAGGTATAATACATGACATATGGGTTATGGTGGATCCCATAAACTACTTAGTTAATATTTGGAGATGTGGAATGGGATGATGAGATTATGCAATGCACATGGTGAATGATATGTGATGATATGGTGTGATTTATGGGATGCATAAGATTATACTTTATCCTAGGGGGATTACTTTTAGAGAGAGATGGCTCAGGATGTGCGACGTTGGGGTAGAGAGGCAAACTTATAGGGAAGTGGTAGCATGGTATATTCTTTTGATATTATATTATATGATCACTTATATGTGATACTTGGTTAGAGATCCATGGTTAGACTTGGAACTTATTATACCTTCTTATGTGATTAGTTAGCTTTACATGTTGTTCACTAGGATTTACCATGCTTTCTTTATCTTTTTCATGAGAGGCTCTAGGGGAATCCTACTGAGTATACCTAGTATTCTCATTCAACATATATATATAATATTTTTCAAGACCATAGGAGATGTTTGGTGATCGAGATAAAATTTACTATCTCATGGGTGGTTTTTGAGTTGTTTGGTATTTATTGGTCACTTATAAGGATTATCTTTTGGTACTTTTTGTTTTTATTACAATTGTTTAGTTGTATGACATTTCATGCATGTATCTAGGATATTTTACTTCTATCTTAAGTATGAGTTATTGGGTGTTTATATCATATCTATCATTTTTAAAATATTAGAGGGTAATTCCTCCAATATATGTTTATTATATACCCTCACTAATTTTCACCAACCCATGGCCTATTGGAGATGGGATTCAAGCATAATTATCTCCCTTCTCTCATTACCAGCCCAGGAGGGGTACCTTTAGGAGGACGGGTTCATGAAAAGTGGGTAAGTGGTTTTTGGGAACCTTTACTTGTATTCTTTTGATGTTATGTTATTATAAATGGTTTCGTTATTTAGTTAGAGTATCATGGTAAGGATATGATTTGATAGTTGACCTATTTAAGTGCTTGTTGGTTTTAATGTTTGTTCACTGGTGCATTAGTATTCTCTTTTTACATATGCATGAGAGATATTGGGTATTATATTACTGAGTATACCTATTATGCTCCCCGTACATATATATAACGATTCTTCATGTTACTATTAAGACTTTTGAGTCCGATTTGGACACTAATTTCTTGGTTTTGGAGAAGTTGTTGAGTTACTATCTTAGGGTTGTCTTTGAGTAATTTTCTTGGAGACCTTTATTTGTATTTGTTTAAAAAAATTCATGCACTCTGAGATTGTTTTATATAATTTTTATTTTATGTGTTGGGGTTTTTTTGGTTTATATCCCATATCATTATACTAATTTTATATTAAGGGTAATGTCACCCATATGTGTGACATTCTTTATAACATCGGTGTTATTCACTAACATAAGGCCTACTAGATGCAAGACTCAAGGAAATTATATATCTTCCTTTATTTATAACCTAGGAGGGGTGCCTTTGGAGGGAGGAAGTTTTAATAGTGTTTTATTAGAGGTTACGACTGATAGATGGGATGGATCTTGGAGTTAGGAACTTGTGAGGACTACATGGGTTGGTAGGGTAATTGTATCAGTAGATCTTAGTGCATGATATAGGCTAGGGAGACTGGGTTGGAAATTGGATTTGAAGGCCCCTATTTGATATAATTGAAGGAATATAAGATTATTAAATGGAAAAGTTAGGTGGTCTCACTTTTAGGTTAAATATCTAGGCAAGGTATATACATCAATCGTGTTTCTATTTGTAATTGAATAGGGAGGTTTTAGGAAGTTAAAAAGAATTTAATCTAATAAATCTTGAGATTCCATGCTACCAAGCTTAGGGATTTTATTATGTTTTCAAGAATGTATCATGGTCATCTTTTGTGTGAATTATAGGTAGTAAAGGTTATTTAGGATAAACTAGTTTAATTTCACGGGATTGATCTGATATAGGAGGATGAGGCATGGAAGAGGGCCTTGTGTTCCTTTCAGTGGTAGATTTTAACAAAGTACAAGGGGAGAGTCTCTAATCTAGAGATAGATCATTTGATGGGGTAACTCGAGATCACATTTAGTCTAATTTGTGCCTGATAAAAGTTCTTTATAACACCCTAATATTTTAGTTTCATTTAAGAAAATACTATAATATATGGAATACACCACACGTAACATTGTGCTTAAATAAACTATGAAATAGTATTATTTAAATATAAATCTAATAACCTAATCATTGAATTAGTGGGTATAAATTAGAGTAATCACATTATGAAATATTTATAAATTTTCTAATCAATTAAAATTTATTTATTAATTATTAGGAAATAATCACTCATTTTTTATTAAATTCATTTTATGCTTTAAAAACACATTTTCTTTAAAAGATAGTTTTTATTACATTTTTTGTGTGGATATTATAAATTAATTTCCACCAATTTTATAAAATTAATTTTATAAAAATGATATAACTTTTTAAATCATAATTGAAAAATTATCTCAGGGTGTTTTTTTTGGATTTTTTCTAAAAATATTTATTTTTCAATGAATTGTGAAAATACTGATTTTTATAAAAAAAACTATATTTTATTTTAATGTATTTAAAGTGTTACTTTTTAATTTAGATTTATTTTAAAATTTTATTAGTTCCTTTGGTATATTTATAATCCAATTAATTTCTTTTTAATCAACATTATGCTTAATTTAGGTATAAAAAACTTTTTTATACTTAAAAATGATTTTTTATAGAAAATCATTTTTTATCATGTTCTATGGGTTTATTTTAAAATTAATTTATTCCAATTATAAGAACTAAATATTGAAAAATAAATTCCATATTTGGGATTAAGAGGTTCAAATTTGGTGAATAGTTCCCTTTTATTTTTTTTATTATGAATAGTAACCATAGTAAATATTTGTTACCCCGATAAGGGTAAAATGGGTAAAATGAGTTTAAAACAATGGTATAAGACCTATAAATTTCCCTAAAAATTTTCTTTATTATATTTTATGGGTTATTTTATATATTAATAATATTTACTTTTAATTCTTTTCAATTTATTTCCACTTTCCTTTAATTATAACATATATAATATTTTAAGTAAAGAATAAATACAAAATATCACTCTCTTTGTTTTAATAACTCTAATATTTTTTTCATGGGAATAAAAATAGGTTATGTTTGGTTATAAATAGTTATTTAAAATATGATTGAATTTTTTTATCATTATAATTTATTTTTAATTTTTACTAATAAAATAATTAACTTAAATGTTTACACAACATCGACAAAGTGTTTGTGCAAGCAGTTGAAAAATCGAGTAAATGATTTTAAAAACATTAAAAGTGATATAATTTGGATAAATTTTCATTTTAAAATAATTTCTTTGATCAATATAACATATTAGTGATGTTTTTAAATTCTATATTTTAATTCCAATACTATATTGATGCCTTTAAATTCAAATTATGTAAATAGTCTTGAAAATGACTTTAATAGTATTTTATGTTAAATAATATTTTATTAAATGATTTAAAAAACATTAAAAATATTGAAATAGGAAAATTGGTATGTGAAGTGGTCTAAAATATCATCCCTTTACCATTTTTGAGAAAACATTTACCTTATATGTAAATTTATAACCCTTTAAGATTGAAAAAAGTATTATCATGGTTAAGGTTAAAATGGTTAATAATAGATTTAATCCAAAGGATAATGTTTAAAATGGTATCTAAACCTATATAAATTTTATTTTATCATTATATTAGTATAATTTGAACCATTTTACATGAGTTATACACATATTATATAATAATATTTCATGTATTTTTAAAGGTGCCTCTCTCCTCTCTTATATAAGGACATCGTCTATCCTCTATTATTTACACCAACTTGATCAAATTATATCACCAAAAACCCAAATTATCTTTAAAAATTATATAGATTCATTCTATAGGTTTTTTTATTCTTAAAATATCATCTTTAGGGTCCTTAAAAAGAGATCCAAAGGTAGTTTCTCTAAGAGAAAGTAATTATCTTAACCAAGCTCTTTCTTTTTTACTTATTCTTTTACCTCCTTCATTTATATCCTAACCATTAAAATATATAAAATCAGTAAATAAATTATATTTAGATATTTTTATGTTTATATAATTATCATTATATATTTCTTCATCCATTAAATGGGAAACAAAACCATTGTTCGTGTGTACGGTGAACTACCACCTCACAAACCGATGTAATTCATTTTTCATCACCACTTAGCTTGGATGGTTATAAAGACAAATATAATTAATATATATTATTTTTATAAAATAATTATGCTTCTATTATGATAATATATAATATAACTTTTTATGCTTCTATTAAATGGGAAATGACAGTATCGCTCATGTGTACGTACAGACTACCACCTCTACGTAGTGATATAATTCATTTTCCATCACCGCCTCATATGTATGGTATATATAGGTGGATTTAAAGAAATAAAATTATATTTATGATATAATTTTATTTATAAAATGATAAATTAATAATTACCTCTTTTCTCTCACATCCATTTGTAGATGATAACGTCGCTCATGCGTACGCGTAGACCACCACCTCTACGAAGCGATGTGATTTGTTTTTTCATTACCACCATACATAATTGGATATAAAATTTTATATAATGAATAAATATTATATTTATATCATGATAAAAATTCTAAATATTATTTAACCATTATCAATATTCAAGGAACTTTTGAATCAAAACATACATGAAAAATGATGCAGTTAACACCTGAGAAGATGATGATAATGAAAGATTATTAATGAATAGGTGATAATATGTTATAAGTGGATCATATATGATATTATAAATATAAATATGATTATTTTATAGAATTTTAATAAATCTAAATCTATTATACTAGTTTTTAAAAGCACTTACAAAGCAAGTTAGGCCTGAGGTGAGGGATTTCGTCTCAATTTCCACTTCATTGATATGTATGTAATGTTATGCACCTATTTATATTTATATATTTTATATAATACCAATTTTACATGTTATACAATGAATAATTCCTTATTAGTGGTATTTAAATTATTTCTTTAAGTATATTATTTCAAGGGGTTTCAATTTAAAAGTTATCAAAGTGGTAAGATATTTATGTTACAATCTCATTTTATTTTGAAATTGTTTATGTTCAAAGTTCCATTAGGGGAAATTGTATGATCTAATTTTCTTAAACCACATATATTTTCTTTTCATATGGTAATATTTTTGGTAAAAATTTTCACATTATATTTTTCTTCTTTCTAATTCAAGGAAAACAATGAGAAAGTTTCTCATAAGTGATAATGGCCTTATTTCTTCTTCTCAGTTGGAAATTTTTTCCATCCATTCCCACAATCTTATTTTTATTTAAATAATGTTCTTATTTATGCTCTAATTATTATTAAAATTTATTTTAAACTATCTTTGAATTAATTTAAAAATGTTTAAAAAGAATATTTTTAAAGTTCCACTTTGACTTTATTTACAAAGTATAAAAAAATATTTTAACATATATGACTTGACCACATTTAACCATCATCATGATTATTCTATATTTTTAAGATTCATTTAAAAATTTTCATAGTTATTTTTAAATAAAATAATTTTTTTATTATTTTATGAATTTTTAAAATAAAAGGATATTATCTTCTTAAAGACTAAAAAATTTGAAAGTGATTTATAAATTCATTCTTATGCAAAGTTATAAAATTTATAAGGAAGGTATTTTTAAATTTTTTGCATAAATTTTATTCTCTACATTTTAAAGACTTAGTTTTACAAAAAAATATACTTTTATGATGAATTTATGTTTATCTCTCATATCTTGTTTATTTTATGGACATTGAATTTCTTATGAAACATTCACTTTCTTGTGATCGAGTTCTCTATAACTCTACATTTTCATTGAACATTATTTTTCTCCTTTATATACATATTATTATATCATGAATATTTTTATTGTACAAAACATATACCATTTCTATGTATGGTATTTATTAAAGTAATATTACATTTAAATTTATTTTATTTTTTGGGGAAATATTGATATTCCATATTTTTTATTCAATATAGATAATTACTGATTGATAAAGCATATTTTTTATAAATTTAATTGATTGTTAAATATATAATAAATTAATTAAACTTTTTAAGTGATAGGAGGGTCCCGCTATATCCCCTTGAATAATTAGTAGGTCTCATGAGACAAACTAGCTTAGGTGTTTGGCATACATCATACCTATTTATGTATGATGTCTTAGCATAAGGCATTGATGGTGAGATTATGATGTTTAAAATTATGAATTCTATCATTATAAAACTTTTTATTATTATAAATGTGATTATTTATCTTGTTATATAATACAATGATATATTACCCTTTTATGATATAGTTATATGTCATATTTTATTATTGTTTATCTCTTCCATATTATTCACATCATATTTATTCATGGTGGCATTTGTTGTATGTAACCCTTACTGAAAATCTGAGCTCACCATTTATTTTTTTCCTTTCCCCAAGATATGATGTAAGGATCTTTTAATGATTTTCATAGGTGAAAGAATAATTATTATGATATGTTTTTATTTTTACTATATAATATAGAAGTCATGTATGTATCTAGTTTTTCAATATTTCTAAACCGGTTGATCTTTGGTGTTGTGATCCCTTGTATCTTATAATAATTTAATAAAGTAACCCCTAGATTTAGGTTATTGGATTCATGAGTTATAGTTGGTATCAGGTCAAGTTTAGTATAAACCTTTGGAACTAGACTTAGGAAAACATAGATTAGAGAACATAACTTTATTATGGAATCTGAGGAAAATTCTAAGTATAGGATAATATCATAAAGTTTTGGTAAAGTATAGATTGTGTGGTTTTCCTAGAAAATTTGTCCCTGTATAGATATTGGAAAGTGGGCATGGTTTTGGAACAGATGCATCAAGGGGTAATAACTCCAAAAATATTTGGTCGAGTATATCTCAACCTTTTTTTTTGCACGATGAATGGGCTCTTAGTACACACCTAGATACACTCCCATGGGATATTCTTTGGTTAATTTGCATGATCTTTACAAACCATTATAAAAGATTTGAAAATATTTTTATGATTTTAGGATATTCTCAAAGACACCAAGTTTATGATTCTGAGATTAAGTATGTATAAATTTTCAATTTTTGTTGAATGTTAAAAAAAATTAGAATTATATTCTATGATTTAAAATTCATAATGTTATGAGCTAATTTAGTATAGGATATTTTTTTAAAATGGAACATAGTTGAAAGAAGGTAAATTATATCAATATCAGTAGTCATTATAGGGATTTCCCTTTTAATAAACCCAACACAAAAAGAGTTTGATATTATTAAATCATGGTCATATTAGGTAAGGTGACTCAGGTTATGACTAATAACCTTACTTGTATAGATAAACCAAATAGAATAATAGTTGGAGTAAAGGATCTTATGATTATACCTGACCATATATCTTTTATCACGATTAATAATCTAAAACTGAATAAATTTTCTAACATTTAATATAAGAGAAGTATGGAGTTTCATATAATTTCAAGTGATGAGAAGTGTGAGAAGAGAATGATTTAGTATCCTACATGTCAATAATGTCAAAAAAATAACTTAGGTAAATGTTTTAAAGTAATATGAATTTTTTTTATATGTAGATAAAAAGGTAATTGAGCAATAAACTACCTATTGAAATATTTATAGGTAAATAATGTTTTTACAATGGTGCTACTAACTATTAAATGTTTTAAATGTGGACAGTAAATATATAATGAAAATAAATAAATTAAGAGGAAGGATTGGGAAAGGAATTATCATGGTCCAGTGAATAAAAAAATTATAAATAAATATACCGAGGATGAATAATCTACAATAAGCATAAACTATTTAGCAGTTTCACTTAAAGGAAACATTATTAGATTGAGATTTATTAAATTTGAGACAAGATTCATAATTATCATTTTAAGAATGAAGTGATAATTAATAAAACAACAAATCTTGGTTATAAGTTTATGAATGAAGTTTAATGATTGATGTATCTATGTATATGGTTTTTGAAATTATGATGTATTGGAATTTATTAATAGTTATTTTAATATTCAAGGATTATTCTACCAATATTTGATTAAATGAAGTTGTATGGAAGGGTTTTAAAATGTTAATTATGGTAATTTATACTGAAATATATAGATAACCTTCAGGATTATTTCATCCTTTAATGTTGTGGTAATTAAGGTGATGAATTATTTTATTTTGTGGAAAAATAAGTTAAGATGTATAGATAACATTGGAGGTTGAAAAGTGTGTTGGTGATGAAATTTATTTTTGAATATGTTCATTATATTTTTGGAAAAATTATAGGATCAAGGTTAATTATGATCATATTAGTGTTCTCCTTGTATATTTTCAATGTATAGTAAAATTTCTAATTAAGTGATTTTAGTAAAATGTTATCCTACGATTCGATAGACATCCTGTTTCATTTTACATGGTTGTGGGGATTGAACTAGCAACCTAAAGGCACCAAGGGTGTAGTTCCTACCACTTGCCTATGTGTTATCCTAGTCAAAATGATAATTTATACATAAATGATTAAAATTATTGAGGAATCAGGATTAATTTGATTTTAAGAAGAATAAATTATTATTATTTTGGTTTTATGACATGATGATTCAGGTCATATAGGAAATGATTTTCATATTTTGGAGAGTGTATGACTGGGGTACATACATGTTAGTATGCAACATTCTGAGCTATCTTATATTGTTTGGTGATTAAATATAAATCAATTTGATCAAATATTTTTTAATTTTTGTGTCTAAATTTTGTTAAGAATCTATGTAGGGGTTTTATAGATTAGTTTTTTACGGAATAATTTAATTTTAACTTTGGGTGTATTATTTGAAGTTTTGATAACCAATGCCTTTCTCCTTTACATAAAGTTTTATTCATATTATGTATTATCTTAATTTGTTCTAGAAATTTTGATTTTATATCGGAGGGTTAATGTTTCATCTTTTTTTAGAACTTATGGTCTATTAATAGTTGATTTAGTGCTTCATTAATGATAAATTCACCATTATCATGGAGATTCATATTGAAGGGTGAAATCGAATTTATATAATGGGAATAAATATAATAAGTAAATTTTATAGAATTTTCTATCTTGATGGTAAAATGAATTTATCAAACTCAATTTAAATCTAATGAATATTTTTCGGAGAGTAAACAATCAACTACCAAGGTACATTTTCTGAAACTCATTTCATAGTAGGAGTATTTTATAGGTACATGAATAATAAGTTTCCAAGCCATGACCCAAAAAATTAAAGTTCATGATAAAATCTATATATGATATATATTAGTTTGGGGAAGATGAATTAAATTTACAAGGAAAATTTTATTCAAGGAAAGGAGAATATAAAAACCAAATATTTTAGTTTCCTTTTTTAAAAAATACTATGTTTGATGTCATACACCACAGGAAACACTGAGCTTAAATGAACTATGAAATAATATTATTTAAATGTGATTGTTATAACCTAGTCGTTGAATAAGAATGTATGAAGAAGATTAACTGCATTATGAAATATATGTATAAATATCCTACTCAATGCAAATGTATTTATTAATTCTTATTAAATAAATACTCAATTTTTAGTAAAGTCATTTTATACATCAAAAATACATTTTCTTTAAAAAAAATTATTACATTTTTTGCATAAATTTTATAAACTAATTTCTGACACTTTTAGAATTTTTATTTGATAAAAAAGGATATTATTTTTTAAATAACCATGTAAAACATATCTTAGGGTGAATTCTTTTGATTTTTCTGAAAATATTGATTTTTCAGTGAATGGTGGAAAATACTGATTTTTATAGAAAATTGTCTTTTGTTTTCAAGTATTTAAAAGGTTAATTTATAATTTGGATTGATTTTAAAATTTCATTAGTTACTTTGGAATATTTATAATCTAATTAATTTCATTTTAATCAACATTATACTTAATTTTGGAATAAAAACATTTTTATACTTAAAAAGGCATTTTTTTTGGAAAATCATTTTTCATTGCGTTTTATGAGTTTATTTTAAAATTAATTTTTGAAAATTATAAAAACTTAATCTTGAAAAATAAATTACATCATAGGTATCAATAGATACAAATTTTTTAAATAGTTTCTTTTTATTTTTTTCATTGTGAATAGTAACCATAGTAAATATTTGTTACCTCAGTAAGGGTAAAATAGGTAAAACGGGGTTAAAATTATGGGATAAGGCCTATTAATCTCAATAACACTTGAATTTATTCCATTTTATAGGTTCTTTTACACCTTAATTGTCTTTAATTATAAGTTTTTGAAATTTTCTACCAATTTCCTTTGATTATAAAATATATAATATTTTAAGTAAATAATAAATACAAAATATCACTCTCTTTATTTTAATATCTCTAATATTTTTTGTAGGTATAAAAAAGTTTATATTTGTTTATAAATGGTTATTTAAAATATTAATTAATTTTTTATCATGTTAATTTATTTTAGACTTTTTAGTAATTAAATAATTACCTTAAATGATTGCAAAACACCAACAAGGTGCTTGTGCAAGCAATAGAAAAATAAATTATATTATTTTAAAAACACTAAAAATGATATAATTTGGATACATTATTGTGTTTCAAGAATTTTTTAGATAAATATAACATATTATTTGTGTGTTAAAATTTTATATTTTAATCCCATTATTATATTTATTTCTTTAAATTCAAATTATGTGAATAGTCTCAAAATTATTTTAATAGTATTTTATGTTAAATAATATTATATTAAATGATTTAAAAATCATAAAAATTTATAAAAAAATGGGATGTTAGTGTTCTAAAAAATTATACCTTGGAAATTTATGAGTGAATTGTTACATTATAAGTCAATTTATAACGCTTTAAGGTTAAAAAAGTTATTATGGCGGTTAAAGATGAAAATGATTAACAAAGGGGTTATCCAAAATATAAGTTTTAAAATGATATAAAAACCTATATAAATTTTATTAGATGATTATATTCAAACCAAATCCTCATTATCATAGAATTAAAATTATTTTTAACCATTTTAAATGAGTTATACACATATTATAAATAATATTTCTTGTATTTCTAAAGATTCCCCTCTCCTCTCTTATGTAAGGACACCACTTATCCTATCTTTTTTAAATCAAATTGATACAATTTGATCAAAAAACCCTAAAAAATCTCTTCCCAACTCCCCTATATTCATTATATAGTTCATGGTCTTCACAAAAGGTCACCCCTAGGGTCCTTAAGAAGAGATCTAAAGGAGGTTCCTTTAAGAGAAGGTAGTCATTTTAACCAATATCTTTATTTTTTACTTCTTATTTTATCTAATTTATTTCTATAATAACCATTATAATATAATAAAATCAATATATTTGATATACTAATATGTTATTATGTTGATAGAATAATCTTTATCTATTTCCTCCTCCATTAAATGGGAAACAAAACCATTGTTCGTGTGTACAGTGGACTACCGCCTCGCAAAATGATGTAATTTTTTTTCATCACTGCATAAATTGGATGGTTATAAAGATATATATAATGAATATATAGTATTTTTATGATATATTTATGATTTTTGGATGATAATATATAATATACCTTCTTACACTTTCATCAAATGGGAAATGATGGTATCACTCATGTGTATGTGTGGATTACCACCTCCATGTAATGATAGAATTAATTTTCAATAATTTCCTCAATTTAGTGATATAATTATCATTATAAAATGATAAATTAATACTTAACTCTTTTCCCCCACATCTATTTGAAGATGATAACGTCTCTCATGCATACATGTGGACTACCATCTCCAAAAAATGATGTGATTCATTTTTTGTTACTGAATTACATGGCTTGTTCTAAAATTATATAAAAAAATAAATAATATATTTATATAATGATTACAATTATGAATATTATATAACCATGATCAATATTAAAGAAACATAACTATAAAATTAAAACATGCATGAAAAACAACATAGTTAGCACCTGAGAAGATGATGATAATGAAAGATTATTAATGGACAGGTGATAAGATGTTATAAGTGGAAGATATATGATATTATAACTATGTATATGGTTATAGTATATAATTAAAATAAATATAAATTTATTATATAGGTGGTGAATATCACTTTGAAGAAAGTTGGACCCAAGGTAAGGGATTTTGTCTCAATTTTCACTCCATTGAGATGTATGTTATGTTATGCACCTATTTATTTTATATAGTGTATATACTACACCTTTGACATGTTATACCATGAATAATTATTTATTTAGGGTATTTAAAGTATTTGTTTTTGTTTATTATTTCAATGGGTTTCAATTCAAATGTTACCAAATTGGTAAGATATGTATGTTACAATCCCATTTTATTTTGAGATTGTTTATGTTCAAAGTTCCTTTGGGTGAAATTTTATGATCTTATTTTATTGAACCACATATTTTTTCTTCTTATATGGGAATATTTTTTGTTCAAATTTTTACATTCTTTTTTCATTCTTTTTTATTCAAGGAAAATAATGATAAATTTTGTTATAAGTTATACCAACATTATTTCTTCTTCTAGATCGAGAATCTTTTTCCTCCATTTTCATGTTCAAAGTCTTGATTTTAGAATGTTCTTATTTATGATCTAATGATTATTAAAATTCATTTTTAACTATCATTGAATTTATTTAAAAAGGTTTAAAAATGAATATTTTTAATATTTCACTTTTAATTTCATTACAAATTATAAAAATAATGTTTTTTGTTAACATATATCAATTTACCTCATTTTCCTACTATCATGGATATTCTATGATTTGAAGCTTCATTTAAAAGTTTTGGATGCGGTAGTCTACACAAATGCACTAGTGATACTTATATTTTTCATAGTGTATTAATGGGGATGAATAATTATTATCAAATAAATATAATTCAAATTTAATGTATAAGTGATATTGAATCCATTATATTAATGGGGTTGGGGAAGATAAGGATAAGAAATAATTTTAAAAAAAAGACTAAGAAGAAGAAACACTCCTTGAAAATGTAAGGTTTAAGATAGCTAAAGGATTAGGTTCACATACCTTGAAGGGGTGATATTGATCCCTTTTATATGTGAATAAAATAGCACTTTCCATTAAAAAGAATGTTACTTAAGGGGAAAGAATGGAATGGCATGAAAGTTAGGAGAGGTATGTAAGGGAAGGTTGGTAAGATGGGTAGTTAATACTATAAAACCTAAAAAATGACATCTAAAAGGTCTATAGGTAATATAAAATTAGTAAAATTAATACCACATTAGATTTCTCTCTTAAACACGAATTAGTCTTAATTAAATATTAATCATGGTAATTAATTTATTACTAAAAAAAGAAGACCCTTCAAAAAAATTTGATGCGATGAATCAAAATTTGGAATCCATTTAATCTAATTCAATTTCTAAATAGCATAAAATTTAATTTTAAATTAAAACATATAATATATTAAAAAATGGATTTTATAATAAAATATTGGTTATGTTCAAAAATGTTAATTACGGGTTTATAAACATGATATATTAAATATATATATATATATATAATTATAGAGAAAAACGGTTTCATAAATATTTACGTCATTCTTATGTTACAATAATATCGCAATTAGTGATAAAATTATCCAAAACTGATATTTTTCACTATTCACCAAAAAATTAATTATTTTATAGAAATCACAAAAATCATACTAAGATTAGTTTGGCATTATAAATTCAAATATATAGTTAATTTTTTAAATTAAAATTTTAAAAATATATATATTTAACTTTTAATAGATAATACAAAATATAAACCACCTTTATTAAAAAACCTTCTTAAACATTGAGTGTTTCTAATATTATTTCATACTAATTTTATAATTTTAATAATTTTAATATTTTATATCACATATATATATATATTATATGTTATCATAATGGTCTTTTAAATATGATTAAATTAATTTAATAAATTATCGTGACCATTATTTTAGTGTGTGTGAATAAATATATCAAACTTGGAATTATTTAAAGGAAAATATATATACTAGAACCTTGTGATGTTAAAAAAATGTTATGGGAGAGTGATGTAAAACAATCTCATCCTTTTGATGATCACAAACACTTAACATAAAAAGATATATCAAGTAAAAATCAAGAGATAAAGATATATAAATGTATTCAATATATTCAAAAACTATATTTAATATACTCAAGAAGTAAATAAATTAATCATTCCATACTTCAAGAAAGAGTAAAACATTAAACTCTCCCTTTTTAAACAATTAATCAAAAACATATAACAAAAGAAATCAATAAATCCACCCCTTTAAAAGTTCAAAGTAAAAATAAAATCCTCCCCCTTTTAAGTTTAATAAATTAAATGAAATCCCCCTACCCCATTTTTTATTATCAAAAATAACAAGGAGAGTAAATAAAGAATTAAAAATGAAGGATTATATGAAAAAAAATCAAGAGATATTTTGAAAAAATTAAGTAAAAATAAAAAGTTTTGAAAACACCTCTCAAATTCCAAACTCTCCCTTAATAGGTGCATTTTATAGAGAAATAGATAGAAGAGAGAGTTTAAAATAATTTTTTAAGAGAGAAACAAAGGAATTTAGAAAAGATAAAATAAAAAATAAAGATAAAAATAAATAAAGAGAAAATGGGGGAAAGAAATATAAGGATATTAAAAAAAGTTGGCACATACCCTTTCCAAGACACACCTTTCCTCAAATATTTGATTTTTCACCATTTCTTGATTAATTCATTTAAGAATATTGAAGAATTTCTTTTTGATGTGAAAACATACCTCAAAAGTGTTCTTCTATTTCATTTTGTCAAGGATAACTCAAAATAGTTTTTTTTAGATAGGTATATATAGACATTTTTAATCATCATTAATCTTACTTTAAGAGAGATAAAAAATGTTTAAAAATAGGATAGAAAATAAATAATTTCTCATATATGTTTTCAAAAATAATTAGTTTAAAAATGGTATTGATTTTATAAAAATTACTTGTTTTATAAAATATAATTTATAAGATTAAAATTAATAGAAAATATTTTTTGATTCTAAAAGGTAATTTGAAAACAAAAGTCTCTCTTAAGAAAAATTTTAGAGATAAATTGATATGGATCCCACTCAAACAAAATCACATGTGAGGTATAAAGATCATAGACAAGTATAAATAATATAAATAGAATATAATTCAAAATAAATCAAGAATTTCAATTTTTAAGAAGAACAAAAAATATTTAAAACAATGTCAAGAGAAAATAAATTTTAAAAATATTAATCAATTTATCCATGGAAAAATAGAAAGTTTCACAAGTATACCATTCCTAATTAACCTTTAATAAAACCAAAATAATCAACTACTAGAGGTTTAGTGAAAATATCATCGATTTGAAAATTTGTTCTAAAAAATTCCAATAATATATCACTCTTTTGAAAGTGATCTCTTAAGAAATGGTGTCTAAGGTTAGTGTGTTTAGTTTGAGAGTGTTGTATAGGGTTTTTTAAATATTAATAGCACTAGTATTATCATATATAATAGGGATATGGTATATATTCAAGCCTTAAGTCTAATAGAGTGTGTTTCATCTATATTATTTGGGTGCGAAAAATCCTAGCGGTTATATATTATGTTTTGGATATAGAAAGATTAACATAATATTTCTTCTTACTAATCCATGAGATGGGGTATTTTATAAGTAGGTGGAAAGTCTCACTTGTACTCTTCCTATCTAGTTGGAATCCATCAAAATCAACATCGGAAAAACTAGTTAATTTAAAATAAGTCCCTTTGGGATAAAACAAACCTTGATTTGTAATTACCTTTAAATATTGAAAGATATATTTAATATATTTGAGATGATATTTATTTGTATTTTATTGAAAATAAGAACAGTGACAAACACTAAAACTGAAGTTAGGTTAGGTCACAGTAAGATAAATTAAACTACCTATCATACTTCTATAAATCATTTTGTCGATGATATTACAAGATTAATTAAAAATTATCTTAAAATTTTTACTCATTAGAGTGATAATTTACTTATCTTGATCCATGTTAAATATTTTTAATATTTTATTAGTGTATTTTCCTTAGTTTAGAAAAATACCATCATTATTTTGAGAAATTTGAAAACTGAGAAAGAATTTTAGGTCACCCATAAAGATCATTTAAAATTCCATTATCTCTAAATCAAAAAATTCAAAATAGAGAGATTCATTGGTTGATCAGAAAATAACATCATCAATGTAAATTTAGAGAAGTAATAAATCTTTTGATATGTGTTTTAAAAATAGTTTTGAATTAAATTTTCCTATTTTAAAACTATTTGATAAAATAAAATTAGATAAATATTCATACCAAGCATGAGGGGATTGTTTTAAATCGTTAATATATTTATTTAATTTAAAAACATATTTGTAAAAATGGGGTTTTCAAAAATAGGTGGTTGTTCCACAAAAACATTTTCATTAATAAAACCATTTAAAAGGGTTATTTTAACATCCATTTGAAAGAAATTTAAATTAAGGAAAGATGTGGATTCTAATAATATTTTAATAAATTCTAAACAAGCGATGGGTCCAAAGGTTTCATCATATTCAATTCCTTATTCTTGGTTATAACCTTTGGCTATAAGACGGGCTTTGTTTCTAGTGATATTAGAAAACTCATCTAACTTATTCCTTAAAACCCATTTATATTCTATGATAGGATTATAATTAAGTCTTTCCATGAAATTTCATATATCATTTATGGTGAATTAATTTAGTTCCTATTACATAGAAGGAACCCAATTTTCATTGTTAAGGGCATCGTTAACATTTTTGGGTTGTAAGTGAGAGGTGAAGGAGAGATGTTCAATCTCATTTTGTACTGATATTCTAATATGAGTTCCCACTTTAAAATATTCAATGAAATTTTCAAGGGGATGGTCTTTATATTTTTTTAAAGTTTTAGGTGAAAAAAATAAAGGAGATTCTTTTTTAACTTCAAATTCTTTAGATTTAAAAGGTTTAGTTGAAACATCATTTTCAAAAACATTTTGAGAAATATATTTTTGGAAAAAAATCATCAAAAACTGAATGAATTAATTCTTACAATGTTTTATTCCTTTTCTTAAAGACCCAGTATGACTTTCTTAAGTTGGAGTACCCAAGAAAGATACCTTCATCGGATTTCAAATCAAATTTTTCAAGATTGTATTTTGTGTTGAGAATAAAATATTTACAACCAAAATATTGATGACCTCATCCCAAAAATATCATAAGGGGTATTTTTGAGAAAATATCTTATGAGAACATGATTAATGATAAATCATGCAGTATTAATGGCCTTAGTCCAAAAATATTGAGGTAAATTAAATTCATTTAAGAGGTTAAGTTATTCCTTGGATAGTTTGATTTTACCTCCCTACTACCCCATTTTGATGGGAGATTAGAGGAGTGGAAAAAATAATTATTATATCCTTGATAAGAGCATAAATAATTAAATTCCTTTTTTTAAAATTCTCTACCGTGATCACTTTGAATAAAAATAATTTTAAAACTTTTTCATTTTCATCCTTTTTAGAAAACATGATAAAGTCTTTGCAAGATTCTATTTTATGATATAAGTAGTAAGCCCTAGTGAATCTTATAAAGTCATCAAAAATAACAAAAGTATAGTATTTACCTCCTAGACTTTAATTTTTAAAAGTTATGAATAAATAAAGATGAATTAATTAAAGATATTTAGAAGAATAAATTCCTTTTTTAGATTTAAAAGAAGATTTGTGTTTCTTACCATATTGGCATGCTTCACAAACCATGTCATCTTTGAAATTAAGTTTGGTTAAATATTGTACTAGTTAATAATGGTTGAGTTTGAGAAGTTAGTGTGTGCTACAATGATAAAGGTGTATATTACAAATCCATGACTTTCTAAATTATGCACTCAAGAATTTGACATTTTGGCTGGCAGGATATTTTAAATTTATTGTATAGACATTTTGAAAATGAGAAATGGTAAATAAAAGATTTTCTTTTGAGTTAAAAAATTTACAAATAACATTTTTGAAAGAAATTTAAAAAACTCTATCACGCAATTAAATAATGCTTAGACAATTTTATTTCAAGCCTTTTACAAATAAAACATTTTTAATATGAGTTTATTTAGAACACCTGATGGTACCTTCACTGATTATCTTACTTCTATATTTATCACTAAAGGTGACGTGAACTTCTTATAGTTTATCAAATTTATTAAATTCAAAGATACCTCTACACATGTGTCTTGAGAAATGACAATATAGGTACCATAATGATTCTTGGTTTTTCCTTGGAAGACACTTTTCCTACAAAATAAAATAACTAAAGTTTTTGGTACCCAAATGAACTTGGGTCTGCTAATGTTATCCAATAATGATTTAGATATCTATATTTTTTTATTATTAGATTTTATTTTAAAGTCTTTGATGAAGTATTAATTGATTTTGGTCTCCCATATTGTGAATTCTTTCAATTAAATTCATAAATTAAATGTCTAATTATTTTACAATAATTGAAAAACATATCTTGAGATAAAATTTTAATAAAAGTAATTCTCAGTAGATACTTTGAGGTTCTATAATGATTTGATAACCCAATAATAACCCATTATTTCCCATGTATTGTAGAGCCCAAAATTGTATTTATATTATCTTTACCTTGAGTTAATTTGGAAAGAATAATTTTGAGGAATTTGATTTTAGATTCAAGATTATTAACATCTTGTTCATTCTTAACTTTCATGGATAATTCTTATCTTTCCTTGAATATTTGTTCATTTTATTTTAGAATTTTTTTTCCTTTTAATTAAGAACTTTCTTTCTTTGTATAATGAATAAATTTTATGAAAACCATTTTTGAGTCGATCGTGATCATATTTAGGGTCTTTATAAAAAAGTGGAATTGAGGATAAAGAGGAATAAGAAGAGGGGAAAGAAGTAAGAGAATAATAATAGGATGAGGAAATGGGAAGAGGGGTACTGACCTAGATGTATTTCTCAACTTGTACCATATAGAACTTAATACTTGAGTTACTTGAAGATGTTGATGATATTGAGTTCATAGAGTCACTACTTTCACTCCAGGTTTTAACTTTGATAGTCTTTTTACCTTGTTTATTTTATTTTACCTTCTTTTTGTAGATAGGGAATTATGGATTGATGTGATCCTTTTTCTTTCATTCATAGAATTCCACTTATGGTTCCACCTTTTTATTTTGATTGGAATATTTATTTTTCTTAAATAAATTGTTCATATTCTTGATGAGTTGGGAAAAATATTGAATTTCACCTCTGAATGAATCAACATTGGCAGATTTGAAGGAAATTGTTTTCTTTGAATTTTTTGATTCATTTTCATACTTATCAAATTATAACTTTATAGTTATTCCACATGTCATTAGGGGTTTGATAAGTTCTTCAACCACCATTTTCTTCACATCCCTTACTTATTGTATAGTAGTGACTTTGGGTTCCCAATTTCTTGGAAAGACCTAGAGTATCTTTTCTACTAAGGTTTCTATAGAAAAATCATCACCAAGATACTTTTGACCATTGAAAATGTCAGTAAAATATTTAAACATATTAGTTTTAAATTCATTTGTAATCATATAAAATATTTTAAAATATTTTCTATACCATTCCAATATTAATAAATTTTAATAAGGAGTGGGGCTAAGGCCTAAAACAGTCATGGGGTCTGAAATAATGGATCCTCGGGGCATCATCTCTAACAAGAGTGACACATTTTGGGGGGAGGGATCATGTAGAGGTAAAAAACATTAAATGGGGTATCAAGAGTGGCCCATGAGTCCATGAATTCAGCCACCATATATCCCTCACGCCATGTGTGAGCAACCTCCATGTGATCTGTTAAAAGATTTCTTTATTTTAGAACTAAGTAAATGATAGAACAAGGTATTGAGATATCCCCTCGGATAGACCTGTGCAAAACAGAGGAGTCAGTTTTGACCTATTACAACATAATACCATGTAAAGGCGCAATTCAATTCCCTTGATCATAGTAGAGGCTTAAATAATGAGGTAATCTTCCTATCCAAAATAAAAACTAAAATAAGGACGTCCAAGATGGTCTGGTTGTGAATAACCCCTCCTACCACCATTGAAGCATGATCCATCAATATTCAACTTAAAACCACAAATAGAAGGGGTCCATTACACCTAATGACCCTGAATGTCCTAGGTATGAACCGAGTGATCTGTATGCCTGTTTGCCATGAGAAACTTTAAAGAGAGTGAGAAATCCCAGTGCTTAAGAAGGGGGGTTAGCTCGACTATGAGGGATCGATCCCTGACCATCAATTACATACTTAAGCTAGGAAGCCCCTTAAATCTACCCTTATTTTGGGAATTCCAAATACTCCAGAAACCTACTGCCATTAATACCAACATCACCTTATGATCAAGACTATTATCATCTATTCCATGGAACCACTGATTAAGGAAGTCATCATCTGTAATCTCCTGCACATCCAAGCTACTAAATAAATTAAATCCATGACAAATAGAGGATTACCACTCCTTTTCTAAGAACATGTGAGTGGAGGTCTCATATTTTAGATTTCTTCAATATCTACACTGTGAAACAAGGAAGGCCCCCTTATGTTTCACTTCCTCATCTGTGGGGAGGGCTCAGTTGTGAATATTCCAGGTAAAGAAGTGGAGTTTAGATGGAATCTTGTTTCACCATAGCAACCCTCCCCATGCATCAAGATTGGTATTTTCTTATACATTTCTAATCTAGTATCTTTAACTTTTTTTATTCCTTTATGGGTGACTTCTATCAATTTCCATATTTCATGGGAATTTTTACATGTAGAAACACAATTAAATCCACTTTTTTCAAGTTTTAAATGTAGATAATTTGTGGATTTTCCATTTAGATCAAAGGATTTAATATTATTGGGTATCTACTTATATTTTGGTTATTTAGTAAGAATATATTCATATATAACCAATTTCTAGACATGGTAACTTATGCTACTAAGAAAATTTGACATGTTATTTTTTCAATATGAATAATCCATGACACCAAAAGTAGGAGCATGAGAATAAGAGTTAGATTCCAATATAAAAATATAAAACTTTGAAATCGATTAAGATTAAAAAAATTGAAAACATGAAGAAATATTTGATACCAATTATTGGTCCAAGTAAAATGGAAAAAGGGGGTTAATTTCCCTTTAAAAAATTAAATCAAAAGGTAAATTAAAAATTAAATGATTTTGATGTGATAAATCTATAAATAGATAAAATAAATAAAGATATAAATTGATAAATTTGATACGTATTAAAAGGTTAATTTCAATATTAATTGAGTGAGTATGCATAGTAGAAAATAATCATATAGAATTTATTAAATTATGAATATCAAGTTTAAATGATGTAATAAAAAAATTGAAAGATAGAGAAAACATAGTTTAATTAAGGAGTTCTTCCTCCCCTTAGGTTTATAGGTTTATGTTATTACTCCCTTGACCTTTTTGGTGATCAAGAAACTAGTCCCTCGCAATTATGGTTTGTGAGCACCCTCTTGAAATTTTCTAGAAACCAGTCACTTTTGTGATAATGATAACCCATTATAGAATGAGATGAGAAGAATAAGGTTTTCTTGGAAAAAACCCATTAAAATTACACTCCCTAATCTCTTGAAAGGATGAGTATAATTTGATATGAGAGATTGAGAGAAGATGTTGGAAGAGAGCCTTTGATGTTGATGGAGAAATGGGGTCGGCTCTTTGATTTTAGATGGAACCCACTAGAGATTCATTGTTGGGAGATCAAAGTTTTGATCAAGAATCGAAGTGGTGTCTTTGTTCAATGGTGTTAGAGAGGTAGATATTCTAAGCCACCAAGGATGCCTATTTATAGGCTTTAAAATTCTAAGGAACCTTCAGGAATTCATCCAGCTTCATTGAATCTAAATAAGACTGAAATAAATTCATTTTGACCAATAATAAATAGAACCTTAGATGTTATGTATTGATGTCAACATCTACCCGATTCTCCTCACTAGTTGGATAGTGGGTCACCTGGAACTAGCTGGGTCTGGAAAAACTCAATTGGCTAGCTGCTACTAGTAGGTGGCTAGTCAGTGGCCTTCTGGAAGAAAGATACACCACTAGATCAATCACTGGATAAATAGTGCTCCTTTACTAGTTGGCTAGTGGTATTCTTCTATATGAGGAGACACTATCCATCACCATTGGAAGGCTAGTGGCTTTGCACCGGCTGGCCGGTGCAGCCTATAGTGCTCCAAGCACTTATTTGATACTCTAACATCCTTCTAAGAAATCAATTGACCCTTGAAACTTTCTTCCATGATTTAAACACATGAAATAAGACTAGTCCAAGACTTTAACAAGATCATAAAGAAGAATTTAAAATCATCATTTATTCCATTAATGACATAACTTATATTTTAAATGATATAACTGAAAAAAACTCAATGAAATTTTTAGAAACATAAATGAGTGTTTGTGATCATGAAAACACTATGAAAGACAGAGGTATAATAGGATAGATTTGCAATAGGTAATGTCTCCAATTTTAATGGATCCTTTTCAGATAGCACCCATGGAATTACAGAAGTTGAGGCTCCAAGTTGATTATTTGATATAGAAGGGTTTCATCTGACCCAATGTGTCCTCTTGAGGTGCCCCGATGTTGTTTGCCAAGAAGGAAAATGGTATTCCAAGGTTTTTTATAGACTATTGGATGTTGAATAGGTTAAAGGTTAAGAATTGTTTCTATATTCCAAGGATAGATGATTTTTTTTATTAGTCGAAGGGAGTCATCTAGTTTTCAAAGATTGACCTATGGTTTGGATATCATTAGATGAGGGTAAAATATGAGGACATCCTGAAGATTGCCTTCAGATGGAGGTATGGGAACATTTTTATGTCATTCATAATCATGAACAAAGAATCTATGTTCATGGGACTCATGAACTAAATGTTTCATGACTTCCTAAACCAATTCAAGGTCATGTTTATCGATGAAATCCTTATCTACTTAAGATTAAAAAAAGAGAATGGAAATCATATCAGAGTTTTCTTTCAAGTTTTTCAGCTCCACCAACTATATATAAAGTTTCCCAAGTGAAAATTTTGGATGAAAAGAGTGCATTTCCTTAGGCACGTCGTGTCCCAATAGGTTGTGGTCATGGGCCCATCAAAGGTAGAGGCATTTGTTTCTTGGTTAGTACCTAAGAATGTGGGAGGGGATCATAACTTTCTTGGTCTTGAAAGATATTACTGAATATTTTTTATCTATTTCTCTCAAATTATATCCATGTTAACTATTTTTATAAGGAAGGACCAATATTTAATCTATAATGATTAGTGGCAGGAAGTTTTCAACTACCTGAAAGAGAGTTTGATCAATGATTTGGTGCTTCGATTATTAGAGGAAGGGGTGATATTTGAGGTATTTTGTGATGATTCCTATTTGGGTTTGGGATGTGTCTTGATGTATAAAAGGGTGGTGATATCTCATGGATATAGGTAGTTTCATCACCATGAGTGTAATTATTCCACCCATGATTTAAAGTTATCATTGGTAGTGTTTTCCCTAAATTTGTGGCGACATTACCTCATCGGAGAGATATTTATGGTCTTTATGGATCATAAGAGACTAAGGTATGTCTTCTCTCAATGATATATGAATCTAAAACAATTGAAGTGGATACATTTTATTTGGGATTATGATTTTGATATCTCATACACCCTGGGTAAAGGAAACTTTGTGGCTAATGATCTGAGTAGGAATCCATGAGGGGATGTCATTCAAGAGTTTAGTGATGCTTGTAAAGAGATGAAAGATCTTACAGCAAAGCATATTAATGTAGATAAGGTTAATGGTATAGGTTTTATTTATTATATAATTATGAAATCATTTTTTATGTGGAAAGTATTGGAGTCTAAGCGGGGAGACTTAGAGGTGGAGGTGATGAGAGACTGTTTCGGCTATGGTGAGGCTCTAAAGGAGTGATCAGAGGATATTCGGAATCAGATGATGTTTCAGGATCCCCATTTTACTTTGTGAGTTTGGAGAGGATTGCAACATACTTTTGGCTCTCGGTTGTGCCTTAGCATTTCTTTCCACCCCTAGATAGGTGGATAGAAAAAATGACCCATCCAAAATCTATATGATATGTTGCAGGAATACATCTTGGATTTCAGTGGGTCATGGGTGAAGCACTTACCCTAGGTTGAGTTTTCCTATAATAATATCTATCACTCATCCATTGGCATGGAACTATTTGAGGTGTTGAATGGACAGTCGTGTCATTCTCTATTATGTTAGACCAAAGTTGGGGAGTCAACAATCCTTGGTCCTAATGTGGTGCAGAGCATGAAAGGAATATCTAGAAGGTTCAAGGGAATATTAAGGTGTCATAGGACTGTCAGAAGGCTTATGTTGTTCATAGATAGAGGCCCATGGAGTTGAAGATTGGAATCTATGTTTTCTTAAGGGTTTCCCCTCATCAGGGGTAGTGGAGGTTTGGTCATGGGAGTAAGTTTTCTCCCTAATTCATTGGGCCTTTTGGGATGTTAGTGCTTGTTTATGAGGTGGTGTATAGATTAGTACTCCCACTGTGACTATACAGGATCCACAACTTCATCCACATGTCACAACTTTGTTGATATATTCACAATAACTCCCATATAATTGACTGGGGAGAGTTGGATATCAAGGATGATGTGATGTCGATGGTTGTGCTTGGGTTGTAATGATATCCCTAAGAGGTATCTTGTGGGATGGTTGTCCAGACCCTTCCCTTCCTTATCTTTCTTTCCAATTTTTATTTTGATTCTTAAGGATGATAATTATTTGAGAGCTATCTAATGTGAGGGTTAGTATTCCTAAATCCACCCATTTATGTTTTTTCAGATCTCGTTGGTGTTGAGAGGGAATTTAGAGCTGTTTTGGAGGCTAGTGCAGAGTTATGCCCATTCAGAGGGTCACCATACCATAGTGGTGGGTGTGGTTCTGGTCGTTTTTTATTTTAATTAGAGGTTGGTTGAGGGGTTGGACGATTGGTGTTGGGATACACCATGGTGAGTGAAATGGAATGGTTGTTCATTTCATCAGGTGTGGCACTTGGATAGTCACCCTATGATACATGGGCAGTGTAAAGGCCACCACGATGTGTTGGTGGGTGTGGTGAGGAGAAAAAAACCAAGCACTTGGTGTTATTCCATAGTGGATGGTCGTGGTGGGTGTCTGGTTTCCAAAACACCTCAGACCACACTGTGGCCAAGGTTATGGTAGTAGTCAAATAGGTTTTTAAAACACATGAGAATCATGGGGGTTCAAATCTTGGATTCTAGATCTGGACTTTGATCGAAATCACCACAGGTATTTTGAGGACCCCCCATTCCATGGTGAAGGATTGCAAATCCTCATTTATAAAAAGGGGAATCTCAACTACCTTGGTTTAGTTTTCCTTCTTCTCTCGAGCCCTAGTTGGCCCCTTGATCTCTTCTTACCTTTCAGCTACACCTATTGGGTGTTTTAATGCCTTAGTTTGTTCATATTAAAGACTCACAAATCAAGGTACTCTTTTTCCCCCTCTCTTTTCCATTCTTCTTGTTCTTCCTCCGTCCAGGAGTACATTTTGGTGGAGGTCCACTATTTTGGGTTGGGAATCGAGTAGGGATTGATAGTACTTTTTTGTGCTTAGGTTTCAGTGGTTTTTCCTTTAGTAGTAGTTGATTCTTGATCATTTTTTATTACTCAAAGAACATTGAATGTTTGTTTGATGTTTTTTGTGCATACGTGGAAGTTTCATGCTTTTGTCTTCCTTTGGATGGATAGTATGGGTTTAAATAATCATATAAATAAAATTATTTAATTGAAATTGAAGGGTATGGGATTTCTCTCTTTTGTTTACTTATTTTATGATATTTCTTAAAATTTTATCCTTGTTCACAACTAAAGCTAAAAATCACTATTGCTTAAAGCCTTGTTTGTGTTGTAGGTGATGTGATGTGTGAATTTTTGGAACTAGTGTTTTTATTTTCTAGAAATGGAGTGTGGTTTGTATTTGTTTTCAATCCTCACAAGTAATATCAAGGATTTTTCAAAGAAATGGATCTTACAGTTCAAGCAAACAATAGTATTGAAGGTGGCACAGTTTCCCAGCGTTTTCTAAATTTTTGGGGTCCAAAATTTGGAGGATGTATTTCAACGTAAAAAGTGATTTTTCTTAAAGGCCTTATGAAAATATGGAAAAGGCATGAGTTTCGTGAAGATGGGCTATTCGAGTTGTGTTTCACAAAGGATTCAAGGTTTATGATGGTGCTCTCTATGATTACGATGGACTTCATGATCAGAGATGGTGTTCACTGTGATTACGAAAATTGGACCTTCACGATCAATGATGGAAATCTTTGTGATTATGATAGGCTCCGTGAAGGGTTTTGACGAAAATATCCACGGTTACAACAAGCTTTGCTAATATATAATTTTCATGGATCTTCACGAATGGAGGTGCACCGTGAAGATGTTTTTTACGGATCTAGAAAACATGCTGGAGGCAGTGGAGATTCGTGAAAGGCCAAGCCTATAAATAAGAGGCTACCCCTCTTCAATTCAAATGAGTTTTTCGAGGAAAATCCAGAAACACTCTAATTTCATGAAGGCAAGGAAGCTTCACAAATCTGGCTTTATATGTGATCTTGATCATTGTGAAAAGACTACTTTATTCTTGACTAATGTCAATGCTTTTGATTAAAGGGTGCTTCACGATTATGGGGTATTCCGCATTGACTTAGTGAGATTCATAGAGGAAGGTTGTTTCGTAAAGGTAGTCAATTTTGTTAAGGAACTGTGTTCCGTGAAGGAAAATGAACTTCATGAAGGAAGGTTGTTTCGTGAATGCAGTTAGCTTCACAAAGGCAGTGTGTTCTGCAAAGGAAAATGAGATTCTTGAAGAAGGTATCTTCACAAAGAAGCTTCGTGAAAGGCAGTATTGAACATCGATTTTTATTGAAGAGAGAGTTCAAAGTGCATCAACTTAGGTATATGGTGCAAGTAGAGTCTCGTGCTAATTCAGGGAAAAAGTCTTTAATTCCAAACCATTGAAGTGACCTTCAAGTTGATAAACTGAGTTTGACTTCTCTCAAAGTAGTGAGTTACGGGGGAGTCGACGGAAGTGTTCCAAGGGATGTAGTGAGCTATCCCTAAAACCTTGTAAAGGTAGTGTGTCTGGCCCAGAGTGATTGTGGCCAAACTTTTTTATTCCACAACTAGTGAAGATTAGTGGATTTAGGTACAACTGACACATTGTAGGCATATGCTCCTTAGACTAGCCCTTAGTGGTGAACCAAGTAAAATTTTTGTGTTGTCACTTTGCATGTGAATGTTTGATTACTGATCGAATCCATCATGCAGGTTTAATAAGTTCCTACCAATATAGGAACAAGATCTGTCAATTTAGAAGAAAAAATTGACAACCTAATTCACCCCTCCCCTCTCATGGTGCTTTGGGGTCCTACATGAACCTTGTTTTGTTAGTTGTTTTATCTCACCATTCATAAAAGGATAATAACTTATAGATGGATAATGAACCAGTTTCTAATGAAATTTTGGAATTGCATGAGAATAACCATGAAATTAATGAAGTAATGTGAGAAAACCCTTTGTTAAACCTAAAATTTATAGTGTCTGTTGAATATGGAATTGACGCTATAAGAGCTAGTGTGCTTGCTATGTTTTCCTTTCATAATGTGTAGAGATGTTGTGGGAAATAGTCCAGTGATGGTGGTGATCGGGTTCGAATGTGGAATGTATTGGGCAGCGAAGCTATGGTTGGTTAGTTAGGATGTGATTAGGCCTAATGTGCGATAGTTGAATTGTGGTTGTTTTAGTGAGATGGTTGGGTTGTGGATATGTCTTAGCATGAGATTTGATGATTTTTTGTGTGAGGTGGATGGGTTATTATGTGGTGTGTTGGTGTAGTTTCTCGGTACCGGTGGAATAAAGTGTTAACAATGAAATTGAAATGGTGTGGGTTGGAAATTAAATAATTGTGGACTGAAATCAATGTGTGGTAATTGGATTAATGAATGAATTTATTAATGAATTTGTGGAATTTAATGGTAAGTGATGGTTAGAGTGGTTTTTCATAAATATGAAATAAATTGGATTACTAAATGGAAGTTGGTTGATAACTAGTAAATCTAAAAATTGGTTAACCTGAAAAAGGAAGATGAAATGTGTCTTATGTGTGGCTAGGTTGTGTGGTGTGTAAGTGTTGGTGTCCTAAGAACCAACTGTTTTGTACTTTGATTACATGAATGTTCACTTATTATATATTGTTCATTGTTCTGCATGACTATAATATAATAATGTCCGGGAATATTTGTTGCATTAATAAGGTTATGGAAGATCCCCACTATGATGAGAACCTTGAAATACTATAACAATATTCTTAAATAAAATTCTGTGGTTGGATGACATACTATACAGACCTTCATGCATGAGTACTCATAAGAAGACAAGACTCTCTCTCATGGAGTTCGCACTTGGTAATCTCCAAGATGGGAGATTATGAGAACAGACCCACCAGTAGTAATTCTGCATGTCTTGGTGTCATCGGATATTACTATCTGCGAATGTGTGTAATGGTCCTTAGACTGGAAGATTATCATTAACTCATGTCATGACTTGCGCACTTAGATTTACTGACGAAAACCATCACGCAGACAGTTGGCGGGAAGTAGGGTATGTTGTGTGCGTCATGAGTGACATGTTGTTAATGGATAAGTCGAGGAATGATTTGTCCCTTCCATTTATGGAAGTTGATATCTCGGCCCTTTGATTGAAATAGAACTGTCACATTAAATTCCATGGCCATGGTGTAAATGATGAGTTTATTTCAGGTAGTCAAAGAATGATAGATCAAGCATATAGGTTTATGACACTGCCATGAAACCTGCTTGATGAGATATCGAGACAAAGGGATTAAATTACACAGTAAGCGTTCGTATGAGGTGATACGTCAATGCGGTGTCAACTTCTTTCTCTTGGGTGCCTTGACCCTTTGCTAGACAGTAATCTTGGACTTTAGGCAAGCCCGCCTAATGCCAACGAGAAAGAGGCCTAGAGGGTCACACACTAAGTGTATTCATCCAGAGGATCTTCTCTTTCTGTCTATACAACATGGGATTACACGGCGTGTAATTAAAACTACATGTTGTGTACTTAGGTTCAACGAACCGGCACTGGTTCTCCAAACCACACCGTGTGAATTGATTATGCCTAAGTATTAATCATGCTGTGTTGACCAGATTTGAACAGCGCGTGGAAACCGGAATACATGGCGTGTATGTTGGATCAACACGTCGTGTAGTCCATTCCGGCCCAGGTGAAACCATGTACAATGATAAGCCGCGTACCGTGTACATGGTATCACCAGGCCGGTTACCACGTAACAAGGAAGTACACGCCGTGTATGATTTATCTACATGTCGTGTACTCCAAAATTTCCAAAGTACAGAAAACACACCAAAGCCCCCGGCGTGTACTTTGGATAAAAGGTGAAAAGAAATACACACCGTGTAATTATAAACTACACGCCGTGTACTTTCCAGAAATGGAATTTCACTGAGTTTCATCCAAAGTAAAAAGACTCGTACAAGGAATATAGATGAGAATAATCTCAAGGAAATTCAGAAATGAATTTAAGATAAAGAATTGATTAATTATAAGATCGTAATTAATTGAATTCGAGTGCATCTTATATTAAATGAAAGAACGATTAAAAGAATTTTAATTCTAAATATGTGTAAATGTCGTTGCATGATATGGATGATCATGAGCTAGACCAAAGACCCTTTGTATGTGTATGGTTTCATTTAAATTTATTTAATTTAAATTTGTTGGCCTGTGAGCCTTCTTCCAATAAAATGTAGGGCCTGTGTGCCCATGGTTTCTTTAATGTAAACCCATGTAATAGAGGATCTCCCAAGACAGAGGAGATGGTTCAAATCCTAAAGCCGAGGAAAAACCGACGCAAGAAGATACAAAGGTGGACAGGTGAGAGCTGCAAAACACGAACCAACAGGTTCAAGGTGTTTTCCCTAGGTCAGGGTTAGCTTATCAAAACCGCTAGATAAGCTAACCAATAGAAGCTCATGATCATTCCATCTTATTTTATTTTTGTTTGATTGCATGGTTTATTTATTATGTATGTGTTGTCGCGATCACATAATTAATAAAATGAACAAGCATGCAAAGATGGAATAAAATAAAAACCGGACTATGCGTAAACATTATCAGAACATGGTTAATCACTTAAGCAAGCATCACTTAATATTAACAAGCATGTGATAATGCGAAACTACGCATAAAGGACTAAAATCCCTCAATACCATATTAAGTCAGACCAAGCCTTCTGTTACCTGATTAATGGAAAGACTCAATAAAACTATGTGTTTGACCAACCCTTGTTGGGACACTTACTTTTATAAAGGAAGCCCTTATGAAAGGTTTTGGGTTGAATTAACCATATTACATCAAGAGAAGTAGCCCTTGCTAGACTTGGTGTAATATTGGAGGTGAGAGTTGAGGAAATCCAAGTCAGGATTTCAGGACTGGGGAGTCCACTCAACAGATCAAGGAACTGTAAGCTCACAGTTGGCAAAGACCTGCCTACCTAAATACCTTCAAATATCTTGACCAACCCTTGTTGGGGTTATGCGAAGGGGAATATGGATCCTTGCCACTAGAATGCCAAAGAAACTGGACATTCCAATCTCAATGGTGAGGGCCATTGGGACTTGATAAAATAGTGGGAGAATTAATTAATTCATTTATTATTTCTCATAAAAATGTAATCAAGAAAGTACTGATAAATATGCCTTTTTAATTTGTAGAATCTAAATGACAAACTCATCAACTATATTTTCTCTGCGATAAATACTGGATAAAGACAATATCCTCACCGGCGGTAACTTTCAGGAATGGTTTAGGCGCCTTCGGGTTTTCCTACGCCATGAACAAAAGTTTTATGTTCTGGAGTCCTCACTTCCTGATTCTCCTGCCCCAGGGGCGAGTGATGAAGATTTCCTGGTCTATGATCAACATTTGAATGATGCTCTCGACGTTCAATGTTTGATGCTATCATCGATGTCTAGTGATCTCATGAAGTCTCATGAAGACATGGATGCCTATAGCATGCTCGAGCACCTCTGTGGTCTATAACAGGAGAGGGAAAGATAGGAAAGATTTGAGATCTCCAAGGCTCTATTTCAGACAAGCTTGGAAAGGGTGCCCCAGCCGGGCCTCATGTAGTCAAGCGCATTGGCTACATTGAGCGCTTGGAGGTTATGGGGTTTAAACTCCCCGAAGAACTAGGTACCGATCTCATTCTTGCATCACTCCCCCAGAGCTTCTCAAACTTTATTGTGAACTTCAATATGAACAACATTGAGAAGTCTCTGGCTGATCTTCTTATCCTCATTCGCCAAGTGGACAATGACATGAAGTGTGAAAATCCTTTTATCCTCATGGTGAATAAAAGTAAAGGGAAGGCAAAGAGATTTAAGCCCAAAGCTTCTTCAAGACCTTCCAAGAAAAGTAAGATCAAGGGGGATTCAAGGGAACAGGATGCTATTTGTTTCGCATGTGGCAAGAAGGACCACTGGAAGAAAAACTGCACCCATCCAAGGAAGCAAGGGGAAGATTCAGGTGCGTTTGTTATCAAATGTAATCTATCTATTTCTACTAATTGGGTATTAGATACTGCTTTTGGTGCTCACATCTGTATCCAAATACAGGAACTAAGTAGATTTAAGAAGATTGATCGAGGGGAGGTAGATCTACGAGTAGCCAACGGAGCCAGACTTGCTGTTGTAGCTGTCGGAGACTACCACCTCACGTTGCCAACTGGAATGATCTTGGTGTTAAAGGGTTGTTATTATATGCCTTCTATTACTAAAAACATTATTTCAGTATCTAGATTATATACTGATGGATTCATGTTCAAGTTTGGAAATTAATGTTGCTACTTTTATAAAGATAGCATTTGTTTTGTTAGGGCACATTTATATAACGGCCTTTATGTGTTAGACTACACAATCCAAGTAATGGAAATAGATGACAAAGTAAATTCACATGACTCATACCACACCCAACTTTGGCATCACCGGCTAGGTCATGTCAATGAGAAACGTTTGACAAAACTACATCAAGATGGGTATTTAGATTCTTTCGAACTAAAACCACTTGGTGTATGTCATGCGTGTCTACAAGGAAAAATGACCAAATCCCCATTTAGTGGGAAAGGTGAAAGAGATAAAGAGATTCTAGAATTAGTTCACACAGATGTGTGTGGGCCATTTCCAGTTGAGGCAAGGGGTGGGTTCTCATACTTCATAACTTTTACTGATGATTTTAGTAGATATGGATATATCTACTTAATGAGGTATAAGTCAGATTATTTTGATCAGTTCAAAGAATACAAGAATGAAGTTGAGAACCAGCTTGGTAAGAAGATTAAGAAACACCGCTCAGACAGAGGATGAGAATATCTTAATCAGGACTTCATTGATTTTTTACGGGAGTTTGGGATTCTATCTCAGCTCACTCCTCCTTAAACGCCACAGTGGAATGGTGTAAGCGAAAGGAGGAACCGCACCCTGTTGGATATGGTGAGATCAATGATGAGTCATGTGAGTCTTCCATTATCCTTTTGGGGATATGCATTACAAACAGCAGCACACATACTAAACTAAGTACCAACTAAATCGATAAATGGTATTCCATATGAGTTATGGAGTGGACGCAAATCCATGTTATCAAATTTACATGTGTGGGGTAGAGAAACATTTGTTAAGGCCTATTTAGGTAACAAACTTGCACCCCAAGGCACAAAGTGTATCTTTATAGGATATCCCAAGGAAACAAGGGGATATTACCTATACAACCCCTCAGAAAAAAAAGGTTACAGTGGCAAGACACACCATATTCCTTAAGAGGGAGCACATCTCCAAAAGAGATAGTGGGAGCGAGATAGACTTCGATGAAGTTGAGGCTCAAGATACACAGGAGTTGGTACAAGAACAGATTCCACAAAGCCCCGTGGAAGAACAATCTGTTCCAGAGACACAAGAACTGCATAGGAGCACGAGAGAGGTGAGAGAACCAGAACGATATATTTTTCTTGTCACCGAGGATGGTGACTCATTATTGGTTGACAATGATGATCCTCTTACCTACAAGGAATTAGTTGAAGGCACAGACGTTGCCAAGTGGCAAGAAGCCATGAATTCTGAAATAGATTCCATGTACCCAAACCAAGTCTGGATTTTGGTAGATCCTCCAGTTGATGTAAAGCCTATTGGTAATAAATGGGTATTCAATAATAAACTGGACATGGAGGGGCAAGTCAGCACCTACAAGGCACAACTGGTTGCAAAAGGTTTTAGACAGTGTCAAGGAATTGACTATGATGAAACCTTTTCCCCGGTTGTGATGCTGAAATCCATCAGAATCCTATTGTCCATTGTCGCTTACCATGACTATGAAATTTGGAAAATGGATGTCAAAATATAATTCCTTAATGGGAACCTCCAGGAAGATGTCTACATGACACAACCTGAAGGTTTTGTGACTCCAAAGGATGCCAACAAGGTATGCAAGTTGCAGAAATCCATTTATGGATTAAAGCAAGCATCAAGGTCATGGAACATTAGTTTTGATGAAGCTGACACAGAATTTGGCTTTTTTAATAACGAATGTGAGCCTTGTGTCTACAAAAGGTTTAGTGGAAGTGCATATGTTTTTCTAATTGTATATGTTGATGACTTATTACTAATTGGAAATGAAGTACCTGTCTTACAGTCAGTTAAGGCATTGTTGCATAAATGATTCTCCATGAAAGACTTGGGCAAGGCAGCATATATTCTTGGAATCAAGATCCATCGTGATAGATCTAAGAGAATGTTGAGCCTGAGTCAAAGTACATACATTGACAAGATACTAAAGAGGTTCAGTATGGAATAGTCCAAGAGGGTATTTTTTCCAGTGTCACATGGCATTCATCTTTCCAAGAAAATGTGTCCTCAGACACATGAGGAAAGAAAGAGAATGGAAAGGATCCCTTACGCATCCGTGATTGGGTCAGTCATGTATGTTATTCTATGTACGAGGCTAGATGTTGCTTACGCATTAAGTGTGGTAGGCAGATATCAAGATGGTCCAGGAGACCGCCATTGGATGGTAGTCAAGACTATCCTTAAGTATCTGAGGTGTAATAAGGATATGTTCCTAGTTTATGGAGGAGATGAGGAACAAGTCATCATAGGACATGTAGATTCTAGTTTCCAGACTGATCAAGATGACATGAAGTCGCAGACTGGATACATCTTCAGTTTGAATGGAGGTGTAGTGAGCTGGAAGAGCTCAAAGCAAAGTGTGGTGGAAGATTCTACAGTGGAGTCTGAGTATATCGCAGCTTCTAAGTCAGCTAAAGAAGCAGTATGGATGTGAAGCTTCATCCAAGAGCTGGATGTTGTACCGAGCAGTAAAGATCCTATCACACTCTATTGTGATAATACTGCAGCGGTAGAACTTGCAAAAGAGCCAAGGTCACATCAGCGGACAAAGCACATACTTCGGAAGTATCATCTCTTGAGGGATTTTTCTCAGAGAGGTGAAGTTGCAGTGAGCAGTATTTCCACAGAAGACAGTGTGGTAGACCCCTTGACTAAAGCCTTAACTCAGCAGAAACATGATCATCATGTGAGGTCTAGCGGACTAAAAGTCATAGGCAGTTGGCTCTAGTCCAAGTGGGAGTTTGTAAGGGTTGGTGCCTTGAGAACCAACTGTTTTGTACTTTGATTACATGAATGTTCACTTATTATATATTGTTCATTGTTCTGCATGACTATAATATAATAATATCCTGGAATATTTGTTTCATTAATAAGGTCATGGCAGATCCCCACTATGATGAGAACCTTGAAATGCTATAACAATATTCTTAAATAAATTTTTGCAGCTGGATGACATACTATACAGACTGTCATGTGCGAGTACTCGTAAGAAGTCGAGACTCTCTCTCATGGAGTTCGCACTTGGTAATCTCCAAGATGGGAGATTATGAGAACAGACCCGCCAGTAGTAATTCTGCATGTCTTGGTGTCATCGGATATTACTATCTGCGAATGTGTGTAATGGTCCTTAAACTGGAAGATTATCATTAACTCATGTCATAACTCGCGCACTTAGATTTACTGATGAAAACCATCATGCAGACAGTTGGCGGGAAGTAGGGTACGTTGGGTGCATCATGAGTGACATGTTGTTAATGGATAATTCGAGGAAGTATTTGTCCCTTCCATTTATGGAAGTTGATATCTCGGCCCTTTGATTGAAATAGAACTGTCACATTAAATTCCATGGCCATAGTGTAAACGACGACTTTATTTTAGGTAGTCAAAGAACGACGGATCAAGCATATAGGTTTATGACACTGCCATGAAACCCGCTTGATGAGATATCGAGACAAAGGGATTAAATTACACAGTAAGCGTTCGTATGAGGTGATACGTCAATGCGGTGTCAACTTCTTTCTCTTGGGTGCCTTGACCCGTTGCTAGACAGTAATCATGGACTTTAGGCAAACCCGCCTAATGCCAACGAGAAAGAGGCCTAGAGGGTCACACACTAAGTGTATTCAAGTATCTCAAGTAAAATAAAGGTTATTCCCGTACGTGGTTTAATAATTATTCAAGGAATCCTAAATTGTTTTAATGTTGGAGGAAGAATAAAATGAAAACAAGTATACGTTGTGTATTAATTATTACACGTCGTGTAGTTTTTATTTTGAAAACAATTACACGCCGTGTACATTTAATGTACACGCCGTGTATTTATTATTACACACCGTGTAGTTTTTCCAGTCAGGATTTTGAGGATATAATATTGTTTTATTAAATGATATTTATTATAATCAGCGTGAGCGCATGTCAAGTAATTAATTATTCGACATGGGGGTTTTCAATAAGAGTTAATGAAATAAATGAAATGCATAACGCGTTTATTTATTGTCATAACTCTACAACCTCAAACTCGATTATAAATATACTCACAACCCAAACTCTTTTCCAACACAAGAGAATCGTTGTGTACAACAATTCTGGAGAATTCTTTTAAGCTCGAAAGAACCTCTTCCTCCAAGAACGCTCTCAAGACCGAGAGAGATCCTCTTCCATCAGATCAAGATGATCTAAGGTGGAAAACACAAGAAAAGTTTTCTCCACGCTAGCACCCGGAGACTCCTTTGGCGACGTCCCGAGATACGAGGTACACATGTGGATCACCGCTAGAGGAATTCTACACTTGGATTCTGCGACGCAATGACAAATCACATCAGAACGTGATCAAGAACATCAACGAAGAAAGAACACCCAAAAGGTATTTCTTTTCAATTGATTAAATTAATTATAATCAACCTGCAACGATCCTACTTTGTGGTTCTGGGAATTTCCTTTTCTTTGTCCATTTCTGTGATTCTATCCATGGAGACTAGCGTTTAACGTCGTATTGATCCCGAATTGATCGTTGTTAATGACAAAAATCCAAGTGGGCACATCCACCCACGCGCTTCCGCTACGCCCGGAACCTTCATGGTGTGTTGCATTAGTGGTGGTAGCAGTTGATGGCATAGGTCTTGAGATATTATGGTGGTATTGTGGGATGTGCTAGTGGAGTTAGATGTGAACCTATAGGTTGGATATGGTGTGTTATCTATTTTCTTGTATTTTCATTTTATTTATAAATGATCCCCACCTGAGTTGGATAACCTTACCAACACCCAAACATTTTGGGTTTTAAGTTTTTTCCCCAACATCCAAGTTGGTGGTGAGACATATGGTTAGCTACACCATCTTCCACACTCTTCCTTTGATGGTAGTGATGATGACAGGTGGTGTTGGAGATGCCTAGTGAAGATAACGGCTAGTGTTAGAGATGCTTAGTGGTGATGTTGGTCAGTGTTGGAGATGCTTAGTGATGATGATATATAGTGTTGGAGATGCTTAATGATAATGAGGATGTGATGTGTGGTGGGGGTCATGTGTGGCAGGAGAAGGGAACAAGGTTGATGTCTTTCACATTCATGATACCCTACTACCCTAGTTATGTGATAAGGTGGTGATGTGTGAATATTAACTAATGCTAGCACAGGATGTTAGACCTTTCAAGGGTGGGGTGGGTAGGGATGTGTCTCATCCCGCATCATAGATGGATGGATATGCAATGCGATAGCAAGGAATGGGAGAACAAGGCATTCGACATTAGGGTGTGAGAGCAGAAAATCAGTGGGGAAGTGGTTGTAGGGCACCTTTGCTTATATTATTTTGATGCTATGTTGTTATAATTGGATGTGTTATTTGGTGAGAGTGTCATGTTGAGGCTAGGATTGGATAGTTGACTTGTTTAGGTGCTTGTTGGTTCTGTTGTTTGTTCACTCGCACATTAATATACTCTTTTCACATATGAATGAGAGCCTTTGGATATGATCCTACTAAGTATACATGTTATGCTCACCCTATGTATATATCATTGTTTTTCAAGTTTTTAGGATGACTTTGGGGATCGAGCTTGACACTACTAGCTTGGGTGTTGGAGCTATTGTCGAGTAGCTGTCGTGGGATTGTCTTTTGGTACTTTACTTGGAGACCTTTATTTATTTTTGTTTGACATTGTTCATGCATTGAGTGATGGTTTTATATTGTTTTTACTTTATTCAATTGAATTTTTTGGTACCTAACATTCCAACTCTTGATCCTACTTTTCTATTGAGGTTAATGTCTCTCATATGTGTGACCTTCTTTATACCTTCAATGTTAGTCGCTAACCTGGGGCCTACTGAAGGTGAGACTCAAATATCATTATCTCTCTTCTTTCATTGTCGGCTTGGAAGGGGAACCATTGGAGATAGGGGGTCGTGATAGATACACCACTAATACAACTCTCATAAGTGGAGAATGTGCCACTGACATCAATCACTATGTGAAAAATATACCATTGTTACCAATCTACCAGTGGATGATGCACCACCAAGTCAACTCCCATGGGTGGATGTGACACTGCCAACATACCAAGGGTGGAAGATACACATCGCTAACTAGATTTGGGTGGATGTGGCACCACCAATACATCAACCTCATGGTGAATAATGGATTATCGCCTCAACTTGGGTGGATGAGACACCACCAATCCAAATCAGAGTGGATGATATACCACAAATCCATCACACATGGTGGACAAGATACCATGAACATAACAAGGGTGGATGGTATACCACTAGGAATTCGTCATAGTGAATGGTTTATCACTTATAACAAATGCATAGAATTCACAATCGTTAATGCATAAAGGTTTATGATCTCAAACCACTAACCTGCTTAAAGTCTCATTCCTAGGTTAGTCTACCCTTAACCTATCACATTAAAGCCCTGACGTGAAATCTACTTTTTCTACTAGCGGATGGTCTAAGACACAACACAGGGTTCCTGGGGTCAAGTCTCAAGAATAAGTCACCCATTCTGGGTCCACATTCAGGTTTCCATGACACATCCTCAAGAAGAATAGTTGACGGTGACCATGGTGTTGATACCCATCACTCAAGGGACCTCTCACAGGTTTATCAGCTTTTATTTATACCATAGGCAGTGAAGTATTTCAATTTAAATCAAATTCTGGGGTATGAGCATAATGTGACTCTTCTCATATTCCACCTCCGAGTTGGGGTGTTTCCAGGCAGTGCAGAAATGGTCCGACAAGGATCGTCACCTGTCCCTTTTTCTATAGAGATGAGCTCTCGTTGAATTCACCATTCCTTTGTTTCAACCCATTCACCGTCATTATCCTTTAAAGAAGGTTGAATTAACCATGAAGGAACTATTAGTCCCAGCGGGTGATTGTGTGAGGTTCAAGCACTCATGCAATCAGTCCTTCTCGAATATAACTTCCTCAGATGGTCTCCAACGGGTTGATTTGTGGAGCCAAGAATGCCCAACGACCCTGGTATCCATAATTCATGGACCTGGTTTCCAAAGGAAGATGCTCATTGGCTGACGATTTGGCCAGCGACACTTAATGACTCCATTGGTCGAGAGTATGGGAGGTCAGGCTCACCGCACCCTTCCAGGGGAGGATTGTTTCATGTTCCAGGACTCTCTTATAGATTTAAGTCATGTTCATATGTTCATGAATCCTTGGTTCATTCCCAAAGAGTGTGTTCATGGTCTACCCTTTGTTTGTAGGATCGTCGTAAGCATGCATATATTTGATTCTACGAAAGTTATACTGACTTGAGCCTATTATAAGGTGCTCTGAAATTTATCGTCATCCATGGGGGACAAAAGGTGACTTGATGTTAGGATCAGGCCCACAAGGAGGGATTCTTACATATCCTCGGAAGAGGAATCAGAACCCACGTAGTTCGGATTGTGTGGGGATTACGCGTGAAATCTTCCCATTTGAGGGGACATGATTGGGTGGACCCTTTATGGATGGGAAACCTTTTGATCTTGGGCCTTCTGGTAGGCGTCCTACGTATCCTATTTATACCAGGAATTAGAGTTCTCATAGTTTATATAGTGTGGATGTTGTAATCCTCACAAACCTCTAAGACCATGTGATTCATGATCGGTGTGAGAAACAAGAGGATGTGAAAGATTCAACAATGCACGTGCCTCCTCCCCTGTTGGTGGGGGAGGGAGATCCCGCAACGGAAGAGGTTTGGGCGACCATGAGTGAGGGTGCAATGCAATGAACCCTTCAATGTGGAATGACATTGAAGGTCATGTGGCCCTGCCCTAGAAGATTGGGGACTTACCTCACTGGGAGGGCCCCAAAGCACGTTCTGGGAAGGGGAGGAGTTTCGTCCTCATCAAAGGGGGAGCGAACATAACCCCTTCGACTGATCACTATTCCTCATTGAATGGAAAAGCAAGTGATCACCCTTAATCCTTAGAACGGGGAGGTTCACGTCAGTGTCCCAAGGTTGGACTCTGGGTTACCGTGGGAATGTAGACCCACGGGCATTCTCGAAGCCCGCACTATTGTGGGGAGAGCCTTCTTGACTCTACTTACCGTGGGTATGTAGACTCAATGGGGAATACTGATGCACCCGATGGTCTAATCATATGGGTCTGGTGTCTTTGGAAGAGGATTTGGCCTGATGTTAGAGGACTGGTTCACATAGGGGTCATGGAGGACTGGACAATAGTGGAGGGGTGAGGTTGGAACTGGAAGAAACAATACCTAAAAATACCCCATTCCGTGTACTGAATTTTTATGCGGGGTGGGGGAGGCTCTGCATACCATAGCGGTATGCGGGCAGAGGGGTCATCCGCGTACCGATATGGTACACGTGCATGGGTATAGACAACTGTGTACCATAGTGGTACGCGTCCCATCACTCCGCTTTGAGTTCCATCCGCGTACTGATGCAGTATGTGGTGTCGGGTTCAGTCCGCGTAGTGGTGTGCTACGTGGAGCACCATATTGATGGAGGGTCCAGGGGATCATCATTCGTAGGGAGTTCATTTGTAATAAGCCTTTATTTCATAGTTCACTAGTTAGGTTCATGGTTCTATTATTATTATTATTCAATTCCCTCATTTATGGTTCGCAGTCGGTTGTACCTGCGGAGGGAGTGGTTCGCGATTCGGGCTTCGCCGATGAAACAAGACGGAAGCCGAAGTGCAACCTCTGAGTCTCCCTCAAGTTGTCATTGTTCGTCCTTCTCTCTATCTGTCTCCCTCTGTGTGTCCATTTGTACTTCTAATATGCTCCTTTTATAGATAATTGAAGCAATCGTATCTATTGGGCATGCAGCACCATTTGTGGAGGCTCATTGAAGCAATATCATGACCCACGGATGACTCGGTCAACCGGGGTTTGTAGAGGCTTCAGTTCATGATAATGGTTTGCGGAACCCTGCTATTTTACTTCGTCTTAGAACTGATGAGTTTGTGGCATGATACACGGGAAGTCCTCACGCGTATGAATCCATTGGCGACTTGGTTCTTGGTCTGCCTTGCTCATTGGTCATTGCCTCGCGGGCCAGCAGTTTGTAGATCATTCTGTGTACCTGGTGGTTCTTGATCTAGCTGGTCCACGTACCTTTCTCGGTGATGGTACGTGGACCACTTTAAATTCTTTGAAAACTTGAATTCCTTCAAGTTTCTTCTGAATATTTCAACTCAATTTGAGTCTATTCATCTTGCAATACTTATAGGAGTACTTTCTTCCTTCTGCAAAGCATTTGCAATTGTGGGGGTATTTTCTTCCCTTGGTGGAATTTTCAGGACCCTACAAATTCCCCCCATTGGAATGGTGTTTTTTCAGAACAAAAAGGGGACTATTACGATGTAGAAGTGGTCCAGAACTGAAATGGTTCGCGGTAGAACAGATGGACCTGGTTGGAGGGGACCACACCTATATATAGGGGCCCATGTCATTTGTCTTTTAATGTTTCTCACAGCAAAAAGTGCTCTCGATTTCCCCGATTTCCTCTACTCTCACATATCGTGCTCCTTATGAAAATCCCATTTGCGAACTGCCTTGTACATTTCCGTGAACCGATCTCCTCGTCATTTCTCTGTCCGCGTACCATATTTTGGATTCCGTGAATGGTTTTGTGGAATTTTAAGACTTAAAATTCAGATTTCGGGTAGGAGGATTCTACGCGACTGGCTTTTATGCATACCGAATTTGAACTAGTGAACCAGACTTTGAAAATTAACAATCTAAACTTAAACTTTAACCTGAAATTTCTTAACATTAACTTAATCAAAGCTCAGGTTCACGGGCCGTCTTTTGTGAACCTTTTTGTTCGTTGGCTAATGATCTGCGATCCAACACCTCGCAGTTGGCTCGCATACCATGGTTGTGCGTAGTGGAATGCAACTTCGTATTGTAGTTGTAGGTGGGGTTACTTTCATGTATCATGAAGTACATGGGATGTGGCTATCGTGTACCATTTTCGGAATCCATACACAGAGCTTTATGTGGATATATTTTGAATCTTTCATACATTCTTCCATAGCCTTTATCCAATAATTTTTATTGGACTGACTTTTCATCAGCTTCTAGATCTTCCGTACAGGCTACAATGGTTGATTCACAGGCCGTTATAAAATCAACAAAGACAAGGGTGACCATGGCAGGGAATAGCGATGATCATCTTCATGCCCACATCATCCCCTGTGACAGCTTCTTGATGGACTTCTTGACGCCAGAGCTCTTAGCTTACCCATTATCCATACAGTTTCCACTTTATGGATTTGGTCTTCCTGCCGACGTACCTCTATCGTTGCCTGACCCCGACATCCCTTTCATCCTCTTGGAGGCACTGCAAGATCATGATCGTGCCAACATTTCCCTAGTAAGAGAAGTCATTGATGCTCCGATTCAAGAGAACGTCTTCATACTACGAGGCTCGGCATAGAATCAGGGCAACCGTGGGTGTCGCGATGGCATCCCGAGACTAGACACTTAAGAATACCCATCCATTATCAGCATCTACCAAGAAAATCCTAGCAGTGGGTAGAACACCAAGTGGGATTTGTGGGCCAGAGGATGTTTCTTCGATGAGTGGGCCTGGCCATTCTGGGTACATCAGACCTGTCTAGAGTCCCCCAACCAGCTGAAGGTGGTGGGCTTGTACCAGGCAGCCTGGGTTTCTCAGTTTGCAATCTTCTCTCCAGGAGAAATCCTTTCGAAATTGTTGATCCGCTGGTTTTCAAGCACCAACACCTTCCACCTACTGCATGGGAAGGTGGGAATCAATCTATGGGATATATACCAGCTTTGAGGACTCCCTATCCTTGGAGAAATGTACGACGAGTTTCTCCCGACGGTCGCCACATGGAATGACACTGACCATGTGTCCCCTTTGATAAGGATTCTACTAGTCATGGCAGAGGTACTACTCGATAATCCCCTCGAGGTTCGCTCGCTCATCCCATTCGAGGTGTGGATAGGGTTATTCTTGTATCTGAACGAACCCAAGCCAAGGGCTCGCCATAGTCAGACTCACCCAACCCGTCAATCCCACCAAAATCTAGGTTCATATTGTGCTACCCTTGAAGCGGGAAGATATACCACATGGGGATATGAGCTTCACCCAGACGTATCACATGTGCTTAGACTAGAAGGTTTCTTCGCCATGTTTTTGAGAGGATGGCTTTTTCCATCCTGCGATGTATACACTGGGGTTCGAGAATGTACCTTGATGATAGCGACTATGCTGGCAGAGGGTCGACCCATTAATTTGGCCCTTCCTACCCTCACCCAGCTTTATGAATTGTTGGGATATATACAGGAAGGTGGGCCTCTGCATCGTCTTAGCGGACCGTTCCAATTCTTGTATGGGTGGATAGCAAAACACTCCCCCTGTTATGAATACTGGTATACCACAAGGGTTCCTCATTCTGACTTTCGTCCTTCTCTTCTCAACATTTCTGTTGTTCATCCCGGGTCTATGTGCATTAACGATGTGGTTGTTCTACTGAACGATGCTTCTCATTTCTCATTTTCACCGCATCCTACCCCTCATGGGTCATTGAGAGGTGACAGGGGCGGTTCCTTGGAGGAATGCTCATACCTTATCAGCCTTTGGGACGGGATGCCCACTGCTCTTGTAGACCGAGTAGTCATTTGTGAGCCATACCTCCCCTACCAGTTTTCCAGGCAATTCGGATGCCTTCAGAAGACTGTACTTCTTTCAGTTGTTCAACTAAAGGGAGAATCTCATCCTGTGGTTCTCTGCCAATTGTGGATTATGGTGATGCATGAAGGTGCTTCTAGGGAGGTTATCATTCCTAACACAAAGGGGGCCACATTTCTGTCGTTGCAATATGACCAACTATGGGTAGATTATTACCCCGATGGGATGTTGAATGAACCAGTTCGGTGGGTGAAAAAACCCTTGACCATTTCCTGCCTCATCCTTGCCCCAACGACAATGCTACACATTCATTCTACTACGAAGAGTGCAACAGATACGCCTTCTACTTCCATCCCTGTAGCAACCAAGATGGATACACCTCCTGCTCCTGCCCTTGTGGTAAGAAGGCGTTCAGTCCATCATCAAAAGCGTCTGGGAGGGGTTTCATCAGTACAGCCCATTTCAGTGGGGAGTGATTTAGACTACTCCCCTCCTGCAGATATTTCCCAAGATCTTAATGAGACCGGTACCAACCGAGTATCACCGATCATCCCGGAAGTCATGGTTAGTCTTCCGCATTTGGCTCTAGTGGATGGGCCATCTAAGGGCAAAGAGAGTTTCCCGTCTTTAGTGACCTATCTTAGGTCCCTCCCTGCTCCTATGGTGATACTTCCTGCTTACAGAAATGTGGCAGCAGGGGAGGATCAAAGTACTGGTGTTGTGGCAAGGCACCAGACAGTGCGAAAAGAGGCATGGTGCCAGTTATGTGCTCTTGCCATGAAGATACCCCTAGCCAATTTTGCTGATGAGGGTGACAATTTCGGCATTTATTCATTGATTTGGGTTCTGGCAGCTTTGATTATCAGCACTTGCACCTCCTAATTTACCAAATTGTCATTTCCTGAGAAGACCTTTCCTCCTGCAAGAACAATCTGGACAAGTTCAATTCTTCCCATCACCAGGTGGTGACCTTCTGAGATGTTTTGAAAGAATTTGATCATCTGACGGTCGAGGAGGTGAAGGCCCATGATTTGGTGGCGACCCAAGAGGAAGATTTGCGGGAGTGCGAAGCCCGCGCATCAAGGTTGAGGGATCAACTGGCCTCCTCGCACGCCAATTATAAATTCATCCAGAAGAAAGGGTGGGACCTTAAAGTTGTTCTAGAGCAGGTGTGTCTGACGGTCAAGCCCAAAATGGAGGAAAGAGCTTCTTTGGAAAAAACTATTGATGGCCCATGGCAATTACTCTCCATCCTTCTGGAAAGGGCGAACCGAGCCCTATTGTAGTTATGTCCCAAATCATGATATGTACTCTTCCTTTTTTTATACTTTGGAGAGACTCTGAATTGGGGATGTTCCTCTATTTTTTTCTAAACTCAATGGAACTAATTTGGATTTAAAATATATCTCTCTTTAACTTTTCATGTCGTGTCAACATCATTTCAATCAGGCATTAATTTTAAACCATGTCTTGAAACCAGTAAACTGAAATAATCGAATTGGGCTCTAATTTTTTCCTGAGTCGTGGGACTCAACAAGCGCAGTTTGACTATTGTTGGGGTTTCATGGAAAACCCCACAAACTCTTATGTCTTTTTTTATCTTACCCTAATTTTTTCTTTAGCCTGCTTGGTACAGGATTAGAGGGCATAAATTGGATTTTTCTTAGGCCAACTTTTGCGGGTTTTCGACCTAACAAGCTTTACGCCTTTTCTGATGGCTCAATGTTTTCCTTATTTAACGAACTGATACTTGACTTTTTTCCAGAGGTTCCCTTTGCAGATTTTTCCTCTAGAAAGTATGGCATCTTTTTCACTGGCAGTTTATAGTCCTGCCAATCAAACTTATTACTGATGTTTTCAGTCGAACATCTTTGACCAGACTTAACAGGGCAGGGCCCTGGCTTGGGACTGTTAGCCGGGAATGTTCTAATATCCTTCAGACATAGATTATGGAATTTTCTTGACCCTTGATTTGTGGATTCTATACATGTGTGAAGCTCGGGAGCCGTTTTGGGCATAAGGAGGTAGGAAAGGACTCTTTTGGGGATGAATTTGCCTTTGATTGACGATCGTTTTTGTGGGCAGCATATGCAGAGTCACTGGGGCATGATGTGCATAGTCAATCAAAGGTGTTTGCAGGACACTGGCCTTCCATCTCTGATGGCCATTGAATATTTGCAACATTTTGAATTTATTTTGATGTTGGGAGCCACGGTGGGTGGCTGGACAGAGTAGTGGTGTTTGAAAACATTAGGGACATTCATGTCAGCTTTGAGTGGATAATCGTTTCGGCACAATTCTTACTTGCGTGAGGGAAAGCTGGTGAATGATTAGTTCAGTTAAGAGTCTTTTTTATGTTAGGGGAACTTAGAAATAATAAGGTACGTAAGCCATTATCCAGGAGTTTTCCAAATCCGTGGGTGTGACAAAACATGATTTTCATTTGAGCATACTGAATCTTGGAAAGGACTCTCTTAGGGATGAATTTTCCTTTGATTGAAAGTCATTTTTGCGAGCAATATATGCAGATACACCAGGGCATGATGTACATAGTCAAGAAAAGGTGTCCATAGAGCACTGGTCTTCCATCTCCGATGGCCATTGAGGATTATGAATATTGGGGACTTTCTAAATATGGTATGTGACTTTTGACGAGGGGTGCACCAAAGCATCAAAAAGGGCATTTTAACTGAGCTTCTTCAAGGAAACCTAGAAATGAGTGGGGGCACTCTTCCTTTGTATGCGGATCAACTTCACGAATATGGATGGGATATCTTTAGAAACCTCAAAAGGGACCAGAGATGAATCGGGCCTATATGCTCTGATACATCCAAGATATGTGTAAGGAGGAAAGTGTAAACCATGACTTTGAGGTCCCTTGAATCAGGAGGGATAGAATGAGACTTGGAATCCATTGGGCGTACTGAGATAAGAGAGGACTCTCCTGGGGACGAATTTGCCTTTGATTGATGGTCGTTTTTTTGGGCAACATATGCAGAGCCACCGGGGAATTATGTGAATATTCAATAAAAGGTGTTCGCAGAACACTGGCCTTACATCCCAGATAGCCTTGGAGGGTCAAGTAGATTCAAGATCACTCAGAGCACGGAGTTTGAAATATGGAAGGAGTGCATTCAGGCATATTGGGGGCATTTGGGCTGCGATTTACTCATGGAATCAGGTGTCCTTTGTGTATATCTGACACGTACGTATGGTGAGGCATTCGTTCCATCTTTGGGATACCCGGTCATTCAACATCACATGGTCGGGACATGGGGTTCCTCTCGGGGGAGGGAATCGTGACATGCCTTTTAGGGTCATGCTGCTAGGACCAAATTCCTGGACTGTTTTTTCCATAATGCCATGGTGGATCTCTTGCTGATATCCCTAACCTCATGTGAGCTATACTCGGTATGAGAAACAAGGGATTACGAGGATTCTGTGTCATTGCTTAGGAATAGAAAAATAAACATTAGATGGCACTTTGGGACTTAAACCATTGTTATGTAGTTTAACGTCGTACAGCAAGGATGATTTTGGCCTTGAAATTTAACGTCGTGCGGTGAGGATGTGGTGATACGCAGTTTAGAGTCATGCAGTGAGGACAATTATACTATCATAAAGATCTTTAATAGTTTTGGGTTAATCGTAATCAGGATGTTCCAGTATTCCTTAGACGTGAGTGACGATAGAAGGTGTAAACCATAATTCCAGGGGTAACTTGAATTGGGAGGGATGACATGGGACTTGGAAGCCTTTGGGAATACTGAGATAGGAGAGGAATCTCCTGGGGACGAATTTTCCTTTGATTGATGGCCATTTTTGTGGGCGACATATGCAGAGCCACCAGGGCATAATGTGCATAGTCAATCAAAGGTGTTTGCAGGACACTGGACTTCTATCTCAAATGGCCTTGAATAATTATGGGGATCCAAGTTTTCTCGAGGTATGGAGTGTAACAAATGGGAAAGATGTGCCTGGGAACGTGAGAATACCCAGACCATGATTAATTGTGAACTACTCGGAGCTTCCATATAGGTTTGACTCATATGTATAGGGGGGAGAAGAGTCTTTTGATTTCTCAAGACTGAGAGGCACGTGCAGAATCTCATAATACCGAGGACTGGGACACACATAACTCTTGAAGAATTTCACAGTTTATTGTTATGTGATAGGACCTTTCATGAACTCCCCATACAAGTCTGACCTACGTATGGGGGGAAAGGATTTTTTTTGGTTGGTCTAGGATTCCAAATCTGAGCATTGCTACGTATCCTGTGAGGGCCGGAATCAAGTCATACGTAGTTCTTGATGTTCCCTAAAAATGTCTGCTCGATGTGTGGGGACATTTGAGGGATTTTTTGATGATGGATGGGTCGAGATGACAAATCTAGGCATCACTATGTATCCTGCGAGGGAAGGAATCAATTCGTGCGTAGTTCTCGACGTTCCCTGTACCGATCTGGCTTGGTCCATATATAGGGACATTTCTATTTCATTTTCTAGGGGTTCCAGGTCCACCATACTTCTTCATAACTTATTTGCATAGGAGAATCCTTACCACTAGTCCTAAGCTCACGTGATTCATACTCATTGTGAGAAACAAGGAGTGGACATAGGGTTTCCTTCGTAGGTGTTGGGAGGTAGAGGATATGATGGGGGCATTTTCTTTTTCTTTCCTGGTGGGGTTGGGCCAAGATCAAGGATCGAGGCGTCGTTGTGTATCCCGTGAGGGCAGGAATCAAGCCATACATAGTTCTGTATGTACCCTATACCGATTTGGCTTAGTCCAGGGGTAGGGGCGTTTTTATTTTATCCATCACAGTTTCTAGGTCTATCATGTTACTCTATAGTTGGATTTCGTAAGAGAATCTCTACCACTAATCCTAAGCTCGAGGGATTTATACTCCATGTGAGAAAAAAGGAGTGATAAGGGTTTCCCTTATGAATATGGGTAGATAGGGGGCATGATGGAGGCATTTTTTATGGTGGAGGTTGGGCCAGGATCGAATATCGAGGCGTCAGTACGTATCCTGCGAGGGCAGGAATCAAGTTGTACGTAGTTCTGTAAGAGATTATGCAGTTTATTGTCATGTGATTAGGAAGTTTTGTGTCGTGTAGTTTAACGTCCTATGGCGAGGACATGAGTAACAGTTTATTTTCATGTTTTAGGGATGAATTCCTTACAGTTTAACGTAATCTGGAAAGAACGATGACTCGTATTTTAAGGTCTTAGAGTTTAGACCATGGCATTTTAGTTTAATGTCATGTTTTATGGACTAATACCGTACAGTTTAACGTCATGTGGCCAAGACGATGACTTATAATTTAGGGTCATAGAGCTTGGACCAAGGTATTGGGGGTATTATAACTCATAGTTTAGGGTCATAGAGCTTGTACCTAGGTATGGAATTTTTGTTACTCATAGTTTAAGGTCTTAGAGTTCGGACCTTTGACATGGAATTTCTATTACTCATAGTTTAAGGTCATAGAGTTCGGACCTTTGACATGGAATTTCTACTAATCATATTTTAAGGTCTTAGTGTTCAGACCTTTGACATGGCATTTCTATTACGTGAAGTATTTCTTCAAGAACTTTGCATTTGTAGGAGTCGTGATGAGCTGTATGTCCATTGATATCAGGGTGTATGCTCCATTGAAATAGACCCTATGTATGACATATGGTCCTTCCCACTTTATTTCAAGCTTTGGGGGCTTCTTCTCAAGTATCATCGGGGTTCTGAGAACTAACACCATTTCACCTTTGAGGAAAGATCAAAAGCGGACCTTTTTGTTGAAGACTCGTGCAATCTAATTTTGGTAGATTTCCAAATGGTGTAGAGTGTGCATCATTTTCTCATCTAGCTGCTCCAATTCATCAAATCATCTTTGGGATTGCTCGTCTATGGAAAGTCGGTCAAAAATGGCCACACGAAGTGATGGAACTTGGATTTTGATAGGCAAAACTGCTTCTGCCCTGTATACTAGTGAGTACAGGGTTTCTTGGGTGGTCATGCAGATCGTGGTCCGATAAGCCCACAAAGTATGAAGGAGCTTGTCTGGCCACGATTTCTTATCCTTATCAACCATATTTTGAAGTATGTTGGACAGAGTCTTGTTGAAAGCATCTATATTCCCATTGGTCATTGCGTGGTGATGGGACGAACGGTTGGATTTAATTCCATACTCCTTGTATAGCTTGTCCAACTTAGCAGAGCAGAAGTTGGTGTCGTTGTCCATTAGAATAGTATGAGGGACACCAAATCCGGTAATGATGTTGGTCTTCACAAAGCTGACGATGTTTTTCGCCCCGACTTCTTTAAGGGGTATGGCTTCGGCCCATTTGGAAAAGAAGTCGGTCACTATGAGTATGAATTTGAACTGTCTGGATGTAGTGGAAGGATATGGTCCCACAACATCCATCCCCTAGGCGATGAATGGCTAGGATTACTTAGTTGTATGAAGTAACTTCGGGGGGTAGTGTATGAAATTAGCATGAACTTGGAAGGAATGGAACTTCTTGGTGAATATGGCACAATCCTATATCATGGTGGGGAAGTAATACCAAAGCCTTCGGATTTGGTGAGAGAGCTTGGTTGTTGATTGGTGCGCTCCACAAGCTCTAGCATGCACTTCTTTCATAACGGCATTAGTTTCTTCTTCATCAATGCATCTGAGAAGGACTATGTCAAGGCCTCATTTATAGAGGACCTTTTCTTGGTTTATCCCATTGTAAAGGACAAAATTGACTGTCTGTCTTCAGACCTGCTCCCTTTCATCCCTATCTGGTGGGAGTTCCCCATTCCAAAGGTAATTTTCAATGGGCGTCATCCAACCGGTGTTATGACTATAAGGTTCAGAGACGGGGCTAATGTCATCGATTTCCTCTGTATTTCTCTGGATGAATGGAAAGATCATCAATCGGTGAGCAATGCTAATGATTGTTTCATCTCAGTCTGGATCGGCCAAGGTTGTGGCTGCATTTTCCAAAGCGTCGACTTGGGATTTTGTGACCGGGGGACATAAGTCAACGTTGAATTTGATGGGAATTCTGCCATCAGTGCTTGAACATGGTTCATCAAGGGGACCAATACCTCTTTCTTGATGGTGTAGTCACCATCAACCTGTTTGATGACTAGTTCTAAATCACCCTTTATTTTTAGGTATTTGGATTGCACATGAAGTACCAATTCCAGGCCTGCAATGAGGGCCTGATACTTCACTTCATTGTTTGTACACCCTTCTGAAAGCAGGAAAGAGTAAGGCAAGATGAACTTTTCAGGAGATATGAGTATAACTCCCAGCCCCACTTTGTTGAGTTTGGGATCCTCCATCCTTTTCCATTTCGAGCTTCGAGAAGCATCATTGAAGCACATTTCCCATGTCTGGGGGTCCTCCCAAACGGAAAACACTTCTTCATCTGAAATTTCGACATCCAACGTTGTTGTTTCTTCCAAGGGATGCTCGTCCAGGAAGTCTGCTTACATCTAGACTTTAATGGACTTTTGGGGAACATGTCGTATGTAAAACTGTTGTAGGATGGTCGCCCATCATGATAGGCACCCATTGAGTATAGACGGTTGAGGATATATTTGAGCGGGTTGCAGCGGGAGACCAGGTGGACCTCATGGTGCTGCAAGTAATGCCTGAGCTTCTGAACCGTGAAGATTTGGGCTAGGCAGTTCTTTTCAATCTTTGAATACTGATTTTCAGCATCGATCATTGTCTGGTTGAGGTAGTAGAGGTTGTTCTCGCTGCCAGAATCATTCTTCTGCGCGAGGAAGGCACTTAATGACTATTCTAGGGCAGTTACGTATAAAATGAGCAGTCTCCCCTCAACTGGTGGCATGAGAACCAGTGGACTTATGAGATATCTTTTAAGATTGTTGAATGCTTCTTGACAATCATTATCTCACTCATACGTAACTCCTTTCTTCATGAGCCTAGTGAAAGGTAAACATTTATCTGCCAGGTTGGCTATGAAGCGCTGAATGTAGGTAAGATTCCCTTGGATACCTCTCAACTCAGTGAGATTGTGAGGTGGGGACATACCAAGGATGGATTTTTTCTTCTTGGGGTCGACTTCGATGCCATGATGGCGTACGACGAAGCCGATGAATTTTCCCAAGGTAACGCCAAAGGCGCATTTTAGGGGATTCATCTTTAAACTATGTTATTGCAATTTGTTGAAGACAGCTTCAAGATCAGTCAAGTGGTTTGAGCGCTTTTGTGATTTAACCACCAGGTAGTCGACATAAAACTCGACGAATTTTCCCAAGAAGGGCTTGAAGATACAATGTGTGGCGCACTAATATGTGGTGTCGGCATTCTTTAGACCAAAGGGCATCACTTTATAATAGAAAACTCCCTAAGGGGGCCTAAAAGTAGTAGCTTCTTCATCTCCTTGGGCCATACGGATTTGATTATATCCAGAATAGTCATCCATGAAAGAGAGGGCTTCATATCTGATTGTCGCATCAATCAAAAATTTTGTGATCGGGACTGGGGTGTCTTCTTTTGGGCAATACCGATTACGGTCCCTGAATTCAATGCAGATTCTAATCTTCTCATTCTTCTTTTTGACAGGAACTATGTTTTCTAGCCAAATTGGATATTGGACCTCCCGTATGAAGTTGGATTGGATCAGCTTGTCAACTTCAACCTCTATTTTGGCAGCATGCGTTGGGTGGGTCCTTCTGGCTGCCTACTTATAGCCCATGTGATCTTCTGGTAAGCTCAGATGATGGGTGGTGACCTCAGGATTGAGGCTTGGCATTTTTGTGTAATTCCAGGCAAACACATATCGATTATTCTTTAGGAAGGAGGTATATGCCTCCTGCTCCTTGACAGACATAACCACACTGGTCATAGTGGGTCGCGGGTCATTTTCGGTGCTCAGGTTTATCTTCTTAAGTTCATCGATTGTGGTGGAGACACCTTCTTCAAATGCAGGAGGGGTATCTTTGAGGTCTTCTTCCTCTTCTTCTTCTTCTTCATCATCTTCATAATCTTCCTCTTCTAATGGAGAAATGATTTTTGAGACGAACTCTCCAATGTTGGGAGAGAAATCGTCTTTTGCCTTAGTGTGTGTGGCAAGGGCAGTTTGATGTCCCGAGGATGGGTCGGGAGCATCTTTGATAGGGATTTTCCTAACAATGTGGGAGTCGGTCCACTTCTTCATGTCTTTAGACTTGGTGGTTGTAACAAAGACCATGTAGACAACTGAGTATACACCCAGAATTGTACTTACACATTCAACTTGGTTGATGGGTAGTACATACTCTTCCCCAGGTTGCTGGAGGGGGTCGGCGGGAGCCATCTCCAATCCATTCGGGGCATTGATCCAATCAACGTCATCGACCGAAAGATGTTTTTCTCCCAACTCATAGAACCCAGCGTCAATATAATGTGATTCACAAGACTCAAATGGGGATTTATTGGTGTGCAACGTCTTGTTTTTATCATTAGTGCAATATTTGATGCACTGATGGTATGAGAACAGAATTGCAGTGTGTTGATGCAGCTAAGGCCTCCCTAACAGGACATTGAAGGTTGTATATTGCCGCACTACTAGGAACTAGAAATCTGATATGAGATCTCCAAGACAAGTTTTAATCTTGATTCGTCCCAACAGTTTCTGCTCACTTTTGTCGTATCCCAGCAGAGTTGTAGTGCAGGGTGTCAAGTTGTCTTCATCATATCTCAGTCGACAAAGAATTCACAGCGGGGGGAGGTTAACTCCAAAGTCATTGTCGATGAAGATCCTCCAAACATCAATTCCATTTATCTTGTTGGGCACATATAAGGTTTTGATGTGCCCTTGTGTGATGGCGTCTTCATCTCTGTATGTGAAGGAGATGACGGCGTGACATTCTTCGGGACTAGTCTATGTCTGGTAGACTTCAGCTGCTGCTACTTCATCCTTGAACTCCTGAGGACTTAGCAAGGCTTCAATGAGTGCCTCCCTAAGATCTGCGGATAGGATCAACGCATCCAGGATTGACAGCGTTGTTGGTACTAAATCCAGCTGCTTTAAAATATCATACTTCTTCTCTAAAGGTCAGTGCTTCCCGGCTCGGGGTTTCTCTTTTACAGACACTTTAGGGGTTTGATCTTTGGACGTAGATGGTTAGGCCTCTGTAATAGGGGTCAGTGGTGATGCAGTCCTTTCCACGTTTGGATGAATTGGTCTGTCTGTATACCTTAGGTGGTTCGGTATTTGTTCTTCCCTTGATGGGTATTCCACGATAAATAGGCTTGAATTTCTTCCGACGGGGGTGAAGGAGCATTCCAGTTCTTGTTGTGTCTGTCGGAGGGTCCTTCCATGAGTTTCTGCGATGTTAACAACTTGACTTGTGGCGTGGTCGGGAATTTAACTCCTACCACGATCATGCCTTCTAGGAAACCTCTGGCCTCTGCGGCCTCTTCCTCTGGCTCTCCAGTTGGGCATGGGGAATTCAGGTTTGTGGCCATAGTCTTCATCCGAGAAGGGGTCCATCCAGTGAATGACATTAATGGAGCTTAAGATCAGTTCTTGACCCGACACTGTTTCTATCTGACTGTCTCCTTCTGATGGTGTCGTTTAACAGGACGGTGCCCATTGTACTGTTTGGCGGGGTGGTGCTCGTTGTACCAAGACTATTGGCATGAAGTCTGAAAGTGTCAACACTGACTTCGACATCTTCTTGCTCTTTCTTTCTGTCCTTCTGGCCATTGGAGGACAACGGGGCCGAGGAGGATGGTTGTGTGGTATTGGGAGATTTTGGGGGCACAGTTGGTTGTTTCAACTGCACCTGGAGAATGCCATGAACTCGATTGACGGTCTTTCGGGTCATCCAATTGTCAAACTTTTGCTCCTTACTATTAACTGTCTGACATTCCTCTTCCTCTCTTGAGTATGAGGTGGATACATACGCTACATGTGCTGGCGGCAGGCCCAACTTGACTTGCATGGAATCCACCATCTTTTGCATGAGATCCTTGAAAATGAAGAATTCCTGGATGGTGTGTCCCAGTATCTAGTGGTAGGGACAGTAATTTGGACGGTCATCGAGACCCACTTCATCAACCCGCTTTGGCTATGGTAGCCGGAGCAAATTTCAATTCATAGCAGCTATGAAATAGTTGCAGACCTGGTCATCTCAGAAAGAGTAAACTTTGTTTTTTGTTCTTCAAACTGATTTATTTTGGCACTCTATCGCTCATCTTATCGAGGTGGGGGTGGCTGTTGGCGTCCAGGGGGTCCTGCATGGTTCAGTGGGGGACTCACAACTAGAGATGGTGTCAGGGTGGCTTAAGCATGACAGAAGCTGCTTCAGCTTTTCTCATTCTTTTCCCAGGGGCTGATGGGGCCATTCGGGGCTTAAGGTTGGTCTGTTACAAGGAGTCTTCTATCCTTTGGGTGATGGTAGAGAAGTCTCTAAACCCACTTGTGTACTTCACCAGGATGAGCGGTGTTCACAATTCATCTTGAAGGTTATTGATGCACATGGAGAGCATCTCATCCTGGGGGAGTGGTAGGTTCAGGAATATGTCAGGCCCTTCCATCTAGCAATGAAGTATGAGACTCTTTCATTCTCTCGTAGTTTGCAGTTCATAAGGTCATTGGTCATCATCTTAGGCAGTGTTGAACTGAACTGGAAGAGAAGCTGTCACCAGAGGTCCTCCCAGCCTGTGGTTGAATTGGGTGGAAAGCTAGTATACCATATAAAAGTTGATCCCTATAGGGTTTGTACGAAGCACCTGAGTTTTACGGATTTTTATTGCTCTGGAGTGCCCATCATGGGGTCACAGTAAGAGGCATAGTGCATTAAATGCTATTTCGGGTCCCCTGAGCCATTGAACACTGGGAATAAGGGGTTCCCGAAGTTTGACAATAGCGGAACATTGTTCACCCACTCGGGGTAGGGTTTTCACTCTGGTTGTATCGAAGCATGTCGCTCCTCCATGGCTTCTAGTTGAGTTGTTAGTTGCTTGATGGTGTTTAAGAGCCCTTGATGCATATCTTTTTGGGCTTGAGCTTGAGCTGGTGCAGTAGTGGCCAAGACTGGGCGTGTCGGCACTGCTAAAATTTGGGGTGGATACCCAGCCGAAGGCATCATTTGTGGGTTTACCTAGATATATTCTAGTTGTCGTCCCAATGGGGGGAAGTCTTGATGTCCTTTTGGGGTTGGGTTGAACGGACCTCTGAGCTTGGCTGCATTCACTGGAATGAGTGCATGTGGCATGGGCACCTCTTCTGGGAGCACATACTGACGTTCTGTGGGGGGGAACACATCCGACAAGGTAGCTCCCTCAACGTAGCTCGACATTAATTCGTCTGAGCTCTTTCATTTCTTCCCCCTGCTTGGTGAACCTTTCCTTGAGGGTGAGGGACTCACTCTCAGGGGGGAGGAGGGTCATAGATGACCTTGGACTTATTCTTCTCCTTGTTGGGGTTTCAAGGGGGAGGTAACGACGGGTTGACTGAGGGGGCACCCAGATTTAGGACCACCCTCTGGTTTTGGGTAAGCACACCATCAGGCTCGGTGTGGGATGCCTCTAGGAGGGAACCATCTTCCTTCGCGTCCTCTCCCCCTGCGTCATTTTCTGTGAGATCTGTGGGGTTGACGTTTACCAAGTTCATTGAGGCATACCGCATTGGGGGTGGTGTACCCAGTTCCAAATGGTAAGAAGGCTTCTCACGCCCTTTATTGGACTTTTTCCTTCCATTATGCGGTATTCTTCGGGTTTCTTGGTGAAGATTGACCCGAAGGGAGCCCCGGTCTGACCTCGTAACACACCTTTATCTCGGAGGGTGTGAACCACAAGAAGGGGTGGAACGGGTAACTCCTATGCCCATCGTTCTTCCTAGATGGTGGAAGACAGACGTCTGTTGTGCGGGGATTTGAGGTAAAAATGCCCCCAGCCCTATGGGCTGGGGTTGTTCCCATTCTCCTTTCGATGTGTTATGGCCTAGATTTGTTGGTCTTACGGGGGCATTTTGATTTAAAATTCCCCCAGCCCTATCGGTTGGGGTTGTTCTCATATTGCGGCAGTAGTCGCTGCTATTTCCACCTTTTCAATTTCACGTACTCCTATGCGGGTGTAAGCTGAGTATGGCATTGGGCCTGCACGGAGTTTATGGTCTTTTGAATACATGAGAACTACTTACTGGTTGGCTTCCCTTAGGTGGGAAGCATGATGGATGTTCTTGGTTTCCTGACTCAGAAGTTTTTTTGATGGCTTGATCCCTTCGGCCCTGATACTTTTGAGACTTACTTCGAGCTGGTTTTTGTTGATTATCTTATCTTTCCTAAGTAGTGGTTTTTGTTGAATATCTTATCTTTCCTGAGTAGGGGTTTCCTGAGTAGGGGTTTCAATTGAAGGCCATTACCAACAACAGATGGCCTCAGATACCCGCAAGAGAGCAATCAAAGATAAAATGTGCCAAAGGCAACCAAAAAATGAAGAGCACATACATGATCCTGCTCTACTGCAAGCTAGGGTTCTTGACACCCTCAAACATATATCAACAAAGGCTCAAGACCCTGTCATTCCATTACCAAATTATGGAAGTGGCAGTAGCAGTTGCAAAGGTCCTCCCTGCAATATCGCTACCAGCAGCTCTAAAGGTCCTCCACAGAGCACCCACAGAGGCTTACTCCATGGGTCAAGAATTATTGATCATGAGAGACTATCTCATGATGCGTGTCGGGGTAGCCCTCCCCTTGACTTGAAGATCAGACATCAAGAAGTTCCTCCCCTTACTGTCGTCTTCCCTGATGGTCCTCCCTAGGGTATACGTTGCAGATATGCTTCTCCCTGTAGTCGGACATCAAGTCATGATCGTAGTCCTCGCCATGATGACAATTATTGTGAAGGCCCTCCCCGCAATGGCAATTACTCTAAAGTTCATTCTCCTGGTAACACCAAGCAACGAGAAGGACCTCCCCTCATTGCGGTACATCCTGAAGGTCCTCCCTAGGATGTACACTGCAGAAATTCTTCATACAACCAGATATCAAGTCATGATGGTAGTCCTCGCCATGATGACAGTCATTGCGAATGCCCTCCCCGAAATGACAGTTGTTGTGAAGGTCCTCCCCTCAGTGACATTAAGCAGCAAGAAGGTCATCCCATTTCTACAACTCACCCTGAAGGTCCTCCTCAGGGTATACACCGTCAGGAAAATTCCCACGGTCGGACATCAAGTTGCAATAGTAGCCCTCACCATTGCATCACCGATTGCGAAGGTCCTCCCCACAATCAAAATTCGTGCTGGCAAGAAGGTCCTCCCTTTGCCGGAACAAATACGAGAAATCCCTCATGTGCTGAGGCACTCGAAAAAATGGAGTCAGACACATCGGGCACTCTGTCTATAATGAGTGATGTTCTTTCTCAACCAGGGGATGGACTGGGGCCACGCTCATCTTCTGAGCCACCCTCATGCCATCCACAAATCATTAAGGCTCCCACCAGTCTAGTTTCTTAGAACAAAATTATTAAGAAGCAGTCAAGCTGGGCATACCAAGTATAGGAGCCTCCAGAAGAAGAACGACATGATATGTTGCTTGTGAGAAGACAACTAGCTAGGGATAGTATACCAGTGATGTATTGGCCTACAACCACTTCTCACTTCGACATACTAGGAGAGTTGTATGGGGAATGCATGCATGACATTCGCCTCAATATATGGACGACTCTTCGTCATCTGAAAGAAAAATTTATACCCTATAAAGGGTACACGAACCATGTCAGCACGATATGGGAGCTTCGCCATCTAGTCAACCTGGAAGCCCTCCCGTCCGCAAGGCAGCCGCAATCAGAAAGGCAAAAGAAAAACCTTGAACTGGCCTGCTTCCATGCACTGCATAAGTTGTGTCGCCTCATTGGCAATGCCCCAGCTGGAGTTCACATTCGGGGATGGGGAGAACATGGATTGAGTATTTGTTCTCAATCTGGTTGTCTGTGTATCGCAGGATATTGTTGTCGACCCTCATGGACTGGAGTAGGGATACATAACTGCTCCGAAGTGACTAACTCATTTTGCGAGTGAGTCATTCCATTCGAGGAAACCGAGTCGTGGGCCTGATTTCTCGTCTTTGCCGCTGATACAATGATATCTTGGCATGTTTGGAGGATATGGTCTGGAATCGGCGTCTAATCCTCCATCATTGCCAGGATGTGCTAAGATACATCTTTGGCTGGAATGGGTATGAAGGCTCATTCCGATGTCGGAGTAGGAGTTGGTGCCTGCTCCGGTCCTCCATGAGTTTCCAGTAGATACTGGCAGTTCTCCTATGTCGAGACAGAGGAACGAGTCTGTCGCTGGTTGTCTTCTCTGGTTGCCACCGTATTTGACTGGTGGTCTTCATATTCACGGGTGGGGATTTTCATGCGCTCACTTATCGTTGTATTTGTCTCATGAGCTTTGTATGCATCCATAGGAATTTGAATCTGCTCGTATTTAGTTGTCGCCCTATTTTGATGACGGACTTGATATGTGTCAGCAGGTATTTGTGCATGCGTATAGCATGTTGCTGCCCTATTTAGATGGAAAGTTTGAAATGCATCAGCAAGTGTTTGTGCCTGCGTGTAGCTGAGTGCCGCTCTATTTGGATGGCAGGCTTGTTGTGGGTCGGCAGATATCTGCATCTGCTTGTAGTTTGTCGTTCTTTCTGCACAGTGGGACCAGAGAGTACTAGCAGGAACGTGCATGTGCTTGTATCGTGCCACCATATTTTTATGGTGGGCTTGAGTGGAGGGGCAGAGTCATAGGTATGCCCGCTGAATGTCATCGCGTTAGTACGGCGTAGCTGCTCCTCAGGAACTAGGGTGATAGCGTGTTTCTGATTATATATTCACCGCCCTTGGTGGGCAGCCTGAGGAGCCCGGGTCTCCTAGAATTTAGCAGGTGCCCTCGGCATAAGGTCCTCCTCGACGGGAGGAGGCTTGGTCGTCTGGTGTCAGCGACAATGTTCTCTGGCGGGGGCCCATGGGTAGGACCCTATGCAGTTAAGATGAAGTCATCAGCATTGACTTCATCTACCTCCCTAAGATAAGGGAGGTACTCATTGTCACGTTCTGGGGGCAGGCTCCCGAAATGGTTTGAGACGGCCACTAGGGTGCCGGCAGCGGCTGAAGATGTGGCTGGCGGACCTTTGCAGACTAGAGGGCTTGTCTTGCAGCCTCCAGCACCAGGAGAGTACCATTTTGATGGTACTCCCTGACCAGCGTGTTGGATACCCAGCATTGAAGATGCTGGGTGGGAGAGGGAGTCATGCTCTTCGTTGGGGCCCCGGCCGCCTGCGGGGTCGCTGATATGCGTGTCTGCATGGGTCGTTGGGATGTCATTTGGATCGAAGGTCGGACTGCGGGAACCTGCAATATACATATATGACATACAGACCACAAAACCTCATCAAAGTAGCATTCCTTTAAACATATGCATATTTGGAGATTCAGCTTGGCCCTCTTCCCCTTTTCTTTTGCTGCGAGGCGAAGGGGCTTGAGTGGGGTAAGACCGCCACCTTAATTAAGGATTCACATCGGGTTCACCATTTTTGTTTTGTCTCCGAGGTGGCGCGTTTTGCACGTACCAGGGCAAACAAAATGGTCTGACGTGCAGTATCCTTTTGTCTTTTATCATTTGGGTAGAACCGCCACCTTGGTTAAGGATTCACGTCGGGTTCACCATTTTTGTTCCACCTCCGAGGTGGCGCGTTTTGCACGTATCAAGGAGAACGAAATGGTCCGACGTGCAGTATCCTTGTCTTTTATAATTTGGGTAAAACCGTCACTTTGGTTAAGGATTCACGTCGGGTTCACCATTTATGTTCCGCCTCTAAGGTGGCGTGTTTCTGGGCGGTGCAGAAATGGTTCGACGAGGATCGTCACCCATCTTTTTTTCTATAGAGACGAGCTATCGTTGAGTTCACCATTCCTTTGTTTCGACCCGTTCAGCATCATTATCCTTTAAAGAAGGTTGAATTAATCATGCATGAACTGTTAGTCCTAATGGGCAACTGCGTGGCAGTCAAGCACTCATGCAATCAGTCCTTCTCGGATATAACTTCCTCGGATGGTATCCAACGGGTTGATTCGTGGATCTAAGAATGCCCAACGGCCCTGGTATCCATGATTTATGGACCTACTTTCCAAAGGCAGGCGCTCGTTGGCTGACGATTTGGCCAGCGGCACTTAAGGACTCCATTGGTCGAGAGGATGGGAGGTCAGGCTCACCGCACCCTTCCGGGGGAGGATTGTTGCCTGTTCTGAGACTCTCTTATAGATTTAAGTCGTGTTCATATGTTCGTGAATCCTTGGTTCATTCCCGAAGAGTGTGTCCACGGGCTACCCTTTGTTCGCAGGATCGTCGTAAGCATGCATATATTTGATGCTACAGAAGTGATACCGACTTGAGTCATATTATAAGGTGCTCTGGATTTTATCGTCATCCATAGGAACGGAAGGTGACTTGATATTGGGATTGGGCCCACAAGGAGGGCTTCCTGCGTATCCTCAGGAGAGGAATCAGAACTCACGTAGTTCAGATTGTGTGGGGCTTACGCGTGGAAGTTTCCCATTTGAGAGGACATGATTGGGTGGACCCTTTATGGATGGACATCCTTTTTGAGCTTGGGCCTTCTCATAGGCGTCCTACGTATCCTGTTTATACCAAGAATCAGAGTTCTCATAGTTCAGATAGTGTGGATGTTGTAATCCTCACAAACCTCTAAGCTCACGTGAGTCATGCTCAGTATGAGAAACAAGAGGATGTGAAAGATTCAACAATGCACATGTCTCCTCCCCTGTTGGTGGGGGAGGGAGAGCTCGCAGCGGAAGAGGTTGGGGCGACCGTGGGTGAGGGCGCGGTGCAATGAACCCTTCAATGTGGAATGACATTAAAGGTCACGCGGCCCTGCCCCGAAAGATTGGGGACTTACCTCAGTGGGAGGGCCCTGGAGCACGTTTTGGAGTTTCGCCCTCGTCAAAGGAGGGAGAAAACATAACCCCTTCGACTGGTCACTATTCCTCATTGAATGGAAAAACAAGTGATCACCCTTAATCCCTAGAACGGGGAGGTTCACGTCGGCGTCCCAAGGTTGGACTCCAAGTTACTATGGGAATGTAGACCCACGAGCATTCCTGAAGCCCGCATTGTTGTGGGGAGAGCCTTCGTGACTCCGCTTACCATGGGTATGTAGACTCAATGAGGCGCGCTGATGCACCCAATGGTCTGATCATACGGGTATAGTGGCTTTGAAGGAGGCTTTGGTCTGATGTCGGAGGACCGGTTCACGGAGGGATCATGGAGGACTGGATGGTAGTGGAGGGGTGAGGTTAGAACCGGAAGAAACAATACCCAAAAATACCACATTCTGCGTACTAACTTTTTATGCGAGACGGGGGAGGCTCTGCATACCATAGTGGTATGCGGGCAGAGGGGTCGTCCGCGTACCGATCTGGCACATGGGCATGGGTATAGACAACCGCATATAATAGTGGTACGTGGCCCATCACGATGCTTTGGGTTCCATCCGGGTACTGATGCAATACGCGGCGCTGGGTTCAGATCGCGTAGCGGTATGCTACGCGGAGCACCATATTGAAGGAGGGTTTGGGGGATCATCGTTCGCGGGGAGTTCATCCGCGAGAAGCCTTTGGTTCGCGGTTCACCGGGTTCGTGGTTCTATTATTATTATTCAATTCCCTCATTTTATGGTTCACGGCCGGCTGTACCTGTGGAGGGAGTGGTTCGCGGTTCGGGCTTCGCCGATGAAACAAGACGGAAGCCGGAGTGCAACCTCTGAGTATCCCTCAAGCTTTCTTCATCCATCCTTCTCTTTGTTCGTCTCCCTCTGTGTGTCCTTTTGTACTTCCATTGTGCTCCTTTTATAGAGCATCAGAGCAATCGTATCTATTGGGAACGTGGCACCATTTGCGGATGCCCATTGAAGTAATATCCTGACCCGTGGATGACTCGGTCAACCGAGGTTTGCGGAGGCTTCGGTTCACGATAATGGTTCGCAGAACCCTGCTGGTTCGCTTCGTCAGCGAACTGATGAGTTCGCAGCACGATACGCGGATGATCCTCACACGTATGAATCTGTCGGTGACTCGGTTCGCGGTCTGCCTTGCTCGTTGACCATCGCCTTGCGGGCCAGCGGTTCGCGGATCGTTCCGCGTACCTGGTGGTTCGTGATCCAGCTGGTTCGCGTACCTCTCTCGGTGATGGTACGTTGACCACTTGAAATGCTTTGAAAACTTGAATTCCTTCAAGTTTCTTCTGAAGATTGAAACTCAATTTGAGTCTATTCATCTTGCTAGACTTGTAGGAGTGTTTGTTTCCTTCTGCAAAGCATTTGCAATTGTGGGGGTATTTTCTTCCCTTAGCGAAATTTTTAGGACCCTACAACGGAAAACCAAAATAGAGAGCAAATGAGTGTTATACTCACCCGCGGCACTCCCTTGTGACAAACAACACTCTAATTCGGCCTCAAACGAGAAAGGTTTAGCATAGGGAAGTGAAGAACGAAGGGAGGGGGGAGATCATGCACCTGCAACTGGGGAGAATAATGAGAAATAAATCTCATTTTATGACATCTAAACCAATTAAATTAAAAAAAATGTCAAACACTCACCAAAACGCGGTGGCCCTCACTGGAACACTAGTGGGCTACCGGGTTCCGGAGCACCCCTAGCGGACTTCCGCTAGCAGTAGCAGTTGCCACTGCTCAACTGGAACTACGGTGGACTCCCACCGGACTTCTGGTGGGAAATCTGTTATTTTACTGATTTCCACCACCAACTGGTTTCCCCGATACACAAGATTAGACCTCCTTCAGCCCCTCCAACACCCAAAATAGACCAAAATACATGGGGTTTGACCAAAATTAAATTGAATCCATACCTCGTGCATGTATAGGGTGTTACACTACTCAACAACAGTTATGATCTCCCGCAATGGATCGAATGACTAATATTGCTTCATCAAATGAAAGTTCGTTCTTTTTGCAAGATGAGGTTGCAACATAGAACCTTGGATGAGTGTCCACCTCTATGGTTATGCATCCTTTTCTCTTATGGTTTTTATTCCTTATTTACATTGGTTTTCATTGAGAAACATTCTTTTATGTTTTCCCCTTTGTACTTACATGTTCTCTCCTTATACTTTCACTTTTCATGTTGTAAAATTTTCAGAGGAACATCATTAGATCGGTTTGTCTTCCCTGTTGGTGCACAAAGGCTCCAAATAATGACTTTATCTCCCCTTAATGATCAAATACTTTTAAGTCAATCATAATATTAAGCAAATAGGTCCCAACTCGATTAATTATTCAATTTATCTTTAAATAACCAGTCGATGATTTTTAATTAATGACTCCAAATAATGACTTTATCTCCCCTTAATGATCGAAATACACCAACACAATCATAATATTAACCAGATAGGTCCAACTTGATTAATTGTTCAATTTATCCTTGAATAATCACTCAATAATTTTTAATTAATTTGAGACCATTTTAGTGAAACAATTTAAATATTTTGATCCCAAAAACATAAAGCTGCTTTACCCTTATGTTTATTAATGAGAAAGTATTTTATTTAAATTGAACCTTAAAATCAATACCTGCATGGAGGATAAAGGCTTTAAATCAATGCTTGCATTGAGGATAAAGGTTGTCCTCTCCCACCATCACTGAATTGGTTTGAAAGTTGCCCAACTCATGACAAACATTAAACCATGACCCAAGGACCATACATTACTCAATATCAAAGACCATACAAATACAATCTCCATCTCCTTCCTTACAACAAGTAAATAACCCATGCTGAAGAAAGAACAAACTCAAATGACCAGCATTATTCAATCATCTAACTCTCTTTCTCTCACCCTCCTTCCAGTCTCTGTCTCAGTCTGTTCAAGCCCATGGTCTTCAATCTCTTGCTCATTCCATGGGCTTTTCTGTTATAGCAAGCCAGGTTAGAGCTCATCCCTTCCTGCAATCTCCATCTGCTTGAGGCACTCAGGGACAGGCTCCACAACTCCATAGAGGCGGCCAGTGGCGAAGTTGCAAACGGTTTCAGCAGGCCCATCCACCCTCTCCAATATCACGTTCTTCAGAACTATGTCAACGCATGGGGCGGTGCTGCTGCAATCGAACTTCATGGCCACTTTGCTACTGCTGGTGCCGAGGATGTTGTTGTACACAACTTTGCTTATTTGTAAAGATGTATCCTAGAGAGAGTCGAGGCACGAAGGGGTGTGAATGATACAATGATACTCCTAAGCTACTCGAGCACGACTTTAACAATACTTGAATTCAGCTAGATTTTTGTTGAACCATACATCGAGCTGGATTCAAGTATAAAAATAGCTTAATTGAGTAGTTGAAATTTTAACACATAAATTAATATTATAATAAATATTGGTTATTTAAAAAAAATGACATTATATGTAATTCTTGTTATACAATTCTATTTATATTTATTTATTTATTTTATTATTTTCAGAATTGACCTTTATCAAGCAAAATTTGAGTAGCTCAATCTAAAAATTGAGTCGAGTTCGAGCATGAAAATTACTACTAAATTGAGTTTGAGTCTAAAATTATACTATATCGACTCGACTCATAACCCCCACAATGGGCATCACATCTCTTGAAATGAACCAGAAGGTGAAGAATTTACCAACTTTGGACAAGGAGTCGGAGAATCACAATAGTTTTGGTCAATTATGATGGGATTTGTAACATTCTCCATCTTCACCCCCGAAAATACTATACCTCTGACATAGCCATTTGCACTCTGCAATCATAGCACCAAAAGAACCATTTTAGGTAATGGCAATTTTCCCATATCAGCAGAGAAGGAGAACGCTTCTAGGTTTTATGCTTATGATCAAGAGCCATGCACTTAATAAGAATATGACAAAGATATGCTTCCTCATAAGTGCATCAAAACATGCCTCGATGCAACATTCATACTGAACTATGAAACTTTGAAACAACTAAATGCATCTGTAACCTTGAATTCCTCAAAAGCAGTCTCATAGGTTCATTGCAAATGAATGTCACTTTTTGTTAGGGGTTTGAGGCTTACCGGCCAAGACTTAATCCTTAAACCATTTGTTGTGCCACTGATGACCGCCGTATCCAAGAAGACCTTGGTTACAATACCTGTCGAGCTGTTCTTCCCAAGGCTCCCGATGCTGAACTTGCAAAAATGCGCATGCAACACAATGACAAAAGGGAATGGACGAGGAAAAAATCTATTGGCTTTCTTTGAAATGCCTAACGCACCTGATCCCGTGTCCAGGCCCACATTTTATCTTCTTCATCTTAATAGCTGAGCTACCATTGACAATTGAGATACAATCATCCCCTGAAAGTGACAAGACAAGCCGATTTTAGTACGCTTTTTTTTAAAAGCCCAACTTGGGCTCATTTATAGCAACCCCAAAGGACAAGGGACGGATAAAACGAATTTCGCTAAGAACCAACTGATAGAGTTGGGCTTGGGAGGGATTACTACAGAGGAGTTATAACCGGTTTCAATGATGGCGTCTTGCAGCAGCACATTAATTGATTTTGTGACATGAATCCCATCCGTGTTAGGACTGTCAGATGGAGAGTAGATTTGTACACCAGACACGCTGACAGAGTCGCACCGATCAATGACAAAATGCATCTGCTGGCTGTTTTTAAAGGTGAGGCCTTTAACACTCACAGCGCTGCTTGAAATTATGCTAAATGCCTGCAGAAAACTCCACATTAAGATTTCACTCACAATGAAATAATAGGTTTCAGTACCACATATAATCAAGTCCTTACCGTCGGTGCTCCTCTGCAAGCCTGTACAGAAAAAAACAGGAGACAGAGATGCCATCATTTACTGTTTGCTGTAATTAGTCCAATTAAGAACAATAACAAGAACAAAAACAAAAAGATTAAGAAAAAAGATAGTACTTTGGTCTTATCCCTTTTGCAAGATGATTGCCACCATTTTTCACCACTGCCATCAAGGATCCCTTTCCCCTGGATGCGAACTCCCTCCAGATCAGAAAAACTAAGCCAGATTCGCATGTCATTTGGATCCCAACTCTCAGGGTCATCGGGTGCTTTTATTATTCCATTAATCTGTGTTTCAACTAATCAGGGTTAATGGAAACCATGGCGATGTATGCTGGTGAAGCCTGTGTTTCGACTAATCTACATGGACGGAACAACATGCGGGTACAGTTCAGATTACCTGGATCACTAAATTTTTAGAACACGGCCCTCTAAATCTGGTTGCCCGGACTAGATAGAGGCTGCTACAAGGAACCAAGAAAACTGCATTTTCAGTAGAGCACGCTGTGGTCCATGCAGAGCGGAATGCCTGAAAAAAATAAAGTTGCAGATGAATCAAAGTAAAATTAATTCCCCGGAAAAATGATTTCTTTCTGCAACCAAACTCCACAAATAAAGCCCAGAAACTAGTTTCATGGAATCAACTAATGTGCAGATAGATTTAGAAAGCATGATAACAAAATTAAAAAATAAAGTTTAAATCCAATCAATGTATATCAGGTGTTGGGATTCAGGTCTGTTTAATTCGAATAATGCTTATTAAATGCAAGCAAGAAGATTCACCTGAGTATCATCAGCATCTCCGTTTCCGATTGCACCAAAGTCATCCACATTCACACTAACCCTCTTGACATGTTCTGTTTCCCATGATGAAATGCCAAATTCCAAGTCATCTAGTTCCTTGAGTTCCCCGGGTGTGATGATGTTATCAGGAAGATGGTTTTCTACAGTTCCATGAACGATCATGAGAAAACAAAGGCAGGAAGCCAGAAATAATGTATTCATGTTCTACCAAGACGTGTGGTGGTATACACGGCGGCTTTACTGGTGAAAAACAATTGAAGGCAATGGGTTTTAATATATATGTAAAAAAACATCTGTAAAAATGGTGAATTATGAGGATGTGCATAACTTGTCTTGAAAGTAGATGTAGTTGCCACATTTTCTACATGGTCACACTTTAAGTCTAAGGGAGATTTTGTGGAATAATTTGCTTTACAACCAATGCACTCAAAATAGCACAGTCAAAAGTGCCCTCTAAATGTTTTCCTAAGATTCTGAGCCCCTTTTCTCTCTCTCACCACCAACCTTCTGGTGATTTTTTAGAAGCAGTGAACAAATTGGCACCAATGCGGCTTCTACAATCACTACCCATCAGGCAACCAATTGTGAACTAATTTTTATTAAATAAATCAGCATCATAGAGCAGGAATCGTGGCATGGGAATCGTCATAGACTGGACCACCATGATGTTCCGTAACCAAATTGGATCATAGAAGCAATGCAGGCGAAAATCAGAAAAGCGGCAGCCGGTGGATTGCATTTGAACAGCCGACCTCCTAACAAAAAAATAAGGAAAAGGACAGAGGAAACAGAAACACCGACTTCAACTGTAAGGAAGAGAGCACCCGGCTCGAAGTCAATTGGTTCAACTGGTAATGCCCCGCGAGTTGGCTCCACCATCTGACCAAATAGGTATATGCGTGCGAGTAAAAACGTGATGACCTAATCACCACCAACCTTTCCGGATCCATCAACCAGTGAGAATCGAGAGGCGGCGAGCTTAACCTTCTTCCAGTCGCCTTCGATCTTTCTCTCCTGCTTCTTGACGTCTCCGCAAAGTCAAATGGCCTTGTCGGCGCCGTGGCGCCGCTTTCCGGCGAAGATCGCGCGCCGACTCGATCCGTATTCGAACCGAGAACACGGCGTCGTTTTCTCCGACACGTCGGATGCAAGCGAACACCTAGCACGGCGTCGTTTTGCAAATGCTTCAGGAACGAACAACCTTGACGGACGGACGACAGTGCACCCCCACGACGACGCAGCTGAAAGACGGCCGAGATCAGTCCACGTCGCCTAACCGTTACCCCCTTAGCTAGCAAGACCACGGGCCCGTACATGCATCCCCTCGGTGCCACGTGTACCCCTCGGGGTTAATCGCCATTATTTAAACTAACCATAAATATTTAAAAAAAAAATCTAATCAGTCGTGATTTGAAAGAATATCAATGGATAAATATTTTATACTTCGAGTTAGATGTTTAAAAATCTGAATTACATTTTCAGAATGTACCATATCCATATCGAGAAAGGTACATTTTCAGAATATATGTAGAAGTAGATTACATTTTATAATAATGCAAATTATATTTTGAGAAAAATATATTTTCAGAATATGTTGAATTGTATTGCTTTTTCAGAATATGCATATTACTTTTTGAGAATATGTAAACATTGATGCATATCAACGACATCAAACATTATCATTTATCATTTCTAGCTAAAATCAATGATAAATGGGATGTCTTTATCAGTGCTAAAAAACGATGATAAAAGCACATATTTGTCAGAGTTTTTTTTAGCGCCGGTAAATGTTACTTTTATCGTAGTTTTTTTTAACACTGATAAATGATATATTTTAGAGAGAAAAATATATCATTAAAAATCATATATTAATATATAAATATATTTATCTTGATTTAAATATCATATATTTTATTAAATAGGCATTTACACTTAACGTATATGATATTTAGTGAAAATTTGCTTTTAAAATAATTAAGTATTAATATTAATTAATAATTTACTAATGATTATTGAGTAATAATCATTTAATAACAATTGGATGGAATAAAAATTTAATAAATTAATGAACGATTTAAGATAAGTATAAAACACAACTTGAACTTCAAACGAACATAAACTTTGATTCGGGTGTACGTTTGGCCTCTACCACATATTAAATCAAAGTTTGCGAAATAATCTACGACATGATGACCTAGAGGACCTTGGTTAGCATTTTTCTAGGGTCAAAAAAGGCCTGAAATGCGGCCAAAATTGAGTTTTTGTCAGGGTATCTTAATTTTTGAACATTTGTTGGAATTTAAGCCACGTTCAAGAGAGTCTTCTTGTCTTTTTTTTTTCAGTGAAGACTAAATTTATTCTAAAGACTTGCATTCTTATGGATATTATAGTGTTTAAATTTTACCATTTTTTATAATGTAGTGTTGTTTATAATTAATTATATAAATACTTGCATATATTTACATACATAATAAATCAACTGTACAGATAAATATTTAAACATGTTTACATAAAAATATATTTTAAAATATATAAGCCATATGGAAATAAATATTTATTATACATTTTATTTAAAATAAAGCATTATTCATTTCAATCACCTTATAAAAAATACATTAATATATATATACAGACACACATATGCAAGTAATGTTTATATATAAATATGTGTGTGTCAATAAACAAATATATATTTATTTTTATATTCTAATATATGTAAATATTTGTACATGTATGTGTGAAATATAAATGTGTACGTGTGTGTAAATATGTGCATCTATGTGTGTGCCAATATTGTGTAGATACATCATATATAAATGTATTTTTATAAATATATCATTATTGTTAAATATAGTACATATAAACATATTTATAATAAATATTTATAAGTACATTATAAAAAAATTATATCTAAATATACAATTATATGTAAATATGTATAAATATATATATTTAAATATATAGACTTGTAAATATATATGTACATATGTATAAAATTTATATCTAAATATACAATATATAAACACATTTTTAAAATGCATTTAAAAATAATTATACAGATGTATATGATTATATGAATAAATATATAAATAAAAATGAATTATATATTATATAAATCTTGATGGTGCAGTGATAAGTGTGTTAGGACTTGAAGGTAGAGAGGTCACAGGTTCGATTCCAGGTGCGAGCAAGGCCGAAAGGCGTCACTAATAAAGGGGGTGGGCTCGAGCAAAGCGCGCTGAACGCGCGGGGGGCACATAGCACTGATAGTGGGGCAAAGCGGTGATAAAAGTGTTTGGTTGAACAAAAAGAAGTTAAAAATATTTGTAGAATTTTATGAGCACTAACAAAAACACTGATAAAGATCACACATTTTAAAGGCATTTAGCATGTCAATGCTTTTTTTAACGCAAACAAATATGATAAAGATCACATATTTCAAGGGCATTTAGTATGTCAGTGCTTTTTTAACGCAAACAAAGCTGATTTCCAGCGATTTTAAAAGAGAAATCTATTTTAGTGAATTCTGAATATGCATATTCATAATATGAAAACTGCATTTTCGGAATACGTAAGAGTGGTTTGAGGTGAATCCTCATTAAAATCTCGCATAAGATTTTTCTATCGAAAAAAATCAAATTATTGGATTAATACATGATACTCGATTCTATATAAAAAAGTACGCATATTTCATTATGTATATTCAGTATCATATATATCCAATTTGCATGTATAATTAAATTCATATTCCATACTTAGAATTGGATATTTCATAATATAAATTATATTTTCAGAATATACATATAACATATTGAGAAAATGACATTTTCAGAATATGTAGAAGTAAATTACATTTTCAGAATATGCATATTGCATTTTTTTGAAAATGAAAATTACATTTTCCGAAATGAAAATTACATTTTTTAAAAACACAAATTACATATTAAGAAAATTACATTTCCAAAATATGCTGAATTATATTAGCTTTTCAGAATACGCATATGACATTTTCTAAATATGCATATTACTTTAAGGTAGCAGTGACACGAGTTCAAAGTGAGCTTTGGTATTTAATGCTTATACATTCTCAGAATATGCATATTACATTTTCATGATATGCAAACCATGTTTTTAGTGTATATATATTATTGTGAAATTTACATTTTCAAAATATGTAAGAGTAAAATATATTTTCAAAGTATGCAAATTACATTTTAAGAATATTCAAATTACATTTTCAGGACACGTAGAATTAAATTTCATTTGCAAAATATGCATATGACCTTTTCTAAATATGCATATATAGTACATGAATAAGCTGTAAAAAAAATCATATTCCACATTTCATGCATTCTCATTTCATTATTTTGTACATGCATATCAACAAAGTAGATTTCTATCATGGAAAATTCAACTTTCAGTGTAGGTGTGGAAATTGATGGATCTTTATTTATAGGGTATTTGATGGGTTGGCGTGTAGGGAAACACAACACAAATATGAAATGGAGGGGCGTACACGATATTCAAAGTGATTAATTATAGAATTTATCACACACACACATATATATTTACAGTATGCAATTATATACATCATAATGTAATTATAAATATATAATTATAAATGTATACATACGAGAAATATATTTATATATACGTATGTGTGCATGTGTAACCGTAGAATGCACACACACACACACATATTAATAAGTATATATTAATTGATTTATAATTTCGAAACATCATAGGAATATATGTATATAATTGTAGGATGTGATTAAACATAAATAATCACTGAATGTATGCATTTATGTATATATAGACACACACACACATCATTATGAAAATTTCAGAAAAATATATAGTAGAAATATAAATATGAATAATACTAATACATCAAAATGTATATATATATATATATATGTAAAAAATATATCAGTTAAACATAAATATATATATTAGAAATATATGTATAAAATATATCAAAATTATACACACACACACACACACACACACAAAATATATATAAATATATATATGTGTGTGTGTGTGTCTATATGTATGTATGTGTGTATGTATGTATGTGTATATTTATATGTAAATGTATGTATGCATGTATATGTATAATTGTATAATATATCAAAAATACAAACAATTACAAAATGAAGATATATACCAAAATGCAGTTATAAATACACAATTGAAAAATGTGTGTATATATATATATATATCGCAAAAGAATAACCATTGTTTTTTTATAAATTTGTATTGATAGCGACCCTGCTGAGAGAATGGTTTTTGAGCTTTTTTCCGACGTTCCAAAGATGATAATTTTTTTGAACCTTATGCACAAGAGAAAATGGGATGGAAACTAAAATTGGAAGGTCCTTGCACTATAATCACTTTTTCCATCATATTGTTAGTGGTTTCATGTTTAAGGGTGATGAATTTGTCAATCATGATGGTTCTGGTGGAGAAAACATATATTCTGCAAAGTTCCTAGGGGAACTGCCCTAACCAAAGCATGATGAACCTGGTTGTCACACCTTGACCCTTATTTTTCCTTATTATTTTGTTTATTTAGTGGTTGTTGACATTGTCTTTGAGTTTCAGTAGTTTCAGGTTTAAATTTTTACTTTTAGGCAGTTTTTATTTCTCTCGCACGATTAGGGTGCGCAATTTAGGAGAAACCATGTGGTTACCCTTATACAAGGTCGTTTTGAGTTTATTTTTGTTCATGCAAGATTTATCTGTATGAGTAGCGCACTGTTAGGTCTAAATCATGCAGAGACCAAGAGAAACCATGCGAGAACTTTGACATGTAAAGGTACCGACACACGGCTTGCGTGCGATCAGTTGAAACCGTGCAACAATCATACAAAGGGGTGCAATTTTTAATAGATCAGTTTTGCATACTTGGAACACAATTGATCAAATTATGCGGGTCAAACCGTGGGGCTTTCCAGTTGTGTCTAGTGAGGGGTGCACGATTGACACACGACTTGATAAACCATGCGGCTAAACCATGCACTTTTTCCATATTTTAATCTTTTTTAAAACCCTATTATACCCCTCCCCAAATTAAACCCTCATGAGCCCCTCTCATCTCCCACACGCTTGACACAACCAGAGAGTGACCTATGCATGCTACCCTTCCTTCCTCCAAAGATTCCATGAAATCGCATTCGATTCCGAATGGATTTCTTGAGGTTTGAGGCTCATTTCTCCTCACCTTTCCTTTTCCTCTTATTTTCTTCCCCTCTTTTGTCTTGGGTCGATCTTGACCAAACCCTCGGTGCAGGGTTTATCTAAAATCATTGTGGCTTTGGTTCTTAGGGCATGAAAATGGTTCTTTAGACCCTCTTCTTCTCGTACTTAAAGGGTTTGCTTAATCCATGTTTGGTTTGAGGTAGGATGGCTCCACGTATAACTCTTTACGTTTAAAACCTCAATATTTTGGATTTTCTAACATGTGCTTCCATTGTTTTAAGACCCTTAGTATATATACTTAGTTTTTTTTTAAAAGGTTGGGGCCGAAGCCTCAATTTATTATTTAAAGCAAATATCTCTTTAGTGTGGGTAGACGAAGACCCATCACATACCCTGAAAGCCCAAGGCCAAGTGGCCTGAATATAAGGCTTGAAAACCCATTTTTTTGGCCCAAAGGACCCATCGGTGAACAGTATTGCTACAATACCGCGCGCTACTACAATACCTGCTATAGTACCGCCACTGCTACAATGCCTGCTACAGTGCCTCCGCCGCTACAGTGTCTCAACTGCTATAGTCGCCGCTGCTACATTACTGCTACAGTCCTGCTACAGTCCTGCTACAGAGCTGCTACAGTCCCAGAATTTTGTCCCTGCCCGGATTTGATCCTGGGTCTTTTGGATGCCAAGCAGGAGGGGTTTCTATAAACCAATGCACATGGTTTGTCTTTTAAAACAATGGGTGTACTTGAATTAATTGATTTTTTATATGGTTTTTGCGCATTTGTATTCCTTCTTGGGTGTTTATGTAATTTTATTTTAAACAAAAGTGGACTCTTAACTTGGGTTTTATAATAGTGTTTGTTTTATGGTATAAAATGTGTTTATGATGGAAGTTAAATTCCATTTTAGTTCTAAATAATTGAATTTCATTTATTTCGAAGAAAGCAAATTTCTTGATTTAACTTTTAATAAGGCATCAAAGACCGGCTGACTTTCTATAATAAGGGACTTATAAAAAAGGATGTGACTTGAGTGTTTATGTATTTCAATATTTCATGCTATCGCCTTATGATTTATTTCCTCACCTCCACTTAGTTGGTCATCGGTTCCTGGGAACTTGGGTGGGAGAATATTGACAGGACGATGTCCCCCACCACTAGTTATGCTAGTGAAGTAGATGTGGTGCCCCCACTGGCCAGTGACATAGTTTTAGATCCATTCTAATAATTAAGAGCATGACCCTAGTTAGTGACATAATATCTCTAGGTAACACCAACTTTTAGTCTCCCTAGGGTCTCTCCCATGACATTGTTTACTTTCAACTCCTTTATTTTTTATTTCATATTATTATTGCTGATTGTATATTCTATATTGTTGTCGCTTACTTTGTGCACTTTTTCTTTTATCTCCTACTATTGTTTTATATCCATTTTCCACACTTTATTTCCCATGGTTTCTACTACTAGAGATTTCTTTTTACGCATTTGGTTCACTGCTTTAACAATGTTTAAAAATAAAATTTTGGATGGTTTTGAAAGTAAAGTAATAAGAAGAGGTTTTAAAGGAAACTTGTTTTCCTTCCTTGGTTTCAAAGGAATTTCAGTGTTTTCCTTAAAAGAATGTTTCTTAAATAAAGTGGTTTGATTTTATTTTGAAAGGAAAATATGTATTTTACTTATATGACTTGTTTTACTCAAATTATAAGGTGGTTCAGTTTTCTTAAAGTGTATTTCAAACTAGCTTGAATTTAAAGGGTTGGGCATAGGGTGTGGATTTGGCATACCTATTTGGAATTCATGCCGAGGCCAATATTAACATTTCATGTTTTGTGCATGTTCTAGAGGAGTTCAGAGTTATGGAATGATTCACCCTAGTTTCTCCTGGTCCAGGTTTGATGTTGAGGTTGGAGGGTGACCATGGGTCATATAGTGATTTGCAGTTCGGTGTTTAATATTTCTTTTTCTCTTTGATTTCATGTATGTATTAGCCTTTCCAACCTTTTATATCTCAATATATCCTTCTAGATTTTGTTTCTCTTTTATGTATTGGCCTTTGTTTAGATGTTTGTGTTTACTTATGGCTTATTTGGTTTGGTTTATTTATAAATCTATTTTTTGGCATGGTGGTCCAACCTATAGATGAGTCAGGCTGAAATTTCGGTAATAATTTTGTTACATGTTTAATTATATTTATCTGGTTGAAATCATTCCCATCAGTTGCATTTGATGCCTTGGTACTTGTCACCAACCCGAGGAGATCGGGAAGGCACCATAGGGATGTCACAGGTTGGCTTGGGTACTCAGTTCAGGGGAGTCCCAAGGTGGTTCATGAAAAAATGGTACTAGTGCCTAGGTTATTAAGAGGACCTATGTTTTTAAGCTACTCATTTTTATTTAGGTGAGTCTGGTATACTAAAGCTAGGACTATCAGAATTCACGGGGGTTAAGTGTGGGAAGAGTCTAGCTATCTCTCACAAGCACGAAATCTCGAGTTACCATGGGTGGTAAGGTTAGAGTCTTGATTTTTAAGTTTTTTCCTTCTTTAGTTTTGATGTATTTTGATTTGGATGTATGGTATTGTGAATGATATTGAGGGTATAAGGGTTTTTTTGAGAACTTTCATATTTTGGGGTGAAAATGGGAGAAGAACCATAGGTTCACTATTAACTTGCACAATTTGACAAACCGTGCAATGCCCATGCACATGGTTTTGTATTGAGATCCCAATGGTAGTTTCATGGTTGGAATACAGTCTACCAAACCATACACAATCACTAACCCCTTCAATTTTTTTGTTTTAGGTTTTTTTACCTTTGGATTTCTATTTGTTAGGATGTGGAGCCTTGATCATATCATTGAAATCTTAGAACATCCAAAGTTTAGGATACATAAATCCACTCATCGAAAGATTAAAATTTTAGCAGTTCATTTAAACCTTTCCAAGACAATAGTAGTAGGAACCTTCCCTATATGTTTTATACCACTAGAAATTCATGAACTTTTTTGTTCCATTTAGTATTTGGGTATGGTGAATAGTGTACCAGCTGGGATAGTCAAGTCGGTGGAAGTCTCAAATGAATGAAAAAGTCAACAAATGGTTGACTACAAATGTTAGAGGTCAGTGTTACCTGTTTGATTGACAATGAACCTCTATAAAAGGAGGAGGGACCAACTACTAACATTACTATGTGCAATAATATGAAGTATTGGTTTGTACTGAATTACAAAAAGTATAATTCTGGATTTTTAAGTTATAGTGTTTGTAAATATTATACTTTTGGTAATATAAAAGAGTTGGAAGTGTTCTCCCATGGACATATGATGAATGTTTGAACCATGTATGACCAGTGAATTTTTCTTTCCTATTCTTTGTATTCGTGTGTGTGTGTGTGATTCATCTTTTGGAATGGCGAATAAGGTGTTGTTTGACTTACTAATTTTGGTGCTCTAAAATATATTGGGAAGATCTGGTAGTTTGAACTTCCACTGTGCTGAACTATTGATGGATATGAATTTCTGGTGAACTCAAGGTTTAACTATCTATTGATTATATCAATATTTTCTTGATATTCCATCTTATCCCTCAATAAGTGGTACCAAAGGGATATTAATTTGGACACACTCGATAATACATATATTTTTATCACTTGCCTAAGAAGTCATTGAATTTCAATTAGTCGCACTGTCATATAAAAATATGAAAATGGATGAAGGAATGATTTAGATCAGTTAGTTCAATGGAACCAACTTTGGTCTTTGGAATGTGCATATAGAGGATTATCTAATCTAGAATAATCTCGATCTTTCGTTAGGTAAAAACCCAACAAGATGGAGAAAGGTGAATGGGAAAAGTTGGGAAAAAATATTTAGGCTTTTTGAGGATGATGTTGGCACAAAATTTTTCCTTCAACATCTAGGATAAGATGACTACAACTGTACTTATGGCGGCCCTAAAAGATATGTATGAAAAACTGAAAGATTTAAACAAAGTGTTCCTAATGAGGATTTTTTTTTAGATTGAGACTATGAGAAGGATGACCAACAAAAGATCATGTAAATGATTTCAATATAATCAGAAGTTATCTCAAGTTAGTGAAAGTGACTTTCATAGATGATGTATGGGCTATAATATTGATTTCATCTTTACCAGAATCTTGGGATGAAATAGTTATTGCGGTAAAAAATTCCTATAGAAAATCTGATCTTGTGTTTATAGACATATGTAATTTTTTCCTTAATTAGGAGCTCATAATATTAGAGGTCCAAGAACCTTTCGATAGTGCATTGAATACTGATGTAAGGGGACACTCATCTCATCAGAAGAATCATTGAAAATTGGAAAAAGGTTAGATAAAAGAGTCGTTTAAAGTTGAATGGTCCAGGGAATACCTACCGGTATTTTGGTAACTGGGGATGTCTTTAGAGGGACTGAAAAAATTTCAAGGGAAATACTAGAGGAATGACTACCGAAAGTTCAAAATCTATTAACATAATGAAATATGGTAGCGATCTACTGCTCACTATTCATAATTTGATGGAATCATGAGTAGTTGACTATAGTGCATCCTTCCACTCATTAGCTGATTGAGGATGCATGAAAAGCTATGTATCTAGAATCTTTGGGAAAGTTCATCTGATAGGTGATGAAGCTTTGGAAGTAGTTGGAAAGGGAAATATAATACACTGATGCAGAATGTGAGTGTTCTTCATTTGAAAGGAGTGAGAAACATACTAGGTCTCATGAGGAATCTCATTTCAATGGGAAAATTAGATGATAAAGGATTTGGTACTACTTTAAACAATGGATCTTGGAAACTGGATCAGGGATCCATAGTTGTGGCATGAGGAGTAAAGGACAAAACCCTTTATTTGACCAGTTGTTCTGATGAGAGTGGAATGGATAGAATTCCAACCTATGAAAATCCATAGGTCTGGCATTGTATACCATGTTACCTCAGTGATAAGAATATAAAGGTTTTAGTAGGTAAGGGTAGTCTAAATCTTGATCATACAACTATTAGAAGTTGTGTGAGTTGTGTTCTTGGAAAGAAAAAGATGGTCTTATTCAATCTTAATGAATATAATCTCATATCCCAAAAACTGGATCTAGTTCACACAGATGTCTAGGGACTTGATTAAGTTTAATATCATTGAGCATCATGATAATTTTTTACATTCATTGACAATCCCATGAGGAAGGTATGTGTTTATTTTCATAAAATAATCTATTTTTTATGCCTTTGTATAGTGGAAATCCATAGTAAAATTAGAAAGTGGTCAAAATTGAAGTGCTTAAGATCTGATAATGGTGGTAAATACAACAGTAACAACTTTTGTAACTTATATATAAATAAGGGAATATATCTTGAGAAAGAAATATCCATAACTCCATAAAAAAATGGAGTGAAAAAGAGGATGAATCGGACTTTGATATAGAAGGCTAGATGCATGTGTGTGAAATCTGGTATACCCAAGGCCATCAGGAAGAATCAATTAGCATGGAAACATACTTGGTAAAAAAAGTATATAATCTATAGTATGGAAATTTTTAATTGAATAACTTTGGTCTGGTAAGCTACTGGAAGTTTCACACCTCAAAATATTCAGTTGTATCACTTATGCTCTTGTTGATGAAAAAACATATATAAACTGGAGGTAAAGTTCAACGCTTATTTTATTATAGTCTATGGAAATGAAGAGTTTGGATACTGATTTTGGAGTGATAATCAATGGAAAATCATTATAATTATAGATTAAATCTTCAATGATAAGATCATATAGAAGAATTAAAACTTAGCTGAATCAAAATTTGAGGAGAGTAGATCTACTACTGAAGTAAAGGTTGGTCTGGATGAAAACACAATTTTTTTTAAATACCAGTGATACCAGATAATAAATGAAATGCATCAGAAGTTTGACCAATGGTATATGTTCTATAATGCTTGATAACTACAAATTTTTGATGAAAATCTCTGATAACAAAACAATCAGTAGTAGGAGCACTAGAAGTTCAAGTACCATAAACTAAAGTTATGATGAATACTGAAACTTCTATGAGAATATATTCTAGATTCAGGTGACCAATCTAGTGGTATGAGTTTTACATAAAATTATTACTTCTAATAGATGATAGGGAACCTGAATTTCCAGAAGATAAAATAACACTCAGTGACTTGAAGTAGTGCGATTCAACCATGGAGGAAGAGATGGATTCCTAAAATTTCAATAGAACATGGGATCTAACTAAACTACCTAAGGGGAAAAGAGAACTTGAGATAAAATGAGTATACTATTTGAAAGAATAATTTGATGGAATCGGAAGATATAAGGCACAATTGGTGGTGAAAGGATTCCAACATAAGGAAGTAATTGATTTGTTAGAAATATTTTTAACAGTAGTAAAACATACTACAATTAGAATAGTGTTAAGCATCGTTGCATCCGATGGTTTTCAATTAGACCATATTTATATAAAGAATACCTTTATTCATGGTGATTTGGAGGAGTATATCTACTTGATTTAGCCCAAGGGGTTTGAAGACCATAAGAAGGAGGACTTTTTTTGCAAGATGAAGTAGAGTCTATATGGATTGAAACAAGCACCTCAATAGTGGAACCAAAAGTTCAATGCTTTACTGAATGAGGAATGTTTCATAAGTAGTGAATATGATAACTATTTCTATTAGAAGTCCTGGAATGTTGAAACTTATATAATTATACTACTCTATGTGGATGACAAATTATTGGAAGAACCATAAATTCAACATATTGAAGATTTGAAGAGTAATTTTTCCAAAATATTTGAAATGAAGGATCGTGGTAAAGCCAATTTTTTTAGGATGAGGATATAAAGTGATAAAAAATATGATACTTTGGAGTTATCCCATAAGAAGTACATCCAGAAGATCATTGAAAGTTTTTGAATGATCGAATGTAAATCTATCAGAACTCCTCATGCTTAACACTTCAAGTTATCCAAGGCATATACACATTCAACAAAAGATGTGGTCTGATACATGGGGAAAGTACTATATAATTCATTTTTTGGAAGATTTATGTATTCAATCATTTATATGTAACCATACATTGAATTTTTAGTAGGTTTGTAAATTCATTTCATGTCTAACCCTAGGAAGGAGCACCGGTAATCCATGAAGTGGATCATTTGATACCTAAAAGGATCAGTAGATATATAATTTTTCTTTGGGGAATATGATCCTTTATAAGGATTTTTTGATGTGGATTTTTATGGTGATTATGAAACTTGTAAAATCACAATGGGTTTCATGTTCACCTTTGGAATAATGGAAATTAACTGGATGTCATAGCTACATCCAATGATGAATTTTTCTACAAATAAAGCAGAGTATGTTATAGATACATAAGCTAAGAAGGAGTTAATTTGGTTAATGCACTTACTAAATGACCCTGGAAAAACATTAGAAGGAGGAACACTATTCTCTGAAAATCAGAGTGCCATCCACCCTTCCAAGAATCTAGCCTTTCATGCAAAAATAAATCACATTGACCTGGAATTCCATTTCATACAAAATATTTTAGAGGATAAGGTATTTGATAATTAGAATACTATAGGGAAAAAATTCATCTGACATGTTTTCAAAGGTTTTAGTCTAAGAAGGTTTGAGGTATTATTGTGCCTCAGTGGGACTCAGATGAATGATGGGATAATAGAGAGCACTATGAAGAACACAAAATAAGGTGTTTGTTTTCCCAAAGTGTTAGAGGATTCTGATGGAGTTTCCTATAAAAATTATTTAAGTGTGATATTTTTGGGATGTGAATCCTTTCTAAAAGCATAAAAATCTCAAAACATCTGAAGTTCAAGTCACCAAAATCCCACTCATCAGAAGTTCAACATTCCGGTAGCTCACTTCGTCCTTATCAGAATAGTGATAGGATGAACCTTCAACATACAGGTTAGATCTATAACACCATGAGATTTTATGATTTTATTTATTTTTTAATAAATTAAATTTATTCTATAGCTTAAGTTATATGCAATATTGAGTTAGCTTACATTTCACGCAACATCGAGTTTTAATGAGCTGCAAAAAACTATTAATATTATTATTTAAACACGACCATTAATACCTAGCTATTAAAATTCATGGAATGAATAGGAATAAACACATTTTAAATATTAAGTATACTATTTTTTTATAAATAAAACATATTTATAAAAAAGTACTTAATTCTCGATAAAGTCTTTATATGCTTTGAAAATACCATTTCTCATTTTTTTTATTTCTTTGTGTGAACAATAATAAAATTAATTTTTAAATTTTTTAGAAAATTAATTTGAAAAAATAATTTTTTTTGAAATCATCATTTCAAAATTATCTTAGGGTGATTTATTTTTATTTTTATGAAAAGATTAAATTTTCAGTGAATAGTGAAAAATACTGGTTTTTATTAAAAATCATCTTTTCATTTAAAGAATTTATAAGGTTCTTTTTTTTTAAATTTTTTTTAAAGTGGATTTAAAAGTAATATTAGTTAAATTATATATCTATTAATCTAATTTAGGTTATTTTAATTATTTTAATATTTAATTTTGATATAAAAACTTTTTAAACTTTTAAACATTTTCTTTTTAGAAAACCGCTTTCTCATTGTGCCCGTGGGTTTAATTTTTAAATTAAATTTTCCAATTTTGTGACTTGAATTTGGAAAAATGGATTCCATATTTTTAATCATAATAATTCATATTATCTAATAAGGTTAACTTAATTCTTGACTATAATGAATAGTAAAAACAAGAAAAATTATTTACTATGGTTAAGGTAAAAAAGGGTTTATCGGGGGTTAAACTAAAAAGATAAGGGTACAATTGGACCAAAACCTATACAAAACCCATTTAATGAACATATTTATACCTAATAATTTCTTATGATATATATTATTTCATTTTGGAGTCTTTTGGTATGTTAAAAATGTGGATACACCTTTTTCTTTTAAAAAATTACAAGTGTGCCACTCACATCACTTATAAAAGGCCACCCTTTCTCCTCTCCTCTTCAAAATTATGAAACCATTTGGTTCAGAAAATTCATACCTAAATATATTCCTTAAATCCCTCCCCACATACTATTAGTCTCATTGAGATCATGAATCCAATCTATGAAGGCTTTAGGTTAAACCTAAAGGCTGTTCAAAGAAGATGTAAAGTTTTTAACTATGTGTTTTTGTTTTAACTATTATTATAAATACTTAAAATATTCTATAATTATTATGATATAATAACAAAAATATATCCCATATTCTGATAAGTTATCATGTTAATGTCATAACCAATATCCATCCCCACCTCCATCAAAAGGGATATGAAATCATTATTCGAGTGTACGACGGACTACCGCCTCACGAACCGATGTTATTCATTTTCCATAACCACCTCTCATGTTTGGATATAATGATGGATTAAAGTTTTATACATTATATATATTATATTATTATACTTATGAAATTTTTGTATCACATATACCTTCTTACTTTCTATTATGTGGTAATACGTCAACATCGCTCATGTGTACGACGGACTACCGCCTCACGAAGTGATGTGATTCATTCACATTTTAAATGGAAGGTAATATAGATGATTTTAATGAAAATATGTGATATATATGAAATAAAAATTATTCTATAATTTTAATATATTATTTACCTTTATTTCTTTCAATCCTTTGAGAAAATGGAAACTACGTTCATGCGTATGTACGACCTACCGTCTCCATGAATGATGCATTTCATCTTATATATCTAACTTTTATGGATTGATATAAATACTTATATAATGAATATATATGATATTTATATAATTTTTAACATTATAGAGATTATGGAACCATGATAAAAGTAATAGAAAAAAAATAAAAAATCAAAACATACACAAAAAACAAAGTAGTTATTGCCCGAAACTTGAGTTTAACATGAAATTGTTAATAAACAGGTAATAAAATGTCATAAGTAAATCATATATGGTATGATATATATAATAATAATTATTTAATATATTTATAATAAAATTATATTTATTATAAATTAGGTTTTAATGTGTATGAAGTAAGTCGATACTTAAGGTAATAGATTTTTGTCTCAATTGTCTTCTTTGGGACATACGTTATGTTATTCACCTCTATTATTTTATGAGGTGTATATACAACCCCTTTAAAAATTAATATCATGAATTTATTTATTATCATTATATTATAAGTTTTATTTAATTTTATTCTTTCACGGGGGCTTACGATTCAATGTTACCAAAGTGATACTGATTTTATGATACAATCTCATCGTTTATCGGGATTGTTTATGATCATACTTCCAATGATAAAATACCGTGATCTATATCTCAATAAAATCATGAATTTTATTATCCTCTATTTTTTTAATTAGAACACATGTTTTCTATTCATTTTCCTCTCTTTATATACTCAAGATTTCAAAAGATTTTTTTAAAGAAAAATCGTCTTTATTTCTTCCTTCAGTCGTAAACCCTTTTTCTTCCAAAACCATGTTTTCTAAAAATGTTTTCAAAAAATTTCTTAAAATTATCCAAATGATTTATTAAAGATATTTTTACCAATGTTTTTTTACCAAATTTTTTTAAAGGTATCTTCATGTTATTTTCTAAATAAGTATCATTTGGCTTTTATCGAAAATGTGAAAGAAATATTTATTTTAACATGTACAACATGAAGAGAATTTCCCAATGTCATGAACTTTTTTTTCTTTAAATACTACTTTAAAAGTTTTCAAGTTTATTTTTAAATAAAATCATTTCCATAATATTTTATAAATTTTTAATTTTAAAATGTGATTTTCAAAGAAAGGATATTTTCATCAATAAACGTTCTAAGTGAATTTTATTTCAAAATCATTTTCTATATATGATGAAATAATTTTATGTACTTATGATTTAATAGGGATATGATCCAAGGATACCATTCTTATTATTTCTCTGAATGGTTTATATTATGATAATAAGATGTTTATGAAATCCATTTCTCTTCCACGAGTTATACCATGATAAAATGCTTATGAAACCCACTTCTTTTACATGAGTTATGCTATGATGAAATGATTATGAAACATATTTGTTTTCCATATGTTGTACTATGATGGAATGTTTATAAAACCAATTTCTTTTAATAGGTTCTGATATGATTAAATTTTTATGATCTTGTGGCACTCATATGTATGATTTTCATTATGTAACTGGTGTGATCTATATCTCCCTCTAATACATTGAGTAAATATTGATATATCATGAGATAAAGAATACTAGAATGGGGAGTGAACCCAGTTTAGTAAGGAACTCTATCCATAATGATAATCTTTGGAGTGAACCTTGACTACTACGATGGTTTGGAGATTTAACCCATTCCACTATTATAATCTTGGAAATGATCCTTGAACTAATAAGAAAATTATTTTCTATGCTTATGTGTATGCCAAAAAACTATGCCTCATGTCAATGTTTTGTACTCATGGTTCACGTTCTTTGATTCAATTATGATTCAATTATTATGAACTACTAAGATTTATTCCATGACTCAAGTTTATGATCTATGATATAGAGGATATGGTTTTTAAATATTATTCTCATGTTCTCATACCCTTATTCTCACAATATATTGTTATCCACCTTGTTCACCATTACTGATCATATGATCTCACCCTTTATTAAGTTTCCTTTCCCCAGGCTATAATGAAATATATTATATATTATATGTCTAAGAAAGGTGCTAGTTTTTAATAACATATAGGGATATGATGTAGATCACTTATGAACCATTTATTTATGTGTCCAAGTTTCAAAATCCATTAAACCTAAACAATTATAGCATGGATCATTATGTTATGTAATGAATATTTGTCTATTAAGACGTGATATATATGTATGATAAATTTGGGTCTCTATATTTGGTATCAAAGCAAATTTTAGTTAACCTTTGTAAACTAGGATGAGAAAACTTTAGTGATAACCATAAGGATAATTATAAGTATTGGAAAATATCTTGGAATATTGGTGAAGGATAGAGTGAGTGGTTTCCAAGTAATTATATCCCTGTTTGGATACTACAAGTTGATGTGGATCTGTTACAAAGGTAAATAGGGGTAATAACTCTAAAAAAGGCACATTAGGATCGACTTGAGCTTTACCTGATACATGACAATGGGCCTTATTGCACACTTGGTTTGACACTCTTGGGGGATATGCTTTGTAAATTCACAAACACTTTATAAACCATCATGAATAATTTAAATAGATGATGACTATGAATAGCCAAGTATAAACCTAAGGTTTCATAGATTAAAAATAAGGTTCCATTATTTAGACATCATATAAATGTTTTTTCATGATCATATGGTTCCCCTAATATGGTTAGTTTTTCTTACACTAGTTTTTTGGTTTTAGTCAATGGATGAAACCTGAAGGAAGCATGTTAATGCTGAGTGTGATGGAAAATGAAATGATTTTCCTCATGATAAGACACAAATTATGGGAGAAGGAATAAAAAATATCATTGCTATACTCACACAAGTTTCTCAATCTATGAATCATGCTGATCTTACAAATGATAAAAGTAGGGAACAACATTCCGTTGAGTCCTTCACGAGGAAATGTCCACATTATTTTAGTGGTTTCACTAATCTGTTAGTTGCTGAGCAATGGATCAATATCACCGAAATGATATTTTTCATTCTATAGTGTTTAGAACATAAATAAGTCATTTTGGATATCTATCATTTGGAAGGAAAAATATATCAATAGTGGAATCTCATCAATAATAGAAGGGAACATGATGAAATTGACTCCATGGATTGAGATGAGTTTAAAGATTATTTTTCAATAAATAATTCCCTCATATTCTTGATACAAAAATAAATAAGGAATTACTTATTCTAAAGAATAGGTATGATGAATCTATTGGTACATATAAGGAAAATTTCACAAGACTTGTGAAGTACACTTCTGGCATTATCATCCAACCTAAAAGTAAGGTTGACCGATTATTAAGTGGATTAAAACCAATTAACCTAAGAGATTTAGCCACAAGGGACTTTGGTAGTTATGAATAAAACATTTGATGTGCTCTCAAGGTGGAAATGGAGATCATAGTAACCCATTAATCTCATGTTTTTGATAAGAAAAGTAATACAGAGTTTAAAGGAAACTCTAAAAACCATGGAGAGAAGAAGATGATACTTCATTCATGCTTTAAGTTTGGAAGGACACATGGAGGAAATTATATTAAGGGGACTGCAAAATTTTTTAAGTGTGTAAAAGGTGGTCATTAGGAAATAAAATGCCGAAGTGATGGGAATAAGTTAGCTAATGATGCAAATAGATAGAAAACTCCACAGAATGCACCACCCACACTCCAGTGTTTCAAATGCAAGGAGTATGAGAATTATGGTAATCAATGACCAAATCCAAAGTTTAATGATGATGATTGATGTTAGTAACCTCTTAAGAAGAGAGACAAAGTCAGATCTCATGTGATCACTATTTCTAATGAGGGGTTAAATAACGACATGTTGAAAGGTACACTTACCATCCACTCTAGAACTGCTAATGTATTATTTGACTCTAGATCTATCCATTCTTTCATACCCGAATAATTTTTTAAGGGTATAAATATTCCACCCAAATGATTAGATATATAATTAGCATTGAAAACCCATAATGGTATAATGATCACATCTCAAGTATTTGATTCCTCTCTGATTGAGGTTTGTGAGAATATGATTTCTGAAAATCATGTCATTCTTCCTATGGTTGAATTTACTGTTATCTTAGGAATGGATTGAATTTATCTATATAAATACCACATTAATTTCTAAGGAAGGTAAGTCACATTTGATATTACCAACCAACCTATGATCTTCTATCAGTCAGATGATAAATATGAACTTCTGATGGAAATCACATCCATTGTATGGGTTATGATTACTATTAAAGAGGGATGTTTATCTCATATAGTTGGGGAGAAAATCAACATAGATGATGTGAATATTGTGTGAGAGTTTTATAATGTATTTATAGAATAGTTTCTTATCCTTCCACTAAAATGTGAAGTTGTTTTCTCAATATAAATCATACCTGGTGCCACACATATTTTAAAGTATCCCTATAGAATAAACCCGATTGAGTAGAAGGAATTGAAAAACAAACTCTAGGAGAAACTTGACAATGGATTCATTCATCCAAGTGTATCACCTTGGGGTGAACCTGTTCTTTTGTTAAAAATAAAGATGGATCAATGATATTATACAATGATTATAGAGAGATAAACAAGATCATGATTAAGAAAAAATATCATCTACCCCACATTGATGATCTATTTGATCAACTGCATAGAGCTCAATACTTTTTCAAGATTGAACTTCATTATGGATGTCATCAATTAAGGATCAAGAAGGAGGATATACCCAAGATAATATTTTGTATAAATTATAGACACTATGAATATATAGTGATTCTATTTAGTCATACTATTTTCCCACCATCTTCATAGATTTAATGAATAAATTCTTTAGATATTACCCTAATCGGTTTGTGGGTAGTCTTTATAGAAGATATTATTATCTTTTAAAAGATAAAGGAAGAACATAAAGTTTACTTGAGAATTTTACTAAAAACCTAAGGAAGGATAAAATATATGAAAAAATTATAAATTGTTAATTTTTACTACAAAAGGTTTCATTTTTGGGTTATATAATCTCAAGAGAGGGTATATAAATAGATCCATCAAATATGGTGGCTATTGAATGTTGGCCTAGACTAATCATGGTGACTAATATACCTAGTTTTCTTGGTTTAGATGGATATTATTGATGGTTTGTAGTGATTTTCTCATGAATATCTAATCCACTCACCAAGTTAACTCAGAATGAATCTAAGTTCCTATGGAAAAATGAGTGTGAGGAAAATTTCAAGGAACTAAAGAGAAGATTACTCATCGTACCTATTCTTACATTACCCTACAATGGATAAGGGTTTTTAATCTATATAGATACATATAATAAGTGATTAGGATGTATTATTATGTAGAATGAAATAGTTATAACTTATGCCTCATGAAAATTGAAGGTTCATGATAAAAATTACCCAAATCATGATTTAAAGTTAGATACAAATTTTTTTCATTAAATATATAGAGGAATTATCTTTATGAAGAAAAGTGTGATATATATACCAATCACAAAAGTTTAAAGTATATATTCATACATAAGGAGTTGAATACACATAAGAGAAAATGGTTAAAGATGATTAAAGATTATGATTGCTCAATACATTATCACCCTAGGAAAGAGAACATGGTGGTCAGTGCTTTGAGTCAAAAGGATCATGCTATCTTATCCATGATGAGGATAAAAAAAGATTAAATATTTTTGGATTTACAAAGGATAGATATGAAATTCCTGAAGGAAGGGGAGAAATATCATCTTTCTCAATTGGATATTCAACTATCTATCCAAGTAAAGATTAAAGAGGCATAGAAGGAAGATGTATAGCCACAAAATAAGGTTGGAAATGTTCCATAGTTTAACCATAATTATGATGGAATGATAAGGTTCAGGAATCGTGTATGTGTTCCGTCTATACTATATTTTAAGAAGGATTTGTACAAAGAAACTCATAGCTCTTAATTCTCTATTCATTCGGGAAGCATGAAGATATATAAATATTTGAAAGAGTATTTCTAGTGGGATGGAATGAAGAGTGATATAACAAAGTTTATATATCGGTGATTGGTAAGTCAGTAAGTTAAGGTTGAGAGAAAAAAGTATAAGGGGATTTTACATCTATTAACCATACCATAATGGAAGTGGAAAAACATCACTATGGATTTTTTCATCAAACTCCCCAAAATGTCTAAAGGGCATAATGATATACGGGCTGTAGTCGATTGCCTTATAAAGATAACACAATTCATCTATATCTAATAATATTTCTTTATGGAACATATTAATAGGATATACATTAAGTAAGTGGTAAGGTTTCATGGAGTACCACATTCAATTGTATCTAATTAGGATTTGAGTTTTACCTCGAAGTTCTAGAAAAGACTTCAGGAAGATCTTGATATGGAGTTGAGTTTCAACACTGTGTATCATCCTTAGAAAGATGGCCAATCTAAGAGAAAAATTAAAACCCTAGAGGATATATTAAGATCTTGTTCTTTACATTTTAAATGTTTTTGGGATAAACACCTTTCTTTAGTTTATTTTTCATACAATAATAGCTTTCACTCAAGCATTCAAATGGATCCTTATGAATACCTCTATAGAAAGAAGTGTAAATATCCAATGTGATAGAATGAGGTTAGAGAAAGAAATCTATTGGGACCTGAGATAGCTGAATAAATGAAAGATAATGTTAGATCTATTAAACAAAAAATAAGGGAAGGACAAATTCAATAGAAAATTTATGCTGATAATCATCAGTGTGGTCTGGAATTTGAAGTTATTGATAAGGTGTTTCTAAGAATTTATCCATGGAAGAAGGTAATGAGATTTGGAAAGAAGTTAAAACTAAGCCCTAGGTATATTAGTCTCATTGAAATTCTTGATTGTATCAGGGTGGTATCCTATCGTTTGGCTATTCTACTAAACATCTCTCAAGTTCACAATGTGTTCCATGTATCTCTCTTGAGGAAGTGCATACCTTACCCTTCACATGTATTGAACTCATAGGTAATACTACTGGAAAAAGATATTTCTTATGAGGAACAATTAGTGGAGATTATGGATTGAATAGAGAAAGTTCTATGAAGCAAGACTAATCACCTGGTAAAAAATTTTGTGGTGAAACTACCAGTTTTAAGAATCTATGTTGGAACCTGAGGATGTAATGAGGTAGAAGTATCCTCAGTTGTTTGTACCAAAGTGATAGTATTTCGAGGGTGAAATTCATTTTAAGGGGGTTAGAATGTAAAACCCCTAGTTTTTATGAATTTATTTATTTTGAATAAATTAAATTTCTTTGATATCTTGCAGTACACACAACATTGAGTTTAGCTTGTGTTTTATACAACACTGAGTTTTAACGAACCGTGAAAAACTATTAACATTATTATTATTTAAACATGATTGTTATTACTTATCCATTAAACCTCACATCATGAATATAAATAAACATATTTTAATTATTAATTACATTTGTTTTATATAAATAAACACATTGATAAAAAGGTACTTAATTTTTGGTAAAGTCTTTATATGTTTCGAAAATACTATTTTCTAAAAAAATGTTTTTATTTATTTTTGTGAAAAATAATAAAATTAATTTTAAAAACTTTTATAATTTTTTTATAAAATAAAAATTATTTTTGAAATTATCATGTCAAAATTATCTTAGGGTTTTTTTTTGATTTTTCTAAAAATATTAATTTTTCAATGAATAATGAAAAATACTAGTTTTTATTAAAAATAACCTTTTCATTTAAAGAATTTATTAGTTTATTTTTTGTTTTAAAGTGGGTTTAAAATTAAAATTAGTTTAATTATATATATATTAATTCAATTTAGTTCATTGGATTAATTTTCATATTTATTTTGTATATAATTTTTTTAAACTTTTGAACATTTTCTCTTTAAAAAATCACTTTCTCATCATACCTACAAGATTAATTTTTAAATTAAAAATTTCTAATTATGTGAGTTGAATTTAGAAAAATGGATTCCATATTTTTAATCATAATAATTTATATTATATAATAAGGTAAAATTAATTTTTTTCCACAATGAATAGTAACAATAGTAAAAATTATTTACCTTAGTTAAGGTAAAAATGGGTTTACCAGGGGTTAAACTAAAAATATAAGAGTTAAAATTGACCAAAAAATTACCCAGCACCCATTTTATATCCATTTTAGACCTTATCATGTCTAATTATTTATAATGGTTTATTTTGGAGCCTTTTGGTATGTGAAAAACACGGGTACACCTTTTTCTTTTCCAAAACTACAAGTGTGCCACTCACCTCACTTATAAAAGGCCATCCATCCTCACCCCCTTCACAATTACAAAACCATTTTGTTAAGAAAATAACTAAAAAAATATCTTCCTTAAATCCCTACCCACATCCTAGATTACTTGGTGAGATTAAAAATCCAATCTAGGAAGGATTTAGTTTAAACCTAAAGAGGTTGTCTGAAGAAGAGGTAAAGTTTTTAACTATAAGTTTCTATTTTAATTCTTCTAAATAATTAAAATATTATTTTTATATAAAAACAACAATATATACCATATATTTATATGTTATTATTTTAATTTCATAACCTATATTCATCCCCACCACTATCAAATGGGATATGAAATCACCATTCGTGTGTATGATGGACTACTGGCTCACGAACCGATGCTATTTGTTTTCTATAACCACCTCTAATAGATGGATATAATTATAGATTAAATGTTTATATATGATATATATGATATTATTATACTTTTTAATTATTATATCACATATACCTTCTTAGTTTTCATTCTGTGGGAATATAATAACGTCGCTCGTGTGTACAACAGACTACCGCCTCATGAAGCGATATGATTCATTCATGATTTATATGGAAGGTAACAAGAATAGTTTTAATTAAAATATGTGATATATATTACATAAAAATTATTATTTAATGTTAATATATTATTTACCTTTATTTATTTTAATTCTTCAAGAAAATGGAAATAACATTCATGTGTACGTATGACCTACTACCTCCATGAATGGTGTATTTCATTTTATATCTATAAATTATATAGATTACTATAAATAAATATATATTTAATATATATGATATTTTTATCATTATTAAAATTCTATACATGATGGAACTATGATAAAAGTAATAAGACCAAAAATAACAAATCAAAACATACATGCAAAACAAAGAAACTACTACCTAAAATATGACTTTGACATGGAATTTTTAATAAATAGGTAATAAAAGATCATAAGTAAATAATATATGGTATGATATATATAATTATGGTTATTTAATAGATTCATAATAAACTTATATTTATTATATTGGAGTTTTGAATGTGTATGAAGTAAGTCGAGACTTAAAGTAAGAGGGTTTTGTCTCAATTTGTCTTCTTTGGGACATATGTTATGTTATGAACCTATCTTATTTTATAAGGTGTATATATAGACCCTTTGACATGTAATATAATGAATTTTTTTTATTCTCATTATATTATAAGTTTTATTTAATGTTATTTTTTCACAGGAGATTATTATTCAATGTTACCAAAGTGGTAATGATTTTATGATACAATATCATCTTTTATTGGGATTGTTTATGATTATGATTCCAATGATGAAATATTATGATATATCTCTCAATAAACTCATTAATTTTATTCTCTTATGTTTATGTAATTATGATACACATTTTCCCTTAATTTTCCTCTTTATGTACTCAAGAGTTTAAAATAATGTTTTAAAAAAAATCATCTTTATTTCTCTCTTTGGTTGAAAACCCATTTTCTTCAAAAACTACATTTTTTAAAAATGTTTTTAACATTATAAAAATGATTTATTAAATAATTTTTTACCTATTCTGAAATTTTTACAATTTTTTTTGAAATGAATCTTCATGTTGTTTTCCAAACAAGGTTCATTTGTCTTTCACCAAAAATGCAAAAGGAATATTTGTTTTAACATGTATGACATGAATGGAATTTACCAAAGTCATGACTATTATTTTATTTGAAGATTACTTTATAATTTTCATGGTTATTTTCAAAGAAAATTATTTCCATAATATTTTATGAATTTTTAATTTTAAAAAGGAAATTTTCAAAGAAAGGATATTTTCCTCAAGAAACGGTCCAATTATTTTTATTTCAAAATCATTTTTAATCTAAGATGAAATAATTTTATGTAATTATACTTTACTAGGGATATGATCCAAGGATATCGTTATTATTATTTCTCTAAATAGTTTATTTTATGATGAAAAGATGTTTATGAAACCTATTTCTCTTCCATAGGTTATACCATGATAAAATGATTATGAAACCTGTTTATTTTTCCACAAGTTATGCTATGATGAAATGATGAAATAATTATGAAAACCATTTATTTTCTATAGGTTATGCTATGATGAAATGTTTATGGAACCAATTTATTTTCATAGGTTCTTATTTTATGAATGTTTTATGATCTTATGGAACATTTATGTATGATTTTAATTATATGATGGGTGTAACCTATATCTCATTACAATACATTATGTAAAAATTGATATCTCATGAGATAAATAGGAATGGAATGGAGAGTGAACCCAGTTTAGTAAGAGACTCTTTCCACTATGATAGTCTTAGGAATGAACCTTGACTATTACTATGATTTGGGAAGTGAACCCATTCCACTATAATAGTATTGTAAATTATATTTGAACTACTAAGTAAGTGATTTTATATGCTTATGTGCATGCCACAAATCTATGAATTATTAAAATGTTATGTTCTAATGGTTCATGTTCTTTGATTTCATTATGATTCATGTCTTATGAATTACAATGATTTATTCCATGACTCAGGTTTATGATCTATGATATGCAAGGTATGGTTTTCATATATCATTCTCATGTTCTCATACCCTTATTCTCATGATATATTTATATCTCCCTTATTTACCCTTACTGATCATATGAACTCACCCTTTATTATATTTCCTTTACCTAGGTTATGATGAAAGGTATTATGTATAATATATCTAATAAGGGTTCTAGTTATAAAAAAAATAGTGGGATATGATGTATCTCACTTATAAACCAATTATTTATGTGTATATATTTCAAAAGTCACTAGAACTAAATGATTCTGGAATTAATTGTTATGTTATGTAATGAATATTCATCTATTAAGATGTAATATCTATGTATAAGAAGTTTGGGTCTCTACAATACCACTACATGTTCATGAAATTTGATGGATGTTGTGTAGATTGGTATTTGGGAGTGGTGAAAAATATACTAGTTGGTACATTTGAGTTAGTGGAAGTCTCAACTATACAAAGAAGTAAATGTATTCCTGAATGCAAATGTCAAAGGTTAGTGTTACCTATTTAACTAGTAATAAACCTCAATAAAAGGAAGTGGGAATAATTGTTGATTTTAGGATGTATATTAATATGAAGCACTATTTTTTACTAAATTATGGAAATTATAATGTTGGTTTTCTAATCTATAGTGTTTGTAAATATTGTACTTTTTGTAATACAAAATATTTGGTAGTGCTCTCCCATGGATGCAGGACAAAATTATGAACCACATAAAACTTATGTCTTTTTATTTACTATCATTTATATGCCTATGTGTGTTTGACTAATATTTTAGAGTGGTGATTAGGGTACTATATGACTTACTAATTTCGGTGCCTAAAACAGAGAGGGAAGATTCAGTAGTTTGAACTTTCACTACGTTGAACTACCAGTGGATACAAATTTTTAGTGAACTCAAGGTTGAACTGTATGAAAATTTTATTAATATTTTCTTATGACACCATATTATTTATTAATACTATTGGATATGATTGTTTCTATTTAGGATGAGTAATGAGTTTTTTATGATGTTTTAGTGTCTTTTTTTGAGATTTGTTTAGGTATTGTGTTGAAAAAAATCAATTTTAATGGAATAAGGTAAATTATAAAGGTAATAAATGGGTTTTCCAAAGTGATTTTAAATGAGTTAAAGGTTATGGATTTCTATATGTTTCTAATGAGGGTTTTACAAAATAGAAAAGTGATTTTAAGTGGAGTTTGAAATTAATAAATATAACTTATTAGTTAAATTGAAATGAACTTAATATTTGGATTTTCAAAATGATTTCAAAAAGAGAATTATAAAATTTTGAGTCGGATTTCAATTAGAATTTTAAGATTTTGAATCAATTGTGGTTTATTTTGAATTTCAAAGGGTGAAATGATTTTGAATATTGAGTGGTTTGACTTAGGTTTTTTTAAGAAAAAAATAGTTTAAAATGGAGAAAGTTTAATTTTAAAAATTTTAAAGGAATATTTTAAAGAGGGTTATAATGAATTTTAACTAATGGAAATTTTATTGATTTTAAATATTAACTTAAGGATTTATAACATTTTTTTAAATATATCTCATAGTTTTGGAAAAATTTTAAAATAATACTTTTATTTGGTTTGATATTTTGACTCTTTGAGTGGTGGTTATGATCCGTTTCTTTGGGTTTTACTTTTCTACCTGTGGTTTTTTAGTTAGAAGGAGTTTTATTTTGGGTGTAACTTTATTTTAAGTTTAATGTTACTAAATTAAATTGGTTTTCCACCTAGATTATTTCTAATATACTAGAGGAAGTTCATTCTTAGGGATGTTTCCAAATTCAATTTTCTCATGGTTAGAGAAATGAGATCCCTTCAATTAAAGGTCTTTCAAAAACTTTAATGGAGAGGTAAATCTGAACCCTTTTTAGTAGTAGGGCCTTACGCAAGATTCCCTGGTTAGTTTATAGTTTTGTTTCATTAAGTGAATTATTTTTTCAAATCAGTGATTAAATATTTGTAGTGTTTTTAATTTGTGGAAGATTCCTTTACTCATACCTTAGTTCAATAATATTCTCATATGACCTAGCTCCATTTGAAGATGTGATTAATGGGTCCATGGTAGTGAGTTTGATTTCTAGGGGACAACCCAAGTGGGTGGTGACCCAACTCCTTATGAATTTGGTGAAGGTATTATATTCAATGAAGATAAATTCTTGTACATTCCTAGCGTGATTAGATTAGGTAATCTAAAGTTATCTCCTTATATATTTAGAAATCTTATCATTACAGGGGATAGTTGTGTTATTTGAAAGTAGTTTATTTTGGATTGCTATGGTCTGGGTTGGGTAGGTAGTATAAGGGAGGCCACTTGAGGTGTTTATATTCCTTCTTTTCTTTTCTTATTTTTATTTTCTTCTCCTCTTTTATTTCTCAATTTATTGATTATATTTTTCTTATACTCTTTACTGTGTTATTGTTTAGATATCTAGATGTCTGGTTTAATGAAATTAGGGATGTACTATTGGTTGAGTGTTTTGACAAATATTATTTGATTCAGAGTGTTGTTGTGGTTATAATGATTCCCTTGGATTTTTCTTTGGTATTTTCAACCTTTCATGTTAGTGGAATCCTTATAGCGGGGAGACCAAGTTTCATTCTCAGATCACCTTTTTTAATAATCCCCAAAAGTTCCTATGCTTATGTTGTGGTCATAGATGATGATTTAATAATTTATGGATATATATGAATTTAGAGATGTGATCTAATTAGGTAAGTCTTATTTTATATCTATCTATGAATTAGGACTTAGGGACATCTTTGATTTTAGAGATGTATCTTGATCAGGTCATGTTCATTTTTAGATTCAATTCAAAGATTGTCCCTTTCACTAAATCAATAAATTTTTGGTGGTATAAAGTGTTATAGAGGGTATATTATCACACTCAACCATTATTTTTACTTATTATTTTGTTTATTTAGTGGTTGTTGATCTGGTCTTTTAGTTCCAGGTGTTTCAAGTTTATTTTTTTTTCTTTTGGTTATTTTTTCCTTTTTATTGCTTGTTTAGTGTGCATGATTTAGGGAAAACCATGTAGATATTCTTAAGTAAGGTCATTTTTATTTTATTTTTGTTCCTTCATGGTTTTTCCATATAGGTAGTTCATGTTTAGGTCCAAACTACATGAATATTATGATAGACATTGTGAGAAATTTTCTATATAAGGGTATTGGTGCATGACTTGCACATGATTAGTGGAAACCATGAGACAATAATACAAATGTTTTCAATTTTTAATAGACTAGTTTTACATGGTTGGTGCATAGTTTTTAAAACCATGTGACCATATCATGCAACTTACCAGGTGTGTCTAATGAGGGGCACATGGTTGATGCATAGTTTGGTAAATCATGCAGTCAAACCATGCACCTTTCCTAGATTTTAATTTTTTTGAAAACTTTATTTTACACATCCTCAAATTAAATCCTCATAAGACATTCTCCTCTAAAACTCACTTGATAAATCCATGGGGATCCTTAGATGTTCCACCCCTTCCCTCCTCCATGTATTCTATGCCATCTATTTTGATTTCGAATAGATTTATTGAGGTTTTAGTGTGATTCCATCTAGGTCATACATATGTTTAATTTTGATATTGGTTTATCTCTTTTGAGGTTTGATAGTAAGAGGTTTAAAATTTGAATTTTTGGGTAAAACTAGTTAGGAACACAGTTTAGGCACATGGTTAGTGGTAACCATGCAGTAACTGTGTGATATGAATCTATCAGTTATAGTAGAAATTTGTAAAATTTTAGCATGGTTTTTAAAACCATGTGACTATTCCCAAGAAACTGTGTGAATTGGTTTTTAAGGGATAGTGGTTGGAACACGGTTAACACAAAGTTTTTCGAACCATGTAACCCAATCTAAGCTTCTTAAAATAGAAAATTACCTTGAATCCCTTGGTCTTTTTTAACTATTATCTTATTCTAATCCCTCATCAGTTCAAACTATCCCCTCCATGAAGCTCTATAGGACTCTCCCCCCGATTCCTTAGTGATCCTTAATCTATTTGGGTAGATATCACCAAGGTATTTTCATATTTACTCTTAGTTTCTTATCATTTCTATAAATATTATCTTGGTCTCTCTTAACCTTATCTTACTGGAACCATTATGGGATATTATTATCAAATCTAGAGGATTTTATAGAGAATTTATAGAATTTATCTTAGATATATCCTTGTGGGGACTCGATCTATTCATTTCCCATCATTGGTTTTTATGTAGATAACATTTTCATTGATTTTTTGGTAGGTGTCTCTATATTATGGTCTATACCATGGAGATCCCTGTGTTCTTATAAGACCCTTTAGTTTTTGATTTAGGAAACTAGATTTTATGTACATGGTGTGTTTGATAAAATTTCACAAAGATGGGTTTGAATTAGAAATGATTTTTTAATCATGGAAGTGGTGTGGTATTTCTATAAAAAAATGTTTTATGAAGTATGGGAATGGTTTTCTTGAAATGTAATGATATTATATAGCACATTCAGAGAAATTTTGGTACGAGGGAAAACTAAATGTAGATGAGACTTAGTGGATTAAGATATCTCTAGGGGAGGCTCCAATGATTTCATATTTGGTAATGGGTAGCCTTTACAGGTAACCGAGGTTCCCAGAATTTAGGATTCACTTATGTTGGGTAGTGTTCCTTTGAGATGTCTTAGTTTTGTAGACCATTATGTCATAGATTTACCTTTTTATTTATTTGAGGATATATTATGTGCATGATTATTGATATGCTTATTTTACCACTTGATATGGATATTGATGCTTAAAACTTGTTTTATTCAACTTCTTATGAATCATGGATATATATTATGTCATATTTCTTTGTTTATTTGAATACGACATGTTTTTTAAAATAAAACCAAAAGATGATATTATGTAGGAAAATTATTTATTATGTAATTTTTTATAAATATATTTTATACAATAACTAATGGATGCATGTAGATAAAAATTGTATTGATTATTGGTGGTATCCTACTGAGATTTAGTTTTCACACCCTAATTTTTTCCTTTGGGTGTTTATAGCCTTGTTTTTTCATAATACAAATAAAAGGAAGAGCTTCATGTAGTGGATGACTCTCCTAAATCGTGTTACCTTCCAGTGGGTTGAGATAATGGTGACATATGGTAATGAGGTGATGAACCCATGAGTTTCTTCAAGTTCCATGATAATGGTCTTCATTTTTTTTAATCTAGACCTTATTATCTAGTTATTGGATGTTACATTTTTGGTTTTGTCATTTTGATATATGATATATTATAGATATCTATTATGATACTCAATTTTCTTCTATATCATTATATATCTATTGAGAGTAAAATCATTCACACGTTTCTTTGTATGTTTCCCTGGTGCTTGTTTCCAGCCCGTGACGATTAGGAATATGCTTCGGGCCTTGTGGAAGGCCAATTTAGGTGACATTATAGGCTAACCCAGGTTGGTCTATTACAAATTGGTATCAAAGGGTCATGTTAGCATTAAATCCTACACTCATGATTGAATATAAACTTCTTCTATCTAGGGGTTATTGATAGACTAGGGATAGGATTTTCAGAATGTGAGTGGTAGTGTGTTTAGATAGCTCACTTTCATAACAAACCTTGAGTTACCATGAGAATTTAGAGTTTTTCTAGAATCCTAGTTTTTATTTTTATCATTTTAAGGCTTCTATTTTATAAATTCAATGTATGATAAAGAAATCAAATTCTATTCTAAATGGTTTTTATAATTTTATTCCATAGATTATGGGTCCTAAAAGAAGATCATCCTTGAATACTATAGAGAAAGCTATGGATAAATACCCATAGATTAATCCTCTATTTGACTCAGTGTTGGTGGAAACTATAGTTCGAACAATCTAGTCCATGAGCCAAGTTGATAATATTGAACCAAAATGGAAGGTATACCATGATTCAAAATTCACTAATAAGCATCCACAAATCTTTCATGGAAAAAAGGGATCCTAGTAATTATAATAATGGATTGAGTGTATTGAGATCATTTTCCACTTCTATAAAACTCTGGAAGAATCCAAGGTCAGTTTCACCACTTATATGCTTGATGGTCTGGGAAGGAAGTGGTGGGAATCTATTGTGCAATCCAAGTTTCATGAATATATTACCTAGAATAATTTAAAGAAATCATTTAATAAATAGTTCCATCCCAAGACACTGATATCAATGAAGGTGTGGGAGTTTATTACTTTGGATTAGGGAGATTGTTCTATCGTGGAGTATGCTACTTGATTTTCAAGTTGGCGCACCTATCTTCAAAAATTGTTTCTAATGAATATATCAAGGCATGGTGGATTGATATGGTTTTGAGGCCTGATATTAAATCCATGTTGATTATTATATTCCTATCCACCTTTACGAAGGATGTGGACAAGGAAACTACAATTGAGGTGGACATAGCTGAGAAGATAGGGCTCTTTGGATCATTGGTAACAATGGGAGGCCGTCGAAGTTCATTTTCTAGAAGAGAAAGTGGGATGAAAAACACCAAGGTAGTGTCAGGTATGTGTATTATATTTAAGGGAAGTGTCATGTGGTCTATTACCAATGTGGGATAAATGGACACCTCAAACCTAATTGTAGGGAAACACCTTTGGTGTGTTACACATGTGGGAAATATGGTCATCTTCAACATTTCTGTGAGAGTTCATCATAGTTAGGTAGATATGGATCCACCTTTACTTATATCTCTTAGATTTTATGTAGTAAAAGGGGTGGAATCTCGACCTTATTCCAAGGGTGATGCTCAAGTAATGAAGAAAGGGAAGGATTAATCAAGACATTTATATGCAATAGAGTGTGCACCGGTGGAGTCATAGGTAGAACTAACTACCACGATTGGTGTGATGTTTATTTCATCTACCATGGTTATGGCCTTATTTTATATTGGTGAAAATAATTCCTCTATTTTATCTAAGATAATTGATTCATTGGGTTTGCGTTCAAAGCTTATTCCTTTCATAATGGCTCTTTCCACTCCTTTGGGAAAAAAGTCAGAGTAGGGTTTCAGATGTCCCAAATTTCAGGTGACAATCATTGATCACCACACCATATAGGATTTTTTATTTCTTTATCTTTACATATTTGATCTTATCATTAATTTGGATTAGATTATCAACTATAAATACCAAATCAATTGCTACCATCATCAGGTATAATTCATTTCTTTCAATGGAGTCACTCATGCATTTCAAGGTGAGTGGGATCCTAGATAGGGGAGATAAGGTCCTTTTTACCCTAGTGATGAGATGATCTCATGCCATTTGTTAGTGATGTTTCTTGATGTTGTTGATTCATGTCTTAGTGGCCCTCTTCCAATGGTGGTGAGTGAGTATCCTGATGTTTTTCCATACGATTTCTTTAGATTTTCCCCTTATAAGGAAGTTGAGTTTTATATAGACTTTATTTTGTTTATGAGGAACATTTTCTTACCATAATATAATATATAACTAATTTAATTGAAATAATTAAAGGTTTAGCTTGATTATCTTGTGGCTAAGGTATTTATTTGTCCTAGTGTTTCACCTTATGCTTCGCCATTACTCTTTGTAAATAAGGTGGATGAGAGACACTAAATTTTTATAGATTATTGAAAACTAAATACGGTTATAGTTAATAACTAATATCCCTTTCCTAATAATTATGAAATTTTACTAGCTTAAGGGAGCCCAATGGTTTTCAAAAATTGATCTGATATTGGGGTATCATCAGCTAAGGGTCTGAGAATAAGGCATTCATAAGAAGTCATTCAAGAGTAGGTATGAGAATTATGAGTATTTGGTCATTCCATAAAACCTTACTAATTATCCTATAGTGTTTATATATTTAATGAATTGAATCTTCCATAGGTTCTTGGATTCCTTCATGGTTATTTTTATGGATGATATCCTTGTTTATTCTATATTGAAATAGGAACATGTTGAGCATTTTAATATCATTCTTGGAATCTTGAAAGAACATTATCTATATGGAATGTTATGATAATTTAAGTTCTAGATTCAATAGGTGAAATTTCTAGTCCACATTATTTCTAAAAATAGTGTCTCAATGGATCCTGAGAAGATTTAGGCGATGATGTATTGATAGAATCCTAGAAATGTGTTTGAGATCCAAGGTTTCTTGGGATAATATGGTTATTACATGTGATTTGTTCTGGACTTATCCAAGCTTGTATATTTGATGATAGAGTTAACCCATAAGGGTTTATAGTTTGTTTGTAATGATCAGTTCTAGAGATACTTTGAGGAGTTTAAAGTGATATTGACTTCATCTCTAGTTTCGATCCTTTGTGAGCTAGTTTTGGGCTATGATGTCTACTACAATGATTTATGTATGGGTTTGGGTTTTGTTTTGATGTAGGGGAGACAAGTAGTAGCTTATGTATCTCATAAATTACACCATTATGATAATAAATACTCCATTAATTATCTTGAGTTAGTGGTAGTGATGCACACTCTTAATACTTGGTATCACTAACTCTTCAGGGAGAAATTTATAGTGTATTCAGACCACAAGTGTCTAAATTATATCTTAACTTAGAGGTATATTAACTTGATACAAATAATTTGTGTTGATTACCTTCAAAACTTTGTTTTTTATATTCATACAATTCCTAAAAAAGAAATGTGGTTATAGACACTTTGAGCAGAAAATTTTCGACTCAGGCAGTAAAAGAATTTGTGAAAGAGTGGTACTTGATGGTATTGTTTTTTGAGAGGCACTTGGATGAAGAGAGAGTTGTAAGATAGGAATTCCTAGCTTTTTCTTGTCTTGGATCATATATATATGATCATATTTGACTTAGATAGGCTAAGTATGTAGAGTTTCAGTAATTTAGTAGGAATATTTATTATGGGGAGACCTTGGGTGAGTGGTCTTGATCTCTCGATGGGGTTTTGTGCTTTTGATCCAGAAGGGTTTTAATGATAGACTTTAGATAGGAATTATTAAATTATGGACACTAATATATTTTATTTATGCACCCTAGAGCTACCAAGGTGTTTTATAACCTAAAATTTCATTACTGGTGGTTGGGAATGAGGCATTTGATTGTGGATTTTGTGTCTCAATGCCTTATATGTCAAAGAATTAATACAAAGTGTCATATTCATGCTGGTTTACTAAAAACCTTTCATATTGTAGTATTTAAATGGTATAATATAGCCATGGACTTCGTGATTGGGCTACATCAGACTCCCATCGGTAAGGATGCAATATGGGTGTTTATTGATCAACTCATGATATTAGTGCACTTCCTACCTATTAAGGAGTCAATAAAGGTTAAAAACCTTGAGAACTTGTATATTTGGGATATTTTCAGGTACCATGGTGTTCTATTAGATATCATTTTAGATAGGGACCCTCACTTAACATATCAATTTTGGATTAAATTATAGGTAGTGATGAGTTCTCAATTGAAGTTGAGAATGACTTATCATCCCCATATGGATGTCCAATCTAATAAATCCATCTAGATTCTTGAAGAAATCATTTGTATATGTGTGTATGAATTCATTATATCTTATAAGAAATATCTTCCCTTAGTGATTTTTCCCTATTAAAATAGTTATTAGGTTTCGATTAGGAATGAACCATTTGAGGCATTATATGGGAGGCCTTGCAGATCACCTCATTATTTAGAAGAGGTAGGATAATGGTACTTGGTTGGATCTATTATCATTAAATAGACACTAAATATCATGAAATTTATTAAGAGATGATTATAGATAACTCATAGTCTTCAGAAATCATATTTCTATCGACATTGTTATACATTTGAATTTTAGGTAGGTGATTGAGTTTTCCTCAGATTTTAACTTTGTTTGGGACATAGACACTTGGAGAAGCATGATAAGTTAACACCTCATTATTTCATCCCATTTGTGATTTTAGAGAGACTCATGAAGGTTTTTTATCAACTAAACTTTCCTTCTCATTTGACTACTATCCATGATGCGTTCCATGTTTCCCAACTAAAGAAGTATTATCCAGATGTGTACCATGTGATCGAGTGATAAGATGTTGAAATTGAACCTAAAACCTCATTGATTGAAAAGAAAATTTAGATAATATAATGAAAAGATAATATTATACATGGCAAGGTGATCCCATTGGTTTGTGTGAGATGGAAGTGTAGTAGGGACAACCACGAGACATGGGTGTTGGGCCTTGATGATACAAAAATGACCTTATCTATTTTTGGGTTTGTGAACCTGATCCTTTATTGAGACAAAAAGATTCATTATGGTTATAATTGTGATTCCCTCCAGGTCACATGTTTGTTTAATTTTGATCTTGGTTTATCTATTTTGAGGTTTGAGAGGATTTTGGGAGTTAGAGGTTGAAAATTTGGAGTTTTGGAGAAAAAATATAGGAACATGGTTTAGGCACATGATTAGTGGTAACCATGTGACATGGATTTATCGATTATAGTGGTTATTTTCCCATTTTGGTCATGTTTTTTCAAACTATGTAGTTATTCCTATAAAATTGTTTGAATTGGTTTTCAATGGATAGTGGCTACCATACAGTTGGTGCACAGTTTGTCTAACCATGAGACCCAATTCAAACTTCTTAAAAATAAAAATCACCCCAACACCATTAGTCATTTTTAACTATAATATCCCCATAATCTCTCATTAGCTTGAACTATCCCCTCCATGATGATCTAAAGGGCTCTCTACTGGAACTACTACAAAAACGGCCTATATCAGCGCTCAAAACGGGCTTTAACAGTGCTAAAAAAGCACTGTAAAGCTCAGTGCTAATATAGGGGGGTCCCTTTTATCAGTGCTCTAAAAAGCGCTGATAAAGGCCCCTTTTATTAGTGCTAAAAAAGCACTGATAAAATATCCCTTTATCAGCACTTTTTAGCGCTGATAAAATGGACCTTTATGAGCACTTTTAAAAAGCACTGATAAAAGTCAAAAAAATAAAAAAAAAATTAAAAAGAATTAAATAATGCGGGGAGAGATTTTATTGGCACTTGAACCCACCTTTATCAGCGCTAGGAGGTCTCCCACGCGCTTCCCTTTTTGCACATCCTCACACGCGCGCACCCCCTTCGCTTCCACCCGAACTCGAACCCGCGACCTCCCCCCTTTCACGGCTGCACCTTTACCACTAAGCCATTTTGTTTTGTTTTCTATTTAATGATATATTTATATATATATAGTTATATTTATTCATATATTGATATAGATTCATATTAATATAAATATATTTATTCATATATTAGTATATATATATTCATTCGTATATTAATATATTTTTATATATATATTTTTAGTTATAAATTTTTATACGTATATTTATTTTTTTATTAATATATACTTATAAGATTAGTTTTAAATACATTTATGAAAAAATATGTTTTTATGTGTGTTTATAAATAAATAAATAAATAAATACATACATATATATATATACAACACACATACACACAGACACACACACACACAGACACATATATATTTACGAATAAATACATATATATGTGTATTTGAAAATCCATAGAATGTTAAAATGACCATAACTTATAAGATTAGTTTTAAATACATTTATGAAAAAAATATGTTTTTTATGTGTTTTTATAAATAAATAAATTAATACATACATATATATATACAACACACACACACACACACACAAACACATATATATTTACGAATAAATACATATATATGTGTATTTGAAAAGCCATAGAATGTTAAAAAGACCATAACTTATAAGATTATAAATATATGAAAAAAATATGTTTTTTATGCATGTTTATAAATAAATAAATACATATATATATACAATACACAAACACACACACAGACACACACAAACACATACACATATATATTTACGAATAAATACATATATATGTGCATTTGAAAATCCATAGAATGTTAAAATGACCATAACTTATAATCAATAAGCCCATTTCAACTCCAAAACTAATAAAATCTAATAAAATGAAACAATATTCAATATGATATGTGGTACAAGATTAACAGACATCCAGATCAGAAGTTATACCTGTTTGAATGTTAGAAAATCGGGGTATCCCGACTAAAAACTTAGTTTTAGAGGACTTATGGGACCTTTTTGGGATAGAAGAATGTGAAAGAAGCTTTTCTTGTGTCACCAGTGTGTAGATCTCATCACAGGCTTCGATTTGATATGCTGTAGAGATCAAATAGACACCCGGATCAAAAGTTATGGCCATTTGAAGTTTGAGTTACATTTTCAACTTATTTTAGATCTTTTATTAATTGTTTTGATTTTTTGTGTCTTCAAATTATTATTAAATAATTTTTAATCGATAATAATTAGAAAATTATTAATTAATAATATTTTTTTTAATATTTTAAAGCCATTTTCACTAAATTTATAATATATTAAATGTAACAGTCTATTTATACGTATCTAAAACATATTTAAAAAATATATATTATATTTATATATGAATAAATATACTTATATAACAATAATTTATTTTTCATGATTTTTTTTGAAATATAAATTTTGGTAGCATTGATAAATACCCCCTTTATCAGTGCTACTAAAAGAAGTGCTGATAAAGGGGTCCCCTTTATCAGCGCTTTTTTCTAGCGCTGATAAAGGCCCCCTTTATCAGCGCTTTTTTTAGCGCTCATAAAGGGGAACCACTTCCCTTGCTCATTTTTGTAGTAGTGTGGATTACTTGGAGATCCTTGATTTCTTTGGGAGGATGTCATCAAGGTATGTTCAGATTTCATCTTAGTTTCTTCTTCTTTATCTAGATCTTCTCTTAATATCTATTCCCTTAATCTCATTAAAACCCTTATGGGATGTGATTTTAGTATCTAGAGATTTTTATTGGGAATTTATGGGGTTTCTCTTGGATCTATCTTATGGGGACTTGATCTATTCGTTTCCCATCACCGGTTTTGAAGGAGACATTGTTTTCATCAATTTTGAGATATGTTTATCTATCCTAAAAAATATCCCTTGAAGATACTTGTGTTCTTATGTGCTCCTTTGGTTTTTGATTTATAAATTGAATATTGAAATTTAAAATTATCTTTGGTTTTAATGGAAAGGGTTTTCAAAATTGGTTTTATTTGGGAACTTAATTTTATGCACATGGCGTGTTTGATAAAATTCCACAAAGATGGTTTTGAATTATAAATGGTTTTTAAAGAATGTAAGTGATGTTTAATTTATATAGAAAATGTTTTATGAAATATTGTCATTATTTTCTTGAAATTTAATGATGTTATATAATACACTGGGATACATTGGGGTACGGTGAAAAACTAAACATAGATGATCTCTAGTGGAGTGAGATATCACTAGGGGAGGTGACCACGATTCAATGATTACTAGTAGATAGCCTTTATGGGGAAGCAAGGTTCTTATACTTAAGGTTTCACTCATATCATCTAGTGTTTCTTTTAGATATCTTCATTGTGTACAATCTCATGTCATGGATTTAACTTTTTAGTGTGTTGAGGATATATTACGTGCATGATTGTTGATATGACCATTTCCTACTTGATAAGTATATTGATTCTTGAAACCTATTTTATTTAACTATTTATGCCTCATGGATATATGTTATTTCATATTGCTTTTTTTATTTGAATATTACACGTTTTTGAAAATAAAACCAAAGGAAGATCTTATATAAAAAATGATTTCTTCTGGAAATGTTTTAAAAATCCATTTTATACAAGAACTAAAAAATGCATGCAGATAGAAATTTTTATAGATTCTTAGTGGTATCCTATTATACTTTAGTGCTCACACCTTATTTTTTTTTACTTTGGGAATTTGTATCCTTGATTTCGTGAGATATAGGTAAAGGTAAGAGAATCATGTATTGGATGGCTCTTCTGGATCATGTTTCCTTCTAGTGGGTTGGGTTGGTGGTGATATTTGGTCATGAGGAGATGGATCCATGGGTTATTTCGTGTTCCATATTGATGGTCTTTAGTTTGTTTCATCCATACCTTGTTATCCAATTTTTATATGTGACCTTTGTGGTTTTGTTGTTCTAGAATATGATATATTTTGGATATATACTATGATATTATTCTTACTTCTATCTTATCATATTCATGATGAGGGTGAAATATTCCCCATGTTTCTTTATATGATACCCTAGTGCTTGTTTCCAGCCCATTCCATTCCAGAATGTGCTTCAGGCCTTGTGGTGGGCCAATTCAGGTGACATTATAGGTTGACCCGGGTTGGTCTATTAAATTTTAGCCCATTATATCTATCCTTTCCATTTTTATTGTTTTCCCTCTTATTTTATCTTCATTCGATCTTAAACGAAACCTAGATGTGAGGTTAGTCTTAAATCATTTTGTATTTGGTTCTTAAGGTGTGCAGATGGTTCTTTGGGTCCTCTTATTTCTATACTCAAAGGGTTTTCTTAATCCACACTTGGTTTTAGGTAGGTGGGATCTACGCATAACTCTTTACATTTAAAACCCTGATAAATTATATTTTATAACATTATTTTCCATTGTTTTAACACCCTTAGTATATATACTTATTAGTTTTTGATAAAATAAGTGATTTTATTTGGGTCTCATGGATGGAAGAATGGTTTCCCTTTTTAAGTGAGGCTTAAATCTATTTTAAAATGTCTATGCACTCTATGTATTTGATTAAATACGTGATTATTCTTTTAAATTTATTTTCAAAACCATTAGGGGTTCTTGGTTTTCTATAAACCAAGAAACATGATCTATCTACAAAAATAATGGGTGTTCTTGAATTAATTGAAAGTTGTTTATATGGTTCTTGAGTATTTATATTCTTACTTGGGTGTTTCTGTGATTTGATTTTAAAAAAAATTGGACTCTTAACTTGGGTTTTAAAATAGTGTTTGGTTTATGGTATAAATTGTGTTTATAATGGAAATTAAATTTCATTTTAGTTCTAAATAATTGTATTACATTTATTTTTAATAAAGTGAATTTCTTGATTTAAAATTTTAATTTTGTATGAAGGCCCAATTGTTTTTTTGTGAAAATAGAATTTCTAAAAAGGACGTGACTTGTGTGTTTATGTATTTGAACATTTCATGCTATTTATTTATGATTTATTTCACAACCTTCACTTAGTTGGTTATGGGAGCCTAATAACTTGGTTAGGAGAATATATATGGGACAAGGACCCCCACTATTAGATATTCTAGTAAAGTAGATGTGGCACCCCCATTGGACAATGAATTAGTTATAGATCCATTCCACTAATTGAGGGAACAACCCTAGTTAGTGATATATTAACTCTAGGTGACCCTAGCCTTTAGTCTCGCCAGGTTATTTCCCATGGTATTTTTTTAATTTCATCTCTATTATTTTTATTGCATATTATTATTATTATGTATTGTCTATTATTTACTGTTTCTTATTACTTTGAAAAACTTTTCTTTTATCTCTTAAAACTATTTTATATTATGTTTCTTATCTCTATTTACCATGGATGTTACTGATGGAGATTTAATTTTTATATATTTGGTTCACTACTTTAGTAATGTTTAAAAAATAATTTTTTATAAGCTTTTTAAAGTAAATTAATAAGAATCAGTTTTAAAGGAACTTGTTTATCTTCCTTGTTTTCAAAGGTATTTAAATTTTTCCTTCAAAAAGGGTGTTTATTAAATAAAATAGTTTGATTTAATTTGAAAAGGAAAGTATGGATTTTACTTATATGGATTGTTTTACTAAAATTCTAAGGTAGTATTATTTTCCTAAAATGTATTTCAAACTAGCTTGAAATGATTTCACTTTTAAAGGATCATGCATGAGGTGTGGATTTGGAATACTTACTAGTAATTTGTTTTCATGACTATATTAACATTTTATCCTTTTTATTATCTTCTAGAAGAGTTCGGTGTTATATAATTATTCCTCCTAGTTGGTCCTAGTTTAGGTTTGATGTTGAGGTTGGAGGGTGACCATGGGTCACATGGTGATTTTTAGTTCAATGTTTAGTATTTATTTTTCACTTTGATTTTGTGTATGTATTAGCCTTTCCAGCATTTTTCATCCTAATAAATTCTTCTAGATTTTATTTCTATTTTATGCCTTGGATTTTGTTTAGATGTTTGTGTTTACTTATTCCATGTTTGGTCTGGTTTATTTATAAATCTATATCTTTTATTTTGGAATAGTGGTCTAACCTATGGACGAGTCAGGTCAAAATTTTAGTAATAATTTGGTTTCATGTTTGATTATATTTATATGGGTAAAATCATTCCCATTGGTTTCATTTTATTCCTTTGTGTTTGTCACCATCTCGGGGCAATTTGGAACATGCATCAGGTATGTCATGGGCTAACTCAGGCACCCAGTTTAGGGGCATGACATTGGCCTTTTATATATGGTGATTGATGATAAAAGTGTTTGGTGTCTAGAAATCTTGTGAAATGAAAGAGAGTTTTAATAAATATTGAATTTTTGGGTGATGAGGACAAAAATCCAATTATAACCATGAAAATTACAAAATTCAGTGAATTTATCCTAGGAAAAAGGAAAACATAAAGAATGAAAATCAATAATTTAGTATTTTATGATGCTAGTAATCATGAACTTTAGTGTGATATGGGAAGGAACAAAAAATATTCTATAAATAAATGGAAAATATAAAAATATTATAGATCTAAATATGACAGTTCATCAGATACTAAGAGAAAATATTTTGAATATGATAGTGTTTTTGATTATTTGGATTCTTCCTCTAATGTTGGTTTTTTAAATAATGATAGACATAGAAAACTAATGATGCCATAAATGATATATAAACATCGACACATCAATATGAGGGATAAAAAATATTCATTATAAACAATCAAAATAACGATCCAAAAAATGTCAAATACTGATACTGGAAGCAATATTACAAGTGAAAAAAGATCCAACCATATTGATAGTTATTTTTAGTTGTCTAATATCAATATTGGAAACTTTTCCCAATCATAAACTGATAATAAACCTCATTTGGTCAAATAAAAATATGGATCATTAATTCACCTCAGAAATGATGTATCCACTAATGTCCTTGACCAAAAAGAGGGTTAAATTTTGAAAGAAAATGGTCTAAAATGAAGATATGGAATCAAAGCTATCAGTAGTTCTGATAAAAAATCTGATGTATTATTTGATAACCTAGGGTAATTCAGGATTTTCTTTATGTGTACTAAAAGGGAAATTAGGAAAAATATTATCCCTAAAAGGAGTTTGAGAAAGATTCTAAGTGAAAACTCAAAATATTATTTGAAGAGTATAAATAGAATCCAAATTAAAAGTGAAAACATCAAGACCCCAATAAGAAGTTTAAGTTAAATTCCTCAAAGAGGGAGAAAAAGTAAAATCATCTTGGTAAAATATGGATCCCAAAAAAGTGATAATAACACTCTTGTAAGATCAGTTCCCCAAAGAATCTCAAGTAGGATCCCTCCATGAATATAATCACATATATCAATTAAAAAAACCCCATAAGGGATGCTATAAGAAATGAAATCCAATGTCCCATTAGATATTCTCATAGAAGATTAAGAAAAATCTTAGGTAAAGAAGCTTTAAGAAAAATAAGTGAAACACTTGTATGGATTCCTTACAAAATTTATCATCATAACTATTCAAGGACTCCCAATCCTTCTCCTAGATTTCTAGGCATATATCACATGTACCATGATATCTATTTTGAAGATTTAGGTTAGATAATAAATAATCATTCAATTAAACCATTTAATTTTCTAGAGCATATAAAAGAAAAAATAGTTAAATTATTATATTTCTTAATAAAATTTTAATTAAAAATTGAAATGCTGTTGAGAGGAAAAAGTTGAGAAAATATTAACTAAATTGAAATATGATAACAAATATAAATGATTAAAGTATACATGTTGTACAAATAACATTTACTTTACCAATGATATTTTTTGAAAATCAGATCCTAGATTTAGAAATAAATGAATGATTAGTTTAAAAATATTATAATATTAAAAAGAAGTTATTATCTAATATTTTTGAATCTGCAACCATGTATGATTTTATAGCAATGAAACATCAAGATTATGATTTTTAATTTAAACTAAAATTTTACTTGTTTAAAGTTTGTAATAATAAATATTGAAACCCATCCATGGGTTTAAAAAAAATAAAATAGATGAGGGTCATCTTGAAGGTTTATATAATTTCAATTAATAAAAATTATAATAATAAAATGGTATAATGACATGAATAAAATAGAAAAAACTAAAAATAAAATATAACTTTAACATAAAAATTTAAATTCAAAAGGAATGCTTCTAAAAATCATGGGTTTTATTCCATGATGTTGATAACTAGAAAAAAAGAATATGATATCCCATCGTGTCCAATATAACCTCAAAACTAAAAAAGAAAACATAGAGAAAGGGAAAAAAGACCCGTCAATTAATTTTCTAGTACAGGGAATGATTATAAACCTATAACACCAATAATATATGAACCAATAGTTATAATATAGAATAAATCATTTATAATTGTCTTAATTATAGGAGGAATCATACAATATAAGAAACTAAAGTTAAAAATTTAATTTCAATAACACCACTAAAATTCAATAAGAATGCTTTGAAATATCATGAGTTTCATTCCATGAAGTTGATAACCTAAAAAGTAGAAGGTATGGTACTATTTCATTTTTCATAAACTAAAACTAAAAATGGAATTAATTCATGTTTTTATTTTGTATGTATAAATACCAAAATCTAGAAATAGTAAATAAAGAGAAAGTGAGAAACCTTAAGATGTTAACAATATGAAATATATCAATCTAGAAGAATATAGTGTCATAGAATATATCTAAATTAATTTTAATTAGTAGATATAGTTGAAATAATTGTAATGTTAGTCATTATATCTTGAATCTCACATATATTTGAAGTATATCATGGAACTGTAGTAAAAAACCTATATGATTAGTAGATTTTTTTGCAGTGTTGTTAGCCTTATAAGAAATCTATCTTCTATAGAAATTACTTGGGAATTGAAATTCACATGTGAAATATTTGTAATTATTTGATAAGAAGTACAACATAATTATGATATTTTACAATGAGAATATATAACATATTATGAATTAATAAATCATGAAAATATTTTTAATATAGATTTTGAGCACTAAATCCAACAACCAATATATTTAAGTTTTTTTTACAAAATTTCCCAAGGTACATGACAATAAAAACATTAGTATACTACTTTATGAAATAATAAATTTTCACAAAATTAATAATAGATATAAAAATAATATTAGAAAAAATTTAAATATGACTGTAAAATATGATATAAATGAATATACATTATACATATATAGAAAATTAGTGCACTGAAAAGTGGAATACAATATGATTATATAGGATATGCATATAGAATACACACACAGTAAATGGGAAATAATATTCTCATGGTAAGAGGTAGATAGTATATAATATGCACAATATAATGAAGAGAGACTATGCAACATTAAAATAAAAAATGGAGTATACTAAATCTTGAATATAATACATTTATAATAGGTAAAACATATAAAAATAGATATAAACATGGTTATTTTTTTAAATTATAGTCTTTAATTAGAAATTAAAATTGTTACTAATGGAGGCTTCTTTAATATAAAATAGATCTATACTAGTGAAAAAGAGAGTTCCAAATTTATATGAAATTTATAATGAATAATAATTGTATAATAGGGTTTCTATTGGAACCCTAAGGGTTCATGTTAGTTTTATTGAAAATATATGTTATGTTAGAGTTGTTTACAATGTATGGAAATGGTGAGTTGGCATTACATGACATTCTTGATAAGGTATATATTAAATAAAGTGTATGGAATCTTCAAGAAAAACTATTATATCATGTAAAGTTCATATCTTAATGGATGGAAGTGGTTTGAAGAAGTATAATAAAATAATGGAATAAGTATAGATACATGTGAGGTTAAGGAATATCATGCATAAGGTTAGGAAAAGCTTTTATAAGGTTTATAAAATGTAGCGTGAGCTTGGTGTAAGGATTTGTAAGGTTTATACAAGTCATCTTAAGGTCAGTGAAAGCTGTTCGTAATCTTGAGATATACTTTGCGTAGTGTTGGCATACATCTTCATATGGTTGGTACACTGACTTCTTAAAGTTGACACAAGACCTTGTAAAGTTGGTATGATTAACTCATAAAGTTAAATCATGACATCATAAGGTTAAGAAACACAATTCATAAGGTTTAATTATTGATGATTCTTGAACTATTTTGTTTCCATATCAGAAAGCATGCACCCAGTTTAAGAGTTCCATATTGAATATACATTCAAGATAGAATATTTGTGCCAATATTAAAAGAGAAATATTCTAAAGACTTGAATAATAAGTTCAAACCATATTTTTAGTGATGATATTTTTAATTCAAAGGTATTATTAATTATGATATTCATGAAGGTTTTATACTTAAATTAGATGATTCTTTCTCAATTCATCAATGTTAAAAATCACGATGCTTCAGATTTGAAGAAATGATTATAGTAGAAATTAAATCATGGATTTGGAGTGATATTTTTTTGAATTAATTATCACACTGTAAAGATGAAAAATAAAGTAGTGAATGCATGAGAAGCATCACATTATGTGATATAATCGAACTTGAGCTTTAAATGCTGAAAGATTTGTAGAGATCATGGAGAATGAAAGAAATAGAGTTTCTTGGGCAGTTTCTATATTTATAATATGGAATGATTTTTCATACTATAATATCTTAACAGGTTGACCAATAATTTTTTATGTTTGAATGAAAGAGATCTTGAGATCAATATTTTTAGAGGATTCCATATTCAAAATATGTAAAGTTACATCACATTATTTTTTCTATATTTTATAAGAATAATATAAGGAATAATAATAAGAGGGGGACTCTTTAAGGCCATTATTGAGTACCCATGCATCAAGAGAGAGAGAGAGAGGATATCAATGATAAAAAACTGTTGTTTAAAGATCTATATGTTTAATAAGAAAAGTAACTTATTCCACCTAGAATATTAAATTTACAAACTAAATAAGGAATTAATACAAGAGGAAGAATTAAAAGGGAGAAGGTGTTCACTACCACATTTGGTAGTTAATGAAAAAAGAAGTTTTTTGCTATGCAATAAGGATGAGAATTCCAGTTTTAAAACCAAAAGGTTAAGTCATTCCAAACTTGTACTAGAAAAAAGTGAGTTTTGAAAATACATATATATAAAATTGTAGATGCAAACAACTACATATTTTTTTGATTGATGATAGGACTACAAGTATATAAAATGTGGGTGTTCTTACTTGAAGTAGTGTGTAAAGGAGAAGAAAAGGGTAGTGATACTTGGGAAAGAATTAGTTGATTCCTAAACATTATACATGAAGTGAGGCTTGGAATAAAGTGACCATGAACACTTATATCCTCCAAAATTTTGAATAATAGTGGATTTTGGTGCATCTGTACACTATTGATTTCATTTGTTTTGGATGCATCCCACTATGGGTGGACCATGTAAAAAATCCTTGTGTGTATTACATGTTTATTTTCTACATTCAATTATAAGTATTAGATGATGTATAGGAAAAGAAACCGGTTTAACAGATTTACCAACTAAGTTGGAACACAATATAGAGAGATAAAATTAGTAAAAGGTAAAAATTGGCTGCACCCACATTCTCCCCCTCTTAGGGTGCCTTTGGAATGTAACAAGTGGTATTAGAGACTAAATGTTCTATCTTTTTTTTTAACCTCAGAATTATATTTTGGAGTTCTTTCATAAATTAAGGCAATTATTAAGCTAAATTTTTTCAATGGTATAAAATTACATAGGTGGTAAAAGGAGTTCATGTCATACATGGAAGAAGTTATGGAAGTACCCTTAAAATTTGCGCAAGAAGGATTTTTTTTTGTTAAGATGACATGGAGTTACATTTGAAATAGATTAAAGAAATATTGATATTGGTTATTTCATAAAGAATGAATTAAAGTGTGATATAAAAGAAGATAATTTTAAAAAGGTGGATCACTATGAGCTCTTGAGGGATATATGGAGAAATATGGGAGTGATATATGGAAAATAAGGTTACAAAAATGGAATATTAAAAATCCAGTAATAAAATATTATTAGAGTTTTATTATATCAAAAGGAAAGAATAAGAAAATTGACATGAAATCGTTCAAGAGGATAAAATCCACATTTGAGGTAAAAATTTATTAACTTACTAATTTACTTGATTATAAAATTCATCTGGATAATTCTTAAAAATAGGAAATTTAAGTTCACTATTAGAAATTGAGAGAATCATGGATTCCAATGATGTCATGAAAACATAACCAAGCTATAAATTTAAATATTGTTCATGAATCCACCAAGTTATTCAATCCTTGAGAGAAAAAGTGGATCAATGTGAGGTCATTCATAAGGAGTATCTTTTATTCATTGAGGATATTTTTATATATAAAAAGTGGTTGAATAAAGTATAAGTGAACCTAAAATTTTATATAAATAATATGGGATAAAAAATGAAGGAGAAAAGTGACCTACTTGAAGAGATATATCAAAAAATTATGAATCAGATGGCCATATAAAAGTAATTTCAAGAAAATAACCTCTCTATTAGAATAAAACTTGAATAAAAGAAGAAATTATATATAAAAGTTGAATCAAGTGTGAAATAAATGGATATACAATTAAATAAGAAAGATGAGATGATTGAGGAAAATTAAAAAAAATCTTAGTTCCTTAAAGGGAAAAGAAAATATAGAAGTTCCCTTATTGTAATCATCAACAAGTATGATAAGGAGAAATTTAGATCTAAAATATAGAGATAACCTAAATATTCTTGTAAAATATGGAAGAAAATACCCATAGAAAAAGGTAACTCTGAAATGATACTATTATGGAAGAATTGGTCACATTATGAGCACATGTTTTGAATCTAAAAGGACCCATGATGAAAGAAATCATACTGCATCAACATATTAACCAAGAAGAAACCACATAAAGTTTTAATTCTACTAGAGATGTTTTAATTATTCTAAACCTAGTCAATTTTTAAGACATTGTAGTATAAAGGGAGAAAGAAAATCTACAAGGAGTCTCTCCACTCCTATAACATACAGGGATACTTTATATCTGGTAAAGAAGCCTATCGAGCTGGAAAATAGGATTACTCTTTTGGAGAATAATTATGGATCTCAACAAAGGGTGCATCGAGAAATTAAGTAAGAATACTCACACCATACCTCCTGTAATGAAAGCAAAAAAATAGAAACAAAGTAAGAATGTTTCTATATCTTTGAGAAAGAAAGAAAATAAGGGTCTACCAAGGAAGGTGAAGTCCATGGTGTATTTCTTGTCCATTAAGAAAGTAACATGCCTAAGTGGTATCACAAAAACCACTAAAATAAAATAATAGAATAATGGTGGAAGAGTTCTCCAATTAAAGAGGAACCATGATGGAGATAGTAATGGTAACACATCAAAAGAATAAACATTCCCAAGTTGGATTAGTCTCTCTATTAAAGTGAAGCCTAGGCCTATAGAGGAGGAATCCATGGAAATCATCTAAGATGATGTTTTTGAAGGTGGGATCATCCAAAATAGATCCACTTGAAAGGAATATAAAAAGATAACTATTGAGTATGATCCCAAAAAAGAGGATATTAATGAGGTGTTGGATTTACATTATCTAAATTTAAGAAAGAGAAAAGGAAAGTATGAAGATAAATGGTTGGTCTAGATTGAGCAATCCCATGAATCAAATTGATAAAATCTAGTATGACCATCTACCCACATGTTTTAAATATTTATAAATTATTTAAAGTTCTGTATAATTCTAGGGTATATATGATCCATGATGTAGAATTGATCACAAAGCACATGTTTTGGTGATGAAATTTGATTTGGTTAAAAGTTGAAAATACACGCACCTAGTAAAAAATTAAAGGTATTTTCAAGAAATGAATATATGATCTATATATAGTGAAGAAATTCTTTGATGAATCTGAAATATGGATATATCTTATCTTGATCTATAAAAAGGTTGTTAAATCCTTCCTGAATAAAAAAGTGGCATCATATTGAAACTGACTTATAAAAAGTGGAATCAATCCATTGAGTTAGTGGTAGTAATCCACTAAAAGGAAGAGGAAAAATTTAGGGGATAAATGGTAGGAATGAACCTTATATTTATCAATTTATCTTATAACATTTGGAATTTGTTGATCGTGGATAAAAAACACTAAAATATTCTGAATAGAATGATTTATTCCCAACAAGTGGTATCCCAAAATTTAATTTTTTTGATGAATATGGTGCTATAATTCAAGGGGATTTAGTGATAATTTTTCAAGGATTTTAAGACTTACCTAAAGTAAAAAGATCCCTATGAAGAATGGATAGACCCACATTTAAAGTTATGTCACTAGTTCATTAGTAACTATTGGTATCAAATGATTCAAAAAGTGGTACATTCATCACACTTAGTGTTTTACTACTTATCAACTAATGGTTTGGTGTGTGAATGTGATGATATCACATCCATATTTTGGTTATAGAAAATGAAAGGTTTTTAGCTACCATCAATTTTAATATAATACTAGTGGGTGACATGGATATCTTTAAGGGAGTTAACTTAAACTCTTATTTACTACATTGAGACCATGGAAAGTAGGCTTAGAGGTTTTTTTAAAACCCCAAATGCTAAATGGTAGTTTTAATCACTAGATTTATTTAAGTCAGTATAAATAAAGTTGAGAGAATATTTCAGAGCTGACAAGAAGGTGATTTTTTTTGGAATTGGGTAGTCCAACTAGAAATTTGAATTAGTTGGTGAAAAGTGATAAAGATTAATCATCAAGTGGAAAATGTTCCAATTATAATGGAGCAATTAAATTATTTACAAGGGTGAATTTAAACTAATGAAGATGATGTGGAAACCATATTATATTATAATAACAAAGGGGGATTAAAAAAGATGAAGGTTTATTCCAATGAAAGTTAAGAATAATGGGGGAATTTTTTTTTGAAGTTGAGTATGGATTGAGTTTTCCCATTGTATTTATTTGATAATAAATGGGAGAAAGAATTCACCTTAAATATATCTACATTTTTTTTTGAAAAGTGAGGGAAATAAATCCACAAACCATTTTTTTTTTGTATTTTTTAAAAATTCACTTTTTAGGAAAGTGAGAAACCATACATAAAAAGACACCATTCATGCATATCCCCATCCACATGACACACTAAATTCAAAATTCAAAACCCAAATTCAAAATTCAAAACCCAAATAAAAAAACCACCAAAAACCACATCGAACCAAGAGATACCTACCACAATCTGCATCATGAGGATGCCTCAAAAATAACCTTACTGCCATCATCATGTCGCCGACCTGAAATCCCATTACCATCATTGCCATCAAATATACACATCACCAAGACATCATCCTCATCAACTGTCACCGCTGACTAGTTCTCCGACGTCTACTGCCTACACCAACCACCATCGTCACCATCACATAGAACCAATGTGACTTCCATAAACACCAATTCATGACCACTATGGCCATAGATGTTCAAAAACCACAAAAAAAATCATCACATCGACGTCCCCCATCACTAGACCACAAACCAGCAATAAAAACCCACTATATCAACCGACCGAAGAAAATGCCTCCTGGATCACCGATAACATCTTGAATAACACCTCTCAGAGCTTGCAAGACAGCCACCTCGCTAGACCGACCCAGGGAGGAGAGGTGGTAATTGATGCCAGAGCAAAGTAGGAGAATCACCAAGCCTTCATAGGGAGACAAGAACTTTATTGACATCGCCCGACCAAACTGAAACTTCACTGACACTAGAACGCAAGCTGGGGAACCTGAAACCCCCCACCACAACACACAAAACTACCCAAAACCTCTTAGAAACCATCTCATCTAATCGACCTGTAAGGTAGAAGTGGATATGGAGGCCATAGGGGAGTACAAGTGGGGAGGGATTTTGAAGCAATCTACGACCAAGCAAGCATAGACTCCCCAAAAAACCCACCAGCAAAAAAAATACCGCAAACGCAACCCATAAACACCATGGAAACAAGGAGAAAATAGTAATGAAACCCTAATATTAACCATGGGGATAAAACAAAAAGAAGAAAAAGAAAGGGAAAGATGAAGGGAGTTGGGGGTGAAACCCTAAACAAAAGGAAACAATAGAGGGGGATGAAAACATTGGGATAAGGATAGGAAGAAGATGAAATACAGAATCCAGATGATCCTAGAAAGAAAAACAGGGGATGAAACCCTAGGAAAAGAAAGGGGGATCGCTACAGGGACCTCTTTGGAAGAGAGAAGAGGTAGAAAAGATACTCCAACACCAGTGAAGGAATCTGAGGAAGATGAAGAGATGTGCACTCAGGAGAGCACACCGGGAGATAATGGAGCCATTAACTACTCATCGTGAGGGAAATAAGTCAACTCAAATGAATCATTAGATTTAATCAAGTTATATTTAAGGTAATATTTTCAAAAAAATACAAAGGGGGAGATCTTTGGGACCCTATGGGTTTATGTTGGATTTATTGAAAATATATTTTATATTAGAGTTTTTGAAAATGTATGGAAATAATGAGTTGGAATTTAATATAATGATTTATAAGGAAGATGTCAAATAAAGTTGAAGTAATATTCAATATAACCTACCACAGTGTGTGAAGTTAATATATTAAAGTCTAGAAGTGGTTTGAAGAAGTATGATAACAATATAGAAGAAGTATATATATGTTTAATGTTGAGACAAACCACACATAAGGTTTGGATAACCTTTCATAAGGTTTGGACAAAGCAGTGTGAGTTTGGTGCAAGAATTTGGTTGATGTAATTCATTGTAATGATGATACAAGCTACTCATATGGTTGAGATAGATTATGTGTAGGGTTGGAACATATCTTTCTAAGGTCAAGACAAAAAATTAGTTAATTGTACACAATCCCTTATAAGGTTATTATGATGACCTCATAAGGTTAAAGTAGCTAATTATAAGGTTAAACAAAAAAATTCATACCATTCATCTATTACCACAACCTAAAATGTTATGTCACTACATCATCATGCATGAATCTGGTTAAATAATTCCATGTTTAATATACATTTAAGTTAAAATATCTACGTCTATATTAAAATAAAAATATTTTTAAGAGTTGAATAAGAAGTTAAAACCCAATTTTTAGGGATGTTTTTTGAATTCAAAGGTATTATTAATTGTAAGATTAATTAAGGTTTTATAATTAAATCATATGATGTTTTCTCAGTCTATAAAAGTTTAAAATCACAATTCTTTGGATTAAAATATATGATTATATTATAAATTAAAGGAGGAATTTTCAATGATATTTATGGGGATTAATTATCACACTCTAAAGATGAACCATGAAGTAGTTCATATATGGGAAGTATTACATCTTAGGATATAGTCAAGATTGAGTTTTAAATAATATTAGATTTAAGTAGATCACATAAAATATAAGAAAGAGAGTTTCCAAGATAGTTTCTATATTTACAATATGGAAGGTGTTTTCATACTAAAATATCTTGACAAGTTAACTAAGAAGTTTGGGAGTTTGAATGCAAGAGATCTCAAGAATGATATTTTTAGAGGATTCCATATTCAAAAAATGGAAACTTATCTCATATGATTTTTTCTACCTTTTATAAGAAGAACATGAGGAAGAAGAAGGGGGGATATTTTAAAGTCCATCATTGAGTACCCATGTATCAATATATAGAGAGAGATAGTATATTGATGACACAAAACTATTCATTTAACATCTTTACGTCAAATAAGAAAATGAACTTATACTACCTTGAAGATCTGATTTTCAAACTAAAGGAGGAATCGTGCCATGAGGATAGATTGAAAGGGAGAAGGTATCCAATAACATATAAAATATTTGAAGGAAGATGGAGGTTACTTCTATATATTATGGTAGTTCATTATAGTCTCAACATTTTAAAGGTTAAGGGTTAATGCTATATAGTAAGGCAGGTCATTCTAGTCTCAATATTTTAAAGGTGAAGGTGTTTCATACTTATACTAGAAAAAAGTGTGGTTCAATAGTGAATCTTCACAGAACTGAGGATGCACACAACTATATATTTGTTGCTGATTGAGTACAAACCTACACAGTTATAAACTATGGGTGTAATTCCCTAGGGTAGTGCATAAAGGAGGATAAAAGGGATGTCATCCCGAGACAAGAAGTGACCAATCCCTAAACATTGTATAGATAGCGAGCCTTGGCATAGAGTGACCAAAACCACTTGTATCCACTAAACTTGTGAATAATAATGGATTTTGGTGCATTAATACAATACCAATTGTATATATCTTAGAGTAACCCAATTTGGGTGAACCAAGTAAAAATAATATTGTGCCTTGAGTGTTTATTTTTTGTATTTTCTTGTGAGAATTTTATGAGGGTGAGAGAAAATAAATTGGTTGAACACTATTAATCACTAAGTAGGAATGATAATAGAGATATAAAATCATCAAAATATCAATACTAGTTTAAATCATTTTCACCATAATTCACCTCCTCTTAGGGTGCCTTTAGAGCCTAATAGTTTCCCAATCAGTGATGTTGGTGTCATCGAAGAAGAAAAATAAAAGTAGTAATGTCTAATAGAAGTATTTTTCATTGAAAAAAATTACAGGAGGGGGGATAGGGTTTTATGAAATGATATTTTTGACTATCCTGATAAACATAAGGATAATTAATAAAAATATGAAATTTTTATGTAGTGTTTCTAAAATAAGAGCACAAAGAAGTAAAATATTGTAAGTTTTAAAATTATTGAATATCAAAGAAGAAAAATTTAGTTACCTAGATAGTGAATTAGAAAGAACCTTTCTAATAGAGGAAACACATGTTTTTTTATGAATGAGGAAAACTATAGGATGCAATTTAGGAGGTCCATAGTGATATAAGGAGTATTATTCGAGGGAATTAATGATGTAGATTAGTGAGTGAATTCGAAGAGAACATTTCTTAATGGTGGAATCATATGTTTTATAAAAAAATTATAGTATGTAACTAAGGAGATCTACTACAATTTTAAGGGAAGTAATCTAGGGTTATGGGGGTGTATATCAGAGAGTGAACCTGAGGATGGTAGTTTACCATGGCTGGAATTTAAGAGAGATAGAATGAAGGGATATAAAATATAGGGGGGAAAGCATGTACATGATAAAAATATAATAAGGTAAAAGTAAAGAGTAGTTTAGAGGGAAAAGAGTTAAGGAAATATTGAAAATTTTCTAAATAGAATCCCACAAATCATACAAGCATACATTTTCCCTATACATTTAAACAAGAATGTGAATTAAGTAAAATAAAACAAACTATCATAGATTTGAAAGTAGTTAAAAATAAGATTGTATAAAATATAATATACAACATTAAAAAATAAAAATGATACATTTAATGGCATGTTTGGTATAATGGGATTGGAAAATAAATAAAAAGGGGATTGGAAATGAATTTAAAATAAAAAAGTTATTGGAAAATTAGTCAAAATGGTGTATTAAAATATGTTTAATATGATGGATTTTTTTTAATATGGAATATAATTTTCAAATTCTATAAATTATCAAATAATACTCTTCTTTGAAACCTATATTGTAGACCATTTATCCCAATTACATTATAAAAACCTTTCCAAATGATAACATCGCATGGATCTACCCCCTGATATTGTTTTATAAATCTACAGTGATGTATAATGATAAAGATGAGTTAGAACACATCTAATATGTTTTTCTTACGAAACCTAAATAGTGTCAATTTAAAATTTTTATACTTATAAATTCATGAATAAATTATATAATGATTTATAATACTAAAAAATATTTTGATATTTTTAAAACAAATAATAAGTGCTATACTTTTTTATTTTATTTATAGTTTCTTTATAATTTCAAGATTATATACTTTCAAAATAAACATTTATATAATAAAATAATTAATAATTTTGAATTGATATGTTTTTTTGTTAATTTATACATTTATATATTATTTTATTAAAAAAATAAAACCAATGAATAAATGATAGTAATATAAAAAAATAATACAAATTTTTAGTAAATGGGATGTACTATCCCTTTTTTAAAAAGATATCATGCTAAATTACAATGAACACTAATTTCATGTGTAAATTACCGATTTTTTTAAAATTTCCAATATATAAATGTTTAGTTTAGTTTTCATATTTTAGCATGTTTAATGATAATTTTAAAAATTATAATTTCATACACTATTAATGCACACACATTTAAATATTTGGTTCAGTGATAAATAATATCAAAATATGAATATAATGATTAATTCTGAAAAATATATCAAATTAAATAAATAAAAAAATCATATAAAAATATAATAAAATGAATGATATTTAAAAAATAAAAAGAATTCATTTTAATTTTTTTTTATAAAAACATTTTTAAAGATATTTTTCAATACCGAAAACAATAAACATTTTTCAAAATCAAATAAACCTTACAATATTTTTTTGATTCTATAATAGTTTAATTTAAATATGTTTTAATATAAAATATTATTTCAAGTTAGAAAAACATAAAATATTAAAAAAAACTCCATAAAAAATCATTATTATTATAGAGGAAACCTTTATAACCCCCACCACTCTCCCCTCTCTTCAATTCCGAGAGGGATGGAGCATTAACCATACAATTGTGAACAATTTAAAATATATTCTATTTGTGAATTTTTTTTCAAGATTAGATAAACTATCATTGAATTTGAAATAAATATATATCAATATTGGATAATCTATTATTTATTTATATCTATCATTTGTTGAGTGAAAAAAGTAAAACAATAATGAAAATATAATGATGAGGCATACATCATTGAAATCATACATATCATCTAATACAATGGAATTTATTCATTAAATGATAAAAATACTAATCTGTCAGTATTTTTCTAATGATAAAAATGTTCCTAAATGATAAAATAATTTGAACACAACATTCTCTTAGTGTCTTCATAAGTTATTTCATTAAAGAAGAAAAATAAAGAGAATATAAACTTAGGAAAACATGAATTGAATTAAATTATTTAATGTATGTATAAAAGTCCAAAACTATCATGATCCTATAAATATTCTTAGTAAAAGATGAATTTCATACGAAATAATAAAATTTAAAATGAACAATCCATTGATATTGAATAAAAGATAAATATAGGTTAGTAAGGGATGTGAAATCCCCCTTCAAACGGTGGATAAAATTATTCTATGAAGATCCTCCATAGAGGTAGATATTTAAGTTCATGGTTTGGGTTTCCCTTAACCCGAACTCGAATTAAGCCCATTCAAACCAAACCTAAACCTGAACCATTTAATCAAATGGGTTAACCCATCCAAACCAAACCTGAACCTAGTCCATCACCATTTAATCAAACCCAACCCTCATGTAACCCATGTAACCTAACCCATGTAACTAGCATAACCCGAGTAACCTAACCCATGTAGCCCGCATAAACCTATGAAATTAAAAAAAGAGAAGCCTATGGTAGGGGAGATTAAACCCCCTACCAACGGATTCTAAGGCTACACTTAGACTAAATAGTATAGTCTTTTTGCTTATTATACTTATATAATTCTATAAATCTATATTTATTTTTGATAAAACTAAATGGGTCACATAGGCAGTGATGGGTCAACCCAAACCCAACCTAAATATTATTTGAGTCAAATAGGTTGACCTGATTATAACCTATAATCATGTAAGATCAACATGAACCTATGTAGGGATCAAGTTTATAGGTTAGGTTCATGGGTCATGTCAGAAATTGACACCTCTGTTCCTCCCTCTATAGACTGTCTGTACAAGCCTCTGTTCTCCATGAAGTTTCTTCCATTTAGTATAGTTCATTCTATTATTCTAGATCTACCCATTTGTGTTTAATTACTCTATATGAATAATTTGATACCCATTCATACTTGAAATCATCAAAAAATCCTTATTTCCACAAATGTTACTCAACCCCTGTGTCATCAGCATCTTAAAACTCTTTGATTGGATGAATCACCATCAGTAACTATCAACATCAGAGCATAAATGGAGTTTAATATGTTATGAATTCCATATCCAAATATCATATTATTTAATATTTTTAAAGGTATTTTTTTTTTGAAAAAGTAAATATCAGGATCCTTAGTACATCATCACTTAAAGTAGCATCATAAAATCTTTTTAATCCACTTCTCTTGTCGGGTTCTGCATCCCAACAATGCTTCATCATGTTTATAAATTAACTCAAGATATTTCACAAAAAAACTACTAATAATGGGATTTGAAGTTCAATTTCATTATAAATACAATTAAAAATGAAAAATGAAACTTGAATTAGAACATATGAATCCCTACCTGTATGAATGGTTGCTCTTGTAATTTAAGGAATTGACACACACTATATAGTTATTTTAGACAATTCTATTCATATATAGAAAATATTTAGTACATGTCATCAAAACCAATATTTTATCCAATATATTTAGTCCATTCAATTTATAATGGTTTCATATATATAATTTATGATTAGTTAAGGAACAAAGAAACACATAAAAAACTCTTGGTTTAGTATATCTAATATAGGGAATAATCAAAATGAGAAGAAAATTCTGAAGGATATATTTTATTGGAGCCACCGGTAACTAAATATATAAACTTTTAGTATATTTCAATTATAAAGACTCTAATTTAATATTTAATGATATCTCATATTCCCATTTATAAGTTAAATAAATACTCCAATGATATATAATTTATACCTAATGCCGTATGTTCTACCAAATCAAGGATAACTTGTGTGAAGGGAAATTATAGAAAGAAATAAAAGAGTTAACACTTGAAAATGATATCCTAATTAGATAATATTCATAATTTATCATGATTCCTTACATTGATTCCCATGAAAATGTTTTCCATTTCTATATTTGATAAAATGACATTAATATGAGGGTTAAATTTAGTATTCAAAATTAATTGTATACTTTAAATAAACATGACATGAAATAATTTGAAGTTATTATGAAAAGATTATTGTGTGTTTAGATATTTGGGTTTATAGTGGGAAGTAAAGGGTTTTAATATTATAATAATATATCGAATGAAGTTGAATGTCAGATACTAAGAAGTTCCCAAATCCATGCACTTCTTTGTTACTGAAATTTTACACACCCAAAGAAAAAAACCCATGCCAAACACTTTTAGTCTTAAATAAAATAGAGAGACAACTATTGATGATGAATATTTATTAAATAAAACAAAATAAAATGAGATAAATGATGTTTGGTTCTAGGAAATTTATCAAAACCAACTAAATAGTACTATAATTATTACCATCATGTATGTATTTCCTGACCCTATCTACCCATAATAAATAATTGAAACATTACAACTATATAAAAATAATTTGATCAATGGATTCATGTCCATGTATATTATCTCTACATGTAAGATAAGGATATTTTTTAGACTCCATTAATCATAAAATCCAACTTGAATAAGAAATAATCATGCATTCATAGTAATCTCTTATAAAATAAAATACATTATCTTTTGTAGTATAGAGAATAATAAAAGAAACCATATATCACATTTTTCATAAATAATTTTCTAAATGTAAAAACCAATCTTCTATAATTTTCTCAATTTAGAGGGTTTACAATCATAATATTTTCATTTTCACCAATATAATCTATAGTTTATTGAACATCTATTTTTAATTATAAAAAATAGTAACTGTAAAATAAACTCCAATGTTTCCTTTAGAAAATAATAGAGAATGTTGAAACCCCAAAACAGTAAGAAGAATATGAATAATAAGAAGAATAAGAATAATAATGTGTCTTACATTTAAGGTCTTGAACTAAATTTTTAAGCAATCAATTCTCTTATAAAACCCTATAGTAGAAAGTAAAAGCTAACTTAATGTTTGGAATTATAAATCATTCATATATCTTGGTTTCATAATCTCTATAAAAATGTATTAAACTTATATTTAAATGTAAGCAAAGAAATTCAGTTTAAAAAATAAGAACATTCAGATTGGAAACAACAAAAAAGAAAAATAAAAGAAAAAACATTAATATCAGTTTTGTTTCTTAGAGGCAAATAGGAAGATTAAAATTCAATATTTTCCCAATAAGAATAATATTCTTAGCCCTATGTTTCCACTAAGTATCTTTAATAAGGTTTACTTCATTATAAATTTTGAAAATATCAAAAGGATTTTGGTAATAATGAACCAATAAATAACAATTAAAGTTTAATGCATCAGTTCTATAAATATGAGAAAGATCCTTTGAGTCCATGATATTACCTTTAGATTTAGAGGATTATGAAATAGATTCATTTTTAGAATTAAAATCAATATTTTTCCAAGATATATATATATATATATATTGTTTATTTAATCTATCTTGATATGTTATTTTTAGTTTATAATTTCTTTATATAAATTTATATAGATTTTCAATTCAATTTTCATTTTTTTATAATTAAATTTTTGATATTTTTTCTTTTATAAGTTATAGTAAAGTCTTATCTTCAAGTATTAAAGACAAAATAATGGAATCATTTTATATTAATTGGTTAGTTTCATCACTTGAACATACCCACTTATATTAATAAATCTTATATATGGATAATTTGTTGCAATGAAAGTATCAACCATGTCAGCCCGGCCCTTTAAAAATGAGAGAGTTTGTAAGTGAGATAAGAGTGAATCATTCAATCAATTATAACATTCAAAATTTAATGAAAATTTACAATTTAAGTAAGGAAAAAGTAAATGAGAAATTATTTTTCATATATTGGTATAAAATAAACATATCAACAGTTAAAAAACCTTTAAATTTATTATGAATTGTGTGAAAGTATATCATAACTCAAAATAATAGTAAAAATAATAATTAATTTTTAATATATGAGGAATAATATGATAGATTTAAATGAAATAAGAAATGAAATATCATAATAAATAATTCTAATTATCATTAATATTATATTTTGTTAAGTGAATTTATAGTTTTTTAATTTAAAAGAAGAATGCAGAGTATAAAAAAAGAATATATATTGGAAAATGTAAATTTTCAAAAACTAAAGGTAAGTGTAAAACCAAATAAAATTAATTTAATAATATAATTCAATGTATTTAATTAATATTTAAATAATATAGTACATGAAGTATAGAAAAATAATTATTCCAATATAGTAGATGAATTCAAATCATAAGTTGCAATATAAAAAAATAGAGTAAAAAAAATAGAATGAAACCTTAAAAGTCTAAGTCCAAAAAAGGGTTTTAATTTTTATAGAAATATATAAGCTTGTATAAATGAATAAAGAATTACATTTCATTACAATAAATGGATAAAACAAAAAAATGAGCTAATGAAATCTAAAATTTCCAGAAAATGAATCCTAAATAAAAAATAAAAAATTAATCAAGTAATTTGAATAATTTTTTTAGCTAGGGAACATTTTTGTAATGATCACTTGAAATAAAATAAAAAATTAATGATATATTTATAAGTCAGGATAAAAATAATATGGTATAATTAAAAATTCAAAAAAAAAAAAAAATTATAAGTATAAAGAACCACATCATCTTATTTGAATCAGTTGGTTTCTTTTTGATCATATATTTTACCAAACCAAGTGGTCTAAGATATCTTCAGCAATTAGGTTGAGTAACTTAAGTAGTCATTTGTAAGAAAAATATTTTTTACTGAAGTAAAAATTTATTAAGGAAGTATTATCATTATTTGAAACTACTTAATTAAGAACTTCACTAGAAATAAATTCTCATTTCTATAAATATTTTTTCAAATAAAAATATAAATATACACAATAAATTATTATTTTCAATAAATCCAATTTGAGTAAAATAAAAATTAAAAATGAAAACATGAGGAAAAAACTTTACAAATTAAAGAATTTAAGGAGTTGTTTGTAATTTTTTTATTAAATAAGTACATTTTCTAGATACTGATTAGTTTTTATATGAATTGATACAATTTTAGTTTGGGTAAGTCAAATAGTAGTGGAATAATATTCCATTGTTCTCCTAAAAAATCATAAGGAAGTTCTTTATCAATAGATATATCAATTTTTAAAACATTAATAATGTGATCAATATCAAATATCCAAAGCCAATATTGTAGTACTCTTTACAACATATATGACACAATCTATTTGGGTATTTGAAATATATCAATTCACATATAAAATGAATTTTAATTTTCAAATAGAAAATAAATAAATTGCACAATAAAAATTACATGAATAAAAAAATGGAGAGTAATAAAACAATTAAAAATAATAATGACATCCAAATTGGTATAAAACATAAGCACATGTATAAAATTTAGGATATACAAAAACTTTTATATATAAAAAATAAAATGATGATGACATAAAAAAATTATTATATAAATGTAATGCTTATATAGAGATGTAATATAGAGGTAAATATAACTGGGTTTGGCAGAATATTTAATTAAAAAATAAATCCTATAGACTTATAAGTAATTTAATAATAATAAAATTTCAAAATTTAATAATATATCCATTAATTATAATATATGACTTAAATAAATAAATAAACATTTAGGATCATATGAAAAGGTGAAAATCATTTAGTTGTAGTTAAAAAAATAAATTAATAATTTCAAAAAAATTCAAATAATGCAATAATTATATGAATAAGCCTAATTTTCACTACTAATTGATTATAGAAGCATACAATAGACCTATGGTATCTGGATCTGAAAGAAAATATTTTAGATGATCAAAATAGAACACTTCAAGTAATAATTAGATGCAAGGGTTTGGTGGAAACATTGAAGGAAACACCCGAAAGCTTTATTATCATTAATACTTGATTATATAAGTATAAAATAGGTCTAGTAAAACCACATTTCAAAGAAAATATTTTTGATGGTCAATCCATAAATATGAGACTTCAGTTGAATTAGTATACAATTGAAATATGAATAGATGTGAAGGTTTGGTGGAATTATTGAAAGAAGATAATGAGTAATTTCTAAGAGATATGATGTGGGAGGAATCAATCCATGAATATATGTTATATAAATAAGATTTGATTTATGTGAAGTTTTTGAGGGAACAAAATCACATCAATGGTTCTGAAGGATATATGTATATGGAATTTTTAAAAAAGTAATAAAATGAAACCAAATGAAGGTAAAACAAATAGAAGATGGAAACTTACAAAAAAAATTATAAAGAGTAATGAAAATGAACACAAGTCATTAATTTATAAGAAATAAACTATGGAGTTACTGGAGTATAATTATTTGGGAGGAAATGGTTATAATGGATGAACAACAGAGGGATTTTTTAGGAGATGGATAGATAGTTTCATAGAGCGGTGTGGAGGAATGGATATAGATTTTTTTTAAAGATGACTCTTGAAAATCATGGAATGACTATGGTTTAGGTGTTAATAAAGGTAAAAGGTTTTATAGAGGATTAGAATTGTAGTGGTAAAATTATTAGGGTTTAAATAGAAATAAAGATAAAAGGGTTCATGGAGAATAAAAAATTGAGCAGCTAACCATACTGGGTAAAATTTTAGAGGGAAATGTGTTAACGAGAGAGAGAAACATGTATAGAGGATTTTTACCTCTTAATATAAGTATAGACTAGTAGGATTTAATATCAAGTAAAATAAATTATATTATAATAAGTTTTAAATGAATAAAAAATTAATATCTATAATATAATATATACCTTAAACACTGAAATGAAATAACATGCATATAAAAATTTAATTAGTATTTACTTTTATAATTATAATTGAAAAATTATTAGAAGTAACATTATCTAGTGATGAATTTTATTAATATTTTAAAATTTAATCTAAATAGTATGAAGTTTATATATAATAAAAAATAAAAGTATGATAAATATTTCAAAGTTAAAAATTTAAAAAGGGAATAGAACCAAAGAGATTTACCTTTATTTCCTCCCATTTATAGGATAAAATAAAATATTCCAATTGAAGGGAAGGTAGAGTTTCCTATGAAACTATTCAAAGAAACCAAATGGTCTAGTGGGAGGGAAATGGAGATAGATCCTTTCCTTTATATCCTCTTTCCCTGAAATAAACACTCTCTAAGGTAAATAAATAAACTTAATAAGTTATATTTAATTAAATTCATACATTTAAATTTGTCTCCCTATGAAACTTTATTTTTTGAGAATTCATCATAGGAGGGGTGAGGTTATGTTTGAACTTTAAGGAATATGAAGGAGTACCACCCTCTTCTCTCACTATCATTATCTATTAAATGATGAAATTTATATAGACTCTCAATTATTTAAATGTGTGAGATATCAGTGTACAAGTGTTTTAAGATTTTAAAAATTAGCATGAATTTATAATGGTATCATTATATTCAATGGGATTGGCCTATTTATATATTATTACTAGAGTCCCACATGGTATGATCTCTCATTTATTCCTTACTCTCCATCTATAAATAAATAGAATCACCCCATATCAAGGTTTAAGGAATTAAATTCAACATGGTATCAAAGAAGGTTAGTTATAGATTATATAAATATATGATCAATGTATAATTAAATGGAACCATTGATTAAAAGAAAAACCCTACAATAATAATATATGTAATTTCTATCAGGGTGACGACCAATAGTTTAGATCAGTAAATTCAAGAAAATTGTTCATGTAATTGGTTTCACATTATTCTACCATGGAATATTCAAATTCTTTGATTGAAAATTCTGTGATTATCCTATAAATAATAACTTCCTCATCTCATATATTCAAAAATCATATTGACTTTAATAATTTAAAAATCTATAAAAAATAGTTTTGATTCCAAATACATGCTATGAAAGCTCATTAATTATAAGATATTTTCTCTTTTTATCATCTTAATGGATTTTTTAGTCAAATAGATCACTTACACAACAAACCGTGTCAAGGAACTCTTGGAATTATTGAAACTCATGTATTTTGATGTAAAAAATATAACACATATCTCAAATACATTAAAAAAATTATCCGATCTTCAGATATAGGACCAAACATTCCTAGCTTCATAGAATGGAAGGTTCTTCATGATGAGATCCTTGATCTATGAACCATTCCATAAAAATTGGAACAAATAATGAATAATCATGATCATATCTACCTATTTTCTCCACTACATGGATAAACATTGAAAATTATATTAAATAAACTAAGATATTATTCAACCCATTCATCATGGACATCTCGCTCATGAATCATTGTCCTAATAAAGCCCACTATTCACTCCATCTTCCACCATCATCCACATCCATTAATTATAGTGTACTAACTTCTAATATGAGATATGATGGTGGCTAATGTTATCGATTTTTTGAATGTGGTCATGTTAGTGGTGGAGGTCATGTCAATTTCCAACATTGAAATAATATAGGTCACACTATTCAGGTTTTCTTATGGTTTCAAGGTCATATAACAGCCTTGCATTGTATATATAAAGCTATTATTGGTGATCAATCTTTATCCTCACCCAATCCATAAAATTCTATTACACTATTCATATATGAAATAGGTCTCATCACTTCTAATCATTCCCAAACTAGGATGTCATTTTCTTAAGTTGTTATTTCTCATTTTGGTGGTAAAATTGCATGTGTCTATAAATTATCATTAGATATCACATTATCTAAAGTGGTGAATGTTCCTCACTGTTCATTCAATATTCTATTTATGAGAAAGATTACCCTTAAATTTAATTATATTGTAATATTTTCACATATTGATGTTATATTTTAAAAATATTTGATTACTTGGGAGCTTGGTAGAGACTAGTTGTGGGGTGGTGTATACATGATTGATATAAATCCATTTTCATGATTCATTATCACCTCATTTAACCTAAAATTTCACTCTATATATGGTTAGTTATCTCTTTAGTCCCTCCTAAAGTTGTTTCACAATCTGAAATCATTTAATTTATTTCATTATAAATCTTGACACATGTTATATTCTTCTTATCTTAAACCAAAAACGTTCAAATATTTTTGAATTAATTAATTGTGATATTTGGTAACCTTATTCTATTCAAATAAACATTAGTTATAAGTATTATTTTTTATTTATTAATAAATTTTCTTTCATGGCTTAAATTTGCCTTTTATCTCTTAATTCTGATGAGCTATCTATTTTCAAATATTTTTATAATTAAATTGAAACAAAATTTTCCAATGTCATTTAATTATTACTTATAGATAATGGGTGAAAATACATATCCTAAAATTTCTTCACTTTTCTCTTAGATCAAGGAATTATTCATCAAACCTTCTTCCCATACACTCTATTGCAAAATGGGGTTTCAGAATGAAAGCATCATCAAAACATTGAAATTGTCAAGACCTTATATTTTACATGAGCACCTCTCTCACATTTTAGGGAGATATAATTATGATGATAACTTATCCAGTCAATCATATTTATTCATATCTATTTTACGGAAAGACCCTATTTCTGGTATTATTTCCTACCAATCCTCCTCACCCACTTACACTTTGTATATTCATTTATTTATGTTATATTTAATATAATCAACTTTTTCATAAATTTTTTCTCAATGTTCGCTTTGATGTATATTTTTTGGGTATTCTTTCACCCATATATGTTACCATTGTTTTTATCCAGACTTTGGTCACTATATTACTTCAGTTGATGTATCATTTGTGGAGGCTTATTTATTCTAAACTAACCCACCATCATTATATAAATACACTACTATATATGGGTTTATTTCTCTCAATATTCATTCCACTCAATTATATCATGAGGATACTTGATTTAGACAAGTTTATAATCATCACTGACATATTATATTTGCACTTTCATAGATTAAAATCACCACATCAACCTTAATCAACGATCTTTATCAACATCAAACAAATTAACCCATTTTAATATAAAAAATAACTCATCCGTAATTGTCTTATAAAATTCATACTCATTTATAAAAATGATTATTTTTCATTACATATACTTTTATTAACACTCTAGATGAGGTATCAGTCCCCCACATGGTAGGAGAAACCACAACCTATCCAGGTTGGATTAAATCTATACAGGATAAATTTCAGGCCTTAATGATAATGAAACTTGGGATCTTGTTAATCTAACCCATGGTAAACATGTTGTTGGTTTTAAATAAATCTAAAATATATAAGTTAATGTATATGACACTCTTAATTGACTAAAATATTACATAGTCACTAAAGGCAATGCTCAAACATATAAAGTGGATTACTGCAACACCTTTTTTTCATTTTCCAAAATAGAATATGTTCATTTAATTATTTTTTAATACTAATTCTCCTTGGAACCTTCATAAGATTGATGTTAAGAATTAATTCTTACAATACTTTCTGTATGACTAGGTGTATATATAGAAACCATCTGGTTTCATTACCTCATTAAATCCCTCTATGGTATTTCACTTATAAAATTAATTATATGGTATAAAGCAATCTCCGATGGCATGATTTTTTCATTTTTGAAGAGTTATAACTTTATACGAGATTCAATAAAGTATGAAATATTATTTTATGCTCTACCACCAAACTACTACTTGATATATCCTTTTGATTATTAATTCTAATGATATATTATTAGAGGATGTGAAATGATTGGTAGTGCTAACCTTAAGTAATATTTACCTAAATAATTTTTCATAAAGGATATAGGCCTATTGAAATATTTTCTTGGGATTAATATTTCTCATTGTGATAATGGAATTTATCTATCCCAATGAAAATATGTCTTAGATATTCTCAATGATATTGAGTTATCTTAAGTATCCATAATTGAAACTCCTTTAGAGCCTGGTCATAAGTCTATATATGATGACAACACAAATTATGCTAACCTGGATCGCAACTGACTCCTTATTAGAAAATATAATTATCTTACCATGACTAGACCTAACAATGTATGTGAAATTAATAAATTTAGCCAATTCATGGAAAATCTAATGAAGTATCATTGGGATGTTGTTCTTTATATAGTTAAATATAATAAGTAGGATCCTAGTCATGGTCTACTTTACTCAGACCATAGACACATAAACATCAAAGTATTTTTTTATATTGATTATTTTGGATACTAATATAATAGGAATTCCACCATAAGATTTGTTTTATTCTTTAGAGGAAATAATATTTCCTAGTTTTTTAATAAATATAATGACTTCTCTAGATACAATATAAAATATAAATATCATTATATGATAGTTTTTATAACTTTTCCCCAACAAACCCCTCCTTAGATTAATGATAAGAATGATACTATCTCCCTGATACTTATCTCCAATAATCCATGGGTTGGTGATTAGCATCAAAGGTATAAATCTCACAAATGAGAGGCATTACCCTCTAGAGAATATAAAAAAATATTGTAAAAGAAAATTAAAACCACAACCATGGATAATATAATAACCTAAATCCATAATTATCAATAATATAAACAAGTAAAAGTTATATAACACAACAAAAATGAAATACAACTTATTCTATGAAAAAAATATATTAACCCCCAACCTAAAAAACTTAAAAAACCTATGTACCTCAGTGGTATAAAAACTAACCTCTAAAGGAAATCTATTTTTTTCAACATTAGTCACCAAGAAAACACTTTTTTGTACCTCTATTCTAATATCCTTGACCGAGTTACTACCTATGCATATTGAGCTGAAGTGATAAACCCCATATTCATCCCTACCCATATATTAGAGGCTGCTAACTAGTAAAAAGGGTCAAATAAAACCATGTAGAAATATTATACCCTCAGTATCATCACAATCCATACCAAATAAGTAATAAAAATATACATAAAATAGATATAACATCAAATTATAAGATATGTAATTAAAATATAAGGAATACCATAATAAATAACATTACTATGCTATAAAATAATGAAACTCATGTTGTATAAACCCATAAATTTGAATTTTTGTTATTTGTGAAATTTTATATATTTTTGAAGAAGAAAGGTAAAATAGAAATTTTATGGTTCTCAAAATGGAATTTTGAGCATACCAATGGATCTAGGATGTGACAATTACCCTTGATTAGTAATTCAATAATTTTATGTGGTGATTGGTTCTTTTGAAAATGTTGGGTGTTTTTGGAAGTTAATCATTATTTAATTATAAGAGTAAATCATATTTTATGGATTATTTTTATTTAAATAAATATTGTGGAATGAGATATATTTATTACGATGGAGGTGATGTGGAATTATTCAGGGAAGTAGAGTTTGATAATTTTATGTTGGTGACATGGTAAGTTAGAGGAATTAAAAAGGGGAATTGAATGGGTTGTTTTAATGTAAATATAGGGTCCTAAAAATTCCTCCAAGGGAAGAAAATACCCCCACAATCACTTTGTAGAAGGAATAAAGTACTACTAAAAGTCTATAAAGGTGAATGGACTCAAATTGAGTTGCAAATTTCATAAGAAACTTGAAGTAATTCAAGTTTTCAAAGAATTTAAAGTGGCCTGCGTACCATCACCGGGAAGGGTCCGCGGACCGCCTGGATCATGAACCACCGATACACGGAATGATCCATGAGGCACTGGCTCATGGAGTGATGGAAAATGAGCACAGTGGACCGCAAACCACCTTGATAAAGGAATCATGTGCTAAAAGTCCATCCGCGTACTGTCTCACGAGCTCAGTATTTTGCGGGTGAAGCAAACCGGCAGGGTTCTGAAAACCATGATCGCAAACCATAGCCTCTGCAAACCCCGGTTGACCGAGTCTTCCATGGGTAAGGATATCTTTTCATGGGCCTCTGAAAATGGTACCACATGCTCATAGATATGATTTCCTCAATGCTCTATAAAAGGATAATAGAATGAATTAAGAAATGATGGATGCCAAAATCTTGAAGGGAACCCATAGGTTAGAAGAAATAACTTGAAGAATATTCTGGCTTCAGTCTTGAATCATCGGCGAAGCCCGAATTGTGAATCACATTATTTGTAGGTAAATCTGTCCGCGGACCATAAAATGGGGGAACTGAACAATAATAATAGAACCAAGAACCTAAATAGTGAAACCATGAACCATATACTTCTCACAGATGAACTTCCTATGAACGATAATCCCCCATACCCTCCTCCAAAATGGTGTTCCGTGTGGTGTATCACTATGTATATTTAATCCGGAATCATGTACTACATCAGTAAATGGATGGAACCTAAAGCGGCGTGATGGACCACATACCACAATGGTGCGTGGTGGTCTATACCCATGCCCGCGTACCGCATCGGTATGTGGATGACCCCTCTACCTGCATACCACTATGGTATGAAGAGCTTCCCCCATCCCACATAAGAAAAAAACATGTGGAATGGGATATTTTCAGGTATTATTTCCTCCATTTCCAACTTCACCCCACAACTACCGTCCAGTCCTCCATAACCCCTCCATGAACCAGTCCTTCGACATCAGGCCAAAGCCTCCTCCAAAGCCACTAGACCCGTATGATCAGACCATCAGGTGAATCAAAACACCCCTTTGAGTATACATACCCATGGTAATCGGAGTCATGAATTCTCTCCCCACAACAGTTTGGGATTCAGGAATGTCTGTGGGTCTGCATTCCCATAGTAACCTGGAGTCCAACCTTAGGATGCCGATGTGAACCTCCCTGTTCTAGGGATTAAGGGTGATCACTTGATTTTTTATTCAATGAGGAATAGTGATCAGTCGAAGTAGTTATGTTCACTTCTCCTTTGATGAGGAAAAAACTCCTCCCCTTCCCAAAACGCATTCTGGGTCCCTTCCACTGAGGTAAGTCCCCAATATTCTGAGGCTGAGCTGCATGACCTTTAATTTCATTTCACATTGAAAGGTTAATCGCTCAACACCCTCTCCCACCATCTCCCTGGACTTTTCTGCCATAGGATCTCCCTCTCCCACCAGCAGGAGAGGCAACATGTGGTTGGTTGGATCTCTCAAATACTCTTGTTTCTCACACCGATAATGAATCACATGGGCTTAGATATTTGTAGAGATTAAAACATCCACACAATTATAAAATACAAGAAATATGATTCCTGATCAAACTAGGATACGTAAGATGCCTACTTGAAGGCCCAAGCTCAAAAGGGTTCCCTCCCATAAAGGATCACCTAATCATGTTTATCTTAAATGGGAATATTCCATGCGTAGTACCCACACCATCTGAACTACAAGAACTCTGATTCCTGATAAAACCAGGATACGTAGGATGACTACCTGAAGGCCTGATCTTAAAAGGGTTCCCATCCAAAAGGTTTCACCTAACCATGCCCCCTCATATGGGAAGATTCCATGCATAAGCCCCAACAAATCTGAACTACGTGGGTTATGATTCCTCTCTTGAGGATACATAGGAAACACATCTTATAAGTCTGATCCCAAAATCAAATCACCTTTTGTCCTCTCTGGATGATGATAAACTCTATAATGCCTTATTGTATGGCTCAAGTCAGCAGTAGCTCCATAGAATCAAATATATACATGTCTATGAAGATCCTGAAAACTAAGGTTAGCATGTGGACACACTCTTTGGGAATGAAAAAAGGATTCATGAACATATGAACACAACTTAAATCTATAAGAGAGTCCTGAAACAGGCAATAATCCTCCCCTAGAAGGGTACGGTGATCCTGACTTCCCATCCTCTCGACTAATGGAGTCCTTAAGTGTCATTGGCTAGATCATCAATCAACGAGCGCCTACCTTTGGAAAGAAGGTCCATGAATCATGGATACCAAGGCCGTTGGGTGTTTCTGGATCCATGAATAAACCCGTTGGAGACCATCTGAGGAAGTTATATCCGAGGAGGACCGATTGCATAAGTACTTGACCCCACGCAATCACCCGCTGGGACCGACTGACTATGGAAACTCCTTTTCAATGAGAAAGGGGTGAATTTACTAACCCTAGAAGGGTTAATCCAATCCTCTTTTAAAGGATAATGATGCAGAATGGGTCAAAACAAAATAAATGGTGAATTTGACAAGAAACCGTCTCTGAAAAAAGAGACGGGTGATGATTCGTGTCAGACCATTTCCTCATCACCCGGAATGCGCCACCCCAAAGGAGAAATAAAAAATGGTGAACCTGACGTGAATCCTTAACCAAGGTGGCGATTTTACCCAAAAGGATAAAAAGAAATTGCATGTCGGCCCATTTTGTTCACCCTGGTACGCGCGAAACACGCCACCTCGGAGGCGGAACAAAAATGGTGAACCCGATGTGAATCCTTAACCAATGTGGATTTTTTACCCCAAAAGACAAAATGACATTTCACATCGGCCCATTTTGTTTTCCCCAGTATGCGCGAAATATGCCACCTCAGAGGCGAAACAAAAACGGTGAACCTGATGTGAATCCTTAACCAAGGTGGCAGTTCTACCCCAAAAGACAAAAGGATATTGCATGTCGGCCCATTTTGTTCATCCTGGTACGCGTGAAATGCGCCACCCTAAAGGTGAAACAAAATGGTGAACCCGACATGAATCCTTAACCAAGGTGGAGGTCTAACCCCACTTGAGCCCCTTCACCCCACAAAAAAAAGAGAGGGGAAGGGTGCCAAGATGAATCATCAAGATATGCATATATTTAATAGAATGCTACTTTTATGGGGTTTTGTGGTCTGTATATCATATATGTATGTTGTAGGTTCTCAAAAAGAAACCTTCAATCCAAACGACATCCAAATGACCAGTATAGACACGCGCATCAGCAATCCCACAGGCGGCCAGGGCCTCAACGAAGAGAAGGCCCCCTTGCCTACCCAGTGTCTTCAACACTAGGTATCCAACATGCTAATCAAAGAGTACCATCGAAACAATACTCTCCCCATGGAGGAGGTCACGAGAAATACCTTCCAATATGTGAGGACTATCCATCCACCTTCTCAGTTGCGGCCGACACCCCAATATAAGGCAGCCTCAATGGTTTTCTCGAACTGTTTTGGGAGACTATCCCTAGAGAGTGACAACGAGTACCTCCCTTATCTTAGGGAGGTAGATGAAGTCGATGCTAACAACTTCATCTCAACTGCACAGGGGTCCTACTCACGGGCCCCACCAGAGAACTTCACTGTCGACGCCGAACGAACAAGCCTCCTTACATTGAAGAGGACCTTATGCCAAGGGCACCTTCTGAAGTCTAGGAGACCCAGGCCCCTCGGGCTACCCACCAAGGGTGGATAATATATAATTAGGAACACTCTATCACTCTGGTTCCTGAGGAGCAACTCCTCCATACTAACACGGTGGAATTCAATGAGAAAACATACGACTCTGTCCCCTCCACTCAAGACCACCACAGAAATAGGGTGGGGAAATACGAGCACATGCACGTTCTTGCTAGTGCTCGCTAGTCCTGTCATGTAGACAGAGAGATAAACTACAGGCAGATGCAGATATCTATCGATGCATTTCAATCCCATTATCCAAATAGGGTGGCAAACATCTACATGCAGAAACAAATACCTACTGACGCATTTCAAGCCTGCCATATAAATAGGGAAGCAAATAGCTACACGTGGGCACAAATACCTATCGATGCATTTCAATCCTTTCATCTAAATAGGGCAGCAACTGGATACATGTAGGCATAAATAACTGATAATGTATTTTAATCCTACCATCTAAATAATGCAACAACTGGCTACATGCGGGCACAAATACCTACTAATGCATATCAAGCTCTCCATCTAAATAGGGCGGAAAGCAAATATGAGTAGAGTCAAATTCATATGGATGCATACAAATCCCATGAGAAAAATAAAATATAAAGTGAGTAGATGAAAATCCCCAATAGTGAATATGAAGTCCATTAGTCAAATATAGTGGTAACCAGAGAAGATAACCGGTGAAAGACTTATTCCTCTATCCTGACATAGGAGAACTGCTAGTATTTACTAGAAACTCATAGAGGAATGAAGCAAGAAAACCCCCTAATCAGATATAATAATGGGCTTTCATACCCGTTCCAACCAAATATGTATCTCATCACATCTTAGAAATGATGGAAGACCAGACATCAATCCGAGACCATATCATCCAAACATTACAAGACATTATTGCGTCAGTGGAAAAGGTGAGAAAATAGGCCCATGACCCAGTTTCCTCGAACAGAATGGCTCACTCACAAAATGAGTTAGTCACTCCAGAGCAGTTATGCATACCTGCTCCAGTCTAGGAGGGTTGATGCCAATATCTCTCGATACATGGACAACCAGATCAGAAACAAATACCCATTCCAACTGGGGGATGCTGGTCCAACGTGGTGGCTACTCCAGGGTAGGCATATATCTTGGCCAAAACTCAAGATGTATGTTGGCATATCTTGGTGGCATCATGGGACCAAACAAGATAGGGACCCATATATGAAGGTTGTTACCAACAGTAGATGGACCTGGTTACCCGCAAGAGAGTACTCAAAAATGAAATGCACCAAAGGCAACCAGAAATTGAAGAGAACATACATGATCCTGCTCTGATGGAAGATGGGGTTCTTGAAGCCCTGAAACATATATCAATAAAGGCTCAAGACCCTGTTGGTCCATTACCAAATTATGGAAGTGGCAGTAACAGTTATGAAGGCCCTCCCTGAAATGTTTCTACCAGCAGCTCTAAAGGTCCTCCGCAGAGCACCCGTGGGGGCTCACTTCGTGGGACAAGAATGATCGATCATGATATCCTATCTACTGATGTGCATCGGGGTAACCCTCCCCTTGGACTGAAGATCAGATAGTAAGAAGGTCCCACCCTTATTGTTGTCCTCCCTAATGGTCCTCCCCAGGGTATACACTCTCCCTGTAGTCGGACATCAAGTCATTATGGAAGTCCTCGCCATGATGAAAATCATTGCAAAGCCCCCCCCACAATGACAGTTGCTATGAAGGTCCTCCCCATAGTAATATGAAGCAATGAAAAGGTCCTCCCCTCATTGCAGTACATCTTAAAGGCCCTCCCTAGGATGTGCACTGTAGAAATTCTCCCTGTATCCAGGTATCAAGCTATGATAGTAGTCCTCTCCATCACAACAGTCATCTATAAGGTCCCCCCCTCAGTAACATCAAGCAGAAAGAAGGTCCTCCCCTCACTATAGCCCACCCTAAAGGTCATCCCCAGGGTATACACCATAAATACATTTTCCATGGTCGGGCATTGAGTTTGAATAGAATTCCTCGCCATTGTAGCACCAATTGAGAAGGTCCTCCCCACAAAAAACATTCATACTGGAAAGAAGGTCCTCCCCTTGTCAGAACAAAGTTAAGAAATACCTCCTATGCTGTGGTGCTTGGAAAGGAGTCAGACATATCAAGAACTCCTTTTATAAAGAGTGATATTCTTCTCAACTAGAGGATGGCCCGGGGCCACACTCTTCTTCTGAGACACCCCCACACTATTCGTAAATCAATAAGGCTCTCACCAGCCCAGTTTCCTAGAATGAAATTATTAAGAAGTAGTCAATATGGGAATATCAAGTAGAGGATCCTCTGTAAGAACAACATCAGGATATGTTGCTTGTGAGAAGAGAAATAACTACGGATAATATACCAGTGATGTATTGGCCTATTACCACTTCTCACTTCAACATAATAGGAGAGTTGTGTGAGGGAATGTATACACAACATTCAACTCAATATATGGACAAATCTTTGTCAGCTGAAAGAAAATTTCCTACCCTACAAAGGGTATGCAGACTACATCAACACGATAGGGGAGCTTCACCGTCTAATTGACCTATAATCTCTACTGTTTTCACGACAACGACAATCAGAAAGGTGAAAGAAAAACCTTGAATTGGCTTGCCTCCATGCACTGTATAAGTTGCGTTGCCTCATTGGTAATGCCCCAGCTGGAGTTCACATTCAGGGATGGGGAGAACATGGAGTTCTACACTTCACCCCTCGTCCCACCCATCAAACCCCATTGGAAATGACATCTTGCAATGTCATAACCCAAAGGAAGCAATCAAGTGAAACCCCTACTCAGGAAATATGGGATACTCAACAAAAAAAGGCCCAGAGTAAGTCTCAAAAGTGTCAGGACCAAAGAGATCAAGCCATCTAAAATATTATGAGTCAGGAAACCAAGAACATCCAGTAGGCTTCCCGCCTAAGGGAATCCAACAAGAAAGAAATATTCATGTCTTAAAAATACCATAGAATCCATACAGAACCAATTCCATACTCATCCCACACCGGCATGAGAGTACATGAAATTGAAAAGGTGGAAATAGTAGTGGATACCGTTGCGATGCGGGAACAACCCCAACCCATAGGATTGGGGGAATTTTTAAATCAAAATTCCCCCATGAGACCAACAAATCCAGGCTGCAGTTTATCAAAGGAATAATGTGAACAACCCCAACCCACAGGTCTAGGGTCATTTTTACCTCAAGTTCCCACACAATGAACGTCTATTTTCTCCCATTTGGGAAGAACGATTAGTAGAGGAGTAAACCATTCCACCCCGTCTCATGGATCATACCCTCTGAGACAAAGGTGCATCAGTGAACATGGTGAACATAAACCCCACAAACCTCATAGAAAATGACACAGAGGGAGAGGATGAAAAGAAATATAACTCCCTCCCAAAGGCATCCCACACCGAGCCTAATGGTGTGCATGCCCAAAACCAGAGAGAGGTCCTAAATTTGGGTGCCCCCTCAGTTAATATGACATTATCACTCACGCAAAATCCCAATAAAGATAATAATAAATCCAAGTTCATCTATGACCCACCTTATTCTCCCCCTAGAAATGCGTCCCTCACTCTCAAGGAAAGGTTCTCCAAGCAGGATGCAGAAATGAAAGAGTTTAGGTGAATTAATGCTGAGCTATGCCGAGTTAGTTATCTTTCTGGATGTGTTCCCCCTGTAGAAAGTCAGCAGACATTCCTAGAAGAGGTGCCCTTGCCGCAGGCACTCATCCCAATGAATGAAGCTAAACTTGGAGGCCCATTTAATCCAGAACCGGGATCGTCAACCTACTTAAACTCATCCCCAGAAGGACATAAATACTTCCCCCTATTGGGAAGGAATCTAGAATATATTCAGGTAAACCCACAAAGGATACCCCTAGACAGATATCCACCCTAAATTCTAACAGCACCAGCACACCCAGCTTTGACCACTACCGCACCAGCCCAAGCTCAAGCCCGACAGGATATGCATCAAGGGATCTTGAACACCATTGAACAAATAATGTCTCTAATAGAATCCATGAAGGGGTGGTGCACTCCAATACAACCAGAGTGCAAACCCTATCCTAATTTGGTGAGTAATGTTCCGCCGCAACTGAATTTCAGAAACCCTGTATTTCTAGTGTTCGATGGCTCGGGGTACCCGAAATAGAATTTAATGCACTACACCTCTTATTGTGACGCCATTATAGGCACTCCAGAGCAGCAAGAAGCAGTAAAAATCAGGTGCTTTATACAAACCCTGTAGGGATCAACTTTCATATGGTATACTAGCTTTCCAACCAACTCAATCACCGGATGGGAGGACCTTCGGTGACAATTTTTCTTCCAGTTCAGTTCAATGCTGACTAAGAAAACAGTTAGTTATCTCTTGAACTGTAAGAAGAGAGAGAATGAAAGAGTCTCAGAATTCATTTCCAGATGGAAAGGCCTAACTTATTACCTAAACCAGCTGCTTCCCCAAGATGAAATGCTCACCATGTGCATCGATAACCATCAGGATGAATTGTAAACACCGCTCATCCTAGTGAATTACACAAGTGGGTTTAGATATTTCTCTTCCATCTCCAAAATAATAGAATAATCCTTGCAATGGACCAATATTAAGTCTTGAGTATCCCCATTAGCCCCTGAAAAAAGAACGAGAAAAGCTGAAGCAGCTTCTATCATGCTTAAGCCACCCCCGACACCAGATCCAGTTGCGAGGCCCCCACCGAACTGTGCAGGACCCCATGGACTCCAACAAACACCCCCACCTAAAAAAGATGAGTGAAGAGGTTTTAAAATAAACCAGTTTGAATAATGAAGAAAAAAGTTTACTTGTTCCGAGATGACCAGGTCCGCGACTATTTCATAGTCTCTATGAATTGCAACTTGTTCCGGCTACCGGAGCCAAAGTGAACCGATGAAGTGGGTCTCGGAGAACGTCTAAATTATTTTCCCTATCACCAAATACTGGGACATACCATCTAGGAATTATTTGTTTTCAAGGATCTCTTACAAAATATGGTGGATTACAGGCAAGTCAAGTTGGGACCATCACCAGCACAAGTGGCGTATGTTTCCACCTCAGACTCAAGAGAGGAAAAATAATGGAAAACAATCACCGGTAAGAAGAAGAAATTTTTTGACAATTGGATAACCTGAAAGACTATCAACAGAGTCCATGGAATCCTCCAGTCGTAGCTGAAACAACCAACCATTCCCCCAAAATTTATTAATACAACACAACCGTCCTCCTCGACCCTAAATTCCTCTAAAGGCCCGAAGGGCAGAAAGCAAGATCAAGAAGATGGGATGACACCAAAGCTGAAGTCAGTATTGAAAATCGCGGACTTCATACTAATGAACTTGACACAATGGTAACCACCCCACAAAATGGTACAATGGGCACCGCCCTGCCAAACGGTACCATCAAAGGGAGACCGTTAGAAAAAAATACTGTCAGACCAAGAACTGATCTTCAGTTCTGTTAATGTCATTCACTTGATGGACCCCTTCTCGGATGGAGACTATGCCCACAAACCCGCATTCCCCACACCCAACCAGAGAGCTGGAGGAAGAAGCTGCAGAGACCAGAGTTTTTCTAGAAGGCATGATCATGGAAGGAGTCAGATTCCTGACCATTCCATAAGTCAAACCGTTAATATCATGTAAACTCGTAGAAGGACCCTCCGGAAGACACAATAAGAACCAGAATGCTCCTCCATACCCATCAGAAGAAATCCAAGCCCAATTATCTTTGAATATCCCATCAGAGGAATAAAAAAATATCAAATTGCTCAAGGAATGCAGGCAGACTAGTTCATACAAACATGAAAAGGACCGCAGCACCACCGACCCTAGTCATAGAAGCTGAACCATCTACATTCAAATCCTGAACCCCTAAAGTGTATGTAAAAGGGAAACCTTGAGCCGGGAATCATTGAAATTTAGAATAGAAATGTGATATTCTAAATAAGTTGGATTCAGTACCAGTAAAGCTATCAATCTTTGATGTGTTAAGACTATCTACAGATCTTAGGGAAGCACTCATCAAAGCCTTATTAAGTCCCTAGGAATTCGAGGATGAAGTAACAGTAGTTGAAGCCTATAGGATGGAGACTAGTCCCGAATAATGTCACATCATCATCTCCTTCACAGATAGGGATGAATATTCCATCATGTAAGGGAACATCAAACCCTTATATGTGTCTGACAAGATAAATGGAATTGATGTCCAAAGGATCTTCATCGACAAAGGATCTATAGTTAACCTCCTCCCACTGCAAACACTTCGTCGGCTAGTCTATGATGAAGATATATTTACACCCTACACTAAAAATTTTCTAGGACATGACAAAAGCGAGTAGAAACTATTAGGACGAATAAAGATTAAAATTCGGCTCAGAGACCTCATGTTAGATTCTGAGTTCTTGGTAGTATGGAAAAGTATGACCTTCAACGTCTTGTTAGGGAGGCCTTGGATGCATTAACATGCTGCAATTCTGTCATCATACCATTAGTACATCAAATATTGCACTAATAGAAAAATGGTACATTTCACGCAGATAAATCCCCGTTTGAGTTCTGTGAGTCGCATTATATCAACGTAGGGTTCTATAAGTTAGAAGAAAAACATCTTTCAGCTAACGAAATTGATTAGATTACTGCCCCGAATGGATTGGATACGGCTCCTGCAGACCCCCTCCAACAGCTTGGGGAAGAGTACGTACTACCCATCAACCGAGTTGAATGCATAAGTGTATGTCCAGATCCAGGCTCAATTTTCTGCATGATCTCCATTATAGACACCAAGTCCAAAGACACGGGAGAACATGCAGACTTCTGTGGTGATAGGAAAAACCCTACCAAAAATGCTTTCGACCCATCCATGGGACCCCAGATTTCCCTTGCCTTACTCACTAAGGAAAAATATGATCTATCTCCCTACATTGGAGAGTTTGTCTCAAAAATCCTCTCTCCATCATAAGATAAAGAAGATTAAGATGATTAAGAAGAAGAAGAAGAGGAAAAAGACCTCAAAGATTCCCCTCCTTTATTAGAAGAATGTTTCTCCACCACAATCGATGAACTTAGGGAGATAAACCTAGGCACTGAAAATGACCTGCAACCCACTCTAATCAGTGTGGATATACCTGTTGAGGAGCAGGAGGAATATACCTCCTTCCTAAAGAAAAATAAAGATGTGTTTTCTTGGAACTATATAGAAATTAAAGGACTCGATTTTGAGGTTTCCACTCATCATCAAAGCTTACCGGAAGATCATTTGGGTTATAAGAAGGAAAAAAAAGGACCCACCCGATGAATGATATCAAAATAGAGGCTGAAGTTGACAAGTTGATCAAATCCAACTTCATATGGGAGGTCCAATATCCGATCTGGCTGACAAACATAGTCCCTATCAAAAAGAAGAACAGACATATTAGAATCTGCATTGACTTCAGGGACCTCAATTGGTATTTCCCAAAAGATGATTTCTCAGTCCTGATCATAGAATTGTTGATCTATGCAATAGCCATATATGAGGCTCTCTCTTTCGTGGATGAATATTCTGGATACAACTAGATCCAAATGGACCAAGGAGATGAAGCTACTTCTTTTAGGGACCCTCAGGGAGTGTTCTGTTGTAAAGTGATTCCCTTTGTTCTAGATAATGTCGGTGTCACATATCAGCGTGACGTGCATCAAATCTTCAATCCCTTCTTGGGAAGATTTATTGAGTGTTATTTCAACAATCTAGTGGTTAAATCATGACAGCACTCAAACCACCTAGTCTATCTTGAAACTTTCTTCAACAAATTGTGGCAGTATAGTTTAAAGATGAATCCCCTAAAGTGCTCATTTAGAGCTACCTTTGGAAAATTCCTTGGCTTCATCATACGCCATCACAACATCAAAGTCAACCCTGAGAAGACAAAATCCATCCTTGGCATGTCCCCACCTCACAACTTCATCGAGTTGAGAGGTCTCCAGGGGTACCTTGCCAACATTCGACGCTTTATAGCTAACCTAGCAAGTAAATGATTACCTTTCACCAGGATTATGAAGAAAAGAATTACATATGAGTGGGATAATTATTTCCAAGAAGAATTCTAAAATATCAAAAGATATCTTCTAAGACCACTGATGCTGATGCCACCAGTTGAGGAGAGACCACTAATTTTGTATGTAACTACCTTGAAATGGTCATTAGGAACCTTACTCACTCAGAAGAATGATTTTAGCAGTGAGAAAAACCTCTGTTACCTCAGCTGAACAATGATTGATGCTAAAACTCAGTATTCAAAAATTGAAAAGAACCACCTAGCCCTAATCATCAAGGTTTAGAAACTCAGGCATTACCTGCAGCACCATGAGGTCCAAATAGTCTCCTGCTGAAACCCACTCAAATATATCCTCAACCATTCTATGATAAATGGATGCCTATCAAGATGGGCGGTCATCCTACAACAGTTTGACATATGGTACTTACCCTAGAAGGCCATCAAAGGCTAGAAATTAACAGACTTCTTGGCAGATCACCCCTTATAGGAAACAACACTGTCAGATGCCAAAATTCAGGATGAAGAAGTGTTTTCCATCCAGGAGGACCCCTAGATATGGGAAATGTACTTCGATGGTGCTTCCCAAAGCCCAATAGGGAAAAGGATGGAGGATCCTAAGCTCAACAAAGCGGGGCTAAGAATTATACTCGTATCCCCTAAAAAGTCCATCATTCCTTACTCTTTCCTACTTTAGAAAGGGTGTACAAATAATGAAGTAGAATATCAGGACCTCATTATAGTCCTGGAACTGACACTTCATGTGCAAGACAAACACATAAAAATAAAGGGTGATTTAGAGCTAATTATCAAATAGGTCAATGGTGACTATGCCATCAAGAAAGAAGTATTTCCCCCCTTGTTGAACCATGTTTGAGAACTGATGGAAGAATTCCTGTTAGAACCAATGTTGACTTATGTCCCCCAGTCACAAAATACCCAATCCGATGCTTTGGAAAATGAAACCACAACCTTGGATGACCCACATTGGAATGAAACAGTCATTAGAATTTCCCACCACCAGATGGTCTTTCCATTTATCCAGAGTAATACAAAGGAAATAGATGAATTTAATCCCAATTTTGAGCTTTATGGTCACACCCCCAGCTGGAGGACACCCATTTCAAATTACCTACAGAAGGAGGAACTCCCACCAGATAGGGATGGAAGGGAGCAGGTCTGAAGATGGGAAATAAAATTTGTCTTGTAAAATGGGGTAAACCAATAAAAGGTTCTCTATAACCGAGGTCTTGACGGGGTCCTTCTCAGGTGAATTGATGGAGAAGAGACTACTGCCATCATGAAAGAAGTGCATGCCGAAGATTATGGAGTGCACCAATCAACAACCAAGCTCTCTCACCAAATTCGAAGGCTTGGGTATTACTGGCCCACTATGATACATGATTGTGCAATATTTGATAAGAAGTTCCATTCCTTCTAAGTTCATGCCAATTTTATACACCGACCCCCAGAGTTACTTCAAGTCGCTAAGTACTCCTGGCCATTTGCCACCCGGAGGATGGATGCTGTGGTACTATATCCTCCCGCCATAGCCAGACAAGTCAAGTTTATACTCACAATGACCAACTTATTTTCCAAATGGGCTGAAGACATACCCATTAAATAATTCAGGGAAAAAAACATCGTTAGCTTTGTGAAGGCCAACATAATTACTAGATTTGGTGTCCCTCATACAATATTGATGGACAATGACACCAAATTTTTCTCTACTGAGTTGGAAAAGTTATACCAGGAGTATGGAATCAAATCCAACCGTTCATCCTGATATCATGTAGTGGCCAATGGGAAGATAGAGGATTTCAACAAGACTCTATCCAACATACTCCAAAAGATGGTTGATAAGGATAAAAAATCGTGGCCAAACAAGCTCCTTTATGCTTTATGGGATTACCAAACCATGACCCGCACCGCCACTCGGGAAATCTTGTACTCATTGGTATATGGGGAAGAAGTGGTTTTCCCTATAAAAATCTAAGTTCCATCACTTCGTATGGCCATTTTCAATAAACTGTCCATGAATGAACAATCCTAGAGATGGTTTGATGAGTTGGAGTATCTAGATGAAAAAAGGACGCACACTCTGCACCATTTAGAAATCTACCAAAATCGGATCTCATGAGACTTAAACAAAAAGGTTCGCCTTCAATCTTTCCTCCAAGGAGAAATGGTGTTAGTCCTCAGAACCCCGACAATACTTGGGAAGAATCCCCCAAAGATTGAACCAAAGTGGGAAGGACCATATGTCATACATAGGGCCTATTCCAATGGAACATACTCCCTGATATCAATGGATGAACAACTCATCACGTCTCCCACACATGAAAAATTTCTGAAGAAGTAATTCGCATATCATCAACACCTGTACATGGTCCAAACTCTAAGACCTTAAACTATGAGTAGTAATACTATGAAGTCATGGTCCAAAATCTATGACATTAAACTATGAGTTATCATCCTAACCACATGAAATTAAACTGTATAGTATTAGTCCATGAAACATGAAATCAAACCATGATGGAAAGGTCCAGACTCTATGACCCTAAACTATGAGTTACAGTCCTATCCACACAATGATAAACTATAAGGAACTCATCCCTAAAACATGACATTAAACTGTGAATCTTGTCCTCACTTCATGATGTTAAACTGCATAGTGTAATGTCTAAGTTTCAAGATGTTAAACTACATAGCATAAATCTTCCTAATCGCATGACGATAAACTACACAATACCTCAGAGAACTACGTATGGCTTGATTCCCACTCATTAGTGGGATATATAGCAATGCCTCGACTCTCAATCTTGGCCTAGCCCTCACCATAAAAAATGCCTCCATCATGCCCTCTATCTCCCCATATTTGTAAGGGGAACCCTTATCACTCCTTGTTTCTCACATCGAGTGTTACTCATGTGAGATTAGGATCAGTGGTAGGGATTATATTACGAAAGAAAACTATAGAGTAACATGGTAGACCTATAAACCATGATGGATAGAATGAAAATTCTCCTACCTCTATGACTGAGACAGATCAATATAGGGAATGTTTAGAACTACGTGAGGATTGATTCCTGCTGTTGCAGGATACATAGCAACACCCGAATTTGGCATCCCGACCCAACCACTATAAAAAAATTCCCATTTCCCTATGTGTAGGTCAGACTTGTATGGGGAGTCCATGAAAGGTTATAATCACATGAAAATAAACTACTAAATTATTCAAGAGTTATGCATGGCCCAGTTCTTAGTTTCACGAGATCCCGCATATTCCCCTCACTCATGAGAAGTCGAAAGATCCTGCTTCCCCCTATACATATGAGTTAGACTTATGTGGAAACTCCATTAGTTAATAGTTAGTCATGGTCTGAGTATTCTTTACATTCCCAGGCACATCATTCCCGTTTTTCAAACTCCATATTCTGGGAAAAATTAGATCCCCATAATCATTCAAGGCCATGTGAGATGGAAGGCCAGTTTCCTATAGACACCTTTGTTTGAATATGAACATCATGCCCTGGTGTCTCTGCATATGTTTCCCACAAAAACTACCGTCAATCAAAGGAAAATTCATCCCCAGGGGAGTCCTCTCTCATCTTAGTACGCCCAATGGCTTCCCAGCCTCATGTAATTCCTCCTGATTCAAGTTGTCCCCAGGACTATGGTTTAAACCTTATATTATCACTCATGTCTAAGGAACATCGGAACATCCTGATCATGATTAAATCAAAAAATATCTTTATGATATCATAATTATTCTCACTACATGACTCTAAACTGCACAACATCATGTCCTCACCACACGACATTAAACTGCAAGTCCAAAATCATCCTTGCTGTATGATGTTAAACTACATAGCATTGGATTAAGCCTAAAATACCTTCTAATGTTTTTTTGTTCTTAGGTAATAACCCAAAATCCTTATAATCCCTTGTTTCTCACACTGAGAATGGATCATGCGAGCTTAGGGATCTTAGCGAGGGATCCACTGTTACATTATGAAAAAAACCTAGGAATTTGGTCCTAGAAGCACAACCCTAAAAGGCATGTCATGGTTCCCTTCCCCCAAAGGAACCCCATGTCTTGGACATGTGATTTCAAATGACCAGATACCCCAAAGATGAGACAAATTCCTCACCCCACATATGATTCAGATCTTAGAAAAGGGATACCCAATTCCATTAGTAAATCACAGCCCAAATGTTTTTAATATGTCCAGATACACTCCTTTAATACCTCAAAATCCATGCTCTGAGCGGTCTTGAATCCCTATAATCATTCAAGGCTATCTGAGATAGAAGGAGAGTGTTATAAAGACACCTTTGTTTGACTATGCACATGATTCCCTAGTGGCTCTGCATATGTTTCCCAAACAAATGACCGTCAATCAAAGGCAAATTCATCCCCAGAAGTGTCCTCTTCTATCTAAGTACGCCCAATGGATTCCAAGCCTCATTCCATCCCTCCTGATTCAAGGGACCTCAAATTCATGGTTTAAATTTTACTCCCTATACACATCCTAGATATATCAGAACATATAGGCCCAATTCATCTCTGGTCCCTTTTGAGGTTTCAAAAGATACCTCATCCATATGTGTGAAGTTGATCCGCATACAAAAAAATGCCCCCACTGATTTCTGGGTTTCTCAGAGAAGTTCAGATAAAATCTCCCTTTTCATGTATAGGTGCACCCCTTGTTGAAGGTCACATACTATATTCAGAAAAGTTTTGAATAACCATCAGAGATGGATGGCTAGTGTCTCATGGGAACCTTTGTTTGACTATGCGCATCTACCCCAGTGGCTCTGTATATATCACTTATAAAACAACTGTCAATCAAAGGAAAATTCATTCTCAGGAGAGTCCTTCCCAATCTATGTATGCTCAAATGAAATTTATGTCCTGTCACACCCCTAGATTTGGAATACCCCTAGATAATAGATTGCATACCTTCCTCTTTAAAAATGCCCCTGATATAAAAAAAGACTTCTAACTGAACTGATCATTCCCCAGCTCTCCCTTTTGTGAGTAAGAACCATGTGAGAACAATTCCCAATTCAAAGAAAATATGAATGTCCCTAATATTTTAAGAAACCATTACCTAGACATGCCACACATTGTGGATACCAACATCAAAATAGATTCAAAGTGTTAAAAATCCTACCAGGCCATCAGAAATAGAAGGTTAGTGTCCTGCATACACCTTTGTTTGACTATGCACATCATGCCTCAGTGGATCTACATATGTTGCCTACATAATGGCCTTCAATAAAAGGAAAATTCATCCTCAGGAGAGTCCTTTTCTACCTTTGTATGCCTAAAATAGCTTCCGAGCCTCATGAAGGTCCAAAATTTACAAATTTAGGGTCAAGAAAAATACCTAATCCATGTATAAAGGATATTAGAACATTCTCAGTTGATGATCCCAAGTTAGGGACCTGCCCCATCAAGTTTGGTCAAAGCTATTCGACCTAAAACATCATTAGTAAGTCTGATTGGTAGGACTATAAATTTCCCATGAAAAAGATTCCATACTTGGCAGAGGAAAAATCTGAAAAAGGAACCTCTGGGAAAAAGTCGAGTATTGGTTCGTTAAAAACGTTGAGCCATCAAAACAAATGTAAATATTGTTAGGTGAAAAAACCATGAAGGGAGGCCTAAGAAAAATTCAAGTTATTCCTACTAAGCATGTTCCAAGAAGGCTTAGGAAAAAATTAGGGTAATAATGAAAAAGACATAAAATTTTGTGAGGTGTTCCACAAAACAACAACAATAGTCGAACTATGCTCGCTGAGTCCCGCGGCTCAGGAAAAAATTAGAGACCAAGTCGATTATTTTAGTTTACTGGTCATGGTTTAAAATTAATACCTGATCAAAATAATTTTTATAGGATTGATTATGATCAATTGACATGACATGAAAAGGAAAATAAAAAGGATTTAAAGGAAAATCAGTTTCATTGAGTTCAACAAAAATGGAGGAACATCCCCATTCTAGAGTCTCTCCAAAGTATCAAAAAAGGGGGAAGAGTACATATCATTATTTGGGATAGAAATATAACAAGTATTGGTTCTCCATTTCTAGAAATATGGCAAGTGATTGCCACTGTCCATCAATAGTTTGCTCCAAATAAGCTCTCTCCTCCATTTCAGCCTTAATAGTCGGACACACCTGCTCTAGAATGACTTTAAGGTCCCGTTATTTCTTCTGTATGAATTCATAGTTGGCATGAGAAGAGGCCAATTGATCCCTCAAACTTGCTGTGTGGGACTTTCACTCCTGCATCTATTCCTTTCGGGTGTCCACAAAATCACGATCCTTCACCTCCTCAGTTGTTAGATGGTTGAATTCTTCTGAAATATCTCGAAAGGTCACCACCTGGAGATGGGAAGAATTGAACTTGGAAAGTTTGTACTCACAAGAAGCAAGTTCTTCTTGGGATATGATGAATTGGTAGATAAGAAGGTGTATGTGCCGATAATCAAACCCAATGGAACCCATCTCGGTGAATAATCACTAAAAATTGTCTGTCTCGTCAGCAAAATTGGCCACAAGTGTCTCTGTGGAAAGAGCACATAACTGGCACCATGCATGATTTTTCACTGTCTAGTGCCTCCCTACGGCACAAGTACCTTAATCCTCCTCTACCGAAAAAATATCTATAAGTAGGAAGTTTCATCACAGGAGTGGGAAGGGACCTAAGACAAGTCACCCAATATGGGGGACTCTCTTTTCCCTCATATGGTTTAACTGCTGGAGTCAGATGCAGAGGACTAGCTGCAACTTCTGGGGTGGTCGATGATACTATACTGGTGAAAAACTCATTAAGGTCTTGGGAAGTATCTACAGGAGGGGAGTAGTCTGATTAACTCTCCATTGAGATAGGTTGTTCCAATGAATCCCCTATCTGATGCTTCTGATGGATAACCAAGCGTCTTCTTACCACAAGGGCAGGAACAGGTGGTGTATCCATCATGGCTGCAGCAGGGATAGGATTATAAGGTGTAGTTGTCACACTCTTCACAGTATAAGGGATGTATGGCATTGTCGTTGGGGAAAGGAAGAGGCAAGAAATGGTTAAAGGTTTCTGTACCCTCCGAACTGGTTCTCTCAGCACCCCATCGGGGTAGTAGTCTACCCACAGTTGGGCATACTCCAGTGATAGAAAGTTAGATCCCATTGTGTTAGGAATGATAACCTCCATAGCGTCACCTTCATGCATCATCATAATCAATAACTGGAAAATAATTACGGGATGAAAATATCCCCTTGACTGAGAAGTAGGAAGAAGTGTATCTTGTTAGAGGCATCTAAATTGCTTGAAAAACTGGTAGGGGAGGTATGGCTCACAAATGACTACTCGATCTATACGAGCAGTGAGAATCCCGTCCCAAAGCGTAATGAGATATGAACATTCCTCTAAATAACCATTCCTATCACCTCTTAATGACCCATGGGGGGTAAGATGCAGTGAAAATGATAAATGATAAGTATCATTCAACAGACCAACCACATCAATAATGCTTAGAGTTTGAGGATGAACATCGAAAATGTTGAGAAGGGTGGGTTGATAGTCAGAATGAGGAACCTTTGCAGTATGATGATATTCATAAAAGGGGAAGTGTTCTTCCATCCACCCATAAAGGAATTGAAACAGTCCACTGAGATAATTCGGGAGCCTACCTTCCTATATTTTTCCCAAAAATTCATAAAGCTGGGCAAGGGTAGGAAGGGCCGAATTAATGGGATGACCCTCTACCAACATGGCCTCCATAATCAAAGTATAGGCCCGAACCTCGGTATAGATGTCTCGGGATGAGAAAATCCATCCACTAAAAAACATGGAAATGAAACCTAATAATCTAATCATAGGTGATATATCTGGTTGAAGCTCATATCCCCATGTGGTATATCATTCCGCTTCAAGGGTAGTACAATATGACCTTAGAGTCTGGCAGGACTAATAGGATGGATGAGTTCGACTATAGAGAGCCCACTGCTTGGGTTTGTTCGCCTGCAAGAATAACCCTATCCATGACTCAAATGGGATAAGAGAGAAATCCTAGAGGGGATGCTCAAGTAATCTATATTCCATAACCAGTAAACTCCTTGTAAAAGGGGACACGTGGTCAATGTCATTCCAAGTATCAACTACTGGGAGAAACTCATCTCTCTAAGGATGGAGAGTCCTCAAAGCTGGTGGATATCCCATAATCTAATTACCACCTCCCTATGGAATAAGTGGAAGGTGTTGGTGGTTGAACACCAGTGGATCAAAAACTCAGGAAGGATTTCGCCTAGGGAGAAGACTGCAAACTGAGAAACCCAGGCTACCCGATACAAGCCCACTGCCTCCAACTAGTCAGAGGACTCCAAACAGGTCTGATGTACCTATAATTCCTAGGTCCATTCATCAGATAAACATACTCTAGCCCACAGATCCCACTTGGTTCTCTACCCGCCATTAGGATTTTCTTGGGAGATGCTGATAATAGATGGGCATTCTCAGGCACTTAGTCCCAGGATAGCATTACGACCCCCGCAATTTCCCTGAGTCCATACCGAGCCTCATAGTATAAATATGTTTTTTTTGAATTGGAGTAGAAATGACTTATCCTACCGGGGAAATGTTGGCGCAATCATGTCATTGCAGTGCTTATAAGAGGATGAAAGGGGTATCAGGGTCATCCAACGACAAAGGAATGTCGTCAGGAATACCAAATCCATAAAGTGGAAACTGTACAGATAACAGATAGGCTAGGAGCTATGTCATCAAGAAATCCTTTAAGAAACTATCACTAAGAATAATTTAGGCTCAAAGATAATCCTCACTATTCCCCACCATGGTCTCCCTTGTCTTCGTCAATTTTTTCATAGCCAGTGAAAGAGCCATTGTAGCCTGCATAGGAAGATCCAAAAGCTGATAAAAAGACAGCCCGATAAAAATTGTTGGATAAAGGATACAAAATAATGAATAAAGGACTTAAAATATGTCCACATAAGGCTCCAAGTACTATTCCAGGAAATGGTACATGGTAGGCATGTTCTGAGTACTATATAATGTGCAGAAGCAACCCCACATATGACTATGATATGAAAATGCATTTCACCACATACAACCATGGTATGCAAACCATATATGAGGCTTTTGCCGATGGGTCATTGGCCAATGAACAAAAAGGTTCATAGAAGGTGGATACCACGAACCTAGGCCCCATTAAGTTCATTTTCAAAGATCGTGGGTTAAAAGTTTAAGTTCGGATTATTAGTTCTTAAAGTTCGGTTCTCCAATCCAAGCTCGGTATGTGGACACATAAGTATCATAGATTTATCCTATGCGGAATCTAGATTTTGATTTTAAAAATTCTACAATGTAGTTCATGAAACCCAAAATTCAGTATGCGGACAGATAAATGGTGAAAAGATCAGTTCACGGCACATACGAAGCGGTTCACAAAATGAATTTTCTAAAAAAGAATGGTATGAAAATGCAGAGGAAGCCATGGGATTCAAGAGAACTTTTCGCTGTGAGAAACGGTAAAAGAAAAATGGCATGGGCCTCTATATATAGGTGTGGTCCCATCCTACCGGGCCTATTTGTTCTACCATGAACTATTTCAGTTCAGGACCACTTTTACATTGTAATAGTACACTTTTCATTCCAAATGGACCCCATTCCAATGGGGTTCATTTGTAGGGTCCTAAAAATTCCACCAAGGGAATAAAATACCCCCACAATCACTTTGCATAAGGAATAAAGTACTCTTATAAGTCTAGAAAGCTGAATGGACTCAAATTGAGTTTCAAATTTCAGAATAAAATTGAAGGAATTCAAGTTTTCAAATAATTTCAAGTGGACCACGTACCATCACCAGGAAGGGTCCTCGGACTACCTGGATCACAAACCACCAGTACGCGGAATGATCTGTGAGGCACTGGCCCACAGAGTGATGGAAAATGAGCATAGTAAACCACAAACCACATTGCCAATGGAATCGTGCGCACAAAGTCCATTCGCATACCATATCGCAAGCTCAGTAGTTTGTGGGTGAAGAAAAATGGAAGTATTCCGCAAACCATGATCACGAACCGTAGCCTCTACAAACCCGGGTTGACCGAGTCTTCCACAGGTCAGGATATCTCCTCACGGGCCTTCGAAAATGGTGCTGCATGCCCATAGATATGATTGACCTGATGCTCTATAAAATGAGAACAAAATGAATTAAGAAAGGATAGATGACGAAAGCTTGAAGGGAACCTAAAGGTTAGAAGAAAGAACTTAGAGAAGATTCTGGCTTCAGTCTGGAATCATCATTGAAGCCCGAATCACGAATCACAATATTTTTAGGTACAGATGGTCGTGAACCATAAAATGGGGGAACTAAACAATAATAATAGAACCACAAACCTAAATGGTAAAACCGAGAACCATATAATTCTCACGGATGAACTTCCCGTGAACGATAATCCCATAGACCCTCCTCAAAAATGGTATTCCGTGTAGTGTATCACTGTGTGAATTTAACCCAGCACCGCGTACTGCATCAGTACGCGGATGGAACCCAAAGCGACATGATGGAATACATACCACATTGGTGCACGATGGTCTATACCCATGCTCTCATACTACATCGGTACGCAGCTAACCCATATGCCCGCATACCACTATGGTATGCAGAGCTTCCCCTATCCCATATAAGAAAACAATACGTGGAATGGAGTATTTTTGGGTATTATTTCTTTTGGTTCCAACCTCACCCCTCCACTACCATCCAGTCCTCCATAATCCCTCTACGAACCAGTCCTCTGACATTAGGCCAAAGCCTCCTCCAAATCCACCAAACCCCTATGATTAGACCATCAGGTGCATTAGTAGGCCCCATTGAGTCTACATACCCATGGTAAGCATAGTCACGAAGGCTCTCCCCACAACAGTTTAGGATTCGTGAATGTCGGTGGGTCTACATTCCCATGGTAACCCGGAGTCCAACCTTGGGATGCTGACGTGAATCTCTCCATTATAGGGATTAATGGTGACCAATTTCTTTTCCATTCAATGAGGAATATTGATTAGTCAAAGAAGTTATGTTTGCTTATCCTTTGATGAGGACGAAACTCCTCCCCTTCCCATAACGTATTCCGGGGCCCTCCCACTGAGTTAAGTCCACAATCTTCCAAGGCCGAGCTACATAACCTTTAATGTCATTTCACATTGAAAGGTTCATCGCTCCATGCCCTCGCCCACTGTCACTTTGGCCTTTTCTGTCGTAGGCCCTCCCTCTCCCACCAACAAGAGAGGCAACATGTGGTTGGTTGGATCTCTCACATCCTCTTGTTACTCACACCAAGCATGACTCATGTGGGATAAGATATTTGTGGTGATTAAAACATCCAGACAATTCTGATCTATGAGAACACTAATTCCTAATAAAAACAAGATACATAGGATGCCTACTTGAAGGACAAAAATCAAAAGGGTTCCCTCCCATAAGGGATCACCCAATCATGTTTCTCTTAAATGGGAAGCTTTGATGCATAAGACCCACACCATATGAACTATAAGAAATATGATTCCTGATCAAACCAGGATATGTAGGATGCCTAACTGAAGGCCCAATCTCAAAAGGGTGCCCATCCAAAAGGGTTCACCCAACCATGCCCCCTCAAATGGGAAACTTCCATGCGTAAGCCCTAGAAAATCCTAACTACATGGGTTCTGATTCCTCTCTCAAGGATATGTAAGAAACCCATCTTATGGGTCCAATACGAACATCAAATCACCTTATGACCTCCCTAGATGATGATAAACTTCAGAGAACCTTATTGTATGTATTAAGTCAACAGTGTCTCTGTAGCATCAAATATATGCATGCCTACGACGATCCTGCAAACTAAGGGTATCCCATGGACACACTCTTTAGGAATGAACCAAGGATTTACAAACATATGAACACAACTTAAATCTATAAGATAGTCCCAAAAGAGGCAATAATCCTCTCCTAGAAGGGTGCGGTGAGCCCGAATTCCCATCCTATCGACCAATGGAGTCCTTAAGTGTTGTTGGATGAATCATCAATCAATGAGTGCTTGCCTTTGGAAAGCAGGTCCATGAATCATGGATACTAGGACCGTTCAGTGTTTCTGGCTCCACGAATAAACCCATTAGAGACCATATGAGGAAATTATATCTGAGGAGAACCAATTTCACAAGTAATTGACCCCACACAATCGCCCGCTGGGACTTACTGACAGTGTAATCTCATTTATAATGCAAAAGGGGTGAATTTCCCATCCCCAGTGGGGTTAATCCAACCTTATTTTAAAAGATAATAACTCATGATAGGTAAAAACAAAACAAATTTTAAATTTGACAAGAAATCGTCTCTGGAAAAGGATATGGGTGATGATTCATGTCGGAAAATTTCCTCGTCATCCGAAATACACCACCCCAGAGGTGAAACAGTAAAGTTAATGGGTTATTTAATGGACGACTACACTTGGAATTGATGGAGTTAAAGAAATATTTAATAGAGAGAATTAATTTTCTAATGGAGTAATTTACCTAGATTATCTCTAGTTATATTAAGGGAGATGACCTTTAGAAATTGTGGTGGTGTGGTTGATTGATATAGGGAGACAAATGAAGAATAAGACCTTGGAAAAATGATCAATGTTGAGCATCATATGATTTAGAGATTGTGTTCATCACAAAATCAAGGAGGGTGGCTCAAATTATTATATCTTTTAAAAATATTTGTGAATTTACTATGATTAATATATTTTATGTTAATTAGATGATTTACAATAATCAAGAAGAATGGACATGTGATAAATTGAAATTAGTGATGATTAATAACCATGGAATTATTAGAATAATTATCCTTGAAGAATAATTGAAATAAGTAGATTATGAATTTAGTGGATTATTATAGAAATTAATAGTTAGTGGAAATGAGAAATGAAAATTATGTAAATATAATTCTATGATAATACAATATTAAATTTATAGAGATATAAAACAATGAATGAAGGAGATGATTATGAATTGATAAATTTTTGTTGATTATTGATCTTAATTTATATGTGTATTATTTAAGATGTTGATATGGTGGAGAAATTGATGTTGAAAATTATTTATGGATATTTTTGAAATATTTTCTAAGTCCATCATATGAATTTATATATTATAATAGTTAAAAATTCATGGAAAAAATCTTGGAGGTGAGATGATGAAATTTGTGAACTTTGGAGAAGGTTATGCCAATTCATCATGGGGGGCCATTCCAACTTCTAGAAAAGTGTATGAAAGTGATAGTGAGGGTAGGTGGATGAAGATAAAGTGAATTACATGGTTTAATGGAACATATTAATGGGTTTATGCCACATTCTATAGTTGAAAGACCATTTTGGAAAAAAGTTACACAGGGTAGTGTGATTTTATACAGCCATTCTACAATGGCATGGGGCTGTTCCATATCTAATAGGAGCTATGCAGCCTAAGGCTTGCAAGATGATAAAAATGGTGCTACTTGAATTTAATAAGAACCCCCATATAACCTCTCTAGTTTGAAAACATGGGGGGTATGAATACAAAATTGTAACATCCTCATTTTTTATGAAAATTAAAACCCCTTTTTGGTTTTATTTTGAAATCCTTTTTATGGAAAAAATTAATAAATTTTAAGTTTATTTGTATCCTTACACATGGACTATGGTATATATAAGGGAAATTACCTTCTATCCCTATGTAGGGTGGGTTTTAAGAGCTACATAAGTGTAAATCCTTGTTTTCTTAAGTTCTGTAAGGGTAACCGTGTGTTTATAAAGGCTATTTAAAGGTAATAAGGTGTTTACCTTAGTTATGTAAGGGTAAAACCATTTGAATATGCATCACCTAAGGGTACTCTGGAACTGTGTAAGGGTAAGGTCTTGATTTTATGTTCTATATAAGGTTAAACAATAGTTTATAAGGGTTATGTAAGGGAACTGTGCAAGGTTATTGACTTACGTAAGGGTACCATGAAAGGGTATCGACTCATGCATGGGTACCATGTAAGGGTACTGTGTATCACACATAAGGGTAACCCTATTTTTTAAAGGTTGTGTAAGTGTATCCTTGAGTTGTGTAAGGTTAATTTTTGGTTTTTAAAGGCCACATAAGGGTATCCTGGAGCTGCGTAAGGGTAATGCTTTATTTCTAAAGGTTGTGTAAGGATAAAATTGAAGTTGCATAGGGATAGTGAGGGGTTAAACCACCACATAAGGGTAAAACATTTACCCTTACATGATGTATATGAGTTGTGTAAGGGTAAACCATGTTACCCCTACACAGTTCCCTTTTTGAGTAAAATATTTTTAAAACCCTCTTTTTCATTGATTCTTCCTCCAGCTTGACTTTTAAATCCTTTTTAACCATTTAAAATGCTATAAATTGTGGAAATAAATTCTTTAAACCATTTTAATGGTTGGAACTTATATTTTATTTTTTTAAACCCTATAAGTTCCATATTTGAGGTAAAAATAAAATTAAATTGTTATTTTAATTTGGGGATTTTATTACATCAAACACATGGTGTATTTATTTATTTAAAATTACCTTAACCTTAATTACCCTTTATTTTTTAGTGTCATATCAAGAATATTTATAGACATTAAACTACTGTAGAATAATATCCAATTCCTTTTATTTTTTTCTTCTGATTTTTTAAGTTTTCAAGAAATTATAAGGTAGGGGTTTCTATATAGTTCCTTTATTTTTTAATTCTTTGTTGATAAAAAAATTCATGGATATGTGTTTCTTGTTTTCTAACACATGTTCTATGAATTTTTACCTTGAAATACCTCATGAAAGCTTCTTTGATCCTCTTCACTATGAATTGAACATAGCATGGATAGAATTTTTAGGATCTATATTTCCTCTCACTGTTATATATATATAAATTCCATGCTGTTTTGATTCCTTCTCAAATATATTTGAAAGTATACTTTGGTAAAAGTGAGGGCATAGGCTGGATTTTGATTTCTAAACTGAAATGACTCGATTTAAATAAAATAGGTTTATTTATGAATTGCTTCCCAAATGATTTTTAATTCTATATTTTTTTAAATAACCAGGATCCCTTTCTGATTATTATCTGTGTCTATAAAATGGTAATATTTGGGTGATTTTTAAAGAATGATTTTATCATGTAGAAAAGGGCGTTGACCAATGTTTTAAAATTACGTCAAGACTTTTAAACTATAAAACTTTATTTGAATGACTTAGGGTTATTTTGAGATAAATTATGGGCTTAAAGGACTATTTGGAATTTTAATAATGAATTGTGAAAGGAAGTAGGTGTGATTACCCTTTTTTAATGTTGATTTGGAAATAATGGATTGATTTTAAATTGATGATGTTTGATAGACTGATTGGAACTTTATAATGATCCTATCTTGATATAATCACTTATTATTACTTACTTGATTCTTATACTTCCCATTGATGGGTGTTTATAAAGAGATTATTCACTTTGAGAGAGTTTAGGTGTGAATGAGAGATATAAACTGAGAATTATTGAACTGTTAAGGGCTTAGGCCAAAGTTGATATTTATAAGGATTCCATTTTTGATCCTCATAATTTTATTATCTCACTCAAATTATTTGAATAATTATGGGAAACTAGGTTGTTAGATGAGATAAAATAGATTTATTATTTTATGGTAGACTTACACCCCATCTAGTGGATCCATAAAGGACATTATTGGTTTAGGATATGAATGTGTGGCTAAGAAAGCGGGTGTGTGTGGACTTAGTTTTCTTGAGACCTGTGTGACTTGATGTAAGCCCAATGATCAGTCATGATTTGTTTATTAGCTTGACTATGGAGAAATTACTACCATATCTAGATTATACCCATTATATCATTATACTTGTACTTGATACTTGATAACATTCATTGTCACTACTTGGCACTAGAGTTTTCTTAATTTTTTACCATTATTGATTGTTCTACTCATTGAGGTATTTCACCTTGACTCTAATGTATTGAATATTCTTACCATTTTTGGATTTATCTAGATCTATGTTGTGGAATGGGTTTCAAATATCTATAATAAAAGGACTAGTTTTTAAATGATAAAATGCATGTTTTTATATTTGGTTTCATAAATGAATTTTAAATGTTTAAAGTGATATTATTAAAACTAGATCTTGTTGTAATCTAATCATAATGGATTTAGTTTCCTATTTTTAAATGTAAAACCTTGTTATCTATTTTTTGTACTATCTTTTATCACTTTTGATTTACCTTATGAAGTAATTACATATCATATTTTGTGAAATCCTATTAGGATATATAACACACACTGTGATTATACCATTTGGTGTTTGTAGTCTTTATATTCTTATAGAAGGTTCTCATATTATCTTCATATTACTTTATGTGATCATGACTTTTTGGATGATGGAAAGTGAATTGGTTCATGGTGGGTGGTCATGGACCACCAAGAGATGGGTTTTAGTACTTTTATTTTTCTTTCAACTTTTGTATCATCTCTATATATCATAATATGGTTTTATTGATTTATTTATTTGATGATGTTTATATAGTGTAATTTGAATTTTTTGTATTATATTATGGGAAAAATAATTCCCAAAGGGTTTTTTTTTGGATTCCTAGGTGCTTGTCTCTAGCCTGTGGGGATCGAGAATACTCTTAGGATCATTGGAGAACCAGTTCAGTTACCAGTTTAGAGGGTACTCCGAGATGATTCATTATAAATGGTATCAAAGGAGGTATTTCCTTAAAAAAAGTAATTTTACATGCAATACCTTATGTTATTTAGTGTGTGTTATGGTAGAAAGGATATTAATAATGTTTCAAGAATCAATAGGTAGTTCGTGAGCAGGTTCTTGATCATCACCTCTTCATAATGAGACTTGAGTTACCAGGGAAAGTGGGGACTTGAGTCTTTCTTTTGATTTATTAGTTTCATGGTGATAAATGAGTTTTATATTCCCGATGATATTATTTTTGATTATGGGAATCAATTATAATTTTTGGTTTAGATATAAATATGATTATATCCACACTATGCCTTTATGGTATGGTAAATTATGAGGAATCAGTGTGACTATTTTGTAATTCAATCTAGGAACTATTGTGAGGTTGGTGAATGGTTTTCCAAACCATGAAACCAAGCTATTAATAGTTATACCCTAACCTAAACTTAGTTCTCTATCTATTTTTTTCCAAAATGACTTCACTCATGTGAGGTTAGTTTGGAGGGTTTTTATTTTTGAATGTAAATTTTGTGGTGGTCTGTTTCATGATCTTGTTTTTCTATTTCAACTTTAATCCCTTTGGTAATAATTTTAAATCCCTTTGGAAACCAAATTGTGACTTAAAAAAATTGTTTTAGTTCTTTGAAAAGTTGTCCCAATTACCAAAAGGTGTGTTTTATGGTAATATTGGTGTGGAAAATTGATTTTCAAAGACTCTTGTGTGATGTGATAAATGAATGTTTTAATAAGAAACTTTGGTGTTTAATGGGTTTAAAATGGAAATGGTTTTGGAATTTGAAAAGGGTATTAATTTTTTGAAACCATGGAATAATTTCTATGTGTTGGTAATAGATTTTTGAAACTTTGATGATTTATATAAATATTTGACATTTTAAAGGCAGTTTTAACATTTTATAAATGGGGAAATCTTATGTACTTTGTAAACATGATTCTTTGATAAAACTGGTTTGTAACTTATTTGAAAGATTTTGGCTTGTATTTATTTTGTTTTGGGATTTATTTTATACTCGAGTTGATAATTCCAAGTTTTGTGATGTCTAGTAATATATGCTAGAAATTTCTTCCAAAATGATAAAATATTTTTCATCATTCTGGTCTTAAAATTAGTCCTCCGTGTTTTTTAGATATGGCATCTTAAGTTAATGACTCTACCTGGACTCCAAATAGAATGGTGAAGTCAAAGCCTTTCCCATATTTAGGCCCCAATTGGGTCTTCTTGGATTATTATCCACCTTCTTATAGAAGTGAATTGGGTTCCACTAAAACAATTAGGTGGCTTTAAGAATTTGAGGATATCTTTTATTCTCTCAAGACTCCTAATGCTCTGAGGGTCAAGTATATTAACTCCATGTTTGATGGACCTAGAAAAGAGTGGTGGTAAGTTGTGATTCCTTCATATTTATATGAAAGAATGTCTTTGAAATTATTCAAGTAAGTATTCATTCAGTGTAAGTATCCCAAAGAAGTTAAGAAGGAGAATATTTCTGATTTCTTGGGTTTCATTTTGGGTGGGATATCATTTGGGGAGGACGAAAGAAATTCTAAAGTTTGATCTGTTTCTTTCCCAAGATTTTTAGTGATAACCCCTTAAGGATAACTATTTTAGGAAAGGTTTTTACCCAGATCTTGGGACTGTAATCTTAGTATTTTTTTCAAACTATCAATTAGATATTCTTGAAAGTGAATTGGTAGATAAATCATGGTTATAAAAATTTCAAGAAAGGAATAATGAATAATTCATGGTCAGACCAGTTGAATATGAACCATCAGATAGATTATAGAATTTGGTTGAGTAGGGAAAATCTTATTAGGAAAAAGAAGAAAAATTTAGTGTGATTCTAGTATGAATCACGTAGTTATTCTAGAAATTCATGTTTGAAATATCTAAGAGTTTGTAAATAGTGTGGCTACTTAGGCTACCTTAAGAGGTTATGTAAGTTGGGATACCGAAATGGGAATTTTTTAGTTAGGTATCATCAAATCCTGACTATAGGGAAGTAGATGCTTCAAGACAAAAGGGATATATCCATAGGTCTTGGAGTGAATCTTTTCCCATAATGGAGGATCTTACAATAATGGTTGATGTTGATCCAACTTGTTGTTTCCAACTTTTGAGTAAAATAATCTTTGAGTTTTCCTTATTATGACCCATCATTATTTGAAGACTTTCTTGTTTTGGGGATCTCTTGAGGCTTTATTTGGGTTTTTTTTGGATGTTCTCTTATCGAACCTAGTGTGATTATTGTAATTTTTTCATTTTTTTGAGATATATGATAATGTTCTTTTTGTATATGAACTTTTTAATGGTTAACCTTTATATTGAATAGTTTTAGTCTCTAGAGGTCTGTTGTTATCTTGAGGATGTAGTGGAATTTTGTGTTGAGAAAATTTATATGTGGGGTTGTTTTTATTTTAGAATCCCTCATTTTGATTCCATATTTGGGTGTCTTCTTATGGTTGGTATTGGACATTGTTCAAGTTGGTGGTTGTTCCTTGTTATCCTCTTGTTTTTTCCTTTATAGTTAGAGATCAATCTTGATGTGATGAATGATCTCCCTTGTGAGAGTGTATGACTAGTTTATGAACTAGATTTTTTGTTTGAGATATTTACAATTAGAATTGGATAAGCCTTGGGAATATATACAGGTAACTAGGATAGTGTGGATTCTTGATGGACCAGGAACCTAGATGTGTTGGTGTTTGATTCGATGAGATCATAGAGGGGTGATGCTCAGTGTTGAAATCCTAGGTTACCATCAAGTACTTTCTTAGGGTAGGAATCCTCATTAGTTTTTTCTTTTAATGTGGATGGTTGGATATTTTATGGATCATAATATAATTTTCTCTTTTGAAAATCATTGAGGTGTTTTAGATATCCTGTACCTTGAGGTTTTAGTTTTAGTTCTTGGATGTTTCACTGTGATGCGTGATTGAAGTCCTATCTTTGAGTTAAAGAGATGTGTCTTGAAGGATATTTTTCCTCATGTTCCAATTTTTATAGAATATTTAAATGGTGGGGATACCTATTCCAAGTATATAGTTCTTTCTAATCATTTTCTAGTTTCTCTCAGTGTCATTGGGATTTTTTTGATACGTGTGTTGATTTTGGAGTTGTACTGGGTGGTTGCTTTTGGGTAAGTCTTCTACTTTTTCATGGACCATCCACCCCACAAGTTGAGTGTGTGATTTCTTATAGTCTCACCTTTTTTATCTTTCATAATGGAATATTTCTATGGGAAGAAAGCCTTATAGTAGGAATAATTGCACCATCCTCATTTTTATGACAATCAAAACCCTGTTTTAGTTTTATTTTGAAATTATTTTTGTGAAGAAAATTAATAAATTCTAAGTTTATTTTTACCCTTATGTATGGAATAGGGTCTAAGTAAGTGTAAGCACCTTATATTCTTACATAGGGTGGTTTTTAAGAGTTACGTAAGGGTAAATCCTTATTTCCTTGAGTTGCGTAAGCGTAAAGGTGTGTTTATAAAGATTGTTTAAAGGTAACATGGTGTTTCCCTTAGTTTTGTATAGGTAAACCCATTTTAATATTCACTAATTAAGGGTAATTTTGTGATTTGTAAGGGTAAAGTCCTGATTTTATGTTTTGCGTAAGGCTAACCAATATTTTTTAAGGGATACATAAGTGTACCATTTAAGGGTACCAACTTACATAAGGGTACCACGTAAGGGTACCAAATCATATAAGGGTACCACATAAGGGAAATGTGTATCTCATGTAAGGGTAACTCTATTTTTATAAAGGTTGTGTAAGGGTATCCTAGAGTTTCATAAGGGTAATGCTATATTTTAAAAGTTTATGTTAGGGTATCTTGGAGCTGTGTAAAGGTAATGCTGTGTTTCTAAGGGCTATGTAAGGGTAAAAATAGAGTTGTGCAAGGATATTCTGGGTTTTGGCCACTATATAAGGGTAAAGTACCTACCCTTAAGTGGATCATATGATTTACCTAAGGGTAAAATATGTAACACTTTTACAACGGCCTTTTTGAATAAAATATTTTAAAAAACCTATATTTCATTTATTCTTCCTCCAGCAAAACCTATAATAAATTTTTAACCTTTTTAGATGATGGAAATTGTGGAAAAAGATTTTTTAACCTATTTTAAAGACTACAAATACTATTTTTAAAGTTTTAAACCCTTCATATTCAACAATCAAGTTAAATGAAAAATTAAATAGTTGTTTTAATTCTAGGGTTTTATTACTACAAACACTTGGTGTATTTATTTATTTATTTAAAAATAACTAAACCTTCACTAACCTTAACTTTCTAGTTTCCTCTTAATAATAATTATGGGAATTAGACTATTGTACAAGAATATCCATTTCCTTTTATTTTTTACTTTTTGTGTTTTGAGTTTCTAATAAATTCCAAGGTAGGTGTTTCTATGCAGTTACTTCATTTTGTAATTCTTTGTTACTGGAAAAATTCATGGATACACGTTTCTTGTTTTCAAATACATTCTCTATGAATATTCACCATGAAATACCTTGTAAAATATTCTTTAAACCCCTTTCTTATGAATTGAACATGGAATGTAAAAAATTGTTAAGATATGGATTTTCTCTCACTATTATATATCTATGAATTCTATGTTGGTTTGATTATTTTTCAAATATCTTTCAAATATTGTTTTTGTAAAAGTGAGGGCTTTGGTCAGATTTTGATTTTTAAAGTGAAATTATTTAATTTAAATTAAATAGGTTGATTTATGAAATGTTTTACACATGGTTTCAAATGATTAAATTTTTTAAATGACCAGGATCAATTTTTGATTATTCTCCTAGTTTATAAAATTATCATCCTTAGGTGATTTTTAAAGAGTAATTTATTCATTTGAAAAAGGTTTTTGACCCATGTTTTAAAAATGACCTCAATCATTTTAAATTATAAAACTTACTTTGAATGACTTAGGAATATTTTGAAAGAAATTTTTGGCTTAAAGGACCTTTTAGAATTTTGATAATTACTTGTGAAAGGAAGAAACTGCGATTATAATTTTTGAATGTTGATTTGGAAAGAAAGGCTTGATTTGAAATTAATGATGTTTGATTGCCTGATTAGGCCAATATTGATATTGATAAAGATACTATTTTTTATCTTTTTAATCTTATTATATCACTCAAATTTTTATCTAGTCATAGAAAATTGATTTGTTAGATTAGATTACCTATATTTATTCTTTTATAGAAAACTCAAACCCCATCTATTAGATCTATAGAGGACATGATAGGTTCATACTATAGATGTATGGCTAGGAAAGTGGGTGTGTATACTTAGTTTTCTTGAGACCTGTGATACTTGATGTAATCCCAATGACCAATAATGATTTTTTGATTATCATGACTACGGTGGACTCACTATCATATCTAGGTTGCACCCATGAAATAATTGTACTTATACTGGATACATTACAACATTCATTTTCAGTACTTGGAACTACAGTTTCCTTACTTAACTGTTTATTTTTCTTGATTGATATACTCATTGAAATATTGAACCTTAACTATTTTCTATTTAATATTGTATAACTTGTTGATATATGGTGTATTTTCCTACCTTTTATTAATTTATCCGACTCTAGCTTGTGAAATGGGTTTCAAAGCATTATAAGAAAAGTACAAGTTTGTAAATGATAAAAAAGAATGTTTCCATATTTTGTTTCATAAATGATTTTTAAAATTTTAAAGTTATGTTCTTAAAAATTGATCTTCTTGTAATATTATATTAACGAATTTAGTTTCCTATTATGAAATGTAAAACCTTTTTTTATCTTATTGTACTCTCTTTTATAATTTTTGATTTACCTTATGAAGTAACTGCATATAATCTTTGGTGAAATTATACTAGGATTTATAGCTCACACCATAATTTTACCATTTGGTGTTTGTATCCTTTATGTTCTTATAGAATGTGATTTTGTTCTCATTATATTCATTTGTGGGATAATGATTTTTTGGCCAAGGGTAGGTGACTTGGGTCATGGTGGGTGGTCATGGATCACTAGAAGATGGGTTTTGGTAGTTTTGTTTTACTTTTAGTTTTTATATCATCTCCCTATACCCTAATATGGTTGTATTGTTTTATTTATTTGATGACATTTTAATAGTTTAATTTGAATTTTTTTTCTTATGTTGTGGGAGAAATCATTCCCAAAGCTTGTTTGTTATTTCACAATCACTTATCACTAGCCCATAGGGATTGAGAATTATATTCGAGTTAGTGGTAAATTACTCCAATTACTAGTTTAAATATAACTCTAGGTTAGTTCATTATAATAATGGTGTGTTATTTGATGCGAATTGATTGATCAAGTTTATAATTCTCATGTTGGATATTCATTGGTGATTATATATTCCTAGTATATAAGGAACATTATAGACATGGTTTGTTTTTACTCCTTAGGATCTTATTTTTGGTAGACCAAGGTGTGTGTATGGTATATTTATGATGTATAACTATAATTCCCTAGAACATTATATGTGTAGCGTCCTAGGTGGAAGAATATATGGATAGTTGGGGTTTGAATATATAATGATATATGATATTGATGTGGAATTTGTGACTAATGATGTTATAACATTCCAGATTGGCTCACTATGAATAGTAACTAGACCACTGACGATACATGAACCGAGGTGCACATCCCCATATGCCAAAGGCTACCGAATATAAATGGGTGTAACACCCCAAGATTTCATAGTACGTTATTTCTTCAAAGTAATTCAATAACTTGCACTACATGCAACACCGAGTTCAAGCGCACCACGACTTACCAAACTAGCCGTTTAAAAGCAGTTATGAATAGTATTAACTGAATTTTGAACTATATATAATCCTTATAATTTTAGATTCCATATTATGAGTTTCTTAGACATAATGTAAGAACTAATTCGTTTTTTTCAGATAAAAGAAATATTTTTCAAAAAATATACTTTTAACGCCTTTTAATGGTCAACCATTTTTAAATCCAATATTTGAAACTTTTATATATTAAATTTGAAAAAATAAACCTCTTATTTAGAATCGGGACTTAAGAATTTAGTTTCAATAAATTTTTGGTGATTTTCTGAAAACTTTCATATTTGGGTGAATAGTGAAAAATACTATATTTTAACTGAAAGCAACTTTTTTAATCAAATAATTTATAGTGTTAAATTATAAATTTTAATGGTTTGGAAGTATAAATAGATTATATTTTTACCATTTAATCCAATGATGGTCATTTTATGTAATTTCACTTTGAAATTGGACATAAACAAGTGTCAATCTTTTGATAGTTATTATTTCTTAAAAATCCGCTTCTTGGTTTTGACAACAGGAATTAATTTTAAATTAATTAATGCAACTTATATGTTTTGAATTTGGTAAAATAGAATTCATTTTTGAATTCGGAATATCAAAATTAGCTTAGGGTGAATTTTTGGTATTTTTCTGAAAACTTTCAATTTTTGATGAATAGTGAAAACACTTAGTTATTGTTTAAAACTAGATTTTTATTTAAATAATTATTTATTTTATTTAAATTTATTTTAGGTTAAAATAGATACATAATACCTATATAAATTCAATGTAATTAATTGGATTCAGTTTATAATAATTTTAGATATATAAAAATTTTATCGAACTTTTTACCGTCTTTTACCCACCTCCTAAGAGCGTTTTCAAATTTACATAAAACTTAATTTTACCGCTTCTGTGAGTTGAATTTAGAAAATCTTAGAAACACGGTTAATATAAATGAGTAAAATGTGGTTCAATAAGATAAAAATAATTTTTGGTGAATAGTAACTTTTTACTTTTATTTACCACAGTTAAAAGTAAATAGGATAATTAAGGGTAAAAATGATATTATTATTACCCTAACACATGTCTTAATTCTATTGGATAAGTTTAATTCGACCAAAAAAAACCTTAGGAATAAAATATGACCCTTTAGGTCCACTTGGATTAGATTAATACATTTATTATTATTTTATTTAAAGAAGAGTTAAAAGAGCTAAAATCAAAGTTTAATAACTAAACCATTTTTAATATAGGGTTATATATAAGATAAATTCGACTATAAATATTAATTTGAAATATAAAAAGATTTCATACATAATGGTATTTTATTTATAATTTTTAGAGATTAAATAATTAAATTTATTAATGACACAATGATGATGCAATAATTACCTTATTAATGAAAGAATCAAATAAATGGTATTATAAATATTAAAATAAATATAATTTCAAAATTTTTATAACATACACGAATTTTATTGGTGAATATGAAATGTTAGGATTGATTAAATTTATTTTTTTTAAGTAATCATGCTGTTATTAGTTTATCAAAAAACAAATACCAAAGAGTGTCAAAATTGACATAAAATAGTTTTTAAAACAAATATTATATTATTAATTGATATAATAGTACTAAAAATATAAGGTTCATCCAAAAGACTTATATAATAATATATATGACATTAATGAACTAATTAGGGTTTTATTGGCATTTTATAGTATGTTTATTTACCATATAATATAAAAATACAAAGAGACATGGTAAATGTCAAACTATTTAACTAAGAGTTGAATCTAAAAGTTAAGGATAATATGATAACCTAAACCTATCTAAAACCTATTGGTTGAGTTGTTTCAGACCCATCCCCGTCTTAGATTTTAAATTTTTCATTTTGGAGCCATTAGAAACCAAAAATGAATTTATTATAAAATAATATTTTAAGTTTTTCCTAATGTGCCCCTCACCCCTCTTATAAAAAGGGCACTTACCCTTCTCTCAACTTCACACCTCCAAAGCCACTTAGCTCGTCCAAACTCGACCCAAATATCCTCCCAACTATCCTACCTTCATCTTATAGGCCTTCCTTTGATCAGAAATCCAACCTAAGAATCCCTTTTGATCAAATCAAAAGGAAGAACCTGAAGAAGAGATAATGATTTTGCCTCCCTCTTTCAAGTTCTCTTATTCTTCCACTTACTCTTTCTTTGTTGTTTCCATTATAAAATAATAACTCTAGTATCTTCTATATACTGCAATGTTATTATAAATATGGAACAACTATATTCATTATTCCATCCATCTTATGAATGACAATGTCACCATGCATTCGTACGTACGACTTACCGTCTCCCCACCGTGGTGTAATTTGTTATTCAACACTATGTTATTTGAATGGATATAATGATGTGTAATATGTATATAAATAATGAAAATAACATTCTAATATCTCTGTAAAATTAATATACCATCCAATTCCACACCATTATGGAAATTATATTGTCGCTCGTGCGTACGTACGGATTACCGTCTCCACAACGCGATGAGATTCATTTCCACGTTCACCATTCATCGACGATTATAAAAATATATATTACCAATAAGTATGTAATATATGAAATAATAATTATACTTGAGATATATATATTTATATACATATATGTACTTACATATATCTTACTCACTTAGTTCCGTTCAATACGATATGAAAACAGAAACATCGTTTATGCGTACGTACGGACTACCGTCTCCATAAACGGTGTTTTTCATTTCATATTTATGTCTCTTATACATATTTATATTCTAAATATATATGATACATAAATCATGTTTTATATTCTGGATGTATTTAAATCTTGATCTAAGTGATACAATCAAGAGTAACAAGTTAAAACACATACGATAAAGAAATCGATTATTACCCAAAATGTTAATTTAACATGGAAATTATTATTAAATGGGCAGTATAAAGTCATAAATGAATCATTTATGATATCATAAATATTAATATGTTTATTTTATAATTTAATAACATACTACGATCTTCGTAGAGGAGGTTAAAAGTACCCTCGACTAAAGGAAAGTGCAAGGTAAGAGTTAATTTCACAATCTCTTTATTATCCGAGATTGTTTTTACGTAAGTATCTAATGGGAAATATTTATTATCCATGTACATGTTTCATAAAAGAGTTTTTAATGGGATTAATTTTATGGGACTTTTTACTAAAACATCATTTTAAATGTTTTAAATATTTATTCTTCTAAATCGTTCTCATTAATGTCCATGTTTTCAAAATGGGTTTTAAGGATTTATTTATATGGACATTAATGTTTTGAAATGATAATTATTTTCAAAAGTTTAAAAGTGGTATGGTACACTTTGATTCAAAAATATCTTTTAAATTACTTCCTTTATAAATGTGTGACTTTTAAATGTTTCCATGAAAAAGGGATATTTCTCTCAAAGAGTTTTACAAATCATTTTCATCTATGTCAAAATTCTTTAATAGATTTTAAACTTGTTTGAAGTTGATTTATTATAATACAATATTCCATATTGTATTGAATGAGTTATGATATGTTTGACTGTGGATGTTCTATTTTTATACCATTCATGGTTTATGGTTAATGTATTGACATTTCGTATGCTAGTTTTAATACGAATGTTTATGTTATGTTTCAAATATTTCATATGAGGAATGAAGTGGACTTAGTAAGTGAAGGGTGGAGCCCGCTACAGCTCCTCGATGCATCAGTAGGTCTCATGAGACAAACTAGTGTCTTGTCACAAGGCCTTGAAAAAATTTTTATTTGTAGTCTTGGCACAAGGCCTTGACTATGTGGTAATGATGTCCGGCGTTAGGCATTCCCTCATTATGAAATTAGTTGTTACATGTGATTATTCGACTAGTAGAATATCCATGTGCATGTTAATATGGTAATGTTTGATTTATTTTTGCCATATTATGTTCAAGTTTATGTTTAAAGGATTTATTTTATTACACATCTTGCATTAAAAGTTTATAGCTTCCGCTAATTTATTTACCCTTACTGAGCATCTGAGCTCACCCCTTTTCTATGTTTTATTTTCCCAAGATTCCAATATGTGTACTATGATTGATATGTAGGGTTAAAATAAATGGAATAATGGCGTTCTCAAAGAACTATCTATACTGTGTTTTATGTTTGAAATTGTAATGTAAAGTTAATGTATGTAATCTATTTTCCAAGACTGATAAACTGATCGGTCCTTAGGGACTTGATTCCTTGTAATCATGCCAATGTATTAAAATAATGCACTAACTCTGGGTAACTGGGGTCGAGGCATTACAGTTGGTATCAGAGGAAGTTTAGCGATAACCTTGGATACTAGATTTAGATAAACTCTGATTAGAGCACGTTACCGTAAGATAGAATATGAATATTAGTATAGAAGAAATTCCTAGAATTTTGGTAATATAAAGATTTTGTGAGTTTTCCAAGAAAATACTTCCGTGTTTGGATACGAGCAGGTAGAGGAGGCTCTGGCACAAATGTACCTAGGGGTAAAACCCAAAAACACCGCTTTGAGCTAGACTTGAATGGGAACTGGTGCATGACAATGGGCCTTTCCAGACTCTTTGTTACGAAACTCCCAGGGGATATGCTTAAGATAATTCACATTTTCATTACAAGCCATTATGAAGGATTTAGGATTAAATAATTCCTCAAAGAAGACATTTTTATGATTATGGATAATATCCATAAACTGTTCAATTTACATTAGGTATTTTACAAGTTTGGAATTATGAATTGTGATTCATAAACTAACTTAGTGTATGCCATTATTTAGAAATGGCGTCCCGTAGATGAAATGAGAACTCCAGTAATACGCATCATCCAAAGAGTGAGAAGGATCATATCGTTCATGGTATTAAGCCAATATTTAGAAGGGAAATATTCCCCCACGTATTCTCAACATATGATGAAATAATATCATGTGTTAATAAGATAAGTAAAGAATTTTCTGAGTCCTATGTATTTGAAGGGACGAAAGAGATTAAAGGATGGAAGAGAGAAAGATGAATAAAGGAAAGAGGGGAAAAAGGATTTTCCCATATGTGATAACTTTGGAAAGAATCACCTTGGTAAATTCTTGAATGGAATGAGAGTTTGTTATAAGTTTGGAGAAAAAGGACACCAAGTACGTGATTGCAAAGGTAAGAAAATGGTTTCAAATATACAATGCTTCATCTGCAAGGTGTTGGGACACTATGAGAATCAATGTCCCAGTCATCAGAGTATACCCCAAATGCTGATATTGGATAAGAATCAAGTTATGATACTACCGAAGATGGAGAGGAATGATTAATAGTTCTTATGTTTTTATTAAAGTATTGTGTCATTTTAGTGTTGTGTCAATGATGTACTAGTTATATGAATTATGGAGATAAATAAGGATCATACTGCAGTACTATTTTATTGAGGATTTGAGATTATATTGTTCTATGAAAAGTGACTTAATAGTAAGCTACACTTTTTGAAAAAATACATGGTTGAAGGAAATGTAATCCTTAATATGGTCCTAATAACGAGGTAGTGATTTTGGAATAAGAGATGGTTGATTTGGATAAATTATATTGGATATTCTTGACTTCCTTGAAAATGATTAATACTTTGTTTATTTCATCATTATTGGAATATTCAATATTTTTTGATATAAGGAATATATCCAGTATTATATAAAGGATAAGGGATCATGAATGTAATCAATATGGTTTTATGGTAATTCAGGGTGTTACCATGTTTTAAAATAATACATGATGAAGGTGTTCACATGTTATTACGTGGAAAAAAGGATCTTCATTGTGTTTAACTTCCTTATAAATTTTGGACTGTGAGTTTGGATAGAAGTATTTTGGATAAGTCTAAAGGTTGGAATGGATTAAGTTTAAAATTGGATACTATTGTTAAGTTTTTTTTTGGATTTTTATAAAAAGGACAACACACAGACCGCGTGACAACCCGTTGCGGGAATCGAACCCACAACCATAGTGCGATTGGGTTTTTTCTCCTACCATTGGACTATATGAAGTCCCTGGATTGTATAATGTAGTTTCTTTTTTTAAGGGTCTGATGTGTGAATTATAAATTCATTATTTTTGGAACCCTATACGATTAGGATAAATAGAATTTTTTTTTAAAATCTTTTAGAGTGAAAGATGAGTCTGTGGTAGGAATTAGTTGAAGGATGAAACTCTACTTGTCAAGTATATATATACATAAATATTTTTCCTATTATTATATGGATAAATTAGTTATTAATCTTTAGGGAAGGGATATTAAAACCAAAAATGTGTTATCCTAATACCTTATGTTTTGTTGAACCGATGGTATTTTAAATCATCATTGATTGATGGATTTGAGGCCCTTAATTTTACACTTGTTTGTGATTGATGACCTCAATCAATTCCTATAAATATTTACATTTTTCCTCCAATTATGTGTCTATAATTTCCACCAATGTTCTCTTATTTGAAAACCCTAATTTTGTGGTGACTTTTTTCATTTCCCTTTCCCTCCTATTAAGACTAAAATTTATTAACCCAATTTCCGATGTGGGATTTCCACAAAGTTATTTTCCTATTTTTAATCTCTCATTTTCAAAGAACAATTTCAAATTTCTAGGACGCAATTTATTGAAGGACGGAAGAATGTACCACCCCAAGATTTCATAGTACGTTATTTCTTCAAAGTAATTCAATAACTTTCACTACACGTAACACCGAGTTCAAGCGCACCACGACTTAGAAAACTAGCCGTTTAAAAGCGGTTATGAATAATATTAACTGAATTTTGAACTATATATAATCCTTGTAATTTTAGATTCCATATTATGAGTTTCTTAGACATAATGTAAGAACTAATTCATTTTTCTCAGATAAAAGAAGTATTTTTAAAAAAAATATACTTTTACCACCTTTTAATGGTCAACCATTTTAAAATATAATATTTTAAACTTTTATATATTCAATTTGACAAAATAAAATTCTTCTTTAGAATCGGGACATAATAATTTAGTTTCAATAAATTTTTGTGATTTTATGAAAACTTTCATATTTGGGTGAATAGTGAAAAATAATATATTTTAACTGAAAAAATATTTTTTAATCAAATAATTTATTGTGTTAAATTATAAATTTTAATGGTTTGGAAGTATAAATAGATTATATTTTTACCATTTAATCCAATGATGGTCATTTTATGTAATTTCACTTTGAAATTGGATATAAACAAGTGTCAATCTTTTGATAGTTATTATTTCTTAAAAATATGCTTCTTGGTTTTGATAATGGTAATTAATTTTAAATTAATTAATGCAACTTATATGTTTTGAATTTGGTAAAATAGAATTCATTTTTGAATTCAGAATATCAAAATTAGCTTAGGGTGAATTCTTGGTATTTTTATGAAAACTATCAATTTTGGATTAATAGTGAAAAACACTGAGTTATTGTTTAAAACTAGCTTTTTATTTAAATAATTATTTATTTTATTTAAATTTATTTTAGGTAAAAATAGATACATAATACCTATATAAATTCAATTTAATTCATTGGAGTCAGTTTATAATAATTTTAGATATATAAAAATTTTATCGAACTTTTTACCGTCTTTTACCCACATCTTAGGAGCGTTTGAAAATTTACATAAAACTTAATTTTACCACTTCTATGAGTTTAATTTCAAAAATTCAAGAAAAACGGTTAATATCAAGGAGTAAAATGTGGTTTAATAAGATAAAAATATTTTTTGGTGAATAATGACCTTTTACTTTTATTTACCACGATTAAAAGTAAATATGGTAATTAAGGGTAAAAATGATATTATTATTACCCTAACACATGTCCTAATTCTATTGGATAATTTTAATTCGACCAAAAACAACCTTAGGAATAAAATATTACCCTTTATGTCCACTTATATTAGATTAAGACATTTATTATTATTTTATTTAAAGAAGAGTTAAAAGAGTTAAAATCAAAGTTTAATAACTAAACCATTTTTAATATAGGGTTATACATAAGATAAATTCTACTATAAATATTCATTATAAAGATAAAAATATTTCATACATAATGGTATTTTATTTATAATTTTTAGATATTAAATAATTAAATTTATTAATGACACAACGATGATGCATTAATTACCTTATTAATGAAAGAATTAAATAAATGGTATTATAAATATTAAAATAAATATAATTTAATTTTTTTTATCACATATACGGATTTTATAGGTGAATATTACATGTTAGGATTTATTAAATGTATTTATTTTGAAGTAATAAAGTTTTTATTATTTTATCAAAAAAAAATACCAAAGAGTGTCAAAATTGACATAAAATAGTTTTTAAGCCAAATATTATATTATTAATTGATATAATAGTCCTAAAAATATAAGGTTCAGCCAAAAGACTTATATAATAATATATATAACATTAATGAACCAATTGGGGTTCTATTGGAATCTTATAGTAAGTTTATTAACCATATAATATAAAAATACAAAGAGACATGGTAAATGTCAAACTATTTAACTAAGAGTTAAATCTAAAGGTTAAGGTTAATATGATAAACTAAACCTGCCTAAAACATATTGGTTGAGTTTTTTTAGACCCATACCCACATTATATTTTTACTAATTCATTTTGGATCCATTATAAACTGAAAATGAATTTATTATAAAATAATATTTTAAGTTTTTCCTAAGGTGACCCTCACCCCTCTTATAAAAAGGTCACTTCTCCTTCTCTAAAATTCACACCTCCAAAGCCATTTGTATCGGCCAAACTCTGACCAAATATCCTCCCAACTATCATAACTTAATCATAGAGGTCTTCCTTTGGTCATAAATCCAACCTAAGAATCCCTTTTGATCAAATAAAAAGGAAGAACCTGAAGAAGATGTAATGATTTCACCACCCTCTTTCAAGTTCTCTTATTCTTCCACTTACTCTTTCTTTGTTGTTTCCATTATAAAATAATAACTCAAGTATATTCTATATACTTAGATGTTATTATAAATACGGAAAAACTATATTCATTATTCTATCCATCTTATGAATGATAATGTCACCATGCGTGCGTACGTACGGCTTACCGTCTCCATGCTGTAGTGTAATTTGTTATTCAACACTATGTTATTTGAATGGATATAATGATGAGGAATATGTATATAAATAATGAAAATAAAATGATAATGTCTCTTTAAAATTAATATACCATCCAATTCTACACCTTTATGGAAATTATATTGTCGCTCGTGCGTACGTTCGAATTACCGTCTCCACGACACGATGAGATTCATTTCCACGTTCACCATTCATCGAGGATTATAAAAATATATATTAATAATAAGTATGTAATATATGAAATAATAATGATAATGGATATATATATATATATATATATTTACTAACATATATCTTACTCACTTAGTTCCGTTCAATATGATATGAAAACGGAAACAACGTTTATGCGTACGTTCGAACTACCGTCTCCATAAACTGTGTTTTTCATTTCATATTTATGTCTGTTATAAATATTTATATTCTAAATATATATGATTTATAAATAATTTTTTATATTCTATATGTATTTAAATATTGATCTAAGTGATACAATCAAGAGTAACAAGTTAAAACACGTACGATAAAGAAAGTGATTATTACCCGAAATGTTAATTTAACATGGAAATTATTATTAAATGGGTAGTATAAAGTAATAAATGAATAATTTATGATATCATAAATATTAATATGGTTCTGGTATAATTTAATAACATACTACTATCTTCATATAGGAGGTTAAACGTACCCTCGACTAAAGGAAAGTGCAAGGTAAGGGTTAATTTCACAATCTTCTTATTATCCGAGATTGTTTTTACGTAAGTATATACTGGTACATATTTATTATCCATGTACATGTTTCATAAAAGAGTTTTAAATGGGATTATTTTTAAGATAATTTTTACTAAAACATCATTTTAAATGTTTTAAATATTTATTCTTCTAAATTGTTCTCATTAATGTCCATGTTTTAAAAATGGTTTTTAAGGATTTATTTATATGGACATGAATGTTTTTAAATGATAATTATTTTAAAAAGTTTCAAAGTGGTATGGGAAACTTTGATTCAAAAATATATTTTAAATTACTTCCTTTATAAATTTGTTACTTTTAAATGTTTTCATGAAAAAGGGATATTTCTCTCAAAGAGTTTTACAAATCATTTTCATCTATGTCAAAATCCTTTAATGGGTTTTAAACTTGTTTGAAGTTGATTTTTTATAATAAAATCTTACATATTGTATGGAATGAGTTATGATATGTTTGACTGTGGATGTTCTATTTTTATACCATTCATGGTTTATGGTTAATGTATTGACATTTCTTATGCTAGTTTTAATACGAATGTTTATGTTATGTTTCAAATTTTTCATATAAGGAATGCAGTGGACTTAGTAAGTGATGAGTGGAGCCCCCTATAGCTCCTCAATGCATTGGTAGGTCTAATGAGAGAAAATAGTGTCTTGGCAGAAGGCCTTGACAAAAATTTTATTTGTAGTCTTGGCACAAGTCCTTAACTATGTGGTAATTATGTCCGGCATTAAGCATTCCCTCATTATGAAATTATTTATTACATGTGATTATTCAACTAGTAGAATATCCGTGTGCATGTTAATATGGTAATGTTTGATTTATTTTTTCCATATTAAGTTCAAGTTTATGTTTAAATGCTTTATTTTATTACACATCTTTCCTTAAAAGTTTATAGCTTCCGCTAATTTATTTACCCTTACTGAGAATCTAAGCTCACCCCTTTCCTATGTTTTATTTTCCAAGGATTCAAAGAAGTGTACTATGATTGATATGCAGGGTTAAGATAAAGGGAATTATGGAGTTATCAAATAAATATCTATGCTGTGTTTTATGTTTGAAATTGTAATGTAAAGTTAATGTATGTAATCTATTTTCCAAGACTGCTAAATTGATCGGTCCTTTGGGACTTGATTCCTTGTAATCATGCCAATGTATTAAAATAATGCACCGAATCTGGGTAACTAGGGTCGAGGCGTTACAGTTGGTATTAGAGAAAGTTTAGAAATAACCTTGGAGACTATATTTAGATAAACTCTGATTAGAGCACATTACCGTAAGATAGACTTTGAAGATTAGTATAGAATAACTTCCTAGAATTTTGGTAATGTAAAGATTTTGTGAGTTTTCCAAGAAAATACATCCCTATCTGGATACGAGTAGGTAGATGTGGCTCTGGCACAGATGTACCTAGGGATAAAACCCGAAAACACCGCTTTGTGCTAGAATCGAACAGGAACTGGTGCATGACAACGGGCATTGCTGCACTCTTGGTTAGGACACTCCTATGGGATATGCTTAGGATAATTCACATTTTAATTAAAAGCCATTATGAAGGATTTAGGATTAAATAATTCCTCAAAGAAGACATTTTTATGATTATGGATAATATCCATAAACTTTTCAATTTACGTTAGGTATTTTAAAATTTTTTAATTATGAATTGCGATTTATAAACTAACTTATTGTATGCCATTATTTAGAAATGGCACCCCGTAGATGAAATGAGAACTCCAATAATACGCATGATCCAAAGAGTAAGAAAGATCACATCTTTCATGGTATTAAGCCAATATTTAGAAGGGAAATATTCTCCCACGTATTATCAACATATGATGAAATAATATAATGTGTTAATAAGATAAGTAAATAATTCTCTGAGTCCTATGTCTTTAAATAGAAGAAAGAGAATAAAAGGATGGAAGAGAGAAAGATGAATAAAGGAAAGAGGGGAAAGAAGGATTTTCCCATATGTGATAACTATGGAAAGAATCACCTTGGTAAATTATTGAATGGAATGGGAGTTTTTTATAAGTGTGGAGAAAAAGGACACCAAGTACGTGATTGTAAAGGTAAGAAAATGGGTTCAAATGTACAATACTTCATTTGCAAGGAGTTGTGACACTACACGAATCAATGTCCCAGTCATTAGAGTATACATCAAATGCTGCTATTGGATAAGAATCAAGTTATGATACTACCGAAGATAGAGAGGAATGATTAAGAGTTCTTATGTTTTTATTAAAGTATTGTGTCATTTGAGTGTTGTATCAACGATGTATTAGTTATATGAATTATGGAGATAAATAAGGATCGTAGTGCAATACTATTTTATTAAGGATTTGAGATTATATTGTTCTATGAAAAGTGACTTAATAGTAATCTACACTTTTTGGAAAAATATATGGTTGAAGGAAATGTAATCCTTAATATGGTCCTGATAATGAGGTAGTGATTTTGGAATAAGAGATGGTTGATTTGGATAAATTATATTGGATATTCCTGACTTCCTTGGAACTGATTAATAGTTTGTTTATTTCATCATTGTTGGAATATTCAATATTTTTTGATATAAGGAATATATCCAGTATATATAAAGGATAAAGGAGCATGAATGTAATCAATAAGGTTTTATGGTAATTCAGGGTGTTACCATGTTTTAAAATAATACATGATGAAGGCGTTCACATGTTATTACGTGACAAAAAGGATCTTCATTGTGTTTAACTTCCTTATAAATTTTGGACTGTGAGTTTGGATAGAAGTATTTTAGATAATTCAAAAGGTTGGAATGCATTAAGTTTAAAATTGGATACTATTGTTAAGGTTATTTTTGGATTTTTATAAAAAGGACAACACACAGACCGTGTGACAACCTGTTGTGGGAATCGAACCCACAACCATAGTGCGATTGGGATTTATCGCCTACCATTGGACTACATGAAGTCCCTAGATTTTATAATGTAGTTTCTTTTTTTAAGGGTCTGATATGTGAATTATAAATTCATTATTTTTGGAACCCTATACTATTAGGATAAATAGAATTTTTTTAAAATCTTTTAGAGTGAAAGATGAGTTTGTTGTTGGAATTAGTTGAAAGATGAAACTCTACTTGTCAAGTATATATATACACATATATGTTTCCTCTTATTCTATTGATAAATTAATTATTAATCTTTAGGGAAGTGATCTTAAAACCAAAAATGTGTTATCCTAATACCTTATGTTTTGTTGAATCGATGATATTTTAAATCATCATAGATTGATGGATTTGAGGCCCTAAATTTTACACTTGTTTGTGATTGATGACCTCAATAAATTCCTATAAATATTTACATTTCCCTCCAATTATGTGTGTATAATTTCCACCAATGTTATTCAATTTGAAAACCCTAATTTGGTGGTGAATTTTTTCATTTCCCTTCCCCTCTTATTTAGACTAAATTTTATTAACCCAATTAACGATGTGGGATTTCCACAAAGGTATTTTCCTATTTTTAACCTCTCATTTTCGAAGAACAATTTCAAATTGAGAGGACGCAATTTATTGAAGGAGGGAATAATGTGACACCCCAATATTTCATAGTACGTTATTTCTTGAATGTAATTCAATAACTTTCACTACACGCAACACTGAGTTCAAGCGCACGACGACTTACCAAAATAGTAGTTTAAAATCGGTTATGAATAGTATTAACTGAATTTTGAACTATATATAATATTTATAATTTTATATTCCATATTATGAGTTTTTTAGACATAATCTAAGAACTAATTCATTTTTTTCAGATAAAAGAATTATTTTTCAAAAAATATACTTTTACCGCCTTTTAATGGTAAACCATTTTTAAATCCAATATTTCAAACTTTTATATATTTAATTTGACAAAATAAACTTCTTTTTTTTAATTGGTACATAAGAATTTTGTTTCAATAAATTTTTGGTGATTTTCTGAAAACTTTCATATTTGGGTGAATTGTGAAAAATACTATATTTTAACTGAAAACAACTTTTTTAATAAAATAATTTATATTTTTAAATATACATTTTAATGGTTTGGAAGTATAAATAGATTATATTTTTACCATTTAATCAAATGATGGTCATTTTATGTAATTTTACTTTGAAATTGGACATAAACAAGCGTCAATCTTTTGATAGTTATTATTTCTTAAAAATACGCTTCTTAGTTTTGACAACATGAATTAATTTTAAATTAATTAATACAACTTATATGTTTTTAATTTGGTAAAATAGAATTCATTTTTGAATTCGAAATATAAAAATTAGCTTAGGGTTAGTTTTTTGTATTTTTCTAAAAACTTTCAATTTTTGATGAATAGTGAAAAACAATGAGTTATTGTTTAAAACCGGCTTTTTATTTAAATAATTATTTATTTTATTTAAATTTATTTTAGGTCAAAATAGATACATAATACCTATATAAATTCAATGTAATTCATTGGAGTCAGTTTATAATAATTTTAGATATATAAAAATTTTATCGAACTTTTTACCGTCTTTTACCCACCTCCAAGGAGCATTTGCAAGTTTACATAATACTTAATTTTACCTCTTCTGTGAGTTGAATTTTTAAAATCCGAGAGACACGGTTAATATCAAGGAGTAAAATGTGGTTCAATAAGATAAAAATAATTTTCGGTGAATAGTAACTTTTTTACTTTTATTTACCACGGTTAAAAGTAAATAGGGTAATTAAGGGTAAAAATGATATTATTATTACCCTAACACATGTCATAATTCTATTTGATAAGTTTAATTCTACCAAAAATAACCTTAGGAATAAAATATTACCCTTTAGGTCCACTTTGATTAGATTAAGACATTTATTATTATTTTATTTAAAGAAGAGTTAAAAGAGTTAAAATCAAAGTTTAATAACTAAAACATTTTTAATATAGGGTTATGCATAAGATATATTTGACTATAAATATTAATTAGAAAGATAAAAATATTTCCTACATAATGGTATTTTATGTATAATTTTTACATATTAAATAATTAAATTTATTAATGACACAATGATTATGCAGTAATTACCTTATTAATGAAATAATCAAATAAATGGTATTATAAATATTAAAATAAATATAATTTCAAAGTTTTTATCACATACAAGAATTTTCTAGGTGAATATGAAATTTTAGGATTGATTCAATGTATTTTTTTGAAGTAAAATATTATATTATTAATTGATATAATAGTCCTAAAAATCTAAGGTTAGGACAAAAGACTTATATAATAATATATATGACATTAATGAACCAATTGGGGTTCTATTAGCATTTTATAGTAAGTTTATTAACCATATAATATAAAAATACAAAGAGACATGGTAAATGTCAAACTATTTAACTAAGAGTTAAATCTAAAAGTTAAGGTTAATATGATAACCTAAACCTGTATAAAACCTATTGGTTGATTTTTTTTCGACCCATCCCCACCTTATATTTTAAATAATTCATTTTGTAGCCATTAGAAACCGAAAATGAATTTATTATAAAATAATATTTTATTTTTTTCCTAAGGTGCCCCTCACCCCTGTTATAAAAAGGGCACTTCCCCTTCTCTCAAATTCACACCTCCAAAGCCATTTGGATCGGCCATCCTCTGCCCAAATATCCTCCCAAATATCATAACTTCATCGTAGAGGCCTTCCTTTGGTCAGAAATCCAACCTAAGAATCGCTTTTGATCAAATCAAAAGAAATAACTCGAAGAAGAGGTAATGATTTCACCACCCTCTTTCAAGTTCTCTTATTCTTCCACTTACCCTTTGTTTGTTGTTTCCATTAAAAAATAATAACTCCAGTATATTATATATACTGTGATGTTATTATAAATATGTAACGACTATATTCATTATTCTATCCATCTTTTGAATGATAATGTCACCATGCGTGCGTACGTACGGCTTACCGTCTCCACGCCGTGGTATAATTTTTTATTCAACACTATGTTATTTGAATGGATATAATGATGAGTAATATATATAAATAATGAAAATAACATGCTAATGTCTCTGTAAAATTAATATACCATCCAATTTCACACCTTTATGGAAATTATATTGTCTCTTGTGCGTACGTACGGATTACCGTCTCCACGTCGCGATGAGATTCATTTCCACGTTCACCATTCATTGACGATTATAAAAATATATATTACCAATAAGTATGTAATATATGAAATAATAATGATAATGGATATATATATATATATATATATGTACTTACATATATCTTACTCACTTAGTTTCGTTCAATACGATATGAAAACGGAAACAACGTTTATGCGTACGTACGGACTACCATCTCCATAAACGGTGCTTTTCATTTCATATTTATGTATATTATAAATATTTATATTATAAATATATATGATATATAAATCATGTTTTATATTCTGGATGTATTTAAATCTTTATCTAAGTGATACAATCAAGAGTAACAAGTTAAAACACGTACGATAAAGAAAGAAATTATTACCTGAAATGTTAATTTAACATGGAAATTATTATTAAATGGGTAGTTTAAAGTCATAAATGAATCATGTATGATATCATAAATATTAATATGGTTTTGGTATAATTTAATAACATACTATGATCTTCATACAGGAGGTTAAACGTACCCTCAAATAATGGAAAGTGCAAGGTAAGGGTTAATTTCACAATCTCTTTATTATCCGAGATTGTTTTTATGTAAGTATCTACTGAGAAATATTTGTTATCTGTGTACATGTTTCATAAAAGAGTTTTCAATGGGATTATTTTTTAGGTAATTTTTACTAAAACATCATTTTAAATGTTTTAAATATTTATTCTTCTAAATCTTTCTCATTAATGTCCATGTTTACAAAATGGTTTTAAGGATTTATTTATATAGACATGAATGTTTTGAAATGATAATTATTTTCAAAAGTTTCAAAGTGGTATGTGATACTTTGATTCAAAAATCTATTTTATATTACTTCCTTTATAAATGTGTGACTTTTAAATGTTTTCATGAAAAAGGGATATTTCTCTCAAAGAGTTTTACAAATCATTTTCATCTATGTCAAAATCCTTTAATGAATTTTAAACTTGTTTGAAGTTGATTTATTATAATATAATATTCCATATTGTATTGAATGAGTTATGATATGTTTGACCATGGATGTTCATTTTTTATACCATTCATGGTTTATGGTTAATGTTTTGACATTTCGTATGCTAGTTTTAATACAAATGTTTATGTTATGTTTTAAATTTTTCATATGAGGAATGCAACAGACTTAGTAAGTGATGGGTGGAGCCTGCTATAGCTCCTCGATGCGTCGGTAGGTCTCATGAGACAAACTAGTGTCTTGGCACAAGGCCTTGACAAAAATTTTATTTGTTGTCTTGGCACAAGGTGTTGACTATGTGGTAATGATGTTCGGCATTAGGCATTCCCTCATTATGAAATTAGTTATTACATGTGATTATTCGACTAGTATAATATCCATGTGCATGTTAATATGGTAATGTTTTTTTTTCATATTATGTTCAAGTTTATGTTTAAAGGATTTATTTTAGTACACATCTTTCCTTAAAAGTTTATAGCTTATGCTAATTTATTTACCCTTACTGAGCATCTGAGCTCACCCCTTTCCTATGTTTTATTTTCCCAGGATTCTAAGAAGTGTACTATGATTGATATGTAGGGTTAAGATAAAGGGAATAATGGTGTTCTAAAATAACTATATATTCTGTGTTTTATGTTTGAAATTGTAATGTAAAGTTAATGTATGTAATCTATTTTCCAAGACTACTAAACTGATCGGTCCTTCAGGACTTGATTCCTTGTAATCATGCTAATGTATTAAAATAATTCCTTGACTCTAGGTAACTACGGTTGGGGCGTTACAGTGGGGGTATAAGGTGGAACCATGGGGAGACCATATGCCCTGTATTAGATCATTAATAACATCATAAATGGAAAAAAATATCAAACACATCCATCACATTAGAGTATGAAAAAATAATAAATAAACTGAACATGCTATAAAAAAATGGAAAATATTCATATAAGAATACAATATTGATCACCCATTGGAATGATCACATAAAAATAGTAATATAGAAATAAATAAAATAAACAATGGTAGAAAATATGTCCTTCCCCTGACTCTAGGACTCACCTCCAATCTCATGGCCCCCCTTGAGATACATCGGATCAAACACATAATACTGGGCCCCATACCAATCTATACCTATAATATAGTGAAAGTCTGCTTGGGTACACAAGTGATATGGCGGATTGAGCAGGGTGTGAGTAAAAAAACCAAAAGGGTATAACCAACATGGTGTTTTACATATCAACATTTTAGTTATATGTATATGTGATATGCTATGAATAAATAACTAATTGCTGAAATATAAAACAAGTAAACCACTATCGATCCTCAGGTTTATGGCCCCGATTGACCATACCTGATTTGTCCAGTGCTAGAGTGTCACTGATCACATCGTGATGATCATACCCACCATAATAATAAACCCGAGGTCTTTCACCATGGTATACAATGATAGAAACCTAGAGTTTAAAATCACCTCATTATATAGTATAATGACTAGGGGAATACTCGGTCCTAGTATACAACCAAGCCCCAGATATATGGTAGCCACACCACTAGTATCACAGACCTCCCTACTAGGTGAGTTTTCTTTAGTATAAAAAATCTCCCAACTAGAAGAGTTTTTTTTTCAGTTAAAAAAAATAAACACCACCACAATGTATTTTTCCATAAAAAATAATATAAACACCACCCAAGGAAATTTTTCATATCTATAATAACAATAAAAGGTAAAAAGTGTTAGCCTAAACCCATCATCACTAACCAAAACCTATTGGCTCCACTACTGGAAAACTAACCTTTACCAACGGTTTGGAACCGTTGGTATAGGCCTCCAAACCGTTGGTATAGCCTATACCAACGGTTTGGAGAACCGTAGCCAAGTAAGCCGTTGGGATAGGTCTATACCAACGGTTTTGGAAACCATTGTTATAGGTAATATGAAATCTATACCAACGGTAATGAAACCGTTGGTATATAAATTCCAAAAATAAAACATCTGCTGGGATTTGATCCCAGGACCCATCGTTTATAATCAAACGACTTAACCACTAAGCTAACATCACTTTTGTAAACATAATTTCATAAATATATATATGTATTATCATAATTATTTAAAATTTCGATTTATATAATGTTCTCGGTTAGTAGATCTGGAAAAAAATTAAAGAACCTATCCCAACGGTTTTGAAAACCATTGGGATAGGTTAGGGGTGGGTTGAGATTTTTAGGCCGAAGGTTGGATTTCTGGGTGTTTTTTCCCAACGGTTTTGGTGAACCATTGGGAAAGGTCACTCTTTCCCAACGGTTTTGATGAACCGTTGGGAAAGTTCACTCTTTCCCAACAGTTTTGGTGAACCGTTGGGAAAGAGGTTCAAAACACACCCTTTCCCAACGGTTTAGCATAAACCGTTGGGAAAGAGTGACCCTTTCCCAACGGTTTGCCAAACCGTTGGGAAAGGTGGGGAAATCTATGGCTTTCCCAACGGTTTTGGTGAACCGTTGGGAAATGGTAGCTATACCAACAGTTTTTACAAACCGTTGGTATAGAAGTGTTGGGAAAGATCATCTTTCCAGTAGTGCTCCCATACTAGGTACATGAGTGTATGATAAAGGGTAGTGAAAGTTGTAGGTGTCACCTAAGAACCCATACTAGGTTATCACCCATCTCTCAGAGGGTATTACACTCCTAGAAAGTGTTATAAATATAGATGGTCTCATATAACTCACAAGGTAAGACATAATGGAAATAGTCTTGAGAGATGAATTATCACCCATATCAATGTCTCTGGGATCTAGTTAGGTTGTTCCTCTCACCAAACCCAAGTCTATACTCCCAGGATAAACACCCTTAAGAGTCCTCACTTTTCCTACTAGGGACATTAATCTGAATCCATATCAAACCCCCTATTATAGGTGTATAATAATTTTTAGGCAAGTCCACCAACTCAAAAAATTTTCAATTAAACTTAGGAACACCCCTCAAGGTGGTAGAGGGGTCAAGGGATACCATTTGAATCATAGCCTCAACCATCGATGATCGAGGCCAACAAGCTAGTTCATAAAGGAAAATGTGGACTTGGAACCTTTTTTAGTTCATTTAAGGCATAAAATTGAAATTACTCATTCAATTTAACTAATCAATTCAAATAATTAAGTAACCATGATCAATTCCTTTAGTTGTGTGATTTAGTATAACATGCACCATAAAAAATATGCATTAAACCATATGGTTAGTACCAAGGACCACCTACCTCATTCTAAATCCTTTAATATTTTTAACCTGGAACCTGATAGCTCCTTCCTGGATTCACCAAGCATGACCCAAGCCCGCCTTGACTCAACCACCCACTGTAAATCCATATGAAGCTCTAAACCTCAATAATCATCTATAAACAATTAATGAAAACAAATATAATTAATTTAAACAATTTACTAAAAATAGGTATAATGACCAAATTTATCACCATGCAATGTCTGATTTCCAGAACCATAACCACCCACCAACGAGAGGCCTGTTCCATGCTCTCAACATTAATCTGGCCCAAATCCCTATAAAAAACCAATATCATTATTATATTAATTTAATTTCAAGAATAATTGAGCTAAAAATCTGTAGAATGACATACCTTCATCGAATAAATGAATGATGGTAGGAGGACATCATTACATGACATCCCCTTTCCAGGTAGAACAAAAGATCCATCTCAATCAGTTGATTTTCACTACCCTTTGATGAAATCATCATCAAAAACTCAAATGGAGAGAAATGAAATTAGAGGAGAATGAATAGTGATATAGATGGAGGTTAATGGATGATAGATCTTAACTCAATCGCTGAAGTATCACACATGAAATCATCCCAAATAGAGGAGGAACCAAGGAGGAAGAGAGGAGGGGGTTGAATGGACCATGTGTGTGTGAGGGGGAGGAGAAAGGGTGGATCCCTCTTTTAATTTTCACTATGGTAAAAAGAAAAAAATACCCCTTTAATGAGCCACATAGTTTTCTAAACCATGTTCCTAACATGTTTTAGGAACTAACCATGAAAAAACCCTTCGCATGGTTTGGCCATATGGTTTACCAAAATGTACACCAACTATGAAAATTAGAACTTCCATTATCTACAACATTTCACATAGTTTTTCTACAACCTTTCACAAAACATGTGACAAGACTCAAGTCCAATACACCTCACATATTTTCCTATAAAATACACAAAAATTTATCCAAATCATGAACTAACCATTCTATAAAACTATATAAATTATAAAAAGAATAGAAAAAACTCCTCATTCTATGGGTGCTGTATAGTTTATCCTAATTATGAACACCAAACCATGATACCTTGGAAAAGTCCTAAAAAAATATCTAAAAAGTAACTTGAATATCTCAAGACTCAATCCAAGAACCTGATGTTCCTCTCAGGCCTCAAACCATATCCAAAAACATCATCTCAGTATACTTGAACTCTCAAATTATTAATCCAAATCCTAGTTGTCAAAACGAACTATCCACTAATTAAAAATTCAAGAACCATTAGAAATTACCAACTCAAAATAATTTTGGGTTTTAAAACCTCCCCACCAAAACACTCATCATCCCTAAGAAGACTTTGTGGTTATCCAACCACATCACCCAACCTATGTAGGTTATTGACTCAAGGAAAAATAGATTCATTCCATCCCTTGAATTCCAAGTGTTTCTCCATAGAGAAACTCATACATAAGGTTCTCAAAATTCCAAAACACAATACATTACTCAAATTAATTATTGAAAACAACAAGATGGTTCTCACCCCATGCCTATATATCCTGAGACAACTAATGTTTCTTCATCTAATTTATTTCCTGGATCAAGGTGATCCCCACCATAATAACTAGATAAAAGAGGATAATTCTGAGATATGGTACCCTAAACAATTTGAATTTCTCATTGAAACAATGGTCCTAACATTTTTAATGATGCCCCTAATGTGGTTTATAATACCCACAACCAAACATAAGTTGAAACATTGATCCAAAATTTATACAAATCCCCATTCATAATTATGAGACTATTTCTGGTGCTTTGTTAAGGGATACTAGCATGTCATGTTCACTAATCTATTTCCCCACATTCCCACTCTTTAAAGGCTGGGTGACTTCTATCACTTTCATCGAAAATGTTTCTTCCTTGATTGAAATGGGATGATGGGATATTGGTTCCTTATTCCCATGAATTCCTCTTTGGATCTCATTGCCTAATTTGGGTCCCCCTCATAGATTAATTCATGTTCATGGAAATCATTCCTAGCGCTATCTTGAGGTGGAAACCAGTTAATTACACTACTTATATCTTGATAGGGAAGTGAACTTTGGTTAGGAGATTAGTCACATTGGGAACTTGTGGGAATGTCTGGACATTTGGTATATTGGGAACCTATAAAGTCTTCTTCTTTTGGATAGAATATCATGTGTGAGGCATCTTAGAATTGTAACCCAAGGCATCCCATGTCTATCATGCAATAATTTAAAGCTAGGGGTATAAGTATTATGAGTATTTTTACCTTAGTAATCCCATATTTATTTTATGGGTTAGGTATTCTGGATCAGGTTATGAGTTTAACATCTTGTGGAGATGGACCTGAGTATCCTGTTGAGATATATTTGGTCATAGGCTTAACGTCTGGTAGTGACTGACCAGAATTTCCTATTGAGATGGATTGAGTCACAAACTTAACATCTCGTGAAGACAGATCAGAATGTCTTATTGAGACATATTGATTTATATTCTTAACATCTTGTAGAGAAAGATCAGGATATCCAGTTGAGATGGATTGAGTCATATGATTAAAATCTTATGGAGATAGATCATAATATCCTACTGAGACAGACCGAAGTCACAATATTAATGTATTATAGAGATGGATCAGAATGCCCTGTTGAGATAAATCAGGCCATATTCTTAACTTCTTATGGATATGGATTAGAATTTCCTTTTTTAGATGGATCAGGTGGTTAATTTTGTTCTAAGTGGGAATAATTTCACACTAGAATGGAAGAAGTGTTTACCTAGGAGGGAATATTTCAAACTTGGATGATGGTGGGATTAAAACATATAGAGGCATCCTACGTACCCTATATAAGTGATAGGGATTAAAAACCATGTTGTTTGATTCCACAGTTTAAGGTTGTTTGATAGGAATGATGCATATAGTTTAACATTGTCTGGTAAGGATGCTTGTGCCATGGAAGAAGAATCAACAAGGGATGGTGTGGGGATTATGCATGGAATCTTTCTCTTCTTTCTTACTCATGTTGGGCCAAGAGGTAATCCCATGCTCATGTCATAGGTTATAGTTACAGTTTAACATCATGTTAAAGGATATGGTGTGTGGGGATTATACATTGAGTTTCCCATTCTGTCTTTCTCATGTTAGGTCACGAGGTCATCTCGACCCACATGTGGGTTGAGAAACATGATTGGGGATTATACCTAAGGAGGATCCCCATGGGGACTATTTGGTGATTATCTCATAATTATTATATGAGTCATATTATGCTTGACACATAAGTTATCTTGTGATTTTCATAGAAGGCATCCTATTCTCATCATCAAGGGTATACTACAGTTTAAATTCATGTAGTGAGGACTAAGGGGGTTGTCTCATGATCATGGCATTAGGTATCTTACGCTTGATTCATAAGACATATTTTTTATTTTAATAGGAGGAATACTATTTTTATCATATAGGGTGTACTATAGTTTAACATCATGTAGTGGGGAATACTAGGTAGATTATGCCTAGAAATGGATGGTGAAAGACTTATACAAGAGAGACCTTTTCTAGTTTGGTCTGGCATGAGAGTTCGGTGACAGGGCTTCAGGAGATGATTGAGGAGTGTTTCTACTTAAGGAACTTAGGGAATCTAAGATGATAATCACAACTAATGACATGAGAAAGGGACCAAGAGGAGTAGGTAGACCCAAGGTATTTAAGGGAGTGTAGAGGAGAATCTCAATGAATGGTATTAAATGGGATGGACATTGGTGTCATATCAGCCACAAAGGGATTTCTTCTTTTGTGAAGAGCATAAAACTTCATGAAAGGAATCTCCACTATGGGTTGAGGTTCTCAAAAACCCATGGGAGGTGGTTTTGTGAAGTTTTTTACCTTTGGAGGTCCATCTCCCATTTCATTCAGAGATATTTAGAGTATTATGAGATGAGAACATTTTTAGGAAGCCTAAAGGCTACATCCTCTTGAAATTAGAACATGGGGGGGGGGTATTTATAGGCCCTATGTATGCATGGGTGAATTTTTTTGAAAGATAGAGGCCTTCAAAAATCTATACAAGCTCCGTGAATGAACAAGGCTTCATGAATCCTAGTTATAATGTGTCGAGGTTACTATCAACTCATTGTGTGGATCGAGACATCCACGAAATGGGTAGCCATGAAACGACGGTACTGTGAATCTAGACATATACTATATGATGGTTACCATCAACCCTTTGTGCGTCTAGGACCTTCACGAGCCAGATTCATTCATGAAGGTGAGGAACTCGTGAATCTAGACCGTTAAGTGGGTTTTGGGCCATTTGGACCGAATTCACTATGAACTAGCCATGACTTCCTTGAACACTCCCATGAAATGTATATTTTGGCATCAACATAGATGAATCAATGATTCAACACCATCCATGCATAAGAAACAATATTATAGTCCTTTTAAAATGCCTTAACCAATCCTTTAACACCACACCCACATCTCGAATGATGCTCCTAACTTGGTTTCCATACCACCATATCCAATTATATGAAAAACCACCAGTTAGATCTCCTCAAACCAACTTCCCTAAAAAGACTTGATTACATGCACTAACTCCCTAATGATAAACCTGATTATGATTACTTTAATCCTAAAGGAATCCTTTGATCATTCAAACATGCTCAACAAAGACTATGTTGAAACCTTGATGAAATTCCCCAACTGAGATACCAACTAGAAAAAACTTACATCATACTGCCACCTAAACACTAATGCATTTCTGATCCAACATATATGGATCATATTAGACTATCCCAATCCCAATGACTAGACTCAGATTCAACCACTATTACATCCAAACTCATACATGGAATTTTCCAAGGAATATGGATGAATTCAAATCCATTATCTCATCAACATGTCAATCCTAAAACTGTCATATAATGATCGATTCCATGCATCAATGCCCCTTTCATCATGAGGGTCAAACACCCACAACTAGTATGATGTTCTCTACTATAGATGAGTACTGGTTGTTGATCTACTGTATCAATTTACTGATCAATATAGACCATAATCCATTTCTCTTTGAAAATAATGTCTAGATGTGGCCACCCCACTCATACTTGAGCTCCAATGTGAAACACGAGTTCACTTCTATTCCATTCTCACATGAACATCATCTACAAAAACTATCTAAACTTAATTTTTAATGAGGGTTATACTCTCAAAATTATCTATGACTAAAACTTATCAAGTTTTATCATAATTGTATGCATGCAAACAACCTAAGATCTTTCCAACACATCCCATATCAATACATTGACCCTCATATCACACACAAACACCATCAATTTCTATTTCAATTGATCCCATGAATAAATAATGCGCGTTAGATCGATTTGATCAAAACCCTGGGTTCACATTCTCTCCTACAACTAAAACATCCTAACTCATGAACTTTTAAGTATCACGTCATTAAACTAGACTAACCATGCTCCATAACATGTCAATTCCATCTAACTAGAGTACCTTAGGCACTCCTATTCAAAATTAGACACTTCACTTGTGTCATGATTCATAACACCCTAATCAATCACCCGACACCGTTCTAAAACAATGGTGTCTACCCATGATCCATCCACGCTTAGAAGCACATATATAAACATTAGGGTTAGACACATGAACAATAATTACCCTCAAAACCATCCTTGATACCAAAAATAGTAGTGCTCAAGGTTCCTAATCTCAATAAAATATAAGGCATAACCATGAAGAAAATCACAAACTTGAAAACACCTCTTGTGAATCAATCTCTAATGTAGAAACGTACCCATGATTATAATTTCTAAAGACTCTCACAAAACAGGCTAACCCCTATCATAGTTTACCCTCACACATAGCATTATAAATAGTATCATAAAGGGACTGATTCATGCCTCAAAGTTACTAGGGTCTCCAACATAGATCATAAACCAAAACCCAGAAGGGTCCATACCAGGGAAACTCAAATGCTGAACACCCACTGTAGGTTCTCAAATACTCATCTAACATCCCATCCCAACACCATCAACCTACTAGGGAACCAATCCTCACCGAATATCAACCTACAAGATTTATCTCTTGAGAATCACATTCTCATCCAGAAACATACTTACATATGTAACAACATCACCCTTCCATGATTGATACTAATGAAAACACATTCACTAGCTTGATTAAGTAGAATTCCATTCCAAGCTATATGGGAAAATGACATATAAGTTGTTACTGAAACTTTAAATAACCCAACCTATAGAGTAATAACCACCAAGGGGTCTATCACATGGATATATAATACCCAAAATTACCCATTAGTGTCACTACACCTCTTGTGCATAAGGGACTACATCATCATGATCATCCTTATTAAAAAGTTTCCCACTAATATCTACATGAATTTACATTATAAAAAGATACATATATACACAAGGTATTCCATTTGAGTATAATTCCACCAAGAAATTATACATAAAGACATTTTATGATCTATTATTGACACTTTAAATAGCTAGTCTTTTTTTCAATTATAAAAGTCACACTCATAAGCCTACATCTTATGTGAATAACTATGTGTCAAGAATGATTCATGAATAAAAATATTGCCTCTATGGGCCAAGATCCAAATCTAGAATAAATTGTAAACCTTAGATTTCATGTGCATCACATAAAATGAAAATCATATTAGTATAACATCACATACTAAGAACAACAATACTAGGGTCCTAGTAACCTGGAATTCCTACCAGAATAGGTGTTCATGACACAATAGCCCGATATCCATCACAATATTTGACACATTCCTACATCACATTGATACCATATCCCAAATAGTAAAATAAAATTAAAATATCTATGATACCACATTTCAACATCTCAAACCATCTCACTATAAATAATAACAAGAATAACGGCACTACATGATTTCATGCATGCCTCCCCATATGCCAGAGGCTGCTGACTAACCATGGTAGTCTATGGTGGTACTATGGGGAGACTATAACCCCTATATTAGAGCATAAATAATAGAATAAATAAAAAATTATTGAAAAAATCCATCACATCATAGTGTACAAAAAAAATAAATAAACTAAACATGCTATAAAAAAATTGAAAATAGTTATAAAAGTATAAAAGGATGATCTCCCACTAGGCCGATTAGATATACAAAATAATACAAAAATAAATAAAATAATCAAGACTAGAAAATAGGTATTTCCCCCGACTCCGAGCCTCAATACCAATATCATAGTCCCACTCAAGATTCTCTATCTCAATAATATAATACTAGGTCCTTAGCCAACCTGTACCTACAACCAAGTGAAATTCTTCTTGGATACCCAAGTGAAATAGAGACCTGAGTAGGGTGTGAATACAAAATTTAGTAGAGAACTAATAATTAAGTCCTATAAATAATGAAAATGTAGTGATATGTTCATGTGACATGCTCTGAATAAATAACTAATTTATGAATGATAAAAAAATAAACCACTATTAATCCTCAGGTTTATGACCCAAATCAACCATACCTGATTCGACCAGTGCTATAGTGTCTTTGAGTACATCATGATAACCATTCCAACCATAATAAAAAACCAAGGGTATTTAACCCTAATATATAGTTATAATTACCTAGGGTTTAATCTCACCCTAGTATATAGTATAAAGACACGGGTAATGATCCACACTAGTATCAAAACCCAGGGAATGATCTTCCCTAGTATATAACCTAGATCCAAATCCATGTTATCCCTGCTAGTAGTATCATAGACCTCTATATTGGGGGAGTTTTTTTTTATTATCACAGATCTCCATACTAGGGGAGTTTTCTTTACAATCATATACCTCTATACTAGGGATGTTTTAGTATCACAGACCTCCCTATTAGGAGAGTTCTATTTTCAATTAAAAAAATAAACACAACCCTAAGGGATTTTTCCATCACAAATAATATAAATACCACCCTAATGTAATTTTACATATCAATAATAAAAATAAAAGGAAATAAGGGTTGACTGAAGGTCTAAAACCATCATCACTGAACATAACCCATCAGCTCCTGTTCCAGGTTCAAATTCATAGTTGACATCCACAATCATCACTTCACATTCCCATACACACCCTCTCAGAGTAAAAAATGTTTGGAAACCTACTAATGTTCCCTAAATTAGTACAATGGTATTATATTGGGGGTCCTTGGCATCTGTCAAGTCTCAGGTTATCACCCTTCTCCCATAGGGAATCATGCTTCTTGATAGTGTCATAAATATTCATGGTCTTATAAACCTTACATAGTAATACATACTAAAAAAATCTCGAGTGATATTTCATGACCCATATCAATGTTTTTTAGATCCATCTAATTCGATCGGCTCACCCAACCCAAATTTAACTACCTAGGCTAAACACTCTCAAGGGTCCTCACTTGGTCTACTAGGGACATCTATCTCAAGACATATCACCCCAATCTTGGTGGTATCTAAGTATTTATATTCAAGGCCACCTGGTCATAAACATTTCAATTAAACCTAAGAACACCATAAAGGTGGTATAAGGGTCAAGGGAAACTATATGAATAATGACCTTAGTCATCAGTGACCAACACCAACAAACCAGTGCACAAAGGCCAATATGGCCTTGATACCTTATTTAGTTCATTTAAGGCATGAAATTTAAATTAGAAATTTAATTTCATTATAAAATTCAATTAATTAATTAAATTAGGTCAACTCCTTCAATGGTGTGACTGTGCATTGTGTGTACCATAAATAATAAGTATTAAACCATAGGGTGAGTACCAGGTACCACCTACCTCATTCTAAATCTTTTATATTTTTAACTTGATGCTCTACAGCTCCTACCTAGGTTCTCCAAGTATTTTACAGGCTTGTCTTAAATCAAATGGATATTTTACACCCATATAAGGCTCTAAACCATTCCGAACATCACAAAACAATTAATTTAAATAATTATAATTAATTTAAAAAATTTAATAAAAATAACAAAAATGACCAAATTATCACTAGGTGACGTCTACTTACTATAACCAAAACCAACCACCCATGGGAGGACCATTCCATTATCTCAATACTAATCTGGTCCAAAACCCTATCAACTGGAACTAATATCATCATTATCTTAATTTAATTTAAAGAAAAACTAAAGAAAAAAAATCCACAGTGTAAAATAACTTTATCAAATCAATGAATGACGATATGCGAACATCGTTATAGGACATATCCTTACCAAAAATAAAAAAAATCCTTATCTCAATTGGATGATTTTACCATCCTCTGGTGAAATCATCATAAAAAACCCTAAACAAAGGAAAAACATTTGAGGAAAAAGAGCGGGGGGGGGGGGGGGGATGGACAGAGGTCAACAAAGGGTGGTTATTACATCAAATGCCAAAGGATTTTTGAAACTGTCCCAAATGGAGGAGTAACTAAGGAGGAATAGATGAGGGGGTAAATTTTCCCACACTCTCATGAGTATATAAGAAAAGGGGGACCCCCATTTTAATTTTCATAGTGGTAAATAGGTAAAAAATATCCCTTTAATGAGATAAAAAATTTTGTTTTATAGTTTTCCAAGCTGTACACAAACCTTGTGGAAGGAAGTACCCAAGAAAAACCCATTCCCATGGTTGGGATACATGGTTTACCAAACCATGTGCCAAACATGAAAATTGGAACTACCTTAGTCTACAACATTTAACATAGTTTTTCCGAAACTATGCACAAACCATGCACCAAGACCCAGGTCCAAGATACCTTAAATTGTTAGCTATAAAACCCATAATTTTTCTCCAAAATATGGATTAACCATTCCATATAAATATGTAATTTAGAAAAATAACTCAAAACCTTCTCACCCTTAGGGTGTTGCATGGTTTCTCCTAAACTGTGCACACCAAACTAGGTTCTCTTAGAAGAACCCTCCAAAAACATTCAATAACTAACTTGAAGCTCCCAAGACTCCCATGAGAACCCAAGAAACCTATTAATCCTAAAACCATATCCAAAAAATCATATTGGGATGGTCAAACTATTTTATTATTGATATTAACCCCGATTCTCAAAATGAACTATACACAATTCAAAATTTGAAAATCCCTTCAAAATTCCCAACTCAAAAAGCTTTGGGTTTTTACAGATGTATAAATTTTTATGTTACATGGTGATGATAATGATGAGGATGATATGATGTTGTTGAGGATGATATTTTTAGATATAGTGAATATGTGGTTTGAGGTGGTGTAAATACAATTTGATGAAGGGAGAGTCCCAAAGGTCAGATTCCCTATAACATTATGAGAGTCCCTAAGGGTAGAAAAATACCCAATGATTATAGGTTGTGGTGGGGAGAGTCAATAAGGGTGGAAACCTGGAAAAACAATAAGAATTGTTATGGGTGGACAATAACCTAACCCATAAATGATGATATCTTAGGGAGTTCCCTATGGGTGGATAACTATATGATGGAGGTGTTATTACAGTGAAGTATTTTCATGTGTTCAGTTTCTTAGATGTGGATTGGTGATGTTGGTTGTTATACCAATGGTTATGTGATTCCATGTGATGGGGATGCAGTGGGGTTTGGGAAGTATAATAACGAGGTTTGGAAGATTCATGTGTGTTGATTTTATTTATTTATTATATACACAGTTTTATTAGCTTTCTCCATTCGCATTGACACATGAGAGTTTCAGGGTGGGGGGAACTACTGAGTATATTTATGCTCACCTATACTTTATAAAAACCATTTTTCATATTATCTATAAAGAGTTGGTGGTGGTTTCGGGTGACCTTAGGATTGTACATATGATACTTTTCAAAGGAGGATGTTTCATTGTACCTTACCACATGTATAAAATAGATACTATTCTTATGGTTGTTTTTTTATTGTGGTTTGAGTTAAAATGACATAACATACATTTTTATACATTATCCATTTTTTATGGTTAGGTATGCATTTTATTATTCATGGTTATATAGAAGTTTAATTTTATAAAGGGTAAAATATTTCATATACATGTAATGAAATACCCTTGGTACTAGTCACCAACCCATGGTATATTGAAGGTGATTGTTAAAGGTCACAATCTAATTTATTTCTGAATCATGTGGAGTCCCAATAGGGGTGTCTCATGAAAAAATGATCTTATAGAAAGTGTTTTTAGGATAAATTTTAGAGTAGGCACTGGTTAGGAATTCATGAGTGGTAAGGTAATGATATTACTTGAATGTGGTATATAAAGTAGACCATAGAAACCAATTTTATTGAGAAGGGACCCTATGATCTAAGTAAGGAATTTATAAACTATAGATCAATACAGAAGGGATGGTATAATAACTATAGGGTATATTGATAGGTTTGGATTCATTCATTATATAGATCCAGGTCATGATGATTGTTCTTATGCTGTGTTTGGGGTGATTGTCTATGTGGGGGATGCATGATATATAGATATGGTCAGACACATGGTTAATTTAGTAGTATGGTTAGACATTCATGATGTGTATCCATGGGTTTATATTGGTTTATTAGTTTTTAGTTATTTTAATTGTGATACTCTAATATGAGGTTCTTTAAGAGGGTGTGAAACAAGCATTTCAGTTTATGTGTTTGAGAAAAAAACCATATGCTATATAGGCTTGTAAGACAACCTTGGGTGAGTTCCAGATGTAGAAATTTCTAAATTATGAGAGATCTATTTTCATCCATGATACCAATCACTGGTTATAATAGATAAATATATCTTTTTAAATAATCCTGATGAGATACAGGCACTATGTTCCTTTGGAAGTCATTTTTTTGCGAGGTTCGACACTTAAATAGTGTACACTTTGCCTATGAGATCATGATGTGGCTATGATTAGATTGAATTTATTTTAGGAGTTTTCTAGGAAATAATTATTAGTCTCAAAATTTATTAGAATATATTGGTGATAAAATAAAAGGATTACTCTATATGGGAGTTTTATGTGTGTTTTATAGATTTGTTACGATATTCTATCGAGTTTATTATAGAAGAGGAGTTGAGAGATCATCATTTTCAAAAGGATTCGAAATCTGAGAGGAAATTGGGAATATTTTTTTTGAGTTCCTTCTAGTAGATATTGGAAAATCTGAATATGGTGGAAAAAGTTTGTAAATGATGATATCTTTTATAGGGGTACCCGATGAGATATATTTCAAAGAAAAAATAAAGGTGTAAGTTCTTTATTTTCAAATCAATTAAGGTTCAAACGAGGCCATAAGATTATACTACTGGTGTGATCTCATTTCTCAAGAATGGGTAGTATATAACTATCTAGTGGTACCCAAGTATTTATATATTTATCTTATGGTGGTATTATCCATCACCAATTTGCATGCCTATTATTTCATAGTGAGTACTAGAGGCATACACAGAGTGTGACTATTGAAAGACCCCCCTCAACCTCCTCACCTGTAGTTTCCACAACTATAGTAGGATAGATAACCATTGGTATCACTAACATAGGGTGCAGTTGGAAGAGGAAATCATGGTGGATATCAGTAGAGAGTTGGCCAAATATGATCAATATGCGGGAAGTAGGAATAAAGAGGAGGAAGAGTTCATAGGGGTAAATATAAGCCATGTAAGTTTAAGAAGTGGATGGACTAGAGGTGGTTTTAGGTATAATTGGAATTTTCTCCACAACTTCTTTAGTTTTTATTGATTATGATACCTTGAATTCTTTTATTACCCTTCTCTAGTTTATGGGTTAGATTTTCTAGTAGAGAGGCTTCTAAGGCCATTGGATTTTATAACTCTAGTGGGAGGTTGAACAAGGATGGATGAGGTGTCTAGTTCTAAGTTTTTTATGGGGTGATATTAATTCCATTGGAACCTAATCTTATTATAGATATCACCCTTTGATGTTATTCTTAGAATAAATTAGTTTTTTCTAAACAATATTGTCTTTATTGTTATCAATGGAGGGTGAATTTCTTTAAGGTTCATGTGGTGTTTGTTAGAGAAATTGATTTTTAAGGAATAAAAAAATTTATCCATAGAGTATTAAATCTTAGTTAGTGATATTTATTCATTGTGGAACCAATGTGGTGATGGAGGAGTTTTCTCAGGATATGAGGGATTATATTTATGCATTTTAGAAGAGGTTATGAGATTAATTCCAAGGTGATATATTGAGTTTAATATTGATTCATACCCATGTGTTTCTCTTATTTCTATGGTGTCTTATCACATGGAATCTATAGAGTTTATATAATTGATAATCTAGATTGATGAGTAATTATAGTGTGGATTTATTCAATATATTCCGTCACCATGGGTTAATTCAATATTGTTTGTAAAGAAGTTAGATAGAAGGTTGAGGTAGTGTATATATTACCAATGATTTAATTAGGTAAAAATAAACAATTTTCATAATCTTCCTAGGATAGATTATTATTTTTTATTAGGTTAAGGGAATGTGTTGGTTTTCTAAGATCAATTTAGGATTTTAATATCACCATATGAGAGTTTAAGATAGATACATCACCAAGAATACTTTTTAGTGTCATTCATGATACCATTTGGAGTTGTTAATGAAAAATATATGCTTATGGGTATTATTAATATAGTTATATAACCCTTTCATAATGATTTTTTGGATTTATTTATTGATGATATTGTGGTTTATTTAAATATAGATAAAGATCATAGAGAGAATATCATAACGGTGTTGAAGTTTATTAGAAATAATAGTTGTATGGAATGATATCTAAGTGTCAATTTTTGACATGAGAGGTTTATTTTATATTTATTGTCTCCTTTTCATTCTCATCTTGGTTTAGTTTTTATAATTACTTCAACCCATCATTCTTTGTTTTCTAACAATTTTTTAAGTGTTTTAGATTTAGTATGTCATGGTATTTATTTTAAATATAAAGTTATACTGATCAAAATAATATAGTGTTTGTTCTGATAGAAATATTTTAATATTATATTCATTTCATATTTTAATTTCAAAATCCAATTTAGTTGTTTTGATAGTGCAAAAATTCACTGAAGTAGTTACAAGATGTTCAAGTGACATTGCCGTTTTTATCTTAAAGTCACCTCTAAATTTTGATGATATCTCAAGATAAAGTGAACATATTTGTGTGAGACTTATCCTATTGGATATATAATATATTTATCTAAACTTTATTAGTTTATTAGGAAGTCTGAAAATTATTTTTTGGTACTCTAAAAAATCACCGAAGTTTCTACAACAGTTTTGAAACTCTAAAATAAAGAGACTTAAAAACCTACTGTATTTGATTTAATAAAAGTTATAAAGATATTAGAATAACTTGAAACCTAGTGGGATGGAAATAAAATAAGTTTATAATTATTTCATTAGTTTACATAAAATTTTAAAAGGTTCATTTGTATGGACAATAAATTTCTTGAAGTTTTGCGATGGTTTTTCAGAATTTAAGTTTTTCCAGAATGTTATTACTTCTATTATTCAAAGATACCGGGAGCTGTAGAAGTAATATTGATTATATTATTGATACTTTATAAATATATAAATATTTAATAAATATTGTATTAATGATTAATTTTCTATTAAAGGGCTCTAAAAAATCGTTGAAGTGTCTAATGGAAAGCTATCCAGTTTTCTAAACCCTACTTTCTGAACAGTGCAACCTTACATTTGAAAAAGGGAAAGTATGGTTAATAAACTCTAAATTTTTATTCAAACCAATGTTTAAAACTCTAATTTTGATAAAAAAATATGGTTCATTAACCATACGTTGGTAATGAACCCTATGTTTATGAACCCTACTTTCATAAACCCTACGTTTATGAACCATACTTTCATGAACCCTACATTCTTAAACCCTATGTTCTGGGCAGAATGTATCCTACTTTATTGATATTTCCTTGTGTTATTTTTATGAAAAATCAAACTAATAATACTATGAATATCTTTAGAAGATGAAACATTTCATCAAAATAGATTAAATTCACTACATACTTTTTCAACTACAATATAGAATCGTGACCTACTATGTGCTGATATTTTAGAGTGTTTATTGGAAATTTTTCTACTAAATAACCTGATGTATATTTCAGAAAGTTATATTCATGTGGATACATCACCTGATGAAATGGTGATCTATTATGCTGTAAAAAAATAGAGGTTTATATCCACTTTTCAATATATAAACTGAAGTTGTGTTTCCTCTATGTTTACATGATGAAATGCTACATGCTGAAAGTTTATTTGCTGCATCTTGCAAAGGATCGTATCATATATTTATCATCATAAATAATTATGAAAATAAGGAAATGTGAAGGAGAAATATTCTAAATCAATACCACATGAACATCACATGAAACCGGATGATAAAGATGCTAAAATATATTTTGATGAACACCTGCTCGTTGCTTGAGAAGATGAATAAGTTGAAAAATAAGGACAAAAAAGGATTTCAAAGGCGTACAGAAACATGAGAAAGGAGGAACTAAATATGGTTTCCACATGGAGAAATTTATACGTATTCTACATATTTGGATTGAATAAATATTTAAATGTTTAAATATATAAAAATCAAATTATAGAGTTTAAGCAGCCTATGATACTCTATTTTAAATGTTTCATGGTATTTGAATCTGCTGCATTCTGAGATGGAATTATTTCAGTAGTTTATTAGTTGGATAAATTCTAATAAATCCAAAGGAGTATGTATGAAGTGATTACAAAGTTTATGGTGAAATATTTATAGATATAATGGCTAGTTTATTCTAATGTCAATTTTCTAGTAAAGTCATAGGACACAAAGTTATTTTAATTTAAAATTTTGAATTTACATTCCGATTATACTGCTAGTTTTTAGAAAATGTTTTTATTATATTAAAAGTGGTTTGAATGTATTTAAATGGAATTTTTTAATCATTAAATGCTTATGTTATTCTGAAAATTTTAATAGAATATTTATTCAACTTATATTGAATGATTTTATTAGAGATTTATTCTTTAGGAATAAAGAGGAAATAGTGCTACACTATTCTTGGGATATTTATGAAGGATATTGACCCTATTTATTTTGAATATTTTAAGGAATAGGAGATAATTTTCTACTAGATATTTATTCTCTCTCTCTCTATATGTCTTTGACATGAAAATAGAATATACACCAAGAAGAGCAGAGATGTGAAAACTCTGAATAAAATAAAGTGTTGAAATATTTTTCTACTCATAATTTTAAAGAATAGAGAAATATTATTTTTACATCCTTATTCTATCATGGTGTAAAGAAGAAAGAAGCCTTAAAAACATTATATAGTCTATTTTTTCCTATTTAAAGAAGATTAAACATATTCAACATTGAATAACATTTTACTGTTGGTGCTATACTTTATTGTAGATCATCTACATCTGTCAGTTTCTATTGTAAATGTGAGCTAAACCTATTTCACAAAAAACTTCATCTCATATATTTTATTTGGAGTATCGACTACTTAGACTCAGGTATAGTGGATTTTCAACTTCTTGGACTATGTTGTGGAGATTTCAGTTCCTAGTAAAAGAACCATAAGGACATTTAAAAGACTTGTAAGGTTTTAAATTCCCGTACTTAGTTGTAGGGGTATTTGGATAAGAGGACCTACTAGTGAAAATCACCAAGATCATGGAGTAGAGATTTGGTGGAGCAGATTAGGGTATTTCTATGCCTGAACTACTATAAAATGTTGTTTTTTTCTTATATTTATTTTCAATACTCGCTCAAATTTAAGAGAGAAGGAAATGATTACTTCATTTCAAGAGAGACATTTTAATATTTTTAAGATTTTTAAAAGGACACAATTCACCCCCCTCATGTGTCTTCTTCATATCTATTCTGAACCAACAATTTTTATCAGAGGGTGTACTCTATTAGAAATATTTCTCTTTCTGGAAATCTATTTCTACTCGATACTAACAAGTAGTATCAGTGGAAGTGCTCTATAGTTATATTTAACTTTTTTTGGAAATACTTGAATATTCTTTTATTTCTATCTGATACCTAACAAGTAATAGATAAGGTTGGATATTTTTTGGAATGTTGAAGATTTATTTTGGATCTAACAAGATTGAGTTAAAGATTCAGATGAAGATAAATCTCAATGGTGGATCTTAGGGAAGGTATGTCAATGATCCATGCTCCTTATTTTAATGTTGATAATTATGGATACTAGAAAGCTCACATGACTATCTATTTAAAAAAACTTGGTTTCAAATTTTACATGAAGACTATAAAACCATATGAAATCCATGGAGAACCTGAAAAGTGGGATGATTCAAAGGAATCTGAATATGTTATTAATTCGAGAGCTATGAATTCTATCATATATAGACTTGGTCCTAATGAATTTAATCATGTTTCTCAGTATGACATTGCCTATGAAATATGGAAGACTATCATATTTTCTTATGAAGGAATCGATAAATTAACAACGATTGTCAATGATGTTTCTGCCTTGGAAAATACAATTTTAGTATCAAATCAGGAGTTAAAGGAGTTGATTGAGATGTATGAAGATGATATGCAAGCATAAATAGATAATCATATTTCTATTAAAGAGGAAAATGATTCCCTCAATGTTTCAATGGATGAACTTTCCTATTTTAGTCATTTAGATTAAAGAAATGAATCTTCTACAAAATCTAAAGTTGATAAGGAAAATAAAAAGTTAAATATAAGTCTTATGGATTACACTGATGAGGTACAATCATCTTACTCTGAAAGTTTTTATTGAGAAATTTTTTCTCAAGATTAATGTGATAAATATTGTTTTATGATTCAAAAAAAATTTTAATCCTCAAAGAAATATAATAGAAAACTTATAAAATCTTATGATTCTATTTATATTGATAATTAAATTTGTTAAATCAAATTTCTAATTTATGATCAAATGATTCTAAAATTTCTTATGATCTGCATGAAACTAAAATTAAAGAATTGTTGGATGAACCTGATAATTTAAAGGAAGCTTCTAGTATTCATATTAAATGAGAGAATTATTTCAATAAAATTCTTGGTAAAAAAAATTCATAAAGGAAAACTTGGTATTGGTAGTAATGGTGAAAAAGAAAACTATATAAGAATTATTTTGTTCCTGGTTTGAACAAAAAAATCATGTGTACCATTAAATGTTTTTATTATGGTATTAAAAAATATTATGATAATGAATTTTATTTTAGAAAACCTCAATTTTGTGGTGTCAACCATGTTCATTATTCAAAATAATTATCAAGATTTAGTTATAAAATTTTTGATCAAAATAATCATATTTGGTTACCTAAATCATTAGTTTCTAATACTGCTGAACCCAAAAGCATATGGGTACCAAAAGACACTTGTATTTGATATTTTATAGGTATGCGGAAATGAATGTCATTGTTATATCATCTAGTGGTTGCTTGAAAATTATAGAAATTTATTATATTTATATTTATTATTCTCTTAAATGACACTTTCATAGGTTTGGAACTATTAAAATTTAGAAAGTATTTCATTTCTATTTTAATATTTGTTTTAAATGTGCTAACTTTTTTATACAGGGGAAGAAAAATGTTTAAATGTTTTATCTTTTTATTCCTCTATATTTAATTATCCTTATGATTAAAATATTAAATCATCTTCTCACTCTATTATCATATGAATTAATTTATTGAATTATTTTATTAACCAATGACCATCAATCTTACTCTTATGATTTTATATAAATGGTTATCATGTATGTAATCATGTTTTTAATGTCTTTCTATATAAATTAATTTCATGTTCTAAATTAATATATTACTATACGTGGTAAATTACTAGAATAAAATGTTATGGTCATTTATAACATATGAAAAAAGTCATTTTTATGTCTTTTTTAAAATTCATTTCCTTTCATTTACTTAAAATTCCTTGAAAATATTTTATTTAATTCCTTAAATATCTTTTACAATTATGCTATATCACAAGGGGGTTAATTTAAATATTTATCATGTGTTTAAATATGTAATTATTATGGCATTAATTAAATGTTTTAACACATTCATTATAAACCCTTGTTATTAATTAAATAACATTATATATATTTTCATGGCTCCTTGATTCTAACTTTTTATCTTTTTGAAGGAAGCATGAATTTAGAGAGGGTTTATATTACTACATGTATTAAGAATATATATTTCATGTTATTCTAAATATCTCATATTTTTTGATATTTTCAAAAAGGGGAAAGAAAATATTATATTTCAAATTTTAAATATTTTTGACACTGCTATTGAAATTGTGAATTACCATTCTTTATAAAACTAAGTAAATATATTGTATTATTTAATATAGTCAAGAACTCATATTTTTGATCCTTACAAAAATGGGAAGAAAATTTGGTTTAGAATTAGGGTTTTATAATTATAAAAAATGGGGATAATTTTTAGTGGATCATTTTCATTATAATTTTGGTTTAGTTTTGATAATTACTTTAACCTATCATTATTTTTTTCTAACGATTTCATTTAAGTGTTTCAGATTTAGTATGCCATGATATTTATTTTATATCTGAAGTAATAGTGATAATAATAATATGGTGTTTATTCATATGAAAATATAGTAAGATTATCTTAATTTAATCTTTTAATTTTGAATTCAAATTCAATTGTTTCAATGGTGAAAACATTCACTGAAGCAGTTACAAGCTGTTTAAGTGATATTGTTGTTTTTATCTTAAAGTAACCTACGAATTTTGATTATATATCAATATAAATTGAACATATTTGTGTTATAATTATATATTTTGATAGATAATATATTTTTATAAACTTTATTATTTTATAAGGAAGTCTGAAAAGGATGTTTTGGTACTCTAAAAAATCACTGAAGTTTCTATAACAGTTTTGCAACTCTACAAGGAATAGAATTGAAAATCTAATGTATTTGATTTACTAAAAGTTATAAATATATTAGAATAAATTTAAACATAGTGGACGATTATGAATAAATTTTATCTTTATTTCATCATTTTACATTGAAGTCTAAAAAGTTCGTTTGGATGGATAATAAAGTTCCTCAAGTTCTGCAATGATTTTTCAAAACTGAAGTTTTTCCAGAATGTCATTGCTTCTATTTTTAGAAGATATATGGATTTCTATAATTCATATTTATTCAATTATTTATCCATTATAAATATATTATTATTTACTAAATATAAGTTTTGTAGTATGGAGGCTTAATTTTCTCTTAAAGGGCTCTAAAAAACCATTGAAGTATCTAAAGTCAAGTTGTCTAGTTTTCTGAACCCTAATATCTTTACAGTACAGCCCTACGTTTGAGAAAGGGAAAGTATGTTTAATCAATCCTACATTTTAATTCAACCCTACCCTAATTTTTATACAAAATTATGGTTCATGAACCTTACATTGGCAATGAACCCCACATTCATGAACCCTACTTTCATGAACCCTACGTTCATGAACCCTACTTTTATAAACCATATGTTCTTGAACCCTATGTTCTGGGAAGAATGTACCCTACTTTCTTGCTACTACCTTGTGTTATTTTGACGAAAAATAAAACTAATCTTGATATTAATTTCTTTATAATCTGAAACATTTTATCCAAAGATATTAAATTCACTGCATACTTTGCAACTAATATATAGAATCGTGACCTACTATGTGTTGATATTTTAGAGTGTTTATTAGAGATTTTTCTGCTGCATAACTTACTATATATTTCATAAATTTATCCTCATATGAATACGTCACCTTATGAAATTGTGATCTATTTTGTTCTAAAAAAAATGGAGGTTTAGATCCACTATTTCAAGTTGGAAATTGAAGTTGTGTTTCCTCCCTATTTACACGATAAATCACTACATGCTAAAAGTTTGTTTGATACATCTTGCAGAGGCTCATAGCATATATTTATCATCATAAATCATTTTTAAAATAAAGACATGTTAATTATAACTCTTCTACACTAATACCTCATGAACATCACATGAAACTGGAGGATAAAGATGCTGAAATATGTTTTTGCTGAATGCCTTCTTGCTTCTAGAGAAGTTGAACAAGATGAAAAATATGGCCACATAAAGGATTGAAGAGATGTACAAGAACATGAGAAAGGAGGAACTCAAGATATTTTATACATGGAAAAACTCATAAAACTATTTCATGTTTGGATTGAATAAATATTTAAAAGCTGAAATATATAGAAATCAGAGCATGGAGTTTAAGCAGCCTATGGTACTCTCTTATATGCGTTTCATGGTATTTCAATCTGCTGCATTCTTATATGAAGTTATTTTAGAAGTTTATCACTTGGATAAATTCTAATAAATCCAAAGTATTATGGACAAATAAATTTAAAAGTTTATGCTGCAATATTTAGAGAGAAAAATGACCAGTTTATCCTAACTTCATTTTTACAGCAAAGTCAGAGGGCACAAAGTTATTCATACTCAAATATTTGAATTTATGTTCAAATTGTGCTACTATTTTTCAGGAACCATTTTGAATATATTTAAAGATATTTTAATTAATTTAAATAGAATTTTTAAATCATTCAACATTTTTATTCTTTTGGAGATTTTACTGGAAGATTTATTCAACTTATATTAGAGATTTATTCTACAAGAATAAAGAGGAAATGATGCTACACTTTTATTGAAATATTTATGAAGGGTATTAAACCTATTTATTTTTAATATCCTAAGGAAGAGGAGATAATTTACTACTGGAAATTTATTCTCTATATATACCCATATTTGGTAAGAAAATATAATATACAAGAAGAAGAGTGGAGATATGAAAACTCTGAAGAAAATAAAGTGCTGAAATATTTTTCTTCTCATCATTTTAAAGAAGAGAGAAATATTATTTTTTACATAATATTCTCTCATGGAATAAATAATAAGGAATCTTGAACAACATTGTCTAATATAATTATTATTGTTTAAAGAATAGGAGGCCTGTGCTACATTGAAGATCATTTTTTTCTACTACTGTACTTTATTGAAGAACATCCACATCATTCAATTGTTGTTACAACTGTGAGCTAAAAATGTTTCACAATAAACTTCATCTTATCTATTTTATTTGGTTTATTGGCTGCTCAGACTCAGTCATGGTGGAGTGTCATCTTCTCAGACTATGTTGTGAATATTTTAGTTCCCAGTAAAAGAATCAGAAGGCCCTTTGAAAGCCTTTTTAGGTTTTAACTACCTATACTCAGTTGTAGAGGTCTCTGGATAAGCGTACCTACTAGTGAAAATCACCAAGATCACAGAGTAGATTATTGGAGGAGTAGACTATGGAATTTCTATGCCCTAAACCACTATAATCATTAGGTTCTTTTCCTTTATTTATTTTTTATGCTCGCTCGACTTTAAGAGAGAAAGAAAGGATTGCTTCATTTCAAGAGGGACATTTTAGTATTGTTAAGATTTTTAAAAGGACACATTTCACCCCATCTTATATATTATTCATAGCCATTCCAAACTAATATTTTATAAGGAAAATTATTTTATATTTTGGTGTTATTTTGGATTTTAAAAATATTGATGCAGTTTTTGTAGTGAATCCACTAAAGAATATTTTTGAAGTAAGGTATTTCTTAGGACTAACTAGTTATTATAAGAGATTTTTTATTGATTTTTCTTAGATTGTGAATCCATTATCATCATAAATGATTAAAGGGAATGAATTAATTTATATATAAAAATGTAGATATAATATTTAAATATTAAAGGATAAGTTGGAATGTTTCCCAATTCTTCGATTACTAGTGGAGGGTGTTTTTTATAAGGTAAATTATGAAGACTCTCATCGGGGTTTTGGATGTGATTTAATGTAATAAATAGAATTCATAGCTTATAGGTATAGGTAGTTATTTCACCATGAATGAAATTTTTTTACCCATGATTAAAGATTTCAATAGTAGTGTTTTTAGATAATATTTGGCAGAATTATTTTCTTAGAGAACTCTTTAAATTTCATTCTAATTTTAATAGATTCATATATATATTTTCTTATAAATATTTAAATTTATGGGTAAAAAGGTGGGATAAATTTCTCTAATATTATGAATTTGATATCACATAGAAACTTAATAAGGTTAATGTGGTGGTTGATTTCTTTAGTTAGAACTCTTAGGTTGAAAATGCTCAGTGAATGAGTGAGAAATAAAAAGTGATAGAGTTGTTGGAATATATTTATCTTGGTGATAAAAAGATGAATGATAGTTTTTGTCTTTATTATATGTTAGTAACATTTTTGTTGGTAATGTAGGTAGGGGAGTCTCAACTAGGATACCTTAAGTTGTAAATGTGGAAATATTGGATTGTTAATAAAGATGATTTGGATAGTTGGTTTAAGTATGAGAGACATATAGTATTTTTCATAGGGAAGTTTTTTATTCCCCAAAGTATAAGGGATCAGTTATGCATGAATCCTATAGTTCATCCTCAATAGTGCATCTATGTGTTGTAAATATGTATCATGATTTGAAGAGGTAGTTATAGAATTATGATTTGAAGATAGTAATAGCTGAGTATGTATCTTGGTTTCTTGTGTTCCAATAGGCGAAGGTCAAACATCAAGTTATGATAGTATTTTTTCACCCTTTGAAAAATAATTAAGGGAAGTGGGAGGACATTTCTATATATTTTGTTATAGATTTTCCTCATACCCCAACATGGTTTGATTCCATTTGGGTTTTTATGTATAGATTTTTGAAGTTAGCTCATTTCTTACCAATTATAGAATCAAAATATGTGAAAATTTTGGCAAAACATTATATAGAAAAAGTGGTGAATCTTTATGAAGGTTTGAGGATGATAGTGTTTGATCATGATATCAGTTTAAATCACAAATATATAAATGACTATAATGTTCCCTCAACACCAAGTTTTACCTTAACATCATGTTTTACCCATAGACTAATGTGCATATTAAATGGAAAATCTAGACATTATAGGATATGTTGAGAGAATATATCTTGGATTTTGTAGGATCACGAGCATACTATTTATAATTGGTGGAATTTTATTATAATAAAATTTTCATTCCTCTATTAGTATGGAACCTTGTGAGGCCTTGTATGGGATACTGTGTCATTCACCACTATGTTGTGTTAAGTTTGGTAAGGCCACTGTGGTTGGGACAAATATGGAATGATATTTAATAGATTGACCAAAATTTATTCAAAATTTCATGAAGATTGATTAAGGTAGTCATGAATACTATGTGGATCATAGGAGAAATCCAAAAGAGTTTTTAATTGGAGATCATGGGTTATTATGAGTTTCTCCTTGATGCATACATTAAATATTTGGTAAGGGAATAAATTTCTCACTGAAATATATTAGTCCATTTAAATTATTGAGATAGTATAGAGAGGTAGATTATTAATTGGTGTTACCTCCATGATTAGGAAAAGATCATGAAATGTTTAATTTATCATTACTTTAGAAGAATTAATTTGATCCTTCATATATTATTACCATGTGTGATATGGATAATGAGTATAATATTACCATTGTGAAGTATTTAGTGAAAATTTAGGATCACAGAGAGAAATTCCCATGGGAACGAATGATTACCTTAGTGTGAATTCTTTGGAAGCATGGTGGCATACCAGAAAGTACATAGGTGAGGGAATCACATATACGAGTTTAATACCTTTAATTTTTTTGATTTGTTCTCTTTGTGTTGATGTAGATATTTATTATATTTGTATTAATGAAAGTTAATGAAATTTGTTGTGTGGATGTTTCTATTTTTTTATTATGATCAAGTATTTTTTAGGATGGAATGTTTTAAAGGGGCGTGTAATGTATAGAACAAAAAATTTAAATTTTGGGTGTTTGTAAATTTTTATAGATTTTTGGAATGTTTGGTTTTTGAAGCCTCTTCAAGTGATGGATTCAATTTACCAAAAAGAGGAACATTCGTATACTCTTCATTTTTGTAAGAGTAATGGAAATAGTACTTTAGTAGTTGGTTATGATGTGGTTAGAAGTTATGAATTTTTTATGGATGCATGTATGTGGCGGTGATAGTCTGTTCATTGGATGTTTAGTGATGTGTAAGAGTTAGATCACCGAAATATGTATATTTTTATGTTTGGGTCACTCCCCTTATGGTTTTGTAGAAAAGGAGTTAGGTGTAGGAACACTATTCATCTACTGGTGATTGGTGGGAAAATCATGGAGATTTATTGGGAATTGGTATTTTTCCAATGAAATGGATAGATCCTTGTAAATATAGAAGATTTGTGGAATTGGTTGATTTTATGGGACCCAATATAACAAGTTCATATGACCACATGCTAAGGCATTATGTGATCATTTGATCTAGTGATATATATTGATGCCAAGTCATAGTGATTGTGTCCTATTTTGCTTCTAATGTAATGAAAAGTTTTGATTATTCTCCCCATAGATAAAATATTAAATTCCAAACCATGTAAAACTAATTGTGTCTTTATTAATTTCATTTCTATTCATGTTTTTCATTAGATGTTTGTGTGAGTTATTAGTGAACATGCTAGAGTAATTTTAACTCAATGTAGTGATTTTGTTGGAGGTGTTTATTCTATGTTTATGTATAATTAAATTTTATAGAGTTAATATCATCACATGCCTTTTATATTGTAGTTTAGGAAATTTAAATTTTATTAGATGAAGTTCTAGATGGGATTCACAACAATTGGTATCAATGAAAAGTTTCTTTTGTTAGATGGTCATAAGTCTACTAAAAAAACCTAGGTAATATTCTCTCTTGATCAGATGTATTTCGATTTCATTGAGAGTTACTATGATAAAAAGGATGGAATAATAGGATAATAAGGTCCAATCCAACAAATTTTATGGAAAAAACTTTGTCTTCTGGAGGATATGGTTGGAATACCACCTCATCAAGAAGCACCTGTAAGTTACATTGAAGGAAGTTAATTAGGAGGAAATGAATAAAAGGTAATAGGAAAGCCTTTATATAAAATATTTGGGGATATTGAGGATATATTTAGATTAGAATATGGATTTTAACATATAGGAGAAGAAGAATACAATAGAGTTGATGTAACAACCTTGGTAGAAAAACATGAGAAATTTACTGCATTAAACACAATGTGTTTAATGAGACAATTTTTCAGCATGAGACTATTGTAAGGAAGATTTGTGGCATATCATATGAATTATTTCAACTTGATTAGGAGCTAGCTCGATTCTATAAAGGTAACTTTCATGAATGATGTTTGGGATATTCCATTATTGTCATCATTGTTTGAATCTTAAGATTCAATGGTAGTAGTAACTAGAAACTCCAATAAAAAAACAAATTTATATTTGAGGATATTAGTGACGATATCTATAAGAGGGAGATTCAATCATATTTTAGTGATGAATTTAATATATATAAAATAGGTATCTCACCTCATCAAAGAAGTTGAATATGATCATAAGGAAAGTCAAGAGAGAGGAGTAGAGTTAAATCTACCAGACCTAGGACAACAAATTGGTACTATGGTAAAAGGGTCCATATTTAAAAGGATATTCATGAACAAAAAGGAAATTACATAAAAATAACATTCAAAGGATTAAGTTCTATGAATTTATTAGTTGATATTAGTGATAAATCACTCTTTAGTGTCAACATTTCAGTGTAATATTAGATAATAGATTCTATAGCATATTTATACTCCACTGGTGAAAAGGGATACACAAAAATTATATTTTTGGAAGTTTTTGAAGAGTGAATCTAGTAAATTATGAAGCTCTTAACATTTTGGGGAAGTGGGATGTGAAAATATAGATAAATAATATTAGTATCCTTGAGTTTAAAAGATTCATATATATTCCACATCTTCAGAGGAATCTTATTTCAATTACATAGTTGGATGATCAATGTTATGGAATGATATTTGTGAATGGAGTATGAGAAATAACTAAATATTCGCTTATTATAGCTATATGTATAAAGGATAAAACATTTATCTAACTTCATGAGAAGAGGGGGTATCAATTTATAGAGTATCTAGCACTAGAAGTTTATATTTTTGGAACTTTCCATTTGGTCACCTAAATATAAAGAGTATGAAAGTTTTAAAATAATAAAGTATTCTAAAGTTGTAAGATTCTGAAGGTGTATTTTAATTTTTCTGGAATAAAACTTAAATTTTGGAATATGGATCTTATATATAGTTATGTATGGGGACCTTCCATAATCAAATCTCATTAATGATTATAATATTTTAGGACATTCATTGGTGACTCCATGAGTAAAGTATGGGTATACTTCCAAAAACATAACCAAAAGTGTTTTGAGTCTTTATTTAATGATAAGATATGGTTGAAAGGAGAGACAAAAATAATTTAAAAAGATTGATGTTAAAAAATAGTGGTGATTTTACCAAATGAAGTTTTATAAATTTCTATAAGAATAGGGGAATCACACATGAAAAAATTGTACCCTGGATTCCAAAAAAAATTGTATTGCTAAAAGGATGAATCAAATGTTTTTAGAAAAGGTGTTAAGTATGTCATTGCATGATGAAATGTAAAAATTATTTTGAGTGGAATCAATTAACACAATGTTGTAATATAATCAATAGGATCATTTAGACACCAATGGTACAAGTGGTGCTAGAAATACTATGGATGGGTAAAATACCATATATAACTCATCTTAAGTTCTTCAGAAGTTTTGACTAAGTACATATGGATGCCAAATACAAATATAATATCAAATAGAAACCTCTTGGATGTTTATTCTTAGGATATGAAGATGAAATTATCAAATTTATACTTTGTGATAATGACAAAATTCAAGTCATTAGAAGTAAAAATGTGCTATTTAATGAGTGAATTATTTGTAAGTTTAAGAACTTGGTAGATAAAGAGCTTAAAAGTAAAGAATAAAATTCAATCTAAGTTTATATGAGTGGAGGTTTTGGAGGAGTTAAAATTCCATATAATTTAGATGGCTTCATATTTACCAGAAGTTTGAAAATTCTGAAAGAAATTTTAGAGGGAGACATAGGTAGTTTGAATGTTCAACCAGTGGAATATATATAAGAAATATCAAGAATCAGTGAATGTAAGAACCCAGATATTTATTTCTGGTGTGGATCTTGATTTTGGGTGCTTTTTAGGAAAATGAGAGAATCTTGAAATTTTAGGTGTACACACCATGTACTTAGGAGTACACACCATATACCTGGTTGCTGTGGGTAGCCATGTACTGACCATGTAAAAGCTGAGTACATTGCTATGTGGGGTGACCTGGAGACTGCCTAAAGAGGGGTCCAGTTGAGGCATGTACACTACACGTACATTTAATGAACACACACTGTACTTTTTCTTTTATTTGATAAATCGGACCGAGGTCACGTCTAATTGAAAAAATTGTCTTCTTATAGCCCCATATCATCCATGAGTGACAAGAATCGCCGAATCTTCTCTAAGACCTTGATCCATCGTCTGCTCTCCAAATCAAACATCATCGATTGCATTGGAATTGCCTCACTGAGTTATTCCTTATTATAGAGCCTCTCCCCTTGATTTATCCTCTTGCGTGAGTTATTGGATGTTTATTGTTTTTGACGTTTTTGTAGATCTAGGATGTTATAAGTCGATTAAAAGGATAAGGTTCAACTATATCGATCGTACAACATTGAGGTAGGTGGTTTGTGCCTTTCCGTTGTTGTATTTGGATTATATGTGGAAAAAGTTCCCAATACCCTAGTTTAGGGTATTGCGTGTTTATGAAATTTAACCATGTTGTTTGCATGCTATGCTTTGTTTGATTGAGAATGTAATGCCCCGAACCTAGTTACCCAGAGTCATTTCATTATTACATAACATTGGCATGATCAAAAGGGATCCAAATCCTAAAAGACTGTTCAATTTAGTAGCCTTGGAAGTACTAGATACAATCATACGATTTACATTACATTATAAAATGAAAAAAAACAACAACATTGTCTCCATTGACCACATTCATCCCCTAGACTATCCCTTCAGGTCATTAATAATATACTTCTTCACATCCTGGTAAAAATAAAACATAGAAAGGGATGAGATCAGATGCTCAGTAAGGATAACAATATAGCATAAACTTTCAAGAATAAGCATAAACATTTAAGGCAATGTATAAGACTAAAACACAAGCCTTTTAAACTTAAACTTCATCATAATATGGAAAATATAAATCAAATAATTCCATTTACTTATTCACATTGATATTCTACTATTCTAATAATCACATGTAATATCAATAACCAATTTCATAATGTTGGAATGCATAATACCAGACTTCATAACCACATAGTAAAGGCCTTGTGCCAAGACTACAAATAAGATTTTGTCAAGGCCTTGTTCCAAGACACTAGTTTGTCTCATGAGACCTACCGATGCATCAAGGAGATATAGGGGGCTCCACCAGTAACTTACTAAGTCCAATGCATTCCTCATATGAAAAGGTTTAAACATAACATAAACATTCGTATTAAAACTAGAATACAAAATGTCAATACTTTATTCATAAACCATGAATGGTGTAAAAATAACACATCCACAGTCAAACATATTACAAAACCTTCAATACAATATGGAATATTTGTATCATAATAAATCAACTTCAAACAGTCTTAAAATCCATCAAAGGATGTTGACCTAGATGAAATCAAAAATTTTTGTAGAGAAATATCTCTTTCAATTTTGAAATCATTTAAAAGTCATATAATTATAAAAGAAAACATTTATTTTGAAAATATTCTTATAATATTGTATGGAAATATTTGACGATGTTATAATGGTGGAACATAGCCGCACCCGCCGTATAAGTTAAAAAAAGACATTCTTACCTTAATTTTGTCGAGAAGGTCATAAAGTACCTTGTTTGGAAAATGAAGGAAAGATTACTTTCAAAACATATGTGGTCAAATAAGGGTATAAATGAATTTAACCCATAGTCTAGTAAATAGTAAAAAAAATTTGAATTACATTTTTAAGAAAACATGGATGTGGATGATAAAGAGGTCGCAGTAGATACTTACGTATTAACAACCTCAGATAAGTAAAGATATTGTAGAATTAACCCTTAACTTATACCTTTCCTTGTTAAATGGTATGTTAAACTCCTATATAATAGTTAAAAAATTGTTATTAAATTATAAAATAACTATATACATAAATATTATATCATATATGATCCTATAATATTTCTTTGTTAATAATGTTTCAGTAGTATCATCGTTTTTGGTGTTAACTGATTCATTTTCCTTTATATGCTTGGTTATATAAGCCATGTTTGTTATGGATATAAATTATTTTATTAATATAAAAAATTATATTATGTTCATAAACATTATTTTTAATCATAAAATGAAAATTATTCTTGAATGATTATGATGGTGAATGAATCTCAATGCATTGGTGGAGACAGCAATCCGTACGTACACACGAGCGACAATATCATTATATTGATGGTGAAATCATATGTAATTGGATGGTATATCATATATAAAGAATAATTAACATGTTATATTTACTATTTACATTAGTTATAATCATTATTATACCCATACAAATAATGAAGTGTTTGAATAACAAACTACACCATGACGTGGAGACGGTAAGCCGTACGTACGCACGTATAGTGAGTTTGTCATTTATAGGACAGATAGAATAAAAAATATGGTTGTTCCAAATTTATAATAACATCAAAGTATGTATAATTTACTGGATTTATTATTTTGGTATGGAAACTACTAATAATGAGGAAGTGGAAGAAGAAAAGAACTCGAAAGAGAGTGGTGAAATTATTACCTCTTCTTCGGGTGTTTCCTTTTGAGTTGATAAAAATGGCTCCTTAGGTTGGATTTATGATCAAAGTAAGGCCTCTATGTTTAAGGGAGGATATTTAAGAGGATATTTGGGCAGGGTTTGGAAGAGAAAAATGGCTTTGGAGGTGTGAAATTAAGAGAAGGGGAAGTACCCTTTTATAAGAGAGGTGAGTGTCACTTTAGGAAAATCTTGAAATATTATTTTATAATAAAATAATTTTCCGTTTATAATGGCTCCAAAATGATTTATTTCTAGGAAAATGTGGGGAGGGGTCGAAAAAATCTCAAAAAATAGGTTTTATAGAGGTTTAGGTCATCATATTAACCTTATCTTTTATATTTAACTCTTAGTTAAATAGTTTGACATTTACCATTACTCTTTGTATTTTTATATTATATGGTTAATAAACTTACTATTACAAGACAAGAGAACAAAAAGTGGTCCAGTATTAATATATATAACCTTATCTAAGTCCTTTGGCTAAACATTATATTTTTAGGAATATTATATAAATTAATAATATAGTATTTGTTTTAAAAACTCAATTATGTCAATTTTGACACTATTTAGTATTTGATTTTTTTGAAATCCATAAAAACTTTATAACTTAGAATAAAATTTATTTAATAAAACCCAACATGTCATATTAACCTAGAAAATTAGTGTAATTCATCAAAAGTCTCTATTTACATTTATTTGGATATTTATAATATCAATTATTTTAATATTTCATTATTAAGGTAATTACTACATCATCATTGTGTCATAAATAAATTAAATTATTTAATGTCTAAAAATTATAAATAAAATACCATTATGTCGGAAATATTTTTATCTTTCTAATGAATATTTATAGTTTAATTTATATTCTGTATAACCCTATATTAAAAATGGTTTAGTTATTAAACTTTGAATTTAACTCTTTTAACTCTTCTTTAAATAAAATAATAATAAATGTCCTAATCTAATTCAAGTGGACCAAAGAGGATAATATTTTATTCCTAAGGTTTTTTGTCCAATTACACTTATACAATAGAATTATGACATGCGTTAGGGTAATTATAATATCATTTTTACCCTTAATTACCCTATTTACTTTTAACCATGGTAAATAAAAGTCAAAAGTTACTATTCACCAAAAATTATTTTCACCTTATTGGACCACATTTTACATAATTATTTCAACCGTGTCTCTTGGATTTTTGAAATTCAACTCATAGAAGAGGTTAAATTAAGTTTTATGCAAATTTGCATATGCTCCTAGAAGGTGGGTAAAAGACGGTAAAAAGTTCAATAAAATTTTATATATCTAAACTTATTATAAAATGAATACAATGAATTAAATTTAACATATATAGGTATTATGTATATATTTTGACCTAAAATAAATTAAAATAAAATAACTAATTACTTAAATAAAAATTCGGTTTTAAACAATAACGCAATGTTTTTCACTATTCATCAAAAATTGAAAGTTTTCAGAAAAATACAAAAAATTCACCCTAATCTAATTTCGATATTATGAATTCAAAAATGAAGTCCATTTTAAAAAATAAAATTTATAAAATTTTAAAAAGTGGGTATTACTATTCATAATGGGTAGTTTGATTGGTCGTGGTGTGTTAAAATTCCATGTTGCGTACAACGCAAGCTACTGCATTATTCAAAGGGAAACGTAACATGAAAGCTTGAGGTGTTACATTCTCCCATCCTTAAAATAATTTCATCCTCAAAATTTCTAAAATATTACTACATGAAAAGATACAGGTGGTTCTTCATCATAAGTTCCTAGGGTTCCCACGTTGCCTCTTCCATCTTATGGTTTCTCCATAGAACTTTTATAAGATGAGTCGTCTTATTTCTCAGCACTTGTTCTCTGGTATCAAGAATCTTGACAGAATCTTCACAATAAGACAGATCAGGTTGCAGTTCAATTTTCTCATAGGGGAGTACATGTGTTGGGTCAGACATATATTTTCTCAACAGTGATACATGGAACACATCATGAACTTTGAAGAGACTTGGAGGCATTGCCAAACGATAAGCCACAACTCCAATTCATTTGATAATTTTGAAAGGTATGATGTACCTGGGACTCAATTTACCCTTCTTACCGAATTGTATAACACCCTTCCATGGAGATACCTTCAATAAAACATGATCTCCTTCTTAAAATTCCAAATCCTTCCTCCGATTATCGGCATCGCTCTTTTGCCTAATTTGAGCTGCTTTGATGTGGGTTTGGATAATCTTAAACTTTTTCATTGTTTCCTCAATAGGTTCTGGGCCTATGAGTTTTCTTTCACCAACATCATCCCAACAAGTTGGTGTGTGACATCTCTTTCCATATAACGCTTCATATGGTGCCATCTGAATACTTGAATGAAATCTATTGTTATAGGAAAATTCTACCAGAGGTAAATATTGATCCCACATACCTTGAAAGTCAAGTGAGAAAGATCTCAAAATGTCTTCTATGGTTTGAATAGTCCGTTCTGATTGTCCATCGGTTTGAGGGTGGTAGGCAGTGCTCAAATGAAGTTCAGTATCCAAGGACTTCTGAAGACTTTTCCAAAATATTGATGTAAAATAGGGATTAAAATCAGAAACAATCGATAGTGGTACACCATGAAGTATTAAAACTTCATTAATATATAGTCTTGCTAGACGTTCAAGTGGTAAATCTTATCTAATAGCAAGAAAATGTGCTGACATGGTAAGATGATCAACAATGACCCATATTGTATCATTCCTTCTAGGAGTCTTTGGTAGCCCTATGACAAAGTCCATCATAATATTATCCCATTTCCACTCAGGTATGGAAAGAGGTTGCATGAATCCTCCAGGCTATTGCCTTCCAGATTTCACTTGTTGACAAACCATACATATTGACACAAAATCAGTAATCTCCCTCTTCATGTTGTCCCACCAAAAATGTTCCTTCAAATCATTATACATCTTAGTTCTCATAGGGTGTATAGAGAAATTGGAGCTATGATCATCATACAATAATTCCCTTTTTCGATAAGTTATATCAGGAACACAAAGTCTCTTCCGAAATTTTAAAATTCCATCTTCATATACGAAGTCACTCAATCTCCAATCATTTACAGCTTTAATCTTCTTTTGAAACTTCTCATCATTAGTCTGAGAACTTTTTATCCTTTCTATTAAATATGGTTTGGAAACCCTTTGAAAAAGTATTGATGTTTCACCTTCCATGGTTATTCCTATATCTATATTTACTAGATCCATGAAAATAGGATCCCTTTCAACTCTCATCTTGTTCAAAACTCCATGATCCTTTTTTCTCAAAGCATCTTCCACCTTATTTGCCTTACCCAAGTGGTAGTGTATTGTGAAATAATAATCCTTAAGTAGTTTAAGCCATCTACTTTGCCTCATGTTGAGTTATTTTTGTGAGAAAATATACTTCAAACTCTTGTAATCAGTATAAATCTCACATTTTTCACCATAGATATAGTGTCTCCATATCTTCAGAGAAACAATTACAGCTGCTAACTCAGGATCATGAGTGGGATAGTTTTTCTCATGAATTTATAGCTGTCGTGATGCATAGGCAATAAATCTATCATTCTGCATAAGGACACAACCAAGTCCTTTTTTGAAGCATCACTATAAATAAAAAACCCATCGTTCCCTGATGGTAGAGTCAAGATAGAAGCATTGACTAATCTTATCTTTATTTCTTCAAAAATATTCTTCACACTCTTTTATACAAACAAATTTAACCCCTTTACTCGTGAGCTTAGTTAATGGGTTATCCAACCGGGAAAAATTCTGGAAGAAATGTCGATAATAACCTACTAAACCAATAAAACTCCATATCTCAGTTATACTCATCGGTGTTGGCCATTATTGGATTGCCTTGGTCTTTGAAGGATCAACAGAGATTCCATCCTTAGAGATAATATAGCCAAGAAAAGAAATATCTTGAAGAAATAATTCAGACTTGCTAAACTTCCCATATAATTCATTTCTTCTTAGGGTTTTTATAATAGTGGACAAGTGATTTCATGATCTTTTCAGCTTTTTGAGTATACCAAGATATCATCAATAAATACCACTACAAAGTAATCAAGATATTCCTTGAAAACTCTATTCATTAAATCCATGAAGACAAAGGGTTTATTATTCAATCCAAAAGGCATTACTGTAAACTTGTAATTTCTGTACCTGGTTCGAAATGCTATTTTCGGAATGTCTTCCTTCTTCACACAAAACTGATGATATCCAGATCGAAGGTCAATATTTGAAAAATATTGAGCTACATGAAGTTGGTCGAATAAATCATCAATGCGAGGTAGGGGATAATTTTTCTTTATTGTTATAGCATTGATCTCCCTATAGTCAATGAACAACCTCATAGATCCGTCTTTCTTCTTAACAAAAAGGACAAGGGATCCCTATGGAGAAACACTAGGGAGAATAAATCCCTTTTTACTCAATTACTCTAGTTGTTTCTTTAGTTCCACTAATTCCACAGTGGCCATTCTATAAGTGGTCTTCGATATGGGCCATGAACTAGGAATTAAATCAATGGAAAACTCAATTTCTCATTCTGGAGGATATCCAGGTAAATCATCTGGAAACACATAAACATATTCTTTCACAATATGTAAGTCCTCTATTAGAACATTCTTTTCCTCACCCATAATTATTTCATTCTCTTCCTCCCCAATAATTGAATTTAGTAGAGCTACTGGGGGTGGATCTAGATAAGAATTAGGTGGTGACATTTCTTCTCTAAAGATAAGGTACTCCTTATCATCATCGAAAATTGAAACCTCCTTCTTATTAAAATAAATTTTCACATCATGGTCTGAAAGACAATCCATTACGAGGATTATATAAAATTCAATCCTGGGTATGATGATGAGATTAGCAGATAAAGAACATTTATATGCCCTAATGGGAACTGATTCACAAAACTTTGTTGCGATGATACTTCCCTTAGGAGTTTTGACTGACAACTCCCTTGTTAATTCAAATTGAAAATATCTAATTTTATTAGAAAACTAGGAAGATATGAAACAATGCGATGATCCAGAATCAAATAAAGCATTGGCTAAACTTGAGGAAACCATTAAATTACCTACCACCACGTCTTTCAGAGCTTCAACCTCAGCAGTAGTGATCGCATAAGCTTGGCCTTGCTCCCTTGGATTTTTCTGAGGCAAGTTCCCTTGGTGCATAGGACATTCATTTGCATAATTTCCCTTTTCTCTATAATTGTAGCATTCAACATTTAAAACCTCTTTCTTTCCTTTGTAATCATGAGTTTGGTGGACCTTTTCACCACACTTTTAACAAACTCTCATTCCCTTCAGGCAAGTACCGGGGTGTTTCTTCCCAAATTTACTGTAGTATGGATATTCAAATTTTCCCTTCTTCCCCTTATTTCCATTTCCAGAGTGATTAGTAGATCTCTTCTTCTCTTGCTTTTATTTGAAGTCATAAAACTTAGATAATTCCTTTTCTATATTGATAGCGTATGAGCCAATATCTTCATACTATGAGAAGGATTGAGAGACTAATTCTCAATGGAGAAATGGTTTTAACCCATAAAAGAATCGATCAATCTTACTCCTTGGGTTACGTATATAATCTGCTGCATGCCTTGATAACCATGTAAAGTTATCCTCATACTTTGCGACATTATCATCCTCTTTTTTCCTCAGACTCGGAAATTGTCTTTACATATCTGCTCAATGGTCACGAGGAAAGTATTTTTCTAAGAAAATATCTTTAAAATCCCTCCATTCCATGTTCGATACTTCTTCTTCTTCATTTTTGTTTTGTATTAATGACCACCATTAATCCACATCTTCCGTGAGGTGATAAACTACCATGAATTTTTTTCCCTTTCACTACTTCCTAAAGTATGAAATATTTTCTCTAAGGAACTTATCCATTTCTCAGCTACTAATGGATTTTTACTCCCATTGAATGTTGGTGGTTGTTTCCTCATGAAGCGGTCTAATGTTGATCCTCTGTGTTGTGGATCAAGGTGCTCCATATGGGTAAGGTTATTATTCATAACCTGAGTGAGTTTTCCCAGTATGGTGATAAGATGATCAGCACTAGTTGCATCACCAAATCCACTATAATTATCTTGAGTAAGAGGGAAATCCCTACATGGATTATGTGAGTTGATACGGTTTCCATTCCTTCCACTAGGTGCTATTTCTAAACAATTTCATATACTAGATTAGTTTATAAATCACAATACATAATTCCAAACTTGTAAAACACTTAACATAAATTGAACAATTTATGGATATAATCCAAAATCATAAAAAAATGTTTCCTTTGAGGAGTTATATACTCATAAATCCTTCATAATGGTTTATAAAGAAAATGTGAATTATCCTAAGCATATCCCCCAAGAGTGTCGTAACCAAGAGTGCATCAATGCCCATTGTTGTGTACCAAGATACCCCGGGTCAAGCCCAAAACTCCTTGTCGATGTTTTCACTCCTAGGTACATCTGTGCCAGATCCACCTCTACCTTCTTGTATCCAGATAGGGATGTATTTCTTGGAAAATACACAAAATCTCAACATTACCAAAATTCTAGGAAGTTCTTCTATACCAATCCTCAAAGTCTATCTTAGGGTAATGTGCTCTAATCAGAGTTTATCTAAATCTAGTTTTCAAGGTTTGTACTAAACATACTCTGATACCAACTGTAATGCCCCAAACCTAGTTACCCAGAGTCAGTGCATTATTACATAACATTGGCATGATCACAAGGGATCAAAATCCCGAAAGACCGATCAGTTTATTAGCCTTGGAAGTACTAGATACATTCATAAGTTTTACATTACATTATAAAATGAAAAACAACAAAAAAATTGTCTCCATTGACCACATTAATCCCTTAGACTATCCCTGTAGGTCAGTCATAATATACTTATTCGCATCTAGGGAAAAATAAAACATAGAAAGGGGTGATCTCAGATGCTCAATAAGGATAACAATATAGTGGAAACTTTCAAGAATAAGCATAAACATTTAAGGAAATGCATAAGACTAAAACACAAGACTTTTAAACTTAAACGTTTATCATAATATGGAAAAGATAAATCAAATAATTCAATTTACTTATTCACATGGATATTCTACTAGTCGAATAATCACATTTAATATCAATAGCCAATTTCATAATGTTGGAATGCATAATGCCAGACTTCATAACCACATAGTTAAGTCCTTGTGCCAAGAATACAAATAAGATTTTGTCAAGGCCTTGTTTCAAGACACGAGTTTGTCTCATGATACCTACCAATGCATCGATGAGCAATAACAGGCTCCACCCGTCACTTACTAAGTCCAATGCATTCCTTATATGAAAAGGTTTAAACATAACATAAACATTCGTATTAAAACTAGCATAGGAAATGTCAATACTTTATAAATAAACCTTGAATAGTGTAAAAATAACACATCCACTGTCAAACATATCTCAAAACATTCAATACAACATGAAAGATTTGTATCATAATAAATCAACTTCAAACAAACTTAAAATCCATCAAAGGATGTTGACATAGATGAAATCAAAACTTTTTGTATAGAAATATATATTTATATTTTAAAGTCATTTAAAGGTCATATAACTATAAAAGAAAACATTTATTTTGAAAATATTCTTATAAGATTGTATGGGAAGCTTCGAAGAAATTATAATAGTGGAAAATAGTTGCACTCACCGTATAAGTTAAAAAAAGACATTCTTACCTTAATTTTTTCGAGAAGGTCATAAAGTACCTTGTTTGGAAAACGATGGAAAGATTAATTTCAAAAAATATGTGGTAAAATAAGGGTATAAATGACTTTAACCCATATTATAGTAAAAAGTAAAAAGTTTTTGAATTACATTTTTAAGAAAACACAGATGTGGATGATAAAGAGGTCCCAGTAGATACTTAGGCATTAACAACCCCAAATAAGTAAAGAGATTGTTGAATTAACCCTTACCTTGTACTTTTCCTTAGTCGATGTTATGTTAACATCCTTTATAATAGTTAAAACATTTTTATTAAATTATACTATAAATATATACATAAATATGATATCATATATGATCCTGTAATATTTCTTTGTTAATAATATTTCAGTAGTATTATTGTTTCAGGTGTTAAATGATTCGTTTTATTTTATATGATTGGTTAGCTAAGCCATATTTGTTATGGATATGATGTATTTGATTCACATAAATAATTATATTATGTTTATAAACATTATTTTTAATCATAAAATGAAAATTATTCTTGAATGATTACGATGGGGAATGAATCTCATCACGTTCGTGGAGACAGTAATCTCTACGTAAGCACGAGCGACAATATCATTATATTGATGGTAAAAACATATGTAATTGGATGGTATATCATATATAAAGAATCATTAAAATGTTATATTTATTATTTAAATTAGTTATACTCATTATTATATCCATACAAAAAATGAAGTCTTTGAATAACAAACTACACCACGACATGGAGACGGTAAGCCGTGCGTACGCACATATGGTGACTTTGTCATTTATAGGATGGATAGAATAATGAATATGGTTGTAACATATTTATAATAACATCACATTATGTATAAGTTACTAGAGTTATTTTTTTTGGGTATGGAAACTACAAATAAAGAGGAAGTGGAAGAAGGAAAGAACTTGAAAGAAGGTGGTGAAATTATTACCTCTTCTTCAGGTGTTTCCTTTGGATTTGATCAAAAGGGATCCTTAAGTTGGATTTCTGATCAAAGTAATGCCTATAGATTTAAGGTAGGATAGTTGATAAAATATTTGGGCTGGTTTTGGCGGATCCAAATGGCTTTGGAGGTGTGAGATTAAGATAAGGGGAAGTACCCTTTTATAAGAGAGGTGAGGGTCACTTTAGGAAAAGCTTGAAATATTATTTTATAATAAAATCATTTTCGGATTCTAATGGCTCAAAAATGATTTATTTCGAAGATAAGGTGGTTATGGGTCTAAAAAATCTCAACAAATAGGTTTTATATAGGTTTATGTCACCATATTAACCTTATCTTTTAGATTTAACTCTTAGTTAAATAGTTTGACATTTACCATGTCTCTTTGTATTTTTATATTATATGGTTAATAAACTTACTATAACAAGATAAGAGAATCCCAAGTGGTTAAGTATTAATATATATAACATTATATAAGTCCTTTGGCAGAAAATTATATTTTTAAGAATATTATATCAATTAATAACATAGTATTTGTTTTAAAAACTCAATTATGTCAATTTTGACACTATTTAGTATTTGATTTTTTTGAAAGCCATAATAACATTATCAATTAGAATAAAATTTATTTAATCAACCATAACATGTCATATTAACCTAGAAAATTATTGAAATTCACTAGAAGTATCAATTTACATTTATTTGGATATTTATAATATCAATATTTTTTATATTGCATTATTAAGGTAATTACTGCATCATCATTATGTCATAAATAAATTAAATTATTTAATTTATAAAAATTATAAATAAAATACCATTATGTAAGAAATATTTTTATTTTTATAATGAATATTTACAGTTTAATTTATATTGTGTGTAACCCTATATTAAAAATGGTTTATTTATTAGACTTTGAATTTAACTCTTTTAACTCTTCTTTAAATAAAATAATAATAAATGTCCTAATCTAATTAAAGTGGACCAAAGAGGATCATATTATATTACTAAGGTTGTTTTTGGTCGAATTAAACTTATCCAATATAATTAGGACATGTGTTAGGGTAATTATAATATCATTTTTACCCTTAATAACCCTATTTACTTTTAACCTTGGTAAATAAAAGTCAAAAGTTACTATTCACAAAAAATTATTTTCATCTTATTGAACCATATTTTACTTAATGAAGTCAACCTTGTCTCTCAGATTTTTGAAATTCAACTCACAGAAGTGGTAAAATTAAGTTTTATGCAAATTTGGATATGCTCCTAGAAGGTGCGTAAAAGACGGTAAAAAGTTCAATAAAATTTTATATATCTAAACTTATTATAAATGAATCCAATGAATTACATTGAACATATATAGGTATTATGTATATATTTTGAACTAAAATAAAATAAAATAAAATAACTATTTTCTTAAATAAAAAGTCGATTTTAAACAACAACGCAATGTTTTTCACTATTCATCAAAAATTGAAAGTTTTCAGAAAAATACCAAAAATTCAACCTAAGATAATTTCGATATTAATAATTCAAAAATGAAGTCAATTTTAAAAAATTAAATTTAAAAAATTTAAAAAATATGGTATTACTATTCATAACAGCTAGTTTGATTGGTCGTGGTGTGTTAAAACTCCATCTTGCGTACAACGCAAGCTACTACATTATTCAAAGGGAAACGTACCGTGGAAGCTTGCGGTGTTATAGAGAAAGGGATTTTGATTATGAATAAGGTTTATTACCTTGCTATGGATATGTTTCCCCATGTTTTTTTATATTGGATGTTGGGTATAGAACTGCCTGTTAGGCTTTCTTATTTCCCATGCCTAGTGATGTTATGATGGAGTTGATTATTATATGACATGCTTGTGATATGCATTGAAGTTATTTATCCAAGTAGTATTTGAGATTTACTTTGGCTGCTGGATATCATTTTCCCATGATTGTGTTACATAGGCCTATGAGAACATGGTGTATTTAGACCATAGGGGGAATTGATGTTGAGGGATTCCTAGAGTATCTGTTATACTTTTCACATTGTGAGACTGTAGGAGGGATTGATGATGAGTGCTCCCTCAAAGTGTCTATAGTATACCCTTACGAGACCATATGGGAAATTGATGTTGAGTGCTTCCTCAGAGAGTCTGTAGTTTATTTTTAAAAGACCATATGAGGAATTTATGGTGAATGCTTCTTCATAGAGTCTTTGTTTGCATGAGAGCAAAGGGTTTATACTATGTGAGATTTCCCAAAGGGTCGTTATTTATTTATTAATAATGATAAATAAAACCAGAGGGGTTATACTGTGAGAAATTTCCCAGAGGGTTTCTTGTAAATGATTGGTTGAACCAAAGGGGTTAGGCTGTGAGAACTTTCCCAAAGGGTTGCTTGTAAATGTTTGGTTAAATTTTTAATAAATGTAAATGAATGTAGTTTTCAACTGTATGACTATTTACTTTTGAGTACTTCCTTGTTTATTACTTCATTTTGAATTTTTATTGCTATATATATTATCTAATAGTTAGGCATAGATATTTGGGTGGTTTCCTACTGGGATTCATCTCACACCCTATTTGGTTTATGCTTTTGGGCCCAAATAGATTATATTGCTGTTGGTATAGATAAGGGTAATCGCCCTTCTACTTCAGGTAGTTGACTACTGTGGAGACAGAGAGCATGGGACCAAGCTGAGACTTGCGATATTGTTGGGGTTTATTTTTTTTCTTTGTACTTTGGATTAGTATTGTATTTTCTAGCATTGTGAGTTGTTTGAATGCTTTCCTAGATATATGTGATATGCATCATTTATATATATGCTCAAGTTGTTTATTTACTTTCAGTATTTCGTTGTTCACCTATTGTATGGTATTACTGATTATGATATTGTTACCTATTTGTTTCAATTTTGTTACTCTACCAATGAGGGCATAGTTTCTCCACTATCACACCCAAGGCCCTCTCTACTAGTTGACAACCTGTAACATTTGGGGAAATTCATTTGAGGCCATGTGACCAACTAGGTACAGGTCACCTTTGGGCAGCACCCGAAACAGGACATAACAAAGTGGTATCAAAAGAGGTTCTTTTCTTCTTTGTCTTACTGTTTGGAGCCTATAGATAGGGATAGGAAGGAATAGGTAGTTGGTAATAAGCTATTTTTGGGAGTAGCATCCCGTGTATAGGTAAAAGCCAATTTACATTGATTATTGTAATTTTTTTATGGTTTTTCAATTGTTAAAATTGATTTGATATCACCATTGTGCAATTCACATGTTTTGTGCTATTATCATTGATATTATTGAGGTTCTATTTCTGTTTCAACCTGATGAGATGAGGGTATTCCATCTCATGCATCATATAGGCACTTTCTAGAGATCACATGTCATTCATTATTGTCATGTTATTTAGGGTGAATTTTTGATTGCATGTTTTTGTGATAGATGTTGTTCTAGGTATGCATGCTATTGTGATAGATGCTGTGATAGAATACCTGCTATTTGATAGGGTATTGCTAATATGTAAAGTTTCTTTTGAATGGGTGCCAAACTTTGGTCCCCGAGGTGTTATGGGCCCTGATGGATCAGAATTTGGTGGATCTTGTGATCGATTGCACTATTATACTTGGAGATATACATGAATATGATGCCATAATTTGATTTGCAGGAAGTGTGGGCCCCCATGGATCGGAATATGGCACTTTAATGTTTGTTTCATTATTTTTTGGGGTTTCAGAGTAGTTTTTGAGGCTTAATGTCTATAAAAACCCAGAATACATGATGTGTAATGATGAATACACGCCATGTATCCTTTTGTTTAGGAATGAAAATTTTTTCTTAAGTACACGCGATGTACTATATGTACATGCTGACTGTGTGACTGACTGTGTGGGAAGAGACACGGGGTTGGGAAATCTTTGGTGGAACACACCGTGTACAGGACGTACATGTTGTATTGTAGAGTCCATGTGTCCAGCCACGTGACTAATGACACAGATGGATGAAACTCAGGTAGTACATGCCGTTTCCATCTTGAACATGCCATGTAAAGTCGACCGTGTATCCGGCCGTGTGACCAACAACATGGGTTGGTAAAATCCTTCTAGTACACTCCGTGTCTGGCATAAACATGCCATGTAGTTTTTTTTCTAATAGAATCATGTGGTTTGGTTGTGTTGGGGAACTCGAACAGGGGAAAATGATTCAAGTACATTCTATGTCCTTGGGAGGAACACACAATGTGTATGGGGTGTTACACAACCAGGGCTGGCAGAAGTACACACCCATGTGAAGACTTAAGGGAACACGCTATGTAGGGGTCATACACGCCGTGTATCCATGTTTTGGAAAACATGAATGTATTATTTACCCTATTCCCTTCTTTCACTTCTAAGTTTCAATCCTTGATAATATTGAACTAAGGTGTGCGCTTGAACTTGCAGAGTCATGCCATCGATATTTCCTTCGGTTGTGCGCCAGATACAAGGAAACGATCAGACACCAGACATCGTAGATCAGGGACTACCAGCGGACCCTCCCATCGTTCCCATCTTGGCACCAACCGTTATTCCAGATACAGGTGCTGATGCACTGTTCCGAGAAGGATTCATCAGGATGATACAGACCATCTAGGGAGCATCACATCCTTCCCCATCTATGGTAGAGTTGATGTAGGTTTTTCAACAGCAGTATCCTCCCACTTTCTCAGAGGATGGAGGACCTTAGGATACAGAGTCATGGTTAGAAGCTATGATGTCTATCTTCGAGCATCTCGAGACGCCTCTAGAGAGGAGGGTGAAGCTCGATACTTATATGCTTTGGGATTCCACCAAGAAATGTGGGGATGTGTTTTCACAGGTGGGATGCCATTAGGTTATGTCTTGGGATGAGTTCCAGCATTCCATTTATGACTACTTTTACCTGGAGACTTTGAGGGCCAATCGAGCCCAGTAGTTCATGAGTTTGGAGCAGGGTACTCTCTCAGTCATGGAGTATTCTTCTCACTTCATAGAGTTTTAGTGATTAACACCCATTCTAGAGGGTGATGTGTTATTTCTACTGATGAAGTTTGAGGATAGTCTCAGGAATGACATCTGATCTCAGGTGAACATCTTTAGGTTGAATTCCATTTCTACTATCGTCAACCAGGTGCTGATCACCGAGCACAACCTGAGGGATTCTGGAACTATGGGATAGGGTGGTTCATCATCTAGAATTGGTGATTATCTTGTTGATAGTAGGAAGTGCCGTAGAAAGTTTACACGTGGAGATCCGAGTAGGAAAGATACTCCTTCAGGTAGCCAGGTGGTATGCTACTTGTGTGGGAAGAGCGATCATATGAGGCCACATTTTCCAAGAGACCCAGTTGAGTGCAGATATTGTGGAAAGATGGGAAATCTTCAGTGTTTCTATCAATTTTTTTTACCAGAAGAAGGTGATAGGGGTTCTGTTTCGACTCCTCCTACCAGAGTAGAACTACCGGTCCCACATCAGACTGGGGGCTGGAGTTCTTCAGGACATTTAGGCTGAGGTGGAGGTCGTGGCTATAGTGGTTAGACATAGGGTTTTCGACATACACAGGGTAGATCAACTTAGGGATTTGAGACATCTTCACAGGGCTGCAGAGCAGGTCAGGATTTTGTGCTGGAGCAAAACCAATATGAGAAAGATCCCGAACCCTCTATAGTTAGAGGTACGATCTTGGTTGACTCAGTTTTAACTTCTTCTCTTTTCAATATAGGGGCTTCCTATAGCTTTATATCTGTGCATATTGTAGATATCCTTGGGCTCTGTATCTTTACTTATACTAATATCTTGATGCTGGACACTCCGTTGGGGACTAGAACGGCTAGTTTACGTCAGTGCAAGGAGTTCCCTCTTGAGGTTGGTGGGTGTCACTTCTTATGGGACATTTATGTCTTAGAGATGATGGGCTATGATGTCATTCTTGGAATAGATTGGTTAGTTACCTTCGAGGCTGTTGTCGATTGATATCACTGTAGGGTGAGTTTTACGTCACCAGAGGACGATTTTTTTCTACATAAGGGAGAATGGGATGTCTAGGAGAGCAGAATAGGACCCAAGAATCATGGGTTGGGAGGAGTTATAACCATGATTTCTAGTTTGTATCTGGATGAACAGGTGACTTCATAGATATACTTTTCTCTAGTGGTGGATCGTTTCGGGGATATCTTTCCAGATAAATTTTTAGGTTTACCTCCAGAGCGAGAGGTAGAATTTTCTATTGAGCTTATGCCAGGATCGGCATTGGTGTCCATTCCTCCTTTTAGGATGGATACACTAGACTTACAAGAGCTCAAGAAGCAGATATAGGAGTTACATGCAAAGGGTTTCATTTGACTTGGTACTTCTCCTTGGGGTTTTCTTTTCCTATTTGCAAAGAAGGCAAACAATACCCTCAAACTTTGCGTGGATTACTGGAAGCTGAACTAGTTTATGGTCAATAACTAATATACCTTACCAAGGATTGATGATCTCTTTGATCATCTTCGAGGAGACCTGGTGTTCTCAAAGATTGACTTGAGATTTGGTTATCATTATTTGCATGTTAGACCATCAAATATACCTATAACAAACTTTTAGAGTAGGTATTGTCAATACTAGTATGTGGTTATACCGTTCGGTCTCATAAACGTGCCTGTAGTTTTTATGGAACTGATGAAACGAGTTTTCCATCCATACTTGGACTCCTTTATAGTGGTTTTTGTGGATGATATCTTGGTGTACTATCACACTTGACATGACCATGCTACCCATCTTGAGATCGTTTTGAGTACACTGAGAGAGCATCAGTTATATACTAAGCTCTCAAAATGATACTTTTGGATGGACTAGATTTAATTCTTGGGTCATGTTATCTCAAATATTGGAGTATCAATGGACCCATAGAAAGTGAGAGTAGTAGTTTCTTAGGAGAAAACGAAGATTTTTTTTGAGGTACGGAGTTTTATAGGACTGGATGGTTACTACAGATGTTTTATATAGAACTTTTCATGCTTAACAGTACCATTGATGGGCCTGACTAAGAAGGGTGTGAAGTACTTGTGGATAGATTCCTGTAATTCATCCTTTCAGAAGCTAAAAGGTAGATTTACTTCAGCACCAATACTAGTTTTTATAGATCAGGGCAAGATTTATACTGTTTAATCAATACATCAAGTATCGGTATGGGAGCAGTGCTTATGCATGGGAAAGGAGTCGTTGCATACGGGTATCGGCAGTTGAGGACACATGATAAGAATTACTCGACGCACAATCTTGAGTTGGAAAAAGTTGTTCAAGCCTTGCACTATTGGATACATTACCTTTTGGGAGAGAATTTTGTGGTGTACACCAACCAAAAAAAGTCTCAAGTACATCTTTATCCAGCGTGACTTGAATTTGAGATAATGAAAGTGAGTTGAGTACCTTCATTCCTTTGAATTTGAGCTTGACTACATGCTTGGGAAAGGCAACGCAGTGGCTGATGCGTTGAGCAAGAAAACTCAGATACAGGAGGTTCAAGAGGCCAGTAGTGAGTGACAGCTTATGGCTCTATTATCTGAGATGCATTTGGAAGTGCACGATAGACAGTGGAAGACATTTATTTCTTTTGTAGCTATTACCTATACTCTAATTGATCGAGTGTGAATAAGGCATTGATCAGAATCTGAAGGACTAGTTCTATGAGAGAGTGTGTTAGGAGAGGACCCCATCCCTGGATGGATCATAGGTGAGGATGAGGTCTTGTGTTTTCATGGGCATGTATGGGTGTCAACATACATACGCAAAGAGATTTTGTGAGATTTTCAGTCCTCAATTTGGGCAGTTCATCCTGGTGTCACCAAGGTGCATCAAGATCTACACCATTAGTATTGGTGGCCCAATATGAAGAGAGATGTTGGCGGTTTTGTGATGAGGTGTTCCAACTATTAGTAGGTGAAGGTGGAGCATCAGCAACTAGCATGGCTTTTATAGCAGCTACCCATTTCCGAATGGAAGTTGAATGATGTCGCGATGGACTTTGTGATAGGTTTTATGAGGTCTCCTTGAGGAAATGATATAGTTTGGGTTGTCATTGACAGACTCTTGAAGGTTTCACACTTCTTACCAATAAAGGAGACCTTAAGTGTTGATGAGATTCAAAGGTTGTACATCTGAGAGATTCTATGTTTACATGGATTTACACACTCGATCATTTCGAACAGAGATGCCCATTTTACTTCTTAGGTCTGGTAGGGACTATAGAGGGATTTGGGTACATAGGTACTTCTGAGTACAACTTACCATCCCCAGACAGATGGCTAGTCTGATCGTACGATACATGTGATGGAGGACATGCTTCAAGCATACGTCCTAGATTTTGGAGGAACTTGAGAGAAGCAAATACCTCTGGTGGAGTTTTCCTATAATAATAGTTTTCAAGTGACTATTAAAATAGAACCTTATGAGGCTTTGTACTATAGGCCATACTGATCACCCATATGTTGGATAGAGGTAGGAGAGGTAGCTATGCTGGGACCTCGTCTAGTCCAGGAGATCGTAGAGTATGTGGAGTTGATTCAGAAGAGGATGGCTACTGCATAGTCATGGTAGAAGTCTTATGATGATAGATGGAGACAACCTCTAGAGTTTGAGGTTGAAGACTAGGTTTTCCTATGTGTCACACCGATGTTGGGACACAGGAGGATTAGGATATAGGGAAAGCTTTCACTGAGATATGTTAGGCTATTTGAGGTTTTGGAGAGAGTCAGGTCGATTGCCTATCTATTACAATTACCTTAGAGGTACCGGGCTATGCAAGACATCTTACACATTTCTCAGATACAAAGTTACTTATCAAACCCATCTCATGTTTTTTCAACCTGATAAGGTTGATTTGGAGGTGGATGCATCGTTCAAGGAGAATCCTATCCAAATTATTGATCGTAGTGTGAAGGATCTCTGTGGATGTTCTGTTCTTCTAGTATGGATGCTTTGGCAGCACAAGCGAGTACAGGACGGGAATTGGGAGAGGGAGGCCGATGTGCGATCATAGTGGCCAGAGCTGTTCAAGGATTATTCTTATGTGCCACCTTGTTTGGGAAATTTGGGGATGAATTTCTTTAAGGGGGAAGTTTTTAAGAACTCATATCTTCATTTCATGTATGGATCTTGATTTTAGGTGTTTTTGAGGAAAAGGGTAGAATCTAGAAATTTTAGGAGTACACGCTGTGCACTTAGGAGTACACGCCGTGTACCCAGTTGCCGTGGGTAGCCGTCTACTAATCATGTAACGGCCGAGTACATGGTCATGTGGGGTGACCTGGAGACCCCCAAAAGAAGGATTCAGTTGAGTCATGTACACAACATGTACATTTAATGAACATGCTGTGTACTTTTTCTTTTATTTGATAAATCAGACTGGGGTCACGTTTAATTGACCTACTTGTCTTTTTCTAGCCCCGTCCCATCCAGGAGTGATGGGAATCACCGAATATTATCTGAGCCCCCAATCCTTCATACATTCTCCGAATCAAACACCTTTTATTGTGTTGTAATTACCTTGGTGATTTCTTTCATCTTCTAAATCCTCTCCTATTGATTTCTACTCTTGCACAAGTTATTGGAGGTTGATAATTTTTGATGTTTTTGTTGATCTAAAACATTCTAGTTTGATTCAACGGCTGAGATTCAACTATATCAATCGTACAATGTCAAGGTAGGTGGTTTGGTCCTTTCTGTAGTTGTCTTTGGATTATATGTGCATGTTTAGGAAAGATAACAATGTTGTTTGCATGCTATACTTTGTTTTCTTGAGAAAGGGACTTTGACTATGAATAGGGTTTATTAACTTACTATGGATGTGTTTTCCCATGTTTTTTGATATTGTCTATTGGGTCTAGAAATTCCTATTAGGCTGTTTTGTTTCCCATGCCTAGTGTTGTTAGGATGGAGTTCATTATTATATGACATGATTTTGATAGGCATTGAAGTTGTTTAGACAAATAGTATTTGAGATTTACTTTGGTTGTTGGATATCGTTTGTGCATGATTTTGTTACACAGGGCTGTGAGAACCTGGTGTAGTTAGACCATAAGGGGAATTGATGTTGAGGGATTCCCTAGAGTGTTTGTTATACTTTTCACATTGCGAGACTATAGGGGGGATTGATGATGAGTCTCCCTTAGAGTGTCTATAGTATACCGTTATGAGACCATAAGGTGGAATTGACGTTGAGTGATTCCTTAGAGAGTCTGTAGTTTATAGTTAAAAGACCACATGAGTAATTGATAGTGAGTTCTTACTCAAAGAGTCTTTGTTTTCATGTGACCAAAGAGGATAGACTGCGTGAACTTTCCCAGAGGGTCATTATATCTATATTGTTTAAATGATAAGTTGAACAAGAGGGGTTAGAATTTGAGTAATTTACTAGAGGGTTTCTTGTGAATGATTGGTTGAACCAGATAGGTTAGGCTGTGAAAACTTTCCCAGCGGTTTTCTTGTTAATGTTTGGTTGAATTTTTAATAAATGTAAATGAATGTAGTTTTCAACTGTAGGACTATTTACTTTTGAGTACTTCCTTGTTTATTACTTAATTTTTCATTTTGACTACTATATATATTCACTGATAGTTAGGCACATATATTTGGGTGGTTGCCTACTGGGATTTGTCTCACACCCTGTTTGGGTCATGATTTTGGGACCAAACAGATTATATTGCTATAGGTATAGATAAGGGTAAGCGACATTCTACTTCAAGTACTTGACTGCTGTGGATTTGGAGAGCATGGGACCAAACTGAGGCTTGGGATGTTGATGAGGTTTATTTTTTTTCTTTGTACTTTGGATTAGTATTGTATTTTCTAGAATTGTGACTTGTTTTTATAATTTCCTAGACATATATTACATGCATTATTTATATATTTTCTCCAGTTGTTTATTTACTTTCAGTCTTCCACTATTCACTTATTGTATAGTATTACTGCTTCTGATACTGTTACTTATTTGTTTTTGCTGTGTTACTCTTCCAATGAGGGAATAGTTTATCCACTATCACACTCAAGGCCCTCACTACTAGTTGGAAGCCTCTAGCATTCGGGTAAATGCGCTTGAGGCCATGTGACCAATTGGGTATGAGGCACCTTTGGGTGGCACCTAGAACCTAGACGTTATAGTGAAGATCGATGTAGAGTTTTTGAGTATGAAATTATAGATGTTTTTTAAGGAATGAAATATGGCCAAATGGTCAAGATGGGGGGGGGGTGAACTAACCTATTTATAAAATTTTAAATACTTATTAGAGTTAATTTAAATTACAAGGGAAAATAAAAATATTAACACCAGATTTTTCATAGTAGTTTAGATCAAAGTGATCCCACTATGATCTTCACACTTTCAAATTGAGAGCATTTTACCTTATATAAATAGTGTCCTAACTTTTGAATGGAGTCACACCACTTTAAAATTTAATTTTTAACCCCTATAGGCACAAAAAAAATCCTACCATTTACACACAAGGAAGAACAACCAAGAAACTTCCTTTAAAAGAGAAGGAAGAAACAACATTGAATTTGTCTAAACCAAGGAAGAATCAAAACCCTTATATTTTACTGAACCAAGGTGAAACTTGTGAGATTCCTTTTTTAACATGGAGGTAGAACCTGAAATACCTTTTATTAGGGGTATTATAACTTGAAAATAAGGTCCTAATTTTGAATGAAAAATCATAAACCACAAATAAAAAACATAGAAAAGATAGATATAATTTAGAACCATAGAATTTTTTTTAAAGAGATCTAGAGAATTGATATATTAGTGATATCTTAATAAAAAAAGGTCTAGAATGATGTATCCCAACCGAGAGTGCTAAAATGATGATAAAAAAGCATGTAGCATAGTTTAGTTAGTGAATCCTTGAAAATCCCCTCGATATTTTGAATTAGTTTCAAAAAAAATCTATTTATAGAGTTTCTTTTGGCATAATAACTTTAAAAATGATAACCACATGTAAAATAACACAAATATTACACCTCTTTCATTTATTATTTTCTTGAATTAGTAATCATGCATGTGAAACCAATAAACTTCTTTAAAATTATCCTTTCTTATTTCCTCGATAATACTTCACATGTATTCATAATTAAATTCACATGTAATTCTCAATTAATCTTCTTAAAAATTGATCTCGTATTCATTAAAAAAATAAAAATCGAAGCATATAATACAATATAATCATTCTTCAACCCACACAATCTTCATTTAATATTGCATAATATATTTTTAAACTAATTCTCATAGGATCAAAATAATTAATGAGTAGTTATGAAAAAAATAAATTAAGTAAAATTTCTAACATTTACATGCAGTTAATCGAAATAAAAAAGTATATGTGAAACTAAGAATATATCAAGTTTTATAAAAAAACTAATAAAGTGTGTAAAAGCATTATTTTTGTGTAAGTATGAATTTTTGTATGCATCATTATGCATAATAATGAGTGTGCGTAGATATCATCTTAGTATTATACCTAAACATGAGTGTGTGTAAGAATCTTCTTAGTGTTTTTCATAAACTCGAGTGTGCATAATCATCATTTATACCATAATAATGAATTGAGTAAACATCATCTTATATTTCCTAAACATAATCTTTTATTTCATAAAGACCATTCTTTGTTTTGTAAGAATAAGTATATGTTTCATAAGCATTATTTTATGTTCTATATAAACATCATTATATTTTAGTGTAAGCATGATTCATTTATAAAAAAACCATTATTTATAAGGATGAAAATATAAATTGTAAGTATCATTATGTATGGATTAAAATGATTAATTATGGTTTTATAAGACTATAAATATTAATCCTAAAACATTAAGTATGGTTTAAGAAATAACTAAATAATGTTTTGAGAAATTATAAAAATTAAAATTTGAAAGACTTAGTGTATGAATTATAACCCAACTCATACTTATATGTATTTTTCTCCAAAATCAGTTCATAAAACACATACCATCTTGAAGAATAATTCAATAAATAATATTCACAAAAATATTTTCTTCTATAAGAATTACAAGATTAAAACACATTTCTTCTTTCATGTTAGAGGGAATAAAATAAAAAATTTGTAATTATCTAAAAAAGATAAAGTAAAATTTTAATTATTAAAAAAAGATAAAGTATAAAGGATTCACTCAACAATCTTCCCCTTTTTGATAATTAAAAAACCAATAATTTCAAAAAATTATTCCCATTTTAAAATTATCAAAAATATATAAGTTAAATGATTTATATCCCTTATAATTATTTTAAAAGAAGTTAATTCTTCCTATACTAACAAAGTTAACTCTCCCTGAGATAATTAATATTAAACAAAGATATATAACAAAAAATTCAATATATTGAAATGAAAAATATTAAAGACAAATTTGAAAAATCATAGTAGTAAATTTTAAGAAAAATAGATTAAATATCCCCTTATATTTATTCATTCAAATCATGGATACTAATTAAAGTAAGAATATAGATAAAAGTTAAGAAACACCCCTTAATAGAATCTTATTTTCCTTTTTTAAATATCAACAAAATTTAAATATGTTATGTGTAGAATGTATAAGTTAAAACTGTGTAATACTTAATAATATTCATGGATCCATGAAAATAGGTCAATATGTTCAAGGAATCATATAATATGATATGTAAGGAAATTATTGTAATTTTTTAAAGAATATTCTAGTAAACTAAGTTTAAAATAGATAATACATGTTTATTGGTTATAAATCATAACATATTTAAGTGAATACCTATAAAACATAAAATTCAAGCAGTAAATGTCTACTTTTTGACCAAAGGATAACAAAATGTCATAACATAGAACAATTCCAAACTAATAAAGTTAAAATGAAGTGGTATTCTAAAGGAGGAATGATTTTATCATTGAAAAATAATTTTATTTCTATAGATAAATTATAAAAATACATTCATGTTAAACTTATATTTTAATCTTTCAACATGGTGAGTTCATATTTTACCCTTTGATACTTGGGAGGATATAAAGGTTTAGTAAGGATATATGTTTGTTGATGACCAGTTAGAATATATTCCATATAAATTTATCCTGTATGAACATGGTCACTAATAAAATGATATCTAACTTTTATATGATTTTTCCTTGAATGATGTAAATGGTTCTTTGAGATTAAAATAGAAGAATACTTATCAAATAAAATAGAGAAATTTTCAAAAGAATCATCAAATTTAGATAAAGTTTTTTTAATCTATTGGGACTAATCATAACAAGTTACAATAGCTATGCTTTTTAATTCTATAACAAATAAAGTAATAATTTTTTTTCTTAGGATTAAACAATTCTAAGAATTTTTATAGACGATGAAACGTACCACTTGTTATTTTTTCTATCTATTTTGAAACCACTAAAATCAGAATCTATATAACTCTTTAACTTAAAATCAGTTTTTTAATATAAAATAGACTAATGTTTAATAAACCTTTAATATATTTTTATATTTTTTAAATGAATTTCATTATGATTACACTAAAATCTAACAAAAATACAAAATAAAAACATTAAGTTAGTCCTAGAAGAATCAAAATATAATAAACTACCAATCCTAATTATATAAATTGTATTATCAATTGATATTCTAGATTCATTGATATCCAGTTTACATGAAGTAATCATAGGAATGTTTGATCTTTTACAACTATCAAATCCAAATATAATAACAAGTTATTCAGTTTAAATTTATTTATTTATAAATATTCCTTCAAATATTGAAAAAATTAATATTCCAAGTAAGAATTTTAATTCACTCATAAGTCTCATAAAAATTCACTAGTCATTAATTTTGAAAATTCATTACACAAATAATATTTTGAATATCCAAATATAATTTCACCATATAAAGTTGTACAATCAAAATAGCTTTATCATTTTTGGATACCCGATTTAGGATATAACATTCCTTTTATAAAATAATTTCTATTTTTTGATAATCATTCATACTGAACTCTTGGATATTTCTTAAGTATATAAAGTATATATCTTTAAAAAATGATTAGGAAATTTCTAATTTTCAAAACTATGGGGTTGTTTAATGTATATTTCATTAAAAATAAATCTATTTAGAAAATCACTTTTCACATTCATTTAAAATAATTAAAAACCATGAAAAGATTTATAATCTCATAATATTCTTATATATTCTAGACTAGAAATCAAAGAATTTTTTTCATCATAATATAAACTTTATCCACTAATCTAGCTTTATTAATAATAATATTTCTATAATCTATAAAGTTTATTTTATAAAATCCATTTAATACCGATTACTTGATAATATTTAAGTTATTTAACTAAATACCAAATTTATTTATAAATAAATTATTTATATTTTTCTTTCATATATAATATCAAGTTCTAATCATTTATATATTCATCAACAATTTTAAGAACAAAACCATAAATAAAAGCATGATTAGCATAAAAATTACTTAAAGAATTTATAGTTTGAATTCTTGAATTAATATTTTTAGTTACTTTGTCTAATTGATATTATTATGCGTTTTACATGAATTTTCATGAGGGGTACCCCCCTAAACATTTGCATTATTATTTTGGTGTTCAAAGTCTCCAAAATTAAAATCTCTAAATTCTTATTCAAGTTGGTTTAATTCATCATTATTTTCTTTTGAAATATTTTCATCAAATTTCACATGTATAGATTCTTCAACTATCATGGATATTTTATTTTAAACTCTATAATATTTAATAGAGTTTTAATAAACTAAAAAATATACCTCTATTATATTTTGAATCACATTTATCTAATGAATCTTTAGTGTTAAGAATAAAAACATTACAACCGGATACTTTAAAATACCCAACTTTTGGTTTTATATATTTATAAAGTACATAAGGTGTTTTATTTTAAATTAGAATTAAAATAGCTCTATTTAAAACATTACAAGTTGTATTTTTGTATTATTTCTAGAAATATCTAGGTGTTTTTAATCCATTTAACATGGTTCTAGACACTTATTATTATGGTCTATTTTTCCTTTACACAACATCATTTTTTTGTGGTATCCTAGGGGTTGAAGAATTATGAGAATAACAATTATCATTATATATATATTTTTTGAATTCTAGGTTTATAAATTATTCTCCCCTATCATTTATAATAAATAATATTAAATATACGTTTTCATTTTGAACAAGCTTACAATAACTAGAAAAATTCAAAATAGTTTTATATTTAGGACTTAAAAGTACCCCATATAAATTTTCTATAATCATAAAAAATTACAAACACATACCATTTTCCACTAAGACCTACAATAGATATAATTCCAAATAAATAAATATGTAAAATTTGTAAAGGACTTACCATATTCACTTAATTGATAGTTCTAAAATATTCTTTATGGTGTTTACCATTCTTACATGAGTCACAAAAGTAAGTGATGTCTATCTTTAAGTCCAGAATCTAAAAAATGTTCCGTTTTTTAATAATTTATAAAGTATCATAAATTTATAATAGACAAGTAACCTATGACATAAGATGTTATTTGACTAAATGACACTAAAAAATTTAACATCTTGGTTAGAAAATTCCGTAAAATTAATAGGATAAATATTATGTTTTCAGTTTTCATAAAATAAGACATATTCATATTTATAAACTACACACTTATAATTTTAAAATTATACATTCATTTCATCATCACATAATTGAGTGATACTTATAAAATTGTTTCTTAAACCTTAAACATATAGTAATTTTAAAATAATAACAGATTTTGAAATTCCAACTTCTCGAAAACCTTTGACAATACCTTTTGAATTGTCACCAAATATAAAATTAACTCCTTTAAATTTGTTAGATGATAGAAAATTTGTATCATAACCTTTTACATGTTAGTAACACCCACTTACCCTATACCAAGTTTAAATTTTTATAATTTTATGGTATATATTTTATAAACACATATTTACGACAACTTTAGTACCCATAAAAAATTAGGTCCAATTGGGTTAGATTATGAATATTTTAGAGCCCATACTAATTTTAAAACTTTATTTATGGGAAATATATATGATAAGGATTTGTAAATAAAATATTCGGTGTGTCTAAGATATTATGATAATCTCAAGGAATACTCAATTGCATAATGTCCTTTTATTCCATATTAAAAACAATTAACTATTAAAACACTTACCTTGAAACTTTTTAGAAAAAATGAATTATATTTTAGTAAATTTATTATCATAATCAAGAAAAATCTTAATTTTATTTAATTTATTTAATTTTACCATTTTATCAAAGTTTTACATTCCTTAAACAAATTTGGATAGATATGAATTTATACATTCAATTTCATTATTCAACTTGTCATTTTCAAATATAATAGTATTGAACTTTATATCTTGAGCATCATTATTTTTAGAAACATAATACTTGAATTTTCCATATTATTTTTGAAAATTTTCCAAATTTTTATAGATATTATCATTAGAATTAGAAGAATAATTTCTTAACTTTTGATTCTCCTCAAAAGTGATCTTGTTTCCCTTAAATAATTTTTTATACTTATTCATGATTTCCTTATGTATATTTGAAATTTTGAAAACATTATTTTATAATATTTCTATTTAATCATATAATTATTCCTTCATATTTTATTTAAAATTAAAACCAAAGGATTCATTTTTAGAACCACTTACATAATTTGATGATACTATTAAACATAGGTTTACCAATCCATTTTTATAAGTAGATTCTTCACTTGAATACGAGTATTCTGTATTGTTACATCTAGCCGCAAGTTCTCTATTATAATTTTTCACATATTCTTGTTCTTTAATTTTAAATTTTAGAATTATATTAATCTATGTTATTTACTTCTATATTCAGAACAATTTACTTATAGAACTTTATTAGAAATAAAATTACCTTTTCGGTTTGATCTATGATATTCTCTAAAAAATATTTTCTTCTTCTTCTTGAATATCCCTTATTTATCCTACAATATACTTTATAAATATGACTAAATTCATAAATATAATTTCCCTATAAAATAAAATATTATGAATAATAAGTAACATTCATTTTTGATTTCAAAGTCACTTCTTTTCTTTTACCATATTTTTCTTCATCAATGTTTTTCAATTCTAACTCATATTGTAATAAAGAACCAAAAATCTCAATAAGAGTGTATTCTTTAAAAAATTTAATTTCATTTATTACTACCTTATTAGAATTACATTTTTGGGAGATATATAAAAATTCATTCAACTAAAACAATATTATCTAAATCTTATCCTATTACATTCATTCCATTTACAATACAAGTAAATTTATGAAACATTTGATTTTATAGTTTCATTTTCACCCATCATAAAATATTGACATTTTGCACTCTGTATACCAAGATTTTTTATAATTATTTTATTATAACAAAAATGGGTATTTTTAAATATTCTTCACATGTGATGTGTGGTTTTACATTATGAAATGTGATTGAATACATTTTTGTTAATAACACATCAAAGTATGCTCATGATTTTATAATTAATAATGTATCTCAAATCATCAAGGCTAGGAAGAGTATCAAGATTATTCTTGGGGATTTTATAAAGTTTTAACTTGGTTTTCCAATGATTATAATTGATATGTTTATGACATGCTTCCATATGGACATACCAATAACCATAATAATTACTATACAAAATTATGGTATTTGTGGTACTCAACCATCATTTGATCTTGTTCTTTCCATCTCAAATAGACATTTTACTTAAATATTTAAGTCTAGGATATTGGTTATTAATATATATATATATATATAAAATCTAAAAATCATTTCAAGGTATAGGATTTTATACTAATTGTTTATCCCCAAAGGTAAGATGGTTGAATGGTAAAGAGGGGTGTGAATTGACATCTTTATAAAATTTTGAATACATGTCAAAGTTAATTTAAATTAAAGTGGAAATTAGAATATTAGAACCTGAATTTTTATAGTATTTTGGATCAAAGTTATCTTATATGTACTATTGAAACTATCAATTTAAGAGTATGTCACCCACTATAAAAAGTGACCTAACTTTTGAAGGGAGTCGAAACCCTTTACCACAACATTTTTAATCCCTGAAGACACAACCAAAATACTTCATTTTTTACACCTAGAGGCACAAAACAAAACATTAATTTTAAGGTTTAGGAAGAACAAAAATTTCATTTGTTTAAACCAAGGCAAGACCAAAATGTTTACCTTTTATCAAACCAAGGTACAACCAGTAACCTTCCTTTTTTAACTTGGAGGCACAACTCAACATGCATTTTGTTAAGGGATGTATAACTTAACCCTATGGTTCCAATTTTGAATGAAAAATCCTAAAAAATAATAATTAACTTATAAAAGATAAAAATAATTTAAAAACATAGGAACCATTTATAAAAGAGTGTTGAAGTGTTAAGGTAAACATGATATCTTCAGTAGTAAAGGATCAAAAAAATGTAGTCCAGTCGAGGCTGTTACAATGATAATAAAAAATGTATATATCACAATTCAGTTATATAATCCTCAATAACCCCCTTGATATTTTTCATTTGTAATATCCAACTCTATTAATAATTTTTCTTCATGCATAACGTCTTTAAAAATGATAATCACATGAATAATAACTCAAATATTCTAATCGTTGCATTTATTCTTTTCTAAAAGAAGTAACCACACATGTGAAACCAACAAACAACATAAATTTTGTTCATTATTATATATATGATAATACTTTATTCTTATTATTCATTTAATTCACATGTAATTCTTAATTAATCTCTTTTAAAATTGATCCAATATTATTGTAAAAAAGAAACTTCGAAGCATATAATAAAACATAAAAATGCTTCAACCCATGTGATATTAATTTAATATTACTTAATATGATTCCAAACTAATTCTCATAGGATTTAAATAATTAATTATTAGTTATGAAACAAGTAAACTAGGTAAAATAATTAACATGAACATTGAGTGAATCAAAATAAAAAGTATAAGTAAAATAAAGAATATTTCAAGATTTAGAAAATCATACTAATAAAGTATGTGTAAGATTAATTTTTTAATAAGTATTAATTTTTCATAAGCATAATTCTACATAACCATGAATGTGAGTAAACATCATCTTAGTATTCTATGTAATCATGAATGTGAATAAGCATAATCTTAGTGTTCTATATAAACATGATTTTTTAAGAATAATTTAAATCATAATCATGAATTATGTAAACATCATCTTATATTTCATATGAATAATATTATATTTTTTAAGTATCATTAAATGTTTTGTAAGAATCATTTTATGTTATATGTAAATACCATTCTCTTTCAGTATAATCATGATTCCAATGTGAAAAATTAAATCTTCATAAAGATGAAAATATAAAATATAAGGATCATTATGTATGGATTAAAATTATTAAGGATGATTTTATAAAACCATAAAAATCAATCCTAAAATCATAAGTATGATTTAATAAATAATTAAATAATGTTATAGGAAATTGTTAACATTAAATCATGACATATTCAATTTATTAGTTATAAACCAACTAATACTTATGTGTATTTGTCTCTAAAATTTGTTCATAAAATACACAATGAACATGAATAATAATTTAATAAATAATATTTACAAAAATATTTTCTTACAGAAGTAGTGAAAGATTAAAATAATTTTCTTTACTCATTTTATAGGGAATAAAATAAAAAATTTATAATAATGAAATCAAGAAAAATATAAGGTATACTTTTCATTATAAAAACATGATAAAGGGAAAATGATCCACTAAACACTAGAGGTAATAGTTCAGGAAAGGGCAGAGCTGCAGACAAAATTTTAGAGGTCAACAAGGTCAGATGATTGGTATAAAGGTATGAAATAACGTGAAATTATTACCTTTAATGGATAGTGGATAACCAAAGATCCTAGAATAAGTATCTTACCTTAGTGATTCTGATAAGTGGGATTTGTCTTTGAAGTATGAGTTGGGTTCACTTCATGTAAACAACACTTGAGAGTTAGAATAACTACATCCCAAAAATGGGTACTATAAAACAAGTTTTTTGTAGTTAAAATAAGAATCTGATAGAAATATAAGTTATAAATCTAGAATAGTGCTCAATGGGTTTCAATAGAAGGAGGAAATCAATTTATCTAAAATATTTTCTTCAGTAGTAAAACATACCACCATTCTAATTGTACTAAATGTGGTTTATTTCAAAGGATTATATCTATTGAAAATGGATATAAATATGGTTTTTCTTCACAAGGATATAGAATAAGAGATCTATATAAATCAACATGTTGGTTTCACTGATTATCTAAATCAATATTTGGTGTGTAAATTCAATAGGACTCCATGGTTTGAAATAATCACCAAGGCAATGAAACTAGAAATTTTACTCATTCATGCAAGAAAAAGTTTCAATAAAATAAATATAGACTATTTAATTTACCATAAGAAATAAAATAATGAGTAATTAATCATTTTGTTTATGTATGGAAATGAAATGATTATAGTGGGTTTTTTAATCCAACAGATTCAGGGGAAGAAGAAATACTTGTCTAGAAAATTTGAAATGAAAGATCTCAGTAAAGAGAAAACTATTTTAGGCATAGGGATTGAGTGAGATATGAATACAAAAAGTTTGGTTCTATCATAGAAAGACCACATCCAGAATATTATAGAAATGTATGACATGAGTAGCTGTAAATTAGTCTCAACACTTCTTTCTATTCACCATAAAATTTCAAGTGAATAAGCACTATATATGGAGGAAGAGGTAAAGAACAAGGTGAGAGTACCATATACATCAACTATAGGATGTCTCATGTATTCCATAATGTGAAATTTTCTAGGCATAACTCATGTTATGGGAGTGGCCAATTGGTATATAGAAAATTTGGGGAAAGATCATTAGGATTCCATTAAGTGTATTATCTGATATTGCAGAGGAATGAAAAATACTACTCTTTATTTTAGAGAATATAATATGTTTCTAGGGTATATTGATGAAAAATTTAAGGGTGAATTGGACTCATATAAGAGAATAAATGGATATTCTTTCACATTCGACAGAATATCGATCAGATGGATATCTAGGAAAAAACCAATTATTTAACACTACAATATAAGTATAGTATGTGGAAATAATGAAAATAAGAAAGGAAATGGTATGGTTTATGCATATTATTATGGAACCCTGATTTATCTAGTAAAGTGAACCACTTTACTAAAATATTTAAAGTCTAATGAACTTAACTAAAAATATAGTGTTTTATGAAAGGATAAATAACATCGATCTTATGTAATATTTTATCCAGAAAATGCTAGAGGATGGAGATATAGAGTTCCAAAAGATTTTTGCAATGAAAAATTTAGTGGACATGTTCATCAAGGTCTTAGTAAAGGAATGTATAAGGAAACATTTTTTCTTAATCATACTTGGATGAATGGAAGGTATATAGGACTATTTTATGTAGAGAAAGTGGAAGGTTGAGGTTTGAAATTTTTTTAGGATGCTATAGTTTCCCTTGAAGAATTATTCAAGTGGGAGATTGTTAGCTTTATGAAGTATTTTAAAGCACTAAATTCATTTTACTTGAAGAAGGAACTCCTATATAATCTTCATTATTGTAAGATTTATAGAAATAGATTTTCAACACTTGGATGTGATGGGAATGAGAGTTATGAATTTCCAATTGATGCATATCTGTGGTGGTGATAGTCACTTCATTGAATGTTCATTGATGCATTGGAGTCAGATCACCCAAATATGAAATTTATATGTTTAGATCACTCATAGTATAGTTTTGAAACAAATTAGTGAGGTGTATGAACACTTTTTATATACTGGTGATTGGTGGTCAGACGATGGAGATCTATAGGGAATAGATAGTTGTCCAGTGAAATGCATAGATCCATGAAAATGTAAGAGGTTGGTGGAACCAATTGGCTATATGGGACCTACTATAAAATGTGCATAGGACCACATGATGAGGTATCCTATAATAATTTTAGTTAATGATCTACATGGATACCATATCATAGTAATTGTAACCTTTATACTTATAACGAAGATAAATTCTTGTCACTTCTTCCCATAGACATAGGATGAAAGTCTGATCCACATAAAACTTCTTGTATATTTCTTAATTTCATTTAAATTTATGTTTTTAATTGAATTTTTTATGATTTATGAGTGAACATGTTATTGTAAGTTGAATTATGTGTAGTGATTTTGTTAGAGGTGTTTCTTTTAAGTTCTGTTATACTAAAATTTTGGAGAGTTTCTACTACACCCGCTTCTACTGTTGTGTTTATGGTGATTAAAATTATGGTGGTTAAAATTATGGTGGTTAAAGTTTTGGATGAGATTCTCAACATAGAAAAGAAGGGTAAATTAATAATTTTATGGTTCTAAGAATGGAATTTTGAGCATGCTATTGAATTTTATATGAAGGGTTTACCCTTGGTTGGTGGTTAAGTAATATTTCATGGTGGTTGGTTATCCAAAGACTTTGGGTGTTGGTGGATGTCAATTATTATTTATTTATGAGAGTAATTAATATTTTATATATTATTTCCATTTAAATAAATAATATGGCATGGGAGATAATTCTTACAGTGGTGGTGAAGTGGAATTATTAAGGGAGGTGGAGTCCTATATCTTTATGTTGGTGATGTTGCAATTTAGAGGAATTAAATAGATTAATTGAATGAGTAATTTTAATAAAAAATAAATTTGTTATTTAATAGAATATTACACATGGAATTAATGGGGGAAATTATTGAGTTAAGGGAAAATTTAATAGATATAATTAATTTACTAATGGAGTAATTTCCCTAAATTCTTCTTAATTACATAAGAAAGAGGACCTATAAAAATTTTGGTGGCATGGTGGATTTAGGCAGGGAGAAAAATGATGAATATGACCTTAGAAAAATTATTGGTGTTTATCTTCAAAGGATTTAGTGGTAGAGTTCAACATGAAATCAAGGCATGTGACTTGATTTATCATATATTTTAAAAATACTTCTGATTTTCCATGGTTGAATATTTCATATTAGGTAGATGATTTATAATAATACGGAAGAATGGATATTCATTAAATTAAAATTGGTGATGATCGATAACCATGGAATTAGTGGAATAATTAATCTTGAAGAATAATTGAAAGATATAGATTATAAATTTGGCATATTATTTTTAAAATTTATAGTTAGTGGAAATGATAAGTAGAAATTATGGACATATAATTCCATGATAATAGAATATTAAATTGGTAGAGATAGAAAATGATAAATGGATAAGATGATTATAAATTGATAAATTATTGTTTATTATTTATCTTAATTCATATATGTATTATCTAAAATGTTGTTATGGTGGAAAAATTTATGTTGGTAATTTTTATAGATATTTTTGAATTATTTTATAGGTTACTAATAAGAATTATGAACTTGAAATAGTATAAAATTCATGGTAAAACCTTAGAGGCATGAGGATGAAATTATAAACTTCGAAATCGGTCGTACCAATTTAGTATGGGGGTTATTACACCTTATGGAAAAGTGTATTTATGTAATGTTTATGGTTAAGGGATAAAGTTATAATGAGTTACATAGGATGTTTCCATATATGCATTAGGTCATACTATATTTTGTACTTGGAAGAGCATTTTTGAAATAAGTTACACAAGGTGGTGTGATTTTGATAGGGTTATTCCACAATACCATGAGGCCATGTGATATTTTGTAAGAGTTATATAGCTTAATGTTAACACTATAAGATTTTAGTATGTATTCTAATTTAAAAAAAATATTATATTAAATAGATTTTTTCACACATATCATGAACTAAAACAAATAATGGTATATTTTTTAAGATAAAATATTACAATGAAAGATAAACATTAATACATTATGATAATGAAATATGAAACATCATTAAGAAAATTAAAAGAGTAATAAAACCAAAAGTAAATAAAAATACCATGAACATGAAATATTTATCCTCATGGTTTTCATTGAAGATCATACATCTGATTATAACTATGGAAAAATTCAAAACATTATAAATAAAATAAACATTTTGAGAATTAAGTAAATGAATAGTTGAATGATTCTAAGAATGTATGTATAACTATATATAGAAATACAATATTACCATTATATATATGGTCATTAGAAATATGGTAATTCGAAATATTTTCATTGGTTATATGGCCGTTGGGTATATCCAATGGGAAGTTATGTAATTTAAATTATTAAAATAATAAATAATTTTTGAATGAAATAAAAATATAATATTTAATTAAAATTTCCTATAATTTTTTTATTTTTATTCATTACAAATTATTATTATTTAAAATAATGATTTGATGTGTTTATAATATTAAAATAAACATTTTAATAATAATGGATTGATAAAATTTAATTTTTAGAAGATAAATAATTAATTTTAATGGGATTTAATTAAAATCATTTAATGCTAGAAGGGGATATTTTTCAAAGAATTTTTTTAGTGTTGTGTATTTTTATATTAATAATTTAAATTGATAAATTGTAAAGGATTATTCTAATAAAACGTTTCAATGTGTAAAAAAATAGATTAACACTAATTTAATAAGTAATTTATATAAAATAGGATTAAGAACACATAAAGTTTAAAAAAAATCATTTTACTATAAAAATATTTTTGTTATATATATTTTATTCTCTCATTTAAAAGTTAAATTTATCATATTTAGAAGTTGAATTAGATTAAATAGAGTCCAAATTTTTAATCAAAATGTTGAAATTAAGTAACAATGTCAATTTTATTTTTAGGCCTAAAAATAATTTACTGAGTTAAATAAACCGAGTTAGCATATTAAAAGTAAAATGAGGTACAAATAGTTAAACTAAGTGGTGGACTCAAAATACCATAAAAAATTTTCTATTATTTTTTATTAGGGTATGTGGAACCAATATCCATTATTTTCCACTTTGTATCAACTTTCCTTTTAAAATTACAATCTTACACCTTAAAAAATGAGTATATGTGTAAATATCATTCAAAACTCACTTATAAAAGGAACCCTACTCTACCCCTCCCAAATCACTCAAATAGTTCAGTTTTCTCTTTAATACCAGAACATTGTTTCTCTTCTAAATCATTCATATATGTTGGGTAGCTTTGAGTTCTAACATAGAGTCTTAAATCATTCATTCCAAAGGAACCTGGGTTGAGAAGGATCAAATTCATCAAAATACCTAGTTCTTCAATATATTTATCAATTAACTTATTTTATAAACTATTTATAAATATAATTATATAATTTAATGATGTTATATTAAAATTATTATGATTATAATAAAATGATACTACTATTATATAACTTTAAACTCTCAGTTATTCACTAGTATAACATATTCATGTTTGGGTTGGTTCAACCACCTACATGAATGATGCAATACCAACATCATCATTTTCATCATTAATAAGTATAAAGAAATTAATAATGGTAATTTATGATATTAAGGATTAATTTATTTCATGAATATTTTTTTGTAAGTTTCATAAAAATAAAATATCATTATAATGTAACTTGTTGTTATGGGTTAATTACCTAAATAATACTCATCATGGGTTTTATTCTCATGAACCATACACATACCTTCCATAAAATTAACATGGTACTAAATAAATCATATTAAAAAAATTATTCCACTAACTGTAATAATATGTTAATGACAAAATTGTTACTAAATAACAAGGATCGACATCTCCATCAAGAATTTTGTATGAAGTAATCAATATTACTAACATATGATGATGAAAATAAAAAAATAAATAACTAATATATTTGGAATGAATGATTATAATATAAGTGTATATAAGGTAATATATATTAATATGGTTCTAAAATAAGTGATTAATATTATTATTTTTATTATGTAAGAGGTTAAATAACTTTCATGGAAGTTGGGAGCAAAGGTGATAGTTTCTTTACCAATCTCATTTTGAAATTGACATTATTTATATTTGATCTTACAACTAGAAAAATTATATGTTCTTTCTCTCTAAAATGACATTTTCTTATCACCTTATTATTAAAGGGGATTTTATGTATTCTTACCATTTTACCTTCCTTTGGTTCATGATTAAACCAAAAATTTTCTTATAAGTGGAGAAAAATTTATCTCTTCTTTCTAATTGGGAATATTTATCCTATATATACATATTATTTATTTTTTTATAAATGTATTTATCTCAACTTCTATGATTGATTAAGTATTTTTTCTATGATTTAATTTTTTTATAAAAGTTTGAAATAAATATTTTTAATTTTTTTACACAGACCATTTTCTATTATTTTGATTTTTTAGAAAAGTGTGGAAATAATCTTCTTTTTTAATGACACCCACATGAAATCATTTTCCCACCATCTTATTAAATTTATATTATGAATCTTCCTTTATAAAGTTTTATATTTTTTAAGTGAATTTTATTTCCATTTTTTCAAACTTATTTTCTTTTAAAAGTGTATAAAAAATATAAAGGTTATTTCTTATTATTTCTTAAATCAATTATTAATGATCTTAAAAAAGTGTTTTTCATTTTTTTAAATACCATTTAATGTTTATTATGATTCAATATGGATATTATCAAATGATACTACTCCCTACTTTATTTATATGGATTATGAGTGTGTTTTGTGGAAATATATATTAAACTCATTTATCTCTCATGGTTAATTAAGTTATGATGAGATTATGAATATTTTCATGTTCATGTGTCACAAAAATGTATAGTTTATCATTTTTTGATAATTTTTTATTTTATATCACTCTAATTAATTGGGTAATGTTTTATATCTCATGAGATCAGTATGATACATGGGTGGTCAACCCTAGTTTAAAATGTTATGGGGCATGTGTGGTCATCCCATGCCCCCTATGTTATGGGTAGGTGGTTAGAATAGTCAATTATGATATTAATGTCTTGATGTTTAACCTTGAAATATGTTATGATTTCTATGATTATGTTTATTCCACATTCTTATGTCATGAAAACCACTTATGTTATGTCCTCATGGTTCATGGTTATTGATTCATGCTTCCACACTTCTATGACCCATGTCTTATGTTATTCCAAAATCCTTACACCATAGATTATGTTTATGATATATGTTTTATTGTTTATGATTATATTTTGTTATAAAAATGTACCCTAATTATGTTATCATACTAATATGCTCATCTTATGTGCATTTATGATCTTCGATCGAAATCTCTTATATTCACTCCTTACCGAGCATCTGAGCTCACCCTTTCTTATGTTTCCACTCCCTTGGTTTTGAAAAAGAGTGTCATGTATGATATGTCTATAAAGGTATAATGTGTGAAGAATATTTATGATATATGTTTAATAATAACTATAAAATATGTTTATTATGTATAAAGTCTCCAAATTCACTAAACTTGAAGGTTCGTGGCTATTTTTTTTATTACGAGATGTAATTAATAATCATATAAAATGATGTAATATATATTTATGATGTGATTGGGTTTTCTATGTTGGTATTATAGTGAGGTTTGGTTATTTTTGTGGATTATGATATTAAAAATAATATTATAGAGCCTAAAACAATATATGATGAACCAAAAGTGATGTGGAATGAACCTCAAATGTCATAGGTTGAATTAATGGTTTCATAATTTAGGAAATATTAGGATTGATCTTCATGATAATGAAATTGTTTACTGTAATTATTATTTCTTGAAAATCACACTATTTTTTTCTTTAGTTAATTCCAAGAATGAAGTTAACCATGAGTTTGATAGAAAATTAAATGATTATATCAATGAGAAACAAACAAGATATAATCTAGAGTGAAAAGTCTCATGGCCAGGTTCACCAAACTCTCTCAACCTATAAACAATAACATGAATCATTCCAATCTCCCAAACATGCAAAGGAAGGAACAACTCTATATTATTCCTTTATGTGAAACATCAACATGCATTTGGTGGATCTTTTAATCCACTTCTTATTGATAAATGGATGAACACAATAGAAAATATATTTTACATTCTTTAGTTCTCAAAGAATGAAAAGGTTGTTTTATTTGTCTATCATTTGATAGTTAAATCTAACTAATGGTAGACTCTCAATAAGAATATGGGGAAATAGGAAAATATCAACTCCAAGGAATGAGAGGAGTTTAAAAAGGTATTTTATAAAATATAATTTAAACTCTTTGATTTAAAGTAGAGAGTAAATTCTTGGAGTTGAAACAAAAATAGGATATATCTATTAATACTAATAAAGTAAAAATCATAAGACTTACAAAGTATGCTTCTAGTTTTATCAGTAATACTAAAATAAAAATTAACTATTTATTTTCTGTCTTAAAACCAAGTCTCCAAAAGGCATTAGTTATAAGGGACTTTGGTAACTTATAGAAAATAATTCTATGTAAACTCAAGGTGGAAATGAAAATTGGATACTGCTATTATTCACATGGTTTTAGGGACAAGAAGAGGAAATGAGAGTTTCATGCAAAATAAAATGATAACATCCATGGAGGAAAGAATATTTCTCTTCTTACATGAAAAATATATGGGAAAAAGCATGAGGGTAATTATATCAAAGGAATGAGGAAATGATTCAAGTGTCAAAGACAAGGTCATAAAGCACATCAATTTCAAAGGTATATGAAAAAAATAAAATAATGATTGTCTTAATGCACCACCCACACTTCAATGCTTCAATTGTAAGAAATATGAGCATTATTTCAACCCTTTAACCAATATAATGGTTAATGGAGATAATAAATTTCAAAAACCTCCAACACCTAGGGAGAAAGGGGAAGCCTATGTAATCACAAATGCTGAATTGGTTCATGAAAATTAGGTGGTAAAGGGTACACTTATCATCCACTATAGAACTGAAAATATCTTATTTGATTCTCCATCTACCCACTCCTATATATATTTTAATTTTTATAATAGCATCAAATCCCAATTCCAATGGCTACATATTGAATTATTAGTGAAAAATAAAAATGTTTTGATGATTGAATCCCCTGTCTATAATTCATCTCTAATATAGGTTTTCAAGATTATGATTCCTAAAAATATTATTATTCTCCCTTTAATGGAATTTGATTTTGGGTGTGGATTAACTCTCTCTACATAGATCTCATATTAATTATTGGGATATGGAAGTCACATTTCATATCCTGAATCAATCTATAATCATTTATTAGTTCAAGTATGACCATGAGCTCTATATTGAAATTACTTCCATTATACGAGTCTAAATACCCAGATATAAGGGGAATTTAACTCAAATAGTTGAAAAAAATAAATATTTAGGATATTCCAATTGTGAATAAATACATCTATATTTTTCCTAAAGAGTTTCCAGTCTTTTCCTAAATCATGTGGCTGAGTTTTAAATAGAAATGACACCTTGTGTTATACTTATATCAAATAGTCCTCATATAATGGTCCTAATTGAATTGTATGAATTGATAAAGTAACTTTAAGACAATTTAGATAAGGGTTTTATATACCAAAGTTCTTCACTACGGGGTTTTAAACTTCTATTTTTTAAGTAAAAATATGGATCAATGTGTCTCTCTATTGATTGTCAAGAACTTAACAATATTTCAGTCAAGAATAAGTATCCTCTATCATATATTTTTGGCTTGTTCAATCAACTATGAGGATATTGATACTTCTCAAAGATTGATCATTGATCTAGATACCATCAATTAAGGGTAAAAATATAGAATATACCCAAATAAACCTTCTATATAGATATGGACACTACTAATTAATAATGATGAGATTATGAATCTCAAATTCCCTTTCCATCTTCAAAGATCAAATTAATAGAGTCTTTAGAGATTACCTTGATCAATTTATGGTAGTCTTTATAGATGATATTATCATGTATTCTAAGATAAATTTAGATCATAAATATCATTTGAGTATTATTATTAAGACCATGAGAATGGATAAACTATATTTCTAATTTATCATGTGTGGAATATAGCTATAGGAAGTATCATTCTTGGGTTATATAATCACAAGTGTGGGTATATTTTTGGATCCTATGAAGACATTTATGACTGAATAATGGACCAAATAAACCAATGTAATAGATATATGTGGTTTTATTAGATTGTTTTTATATTATCAATGATTTGTGAGAAATTTATCATGAATTAAAAATCCACTAACTAATTTAACTAAAAAAGGTTTCATGTTTCTCTAAATAGTTAAATGTAAAGAAAATTTCAAAGAGGTCAAGAGAAGTTTGGTCACTAAACCTATACTCACAATACCCTACAACGAATAAGGGTTTGTGATATATAATAATGAATCAAATAAGGTATTGGGACACGTCATCATAAAAATCAACTTGGTGGTAGATTATGCCTCACAACAATTAAGTATTCATGATAAAAATTATCTAAAACATGATTTGGATCTTATAATGATAATATTTTCATTAAATATATATATTCATTATCTATATGATGAAAAGTGTTAAATATATACTAACCATAAGAGATTAAAGTATATATTCACACATAAAGAGCTGAATATACACCAAAGGAAATGGATGGAGTTGATCAAGGACTATAATTTCTTGATACATTATCATCTTAGGAAGGAGAATAAGGTGGATGATGTTTTGATCAATAAGGATCATGATACCTTATCCATGATGAGTATTTAGTGATACTCAATAATCATTTATTTTTAAATTATGTTATTATAAATCATAAGGGATGGGGGCATATTCTATATTTCCCAAATGAATGCTCAATAATATATATATGTGAAGATAATGGAGGCATGAATGGAGGATATGTTTCTCAAGAAGAGTGTAAGGAATATTCATGAGTTAAACTTTAATAGTGATTAAATTATAATATTTGAGAAATGAATATGTGTTCCATTAATACCATAATTGAAGAAGTATTTTTTTGATGATGTATATAGCTTATCATTCTCCATCCTTCCAAGAGTCACAAAGATATATATAGATCTTAAGAATAATTTATAATGGGATAATATGAAGAGGGAGATTATAGAGTATGTATCTTGAGGATTAGTATGGCAATAATTTAAGGTGGAATGATAGAAATCTAGGGTATGATGAAACCATTATCTACACCTGTATATAAATGGGAGAAAATCCCCATGGATTTCATTATAGGTATTTTTAAGACTTATAAAGGTTATATTACCACACCACAACCTTTTATTTTCCTATAATTTTATTTATTTATTGGATTTTAACCTTGATATTGGGTTTTGTGTTGAATTCCTATGAAAATTTTGAATTTTAATGTTTGGGAAGTTTTTGTCTCTATTTCTTGGTTAGTACACATGTTTTTGTGGAAACCATGCAACTACCTTTACACAAGAGTCATTTTAGTTCATTTTTATTCATAAACAATTTACCTATATGGGTAGCACATGTTTGTGTATAAACCATTTGAAACTTATGAAAAACCATGAAGGAGCCTTGGTGTGTAAGGAAACTGGCACAAGACTTGTGTACAATCAGTGGGAACTACGAAAAGCATACAAGTGATATATAGTTTTTAACAAAAATGTTTTTCACAATTGTCACATGGTTCCAAAATTGTGTAGAAAAACTATGTAGCTCTCTAGGTGAGTCCAGTGAGGGGTGAAAAATTGATTCATGGTTTGGTAAACTATGTGGAAAACCATGAAACCTACCGAGTTTCATTAAAAATTTACATTCACAAACTACTCTTTCTAAATTAAAACCCCAAATGAACCCTCCCTCCTCCCACTTAGCCGAGGCATATAAAGGTGATCCTTTGGAGCCTCTCCCTTATATCCCCTTTTATTTTGGGGATTTATTCTTTGATTTCTTAGTGACTTATATTGTAGTTAGTTCCTTAGAATCAAATTCTACATACTTTACGATTACCTATATTCATTGTTTTTAATATTAATAAACTGATTATCACATCATGATTGTTCTTATTCATGGAATAGTATGTTATTATGTTATAATAGTAATTATCACACTTAAAGGAAATATTTGTTTCCTATTATGATGATAACCTAGAAGTTTCAGGAAAGAATTCTTAAATATATTTTCTATAGATGAATGATATCATTTGATAGGGGTAAAAAAATACATGCCATCATGGGTAGTACTTTTAGGATTTTAAGACACTTTCTTATGGTGTTTTATCTTAGTAATCATCAAAGTAAGAGATATGAGAAGATGAACCACTGGTATAAAATTCACATTTATATGTGTCATTGGATGTTAATATTTGAATACTTGTGTAATGATCCTTATAATTTAATATTATTATCAATTCATTTCATTAGTTGTATACTTTAAAGTATTGATTAAAATTATGATGACATATGATCATGGTGTATTAGAATTCATTGGGTGGGTCGTGAGTGGTATTGAATTAATGAATAACGTGAGAAACAATTAATCTATTATATTATTTAATGAAATTTGATATCTCATTCCATTTTATTGGAATGAAAAGACTAATTAGATCAATTTCCATGGTTCCCAATGGGAAAGTTTATTTCTGTAAAGTCAAGGAAAGAAACATTGAGTGTATAGGTTGATAACACTAGAATGCAACCTTCTTGATTATAGATATCATGATAAAGGGATTATATCACATAGTGAGCATTCATATGTGGTTATTGTTGTTGTAACATATATTCTTCTTCTATGTATGAATTGACCCATTTATAAATATTAATATTGTACATTAAGCAATCTCACCTAATGTCTTAGAGGAATAGTCTTAGAGGGTCTTGCAAAAAGTGTTATCATTGATCTTAGTCAATTATTATTTATATTTAGTAGTTGTAATTATTCACTAGATCAAAAAAAATATTTATTTAAGATTTATTGAATGATCACAAATATTAAATAAATATTTATTCATAACTTAATTTTTTAATTGTGATAATATATAATATTTATTTATCTCTTGTTATTCACAAGGTAATAAATAAATATTTATTCATTGATAAATAATTTATTTCATTACATGAATATTAAATAAATATTTATCCACCAGATTAGGAATAAAATAATTAATTATTTATTGAATTAATAATATTTATTTAAATAGTTAATCAAGAATTCAATAAATAATGAGGAAGAATAATAGATCAAGTTTCAGGCTCGATGATAAATATTTATTTACTAGATTGTAAAATAATATTTACCCTTGTGCGTATTTTTGAATTCCATGAGATTAAATTATAATATTATTATTTTATACGTCATGGGGTTCATTATGGGTTTAATATATTTCTAATGGACCTTGTATAATTAATTAAGCATTAAACCTTGACCCTTGGTCTATAAGTAGATAGTTATTCCATTTATAAAGAGGTTAATCAGCATGCACAACATTACTACCAACTTCTTCCTCCTCCTCTCTTCCTCACATGGTTGAGAATAACAAGAGTGATTACTTCAAGACTGAAGGAATAAGAAGTGTTCAAGGTTAATTATTCAAGATCATCAATTTGCCATGCTAGCACCCAAAGTTTCATTCGTGTTATTTAAATATCAAAGGAGAACATTTGGATCACCGCTAGAGGAGATTTTCTTTGGGTCCCTATGACACAATAATGATACATTGATTGAGTTTGGAAAATCAAAACCATTAATGAAGAAAGATATTAAAACCTTTTTAATCTTTCTTATTGTATTTTAAATTAAGAATAAATTTACATGAAAAGATCTTGTCTCTTGAATTCAGTTAAATCATTTTTCAATATTCTTTGGAAAAATTTAACCATTAATAACATTCAAATCATGTACATTACAAATTATATATTGAATTTTACAAAATATGAGTTGTTCATAGACCCAATTAGTGATTCTATAATGTCTAGAACCATCAAGTGGTATCATATATACTATGTTCAATTTATAGTTATTCATTGACTGTTGATCATCAATGTGTTTAAAATTTAGTTTTCGTTTCAATAAATTCATTCTTTTAATCCGAATGTTGAGATCTCTTCTCCCTATATTCATTTCTTGCCTATATAACCTAGATTTGGTTAATAGTTAATGAATAAGAACAGAAGATTGTAGTAAGATATATTGAGGTTTTTTTTCTAGATAACACAAGAATACATGACATGTATCCCATTGGTGTATTCCATGTACCCATGTTCTTTACACTAGAATGAATCGTGATTAATTTCAGCCATCATGTAATAGCTACACGTAGTAAACATTAAATTATAATAGTGTATTAACTGGGATAAGCTATCAATTTTTTTTTGATACCCTTAATTTTCATGATTTTTTGACATTTTAATAAGGAATTATAATATTCTTAAACATTTTCATATGTAATTAATTAATTTATTTAAATGTAGGTAATTTTCTTTTAAATAATTAATTTGGAGAAAAAGTGGTGAAAATTATAAATTTGAAAGTTTGATCTTAATTATGAAAATTTTGAAGTTTTTGTTTACCCATACGCATAGCCTTGGGCCTATTTATGGGTAAAATGCTCTCAACCTCTACGTAGGAAAAGTAGTTACATAAGTCGGCTATGTGGAAAAAATGGCTATGTAGATAAGACTCATGGAAAAAACAACTACATGAATTGTATATATAAAAAAATGGATATTTAAATTGGATATGGGGTAAAAACAGCTACATCACATCAATCAACTATGTAAAAAAAATAATGGCATGAAAAAATGGTGATGAAAACTTACATTTCACAAATTCAACTATGTGAATATGAGAAATTATATAATTCACTCAAATTAAATTAGAAACACTTCAACCAACCTCCATCCCTTCTCCAAAATACTTGTGAGACACCAAATACCATGAATGGTGACACTTGGAAAATGAATATATTTTAAAAGAAGGATAAATTCAATTTTTGAATCTAGATACAAAAAACAGATTAATGATATGAAAATATGGGAAGTAAATTATCATATTCTCATTCTTCAATAAATAAATTAATAAGAATATCTTCATATGAAGTAAAAGTTAAAACTTTGGCTGATTAAAGGGGAGAATGTTTTGAAGATTTTAAGAGAATATTTTTGGTATTCAAATATTGGACCTTAGGCTACCAATGCTTATAAATTGAAAGGCCATGATTCTTTATCAAAGGGGAGGACACACAGAGTGGAGGATCATTAAAGACTTTTCATAATTCCCTGGATTTCTACTAATTCTTTTGTGTTTTAATTTGTTTTAATATGTCTTATACCCCTCAAAACTCTTATTTATTATTTAATGGAGGTGTAGAAACATTTAGTGTTTGGGTAAGCATAGGTGACCCATTTGTGATGCATGATTTAGCTTAATTTGTAAATATTGATCTATTTTTATTGTTAATGGTTATTATAATATATTCCAGAATTTAATTTGAATATTATTGTACTTTTTATTAAATATAATTATTAATTATTACTTGGATTAATGTATTATTTTCTCCCTATAATTTGTTTTGGATCACATCGATTGATTGGTCCAAATCAAAGTGAAGAGTGTTTGGTTATTACTAAATACATGGGGATGAGGTAGTGATCATACTTTATTTCTTGGGAGTAATAATACTTTATTTGGAATTTCCTAGGTAATTCAAGAGATATTCATTATGTATTTCATATATAAGAAGGAGAGTATTCCAAAGCAAAGAAATTATTAGTAATATTCTTATCATTAACAAACTTGATCAAGGATGAAAAGGGGATGTGAATGTTAAACCTTTAATTAAATAAATTAACAATGGAAAGTGTTTTATTTTTAAAATACTATAACAACATTAAACATGGTAAGATGAACCTAAAACAAATTATTTCCTCTCATATTTATTTTTAAATTCCCAATTTCTTTGTTAGCTAGTCCCAGAAACCGAATCTACTTATTTTCTTTTGTAATAATGAAAAATAGATGGATAAATTTTCCTTATATATGAATTATGTTACTATTACTAATACTATATACATTAGGTAATAATTTAAACATTTTCCAAACCACACGACATATGTGTAGAAAAACTTGTAATCACTTACAGAGAGTGAGTTCCAATCTAACTTATATTTTTCATGACAAGGATATCTAACAAGAATTATTTCATTTTGATTATGAAATAGAAATAAATTTTCTAACTATAATTAGGAACATAAATTTTAGATAATAATTTTGAAGAAATTAATCTAGATGACTTGAGTGATACTTATAGTATTCACTATGAGATCATAATCAAGATAATAAACCCATAACAAAATTTAAGGGACCTTGATGCCCCATAATTTTCCAATTAAAAGATAAACTAGTAATGCCTACTCTGAAAAATGACTTCAAATTAGAAGTTAATATGGTTCTAGTGAAACTTAAATTCCATGGACTTGTAGGTGAATATCCAAAATGAAATATTCAAGAATTTAGATTTTTTTTTGTTCAAGTTTTAGGCTATTTGGAGTGAATGAAGGTCAATTTAAGTGGAATAAATTCCCCTTTTCACTTGAAGGAGCTTCCAAAGAGTGGCTATACAACCTAAAACCTAGATAGATCCATGATTTGGAATCCCTCCAAAGTCATTTCATGAACATATTATTTCCTACCACATGGAGCATATTGATAAGGAATGAGCTCTATGCCACCCGATAATAAATTTTAGAAAATCTCTATGAGTATTGGGAAATAGTAAAGGATATTGTTTTAAGTTTCCCTTATCAAGTATTAGAATAACATCACTTTATAGTATTCTTTTATCATGGACTTTTGGGAAATCAAGGGAACCTCTTGAATGCATCATCCATAGGATATTTGATTAAATAGTCACCAATACAATATAGGAGAATGATTGAAAAGATATCACAAAATTCCAAAAAATTCGGAATAGGAGGTACATGTATAAGAGGTATTCAAGAGGTAAAGACTTCCAATTCATCATATTTACTTGAAATAAAGGTTTATGAAATAGAAATATTATTGAGACACATGGTTGTGAATCAAGTGAGTGAGAAATATGCCCCACCTTAGGTATATGGTTTATGTTCACCATCAAACCACTTTATTGATCAATATACTGAAATACAATGCATGAAGAGTTGTGAAGATACATTATAACCAATGAAATTTAAATAGAATCATCCATAGAAAACAAATTCACAATCCCAACCATGATTTGGAACCCAAAAAATTCAATTTATAACTTTTTATCTAAACCAATACCCATATCTGCTCCATACCAAAAATAGTTTTAGAACCCACTACCTTTCCAATAAACTTGAAAATAACCATACTAGTAGTAAGCCTATAAACCAACCCATTTTCTAAAAAAATAATATGGGAAACCCTTTATTGGTATACCATCAATTAAACACCTACAAATACAGTTTATGGTTGAGGGGTTGAAATAAAACTTAAAATATTTATCTGACAAGCTTGAGAGTTTTTTAATATAATGACCAAAAATATTGGAAACCATGAAACCCAAATAGTATTTAATATAAAGGAGAATGTAAGTATGATTACAACATGGAGTGTCAAGAATATCCATCCACTTGAAACAAAGGAAGTTCAAGATGAACACGAAGAAAACAAGGCTGAGAATATTAAAAATATTCTTAAAGTTCAAACCAGGCAACCAAGAAAATAAGATAATAAGAAAGAAGAAGTGAGGAAAAGCTTTAAGAAGGAAAGATCTGAAATATCCTTTCAAAGTAAATAATAAGAAAATAAAGAAATCACTCCACCATTCCCTTATAGGGTTACTCAGTTAAATAATATTAAATAAGAAAAACTTTAAAGAGAGATTCAAGAAACCATTCAAAAGATTGAAATAAACATCTCTCTCTTGGAAGGTATCTAAAAAATTACCAAGTATATCAAATTTATCAAGGATATTTTCACCAAAAGGTAGAGACTTGATGGGAATGAAAGAATTATCCTAGATAGGAATGTCTCAGCTTAGTTCACACTAGCATTTCCGAAAAAGTGTTTAGATCTAGGGACATTTTATATTACTTTCAACATTGGTTATTTAAATTTTTAGGTTGTTTTATGTGATGTTTGTGAATTTATAAATAAATATAATGCACCATTATGTGTTTTTATTTTTAAAATAGGAGAATTTAATCCCACTAGAGTGGTGGTATTACTTGAAAATAGATCCACTATTTTTCTAGTAGGAGACTTGGAATATGTTCTAGTTGGAGTGGAATGACTAATTTTTCTATCCAACTTCAATGTTCTTACCATGGAAGAAGAAAAATATTCAAGGAATTAACCCATAATTTAGGGATGACTGTTCCTAAATATGGAAAAGAAAATCATCAATGTGCATGAAGGAACTCTTACCATAGTGCTTGGAGACAACATGATGCACTTCAGTATTCTTGACTCCCTGGATCACCCTTCAGGAAATCATTCTCTATTTATAATTTCCCATGAATAATGTATTGAAATTATTGAAGATACATGCATGATATATAAATTATTGTCCTTAGGAGACCACTTTACCATTAAAATACCATGGAACTGGTGAGTAAATGAAAATATAGAAAATCTGATTTCAATTTGGAAAAAGAGATAACATCTAATTTCTTTGATAATTTATTAAATGATGATATGATTCCTTGTACATAAGAGACTCAAGATTCAAAAGTGGAGAACCTAAATTAAATTTTATCTCTTTAACAACCCTTGAATTTGGAATTAAAACCACTCTTATATGATTTGAAATTTTTATACCCATTAAAGGAGAAAAATTTCTAGTAATAATTTCCAAAAACCTATCCAAAACCGCAAAAACAAACATTTATTGACCATCAGAGAAGAAACTTCTAAGACAAAGTATAGAGTTTAGGAGTCATCCCTGAAATTAACCCTAAGATTTTCTCACACCGAATCTTGTTAGAGGGGGATCCCAAATATATTAGGAAGTACTAAATGTGACTAAACACCACCATCATGGAGGTATTAAATAAATAAACAGATAATTTGTTATCCAATGATATAATATATCTAATTTATGACTCAGAATGGGTCAAACTTGTCCATATTGTTCCCTTGAAAACCGGTTTGACTATTTTGAAAAATGAGGATAATGAATTGATTCCCATGAGAGTTAAGAATAGTTAGAGAGTGTGTATTGACTATAGGAAGCTGAACTAAGTCATTAAAAAACACCACTTTTCCATTATATTCATTGAAAAAATACTAGAGAGGTTAATAGGAAAAACTCATTATTATTTTTTAGATGGATTCTAAAGATATGTTCAGATACCCATTTCTCTATATTACTGATAGAAAAAACTTTTTTCATGTCCTTACGAAAACTTTTCCTATAAAAAGATGCCTTATGGGCTATGAAATACCCAAGGTAAATTCTAAAGGGGCTTAATAAGTATATTTTCAGATCATATTAAGGATTTATTGAAGGTATTTATTGAATAATTTACTAATTTTGGTAATTACTTTGATCATTTTTTGGGGAATCTAGAAAAAGTATTGAAAACATGCTTTGAAAAGAATCTTGTTTTGAATTTTGAAAAGTGTAACTTCATGGTTAATAAAGGTATAATATTAGGACAAATCATTTAACAAAAAGGTATTGAGGTAGAAAAATACAAAGCTGAAGTGATAAATTATTTTCTATATCCCACTTGTGTGATATATATTAGATATTTTTTGAGATATATTTTATTCTATAGAATATTTATCAATGAATTTTTTAGTATCGATCTTACTCTTTCTAGATTACTTTTAGAGGAAGATGTGTAAAGACCCGTAAATTTCAAGGAATTTTTTTTCTTAATTTTCTTTGGAATTTTACAAGAACGCAGTTTCTGAAGGCACCTGATTCTGAGGCCCGGTGTGCCCGGAATAATTTTCAAAAGTTTGGCTCGGGTACGTTCTGTGAACAAATGAGCGGGTTTTTCTAACTTTTGAACCAGTGCTCAAAATCAAATTCCGAGGGCACCGATGGAATCACAGCGCCAGTATTTGCTTATAAACGCCTCTTTTGGAGTTGCGTTTGCTCCGGTGTGGTTTTTAATTTTTTGACTTTAAGTTAAGAAATAAAATAATGTGGTACGAAAAACTTTATTTTATTTCACTTAAAGCCGCTTAAAGCCACTTAAAGCTGCTTAAGTTGAGTTGAAGCGGATAGGGTGGAACCCAAAATATCCTACCCTCTTGGTAGGATATTTGTGAGGTGGGGCCCGCACGAGCCCCACCGTTTCTTTTCTGCTAAGTAACGCACCTGCAAAAACCCCTATTAATTAAAGTCAACTGACACATTTTCTAAATTCTTAATGCCATATTAATTGGGTGGTTTTTTCGTTGAAATTAATTCTATGAATTAATTGTTCGTTACTTACCTTTGTTTTTAAAATTCTTTAGTTGATAATAAAAATAATATGAGGACTTATTTTATTATCTGGTTGTTGTGTTAAACCTTTGGAGAACCTCTAAAGTTCTTCATCCTCCTTCGTGAAGAATGCGAAGAACGCGAATAACGCGAAGAATGTCGGCCTCCGATGAAGGGCGAAAAAGAACGCCCGACCCCCGGAGATCGACGACGTGACGCCGACGATTCTCCCTCCGCGGCGCTTCTTCCACGATGATCCATCCTCGCGACAATCTTCGATTGGCATCTTGAGGTAGGGGATTGCGGTCCTTTTAATTCTTTGTGGATTATAACATCAACATGGATTTAATTGTTATAATTAAATCTGTATGTCCTTTATCCTCAGAGTTCATCGACGCGACGCCGTATACCGCGACGACGCGACGCCCTTCTGCGACGCGGCGATCATCTTCTACCGCGACATTCAATTCCGCGAAGAACTTGTCCGACGACTACGACGAGGTAGGGGTCGTTTTGAAAATGATTTTACCTATGCTTGTTATCCTCCAAGGAAAGAATATTATTGCGGGTCAAGGTTTATCAATTGCTGGGAATTATGGTGTTGTTTCAAACCGCTAACGCGGTGGGTGCGGACCAACGAACAAGTCCGAACCCACCGCCCTTTTGTTCTTGTAGTGCGAAATGACGGACGACCAAAAAACGGGCCGTAGAGATGAATTGTTGATTCCGCAGTGAAGAACGGGACCCAGGATGAACTACGGCGCAGACGTAAATGGAATCGGACCACCGGAGCAACTCCGGTGGCCTGCAAACTCCACAGGCGGCGCCCCGGTGCGCCGTCAGACGGAGCCGCCGCTGCTTCAGCCGCGGCGGAGAAATGCGGTTCTGCGGCCGTGCGGAACCGAAGGCAGGGACGCGACGGCCTGGCCGCGTCTGGTGACACCGAGTGTCCCCACGCGGGGCCGCGGCTTCGCTTCACGCGGGGGCAGCACGCCCCCCGCGGCTTCCTTTGCTCGGCCGCTCGGCCGAGCCGAGCCGAGCCGAGCCGACCCGCCGGCCGGGTCGCGCCCAGGCCGGGACGGGCTTCCCTGGCTGGGCCAGGTCACACCCAACCGGGTCAGACCCAGACCCGGGTCAGGTCTACCCGGTTCGGGCTGACCCAGGGGGGGTCGGGCTGGGTCGTTCCGGGCCCAGACGCCCCGTTTTCGGACCGTTTTCGGTCTTTTGCCCATATCTTGGGATACGGACCTCCGAACGACGCGCCGTCAGCGGAGATGTGATCCTTGGATCGATAAAGTCATTTAGGTATATCACAATCAAGGTTTTGGAATACTTTGGGTTCGGCCGGGTTGGTTCATACACGAAACCAACTGGGCCCTCGGAGAGGAAACACTGATATCTTGAGCTCCGGACGTCCGATTGACGTACCGTCAACTTTTTTAAATTCCTCTAGGTGAGATGGATATTTTGGAATACTCCGCCCGAGGTTTGGACACGGGTGGAGTACAATTGGGTTGGTTTTTCCTTAAAAACCAACCGGGCCCCTAGGACGAAAAAGCCAATAACTCTCAGACCGGGCGTCTGATTGACGCGCCGTCTACGACGTTGAGTTCCTGTTGACGATACAGAACTTTTGGATACATCAAATATGGACTATGTGTCAGTTGATGTATCAGTCTCTCGGCTCGTGGAGCGGACCCTCCCGAACGAGCTTGCTGTGTGCGGGAACCCTAGAGCTGGCTACGACTGCTACTGTGACGACGACAACTGTGCAGAGATCCTCAGTGGATTCGATGGCGACGACTACAACACTCAGCGATCCTTTGTGGGTCAGTGCTACAGATCCTGTGTGGGTCCAATCCTATGTGGGTCAGCGCTCAGCGGTCCTGTGTGGGCCAGCGCCTACAGATCCTATGTGGGTCCGATCCTGTGTGGGTCTTTGCAGGGGTTAGTTACCTATCGATCCTTTGTGGGTCAGATCCTTTGTGGGTCATTGCGGGGGTTAGTACCTATCGATCCTTTGTGGGTCTGGCGAATTAGATGGATCAGTGATCATCTCTATCGTCATTCGAAGAAGTATACCTGTGTGAGCTGAAATCCTATTTTGCTTTCCTTTGTGGATTGTGTTGTGCTATCCTATGTGGATTTACGTTTTTCTTTCCTGTGTGGACTGGGTTGTACTTGGGCTTGGATGTTGGAACCGAACGAGAATTGATGACTTAGGTATATGTATGGGCATATACCTAAGCAGTGTCGGATGTTACTTCGTGTTTGTATCTTTCCTTTGTGGATTCTGGGAGACCTTCAGGGGTCTCGGGGTCCCTACTGAGTAGCTTATACTCACCCCTGCACGGGCTATGCCCGCACTACGTTGTGTTGGTTGCAGACGACGGACAACGCTGATCGTGGTGGAGGCTTGCAGAGTAGGACGATACCTGGAGGTCGACCACTGGGTGGGACGTACTCGGAGCATTCGGCTGGACCCGAGGAGCAGTGGAGGCTATCTGTACCCACCCTTCAGGTTGGATTTCCAGTGGACGGCTCGACGTTGTGGCTTTACTTTTCAGTTGCTGTTTTCCCTTTTGAGTTGTACTTTACTTTCAGTTTGGGTTTGTATTCTGACCCACTTACTTCCGCACTTACTGTTGTACCAGCTTTTACTTAGTGTTTACTTCTTCCACTTGCTTACTCTGTGGTGCTTGTTTACTTTACAAAGGTAATGCCTTCCCTTTTTACTGGGATTTACGCCTTGGTGCTAGTCGCCAGCCCCTGGCCTATGGAAGGCGGGCTTGGGGTAGTCACGGACGGGCCCCGAGGACGGGTCGTGACAAGATGAAATTAATTTTATTGATGAATCTAGAGAATTATTCGATGAGATAAATAAAATGTTGATTACCCTACCAATTATGAAACCACCAAATTGGGAAAACCTATTTGATATACTTTTTGATTTATTGAACCAATCTATGGGAGAATTCCTCTATCAGAGAATTGAAGGAAAACCACAAGTGATAAAATATGCCTCAATGATGTTGGATAATACTCAGCTCAATTATAGAACCACTGAAAAGGAGCTCCTTGTATTGTTTTTACGTTAGATAAATTTATATGTTACTTTCTTGGAACTAAAGTAGTTTTATTTTTATATCATACTACTCTCAGGTGCTTAATGAAGAAGAATGACACCAAGATAAGGTCGGTGAGATGGATACTAATTTTTCAAGAGTTTGAGCTAGAGATCAAAGAAAATATGGTAGATAAAAATCTAGTAGAATATCACCTCATAAAACTTCCCAACACCACTGAATAATAAATTTTATAATTGAAACCACTAAATGATTACATACTAGGGGGAATAATCTACATTATGGAATGTGAAGTTTCATAGTATTCAGAAATAGTGAATTATTTGTTGAATTATCAGGTACTTTATCATCTTAACTCACATAAAAAAACAAAAAATCATTTCTAAATATAGATTTTATATTTGAGAGGATCCATTTCTTTAGAAAATTTGTAATGACCAAGTCATAAGAAGGTTCTTGACCACAAGTTAAATAGGGTCTATTTTATAATTTTTTCACACACTTTCTTGTGGATACTACTTTAGACCTCAAATAACGATAAGAAAAGTTTTTAGAATATGGGATTTATTGGGAAGATTTATTTAAAGATGATGATGAATTTTGTAATAAATTTGAAAAATTTCAATTTCCTTGAAATAATAAAAAAAGTGATTCCTTAAAAACCCGTTATTTTTTGTGAAATATTTTATGTATAGGGTATTGATTTTATGGGGTCCCTTACCATATATTTTGGTAATTCATACATAATTATTTTTGTTTATTATGTCTCAAAATGGGTGGAATCCAAGGCCACCAAAACTGATTATACAAAAGTTATGTATGATTTATTCAGGTCTATCATTTTTTTGCAGGTTTGGAGTACCAAGAGCCATCATCAGTGACCAAGGGACCCAATTTTTCAATAAAATAATGAAGGCCATACATAAGAAGTTTGATGTACATTAAAATACATCTACACCATACCATCCCTAACAAATGGCCAAGCTGAAGTATCCAACTAGACGATTAAAGTTATTTTAGAGAAAATGGTTAAACCTAATTGGAAGGATTTGAGCCAAAGACTTTAAGACTCATTATTGACATAATAGAAATCCTATAAGAATCCTATAGGTATGAGTTCCTACCATCTAATTTATGGAGAAAAAATTAATCTTAAGGATTTAAAAAATATAAATATGGACTTAGAGAGTGAAAGAAAAGAGAGGAATATTCAGTTACAAAATCTGGAAGAAATTAGAAGAGAAGATAATTAAAATTAAATAATTTACAAAGATATAACTCGAGTGGCTCATGAGATGTTGATCAAACAAAAAAATTGTCAAACTTGAGACCAAATAATGCTATACAATTATAGACTAAAGATAATACCAAGTAAACATCATTCAAGGTGGGAATTTATATTTATAAAAACTCATGTCTATCCTTTTAGTTCCATTAGGATCAAAAAATAATAAGAAGGAAAAATATTCACTATCAATGGGGAAAGGATGAAAAATTTCTAGGGAAATATACCAGAAAAAGTAGTGAAAGTGCACAATATTTTCCAACCTATCTATAGATCACTACTTATGAGGTTAGGTCCAACCAATGATGGTAAATAATAGAAATTATTGAAGGAAACCCAAATTTTTAATGTTTTATTAGGATTTAGGAGTTTAAAATGTATTAACTTATCCCATTTATCACTTTTAACTTCAATGGAACGGTTCTTACACTTTCATAATCAATTTTATTTTGTAGGACCATCTTGGAAGGAAGTCACAAAGCATTAAAAAAACTTAAAATATATGAGAATAAGAGAGAAATAACTTCATGATAAAATGGAGTTTACTTTTTTTTATCTTTTAACTTCTTATAAATATATTTTGAGTTTTAAAATAGAATTTATATTCCCACACTTATACTTTTTTCTTTACTTAAGAAAAATATGATACATGAGTTTCTTAGGAATCCCATAATGCCATGTTTTTATATTTTGATGTTAATGAAATTAAACTAGTAATATGTATAATTGAATTATTAGAGTGAAGCATAGGTAATAATTTAATAAATCATGATTTGAGGGAATTTGTTGAATCATGTAGATGAAATCTCCATACAATTTTCATGCTTTGAATTTATGAAATTCATGTGTATTGATTTCATATTACTATACATACCATGAATTATTGTCCAATTTAATATGTTTCCCATTCCCAAGAGGACTTCTTGACCAAATACTTTATATTATATCTTGATTATATTTCCTAAGTTATCTTTAGGAATAAAACCTACTAGAAATGTCATTTGAACTTATCAAATATATGACTGTGAAAAGTCACATTTAATATGAATGATAAAATTTTATTGATTTATCACTTATCAATGCCACTAAATTTTATATTAAGTATTTTTATACTATAGAATCTATTAATTATCATGTTAGGAATGAGTCACATTATAAGCCAATTATATATATTCCTTCCCCCATCTTGGTGTTTTGCATGATATTTTAAATTTTAAGTATGGTGGTGTGGGAAGTCATGGTGGAAAGGATGCACTAGATTATAAGGAATAAGTGTGGTGGTGAAATTATTGGGTATTGGGATAGGTCTATTATTAATTAATTGTAATTTTATCCATACCCCCTTGAAATAAAAAAATGAATTAAAAAGAAAAAAAAAGAAAAAAAAGAATGGATTGTAAGTTAGGAGAATCAAAAATCACCATTACCAGACCAATGGTTTTTGTTATATGGGATTAGGTGGTGGATGTGAGATTCACTACAAGCATAAATTTTGAAAAATTTAAAAAAATATAAAAAATAGTTGGAAAAATTAAAAATAGTAAAAATTAAGAGAAAATTCAAGAAGGTGTGGATCTTTCATTATGATTAAATTATTCATGACCTTAATTTGATCTTGTGAAGAGAGAGTAGTCATTTTGAAGGGGATATTTTCGTTAAAATTAACTTTTGATATCATGAATTTTTATTTTGAAATAAACCTCATATTTGAGCCTTAAATTTTTTAACATCAATCCCTACCAACTTTAAGCCTCAGAGTCATCAGAACTTTAATTACAAATTCCGCACGATTTTATGTGTTTTTTATCTTTACAAAGTGGAGAAGGTAGATACTTTGTAAGATTTTAGAAAGGATCATATAATCATGGTATGAGTATAAATCTACTTGAATCTATATCATGATTTATGAGAGAATAAAGTAATTTATTGTAAGTAAAATCACAACTGGGAATGTTTAATAATAATAAATTAAGAATCTTGAATGGAAGGAGAAGACTCATCATTTTCCAAAAGGAAAAAGTAAAATACTTGGGCTAACTGGTCTCTTTGAAAAGCATGAAGTTAAATTGATATTTTATTTAGAACATTATAGTTTATTTTACCATTGATAATTTTTTTATTTAATTTATTTTAAAATTAAATATTTGTAGCATTTCTTCCCTTTTAGATTCTTTTTTGAGATTCAATGCCTGAGAGAAAGCATAGTTCAAGTGTGGGGGTATTTGATACACTTATTTTTCTTACATAATTTTTGACATATTAATAATTAATTTAAATTTTTTTAATAATTTACCATGTAATTAAATTATTTATTTAAATTTGGTTAATTTTCATGTAAATAATTAATTTTGGAGAAAAAGAGTTGAAAATTATGAATTTGAACGTTTGATTTTGATTATGAAAATTTTGATGTTTTTATTTAATCTTATGCATGTCCTAGGGACCAAATAAGGGTAAAATTATCTCTAAAACTATGTAATAAAAATTACTAAGTGAATTGGATACATGGGAGAAATGGCTATGTGAATCATCTACATGATAAAAATGGATATGTGAATTGGCTATATAGAAAAAATGGAAATGTGAATTGGCTACGTGGGAAAAAATTTACATTAAAAAATCATTTATGTGGAAAAATGAATATGTGAAAAAATGGATATGTGAAATTGAATTTCAAAAATTAAGCCATATGAATATGGTAAATTCACAAATTCACTCAAATTCAATTAGAACTACTACATTTGACCTTCATCGCTTCCCAAAAACACTTGAAAGACCTGAACTCCCATGCATGATGAAATATGGAAAATGAATCTATTTTAAAATAAGGATGAAGTTAATTTTGAATCTAGATATTGACAAAGATTAAAGATATGAAAATATTGGAAGTTAAGTCATGTACTCTCTCCCTTCAATAGTTAAATTAAGAAGAAGATATTCATGTGAAATAAAAAGAGGAAACATTGACTGATTCAAGGGGAGTTTGATTCAAATATTTGAGGATAAGATTTTTGGGATTCAAATACCAGACCTTGTGATACCAATTGAGAGGCCATCCTGTTGTATTGAAGAGTAAAATACAGAGAGAAGAGGATCATGGAAGACTCAACATGCTACCCAATATTTCTAATGTTTATTTTATGTTTTACTTTATTTTAATATGAATTCTACTCCTCAAAAATTCATTTTTTCTTATTTAATGGAGTGGTAGAAAATTTGAGTTATTGGGGAAGGGGAGATGACCCATTCGTGATACTTTAGTCTAGGATATTGATTTGTAAACATTAATCTATTATCATTATTAATGGTTTTTTATATTTTATTTCAGAATTAAATTTTAATATGATTGTGTTTTTGATTAAATCTAATTATTAATTATTTTCTTTATTAAGGAATTATTTTCTACTTCTAATTGGTTTTTGATCACATCTATTGATTGGTCTATATCTAAGTGGATAGTATTTGGTGATTACTAAATACATGAGGAAGAGGCAGTGATCAAACTTGATTGCTTGGGAATAATAATACCAGATTGGGTATTACCTAGTAATTCAAGGGAGATTCATTGTGGATTTTACACATAGGAAGTAGAGTAGTCCAAAGAAAGTAATTTTTTAGGTATATTTTTATATTTATCAAACTTGACCAAGGATGAAAATGGGAAGTGATTATGACACCTTCCCTTGAATAAATTAATAAAGTAAAGAGATTTATTTTGAAATTTCTATGACAATATTGCAAATGGGAAGGAAAAACTGAACCTAATCACTTGTCTCTCATATTTATTTTTAAATTCCTTGTTTCATTATCAGTTAGTCCTAGAAATCAAATCTAATTATTTTCTTTTTCACCCATAAAAACTAGATAGAGTATTGCTCCTTGGAGACAACTTAAGTTACTACTACTAATATAACACTTAAAGAAAAATTTAATCCTTTTACATACCCCAAGAAAGGTTTGTGTCAAAACTTGGAACCACTTATATGGAGTAAGTGCCTATATAACTTTTATTTGGCATGACTAAGACCTATAATAATTAATTATTTTATTTTGATCCTAAAATAGAGAAAACTTTTCTAACTAGAACTAGGAACCTAAATTTAGATAATAATTTTAAAGAAATTAGTCCAGAGGACTCGATTGATACTTTTAGTATTCAATCCAAGATCTCAATAATATAAATAAGCCTAAAATAAACTTTAAAGGACTATTTTACCTCACGATTTTCTAATCAATAGAATCAATTAGCTATTCCCACTTTCAAAATTGACTTCGAATTGCATGTTAATATTATTATAGTGCCACCTAAATTCCATAGTCTTGTAGGTGAAGATCCAAATAGGTATATTCGAAAATTAAACTTTGTTTTTTATGTTTTAGGTCAAGAGGAGTAGCCAAATATGAATTGAGGTGGAGGAAATTCCCCCTTTCACTTGAAGGTGCTTCCAAAGAGTGGTTTTTGAACCTATAACCCAGAGAGATCCAATATTGGGAAGACCTACCAATGTATTTCATTTAAAGATTATTCCTAACCTCCCATAGAACAACATTAAGGAAGGATCTATACACCATCTGATAAGAAACCAGAGAAAATATCTATGACTATTGTGAAATATTCAAGAATCATGTTGCAATTTTCCCTCAACAAGCTATGGAATAACACCAATTCATAGTCTTATTCTATCAAGGCCGGTAAGATAATGAAAGAAACATCTTAGATGTATCATTTATATGTGATTTTATTGATAATTCACTCAAAAAATCTTAGATAATGGTTGAAAACATAACACAAAATTCCCTATAATTAAGAATAAAAGGTACAAGTATAAAAGGCACTCATGAGGTAAAGATTTATAATTAATCATATTTACCTAAAAAAAAGTTGATGAAATATCATACTTCATGAGACACTGAATGTGAAGAAAGTGAGTGAGAAATAAGCCCCAACTTAGGTATGTGGTTTATGTTCATCATTAAACCACTTTACTAGTCAATGTACTGAAATATAAGGCATGGGGAGTTGGAAAACATCATTCTAACCAAGTAAATTTCAACAGAACAAGCCATGGAAAAAATTTTTACAAGACCAACTAGGATTTGAAACCCAATAAAGTCAATCTAGTCCTTTTTATCTAAACTAATACACATATCATCCCCCATAGAAGTAATAGTTCTTAAACCCACTACCTTTCCAACAACTTTGAATGTATCTGTACCATCAATAAACTTATCAAATACCCCATTTCCAAAAAATTTTCTTTGGGTATCCCTTGACTAGTGCACCATCAGTTGAACATAGATAACTATAGTTTAAGGTTTAGGGGTTTAAATAAACCAAAAAATATTTAACCATAAAGATTTCATGTTTTTATTGACATAATGGAAAAAAATCTAGGAAAAATTCTATCACGTATAGCGCTAAATTAGAAGGAGAGTGTAATCAAGAAAAAAAATACATTTCAAGGAAATTTAGCCACCTAAAATCAAGGTAGATCAAGATAAACCTGAATAAATAAAATTTTAAAATCTAGAATAGATTCTTGAAGATCAACCCAACCAACCAAGAGAATAAGATAACAAGAAAGAAGAAGTAAAAAAAAGGTTTAGAAAGGATAGAACTAAAATTCCATTATAAAGGAAACAAAGTTAAAATAAGTAAATTAACCCACCATAATATTCTAGTTTTTCTTAGTAAAATAATACATAAGAAGATAAAATTCAAAAATTGATTCAATAGACCTTTCAAAAGTTTGAAATAAATATCCCTATCTTGGAATCCATGAATCAAATTACCAAGTTTACCAATTTTGTCAAGGATATTTTCACTAAAAATAAGATACTTGATGAGATTGAGTGAATCATACTAGGGAGGAGGGTATCATCTTTGATCACACAACCTTTTCCTAAAATGTTTTAAAATCCAAGGTCATTTTCTATTCCCTACACCATTGGATCTTTAATTTTTTATGATGTATTATGTAATATTCATTCATCTATAAATGTAATGCCTCACTCTATGTTTTCATCTTAAAAAGTATTATAATTGAATCCCACAAGAGTTGTGGTCCAACTTGAAAATAAATCCACTATTTTTCCAGTGGGAATATTGGAATATGTGATAGTCGGAGTGGAATGACTAATTTTCCAACCGATTTATATGTGATTACTATGAAGGAATACAAAGATATGAACCATTCACCCATTATTTTGGGAGGAAAATTCTTGAATATATCCAAGATAATCATAAATGTTCATAAAGGAACCCTTACCATGGATCTTGGATACAAAATGATTCACTTAAAAATTCTTGACTCTATGAAGCACCCTATAAGAAATCATTCACTCTTTATAATTCCCATGAAGGATGTATTGAACCCATTGAATATTCTGGTATGATCCATGAATTCTTGGCCTTATGGGACCACTCCCATTGAAAATACCATTAAATATGTGATACCCAAAAATCTAAAAATTTTGATTTCAAGTTGGAAGAAGAGATAAAATATTTATTTATGGTTTATTAAATGATGATATAATTAATTTTACATAAGAGATTCAAGCTTTGTAAGTGGGGAACCTAAATTCAATTTTATCTCTTGAACAACTCGTAAATCTGAAATTAAAACCTCTCACGTATGATTTGAAATATGTATACCTATTGTAAGGATAAAAATTTAAAGTAATAATTTCAAAAAACCTATCCAAAACCCAAGAAAAAACCTCTTTGACCTTTGGAAAAGAAACATACGAGGCATAGGGTGGAGCATAGGGTACATTCCTAGATTTTACCCCAAAAACTGATCACACTAAATATTGTTAGATGGGAATTTTGGACCTATTAGGCAACCCCAAAAGAGGCTAAACCTAACCATCATGGTTGTTTTAAAGAAAAATATAGAGTTTTTATAAAATAATATAATATATAATTTTTTTTAATAATAATGGTTTAACCCTATCTATGTTGTTCCCAAGAAAACCAGTTTGACCATTATGTAAAATGAGAATAAATAATTGATTCCCCTGAGAGTTCAGAATAAATGGAGAGTGTGTATTTATTATAGGAATATTAACCTAGAAAATACCACTTTACCATTCCATTCATTGACCAAATGCTAAATAGGTTAGTAGGAAGAGCTCATTATTGTTTTTTTGATGGGTTCTCAGGATATTTTCAAGTACCCATTGATCCATAATACTAAGATAAAACAAACTTCACATGTTATTATGGAACCTTTTCCTACAAAAGGATGCCATTTGGGTTATTCAATGCCGCATGTACATTCCAAAGGTTCATGGTAAGTATATTTTTAGATCACATTGAAGATTTCTTGGAGGTATTTCTTAATAACTTTAATATTTTTGGTAATTCCTTTGATCATTACTTGGGAAATATGGAAAAAGTATCAAAAACATGCATTGAAAAGAATCTTGTTTTGAATTTTGAAAAGTGTCACCTCATGGTTGAGAAAGGGATAATATTAGGACACATTATTTCAAAAAAAATTATTTAGGTTGACAAATCCAAATTCAAAGTGATAAATTATTTACCATACCCCACTTGTGTGAGACATATTTGATATTTTTTGGGCCATGCTAGATTTTACTAAATATTTTTCAAGGATTTTAGTAATATTTCTCTTTATATTTCAAGATTACTTTTAAAAGAAGTTGAATTTAGTTTTATTTATGAATATAGGGAATCATTCATTGAGATGAAGAAAAGTCTGATTACCCTATAGATAATGCAACCACTAAATTGAGAACACCCATTTGAGATACTTTGTGATGCATTGATCCAAGTTTTGGGAGAATTACTATCTCAAAGAATAAAAGGAAAACAAAAAATGATTTCTTATTCGTCAAGGTTGTTGGATACTACTATGATTAATTATGTAACTAGTGAAAATGAGTTCCTTGCTATTACTTTTTTATTATATAAATTTAGATATTAATTTCTTAGAACTAAAGTAATTTTGTTTTCAGATTATATAGCCCTTAAGTGCTTGATAAAGAAGGTTGATTCCAAGACAATGTTGGTGAGATCGATTCTACTTTTACAAGAGTTTGGCTTAGAGATCAAATTTTAGAAGGGAATTGAAAATATGGTTTCATATCACATCAACAGACTTCCCAATATTGATAAAGCCTAAATTATAGATTTGAACCCACTAAATGATCACATACTAGGAGAAAAACATTATATTATGCAAGTTAAAGTTGCATGTTATGTAGAAATAGTGAGTTATTTGGTGAATTCTCAGGTATAATCCCATCTTAACTCACATAAAAAACACAAACTCTAGTATGAATCTAGATTTTATATTTTGGTGGATACATTTATTTGGGAAACCAAGTCATAAGAATGTGCTTGCTAAAAAGTTAAATAGGGTCTGTTTTTTCATTTGATCACACACTTACTTATAGATAACACTTTGGAAATAAAATAATGGTAATAAAAGTTTTTGAATATAGAATTTATTTGAAAATTTGTTTGAAGATGATAATTAATTTTGTAATAAATATAAAAATGTTAATTTTTTAGAAATATTTCAAAATAAAAATAGATTCCTCAAAACCCATTATTTTTGTGTGTGAAATATTGGAATCATGGGGCTTTGATTTTATGATATAATTTCCTATTTAATTTTGGAATTATTACATACTTATTTTAGTTGATTATATCTCAAAATGGGTGGAATCCAAGGCTACTAAAATTTATGATTCTAAATTTGTGTGTGATTTTGTCAGTTCCAACATTTGTTGCAGGTTTGGAGCACTAAGATACATCATCAGCGACTAAATCACCCAATTTTGAAATAAAATAATGGAGGTTATGATTAATAATTATGGGGTACAACATAAGGAATCTACACCCTACCATCTGAAAATAATTGGCCAAGATGAAGTATCCAACTAGGAGATTAAAGGTATTTTTGTGAAAATAGTGAAACCCAACTAGAAGGATTGGAGAAAAAGGATTAAATATAAATTATGGTTATAGCATAAATCCTATAATACACCTATAGGAATGAGTCCCTACCATTTTATTTATATAAAAGTTTCCATATGTCAATTTAGGTGGAGCACTAAGCTTATTGGGATATCAAAAAGATGAATATGGACATGGAGAGTGTTGGAAAATAGAGGAAAATTTAGTTAAAATAGTTGTAAGAAATCATAATATAATCCCATGAAAATTAAAAAATTTATAAAGAGAAAAATCTAGTGGCTCTTAACAAGATGATCAACCAAAAAATATTTCATCCTAAACACCAAGTACTACTATACAATTCCAAACTGAAGCTAATTCTATTAAACATAATTCCAAGTGATAAGGTCCATTTATAGTAACTCATATATATCATTTTAGTGATATTTAGACCATGAAATAATAATAAGGATACACATTCATTGTCAATGAGAAAATTATGAAAACATTCCATGGAAACGTACCCCTAGAACTAGTGAAGGATCTCAAACTTCTCCAAACCATATATTAATCACTGCTCATTAGGTTAAGTTAAGAAAAAATTGTAATTAAGAGAAATTATTAGAGTAAATTCAAGTTTTTAATGATTTATTAGGATCTAGGACTTTAGGATTTAGTCACTTCTTCAATTTATCCCTTTTAACTTCAATCTAATGGTTTATTACACTTTAATTATCTATATTCTATTACAGAACAATCTTGGAAGGATGTCACCAGGCAGTCCAATAACTTCAAATAGAGTAGGATAAGAGAGAATGATCTTCATGAGTAATTGGAGTTCAATTTTTTTTATCTTTTAACTATATTAATTTTTTTTAGTTATAACTATAATTTTTATGCCCATAATTAGACTTTTTTCTTTACTCAACCGAACTAGTACACATGAGTTTCTTAGGAATTCCATGATTCCTTGTTTTTATATTCCAATGTTAATGAGGTTGAATGAGTAAGATGGATAATTTAATTATTAGAGAGAATCATAGGTATTAATTTGATGAATCGTGATTTGAGGGAATTGGTTGAATCATGTAGATGAAATTTCCCTACCATTTTCATGATTTGAATTTTTAAAATTCTTGTGGATTGATTTATTATTATTTTATATATTATGAGTGATTGTAAAATTTCATATGTTTCCCATTCCTGACTGGACTTCTTGACCCAATAATTTCCATTATATCTTGAGTATGTTTCTTGAGTGATATTGGGGAATTCCACTTACTATAAGTTTCATTAGAACTTACTAAAGATATGACCATTAAAAGTCACATTTAATATTATTGAGGAATTTTTATTTATTTATCCATTTTCATTAAAACCAAATTTTAAATTAATTTTTATTTATCCCATATAATCCATGAATTACCTTTATAGTAATGATTCATATATAATCCAATTATATCCATTCCTACCCACTAGGTATTTTATATGGTATTTTAAAGTTGAAGTGTGGGGGTGAGGTAAGTCCTGGTGAAAGGGATACACTATATTATAAGGAATAATTATGGGGGTGATCTTCAGGGTTATTGAGAAAGGTTTAAGATTTCGGTATTATACTTTTATTGTTACCCCTTTTGAAATAAAAAAATGAATGAAAAAAGAGAAAAAATAATGATTTGTGACTTTTAGAATAAAAAAATCACCATTACAAGACTGATTATTTTTATCATATGGGGTTAAATGTTATATGTGATATTCATTCCAAGAATACCTTTAGAAAAATTACAAAAACTGAAAATAGTTTGAAAAATAAATAAAATTATCTTGGGAAGTGGGAGTAGTCATTTTGAAGGGGAGATTTTCATTACACTTAACTTTTGATGTCATGTATTATGATTTATAAATAAACCTCCTCTTTGAGTCTTAAAATTTTAAACATCAATCCCTACCAACATTAAACCCTAAAGTCATTAGAACCTTGACTGAAAATTATATATGATTTCTTGTGATTTTTTTTAAAAAGTGGAGAAAGTGGATCCTTTGCAAGCTTATGGAAATGGAAATGTACTCATGGTATAAGTATAAATATACTTGAATCTATACCATGAGATATTAGAGAATAAAATAATTTAGTGTGAGGTAGTTCACCACTTGGAATGTTTAATAATAATAAATTAAGAAGCTTGAATGGAAGGAAGAAGAATACTCATCATTATCTAAAGGGAAAAAGTAAAATACTTGGGTTGATAAGTCTCTTTGAAAATTGTGAAGTTAAATCTATATTTTATAAGAAACATGAAAGATTATTTTACCATTGATAATTTTTTGATTTAATTACTTTGAAATTTAATTATTGGTACCATTTTATTCCTATGATATTTTTTTAATATTTAATGCTTGATGAAAAGTAAAGTTGAAGTATAGGGGTATTTGATGCCCTTAGTTTTCATATAATTTTTTTGGCATATTAATAAGGGATTTTAATTTTTTTAATCATTTTTGAAAATTAATATTGATTTATTTAAATATGGATGATTTTTTTAAATAATTAAGTTAGATAAAAAGAGGTGGAAATTTAAAATTTGAATGTTTGGTTTTGATTATGAAATTTTTTATGTTTTTTTTAACTTCCACATGGCCTAGGACCTATGTAAGGGTAAAATGATCTATACCTATATATAGGAAAAATAACTATGTGAATAGGTTATGTGAGTAAAATGGATACTTAAATCACCTTTATGGAGAAAATGACTATGTGAATTAGTGGCATGAGAAAAAGGGTTCGCCGAAACAATCAAATGTGTAAAAAAATGGATACTTCAAAAAATGGATATGTGAACTTGAATTTCAAAAATTCTGCTACGTGAATATGTAAAATTCTAAAATTCACTAAAATTCAATCATAACCACTTATGTTGACCTCTATCCCTTATAAAAAACACTTGTGAGACACCCAATCCCATATAGGATTCCATATGGATAGTGTTTCTATTTTAATTAACAGATGAAATTAGTTTTGGATCTAGATACGGTCGAAGATTAAAGATATGAAAATATAGAAATTAAATTTTCATACTATCTATATTCAATAACTAAATTAATAAGAATATCTTTATGTGGAATAAAAATAGGAAACTTTGACTGATTCAAGGAGAGAAAGATTCAAAGATTTGAAGATAATATTTTTGGGATTCAAAGACTGGACTTTAGGATACCAATTTACTATAAATTGGGAGGTCAAGCTGGTTTATCAAGGATATGACACAAAAAGAGGAGTATCATGGAGGACTCGGCCTAATTTCCTTGAATAATACTATTTATTTTATATTTTAATTTGTTTTAATATGACTTATACCCCTAAAAACACCATTGGAGGGGGTGTAAACTTTGAGTGATTGGGGAAGAGAGGTGACCCATTTGTGATACTTGAGTCTAGGTGCTTTATTTGTAAACATTGATCTGTTTTCATTGTTAATGGTTTTCTATATTTTATTTCAAAATTTTATTTGAATATGATTGTGTTTTTGATTATATCTGATTATTAATTATCACCTTGATTACGAAATGATTTTTTCCCTTCTAATTGGTTTTGGATCACATCAATTGATTGGTCTAAAGCTATCCGAAGAGTGTTTAGTGATTAAAAAATATGCGAGGAATATGTAGTAATGAAACTTGATTTCTTGGGAATAAAAATTCCTAATTGGGTATTTTCTAGGTAATTTAATAGATATTAATTATGGTTTTCATACATAAGAAAGAGAGTAGTCCAAATCAAGTAATTTTTTAGGCTTATTCTCATCATTATCAAACTCTATCAAGGATGAAAAGGGGAAGCTATTATAAAACCTTTCATTAAATCAATTTACAAAGGAAATAGATTTTTAAAAAATTATGAAAAAATTATAAATGGTAATCCAAACCTAAACTTGATTTCTTATCACTCATCTTGATTTTTAAAGTCCTTGTTTAATTTTTTGATAATTCTAGAAAAAAAATAAACTTATTTTATTTTTTAACAAAGAAAACTAGCCAGAGAACTAATACTTGGAGATGATAAAGGTTTCCAATACTACTACTACTAAATCCCTTAGTGAATAATTTAAGTTTTTTCCACAACCCACGATAGGCATGATTCCATTTTCTAGACTGCACACCACGTAACTTGAGTATAAATTGTATAGTTTACATGTTTTCATAGAGGAAAACAAAAGGGGAACAAGCTATGTCGTACATTTATTACACAACAAAATGACTGATGAAGCATGTAATATTAAGGCCACACAATGTGTGATTGGTGTATATTCTTTGTACCTCATACACGTTTAGGGCCGATAAACATGTCCAGATCCTAGGAATGTGTTGTGAACATGGGTAGAAGAGATTAGATGGTGTGTATCCCAAGCACACACTGTGTGATATACTATACCTTGTGTAATTAATTTAACATGGTAAGAAAAATTAATTATATAATCAAACCTATATACATGTGTTTTGTGTGTCATTTATTAATAGTATACTGCATGCGATAGGATTATTAATTATATATTAAATTAATTTACTTATTAAATTATAAATAAAATGATATACATGATCTTTAGTTGAACCCAACAAAAGAAAAGTTTTATAAAGGTCTAATAGACACTTCTTCTGCATCAAGAACCATAAATTTCTTAAGTTAAACCATATTTCCATATCTTATATTCCTTATGACTTGTTTTTATTCCTTCTTTTTCTCTAGTTTTATGTTTCCTAAACCATAGGGTTGGGTTTTGACCTAGATTGTTATGTCTTGGGATCCTATTATGTTTAGATATTGTTTTGGGTCCTCCTATTATTATAGTTGGTTCCCTATAACCAAGTTCAATATACTTTATGATTACTTTTATTCATTATTTTAAATATTAATAAACTTCTTATCACATTATGATTATTATTTTGTGTGATGTAGTATGTGATAATGTCCTAAGTGGAATTATAACATTAAGAACCTAGAAGTTTCATGATAGTATTATTGAAATATATTTTATATAGCTAGATGATATCATTAGACAGGACAAAAAAATTATGTAGGATATTATAGGTGTAGAATCATAGGGATTTGATTCATTTTCTCATGGTGTACACCCTTGGTAATTTCTAGTGTAGGAGATTATGAGAACATTCCTTAACAGTAGTAAATCCACATTTATACGTGTCATTGGATGTTCCTCTTTATGGAAATGTGTAATGGTCCTTAGAAATTATGATTATTATTAATGAATATTATGAGTCATGTTCTTTAATGTATTGATGAAAACCATGATGACATATGCTCGTAGTGAAGTAGGTTACATTGGGTGCACCATGGTGATCAATGGTAAGTTCATTTCCAAAAACTCAAAAAAATAGATAATGAGCACATAGGTTGATGACACCATAATGAAACGAGTTTGATAGGAGATACATAGTAAATATTTGTATGAGGTTGTATGTCATTACTACATTAAATTATTTCTCTATGGGTACCTTGGAATGTTAGTGTATTCTAACCTTTGTCTTTGGGAGTCTCCACCTAATTCCACCAAGAAAGAGGCCTAGAGGGCCACACACTAAGTGTATCTAGAACTTCAGTTAAATATTATTATTATTTAACATGTTGAATACATATTATTTCTATATGTGGTTTAATAATTATCAATATTATCTTGATTACATATATTCAACCACTAGTTATTCAGGAGAATATTTGTGAGTGAAATATTTAACAAATATATAATTTCTATTTGGAAAATATAATATTTATTTATTTATTGGTGAATAATCCAATGATATTTATTTATTAAATAAATAGATATTATTCAAAGATAGATAAATATTGTGAAGGAGTGGAGGGATGAGTATAAAATTTCTATGGAGAAATAATATATTAAATAATATTTGAATAAATTTTAACCAATTTAATCAAGAAATAATATTTAAATAACCCGTATGCTTTTCACACATCAATAATAATAATAATAATATTATTATTTGGACACAGGGTTTGTTGGGATTAAAAAAATAGTAAGGTTGTATGTTCAATTATTATTTTATTACCCTAGAACTATTTAAACCCAATTATATTATTTCAAACCATAATTATATCCATTTATTTTGTTGTGTACAATGACATCTATCAAATCCTATCAAGTCTTAGAGAGATACTATCTAAGAATGCTCTCCGAAATAGAAAGTGATCTTCCTCCACCACCCCTCTCGATTCTAAAGTGTATAAGGAGAGTCCTCCTTTAAAGAAATTCTCATGGTGGTTAAAGAAGAATGATTCAAGCATTAGGATCATCCGTGCTAGTACTCATATATTACTACATCATCACTCAAATATTCATTATGAATGTGTGGATCACCACTAGGGGGAATCCACAATTGATTCCTATATTTAAATGATTGTATGATGTAGATATTTTTTCATATTCAGAAACAAAGAAATAATTCATCACAAACTAATTCTTCAATTTATTAAATTAATTATAAATCATTATATAATGATCCTACATCTGGTTTCAATATTATCATGTCAATCAATATTTGATTCAATTCTACTTGTCATGTTGTTATTCGTTATATACATCTTAGATTAATCATCAATTTTTATAAGACTTTGAGTTGGTTATGCCCAAACATATGATTCTACTACACCTGAAACCTTCATGTTGTATCATAACAGTCAAAAAATAATTTATAATTATTTAAAAACCATTGATTGATTTATTCATTTTTCATTAGTTTTCAATTCTAGTTTAATAATTATTTAAATATGAATCATGACATCTTTACTTCTTAATATCTATTCTCACAAATATAATAAAAATAGATTAATTATGAATGAAGAACATTTAAAGAAATCTTCTAGAGGTTTTAAGGATTTTGGTCAGATAACACAAGAATACACAACGTTTAGCCCATAAGTACATGTTGTGTACTAGAGTCTAATGCATCAAGATGAATTAAGAATTGATTCAGAGAATTATAACTTTATTTCATGGGGTGTGTAATTAATACACCTCATGTGTTGACTGGTCCATCCTGGAACATGATTATCTTGACTACATAGTGTATAAATTACATATATATCATGGAGTCCATTAGCCCAAGATAATCCATTTGTTTATTGTGCTACACATGTGATTGGTAACCATTTAACTCAAATACCACATGAAATGTTTCCTAGGTACATGCTGTGTACTCCATTATTGTACACAATAAGCCAACACACATAGTCCTAAGGCTTGTTCCGTGAATATACAATGAAGAACTATACATGATGTGTTATTTGATAATAAACGTCATGTATATTACCAGTTTAGGTAGAATTTAAAATTAATTTATTATATTATTTAAAACTTATCAACATCTTTTTTGTGTGTTATTTATTTGACTCATACATTCCATATGATGGGTTATATATATATTAAGTATTTAATTAATTTATACATAATATTTTCATCTACACATCATGTATTATTCATATTACACCCATTAATTTTCATTCATTAAAATCATAACATGCTACATAAATAACATGTGTTAGTGTGTCATTTATTTGAAAATACATCCCTTGAAATTATGTGATAAGACAACATACTACATGTTACATTAGTAAATAGTATACAACCCTTATACACACTGAGTTGTTCAGATGGGTACTCATCGTATTGCCTCTAAGAAACATATTTTTTACTTAGTAAATTTTAAATAAATATTTAATTTGTTTAAAATAATTTTGGATGAGAATATTAAGAATCTATGGATGATAATAAAGATAAAATAATTGATTAATCAATTATGATAATTTATTTATTTGAGTATGATTTATCTTAAATAAAAATGTTTGGGAATGAATTCTAGTTTATTAAATGCATAATTCATTGTATGTATGTGTATGATCATGAGAATATACCAAAACTTTATATGTGATTGGTTTCCTTTTAATTATTATTAAATAAAATTGATGACCCACACATCATTAATCCTATTATTATGTAAGGGATTTCATTCTCATAGTTTCCTTTTATGTAAACACCATAAACCAATCCTTTAGTTACCCTTACTTGCAAGTGAGTAAAATATTATGTAATGGATGTAGATCCCAAGTAAGTAGAGATAGTTTAAGTTTTAATCCGTGGTGAAACAAATCTAGAAGGTACATGGGTGGATAGGTGGAAATCTACAACATGAGCCAAGTTATGGTTTAAGGTGTTTTTCCTCTAGGCGAGGGTTAACTTATCATCTGATAGATGAAATAACCTTTATGAGAGACTCATGATCATTCTACCTATTATTATTTTATTTCTTTTAAGTTACATGGTTAATTTAATTATGGATGTTCTTTTGATGTTATAAATTAATGAATTAACTAACATGTAAGAAGGAACTAAAATAAATTTGATTATGTGTAAGATTTATCTAAGACATGTTTAATCACTTAAGTAAATACATTTAATATTAACTAGAATGTAATAAAGATAAAAAATACCTAAATTATATATATTTTACTGATATAACCTTATACTACTTGGGTTAAGAATCGAACCATAGTTTAAAGTGCTTGACCAACCTCTATTGGGGTTATTTCAATTATCAAGGAATTTATATCTTGATTTTTGGGTTGACTTAACCTAGTATACATTAAGGTTTGATCAACTTTTCTATAATTAGTGAAACTAGTAAGAAAAGTGTTGATGAAATATTTATTTAGGATTTCAAGATTGGGGATTCCACTAAACAAATATTAGAATTGTGAGTTAATGTAGTTGGAAAGTCACACCTACCTAAATACGTTCAAATAGGTTAATATACCTTTGTTTGGGTTATGATTAAGGGAATATAGACCTTACCACTAGAATATACTAAAAATGGGATAATTTGAAGACAATAGTGAGGGATACTAAGTTTCAATAAAATAGTGATAGATGAATCAATATTTATTATATAATTTTATCAAACAAAGTACTAAAATTACACTCTTCTTAATTATATAAATGACAACCCACATGAATTCAACCATATCACTGTGATACCTACTTGATAAGAAAAAACTTCTCACCAAAACTAATTTACAAGAATAGAAAAGGTACTAGAACATTATTCTATGTCCTTAAAATAAATTATATATACTAAAAAACCTCATTCCTGAATTACCTGTCCAAGAAGATAGTGAGGAAGAATTTCCACTTTGCATGAAACATTTGGATGATACCACATGTGTCAAATCATTCATTCCATAATCTATATAAAATGAGATTCTAAATAAATATGAGGATATGAATGTGTATAGCATCATGTATCACTTTTGTGATCTCTATTAAGAGAAGGTGATACATAATTTATATAAGATTTAAAATTCACTATTCACATAAAATATTGGGGAGTCGGTGCCAGTTGGGCCACATTTAGTCCAGTTAATTGGATATATAGAGTGATTATACATCATGGGAATTAAATTCCCAGATGATTTGTAAACAAATCACGTTCCATACTCATTGAATACATCTTTATAGAATTTTATTATTAATTATAACATGAGAAATAGTGAGAAGACACTTTCATAACTTCTTACTCTGATTCTCCAATTTGATAAGTAAAGGGGGAATGAAAAACCCATAGTACTTATAGATAATAAGAAAATTAAGTACATGGAAAAGGGACCCAAGACTCATTCCGAGTCTAATAATCCCAAGAAACATCCTTCTAAGAAGAATACAATTCAAATGTAGGGAAAGGAAAAACATGCAATATGTTTTTTACATGGAAATCTATTCCACTAGGCAATGAAATGAACCCAAAAGAAATTAGAAAATAAAGGCACATTTGTTATCAAGTTTAAAATTTCTATATATAAAAATTAGGTATTATATACTTCTTTTTGTGTTGACATTTATATCCAAATGCAGTAATAAAGTATATTTTAAATGATTTCTAGAGGGGGGATGGATCTTAAAGTAATAAATGGAGTGTGAATTTCGGTTTTAGCTAGAGGAGAATACCTACTTCCATTTCCAACTAGAATGATTTTGGTTTTTAAATATTTTTTATTTTTTTCCTAATGTTACTAAGAACATAAAATTTGTTTCTTTCCTTATAATAGATGGAATTATTTTAAAATTTGGAAATAAAGAATTCTGTTTTACAAAGAAATCATTTATTATGGTATGGAACAACTAAATAATTATCTTTATGTGTTAAATTATGAATACCAAGTTTTGTTAATAGAAAATGAATCAGGTTCACATGACTCTTATAACACCCAGTTTTGGAGTCACAATCTTAATCATGTAAACAAGAATCATATGAAAAAGCTATATCATGATGGTTACTTTTACTCTTTTAATCTAAGAGAACTTGAAAGATGTTATACTTGTTTATAAGAAAAAATGACCAAACCACCATTCAATGGATATGGTAAAAGGTAAATAGAGTTTCTAGAATTAGTACACACTGATATTTTTGAACCTTTTCTAATAGAAGCTAAAGGAATATATTCTTACTTTATAACTTTTATTGATGAATTGAGTATATGTTTATAAGTTTACTAGATGAGGTATAAGTCTAAGTCCTTTGATAAATTTAAAGAATTCAAGAATGAATTAGATAATCAACTTGGTTATAAGATAAAGAAAATTTGATATTATCAAGGAGGTGAATATCATTACCAAGTTTTTATCAATATTCTATAGCATTTTGGGATTCTATATCAACTCATTCAACCATATTCACCATAGTGTAATGGTGTTAGTAAATTAAGGAATCATACCTTTATTAACATGGTGAGTTCAATGAGGAGTCATATATATATTACATTATCCTTTTTGGGATATACATTACATGATACTATATACATTATAAACTAAGTACCAACTAAGGTGGAAAATGAGATAACTAATGAATTAATATATGGAAAGAAATATATGTTTCCACAAACTCATGCATGGGGTTGTGAGGCATTTTTCAGGGCCATATTAGGTAAAAAACTAGAACCCTCAGGTATAAAGTGTATCTCAAGGAAACAAGGGGATTCTATCTATAAAACCCCATAGACAAGAAAGTAACCATCACAATACAAGTCATATTTATTAATATGGAGCATATATTAAAAAAGGATGATGTGTGAAAGATTAAATTTAATGAAGTTTATGCTTAAGATACACAAGAGTTGGTACAAGAACATATTACACAAGTCCCTATAGAAGAAGTTGTTCCTAAAACAAAAGTGCCATGTAGGAGAACCAGAGAGGTAAGATAACAAAAAAGATATGGTTTTTTAGTCACTAAAGATGGTAACACATTATTAATTAAAAATAATGATCATCCCTCCTATAATGAAAAAGTAGATATCTAAAAAGTTTCAAGAATGAAAGAATCCATGAATTATGATATGAATCCCATGTATTAGAACCAAGTTTTGGTCTTGGTAAATCTTCTAGTTATTTTAAAACCTATTAGGTTTAAATGGGTATTCAAGAGAATATTGGAAATGGAAGGTAAAGTAAATACCTCAAAATCATGAATATTGGATAAAGGGTTTATATAGTTTCAATGAATTGACTATGAAATAACCTTTACTTTAGTTTTCATGTTTAAATACATAAAAATTCTACTTTCTATAGCAACATACCATTAATATGAAATTTGGGAGATACATTTAAAAATATATTTACTTAATGAGGAACTTTAAGAAGATTTATACATGACACAACCAGAAGGGTTTGGGAATCTTGGTGATTCCAAAAATGTTTTTAAATTACATTGATCCATTTATGGATTGAAGTAAACATAAAGGATATGAATTTTTTTTTGATAAATTCAAAAAATAATTTTGTTTCTTTAAGAATAAATTTGAGCCATGTGTTTAAAAGTGGTTTAGTGGGAGTATGGTCATTATCCATGTGGTTTATGTCAGGGACATATTATTTATTTTCAATGATATACCGATCTTATATTCAATTAACAACTAGTTAAACAAGTGTTTATCCCTGAAGGAAATAGGTGAAGTAGCCTACATTCTTGGGATCAAAATCATTTGTGATAGATCCAAGAGGCCTCTTAGACTAAGTTAAGGTACATACATTGATAGTTTACTAAATAGATTTAGTATTGAACAATCCAAGTGGGTATATTGTCTCCAGTGTCACATGGTATATCTCTCTCCAAAAAATGTGTCCCAAAACACAATAGGTGTGATATAGAATGAGTAAGATACTACACACATATGTTATATGACCAATCATATATTCCATGTTATATATTATTCTTGATGTTTCCTATTCCATGATCTTGGTGGGAAGATATCATGATGATCTAGGTGAACAACATTGGTTTACTATTAGGGTTATCCTTAAGTATCTGAGGAGAATTGGGGATATGTTTCTTGTGTTTGAAGGAGACAAAGAGATATTCATTAGGGGTTACATATATTCTATATTTTATATAGAATATAATGATTTGAATTCATAGTTATGATATTTCTTTAGTCTCAACAGAGTATCCATGATATGGAAGATTTCAAAGAAACTGATTTTATTTGATTTTATAGTGTAGTCTGAGTATAAAGTAGATTTAAATGTATCCAAAAAAAATTTTAGATAAAAAACTTTTTATAAGAGATTTATGTGGTTCCTAGCATAAAATACCCAATTAAATTATATTTTTATAATACTAAAATGGTGTATCATGTATAGGAGACAACATTACACCAATAGAATAATCACACACTCTACAAGTAGCAAATCTTGAGGTATTTTTCTCAGAATGGTTATGTTTTAGTGAGTAGAGTTTTCAGGTAATAAAATGTGGTGGAATTCTTGACTAAATCCTTATATCAATAGAATAATGGATATCATGTGAGAACCAGTGGATTACAAGTTTTTAGTAGTTGTCTCTAGTTTAAGTGGGAGTATTTTAGAGTTGGTGACCTAGAAAAAACTTCTATTTACATTATGATTAAATTTATTAATTATTTTGAATATTAATAAAATTATTATCAAATCATGACTAATATTTTATGTACCATAGTATATGGTAATGTACTAAGAGTAAATGTATCACCAAAAGGTCTTAACAGATCCCCGTAATAATGAGAACCTAGAAGTCCCATGATTGTATTATTGAAATATATTTTCTAAAACTGGATGATATAATTTGATGAGATACAAGTGGTACAAGATATTAAGGGTAGATACTCATAATACTTTTAGTCACTTTCTCATGGTGCATTCCCTTAGTAATTTTCAGTGCATGAGATTATGAGAACATGACCCGCCAGTAGAAAATTCACATTTATATGTGTCATTGGATGTTCCTATCTACAGACATGTGTAATGGTCCTTATACTTTAATATAATTATTAATGAGTATATGAGTTACATGATTTTATTTATTGATAAAAACCATGATGATATATAATCACAGTGAAGTAGGATACATTGGGATGCCACAAATTATATTAATGAATTATCCAAGAAAGGATTTATTCATTCTATGCTTAAATAAAATTTGATATCCCATGACCTTTGATTAGAATGGAATTTCTGAATTAAATCCAAGGTAATGGTGATTAAAGGAAATTTCATTTTCATAAATTCAAAGAAATAGATAAAGATCACATAGGTTTATGACATCGACATGCAACATGCTCGATATGAGATATCATGATAAAGGGATTATATTACATAGTAAGTGTTCGTATGAGCTTGCATGTAATTGTGACATTAAGTTATTTTTCTATGGGTTCCATGACATGTTTCCAGAAGCTAACTATGGAATTTAGGCGTCTCTACCTAATTACACTAAGAAATATGCATTGAGGGTCACACACTAAGGGTATCTTGAAACTATGTTAAATATTATTATTATTTAACATGTTAAATAAATATTATTCTATTATGTGGTTTAATAATTATTCATGTTATCTTGATAACATATATTCAATCACTATATATTTGAGAGAATATTTTTGAGTGGAATATTTAATAAATATTTACTTTCTATTTGGTTAATATAATATTTATTTATTTATTGGTGAATAATGTAGTGATATTTATTTATTAAAATAAATAGAAATTATTCAAGGTTTGATAAATATTGTGAAGGAATGGAAGACCATGTTTAAAATATATGGGGGTAAATAATATATTAAATTTTATTTGAATAAAATTTTAGACAATTTATTAGGAAATAATATTTAATTAATCTTTGATTTTTTCACATGTCAATAACAATAATAAAATTATTATTATTTTTATTTGGACATGGGGCTCATCAAGGATTATGAAAATAATATTGGTTCATGTGCAATTATTATTTTCTAATCCCAAAACTATTTAGACCATATTATATTATTTCCAACCTTAGTGCTAGACATTTTTTTGTTGTGCATAATGACATCGAGAAAATCATCTCAAGCCTTAGAGAGATCCTCTCCGAGAATGCTCTTAAAAATAGAGATAAATCCTCCTCCATCAACCCTCTCAATTCTAGATTGTACAATGATATTACTTCTTTGAAGTTATTATCATGGAAATCAATGACAGACAACATAATCATCAGGATCTTACAATGCTAGAAAATTAAGATTCCTATAACATCGCTCAGAGGTTTATGGTGTACATGTGGATCACCATTGAAGGGAATCTATACTTAATTTCTACAATGAAATGATGGTACAATGTAGAGAAAATTTCAAATTAATCAAAGAATAAATAATTCATAAAAGATAATTATTTAATTTCTTAAATTAATTATAAATTATTATATGATGATCCTATATATGGTTATGACATTCTCATATCAATTAATATTTGATTCAATTACACAGTTCATATAATTATTCATCATATACATATCATATTAATCATAAATTTTGAAAAATATGAGTTAGTAATGCCCAAACATGTGCTTTTGGTGCACCCAAAAACTTCATATCATTCCACAAGAAATGGTTACATAACAGCTACACTATGTTGAAGTATGTGTTTCCTTTATTTTCCTTTCCATAACACACCATGAAATTATTTGGGTTTTATAAGTTTATTTTAAATAAATTTATTTTTATGTTAAATCTATAAAATTGATTTTAAAATATGAGGTAAAGGTCTGAGGGGGGGGGGGGGGGTAGAATATTTTCAATTCCCATGACTTTTTCTAAAAATATATGAATTCTATATGTTTTATAAAAATACTAAGAGGACTTTTTCAAATACTTTGGAATGTTTTTAGTGATGGATAACCTTTGATGATTTATTGTAAATTTTTCTTTGAGGTTTTGGTGGAATTACTTGAGGGTAATTACGTTTGGTTGGGTGACTTGAATTGTGACTCATTGTTTTCTCCTTGGTATTTTCTATGAATTTGTATATGTATATTTGTGATTTGATATATGTATATATGTATGTTTCTCCTTGGTATTTTCTATGAATTTGTATATGTATATTTTTGATTTGATATATGTATATATGTATGTTCATTTTAAACGTGTATGTATAATTATATATATAAATAAAATTTAATAGGATACCTTCATTAAATATTGAGTACTCAAATTATATCATGGTTTCCAAGATGATTTTCAAAAGATATTTTCAAGGTTTATTTATAAAAAATTGTTTAGAGGCCTTTTTATCACATTGAATAAAGAGTTCGACACTAAATTTGGTTTTTTAATGGTGTTCAAATAAAGGAAACTATTCTTGAAAAGTTATTACAACTTTTAAATGCTAAGGTCTAGTTATTAATTTGAGATGGTTTTCATGAAATGTATAGACCTACATGGAATCCATATCCTTTTATTATGTTGAGATGTTATTATTTTCTTTTAGAGTGGGGTTTCCTATGGGTAAGTGTAGGGAGGTTGGAGGAACACAAGTGTTTAGTTTATGTTGAATTTTGATTGATATGTTTTATGAAAAGGCTAACTCACCTCCCATTATTATCATCATAGGGATCCCTGATGTCTTAGTGAGGGATGAGATACAATTTCTGTCTAGTCATGATTAGAATAACTGGATTCACTATGGTATTAGAGGATATTGGAGAGTGCCGGTGATGAGGCTAGGCTAGTGAAACCAGTTGTTTATAGATTTTGGAATATGAAATTAGACTGATAGGTGGTTCCAATCTGAGTATGTCTAGGGTTACCTAATTGAATGTTTTAGAATTTTCCATGATTACCTATATTTTATTATTTCTTGTATAATTCACTTTGTTTAGTTCTAATATTTCATGGTATGTTTTATTATTTTAGTATTGTTATTGAATTTGACATGTCCTACATTTTATTACTACTTTATTTGTTTGATTCATTTATCTTATTAATGTTTTCATTTTTGGTTCTTTTACAGTTGTTTATTATATGGTTATAAATGAAATTCAAAGGAGTATTTTTAAAGGTGAGCTTTAAATTAAAAATAAAGGTTCAAATGTTTCTTTAAAACATTATTTGTGTTTTAAGGAAAGTTTATGAAAAATATAATAATTTATTTTCTTTTAAATATAAAAACCTATATTTTTTATGTATTTTAAAACTTTCATGTATGGATTGTTTTTGGAAAGTAAATTCCTGGCTCTATGTTTTAGGAACAAACCCGAATAACCTGGTGACTAGAATCCAAGTTAGTCCTGACACAACCTAAATAGTTTTCTTGATTCCCACAGGCTAGAGAGTAGTGGATGGGCATCAAGAATGGTCAAGGGAAATGGTTTTTCCACAAGAATAAACATAAAATAAAAATTTAGTGGATAATAATACATAATAAATAGGTATTAAAATAAAATTAAAAATATAAAATTTCCACAAAATAGATAGGGGCATAATCCAAAACAGAATAACAATCCATGACATCATAAAAACCACTGATGACATCATCACCAAGATCTCCTTACAATATGTGGATCACATACTCCATCTGTATCTACCATATTCCAAGGTTCATCTTTAAAGAACACCCACCATCTCTAAGAGATGATTTCCCTTTTATTGGAATTGAAAAAATATAGTTTATATATTCCCAAATTCAAATCTAGGGTGTGAACAACACTATCCCAATAGGATCCCACTGAGACATTTTATAAGTAGTCTATATCAAATAAGCAAAATATAATTAATTTTAAATAAAAACGTCATGGTTATTATTCAAACAATTTATTATAAAAAATTATTTTAAATAATTTCAATGTAAATTATAAAACATAAATGAACACACATTTCCATTAAGATAGACATACATAAGCATCTCGACAAAATTGGAATGAATAAAAAATTCTATAAACACTGGCATGTGTAAATAATTTTCAATACTAGAACCATGGTTAAAATCCCCAAGGATAATTATATCAACGATCTAGGATCCTCACACTCTTGGTGAAATATAGCTCTAGGTGTGTACACTTTCCTAGATCTCAATCCTATAGGGAATATGAGTCTATACCAATTAATGAACCCCTTTCGCTAATCAAATTTTAATAGAATTTTCATCATCAATCCATTTATAGGTGGTGATAATACATTCCTAGAGTTATTTTCTTTGACTACCTTCCTAAATAACCATTATACCATGTTCTTCAAATAAATAAATTAATTGAAAATCATTCAACTCAAATCAGTTTCACAAATCATCTTTCAAGCATACCCGAATCACATTTTCAACATGCTATATAATTTCAAAAACCAACATCAAATGGTTTTAATAAAAACTCATTCCCTTCAAAATAATTCATTTCATTCAATATCCATAAAAAATTTAATGCCTTCATTTCTCAAGAATCATAATCAAAGTCATCATTAAAATCATTCATTTCAATTAAAAATCATTTTATGAGTTTCAAAACTTCATTTTGAAATCCATTTACAAATGGGTTTCATCACATACCAATTCATTTGAAAAAATTTATGAAAAATCTAAAGTCATGATTTGGAAATAAATTAAATATATATTCTAATTCCAATAAGAAACCACAGTTTCAATTGATATAAAATACATTATGAAAACACCTACCTCAATTCATGGTATCATCAATCACCCAACAAGGGATCCAAAATCAGATATATGAAGGGATAAATACAATCAATAGGGGACCATATAAACAAAAAAAATATCAATATTTGGATACATAAACACCACAAGGATCCATAGACCTCAAATAAGGAGTGACATGAGGAAAGGTAGAATTCATAACCAGATCTAGGTTACACTTACCAAAAGAGATTTAACACTTAAATTGGCACTTAAATCCATGAATACTAGAGGTTGGAAGTGAAAAAATAAACTCAAGAGGGTATCCTAGATCATAGGCTTCAAATTAAGGTTTAGAGAGAGGAGATTATAACTAAAATGGGGGGGTGGGTTGGAATCAAAGTAAAAAAATGGATTAATTAATCTACATCACATGATTTTTCAAACCTTGTGCCAACTGTGCACCCCTTTCTAGGATACCAGAGGATCCACATAATTTGGTCACATGGTTTTAAAAACCATGCACCAATCATATAAAATGAATCTATCCTGGGTCATATGTTTTGAGGGGATGGATACACAATTTGGACTAACTATGCACCTGACCATACACCATCCTCTGAGACTCCAACACAAGATATATGATTTATTGGGTAGAACTTTTGGTTTTGTATAACAACATACCAACCAAGAATATGCCCAAAAACCTATAAAAACTTTTAAAAGATACAAAAAATAACCTAATTAAATACCCAAATGAAATATGGTAAAAAAGGGATGTAAGTACCTGAAAGAAACACTAGGATGTGATAATTCTCTACACCATATTACTTTTTACCCCCAAAAATATTTATTAAAAAAATAGGTCAAAAATATAGATAATCCCACTTATATATCATAATAATCTCATTCTCCTATATCTCATGAGCATCCAAACCATGATTCCATACAATTTGAACCAAAGGTATATTTTTCTCATCTAGATTCTTAACTTGAGAATCAATAACTTGAATTGGATACTCAATCATAGTCATATTAGGTTACACATCAAGGTTATTCCAATTTAAAATATGAGAAAAGTTTAAAATATTTTTCTTTATTTGTGACATGTTGAACAAATTTTGGATCAAAGTAATTTGTGTTGGTGATTCCAAAATACATATCCCCTTACCAATATTCTTAAAAACCTTAAAAGTTCCCATATATCTTGATACCAACATTTCTTATTTTCCATGCTGTTGATGACCAAACTAAAGTGAGAATCTCCAGAATACTTGGTCTCTAATAGAGGAATCTAAATGATGTTGATGATGGTCCACATAATATTTATACCATCTATGAGCTGTCAACAAACTATGATGAATCATCTTGATATTAATTGTTATCTCTTGGACCAAGCTAGGTACCACGGAGGTAGCTTCACGAATCCTCAACCAACAAAGCATTTATTTATAATGAAATCCATGTATGTCCTTAAAGGGTTCCATCTTAATATAATAATAGTAGATATTTTTATTGGAAACATCAAACAGACATAAATGGTAATACCATGATCCTCTAAAGTCAATGATGTAAGTATGAAGCATGTATTTAAGAATTTGTAAAGCCAATTTTGTCAAGACATCTTTTTAAGGATGGTATATTGTGATCAACTTGACTTGGGATCCCATAACCATCTGGAGGACTCTCTAAAACTAAGATGCGAACTAGGGATACCCATTGGAATAAATGGAAGATATAACTCTATGAAATATGATAATCTTCTATACATATAGATTTCATAAATACTCAACTTTGGTGTGATTTTGAATACGAATAAATTGATCCAATTTGGTCAATTAGTCAGTCACTACCCAAATCACATTCTTTCCTCAAGGAGTAAGTGAAAACCCAACAATGAAATCCATTGATATATCATACCATTTTCATGTAGGCATAGGGAGTGGTTGAAGCAGACCTAATGGCTTATAATGATAAACCTTGATATGATTAAAGGTATAACAATGAGAAAAAAAGTTAGTGATGTTTTGTTTCATAACTGGATACCAGAATCAACACATCATATCATAAAACATCTTAGTCATGTCTGGGTGAACCACCAACTGGGAACGATGACCACCCCCCATCACAACCTTTCTAGATGGAGATGAAATTTCAAAAAAGTTCCCAAAGCAAAGAATTCACTTTGAATATAGAGATTATTCATTGATTTTATCTCTACCATATAAATAATTATTGTTACCTCAAAACTCATCATACAATTACTTCTCCTAGAGAATCATCTCAAGAATGGAGGGTGTCAACTATATAATTTTTAGAAAAAACCTAGTTCCATCCTAACAAACTCCCAAATGCATGATAACAATGAGTTCCATGATATTCCACTAATTTGATGACTCCTTAATAGTCTAGGATGGAAACTTCCTAAAAAGAGTGTCAACAAAAATTATTCCCTTCCCATGGTTGTAGGCAAAGTAAAAGTTGAAATATTTCTGTTACTCTACCCACAAAATATATCAAAGATTCAAATATTTCAATGAAAATATATAAATTAATCTCTTTTGATTAGAGTAATTGGTAAAAATTTCCCTATAAAGGTAGTTACACTAACTATTAAGAGTGTGCATCATAGTTTTGAGTTTTAGATCATGTATGGGATAGTTATTCTCATGCGTTCAAAGTTTATGGGAACCTTAAGTCACCACATTTTCACCCTCCCTGAGAATGAATCCCAAACCCAAACCCGAAGCATCACAAAATACCATGTAGCCTTGACCAACCTCTAGATGATTCAATATTGGAGATAGAGACAAATAATGATTCAAATCATCGAATTAAGTCTATATTTTCTAATCCCAAAAGAAATTAACCCCCTTATGAGTGGGAGTAGTCAATGTAGAAGATATCTTATAGAAATATTTTACAAACAAGTGAAAGTACCCTAATAAATCCAAGAAGCTCAGAATCTCAAAGAAATTCAATAGTTGTTCCCATGACATGACAATTTTTACCTTTTTAGGATCAACTGATATTCCATGTTGTAAGACCTCATTCCCAAAGAATTTCACCACCTAAATATAGAATTGGTAATTTGATATCTTTTCATAAATTTGGTGATTCCTCAAGATGTCTAGAACTACTTTCAAATGAAGTACATGATCCTCCTCAATTTTTAATAAACAAAGATGTCATCCATGAACACCACAAAGATATAGTAGAGATACTGGTATAAAATATTGTCAATCAATTCCATAAACATATTATAAGCATTGGAAAATCCAAATAGAATAATAAGACACTCAAATTTTCCATACCTGATCCTAAAAAAGATCTTTGGAATATCAAACTCCATGATCCTGAGCTAGTGGTAACCAGATTAGTGATCAATCTTAGAGAACCATTTCACCCCTTTTAGTTGATCAAATAAATCTTTAATGTGGGGAAACATATAATTTTTATTAACCAAAACCTTATTGAGCTTTTGGTAATAAATACACACGCAAAGGGTTCCATCATCCTTATTTGAAAGAAGTGTCAATGCTTCCCTAGGAGACACACTAGGTTTAATGAATCCTTTGGACATCAAGTTATCCAAATAATTCTTTAGTTCCATCAGTTTAGATAGTTCCATATGATAGGAGGGAGTATATATGGGAAGAGTACCCAAAACCAATTTGATAGATAACTTGACCCCCCTCTACTGTGGTAGACTAAAATGGTATGATGGAAACACTTTGATAAAATCAACAATCACTAGAGGGAGTTCACTATAAGCATCTTTCTACTCTAGCTCAACAACATAAAAGGATATCATTATATCATACCCGAAAAGAGGATGTATGGATTAGCTAAACCTTAGGTCCCATTCTCCCTAGAAAACACGTAACTCCCCATCAAAGATAGTAAAGGTCACCCACTAATGATAACAACAAATTTGATATTTATGAGAAATCAACTAGTATATTCTTATAATAACATCTAGTGAAATAATTTAAATCCCAAAAAATTCCCAAACGATCTTGATATTTAATAAATATAAAGAAAAAGAGGGGAATCAGAGTCACTTGTCCCTCTTCATATCGAGAGGTGTTTCAATTTCCATCACATAAGGCATGAAATATATTGGAAGATTCAATAATTACATAGCGCAGGTTGATAAAAAATAATAAGAGGCACCAATATCAAATAAAGAAGGCACTAAAGATGAAGCAATAGAAATGGAACCCCTCGCTATCAGAAGAACTACATTAGTTCCTACTGAAGACTCACCCACTACATGAAGTTTCTTCTTTCTTAATGCCTATGTATAGAACACCATTGTTCCTGAAGAATCTAACTATGCCATTGATCCTCTCATCACTGATGATCATGTGCCACTAAGAATGGAAATAAAAACATGGAAAAATCTTTGAAAGTGGCTTAAATGTCTGAATGAGTTGCAAATATTTTGTGCCTCCATGAAATAATGTTTAGAGTGATTAATATTTACACATTAGAAACAAGTTTTTAGGCCTTTAATAGATTCTATATATGATTTGGAGGAAGTTTTCTATTGAGGTCCACCACTATTATTTCCATTACGAGGCTCATTTCACTTTATCTTCTCTTTAAATGGACCACCAAAGCTAGCACTATGAGCACGAGATACTCTTATCAACCCTGACTTACTATCCAGGTAAAACACTACTATCAGATCCCTTTCTAGAATATCAACATAAGAAGTAATCATTAATATAAATACATAAGTACATTAATATAATCAAATACCGATATAAAACCTCCAGGTCTTCATCTACTTATTCGACACCACCTCAGGTGAAAACTAAGCAAGTTCAAAAAAATGATTGGCATATGGAGTTACTTTATAATCACCTTGGTGAAGGTTGAGAAACTCTATAGACTTATACAATACCTTTGAATCTAGATATAATTTCTCTAAAAAAATATTCTTGTAGTATTTCAACTCTAAGAACTCATTCCGCTTTGTCAGAACTATAGAATACCACCATATCATTCTTGGATCCTCAAGATTGAAGATGGAACACTTCACATTAATAGAATTCGACATCTTTATGAACTCGAAGAGTGATTAAATCATTACCAACCAATACTCTACCTCATAAGGATCATTCATTCATGGGAATGATGGTGGTTTTTAAATAAGAGACTCCTGGGCTCAATCTTTACTATCATCCCTTTGAGGTTCCACCTATTTAACCTGAATGGGGGAAGTCACATCTCCTTAGTCCAGAGCTTGGTCCATACACACTACTACCTCTATGATATTTTGGTTAACTAGAGGGTCCACACACTGTGGTTTATCAATATCTTCCTCCTAAAAATAAGGAAACATTAGTCAAGAGACATAAGAACATTAATTATATCATTCAAAATTCAACTTGGGAACAAAAATATCAGATCAGAGTTTAGGAAAATTCAATAATTATATAAATAAATTCCTAAAATATAATTTTCCTAAAACCCATGGTAACTTTAGGCTCACTACGATGAGATATGGCGATACACTCACTCGTAACCTAACCTTCATGTCTCAACAATCCTATATCTGGTCTACCAAGACATTCTAAACTGTATACTGACATACAAGAAGTGACACAATGTATTTTGATACTATTTTTTCTTAAAAAAACCTAGATAACCCACTAAATATAACTCAAGTTAGTCTTGACATGGCCCAAATGGAATTCTTGATCCCCAAGGGCTGGATAATGGTTCCTGAGAATCAATAATGATCAAGGGTAATTAATCCACTATAATAATTACTTAAAAAACAAAGACAATGAATAAAAATCCATAAATAGTCAGTATTATAATAAAATTAATAATATAAATGTAGCATGAAATAAATAGGTATATAACCCAAAACAGAACAAAAATCCAAGAAATCATATAAACTAATGATTACATCATCACTAAGATCCCTTCATAATAGGTGGATCACATACTCCACCAGCCATTTCCAACTCTCAAGGATCTGTTATCAAGAACAACCAAAACCTCCAGGAAGTGATTTACCTTTTCCAGGACTTATAAATATAAAGTCTATATATACCCAAAGGTATATGTAGGGTGTGATAAACACTATCCTAATAAGACCCCATAAAGAAATTTCATAAGCAGTCTATATCAAATAATCCAAATATGATTAATTTTAAATAATTGGGAACAATAATTATTCTCAAAATTTATAATAAAATATGATTTTAAATCATTTCATTGGAAATTATAAAATATGAATGAATAATAATTTCCATAAAGACATGAATGTACATAAATCTCAATTAAAACAGGCTTGAATAAATCATTCCATAAACAATGGCATGTATAAATCATTTTTAATCCTATCACCATGGTCACAATCCCTAGGGTTAGTTAGATCAAGGATCATCACACTATTGGTGAAATATAGCTTCAAGTGTGCACACTTCCCAAGATCTAATGCATAAGGTGATATAATTCCATCCCAATGAATGAACCCCCTGACCTCATCAAATTTTAGTATAATTTTTATCATCAATCCATTATTAGGTAGATCTAATACATGATTATATTTATTATACTATACTACCCACCTAAACACATAGGATTCCATGTGATTTAAATAAATAAATAATTGTCAAATCATTAATCTCAAATTAGTTTCACAAATAATCATTATCGTATCCCCAAATCATGTTTTCAACATTACATATCATTTCAAAAATCAAATTTAAATAGTTTTTATTAAAACTCACACCTTTTAAAACTATTCATCTTATTAAAAATCCATAAAACATTTCATGCCTTAATTTATCAAGAATAATCATCAATTTTTTTCTTTAAATCATTCATTTCAATTAAAAATCATTTTCTGATTGTCAAAAGTTCATTTAAAAATACATTTTTCCAAAGGGGTTTCATCACACACTATTCCATATAAAATAATTTATCAAGAATCTCAAATAATTCTTTAGAAATCAATTAAAGATCCATTTCAATTAAAACAAATAATAATAATTTCAATTGATAGGGACTACATTACGAAACCACTTACCTCAATTCATGACATCATTAATCACTCATCAAGGGATCCAAAATCAGAGAGATAAATGGATAAAACCAATAAAGATGGGATCCCAAAAATTAAAAACACGTATCAAGATCTGGATCCATCAACAACACAAGGATCCAGGTCCTAAAAAGAAATATAGGCATGAAGAAATTGGGAATTCACAATTAGATCTAGGTTAAAAATATATAAATAGATTCAATTATTTAATTATAAATTATATTAATTAATATTTGAGGTTGTAAGGGACAAAATTTCTTCAAGAGAGCCTCTGGGGATGTAGGGGTCGAATGGAGGTTGGGGGAGGGGCGATTAGAATTAAAATTGGGGTTTTAGGAATCAAAATAAAAAAATATTAATAAATTCATGTTGCACAATTTAGCCACATGGTTTCTTAAACCATGTAAAACTTTCTAGGATATTGGAGGAGTCACATAGTTTGAGAAACTTTGAGCCAAATTTTTGAAAAAATTTTATACCGAACCACATAGTTTGAGGGGAAGGTTACATGGTTTGGACTAAACATTCACATAATAGTGAAACCTTCTCTAGACTTCAACACAAGATTCATGGTTTTCTGCACAGATTCACTAACTGTGCACCAACTATGAAAAATCCATAAACCTATAAAAACTTCCAAAAGTCACCCAAAACAACATGAGAAAAGACACAAACAAAATATGGTAAAAAATTATGTTAGTGCCTAAAAGAAAAACCAAGATGTGACACCATGGATCTTACCTACTGATCTATTTTATGATCACACCTTACTTTTTCCACTCGATGTTACTAGACCCAAGTTGTTTTGTAGACTTAGGATCAATTTTTCGGATTACATGTGAAGTAAGTTTTTATTATGAATAGAGGGTGACCAAGAGGTCATATGGACTTTGCATCAGGTAGTTTTGGTTTTTTTTTGTATCTTGGATGTATTAACTATGTCAGCTGACTGATGTTTTATATTTTATTTGGATTTTTTTATTTATTCTGATAATGCCTCATTTGTTTTTCCTTATTCTGTATTTGTTTACTAATGTTGTGCATGGATCTGTGATACACTAATTGTTCATTCTATATTTATGGATGGAATATCTATGTGTTTTATCATTTATCAGGTTAATTAATTCCCACAATCTCTTATTTGATTCCTAGACACTAGTTTATATCTTGGGAAGATCGAGAACACACCTCATGTATGTCCCAAGCCAGTTTGGATACTGGATCAAAGGTTACCCAGAGTTGGTTCACGACAAAATGGTATCAAATCCTAGGTTCCTCAATAGGGGCCTAGTTTCTAAAAGAACCCAGTTGATTATAGGTAGGACTATTAGAACTTGAGTGGTGGGAGAAAGAAGAGTTTATATAGTTCTTAATCATTCAAATACTCAATTTTCAATGGGATATCATGTTTCAATTTCTGAATTATGAATTTTATATTGATTTCTAGTGAATTTTGCTTCATGTTGATGATATTTTGGATTGTTCAAGGGATTAAAATATTTTTTGGGGATGAAAATAGGAGTTGAAATAGTGTTATAAAGTGAGATCATAGGGCCTATAAAATAGTGTTGATACTTATTTCATGTTTTGATAAGAATTCCAATGGAGGTTTCGTGATTGGCATATGGTCTGCTAAACTATTTGGCCATATTACACACAAACACTAATCCCTCATAAGGAAGTTTTAGTGCCATGTGAAGTTATTGATTGGATTTTGATTAGATTTTGGTAATATGAATTTTGGTTTCAAAGGAAAAATTTGGGTTTTTGAAAATTCAAAAAAGGGTATGTTATGATGAAAATTTGGTTTTAAAGGAAATGAGAGGTTTTGATATTTTAAAAGGGTATAAGAAATTATAAAAGTGGTTTTTAATAATTTTTGGGAATCAAAATTGAAAATTGGTAATTTAAAAAGGGTTTAAAGGAATATTTTGATTTTTTATTGTGTTATGGATTTCATGAGTAGTGTTGTGACTTGATTTTGTGGGATATTTTTTTAAATTGAGATTCATTTCTAGATGGGTATGATATGAGTTTAAATTATTATTTATTAGGTATTATTTTTCTGTATTATTTTGATTATTCCACCTAGAAAAGTATTAAAATATAATAAAAGGTCTTCCTTCTATAGTTTTTGTGTCCTTTATCTAGTAATAGACTCTACCTAGACTTTGAGTAGACTGGTAGAGCTGGATCCCTCTCGGCTATTTTCTATATTTTATGGTGATCAAGGTTTTCTAGAGGCTATATAGTGGTTAGAGGAAATTAAGGGCATATTTAGGTCCCCGAAGACACCTGAATCCTTGAGAGTCTGAGATATATCAGGATTATTTAAGGGATCACATAAATATTAGTAGAGGATTTACATTCCATATTTATTACAATATGGAAAAGATATGAGATTTTTTAGGACCACATTAGTTCAATGGTTTATTCCTGGGGAAGTGAATTTGAATAAGGTAGAAGAGCTTGTGAGTCTTTAGCAGGGTAAAAAAAAGGTGAAGGAGTATGTTTGACTATTCAGTGAGATACTTACTTTTTCTTTAGAGATATTGTTGGGTGATTCATTAAAGGCTCATTTTCTCATGAAGGATCTCTGACCAGATCTCATTGATTGAGTTATTTCATCTGATATGATCCTTTTTAAATAATTAGTGGATGAATTATTCATGAATGAGTTAGTTTCTATAGGGAGACCCATTATGGGTGGAATACCTATCTCATGTGATGGAAATAAAGGTTCCTTATCTGGTGAGGAGTGGAAACCAGATGAAACTGACTTGGGAGAGTCTCATTCCTATATTTTTACTTATTCTGAAGGGAAACATTCAATTTCATGTTTCCAGTGTGGTTAGTTTAGTAATTCTAATCCCTCAATCTCTAGAGCTTCGAAAAACTGCCATCCTTTTCATTAACTAGAACACCTTTAGAAATTATATGGGTTATGATCACATTAGAAGAATAATAAGTCATTTCCAGCAATGAAATCTTGATAGTAGTTCCACATGATCTTTTGAGGTAATTATTAGTTTCTTTTATTTCTTTTTAATTTTTTATTTAACACATATTTTCTTTTTATTAATTTATGGATTATATTTTGGGTGATTATATATCTCATTATTTATTAGAGAGATAGGTATATTATGTAATTATGGATTGTGTTTTGATCGAGTGATTTATTTGAGTTTTTTTGTTGTTAGTTCCTATCCCGTTTGGTAGTGATTCTTTTGAGTTATTTGTTTTGGTTGAACCACCAGGATGGTTAAATAATTAAATGGTGGGGAGACCCACTATGGGTTTTTATGTAATTTTCTCTTCATTGGAGTGGTTGGGTGTGAGTTTTTTATTGTAGATAGATTCAAAAATGATGGTTTTAGTTGATACTTGTGGAATTTGGAGACCGGGTTGGAGGAGTCTCTTTTTTTAAATAGGGCTTTGGATTTTTTTCGTTTATTTTTGAAATTAAATGAATTTCTAGGGGCATAAAGTGTCATGGTGGGGATAATTTTCACACTTGGACTTTTATTTTCCTATTATTTTATTTATTTGTTGGATTTTGTTATTTTTGTTGGGTTTTAGGTCTCATTTTTAATTTTGATGTTTTGGGTAGGTTTTGTATTTATTGCATGGTTTTTGTGAAGGATTCATGGTAAACAGTGAAAATAACTTTAAACATGAGTTGTTTTAGTTCATTTTTGTTCATGCATAGATTTACTTCATGGGTAGTGCAAGTTTGGGTATAAAATATGAAAAAACTATGAGAAACTATCTACGAGCCTTGGTGTATAATGGTACTATATCACAACTTGTGCACAATTAGAGGGAATACTATTGGAAAGCATGATAGTGATATATAGTTTTTAATAGACATGTTTTCATGGTTGGTACATGGTTCAAAAACCACATGAAAAAAATTTATCTCTATAAGTGAGCCCAATGAGGTGTGCATGGTTGGTGTATGGTTTGGTAAACCATGTGGATGAACCATGAAACTTATCCAGTTTCATTAAAAATTAAAATTACTAAACTAAAATTTATAAATTAAGACTCATACTTGGCTCTCCCTCCTCCTACTTGGTCAAGGTGCATGAAGGGGGCCTTAGGCACCTCTCCCTTCCCCCCTTGTATTTTGGGGATTTATTCTTCTATTTTTTTAGTGATTTCTCAAGGTAGACCCTCTTTCTATCTTTCTTATTCCTTCACCCTTCTTTTTGTTCCTTCATCTTAATCTAGTTTCATATTAACCAAACCCTAAGGTATGTTTTATACTTAAATAACTTTGGTTTAGAAAGATAGGGTGTCCAAATCTTGTTCCAAGACCCCCTTCTATATTATAGGGCTTCTTCACATCCACACTCCATTAAAATAGGTTTTTTAATTCCTTTCCTTTTCATAATATACCATAAGATTCTTGGGGTTTTTAAAATCAGTTTTAATTAAATATATCATCTTTTTAAATTTATAAAAGTTTTTTTAAAATCTCTATGAGTCAAAGGTGTCGATAAAGGGGAATTTCCAATATTTTCAATGCATATAGATTGTGTTGAATATATATATATATATATGATATCTATTTTCTAGAATTTCCAAGATGCCTTATTCAAAGAAATTTAGTGGTTTTAAGTGATGGATTTCCTTTTATGGTTCAGTCTAATTTTTTCCCTTAGTTTATGGTGGATTTACTTGAGGGTTCCTACGTTTGGTTGGGTGACTTGAATTGTGAATCTATATTTTCCCTTTTATATTTTCTATGAATTTCTATATGTACATATGTGAGTAGATATGTGTGTATATATATATATATTACACACATATGTATATATATATATATAAATAGAATTTCTTAGGACACCTTCATTAATGTTTGAGTTATCAAATTCTATCATGGTTTCCAAAATGATTTTCAAAATAGATTTTGAAGGTATATTTATAAAACATGATTTAGAGTCCTATTTTTCACCTTGAATAAAGATTTTGACACTCAATTCAGTTTTTGAATAGTGTTTAAGGAAAGTAATCTCTTCTTGAGAATCTATTACTAGTTTGAAATGCTAAGGCCCGATTGGTAATTTGAAATGGTTTTCATGAATATCATGAAACTCTATAAAAACCATATTCTCCAGTTATGTTGAGATGTTGTTATTTCCTTTTAAAGAGTGGTTTCACATGGGTGGGTGTATGGAGGTGGGTTGAGCACATGTTTTTTTCTTATATTGAATTATGATTGATATGTTTTATGAAAATGAAACCCCACCTCCAATTATTATCATCATGGGGATCCAAGGTATCTTAGTGAGGTATGAGAGATAATTACTATCAAGTACCAATTAAATGGAATAAATTCCCTATGGTATTAGAGGCCATAGGGTAGTGCCACTAGCAAGGATAGGTTAGAGAATCTAGTTGGTTATAAACTTAGGAATGCACCACTAGGTTAGAAGGTGGTTCCATGTTGAGTATGTATAGGGTCACATCATGTGAGTTTAAGGAATTACCCATGATTCTGTATCTTTTAATATTTTATGTATACTACACTTAGTTTATTTCTACTCTTTAATGGTACATTTTATTTTTTTTAGTATTATTCTATAATTTAACATGTTATTTTTTTCTACTTTAATGGTTCTATTCATTTATATAGTTTATGTTTTTCTTTTTTATTCTTTTCAAGTTCTTTCTTATATAGTTACAAAGGGTATTTAAAGAATTATTTTCAAATTTGAGGTTTAAATTAAAAATAAAGGTTCAAATGTTTCTTTAAAAAATGTATTGAGTTTTAAGGACTGGTTTCTAGAAAAGATTATAGTTATTTTATTTAAAAGATAAAAACCTATGTTCTACCTATATTTTCAAACTAGCATGTATAGGTTATTTTGAGAAAGTAAATGAATGAAATCTATGGTGATTACCTACTAAGTTGTTTTATGATCACACCCTACTTATGACACCCAATATCAGTAGACCAATTCTATTTTTCATGTTTAAGTTTAGTTTTTGGATCACTTGTGAAGTGAGTTTGTATTATTGATAGAGGGTGATGAAGAGGCCACACAAAGACTGTATCAGGTATTTTGGGTTTTTTTTGCATCCTAGATGTGTTATCCTCTAATATTATGCATTTTTTTATACTACTAATATATTATATTTTATTTAATTAGTTTATTTATTCTTGTTATGCCTTGTTTGTTTTTATTGATTCTATATCTATTCATTGATGCTGCATATGGATTACTGATAAACAGAGTGGTCATTATGGAATTTCAGGTGGAATATTCATTTATTTTATCATTTACTGGTTGAATTAATTCTCATGATCTCTTATTTTATGCCTTTTAACTTGTTTCTCTCCTAGGGAGATAGATAATATAAGGACACAGTCTTAAACATTACATAATCTTGATTTTTAAGAACAAAATTCAATTTATTAAATTTGAGGATCCTTATGTTTTATAGTTTTAGAGAATCAATCCATCACCCTTAAATAAATAAATACTATATCTCAAAGTGTACACTTCCACTGAGTACCCATTTCACCCAAAAATAAAACTTTTATGATATAATAATTTTTATTTCCATGAAATATATTTCTTTTCATATTGACCTCATCCCTATCCCTACTCATCCTTAAAACCCTATAGAAAACATTTTAATATGTGAGATGAGAACAAAAATATCAATAAGGGAAATATAAAAAGAAATAAATAAGAATATTAGTTCATGAATATTAATTCAAGATTTTTCTTTTTCAAAATTAAACTTTGGGATCAAAAATAAACATTTTATTACCTAAGAAATAAAATTTTCTTTATAATTATTTTCATAAAACATTTCATAATAAGTCTTGAAGGAAACAGAAAAATCATAATGGTTTCTTAGAAATCATGAAAAAATTAATAATAAATTTTCAAAAAAAGTTACGCATTTGACCCTTATGAAGCAACATATAATTTCCTCTAATAATAAGAAAATGAGTAATCAATTGGGATCCTAACATATAGAACATGGCGTTATAAGATCCTAGAAATATAGGAAATATGGTAGAAACAAAAAACATGACATAATAATATGTCAAGTCTAACTTCCAACACAACATCACATGGTGGATATAGTCCCATAGTGGAATAGGTTTACTCCCTAAACCCATACATAACATCTAATGAGACAAAAAATTTACCTAATTAATTAGAGCGTTATATAGATGCACCCATCATAACTTGTTCATGATTATTTTTGACACAAAAAAGAAATAAATTATAATGTATAATCATAAGAATTACCCATATAAAGAAATGAGTTACATAATCTTGCTTCATATTATTATCAAATGAATTTTCATAATGAATGAATCTAATAAATGAACATAAGGTATATATTACCATATCAAAGGAAGGGTGAATATGCTAGGTATATATGTGATATATAGGTATATATATAATTTATAATAATTCCATAACATTAAAGGGAGATAGAAAGAGATATTAGAGATATTAAGGTCGTAACCCAAATAAAAGGGTGGTTTAGAGCGATCTCTTTCACCTATAAGAAAAAAACATTTCTAGATATCAAAATATAAATTCCATTTAAAACACTTTTTGTAAATAATTAGAACAATGAGAAAGAGGGTTTTTCTCTGAATAAAAAAAGTATCGTATAAATAAATCCAAATATCTAATAATGGTTACGATGATGGGAAAATATTTTAATGTTGTATACATTAAAATAAAACATTCCTTTTGTATTTTGTAAATAAATTCAAGACATTACATATAAATTACCTAAAAATGTCATTTCTAAAACCTTTTAAAGAAAGTAAAAATTGAAAAAATGTCTTTTATAATTCATTTATGTTTGTATAAATATATTAATAAAATAATTTTATGAATATAGACATGGAAGAGAAATATTTATAAAATAAATCTTTAAAACCTTTAAAATGAGGTTTTAAGGAAAAGTGTACCATACATAAAACATTAAAAATATTACTTTTTAAAAACACTGTAAAGAAAGTTAGATATGGTCAATAATGACCTTTATAATCCATTAACGAATAAATAAAAAAATTTCTTGAAATATTTAGAAGAACATGGAAGAAAAAGAGTTATAATGGAAACCTTAAAATAAGATTTTTTAAAATAAAAATGGGTTTTAAAATATATTTTTTTCAAATACGGTCAAAAAAGGCCTTTTAAGTGTTAAGAGAATAGGATAGAAAGTTCCCTTTTATAAGAGAGGGGAGGGGCACTCTTGAAATTTTTTAAATTATTAAATTAATATAAATTAATTTTCATTATAGAAAATGGTATAAAATTAATAATATTTGAATATAAGACAAGTTTTAGTCTAAATACTCTCATCCAATAAAATTTTTACAAGTTTAGGTGATGATTTAATATTATCTTTTTTCCTTAACCTGTTTTTGACACTCCGTTTCATCACATAGATAAAAAATTGACAAAGGGAAATATCTTTGAAAAAGGAGAAGAAGTTAGATAAAGAAAGCCAAGATTTTAAAATCCTCAAAAAGTGGTTCACCCAAGGTATCCCCAATCATCATCAGTGCAAAAGCAATTTCATGCCACACCACATGAACGAATAGACACTTTCACCCAGGGTCTCATATTTTCCTATAAATAGACCCTTGGGGGACTTCATTTGGATGGACTAATTTTCCTAAAGGCTGATTGCTGCTCTGATCACCCTAGTGCTTCTCCCTAGTCCCTCAAAACCTATATGGTAGTTTCCTAATGCCTAAAGAGAATAAATTAAAGGGGGATAGTGAGACGTAATCCTATTCAGTGTTAAAAATAAATAACACTTGTGCGACTCATTTTCCCAACCCCTTGGATAAATAAGACTTGCCCGACTTGACCTTCCTCAAATAGGAATTTGTATGATTTACTTTTGGGAATCCCTGTAGAGACACTTGAAGGACTGAACAAAGGTTCACCCAAGTGTAGTAATCTAGGTTTTTCATCACCTAAGGTGAAACCAATTCTCCCAAGCCTAATTTTTTAGAGACCCCTTTCACGATTCACTCCTTGTATGGTCCTCCTTGGTTTACCTCACCCCTTTAGCTTGCATAATCCTTTCATGAAGCCTCCTTAAAATCCATTCATGGAAGGTGTCCTTATTAATTTTCTCCCTTTCCCACTATGTATCACATTAAAACCTCCACCAAGACCCCCATATTTACAAAACCTTAGGGAAAGGAAAAATAGTGTGTCTCATATTTGGATTTGGATTTATATGACCAGAGGTTTCCCACAATTTTCCAACCAGAGTGTAAGGATCCTTGAGTCATATATAGATTTGAATATCTATGGTCACATGGAACCTTACCCCAGGGAAAGTGTTGTGAAGTTACCAATATTGGATTCAAGGGTTAAGAATCTATCTACCCCTCCCCATCTCTAAGACCCAGAGCCTCTGGTCTCTAGTAGGGAGGGTAAGGATCACACTTTATTTTCCATTTCACAAAGGAAAAGTCTTAAAAATCTCACAGGAAAAACCTAAAAGAAAAAATCCTAGTGCAAGACCCTATCCTTTCATATAGAAGGTTGTATTATTGATCCTTTATACATCCTTAATCTTTATTCCTTCCTTACATTAGACCCATATCCAATGTAAATTGAAGATAGGAAAGCGCTGTAGCCATGGCCTCTTCCAGCGTAGCCCTGACCTCTTCCATTATTAAAGGATGAAAAGTATGTGTAGTTTTTTGAATCTTTAACATCCTATTGTTTCTCATAAGAATCATGACTCATGTGGGATTAGAGGTTTTTAATTATCATAACATCCACACAATCCACCTGAATTAATGAACTACGAGAACTATAATTCCCACCATAACTGGGATACGTAGGAAGTCTTCTTAAGGACCGAGCTCTATATCATCTCCTCAATGAAATGAGAAATCATGATACCATCAATGGGAATCCTCCTTAAGAATTATCTCCAATCATAATCCACTTAACCTAAGTAACCTCTTTAGGATTAAATCCTAAGTTAAGCCTTCAAAATCACCATGAGTTAAAAAATCTGTCATAGTCCCTTCACAAGGGATATGATTATTAGGATTAAGCCCCAATATATAATCTCAAAGGTCCATACTTCCTTTTGAGACATACCATTTAGGGCCTCCAAAGGTTTGGTTCCCCCTTAACAAACTATATGGGATTTGATTCCCATACAAATGGGATACTTAGGGGGCCTCCCTGTGGTACAAACCCAATATCCTAAACCAACCCTATTCTTTTGGGCCATATCCCCAGTAGGCACTAATTCAATTTGGAAGCTCATATCACTTCCAAGTTCCTTGGACTACTTAGGTATAAGTCCCACACAAAAATTTAACTAGGCATCTTCTACCTAGATGTCCCTACCACATGACATTAAATTGTACGGTTGAGTCCTTATCACACAATGTTAAAATTTATGATTTTTCTATTAAGAGGCACCAAAATACATGGGTTCTGATTCATTTCAAAAGTATACATAGGAATCCCACCTATGGGTTTGATCCCAACCTCATATCAAATTCCATCTCCTTAGATGATGATAAATTCTAGAGTGACATTCGTCTACCTGGATGACTATAACCTCTAGAGTGACCCACTATGTGGTTAGAAAATCATCATTTTCGTCATAAAAATCAAATAATATCTAAGTAGTATATAAGGGGATAACATCAATAGAGAACCAAAAATATATACAAATATCTCCATTGACGAAGAAACTCAAATATATATGGATGATTTTGAATTCCACACATGATAATAATTGTTTTCTAATATTGGGATAACCCACATCATACTTGGGAATTAGTAAAGGATTCAAGAACATATATTAAATCTATAAGAGAGTCCCAGAGTAGGAAATAATTCCCCCCAAAAGGGTGTGATGAGCCTGACCTCCCATCCTCTCAACCAATGTGAGTTCTTAAGAATTGTGGGTAAAAATAACTAATGAGCACCTACCTTTGGAAAACAGGTTCATATGGATATAGAACCATTGGGTGTTTTCGATTCCATGAACAAACCTGTTGGAAACTATTTATAAATAATGATTTCCCCAAAAAATTCACATTTCCATGGGAAACAAAATATGGTGAACCTGACATGAATCCTTAACCGAGATGATAGTGTCACCTACCTATCAGGGCCCTTATATTCTCAAAGGAAATGAGGGTTAGGTAGGGAAATAAATCACACATGTATTTATCCCAAAAATGTTACTTTTCCATAGTTCGTTGTTTGTATTTTTCATATATACAGGAACTTCCTTCTAGTTTACACCCGTGAAATCCTCAACTATTTCTGAAGATGGATCCTTGTATGCATAAAGGATGCCATCACCAACTCAACATCTTCAATGCTGGGTCTCTAATGATATGGTTTGAGAGTACCTTCATCATGGTACCATCTCAACCCTAGGGGATTCCCAAAAGTCTATCTAGACCAACAATCACCCATGGTCATCCGATCAGTGATGATTGGTGGTCTTGAAGCAGACGATGCCGACCACCGTCTTCAACCATTTTTGAAGCTTATCCCTAGAATGAAACAACCAATCCCTCAAATATTTTAGGTAGGTAGATCAGTAGAACACTTTTGGCCTCATCCCAAATACATAAGGGTATTTATCAAGGGCTCTTTCCAACAATCTCCATCATGAATTCCACACGGAAGTGAACCCTCAACATGATGAGGGTGTCACCTTCGACTGTTCATCCCAGGCCCCTTAGACCCGAGTACACATGACAAAACATCGGGGATGATAGCTGACCAATAGGGAGAAGGTTCACACCTTTTTCCCGATAGAGAATCCCACCAACCTATTTTGGTGGCAGTTGGAGAGCAAAAACATACACAGATCTGCCTTCACACTTCCATCCATCAGACTCGCCTGACAACATTTAGAGAAGCCCGCCAACCAAATACGGTGGAAACCTATAAGTAGGAACATACACCTTCCTACACCCATGAATCATGCCAGTAGAATCATATAACATCACTCAAAGAATTCTATCGACCATGTATGGAAAAAAATAATGAGCAGACACACACACCTACTGACATTTATCAAGCCTTCCTGTAGCCTTGTCTGGAAGCACCCAAAGAAGATAGTTAGAATGATATGATGACAATATGGGGGTAGACTCAATTATCTTCCCCCACACATGATTATTGTAAGTATCCATGGTAGTAAAGGGAAGAAAGAATTAGGTGTTGATTCAATAAGGTTTCCTTATGACTTTTCAATTCCTCTATATTTTGAAAATCAAAAACACTTTATCTTAAAGAAAATTATTTTTCCCTTAAGATTATTTTCTTAAGGAAAATTTCCCTTCCATAAGGAAATTTGTACCCTTAATTTATTTTCATTATCTCATTTTATAATCTCTCTAAATCAAAATAATTTTATTTCTATGTTAAAAATTCATATTTATATCTAAAACCACAGAATTTTATAATTCCTTGGATATAGAGTGTTTTATATTCAGATTCCGAATTCTCTGAAATTCAGACTCCGAATTCTCTAAAATTCAGATTCCAAATTCTATGAAATTTAAAATCTGAATTCTTTAAATTTAAGACTCTGAATTATCTGAAATTCAGACTCTCAATTCTTTGAAATTCAAATTCTTAATTCTATGAAATTTATATTCCTAATTCTCTGAAATTCAGATTCCAAATTCTCGGAAATTCAGACACCAAATTCTTTGAAATTCAGACTCCAAATTCATTAAAATTCAAACTCCGAATTCCTCAGAATTCAGACTCCTAATTTCTTAGAATTCAAAATCCTAATTCATTAGAATTCAGACTCCAAAATCTATAGAATTTAGATGCCAAACTTGTTGGAAAATAGAATCCAAATATCCATGTTTTATAGATTCTTATTGTTTATATGATTAGACTCCAAAGTTTATTTTTCCTTAGACTCTAGAAATAAAGATTTGGTTAAGCTACTTCATTTTCCTTAAACATGTTATTATTATTAAATTATGTCGTACAATATGTTTCTAATAAACTGTTGGTTGAGAGACACTTGTATAGGTCCCTCTGAAATTCAAGGTAAAATATGGCCATTAGAGGAGGGAGATAACTGTTGGATTTGTTCCTATAAATAGGAGGTCATTTTAATGATCTCACAACTCTTCCATATCTCTATAGATTACATGCTATGAAGTTATTTCTAGAGAGAGAGAGACTCTCATGATTTGTGTGGATATGAACATCTTGTTGAGCCTTTCTTTGTGCGACTTCGATTGTTGCTGAGTATTATCAAGGGATTCTTGGGATAAGAAGACAGAGATACCGACTACCTTAAAGTTTGAGGACTTCCAGGGAGAGGAAGACAGAGGTTACAACTACCTTAAAGATCAAGGTCTTGAAGGGATAACAAGATAGATTTCAATATTTATATCGAGGGATTACCCTGGAGTGGGTAAGACATACTTTCTTTAAAGTATTAATCAAGGGAAGTTTATCCAAGGTTGTTGGATATCCTACTCTTTGGGTTAGAATATTTTCTACCTATTACTTGTCTTTTTTTAAAGTTTAATTTCCAATGTATTTTGATAAATAAAGAAAGTATAACCTTATTATACTTTCTTATACTTTTATTTACTTTAATAAGTAAGATTTTATACTATTTAAGGTAAAATCTTTTTCTATGTAAAATTTTCTTAAGTTTCATTTCTGGAACCATATTTCTGAAACCTAAACATGTTTTTCTCATAGAACTGTTTTCGGGATTATGAATTTACCTTGTTTAACTTTGTTAAACATAGTTTTTCTTAAGGTTAAAAATGAGATTTTTTAAACTTACAATTCACCCCTCTTGTAATTGAGAATCTACATATAGTTTTTTGATCCTACAATTGGTATCATAGGAGGTATCTGAAATACTTATACTCACCTATAGGTTTTCTTGCTCAAGTTTTCCTTGTTCTAAATTTTATTTCTGAGCTTTTATTGATTAATTTTTTCTTAAGTATTTTTATCTTTGTTTATAAAATTTTTCTACATACAAGTTTTATGGAAATATATTTCGTTATAGAATGGAAGGAATGAATGTTGGTTCCATAGAAAATTTAAATCCTACCGGACCACCTATTTTTTATGGTAATGATTATGAGTATTAGAGAGATTGAATGAAGACTTTTGTCATTAACACTGGATTTGACAATTTTTTCATGCTTATTGGGGATTAAAAAATTTCAAAAAAGGAAGTAAAAACCTTCACCAACCAAGAAAAATTATAATATCAATTAAACTACAAGGTACACAATACTATGTTGTGTTCTATGACCAGAAATATATATAGTCAAATTTATTCTTGTGAAGCTGCTAATTGCATCTGGAAGAAACTTAAGGTTATGAATTTTGGTACTTCCAAAGTGATAGAGACTAGAAGAGATACATTGAGAGCTGAATATCATGGATTTCTATTTCCTTATAAAGAACCTGTTTGCAAGGTTCAACAAATATTTATGACCATTGTCAACAGTCTAAAATCTATGGGAGAGAAATGTCTTGATGATGAAGCTCTTATAGACTAAATAATTGACATCATGCCAAATGAATGGGAATCAAAAAGGATATCAATTGATGAAAAGAGAAAAATTTCCAATATTACCCTTGATGAACTTTTTGTTACCCTTATTCAACATGAGACAAGAATGAAAAGAGATACTGATATTAATAAGATGAAAAATGGAAATGGAAGTGTATCCTTTACTACTACTAAATCCAAGACTCTAGAAAGGGTTTCAATATCTAAGTCTAAGAAAGTCATTGTTCTATATGAGTCTAGTGAAAGTGAATAGTATGAGAATGAATTAGATAATCTTGCTTGAAGGATGAAAAATATAGTATGATAGAAAGATTTTCAGTATAGATATTAAAAGAAAGAAAGAAAGTACAAGAAAGAATCGAAGTCACTTACTATGAATGAAAAAGAGCTGAACATATCAAACCTGATTGTCCTATTATTAAGAGAAAAGATAGAAATGAAAAATATTTTGAGAGAAATAGAAAATAAGTATTACAAGACTAAGGATAAAAAATTATTGAAGGCAAATGATAAATGGAGTTCTAGTGGGGGTGACTCATCTGACGAATCTTCAGAGTATGAAACTTCTAGTCCCAAGAATATTGGTCTAATAGCCAAACTACCCTTTGAAAATCAATTTCTAATGGCCAAGGTATGAAATTATGAATCTGTTACAAATTTATCTTTGAATGAAAATTATGCTGATGATAAATATTATAAGTATTCATATGAAGAATCTTTTTTTGATGAAGATAACTCTTTACCTTCTTATGAAGAAGTGTCTAGGTTTTCCAAACTTCTTGAAAATTATAATTCTAAATTCAAGAAAAAACATGAGAAGAAAAATTCTAGAATTTTCATTTTATCCAAAGAAGTATTATATCTTTCTAAATATATTGATCATACATTTTTTGATTTTCAAAATTTTTCAAAAAACCATAAGAAATTTAATTCTGAGAAAGATAAAATTTATAAGGATCTTGAAAATGAAATTTATAAGAAAAATATTTTAGAGGCTAACTATAGTTATAAAACTAATAACCATGAGTATAATAACTTGGTTATTAAACTAAAGTCGGAAATATTTTCCTTAAGGAATTGTCTATCAAACTTTACCTCTGGTAAAGAAAACTTTGACAAGATGTATTCCCAAATTCGTCCTCTTAGGAATATTTTTGGATTTGGTTATACCCATTCAAAGCCTATTTTTAGTAATAATTATTTCGTTCCCCAAAGTGATTCATTTTGTACTAAATTTTAGTGTGGTGTAAATTGGGATAAGAATTATTCTTTAAATAAAACTCAATCTTTAGGATTTTATAAAGCTTATTTTTCTAAGAAAATGTGGATTCCTAAAATCTTACTTTCTGAAATTTCTGGATCCAAGAATGTTTGGATTCCAATAGTCTAACTATTTTATTTTCAAGAAAATAAAGAAATAACCAATAGAAATACATGGTACATGGATAATGGATGTTCCCGACATATGACTGGTAACAAAAACTTCTTTGAAAAGATTATCAAGACAAAATGAGGAAAAGTAAAATTCGGAGATAATGCTCAGGGAGAAATTTTTGGTATTGGTAACACTATTATTCTTGAAAAAACTTTAATTTCAAATGTTTTATTTGTTAAAGGTCTTAAGAACAACCTTATTATCATAAGTCAATTATGTGATGAAGGTTACCTTGTGAATATTTGGAATGATAAATGCTTATTACACAATTTCAAGGAATACTTTATTCTTTCTTCCCATAGGAAAGAGAATTTATACACACTAAACTTAGAAGACCTTAGGTGCCAAGATCTACCTTGCCTAAGTGAAATGAAAGATAAATCTTGGTTATGACATAGAAGGTTAGGACACTGTAATCTTAGGAACTTATGAAAACTCTCAAAGAAAAGACTTATTAAGGATCTACTAGAGCTTAAATTTGATTCTTCAAAAGTTTGTGATCCTTGTCAATATAGAAAGAAACATAAATCAAGTTTTAATTCAATCAGTGAAGTATCAACTTCTGATGCATTACAGTTAGTGCATATGGATCTTTTTGGTCCAACAAAAACTAGAAGCATTAGATGAAAATATTATGTATTTGTATTAGTTGATTATTACACTAGATTTAAGTGGGTCTATTTTCTAGAAATGAAATCTGAAGATTTTTATTATTTGAAAACTCTTAGAGGACAAGATAAAAATGAAAAAAACCTTCCATTGATAAATGTTCATAGTGACCATGGAGGAGAATTTCAAAATTCTTATTTTGAAACTTTTTGTATTAAGAAAGGCATTAATCATAATTTCTCAGCTCCAAGAACTCCTCAACATAATGGTGTTATTGAAAGAAGAAATCAAATTATTCATGAGATAAATTGAACCATGTTGAGTGAATATTCTATAGCTAAACACTTTTGGGATGAAGCTGTTAGTACTTCTTGTTATACTATATATTGAGTTTTAATCAGACATTTTCTTCAAAAAACATCTTATGAATTGTGGACCAGTAGAAAACCTAGACTTTATTACTTAAAATTATTTAGTTACAAAGTATTAATCCTGAATACTAAAGACAACTTACATAAATTTTCACCCAAATATGATGAAGGAATTTTCCTAAGCTACTCCACTACTTCTAAATCTTATAGAGTGTTTAATAAAAATACTTGTACTGTTGAAGAAACAGTGCTTGTTAAATTCGATGAAACTGATCCTTTTGTTTTTAAACAATCCCAACCTACATATTCGGATGTGTTTTCAAAAAATGATTATCAAATTTTGATAGAAGATTCTTCTAATAATTAAAATTCTCAAGAAAATATTTCAGAAGCATTTAACAAAGAAGATTTCCTACCATATGTTGATGAACAGGTTTTAAAAAACCAAAATCAGTTGTTTCTTAAGAATCATCCCAGTGATAGTATCATTGGTGATGTAAACCCACCCGTAAGGACTAGAGGTTCCTTAAGGAATGAAGTAAAACATCTAGCATTCCTTTCCCAATTAGAACAAAAAATCACCAATGAAGATTTAGGTGAAGATGATTGGATTAAATCCATGAAATATGAGCTAAATGAATTTGAGAGGAACAATGTTTGGACCTTGGTTAAAAGACCTAAGAAAACTTCTGTAATTGGAGAAAAATGGGTCTTCAGAAGTAAGTGTGATGAAAATGGAATCATAGTAATAAATAAAGACAGATTAGTTGCTAAAGTCTATAATCAACAAGAAGGAATATACTATGAAGAAACCTATGCTCATGTATCTAGAATTGAATCTATTCATATTTTACTTTCCTTTGCAGCATTATTTAATTTTAAACTTTTTCAAATGGATGTGAAGTGTGCCTTTATTAACAGATATGTTCAAGAAGAAGTTTATGTTGAAAAACCTCCTGGATTTAAAGACAAAAAACATCTTGAACTTTTTTTCAAACTTACCAAATATTTATAAGGACTTAAACAGAACCCTAGAGCCTGGTATGATAGAATGACATGATTTTTATTACAAAATAATTATGTTAAGTGAACTAATGATCCAACTATTTTTATAAATAAAGATAAGAAAAATGTTTTCATAGTTAAAATTTATATTGATGACATTATATTTGGTTCATCTCAGTAATATTTAACTGATTTTCTTGCAAATCTAATGAAAATTGTGTTTGAAATGAGTATGATAGATGAGTTAATATTTTCTCTAGGTTTAAAAATTTCTCAAAAATCATAAGGAACTTATATATCACAACATGAGTATATTAAAGATCTTCTTAGAAAGTATGGATATAAAAACACTAAAAGTATAAGTACTCCAATCGGTACCTCAATTTCTCTTGATCTTGATAAAGGTGGGAAACTAATTGATCAAACATCATTTAAAGGTATGATAGGAAGTTTATTATACTTGATAGCTATCCATCCATACTTAATGTTTTCAGTATGATTATGTGCAAGATATCAATCAAATCCAAAGTAATCTCCTTTAAAAGCAGTGAAAATAATTTTTCACTATTTAAAGGGAACCATGAATTTAAGAATTTTCTATACTTCTAGAAATGATTTTGTTTTAAAAAGTTTTTCAAATGCTGATTTTGGTGGGTGTATAATGGATATGAAAAGTACACCCGAAACTTTTCATTTATTAGAAGATTCATTGGTTTCTTGTTTATGCAAGAAGCAACACTCAACATCACTCTCCACTACTGAAACTGAATATATAGCAGATAGAAGTTGTTGTGATCAAGTGTTGTGGATGCAACACACACTCACAAACTATGGAATGAGTTTCACCAAAAAATAGATATTGTGTTATAATAGTAGTTCCATTTATTTAATAAAAAACCCAACACATCATTTTTGTGAAAAACACATAGATATTAGGCATCAATTTCTTAGAGATCACACACTGAAAGGAGATATCATTCTTCAATTTATTGGAACGCAAGATCAACTTGATGATATTTTTGAAAAATATTTACCCTCTGATAGATTTAAATACATTAAACAAAAGTTAGGAATGAAAACTATAAGGTAATATTCCATATTAACTTTTTTTGAAACCTATCTCCTTACATTAAGAAACTCCTTTTCATAGGGGGATTACATTTTCTTGTAACCATATTTTTTTAACCAATTTTTTTTCGTAATCAAAATTTTCCAGAACTCAAATTCTAGAACTCAAATTTTTTTCCTCTACTTAATTTTTTTTTTCAATTTCAAAAATTTCCTTTTCTTAACAAAATTCCGAAATCTAAAAATTGTCCTTAATAAAAATATCTGGAATATAAATTTTTTCAAGAAGAATATTTTTATTTACTGATTGTTTTCTAGAAATCTGGATGGTATGTTTCCTTACTTAGGTTTTTGTAATTGAATTTTTTACTTGTTGGTATTTTTATCTTGTTTTAAGAAAAATTTTCAGTTTCAATTTTCTTAAATCTGAATTTTTACTTTAAAAAACTCAAAAGATTGGAACCTACCAAATCCTTCTTCATCTTTCATATCAACTGTCATATCAAATCGTGCTTATTTCAAACATTGAATCAATTTGGGAATATGAAATTTCACTTCAAAACTTATATAAAGGCACCCTATTTCTCACCCCACATCAGTTTTCAAGTTTTTCAACCCTGAAGCTCTGTCTCTCTTCAAAAAGACCGTTCCGCTTTTCATATTTTTCTTAGACTAAAAATTTCTTTAGAAGTTTCTCTACAAAAACAAATGTCTTCAGCCAAGGAAATAACGGAGTGGAAAATATACAGATAAATAAAAAATGGAAGAGAGCCAGAGTGATGATTTCATTAGACAAGTTTAAGAATATCATGAGAAGGAAATCCCTTCTAAAAAACTGTCGATCCAGACATCCCAAGCTGAATCAATGAAAATTTCATCATAATGAAAATATGATGAGGGTTTGGAAGAAGTTAAAAAACCTTCTGATGATGAAATCATCAATCATGAATTCATTCAACCTGATGATATTAAGGTAGATGATAAGAAGTAATGGGTTAATAAAGATAAAATCGTTCAAGTTTCAGATAGTGATCATGAATCCTCAAAGGCTGCAGAGAATATTTCCAAAGTAGATAAAGAAAAAAAGTTGTTTGTTGAAACCCCTAAGAAATCTATTGTGGTCAAGAAGGATGCTGGTGGATCATCCAAGATGAAGGATACTGAGTTAGAAAAAGAATCCTCACTTACAAGGGAATCAAATTTAGAATCACCTTCTTTGGGTTATGACTTTTTTTTGTAGTCTCTGAAGAAATTAGTATACACCATACCCTTGTTTTTAAGTATTGACTCGAGGTGTTAGCTTCTTCAACACTCCTTTAATCAAAAGATAGAATCCATAAGAATTATTATGGAAAAATTCATCAAGATTGAGGCTAATTTTAAATCTTTCTATATTGGGTATGATGCACACAGATGTGAGGATGAAAGATCTTACAAAAAGTTTTACAGAAAAGTTGAAACTTAAAAAAGTAGCCTGAAAGCAAGAAGAAAAAGATCTGAATGGAAAGTTAAATTCAGTTGCTCAAAATTTAAAGAGGGAAATGGATCTCAGAATAAAGTTTGAAGAAAAATTTAGTTGGCAAGAAGAACTTTTGAAGTCTCAGGATGAAATTCTTAAGTCTCAGGATGAAAAGATTCAAGGATATAGAGAAGAAAAATCAGGATTAGGAACAATTGATCAATCACTTTGAGGAATATCATAAGGAAATTAAGAAGCTGAAGACTACTGTGAAGAAGATCATGCCCAAGGAAAAATAAGGATGAATATTTTTCCTTTCAATTATGATATTTTTTTGAATTTATCTTCCTGTACCAATTCTTACAATCATAATGAAAATTTTCATTTGTCTTCATTTGTTTTTTTGTATAGTTATAACCTTTCAAGTATCATTTTTTTCCCATTCTCTCTATTAATTTTTGAAAATCAAAAAGGGGGAGAAAGGAATTTTAAAAAGAATAATAAGTATAAATAAGATAATGCCTTAAGTATGGGAGAGTTTAACGAAGGGGGATATTACTTAAGGAAGACTTTCATATGTAAGAAAAAGTAAAATATCTCTAAGGAACTCAAGAATACGATCCTTAAGGATTTCAAAACCTAAGGGGGAGTTAGTCGTATTCATCATAATTTATATATAAAAGAAGATATGTTTTTCTTTTAAATTTCATAAATAAAAATCTTAGTTCTTATATAATTTTTCATAAGGATGTTTGTGCTTTCCAAAAGGGGGAGATTTTTGAGTAAATAAGGTTTCTTTATGACTTTTACATTCTTGTAGTTTTGAAAATCACAAACACTTTATCTTTAGGAAAATTAATTTTCCCTAAGGATTATTTTCTTAAGGAAAATTTACCTTCTCTAAAGATCCTTAATTTGATTTCATTATATCATTTTATAACCTCTCAAAATAAAAATCATTTTATTTCTAAGTCAAAAATTTGGATTTGTATCTAAAACATTGGAATCTTATAATTCTGTAGATATAGAGTGTTTTGTTTTCAGATTCTGAATTCTCTAAAATCCAGACTCCGAATTCTCTAAAATTCATACTCCAAATTCTCTAAAATTCAGATTCTGAATTCTATGAAATTCAGACTCCAAATTATATGAAATTCAGGCTCCGAATTTTCTCAAATTCAGACTCTAAATTCTCTGAAATTCAGATTACGAATTCTCTGAAATTCAGATTCCAAATTCTATGGAATTCAAATTCCAAATTCTCTAAAATTCATATTCCAAATTCTCTAAAATTCAGACTCCAAATTCTCTGAAATTCCAACTCTGAATTCTTTGAAATTGAGACTCGGAATTACTCCAAATTCAGATTCCAAATTCCTTAGAATTTAGAATCCGAATTACTCAGAATTCAGACTCCTAATTCCTTATAATTCAGACTTTGAATTCCTCAGAATTCAGACTTCAAATTCCTCAGAATTCATATTCCAAAATTTTTGAAAAATAGAATCTGAAAATCGATGTTTTATATATTCTAGTTGTTTATATGATTAGACTATGAAGTTTATTTTTCCTTAGACTCTAGAAATATAGATTTGTTTAAGCTAATTCATTTTCCTTACACATTTTATTATTATAAAACGATTTCATACAATCTATTTCTAACTAACTGTTGGTTGAGTGGCACATGTGCATGTCCCTCTGAAATTCAAGGTAAAATATGACCATTGGAGGAGGGAGCCAACCGTTGGATTTCTGCCTATAAATAGGATCTCATTTTAACGAGATCATGACTATTCCATCACTCTTGAGATAACATGCTGTGAAGTGATTTCTAGAGAGATATATTCTCATTATTTGTGTGAATATGAACATTTTGTTTAGCCTTGCTTCGTGAGACTCTGATTCTTGCTGAGTACAATCGAGGGACTCCATATATAAGAAGACATAGGTGTCGACTACCTTAAAGTTTTAGGACTTCTTGGGAGTGGAAGACGGAGGTTCCGATTACCTTAAAGATCGAGGTCTTGTAGGGATATAAAGACAGATTCTGATATTCATATCGAGGGCTTACCCTGGAGTGGGAAATAAATACTTTCTTGAAAGTATAAATCAAGGGACCTTTATCCAAGGCTGTTGGATATCCTACTCTTTGGGTTAAAATATTTTCTACCTGTTACTTGTTTTTGTTTCAAGTTTTATTTCCACTATATTTTTATAATGGGAGAAAGTATAACCTTATTATACTTTCTTAAAATTTTATTTACTCTGATAAGTAAGATTCTATAAACTTTAAGGTAGAATATCTTCCTAAGTAAAATTTTATTATGTTTCAATTTCAGAACCATATTTCTTAAACCTAAGAAAGTTTGTCTCAAATAAGTATTTTAGGGATTGTGAAATTACCTTGTTTAACTTTGTTAAACATAGTTTTCCTTAAGGTTAAATACTAAAGTTTTTAAACTTACAATTCACCCCTCTTTTAATTGAGCATATACATATAGTTTTTCGATCCTACAGTAAGTACATACACCTAATCCAAATATGGAATGGATGTATATTCCCGTTCCGGTCGCTAAAGTCACCAAACACATATTAGAAAATGTGAAGGGGCGGATGTAAATTCCTTCCCATATCCTAGAAACTTTCAAGAATATCATAATGGTGAAAACAATAGTATTCAAGGTAAGAACACATAAATCTATCCCCATACCTAGGGTGGATCATCATCATGTCACCCCAGAGCAGATATATACCTCTACTCCAGTCAAAGAGGGTCATGGGGAATACTTCCCCATATCATACAGACAACCAGATCGAGCATATACACCAACTCTGACTGAAGATAATTGTCCTATTCTGATGGCCACTCCAAAGTGGGAACATACACCTACCCATGATAACCACTTCTCTTATTAAGTGTCTCCAACTACATGTAATAAGGAATCCAAGAAGAAGCCTCATCAAACACAGTTGGAGAATCAAGATCCTATTTGTGATCTTTCTCCACTTAATGCTGGAGTTCATAAATCCCTCAAACATTTATATACTATAGCTCAAGATCCTACACTCCAGTTACCAAATTATGGGAGTAGTAGCAATAATTTTGAAGGGCCTTATCGAATTCTTCCTCATGAAGGATTTATTCATGACAATCCATTCAATCTTCTGAGCCTATATCTGGATGAGATCCATAAAAACCCTCCATGTGGCTAGAAGACCAAGGATAAATAGGGTATTTCCATTACTGTAATTCACCATGGTGGTCCTCCCCATGATGTCATTTGCTTTAAAAGTTATCTCCATAGTAGTGATTGACACTGTCAAGATAATTTTCCAACTGACAATGTAGTAACAAGAAATCCCTCTTATCTTGAGGAATTTTCAAACACAAGGCCAATCATGTCTGATTCCTTGTCACTGGTAGGTGAATAATTTCTCAGTCGGAAGATAGACCAAGGCGATGATCATTCTACGAACTACCCCTGGGAAACTTTCCTTTCATTGTAATAGAGGAACTCTATCCCGATCTTGTCGAGTCTAATAAAGTGACAGGAAAATTCCAACTTTGGTCTGATCAAGTTGATAAAACTCTATAAAAAGATGAACAAGATATGTTTAATTTGAGGAAACAACTAGCTAAGGGTGAAATACCAGTCATGTTTTGGCCTCTGGCCACCTCTCAATACAACATTACAGAGATGTTGGTTGGATATTGTATCCATGATATACACCTCAATATATGGAATAATATTCATCATATAAAATACAAAGTATTACCATATTAATAATATCAAAGTCATGTTAAGATAATAGATGGGTTTTAGCTCCAAATTGACATGGAATATCTCTTGGATTCCCAATATCTGTAGACCGAGAAGCAGCAGGGAGCCCTTCAATGTGCATGCCTCAATGCATTAATGAGGTTACGGTGAATCATCACAGATCCCCTATCTATTTTTCATATTAGATGATGTAGTGCACATGAATCATTGCATTTCACTACACTATCCATTCAGCAAAGCCCTCCAAAAGTGGTCTCATGCAATGTTATTACCCCAGGATGGATACAAAAAACGAATTCTTTTCATGACTATATATGTGCTCAATAAGAATATGCTTTGACTGACTCTCATTGAAGTCAGGCCCAAATAGAGCAACCTATTGAGATACTTTTTCAATAAGATTCTTAGAACATCGACCGGGCTTCCCATTTAGAAGATTTCATTCTTCAGATTGCGAGAATGTGTAAAATAGCACAATGGTCATCCAAAAAATGTGATTTAAGTGAGTGATAAATAATTCACCCAACCAACATTCAAACCAGAATTCATAAAATCAGAAGAGAAGCTATGGTAATATCATCCATAGTAGTTCAGGAACAACACCAGCCCACATGGATGGGTCTTTTTAACCCAACTCTTGGGATTATCTAACCAAGCCTAGAGGGTTACGAAGGAAGAACATGAATGGGCCTGGACCATATGGTTGGGGGAATTTTCACCCCAAAAACCCCCTCCTTAGTGGAAATCAATTTTTTACTGTTAGGTAAGAAGCTATAAAATGAATCCTCTCAGTTTATTCCATCCCATCAGTACCTTCACTTAGAACACATACAACTGAACTGTCAGGGGATTCCCTCTAGGTTAATATTCATCAAACAGTTCCTAGAGATTCAACAAATAGGAGGAAAAAGTTTCATGTAGGATATAGAAGAATGATATATCACAAATATTCCAATAGAATTCCTATGATTCACTACACATATGGGAATGTCATTAATTCCATCACTTAAAATCCTTCAGAGCATGAGTCCAATTTAGGGGATTCAGAGGGAGAAGTTCCTATTCATGAGATGGACCACACCGAAATGAATGTAGAAGGTGTGCATACCTAAAACTAGAAGATTACACAAAATTTGGGTATCAACTCACATAATCCAACTCTAACCCCTTAAAAGGAACATAATAGGGTAAAAGGTAATGGTCATACCATATCTCTCATTCCCCTTAAAGAAGACCAATCCCTTTATTTAGTGGAAATATTTTTTCAACAAGAGGGTGAAATGATAGAGTTTAAAAGACTCAATACATAGTTACTCCGAGGGAATCTTCCTACCAGATATGCTCAACAATCAAACCCTCAAATCACACTTCTAGTTGGCGCACCTCTATAAAGAGGGTTTTCCACAACAACTGAAGTAGACAGGGAACATATTCTCAATGTGGTACATAAACCACCAATATATTTGGATTCCACAATAGTAGATGAAGAATTCACTCATTGGGTACACAAGAAAAACATGGACAGACACTTCCTTTCAGAACCACCCCTATTGGCTACCCACAATAGATACCAGTAGTGCCACCAATAGTGGTCCTTCTAGTCTTCACACATTTTCAGGATCCAGTCACTACCCTTATTCAGGTCCCAACTTAGCCAGATATTCCTCAAATTCTTATGAACACCATTGAGTCATTAACGACTCGATTGGAAGCTATGGAAGGATGACATGCACCGGTACAACTAGAAAAGAAGGCTTATCTCAAATGGGTGGATCAGACCCCTCCTACACCAAACTTTGGGAATCCTAAATTTCTAATTTTCCATGACTCATGAGATATAGAGCAGCACTTGATGCATTTCATCTCTCCCTGTGATCCCATAATGGGAATCCCTGAGCAACAACAAGTAGTGAAACTTAGATGCTTCGTTCAATCATTAAAGGGGCCAGTTTTTGTATGGTATATGAGTTTGTAGTCTCGATCGATCACTGGATGGGAAGATCTCCATCAAAAGTTCCTCTTCCATTTCAACTCAACCCTACAAAAGACTGCAATCTTTGATCTTACAAACTACAAGCAAAGGGATAATGAAAGAGTCTCAGATTTCATTACTCAATGAAAAGGATTGACTTACTCCTTGAACCTACCGCTCCCTCAAGAAGAAATTTTACCTATCTACATAACAAATATTAAATATCATTTGCACACACCATTGATCCCTTTGAAATAAATAGGAGGGTTTTGGAATCTAGCTGCAGTTTCTCAATAGTTGGAAAACTCCATCATAGAGACCAAAGCCAAGTCTCGGATAATCCCATCAGCTCAGGGAAGGAGAACAGGAAAGGAAAAGGCTGTTATAGTTACACTTAAGAAATCCCCTGTACCCACTCCTACCTTAAAGGATACATAATACCATATTCCCCCACCTTATGAGTGTTAATATAAATGATTTATTCATCAATATTATCAAAGAGATCAAAATTGGATACAATTTGAGGAGTTTGAAGAACAAGGTCTATTCTTTTCGGAATAACCAAGTCCCCGACTACTTCATATTTGCTTTTGAAAACAACTTAGTCCATTTACTAAAGCCCAATGAGCCTAATAAAGAGGGTGATGAGGATATCCCAAAATATTGACCTTTATATCAAATATAAGGGAATCCCATCTAGGAGTGTTTTGTTTTCAAGGACCTCCTATAAAAGTTGGTTGATTTTGGGCATGTGAAATTGAAAATTTCACCATCCCGGGTGGAATAAATTTATGTTACCAATCCATAGGAGGAAGGTGAGTGGGAAAAAGTAAAAATCAAGAATGAGTAAAATTTTAGTGATTGGATGGTCAGAAAAACAACCAATCAGACTCATTACATTATATGAACATATTTGAAAAAACCAACTATGCCTCATGCCACTTTCGATACAGAAAATCTAACTTCATCAAAAGCCCCATCCTCTGAAGTCCAATCTTCAAATAAGTGACATGGATGTAAGGATATGGAACAAAAAGAAGAATATGGGATTGTGTCAAGTCTAAAGTTTTCCTTGACCTTATAATATTTTATTCCGACCATCTCAAAAGCATGGGCACTGGAACGCCAAACGACACAACAAGAGTCAACCCCCAAGAAGAATCTTTATGATATGGGGAGTTGATCTTAAGTTATATTAATTTTATTCACTTAAAGGATCCCTAATTAAATGATGATTCTGATTATGAATCCTATTTCCCTACACTTGATTATGGAACTAGGGGAATAGGTTGTCAGGGTCGAGGATATAGGGGAAGATGTGGATGTGCTATGAGTAACTACTTTAACCAAACACCTTCTCGAACCGTCTACAGGGCCAAAACCCACACGAAAGATCTCTAATGATCTCGATAATAACAAGGGAGTTCTTTCTCCACACATGATAGGATTTTCACTGAAATTATTATCATGGAAGACCGATTAGAGGTTATTATTCCACCTTCTCAATAGATAGGCACAACTAGCTATCCTAATCCACCAAGGACATGAAAACCTCAAGATCCTATCCCAAGGAACAACCCATCCACATTAGAAACATCATCTCATAAGGTGCCTAAAAAAGATAATCTTTACTCCAGGAAACATAGACCTCTGGATCAAAAGTATGATGTTTTGAAAAAACTAGCCCAAGTGACAGATAAGTTATCATTCCTGGATGCTATGATTCTATCAAAAAACCTCCGAGAGCACTCATTAAAGAATTTACAAGACCTCAGTAATATGAAGTTGAGGTCACTGCTGCTGAAGTATAATGTGTGGATAATGATCCTGTAGAATTCCATGTGTTCATTTCCTTCACTGACTAAGATGAGGATGTTGTTATACAAGGACATGTCAGAGACTTGTATATATCTGACATGTTAAATGACATTTATGTCTGATGAGTATTCATTGATAATGGATCGGGAGTCAACCTCATCCTAGTTTGGAAAATTCATCAACTTGGTCTCAATGAATATCATTTGTATCCCTCCACTCTGATGTTATAGGGTTATGACAAGAATGAGAAAGAACCTCTCGGTGAGATTACCCTCAGGACTCAATTTAGAGATCTTGTTCCAGACTCAGGGTTAATGGGTGTCAATATCTCAAATATTCTCTCAATGGTAAAATTGGGACATTATATGGTAACAAGGCCCCGTTAAAATCTTAAAAAACACAATACATTGATGCAATGTTATATCACAATGAAGGGAAGTAATCAATGGCTAATAATGCTACTCAGATCAATGTCCCAAATGGCTTAGAGATAATCCTAGCTAACCCTTTCAGGTAGCTTGGTGTAGATTACATGATACCTATTAATCAAATTGAAGGGGTAGTATAGAATTAAAATTTTCATTCAGTGAATTCCATAATGTCAGTCATGATAGTTAGGCCCAACAACACTGAATAAGTTATCAACTTTCTGGATAATAAGGAAAGTTTGAATTAAAATGTCTTTATTCCATCCCCTAAGATTCAATGAATCTTGATTCTATCATCCGAATTAGAAGAAGCTATCCTGAATACATGATGTGGTGAATAGAATAATTCTCAGTCCCTTGTTTTCCCTTCTGGACTCCAAGAAAGATTCATGACAATAAGTGAGCCTGAAATGATTGCATCATCCTTCAGATGTCCGAATGATGACTCCCCTCTCCCTTCCAAGAAACTTGTTTTATCATATCCTCCACAAGAAGAATAAAAAATAGTGAAGTATGAGGAAGAGGAAGAGGAAGAGGAAGAAGAAGAAGATCACAGGGATGCCCCTTCATCATTTAAAGAAGGAATATTCACCATCATGGATGAACTTAAAGAAATAAATCTGTGTTCAGATGACGATACACTACCCACTCTAATTAGTGAAGAATTGACTCCCAAAGAACAAGATGAATACACCACATTCCTAGAGAATCACTAGGATGTGTTTTCCTAGAATTAAATAGATATTCTTGGACTTGACCCAAGGTAGACACCCATCATTTGGGCTTTTTAGAAGATCATCAGAGATGCAAGAAATCATCCAGGAGGACACACCTGACTCACGCCTCCAAAATCGTGGTTGAAGTGGACAAACTCATCAAGTATGACTTCTTCTGAGAGGTACAATACCAGAAGTTTCTATCTAACATTGTTCCTACTAAAAATAAGAATAATAAAATTAGACTTTTCATTTATTTCAAATATCTCAATCAGCATTTTCCAAAATTTGACTTCCCAATTTAAATTAGAGAAATACTAATTTATGAAACAACTAGCTACCAAGAAATTTATTTCAGGGATGGATATTCTAGGTACAATAAAATTTAGATAGATCTAGAAGATGAAGAACCCACAACCTTCAGAGCACCTCAAAGTGTATTTTGTTATCGATAATTCCCTTTGGATTAAAGAACACTAGTACTACATACAAATTTTCTATGAATAACATATTAAAACCCTTCTTGAGAAAGTTTTTTTTGAATGATACATTAATTATTTAGAGGTCAAATACCAAAAATTGTCTTTTCACCTATCTGAACTAGAAACCATCTTTTGTAATCTTTGACAACATAACCTGAAGATGAACCCAATGAAATGTGATTTTAGGGTAACCCCAAGAAATTTTCCTGGATTTGTTGTATGTCCTCATGGAATAAAATTTGATCATAAGAAGACTAAATATATCCTTGGTATGTCACCTCCTTGAAACTTGAAATATTTGAGAGGAATTCAAAGAAAACTTGGCTTATATTTGATGCTTCATAGCCAACCTCACAAGAAATTGTTTACCCTTCACCAAATTGATGAAGAAGGGGGTAACATAATTGTGGACCAATGACTTCCATGAATCATTTGATTCTATTAATAAATACCTCATGAGAACACTTATATTGATGCCACATGTTTAAGGAAATCCACTCATTTTGTACATGACATCGTTGGAGCGATCACTAGGTTCTTTCTTTGCACAAAAGAATGATGTCAGGAATGAAAACAACCTTTAATATCTTAGTCAAACCATGCTCAATGTAGAGACTTGATATTCAGATATTGAGAAAAGATACCAAGAATTAATCTTTTCAGTTTGGAAGTTGAGGCACTACCTGCAACACCATTAAATCCATTTGGTCTCTTGAAATAACCTGCTCAAATTTATCCTCAGTCGTCCTATGCTCACAGGGCGCCTGTTAAGGTGGGAAGTTATCCTGCAATAGTTTGATTTAAAGCTTGTGCCCTAGAAAATAGTGAAAGGCCAAGACTTATTTGAATTCCTCACTGAGTACCCATATGTACATGAGATATAATTGAATACCGAACTACCTAATGAATAAATATTCTCTATTCAGGATAGCCCCTAAACATTGGAGATGTATTTTGATGGTGCTTCAAGAAGTCCAATGGGGAAGAGAATGGAAGACCCTAATCTTAACAAATTTAGGTTGCGAGTTGTGCTTATCTCCCGAGAAAAGGCATTATTATGGCATCCCACCTTTTATTACATAACTTTTCATTACATTTTACAAACATAGAATCTTTAAGGTCTAGTTTCTTGGAAAACAGGAAGATAAAACATGAAAACATAAAACATTATTCTAATCCACTTGTAGGGATTCATAATAAGTTCTTCCTAAGTATAATTATTGCATCTTATAACCTGGATACATTCATCAAAGGAAAGGGTGAGCAGAATGCCTAGTAAGGAAAGAAAGAGAATAATTTTACTTGTGAAATCAATACGAACTTGATAAAAAACATAAAGATATGTGAAAGGAAAGTATAATCATATCATAATTAAAAAAACTTAAACCATAACATGAATATTTGGCTACAAAATTTAATTTATGCATTCATGAACACCTCACCAAGGTTCATCCCCAAGGTGTCATAAAAATTACCAATGTTATTCACCACGGTATCATGAAACTTGTCATCACTCGAGATTAAATTCTATACCCAATGCATTGGAGTGCTATCAGGGATCACCCTTAATATTTTTTTTATATTCATGTGATCTACATATATCATAATCAAACATTTTATAAATAACCTATAGAGAGTAATAGTAATGGTTTTCACTTCAAAATCGTGATGTTTTAAAAGTGCTTAGAAACATGATCGTTATGTCATTTATAACCCTTGGAAAAGGAAAGAGGGTTTCATGTATGTCGATTCCAGAATAAAATAGATCAATTTTATCTCTGGATGAATACATATATAAATGAAAATATATTTGGGTATTCAGATAAATAAAATAATATAATTTCTTGAGAAAAAGAGAGATATATTTTGAGATAAGATTTCTGCAACATAATGACTATATAACATGGTTTTAGAAAACAATAAAAAGAGAGGGGGAAAGGGTCTCACATAAATAAATGAATCATTTATAGTATAAGTACAGAATAAAAAGAAATAATATCACGGTGTGGAATGACACACCACATGAAAAGGAAACTTGAAGGAAAAAAGAAAATGCGATTTCTTTTACAAAAAATCGACAGCATAACGACGTCGCTTATAATTCCAAAAAATAAGTTTATGAAAGCAAAAAAGGGTCTCTCATAAATTGGAAATGAAATGGAAAGTAATAAAGATATATGATAACATACCCCCACATAATGAAATGGAAACTAGAAGACATAACATAAAGTAAGTCATGACTTAAAAGAAAAGGGTGAAAGGTTCCCTTACCTTGAAGAGTAACTTCAAAAGCTTGAAGGTTGGGAACTTGGAGGGATTGAGGGTACCTTGGGAGGACTCATTGGGAGGTAAAAATACTAGAACAAAGTTTAGGAGGATTTTTGAATGAAATTAATGATGGAATGGCTTGGTTTTTATAAGGAAAAAGAGGGAATATTTAATTAATTTCCAAGGGACACCTCATCGGTGGTATTTTCAAAACCATGGGCTTTCCCATGGTATTTTCCCATGGTATTGCCAAATTGGGACACCGAATAACATATCTTACTATTAAAAAGTCGAACATATTCATTACATCATGATTACATCATCAATGGTGTCATTAAGCACCCGAAACTCAAAAACTGTATTTTTACTATTCACCGAAAATTCAACTGTTTCAGAAAAATTCAAAAAATTTACCCTAACCTAATATCAATTCTATGAATTCAAAAATAAACTCCATTTTATGAAAATAATTTTTTAAGTATTTTTAATTTTAATTTTAAATAAAATCATTAATTATTCAAAAAAAACAACTCTAAAACTATAACTTATTTTATAACACCTTAAAAAAGTAATCAAGGTCCCATAAAATTATCGTATAACCATAAAACAATAAAGTAACAATTTATGATTAAATTTTATGAAAATAATTTTTTATTTTAAATTATTAAATTAATTATAAAATTGTAAATAAAATATTTATGACCTAAAAAAATAAATAAACTTATACTATGATCATTTTTTCACTTTTAAGATCTCTAAATTGTATTTATACATTCATGGGTGAAGTTTCTATTTTTTTGGCCTATTTACTGTTAATTACTATTCATAAGGGTATGTTACTATTCATAATTTACTATTCACTAAAAAATAAGTTGATCTTATTAGACTCTAAATTTATTACTGACCACAACTGTACAAGACCTTTTTTTGAAAATCATTTCACATTATTAATTATTTAAAGTTTACATGAATATTTTAAAATACCATTTTTCCAAAAATCATCAATAATATTCATCCTATATTTATTCGGGCATTTGAAAATATTTTTTTTTACCATAATAAGAAATTAACAATTTTATTTATACCAAGTGATTACAAAAAGTATCTAAGGCCTTGTTACATATCCCCTTATAACACCTGCATAGGACCTAAGTGTAATGTGTGCTATGGTGATAGAATCTTGGGGCTGCTTAGAAAACATTATCAGAGTGGTGATTTCTATCAACTTGAACTTCTCCCTTAGGTGATTCTGTTCAAGATTCACATTTTGAAGCTCAGATTGGGCTTGGTCCAGAGCAAAGCCCAGTGATTCTACCTCCTTTCCAAGCTCTGACAGAAGGGCTTCGTACGACCCGAGTCTACTGGATGTGGCCATAAACTCTTATTTCTATGTTAATCAACCAAGATCACTTATATTTATAAACAATAATTTTAACATTAAGAGTTTAGTTTCCAACGGTCATATTGATCAACGGTCATATAACAGTCGACACCCAACGATATCACTTCATTAATTAAAAGATATCGTTTGGAGAGTATAAAATGAAATAACACACAAATTTAGGAAAACAATATTATTCAAAAGTTCGAGTCATTACATTCTTCCCCCCTTAAGAAATTTCATTCCCGAAATTTTAACTCATACCCTAAGAAGAGAAAAGGTGTGGGTACTTCTGCCTCATAAACTTCTCTGGTTCCCACTTGGCTTATTTTCATTTGTGGTTCCTCTATAACACCTTAACAATGTGGGTAGTATTGTTTCATAGAACCTTGTCTCTATGATCCAAGATCTCCACCGGCTTCTCCTCATAAGAGATTTCATGTTCCAGTTGTACCACCTCTAGATTTAGTACATGTTAAAGGTCAGGTATATACTTCCTCAAGAGGGATATGTGGAAGAAATCATGAACTTGTGCTAGATTTGGAGGAAGTGCAAGCTGATAGGCCACTTCTCCTACACGATCAAGGGTTTCATAGGAGCCAATGTACCTAGGTACGAGCTTCCCTTTCTTACCAAACTTCATGACTCTCTTCCAAGTTGAAATTTAAAGAAAAACCATGTCACCGACATCAAACTCAAAGTCCCTTCAACGGTTGTCGACATAGCTCTTTTACCGACTCTGAGCACCCTAAATGTGTTGCTGGATGGAAGATACCTTTTCTGTCATCTCTTGCACAAGATATGGCCCAAGAAGCTTTTTCTCACTAGATTTATGCCAACAAGTATAATTTATACATTTCTTACCATATAGAGTTTCATAGGGTTCCATTTGAATGCTCAAGTAGAAGCTATTGTTGTAAGAGAAACTAAAGGGAGATGTTGATACCATCCACCTTTAAATTCCATTAAGCATGTTCTCAGAATATCCTCAAGTGTTTGAATAGTCCTTTTAGATTGGCCATCAGTTTGGGGGTGATAGGCCGTAATGAAATTCATTTCAGTGCTCAAAGAATGTTCAAGACTTCTCCATAATTTTTATGTGAACCTTGGATCATGATCATATACGATAGAAATTGGAACTCCCTGCAGCCTTACCACTTCCTTCACATAAATCTTGGCAATTTGATCAAGAGAGATATATTCCCGAATGGAGATAAATTGGACAGTCTAGGTGAGATGGTCCACAATATCCCATATCACATTTTTTCCTTTGGAAGTTCTCAGGAGACCAATGATGAAGTCCATAGTGATATTGTCCCACTTCCATGTTGGTATGGGTAGTGGTTGCAATACCCCTTTCAGAATTTTTCACTCTTCCTTCACCTGCTAACATACCAGGCACCTTGAAGTATAGTAAATAATCTCCCTTTTCATATTATCCCACCAATAATGATCACGAAGGTCTCTATACATTTTTGTGCTTCTAGGATGTATAGAGAAAGTAGATCTATGAGATTCATCCACCTGATCCTTCTTTATTTCTGAAATAGATGGAACATATAGTCTTGTACAAAATTTCAGTACACCTTCTTAATCAATATTGAACTCAAGAAACTTTCTATCCTTTATAGCCTCAAACTTCTTCTGTAAAAAAGGATCTTCTTTCTGATATTTCTTGATATTCTCTAGTAATTATGGTTGAGAAATCATTTGGGTTAGGGTTGATGATGTCCCTTCCCTTATAATTCCCATGTCTAGCTTTACTAGGTCATTGATCAAAGGATCTATTTGAATCCTCATCATGGAAAGAACAACTAGTTCTTTCCTGCTTAATGCATCAACGAATTTGTTTGCTCTTCCTAGATGATAATGAATTGAAAAATCATAGTCTTTGAGTAGTTCCAACCATCTCCTCTGTCTCATGTTCAATTCCTTTTGTGTGAAAATATACTTCAAAGCTTGGTGGTCTGTGTATATATCACATTTCTCCCCATAAAGATAGTGCCTCCATATATTTAGAGTAAAAACGACCATAACTAGCTCCAGATCATGTGTAAGATAGTTCTGCTCATGAGTCTTTGACTATCGAGATGCATAATCAATGAATTTTTCATTTTTCATGAGGACACACCCAATCTCTTTTAGATATGAATCACTAAAAATAACAAATACTTCTCCACTCGAGGGAAGAGTTAACACGGGTGCATTAACCAATCTCTTCTTCATCTCTTGGAAACTTTCCTCACACTCTTTTATCCAGATGAACTTGACCCCTTATCGAGTTAACTTGGTTAATAGATTATAAAGTTGTGAAAAGTTTTTCACAACCCTCCTATAATATCCCACTAATCAAAGGAAACTATGAATATCAGTTATAATTGTAGGCTGAGGTCACTCCTCTATAACTTTTTTCTTTACAGGGTTAACTGTGATTCATTCATTGGTAACAAAGTTCCCAAAGAAAGAAACTTTCTCTAACAAGAATTCACATTTTTTGAACTTCCCAAAAAGCCTCTCCTTCCATAAATTTTGAAAAATAACCCTTAGACGATCCTCATGATCCTCACAAATTTTGGAATATATCATAATATCATCAATAAAAAGTACCAAAAAGTTATCAAGGTAGTCCTTAAAGACTCTATTCATCAAATCTATAAAAATAGCAGGTGAATTAGTCAATCTATAGGTCATAACAACAAACTCATAATGCCCATATCTTGATCATAATGTAGTTTTCAGAATATCTTCTTTCTTCACCCTCAGTTGCTGATAACCAAATCTAAGATCAATCTTTGAGAAGAATTGAGCCCCACGAAGCTGATAAAATAAGTCATCAATTCTTAGAAGAGGGTATTTGTTCTTCATTGCGATCCCAATCAGTTCTCTATAATCAATGCATAGCTGCATCAATCCATCCTTCTTCCTCACAAATAGAACTGGTGCTCCCCAAGTAGACACACTCAGTCAGATAAACCCCTTCTCCAAAAGTTCTTGGAGTTGTTTCTTTAATTCCTATAACTCTACATTTTCCATCCTATAGGGGGTCTTTAATATTGGTTAAGATCCTGGTATGAGTTCAATGGAGAACTCTACCTCTCTTTCTGGGGGAGGTCTATGTAACTCCTCAAGAAAGACGTCAATGTATTCCTGGATGATGGGGACATTTTATATCCTCAAACTCTCATTTAATTCTTCTTCTTCACTGATAAACTCCATAAAAAAGGATGTAGGAGGTTCTTATAGACAAATATCAGGTTGAGATATCTCTCCTTAGAAGATAACTGTAGGTTTTCCATTCAAGACTACTGAGATTTCCTTGCTTTTGCATTTGATCTTAGCATTATACTTTGAGAGCTAGTCCATCCCTAGTATAATGTTGAATTCTAGCATGGGAATGAAAACTAGATTTGCGATAAGATTGTTCTCAATAAAGTAAATACTATAGTTTATAAACACTGACGATTCTTGGATAATCCCACCAGGTGTATTGACTGTTAACTCCACTTTTAGAAAATCGGGGGTTGATTCTAAATTTTTTGCAAACTTAGAGGAAATAAAGGAATGCATAGAACTAGAATCAAACAAAGTACTTACTAGATTTGAGAAAACAACAAGAGTACCTAACATCACATCATTTGATGCTTCAACTTTGACCGTAGTGATTGCAAAAGTACTACCTTGTTCCCTTAACTGTTTCTGAGGCTGATAGTGATTTCACTCCACTGGCCTTGGATTTGGACAGTGATTGGAAAAGTGCCCAAGTTGTCCACACTTATAGAATTGGACATCAGGTAGGGCCTGCACCATCTTCCCTTTGTCGTTAGTTTTGGGAATTTGTGGCTTCACCTCACTATGAAAATTCCGCGCAATGTGGCCATATCTCCCACACTTGTAGCACTTCCCGTTCCCAAGCAGGCAGTTCCCTAAATACTTCTTCCCACATTTGTTACACATGGGATATTGTACTTGCTTTACTCTTTTTCCTTGATCGAAGCTCCTCCCTCAGCTTGGATCCATCAATATTTTCTTGTCATTGGATTTATGAGACCATTCCATCTCACCAAAATCCAATTTGACTTTCATCACACTTCACACGATCTCCTCATAGCTATCATAATCTTGGTTGGCTAGATTCTTCCATAGATGAGGTCTCAGTCCACCAAAGAATCTATCCAACTTACCATTTGGATCCATGACAAAGCTGGAGGTGTAACGTGAAAGCCTTTAAAATTTAATCTTGTAGCTTCCCACAGATTCATTCTTCTTCCGCTTTAGCTCGAGAAACTCCTTCTCCATTCTTGTTCTCATTGCTTGAGGAAAATAATTGTTGAAGAATATCACTCTGAACTCTTCCCACTCAATAGCTTCAAATTCCACTCTTGGCATTGTGTTTTTAATCAGTTCTCACCACTAATCATCTTCTCCCTCTAAGAGATAAACAACCAAGGTAACCTTATCTTGTTCAGAACAGCAGAGCACAGAAAAGAGCTTCTCAATAGAGTTGATCCACTATTCAGCAATCAATGGGTCGATAGATCCAGTAAAGGTTGGTGGTTGTTGACGCATACATGATTCAACAGAAATTTGTTCCCTTCGCGGTGAGGTCAGTCTCTCAGCTTGATTCAAGTTATTTCCCATAACTTGAGTCAGTTGGTTCATCATTCGCATGAAAGTTTCCATTCCAGCTTCCATCGGAGGGCCGCCAGCACATGGTCCATTAAGGTCATCATTTTCATGGTTCCTCCTATTTCCCACTATTTTTTAAAATAATAAAACTATAGTGAGAAGATTATTTCATTTATGAATCTTTTAACTATAAAGGGTTTTATGTCTTAAAACTTCATGCTTTAAACAATTTCATTTCTCTATAAATCTTTCATAATGATTTATCAAAAGATTATGATTAACCAAACATATCCCCCGGTAGTTTCATAAACAAGAGTGAAACAATACCCATTGTCATGTACTGGGATACCCTGGGTGAAACCCGAAAATCCTTCTCAGAGTTTTCACTCCTAGGCACATCTGTGCCAGAGCCGCCTCTACTTTCTTGTATCCAGATAGAGATGTATTTTCTTGATAAACCATTTACTCATTACTCACCAAAATACCAAGAAGTATTCATATATTTAAACTTTTATATAGGGTTCTTCCTAATGTTTTCATAGCCTAATTTCCATAAATAACTAAACTTTACTTTTGATAACAACTATTGCATCCAGCCTTTTATTACATAACTTTTCATTACATTTTACAAACAGAGGATCTTTAAAGTCTAGTGTCTTGGAAATCAGGAACATAAAACATGAAAAAATAAAACATTATTCTAATACACTTGTAGGGATTCATCATAAGTTATTCCTAAGTACAATTATTTCATCTCATAACCTAGATACATACATTAAAGGAAAGGGTGAGAAGAAGGCCCAATAAGGAAAACAATGGAATCAATTTACTTGTGAAATCAATAAGAATTTGATAAAAAACATAAAGACACGTGAAAAGGAAGTAAAAACATATCAAAATAACTTGAACCATAACATGAATATGTTGCTACAACATTTAATTTATACATTCATGAACATCTCACAAAGGTTCATCCCTAATGTGTCATAAAAATTACCATGGTTATTCACCAAGGTATTGTGAAACTTGTCATCTCTAGAGATTAAATTATTTACCCAATGCATTGGAGTGCTATTAGGGTGCACCCTTATATGTATTTTTATTCATGTGAGCCAAATAGATCATAATCAAACATTTCCTAAATAACCCATAAAGAGTAAAAGTAATGGGTTTTACTTCAAAATTGTGACGTTTTAAAAGTGCTTAGAAACATGATCGTTAGGTCTTTTATAACCCTTGGAAAAATAAAGAGGGTTTCATGTATATCTATTAAAGAATAAAATAGATCAATTTTATGTTTTGATGAAAACCTTTTGAAATTAAAATATATTTTGGGTATTTATATAAATAAAACAAGAGAATTTCTTGAGAAAAAGAGAGAGATATTTTGAAACAAAATTTCTGCAGCATAACAACTATATAACATGGTTTTAGAAAACAATAAAAAGAGAGGGAAAGGGTATCCCATAAATAAATGAATAATTTATAGTAGAGGTACATAATAAAAAGAAATAATATCATGGTGTGAAATGACACACCACATGAAAAGGAAACTTGAAAGAAAAGAGAAAATGTGATTTCTTTTATGAAAATTCAGTAGCCTAACGACGTCGCTTATAATTCAAAAAAATAAGTTGATGAGAGTGGAATGGGTCTATCATGAATTGGAAATGAAATGTACAGTAATAAATATATAGAATAACATACCCCCACATAATTAAATGGAAACTAGAAGACATAACATAAAGGAAGTCATGACTTAAAAGAAGAAGGTGAAAGGTTCCCTTACGTTGAAGAGTAACTTCAAAAGATTGAAGGTTGGGACCTTGGGGGGCTTGAGGGAACCTTGGGAGGACTCATTGGGAGGTAAAAATACTATAACTTCATTGAGGAAGATTTTTGAATGAAATTAATGAGGGAATGGATTGATATTTATAGGGAAAGAGAGGGAATATTTAATTAATTTCCAAGGGACACCTCATCAGTGGTATTTGAAAAACCATATGATTGCCTATGGTATTGTCCACTTGGGACACCTCATAACATATATTAATATTCACAAGTCGACCAGATTCATTACATCATGATTACATCATCAATGATGTCATTAAACCCCCAAAACTCAAAATTGTATTTTTACTATTCACCGAAAATTCAACTGTTTCAGAAAAATCCAAAAATTTTACCCTAACCTAATATCGACGATATGAATTCAAAAATAAAATCCATTTTATGAAAATAATTTTTTAAATAAAATAATTATTTATTCAAAAAAACAACTCTAAAACTATAACTTATTTTGTAACACCTTGAAAAAGTAATCAAGGTCCCATAAAATTATCGTATAACCATAAAAAAATAAAGTAACAATTTATGATAAAATTTTTATGAAAAAAAATTTTCATTTTAAATTATTAAATTAATTATAAAATTGTAAATAAAATATTTATGACCTACAAAAATAAAAAAACTTATACTATGATCGTTTTTTCACTTTTAAGATCTCTATATTGTATTTATACATTCATGGGTGAAGTTTCTATTTTTTTGGCCGATTGACTATTCATCACTATTCATTAATATTATAAGGGTATGTTACTATTCATACTTTACTATTCACTAAAAAATAAGTTGATCTGATTAGTCTCTAAATTTCTTACTGATCACAACTCTAGAAGACCATTTTTTGAAAATCATTTCACATTATTAATTATTTAAAGTTTACATGAATATTTTAAAATACCCTTTTTCTAAACTTCATCAATAATATTCATCCTCTATTTATCCGGAAATTTGAAAATCACAAATTTTACCATAATAAGAAACAAAAAATTTATTTATACCAAGGGATTACAAAAAGTATCTAAGGCCTAATTACATAGCCCCTTATAACACCTGCATAGGACCTAAGTGTAAGGTGTGCTATGGTGATAGAATCTTTTGGTGGCTTAGTCAACATTGCCCGAGTGGTGATTTATATCAGCTTATACTTCTTCCTTAGGCGATTATGTGAAAGATTCACATGTTGAAACTCAGATTGGGCTTGGTCCAGAGCAAAGCCCAGAGATGCTACCTCCTTACCGAGCTCTAACAGATGTGCTTCATATGGCCCGAGTCTACTGGATGAGGCCATCGAATCTCCTTTCTATATTAATTAACTAAGATCACTTGTATTTATAAACAATAATTGTAATGTTAAGAGTTTAGTTTCCAATAGTCATATTGACCAATGGTAATATAATAATTGAAACTCAATGATATCACTTCATTAATTAAAGGATATAGTTTGTGGAGTATAAAATGAAATAAAACAAAAATTTAGGAAACAAATATTTTTCAAAAGTTTGGGTTGTTAAAATTATTACCATAATCCTTATTTTTATTAGAAGGTGGTACCAACAATGAGGAAGAATAACAGGATCTCATTGCAGGCTTGGAGTTGGCACTATAAGTACTAGTGAATCACCTAGAGGTGAAGGGTGATTCAGAATTGATAATAAAATAGATCAATAGGAATTATTATGTCATAAAGGAAGATATAATTCCCCTATGTGATTATGTATGAGGGTTAATGGTAGAATTTACCTCAGATACAACATTGAATCACATCCCACAAATGCAGATACGTCTTTAGAAGATCTAAATCAGGATGAGAAAATCATAAGTATTTCCCACCTTCAAATGATTTCTCCTTTTGTCTAGATCAGAGCAGAAGAGATCAATGAAATAAGTCCCATCCATGATCCAAATATCCCTACCATAGTATGGATGGCACCAATCATGGAATATATCCATGATGGAGTACTTCCACCGGACAGGGTTGGAAGAGAATAGATTTGGTGGATAGTAGCTAATTTTACTCTTTATGATGGCCCAAATCACCAGAAAGTCCTCTACAAGTGAGGCTTTGATGGATTCTTTCTCAGATGTGTTTATGGAGAAGAGACTATGAATATTAAATAAGAATTACATGGAGGAGACTATAGTTCCCACCAATCAAGGTATATGTTTTCTGATCAAATCCGAAGGCTTGGATAGTTATAGCCTTCAATGAAACAGGATAACACAGAATTCTGTAAGAAATGTCATCCTTTCCAAGTGCATGCCAATTTCATCCATCAATCCCCAAAGTATCTACATAGAGCTAAATACTCCTGGCCATTTCCACATAGGGAATGGATGTTATTGGACCATATCCTCCATCTATGGCTAAACAGTTCAAGTACATCCTTACTGCCACCGATTTCTTATCCAAATGGGCTGAGGCAATACCTGTTAAAGAAGTTAAAGCCAAAATCATCGTTAGTTTTTTTAAAGTAAACATTATTATATGATTTGGTGTTACTCATTCCATTTTGATGGAAAATGGATCCAATTTCTATTCTGTTGAGGTGGAAAAGCTATATCAAGAATACAATATCAAATAAAACCATTCATCCCGCTATCATGCAGTGACTAATGGAAAGATAGAGGATTTTAACAAGACCCTTTCAAAAAAAATCTATAAGGTGGTGTATAAAGATAAGAAATATTTTCCTAATAACACTTTTCATGCCTTATGGGTTTATCAAACCACAACCTATATTGCTACGTGAGAAACCCCACACTTTTTGGTGTACGAAACAGAAGTGGTCTTGCTCAATGAGGTTTAGTTTTCATCACTCCTTATTTCCATTTGTGACTAGCTATCCACAAATGAGAAATATCAGAAATTACTAGATGAATTGGAGCAATTGGATGAAAAGAGATTGGACACCTTGAACCACTTGAATTTCTATCAGAACCGGATAACATGATCCTTTAACAAGATGGTTCTTCTTTATTCATTCCTTTAAGGATAATTGGTATTGGTCCTTATGACTAAAACGATTCTAGGAAATAATCCCCCAAATCATGAGAAAAAGTGAGAGAGACCTTAATCTATACATAAAGTTCACTCTAATGGATATTATTATTTAATATCAATGGATGTATAACTCACTAAAACTCCAACCAAGGAAAGGTTTTTGAAGAAATACTTTTTATAATCACACAAATTTTGTCTTAACTGCAAGATGTTAAACCACATAAAACCATTTTCATATATGTTTCACGATGTTAAACTACATATCATCATCATCCTTATCACATGAAGATAAACTGCATAACACCAGCTATCCTCACCACATGACATTAAACTATATGGTTAACATCTCCCTTATTTGATTTTAAGAAATCCTCAAGATACCACGAGTAGACACTCCTTGTGGTCCCTCAAAAGATGAGTAACTTCCATGCGTAAACCTCACTCACCTCATTGCCACTCCCTAGTGGAACTTTGGCCCCATTTATCTCTGTGTTTTGATCTGAAAATCATAGGGAATTACTTTCAAAGAACTATGTGTGGCTTGATTATTTCCCCAATAAGATACGTAGTTACACTTGAGTCTTATCCCCTAGTCCAACCACAATGTTTATTTCACTTCAGGTGACCAACATCCTCTCTGCATGACGATAAACTGCATGGAACCACTAGAACTATGTTTGGATTTATTATGATTCTAATGAGATACGTAGTGAAGTCTAGATCTCCAATCTCATGACCAATCATGACCATAAAGAAACATTTCCCATTTTCCTTGTGTATGGAAAATTCTATACTGGGAACCCTTCTAGAACATATGGATTAATTCTCATACCATATTGTGTCTTGAGCCCAACCATTATTCTAGAAAATATCTAAAAGTTATTAAAGACCCCTTCCTCACATAAAACCTCAATTAGTGTGGGAAAATTTATAAAGAACTACATGTGACTTGATTCTTGACCCATCAAGATATGAAGTGACACCCAAATCTACTATCTTGGGTCCAAATACAATGTGTAAAAACCACTTCACCCCCTATGTGCATGAATAAAACCTGTATAGGGAGCACCTTTAAGAACTAAATATAGCTTGATTCTCATTCCAATGAGATACATAGTGATTCCTGGATCCCTAATACTAGTTCCAAATATGATTTTGGAAATGAAAATTCCCCTACCCATTCCCCGTGCATAAACCTGATCTATACAGAGAACCTTTCTAAGAATTATGCCTGGATTCTCATTACAATGAGATGTGTGGTGATACCTAGACTTCATGATTTAAGCCCAACCATCAGTTTAAACGTTATCAAAAGGCCCATTTACCACATCAATGTTTGATTAATGTGGGGAATAACTTTCAAGAACTACATGTGGCTTGAATGTTTCTCTAAAAAGATACATAGTGACACTCTAATCTACAATCCTGGGTCCAAATGTGATTAATAATAAAGCCTCTTTACTTCCTATGCATGAATTAGATCTACATAGGGAGCCTATAAAGAACTACACGAGGCTTGATTCTTATCCCTATGAGACATTTTGTGACATCCATACTTTCATTCTTGGGACCAATTTCAATATTTCTATCACTTCACATCAGTTCTCCTTTGACCTTACCACATGACATTAAATTGCATGGAATTCCAAGAACTACGTGTGCCTTGATTATCATTATATTGAGATACATAGTGAAACTTGGTTCATATTCCATGGTCCATACAAAATTTAAAATCCCCCACACCCTATGTATGAATTATAATTTCATGGGGACATTCTTCAAGAACTACATGTGGCTTGATTCTCACTCACATGAGATACGTAGTGACACCCATACTCTCAATCTTGGGACCAGTTTCAACAAGATGTAAATAATGAATATTTTATACCATGTATGAGTCAGATCTATGTGACAAGATTCCATATGAGTTCTCATATTATGTATGAACCCGTATTCAAAGAAAGCTCCATTATCATCCACTTATGAATTCAAATCAGGGTGAAGAAACTTTATTTAAAAACTACATGTGGCTTGATTCTCATTTTCATTGAGATATGTAGTGATGTATAGGTATTAAATCATGTTCCCAAATGCATCACAACATAGAAGAATAATCTAATCTCCCATGTATGAGTCAGATCTATATGGGGACATCTAACATGAGTTCCCACTTTACGTATTAACTTGTATATGTTAGAACTATGTATAACTTGATTATTTCCCCAAAAATATATGTAGTGATTCCTAGGTCCTACACCCTGGCCCATCCACAATATTACTTTTCACATTGGAATCAACCACATCCTTTACTTAAGACATTAAACTACATGTCTAACATCCTCACCGCATGAATTCAAACTACACGCTACCTCTATAACTACGTGCGGCTTGATTCTCATCCCATTGAGATACATAGTGAATCCTAGGCCTTAAATATTAGCTCCATACATGGGGTAAAAGAAAATTACCCCTCTTCGATAAAGAATCAAAAATCTATGAAAGATATTTTATTTTGGATCCTCTCCTTAGAGATCCTGTCATGGAAACAATAGATGTACCAATTATACATATGAGTTATATCTATGAAAGGGACTCCAAATTCATGTCCAGTATCAATCTGATAATTCCTTTATACATTTTATAATACCCCTTTTCACATGTCATACTCCTAATCTTGAATACCTTTAGATCTCCATAACCTTTCCTCAGTGTTTTGTGGTAGAATGTCTGAAACCTAAGATCTCTTTTTCCTGACCATACAGTATGTTCCCCAGTTGGTCATGTATATGTTTCCCCCATAAAGGGATTGTTAGCCAAACGATGACACTATTTGACTATGAAATATGTGACCTATTTAGCCTTGTATAAAACAACCCCCATAATAGGTTTTTCAACTAGTAGTAACTTCATTCTTGGGAGAAGCCTTTTCTATCACTTTAATCATTGATGACGGTATACTAGAACCCGAAAATCAGTGGTCATCCCTTGTATATTTTTCCTATATCATTTATCCTAATATTAAAGTATCTAAGAACCTAGTTTACACATTTCCCCTTCACTTGTTCAAATCTTACAGGACTAACCTTGAATTGTTTGACCATGTATCATCCATTGTTTCCATAATATTATAGTCCTATTCATATGAAATAAAACTACAAGCACCATACTTCCAGTGTCTGGGTTAGACCTACGTAGATCATCCATTTCCATAATTCTTTAAAAATTCCATCTTGAAATACCCCTTCCTTATTCGGGTAATTTATCCCCAAACCAAACTCTGTGCTTGGAAAAATCCAAATCTCCATAAACTTTCATTGGATTTTAGCGATAGAATGTTAGAATTCTTGAGAGATCTTTTTCTTGACCATGCAGTATGTTTCCTAGTTGGTCTTGCATATATTCACCCCATAATAGATTTTTCAGCAAAAGGATGCCACTATTTGGTTATTAAGTACATGCCCCAGTTGTCCTTATATAAAACAACCCAAATAGTGGGGTTTTCAACCTATGGTAACTTTTTTCTTGGGAAAGATTTCCTCTAACATCATAATCCCTTTTCGCATACCACCCTAGAGACCCAAAAATCCCCAAATCCCAGCTTACAACTTTATCCTTCCATACCTGAATATAGTAGTAAATTTCCTGATAGATTACCAAGAATCATATAATTATAAAACCTTCATTCAAATCTAAAGACATTAAATTATATCCTCCTAATGTCCTTACTAGATGAATTTAAACTACACAACATAATGTACTTAATGCATGACTTTAAACTGCACAACCCCTAATGTCCTTGCTACATGAATTTAAACTGCACAACATATGTCATTACTGCATTAATTTAAACTTCATATCCCCCTAATGTCCTTGTTGCATGACTTTAAAATGCACAACCACCTAATGTTCTTACTGCATGAATTTAAACTGTACAGCCCCATAATGTCCTTGCTGCATGACTGTAAACTGTATAAAAAATATCATAAATCCCCCTTCTAACAAAATGTGGCCTCCTTCACACATAAAAATTATTTTAGTGTGGTTTCCCCTTCATTTATTATGTTGGTATGAATGATTTATTTATTCTTAGGCATCTTTCCTTAGAAAATCCACCCACTATGATCTTGATACATCCAAATCTTAAACTTTATTTTATCATCAATAAAAGAATGTTAGAATTATTGAGATCTCTTTTTCCTAACCATATAGTACGTTCCCCAATTGGCCTTTCATATGTCACCCCCATAATGGGTTTTCATCCAAAGGATGCTATTATTTGACTATAGAGTGTGTGCCCCATTTGGCATTGCATAAAACAACCCTTATAATAGGGTTTTCAATCAATGGTAACTTATTTTTCATGGGAGACCTTCTCTATTATTGAATAAAATGTTTTAGATTTTGAGATTACAAAATTGTCCCAAGATTACCCTTGGAAGTATTTAAATAATATCAGAACATTTCTAGCCATCAAGCTTTGTTTGGGTTATAATTTCAAAATTCATGGTCAATGACGTTCGACCGAAAACACTCACCCTTTTAGTCTAAAATGCATGAATTTAAACTACCAAAAAAAGAGAAACAATAATTTCTGTATTGAAAACATGCAAAGGGAACTATGAACAAAAGTTGAGTCTTAGCTTTCTAGACTTACACTCTGTGTGGTTTAGGAAAAATCAATCAATGAAAAGTTAAAAGACAAAAAACTTGTTAGGATGAAAACCAAAAAATGGAAGCCAAAAAAAAATCTAAGTCTCACCCACTAAGTCTTATCTATATTGATCTTAGCCAATAATTAAAGTGATGACACAAAATACACAAGGTTTATATGGTTGTGTATAAAAACCTAGTAAGAATCAAACTATGCTCACTAGGCCTCTTGGTTTAGGTAAAATTTTATAGCGCCACTCATCCCTATCCTTGTAATTATGATTAGATGATATTAAAATTTAATGCTATTAAAATCTTCTTTGACATTATTATTATAGAAAAAAGATAGGGATGAATGCATAGCTGATTAGAAACAAAATACTTTTCATTTATGTAGCAAAATTAAAGGAACACACACAAAATGAAGCCTCTCTTACATAAATTACAAAAGGCTTTCAATATAGTTCTTCATTTGATAAATGAACTCATGAGCCCCATCAGCTGCTTGTTGAGGTTCAGTCAGCCATCAAACTTCAGTCTCCTCAGCCTGACGAAGTGCTTCCTTAGCAGTCACAATATCAATAATTCCTTATTCTTGGGATTTTCCTAATGAATAGTGAAGTTGATTTAGTTCTCTATGAGTGGAAGTTAATTCTTAATGAAAGAGTGAAACTTTAACAACATTATCCTTGATTTTCCTCTTGAATTCGTCCAGTTTCATGATATGATTGGTCTCTTCTTGGGATAACATAGCTCGGTAGTTTTCATAGTTGATAAATAGTCTGGACTTGATGATATCATTATGAGGATTATGCTCTTTCTCTCTCCTACGAATAGTCTCCTTTACCATAGTGTGAACTAGATGGTAATCGAATCTAGTGAATCCCAACATACTGAACATAGATGAAAGATGCATGATTTATGAGGGCAATTCCTCAAGGGGAACCTCAGAGATTATCTTCCATACATCTCACCAAGCCTTGTGACGTGCAATATAGAGAGAATTCTAAAACTTGGGATTTGACTCAGAGTCACTGTCATAAGGAGGGATATACTCTGGGATTAATACACTAAAATAAGTTCCATGTTCTACGTCCTCTTGAACAGTGGTTGCCTTTCATTTCTATGCTAGTTGAGATGATGCAGATGCTTCACCCTTATACCTAACCACAAAACTGGAAATCCTAAATGATAAATTAAAATCATCATTATCTTCAAAAGAATGAAAATTATTGGGCACAATCATAGTAGTTGGTGATCCTTACTCAACAGTAGATCAGCAGCCTAAGAATATTCCTCCCCATTATTCCCAGCCTCCATAGTTTGAGTTGTAACTTTTTATTGAATAACACTCTCTTGGGTCTTCCCAAGGCCTGCTAGATGAGATTCAGGATGGATTCCCATTTCCAGGTCCCCCTGATCTGGATCCTCTTCAACAATGGGATTGGGAGTGATTTCAACTCTCTCTCCATGCATCATCACTGTAGTAGTTTCCTTAGATTAGACTGCACATTCCAACCAAATCATGATTAGAGAATCAGGCATAAGAAGATTAATTCGATGGAAAACAAATACTCATGTCCATTCAGTTATATATATAGTGCCCCAAATTCTTCTAAAGAAGTATGAATATTAGTTTTTTCCAGTATTTCACCAATTTTTTTTCAATATTCTACATGGATTCTATTGACATCCCAATCCCCATTTTAATATCACTCATGGGAACACTTGGACTAGTTTGTTCATAACCCTCCTATGATGACTTTAGACCCCGAACAGCTTCCTCGGTGACATCTGCAAGGTTAGAATCAGTCACCATAGGATTATTTTTCATGTGAATAACATGAAATATTACAAAAATAGAAGTCAATTGTTGATATATAGCTTCTCATGAAACACTTATGACATACCAGATGCCTCCTATCTCCCTGTAGTAGTGACAAGAGCAGTGGTAGGATTAGATGATATATTCTTTGTCCTAGATGCCTCTTCAGTCAAAGGAGCCATTTCATTCGCATAAATTTGCACTTGGTCTGAAGCACCTTCCTTATTTCTGGGAGGCTCATTTGTAATTTACTTTGGAGAAGAAATACAAGAAGTTCCTGTAATTCCAATATGTTTAAACACTTGCTCTGGATAAAGCCAATATTAATGATGTTAGGAAGACTTACCACCACTGAAAAAGAATTTAGCCACAAATTTTACCTTTCGGTGTCTCTACTTCTTTGTTTTTTTTCAAAGGAGGACTAACATCATCATCTCCAAAAATAGGTATTATAGGTGGGAAGTCTCATGCCATCTCATCCTCTATGGACAATCAGCCTCAAGATAATTCTCCCAATTAGAGGGGTGATCTAGTAACCCTAATCGTAGTACCACCAGGGCTATACCATGGTGATAAAAACTTAGTAGATTTTCCTTCTTAAATATTTAAATTAAAATGGTATTTCCCATGATTAATAATGCTATGGATAAAATATAAAGTCAAAGTATAAAATAATATGAGAATAAGAGAACTTACATACTTAGGACCAACAAAACCACAATATTCCTCAAAAGATGAATGGTTGGTCCCTTCAGAGGAACCACGTTCCATTATTTCCTTCACCCACTTTGTGGTGGGGACTAGACCATTAGTTTTATAGATGAGTATATCTAGCTCCTGGATATAAATTACCACTTCAGCGGGATTATCATCAAAGTTAATATTTTATGGGGATCAAATATCTCTTATCCCTGGAATACAAAACCCCTAACATAGAATCCCCCACAAATGTTTTTGTATCAAAAGTCAAATTATGCAATTTTTGAAATATCTCTGGTTATACATATTCAGAATAAATCTCGACCTATTGTGACAATGATTATGTAGAATTAGACCAGATGGGCTTCCCAATTCCTACCGTCACAGATGGTGGATGATAAAATGGAACCCGATTCTCTTATTAGCGATGACGATTAGACCGCCTAGGTGCAACCTCATTTGGTGATGATGGTGTTAACCTCTTGATTTTGGTAGGTGGATTATATCTTGCATGAGGTCACTTTTGTGATCTAGGAGCCTCATCACCCTCAACCTTCAACTTCGATGACTCATCCTATGAAGGAGATGAAGTGCCTTCCAAATGAGAAGGTTCTATCCTGCTCCACCTCTTTACTCCAACCTGAGGAACAACATTGTTTATCACCCCTTTAGGGTATGATGAAATCCAAGTCAATATGCTTTCTGCATCAGTTGTAGGTAGATTGATCACTGCCCCTATCTTTTCCATAGATGTAAGCAACCATAGCTGTCAATCCACCATCAGATGCTGTTCTAGTCTAACGTGAACTAGAGGGGATAGAGTAATTTGTTTCAATAATTTTAATTGGTGTACAAATCAATAAGGAGCATAGGCATCACATATGATTTCACTATCAATCTTGGTTTCCAATACACCATTCCTACGAGCTAGCGTATATGACCTCATCACTGTGTTGGACACACCATCATCAAAAAACCTTTCCATGAGCGGATTCCCATAAGGAAAGAAGTTTAACTCCTTGAATAAACTCAACCTTGTTTGAATGTCATGAGGTATCAAAGATAAGGGTGAAATACTAGAAAAATCCTAAATGAATGGTCAAAATGAGCTCCTAAGGACCGAGATCCCACTCTGTGCAGAATAATTCATGAAACGAGTCACGATCCATCCCCACAAAACCTAAAACGGCCCCGCAATTCTGAAATGATCATTATCTTCATGAATGTGAAACAATCTTCTATGGATATTTTCCAAAATCGGGGTGGCAAACCCACCATTTTCCTCTCTACCATCTTGGCCTCTATGAAAAATGTTCCAGGCCTTATACCGCCTTTGGAATATTGAACATGAAATAGATAAATACTGAGCCACATAGACATAAAACCTGTGAGACATGTCTTGGAAGGAATTTTGGGGTTGATTTCATACCCCCACTTATCAAACATTCTTTTTTCCAGCATCAGACAGAAGGTGTCAGGTGAACTTCTCTTTTCCACCTTAGGACAACTTGTTGGATGCTTTCACTTGGGGCCTTCCCCCCTCTTCTTCAATAAAATACCCATCCATGTATCTGGATAAATATACCCTATTGCATGAGGATTTTCCTTCATGATTTTGTGACTTATTTTTAGTAGCTTTAGTACTAATGATGGCGTCCTATCGACCTCATTCTACATTACTGTTGGAGGAATGAATTAATTATACATATCTCTAAGGATTGGGGCTCTGGAGATCTTGTGGATGTCTTGCAAACTGATTCCCACTTCTCCATGCATCAAATGAAAATAATTCATTTGTGGAATCCATAAGTTTAGTAGTTATGGCACAAAATAATCATTCTTATACACGTAGGTTTTCCATACCCATATAGCCTTGTAAATCCCGACGCTTTCCAGATCTTGTTTTAACTCTACATAGGTTTTGTGTAACCAGTACACCCACATCCACGTGGGATTAAAACCCCCTCTTCGAACAAAGTCCCAAATTTTCTTCTAGCCCTTAGATTGATCTATTTTCGAATCTCAAAAAATGGATGAATAATAGTGAAACTTTAGTTTGACAGTATGTGGTTTCAGATCTGAAGCACATTGGATATGATGTATAACATAGGTTTTGGCTGCTGTCCCAACATTAATATATGTTCCCACACTAGAAATTTTGGAAGATGAGAAGTTCTTGTATTCTTGAAACCAATAGGTCGGGAGATAATTCTTTAGATATAGCTTGAGGACTTCCCGTAGATGGATGTAACCATAAAGTGGTAGATAAAAACTCTTCAAAAAAATCATGGTGATACTTCTTCAAATACCCTTATAGATTAGGAAGGGTGGTATCAAAGAGATCATAATAGTCATTCCCTATGATCTTCATCATTTCCTAAGTTCTCTTTCTAGACAGTTCATCTGTAGTTGCGATCTTCTTGGGAGCCATTAGAACTATAAAGAAATATTAAATTCATTTCATAATAGGTTCATTTTTATTTTTTTTAAAAATAAAGAAAATTTGACAAAGGCATTAAAGTGTGCAAGTGAAGAATAGGTGCACAAGTGTGTCACTCAATATGCGGTGCACAAGTTTATCACTCGGATACGTATTGTATCCGAGATAATGAAATAAAAGCATCTAAATAGAAAAGGATTATGCAAGGGGAACTCAAATTTCTGAATCTCAAGAGTTTTTCACTAAAGTGAAGGGCCTATTTATAGATGAGGAAGTCTACCTGCGTGACCATCTTGTGCAGTAGACCTATGTGAACAACTAATCATAAAACTTGCATGGTCCATCTATCTTTTTCATCCCTTTACCTTAGGATTAGAACCTCTTTTTTTCTAGATCTAATCCATGGGGGGGGGGGCTTTTATTGACAATCCATATCATTACATGGATGAAAAATTGACATAGGGAAATGCCTTAGAAAAAAGAGGACACGATACATGAAGAAATCCAAGATCTGAAAAGCCTTGTAAAGTGGTTCACCCAAGGTAGCCCCAATAACCATCGATGGAAAAGCACTTTCGTGCCACACCACTTTCATGACTAGACACTTTCACCCAAGATATCATATTTTCATATAAATAGACCCTTGTGGGACTTCATTTGGATGGATTAATTTCCCTGAAAGCCGATTGCTGCTCTAGTCACCCTAGTGCTTCACCCAATTCCCTCGAAACCTCCAAGGTAGTTTCCTAACATGTAAAGAGAGGGAATTAAATGAGGATAGTGATAATTAATCCCATTTAGTGTTAAAAATAAATAACACTTGCACAACTCATTCACCCAACCCCATTGGCTTAAGAAGACTTGCGTGGCTTAACCTTCCTCAAACAAAAACATGCACAACTTAGTTTTGAGAATCTCTGTAATGTCCCTTGAAGTATTGAAAAAATATTCACCCAAGTGTAGTCATATAGATTGTTCATCACCTAAGGTGCAACCAATTCACCCAAGCCTACTTGTGTGGATACCCCTTGGGCGATCATCCTTTGTTCACCTTATCCCTTTATCATGCATGGGCATTTCATGAAGACTCTTTCAAATCCACTCATGGAAAGGATTATAATTCATTGGATCCATTTCCTTAAAGGGACCATGTTGAAATATCCACAAAGAACTCATGATTTACCAAACCTTAAGGATAGAAACATCAGTGTGTCTCCCATTTGGATTTGGATTTCTATGGTCATAGGTTTCCTACACATGTCCTTCCAATGGGTAAGGAACCTCAAGGAATCTGTATATTTAGATATCTACGGTTGTGTGGAAACTTTCCCTAGGGACATTATTAAGGAGTTTCTAGTCTTGGATTTTAGGGATAGAATTATATCCTCCCCTTCTCATCCCTAATACCCAGAGCCTCTGGTTCTTGGTAGGGAGGATAAGGATCACAGTTTATTTTACATTTGAAAAAATCCTCCCTTCTCTCCCAGGACCAATCAAAGGGAAACCATCATAGGGTAATCCCTTAGCCTTTCATGTAGGATGTTGCAGTCTCACTCCTCTCTACACCCTTGACCTTCATTCCTTTATAACATGGACTCTCGTCCAATGTAAAGTGAAGAGAGGGAATCACTTTATCCCCAACCTCTTCTTTCGTAGCCCCGGCCAATTCCACTAGTGAAGGAGGAAATGTGTGTGTGGTTTTTCGAATCTTTCAAATACTCTTATTTCTCAAACCAAGTATGACTCACATGGGATTAGAGGTTTTTAATGATCAAAACACCCAAACAATCCACCTAAAAGAATTAACTTTGAGAAATCTGATTCCCACCATAACTGGGACATATAGGAAGTTTTCTTAATCCCCAAGATCCGTATCATATCATCCATAAAATGAGAAATCATGCCTCCCTCAATGGGAATACTCTTTAAGAATAATACCCAATCATAATTCACTTAATCTCATATCCTCTTTAAGAGTAAACCCTAAGTTAAGCCTTCAAATCACAATGAGTTAAAACATCCCTCATGGTCCCTTCACAAGGGATATCCTTCTCAGGAATAACCCCAAACTATCATATAAAAGGGACATACTTACCTACAAGACATACCCTTGAGGTTCTCCATAGGCATGGGTCCTCATTAAAAAAATACATGGGATTTGATTCCCATCAAAATGGGATATGTAGGAATCCTCCCATATGGTTCAAACACAACACCCCAAACCAAACCTTTTCTTCTGGTCCATATACCCAATAGGGTCTAATTGAACTTGAAAACTCATATCCCTTCTAAGTTCCTTAGGATTTTTAGGTATAAGTCACACACTAAAACTTTACTAGGCATTTTACTCCTAGAAGTCCTTACCACATGACATTAAACTGCATGGTTGGGTCCTTATCACACTACCTTAAAAGGTATGATGTGTCCTATTAAGTGACACTGAACTACATGGGTTATGATTACTTTCACAATGATACATAGGAATCCCACCTATGGGTTCTAACCCAATATCATAACAACTTTCATCTCCCTGAATGATAATAAATTTGAGAGTGAAATTTGTCTACCTAGATGACCATAAACTCTAGAGTGCCCCACTGCGTGGCTAGAAAACCAGCATCATGGTAATGATGGAAAAAGAATATATAAGTAGTATATAAGAGGATACCATCAATGGAGAACCTCATATACATACAAATATCTCTATTGATGAAGAAACTCGAATACATACAAATGATTCTAAATTCCACACATGCTAATAATTGATTGCTAATATCGGGATAAACCACATCATACTTGAGAATTAATAAAAGATTCATGTACATCTCTTAAATATATAAGATAGTCCCAGAGTAGGTAATAATTCCCCCCTGAAAGGGTGTGATGAGCCCAACCTCCTATCCTCTTGACAAATGCGAGTTCTTATGTATTGCAGGTCAAAATACCTAACAAGCGTCTGCCTTTGGAAAATAGGTCCCTATGGATATAGAACTGTTGGGTGTTTTTTGGTTCAATGAAAAAAACATTGGAAACCATTTGTAAGTAATTATTTTCCCAATTGAGTCACATTTCTGCCAGAAACACCCGTATTAACCATTTTTGACAATTACCATGGTAACAAAGTTTTTACTCTTTAGGGGTTAATATAGTTACTATAAAAGGAAAAATGGTACTTTAATGGACCATAGTTTATATTTTAAAAAATATACCAATAACTTGGAAAAATATATGGTTTTTATAAATTTGAATTCATTTAATAAACAATTATATATTATAAAATATCATTAAGGTCAATTTTGGCACTATTCATTTAATTTTACTTTAAAAATTTCAAGGAAGAGATTGAATTAGAATATAAACATTTAAAACACCCCAAATAAGTTATAATTTTCTAAAATATTTGTGGGACACAATAATTAATTCAAATTATATTAATTTTTAACATTATTAAAATAATCTATTTTATTTTACATTTAATTAAATAAATATTGCATTAGCATTGCATTAGCATTGCATTAGAATTTAAGGTAATTATATAATTTTTAAAAATTATAAAAAAATTACAACCATGAAAATAATTTCATTATTCTCTAAATAATCATTAAGATTCATTCACAACTTTCTTTCTTCCCAAGGTGAAAACATAAGATATTTTTAAAAGTAAGAGAGTGGCATTTTGTCATTTTATTTTCTTAAATTATTATATAGGTTACTTTCAAGGAAAAGTGTCCCATAAAAAAATAAATATCGATACTAAGGTCACAAGGGTCTAAATACCTTCAAAAAATAAGATTTAAGATGAAAAATGGTGGCCTTATCACTTAGTTTTAACATAGGTTGTCCCAAATTACCCTTTTACCATGGGGATTTTTTTACTATTTTCACTATTCATTGTGACAAAATATTAAGTTGAAATTATTAAATAATATTAATTATGATGATTCTAAATATGGAATTAATTTTACCAAATTCAATCTCTATAAGCGGAGGGAATTTATTGTATAACAATCTCACGAAGCGTGAAAAAGTGATTTTTTATGAAAATGTATTTTTCAAGAAATAAATGATCAACTCTATGACCATCAATCATTATTTTATGAAATTAAATTCATATAAATAGATATATAATATATAAATTTCATTTAAATATTTAATTATTAGATTTTATTTTAATTAATTAAAATAGAAAAACTTTATGCACTAAGAAATAGTTTTCAAAAAACTATGTTTTAAGTATATAAATAAACTTATATGAAAATCATGAAAACTTACAATTAAAAATAAATTAATCATATTATTCTAAATAATTTTGTTAATATGTAACTTTGAAACTGTATCAACCTAGGTACTTATAAAATAATTTGTTTTCAATTTTGGAATTAAATAGGTTAATTCATTATAAATGTATAATGAAATAAGTGATATTTATAGATAGTAATAAATCTATTAAAATAGAATAGTAACCTCACATATGAAATTATAAATAATATTTATGTATCTTATAATAGTAATTATTATATATTTATATCATAGAATAATTAAATAATTTTTTTGAAATTGATAAATTAAGTGTTGATATTTTTGTGACACATAAATTTTTATTTACAATTTTATAATTTATATAATGATTAAAAAGAAAATTTATCTTCATAAAATAGATTAATAGATTAATATTTTGTCATATTATTATTATAATATACTTTTATGAGGACTTAAATAATTTTTTAAATTGTCATAAAATCAGTTATAATTTTAAAATCGATATTTTTTGAATAAATGATAATTTTAATTAAAAATTAAATTTATCATATTTAGAAAATTATTTTCAAGAAATTGAGTACATTTTTTTATTTAATCTTGTTTAAAAATGGTTAGTGTAATTTTTTTGGATTTTTCTAAAAAACAAGAATTTTTGGTGAATAGTAAAATATGATAATTTTTGGTATATATACATTATAAGTTAAATAAACTATTCCTTGAGTCATTGCTGATGTAATGACCATAATCTATAAATTTTCTTCATTTTTTTGTTTTATTTAGTGATAATTCTCAAACTATACATAGTCTTGTTCCAAAATAATAAACTAATGAAAATAATATTCAAAAAACACCCCTCTCCCCCACTATAAATACCACCCTCACCACCTCTTCTCCTTACACCTAAAAAGCCCTATAGATTGTTTAATTTCTACCAAATTCCAATCCAAATCCTCTTACCTAACATCCAATACATTATGGAATCACCACAAGTCCAAAACCACTGGCCTTAGGGAGGCTCTCAAGGAGAAGAATTCAAGAGGTAAAATCCTCTATCATTTTCTTTTTTTTTCTTTTCAATTTATTTTATTTTATTATTATCTCATCACCTACCCTTATAAAAGTGACATGATAAATCTAGTATATTACATATACTATAATTTTATTATTTTAATGGAATATTTATCATCATATCTCTCCTATTCTCCTCTTATTATAAAAATGAAAGCATCGTATGTGACGTGTCGATTCACCACCTTCGTGGATGTCAAAATTTTCATTTCCCTTTAATACCTTAAAGGGTGGTTATAAAACAATTATTATGGTTCAAAAATATTTCAATATGTATATTATTACTTTTTAATGTTGTGGGACTAATTTATAGTCATATCATTAAATAGAATGATATAAGTTCGTGGTGGTCATAAAAACCATAAAAATCCATTAAATCATTTTAATTAATGTTTTATCTAATGAATCATCCTCATATCATAAAAAATTATATATGGTCTCATTTAAAATTATAGAAAAATATTAATACCATTTAATTCTACTTATAGAGTTTTTCTTCCATTCGACAGGAAAACCCATATTAAACTGACCATGGAAACCCTGAAATAAATGCACCCAAAACAATAAAAATAACAAAATATTATCAATAAATGGGTGAAAATATGTTATAAAAAGATTATATAAGGTATTATAAATATTAATATAGTTCTTTAATAAATTAATAACACTCTTTAAACCATTATACATGAGTTTTGAACATGTTTGAATTATGTTAAACCCAATGTAAGGGACTTTTCTTTAAAAATAATCTTTTAAATATATATTCTTACAAAATTCAAAAGGAATGTTTTTATGATGAAATTATTCATGTTTTATGATTATGTTCTGGTTATTGGGAAATGTTTATGATTAAGAGTGGGATCTATATCTCCTCCTAAAACATTAGGCATGTTTATGTTAGAAGTTGATTGTAATGGTTATTACAAGTGTAACTGTGATGGTTACAACATAAGGTAGCCATGAGGGTTACTTCATAAGGTAAACATGAGGGTTACATTGTAAGGTATATGTGAGGGTTAAAAAACATATGGTAGATGTAAGGGTTAAAATCTTAAGTAAATAATACCCTAATTTAGATTTATGGTTTTATTTATATTTTCTATTTTTTTTAGAAATCTATTATTTTCACAAAGTAAATATATGATACTTTATGGGTGGGAAGTATGAAGTTGTGAAAATGATTCCATATGTTTATAAGTATTGATGGAATAAAGGTTCTTATTTTTATTCCCCTTATTTATATTTCTGTTCTCACCCTAAATTCTAAAATGTTTTTCATAGGGTTTAAGGATGGGTAAAAGAAAAGAAGAATCCAAGCTAATTGTTGTGAAGATTTTTCATGAAAAGATATCATGTTTTATTAAAAAAATTTGTATTATGGAATAAATGGATACTGTTTTATAAATAAGAAAATTTTATTCTTATAGGTTGATATATATGAATTATTACCTAATTCTCTAAAACTCTAAACTGATATGATCTTTGGGAATATAAGAAAGATATTTATAGAAGAATTTACTAAATTATGTAATGTTTAAGTCCAAGACCTTATACTTGGTATCAGTGTATGGTTTAGATAAATTTAGAGGTTAGGATTATGTTAATATAATACCATAAATTATTTTTACCTTATGGGTAAGTTTAAATGATATAGTATTTAATTATTAAAATGTTGCTTTATCTATGATATGTCTATTCAGAATGATTTTTTGTAAGGAAACAAAGAAGCTGAAGTAGGTAGACATTGAGAGGATGATATCTTTCTAAATATGCAACCTGGAAAGGTAGGAATTGGAACTAAGCAGTTTTTGATAGCAATGAATTAGTTGACATAGTCTATAAATGGAGGTGGCATCCATGAAATAGAATAACTAGAGATACCATAAAGGAAGATGATTATAGTGGATCATTTTTTGGGGAAGCACTTTTCTACTTTCAGTAGATCTTCTGAACCAATGGTGACTGAAGGGCGGATTAAATCCCTTTAAAAGGCATTTTATGTCATGGGGTGTTCATATAATTAAATAGTTAGTCTTTCTATTTATTATTTTGAAGGCAAAGACTACCAATGGTGGTCAATGGTCAAGAATATCAAGAATAACAAGGAGATTGATGCCTTGGAATGGGATGAATTTAATAATATATTCCTTAAAAAATATTTTCCTAAGGTGGTTCTGTAACACCCCAAGATTTCATAGTATGTTATCTCATTAAAGTAATTAAATAGCTTGCGCTATAAGCAACACTGAGTTAGAGCGCACCAGAACTTACCAAACTAGCCGTTCAAAAAGCGATTATGAATAGTATTAACTATGTTTTGAATATTATATACTCTATATAATTTTAAAATCCATATTATGTGTTTCTTATCCATAATATAAGAAGAAATTCATTTTTTTAGATAAAATAAGTATTTTTCAAAAAATGCAACTTTACTACCTTTTAATGAAGAACCCTTTTTAAAACCAACATTTGACACTTTTATATATTCAATTAAATGAAATTAAAATTTTCTTTATAAGAGAAACATAAAAATTTAGTTTGGATAATTTTTTGGAATTTTTATGATAACTTTCATATTTTGACGAATAATGAAAAATACTATGTTTTAATTGAAAACAACTTTTTAAATTGAAATAATTTATAGTGTTAAATTATGCATTTGAAATATTTTTAAGTATAATTATATTATATTTTTATCATTTAATACAATTTAGGTCATTATAAGTAATTTCATATTTAAATTTGACATAAATACATGTCAATCTTTTGATAGTTTTTACTTTTAAAAAACCCACTTTTTGGTTTTGACAATGGGAATTAATTTTAAATTAATAAATTAAACTTCTATGTTTTTAATTTGGTAAAATATACTTCATTTTTTAATTCAGAATATCAAAATTAGCTTTGGGTGAATTTTTGGTATTTCTCTGAAAACATTCAATTTTTGATGAATAGTGAAAAACACTGCGTTATTATTTAAAACCAAATTTTTATTTAAATAATTATTTATTTTATTTAAATTTATTTTAAGTCAAAATAGATACATAATACCTATATAAGTTCAATGTAATTTATTGGAGTCATTTTATAATAAGTTTAGTTATATAAAAATTTTATTGAACTTTTTACTTTCTTTTACCCACTTCCTAGGTTCATTTACAAATTTGCATAAAACTTAATTTTACCACTTCTGTAAATTGAATTTCAAAAATCCAAGAGAGACCGTTGATATCAGTAAGTAAAATTTTGTTCAATAAGATAAAAATAATTTTTGGTGAATAGTAACTTTTGACTATTATTTACCACGGTTAAAAGTAAATAAGGTAATTAAAGGTAAAAATGATATTATTATTACCCTAACACGTGTCCTAATTCTATTGGATAAGTTTAATTCGACCAAAAAAACCTTATGAATAAAATATGACCCTTTATGTCCACTTGGATTAGATTAGGACATTTATTATTATTTAATTTAAAGAAGAGTTAAAAGTGTTAAATTCAAGTTTTCATAACTAAACCATTTTAATATAGGGTTATACATAAGATAAATTCGAATATAAATATTCATTAGAAATATAAAAATATTTTATACATAATGGTATTTTATTTATAATTTTTAGATGTTAAATAATTTAATTTATTTATGACACAATGATGATGCAGTAATTACCTTATTAATGAAAGATTAAAATAATTAATATTATAAATATCCAAATAAATGTAATTTGAAACTTTTGATTAATTCCACTAAATTTATAGGTTAATATTACATGTTATAGTTGATTAGATAAATTTTATTCGAAGTGATAAGGTTTTTATGACTTTCACAAAAACAAAATACCAAATAGTGACAAAATTGACATAAATTTATTTTTAAAACAAATACTATATTATTGGTTGATATAATATTCCTATAAATATATGATTCGGACAAAGAGCTTAAATAATATTATATATGTCATTAATTAACCAATTTAGGTTCTCTTGGATGTTTATAGTAAGTTTATTAACCATATGGTACAAGAATAAAAGAAGACACAGTAAAAGATAAATTATTTAACTTAGAGTTAAATCTAAAAGATAAGGTTAGAATGGTAACTTAAACTTGTCTAAAACCTATTGGTTGAGATAATTTTGACCCATCCCCACTTTATCTTCGTAATAAATCAATTTAGAGCCATTATAAACCGAATATTAATTTATTATAAAATAATATTTCAATCTTTTCCTAAGGTGCCCCTCACCCCTCTTACAAAAGGGAACTCCCCCTTCTATGAAATTCAAAACTTCAAAGCCATTTGGCTCAGCCAACCCCTACCAAAATATCCTCTAAACTATACCCTCTTCATCCCAGTGGCCTTACTTTGGTCATAAATCTAACCTATGAATCCCTTTTGGTCAAATCAAAAGGAAGAACCCGAAGAAGAGGTAAATATTTCATCACCTCTTTCAAGTTCTTTTCTTCTTCCACTTCTTCTTTCCTTGTTGTTTCCATTTTAAAACAATAAATTTAATATCTTATATATATTGTGATGTTATTATAAATATGGTAGAACCATATTCATTATTATATCCATCCTAGGAATGACATTTCACCATACGTGCGTACGTATGGCTTGTCGTCTCCACGTCGTGGTGTAGTTGTTATTCAATACATTATTATTTGGATTGGTATAATAATGATGTATAATTGATGTAAATAATAAATATAAAATTTTAATTATTATGTATATATTATATACCATCCAATTATATATTATTTTAATATCAAAAGAATTATATTATTGCTCGTGCGTACATAAGGATTACCATCTTCTTGATGCGATGAGATTCATTTCCATGTTCACCATTCAACGATGATTATAAAAATATATATTATTAATAAGTATGTAATATATGACATAATAATTCTACTGGAGATATATATATATATATATGTATGTTTTTATGTACTTACATATATCTTATTCACTTACTTCCGTTCAATACGATATGAAAACAGAAACATAATTTATGTGTACGTACGACCTACCGTCTCCATAAACGGTGCCTTCCATTTCATATATACATCTATTATAAATATTTATATTCTAAATATATATGATATATAAATCAAATTTTATATTCTGTAATCATTTGAATCATGATCTAAATGATACGATAATGAATAACAAGTTAAAACACATATGATAAAGAAAGCGATTATTACCCAAAATGTTAATTTAACATGGAAATAATTATTAAATGGGTAGTATAAAGTCATAAATGAATCATTTATGATATAATAAATATGAATATGGTTATGTTATTATTTAATAACATACTATGGTCATTATACAGAAGGTTAAACATACCCTCTACCAAAGGAAAGTGCAAGGTAAGGGTTAATTCCTCAATCTCATTATTATTCAAGATTTTTTGTTGGTAAGTTTTTACTGGGAAATATTTATTATCCATTTTCATATTTCATAAAAGAGTTTTCAATGGGATTATTTTATGGGACTCTTTTATTAAAACATAATTTTAAATGTTTTAAATATTTATTCTTCTAAATCATTCTCATTAATGTCCATGTTTTCCAAATGGTTGTTTTTAAGGATTTATTTATATGGACATGAATGTTTTTAAAATGTTAATTCCATTAAAAAGTTTCAAAGTGGTATGTGACACTTTGATTAAAAAATGTCTTTAAATTTCTTCCTTTTTTAATTGTGTGACTTTTAAATGTTTTCATGAAAAGGGATATTTCTCTCAAAAAGTTTTACAAATCATTTTCATCTATGTCAACATCCATTGATGGATTTTTATCTTGTTTGAAGTTGATTTATTATGATACAAATCTTCCATATTGTATTGAAGGTTTTGTGATATGTTTGACTGTGGATATGTTATTTTTATACCATTCATGGTTTATGGTTAAAGTATTGAAATTTCGTATGCTAGTTCTTATACGAATGTATATGTTATGTTTCAACCTTTTCATACGAGGAATGTATTGGACATAGTAAGTGACCGGTGGAGCCTGCTATAGCTCCTTGATGCATCGGTAGGTCTCATGAGACAGTTAGATGTGGAATTGTCTGAGGGATTTCCCAATTTGATATATGGTTTTGGATGAGGCCTAAATAATTTTATACGTCTTGGAAGAGGTCTTGATTTTTTTTAGAATGTCTGGTATCATACATTCCCTCATTATGAAAATAATATTGATGGTTCATGTGGTTATTCGACTAGTAGAATACCCATGATTATGTTTTATTATGGAATTATTTACTCATCTCATATTCCTACCATAAAAGTGTTCATGTTTATTATTGGTAAAGGCATTTGTTTTCAATTATTCACCATGCTTAATATTTATGTTATCGTCCGCTGTATTTCTTACCCTTACTGAGCATCTAAGATCACCCATTTCTATGTTTTATTTTTCCCAGAATTCCAAGAAGTGTATTGAGATTGATATGCAGAGTTAAGCTAAGGGAATAATGGTGTTCATAAAGGATTATTTATGTTTTGTTGTATATTAAAAAGTGTAATGTAACATTCATGTATGTAATCTATTTTCCAAGACTACTAAACCGATCGGTCCTTCAGGACTTGATTCCTTATAATCATGCTAATGTTATGTAATAATGCACTGACTCTAGGTAACTGGGGTCGGGGCATTATAGTTGGTATTAGAGGAAGTTTAACAACAATGTTGGAAATAGATTTAGATGAACTCTGATTAGATAACATTACCCTAAGATAGACATTGAGGATTAATATAGAAGAACTTCCTAAAATTTTGGTAATTTAGAGATTTTGTGAGTTTTACAAGCAATACATACCTGTATGGATACGAGTAACTAGAGATAGATCTGACACAGATGTATCTAGGGGTAAAACCCTAAAACACCGCTTTGAGCTAGACTCGAATGAGAACTAGTGTATGACAACGAGCCTTGCTGCACTCTTAGTTACGACACTCCAAGGGGATATGCTTAGGATAATTCACATTTTCATTACAAACCATTATGAATGATTTAGGAGTAAATACTTCCTCAAATAAAACATTTTTATTATTACGAATTATATCTATAAACTGTTTAATTTTCGTTAAGTATTTTACATGTTTGGAAGTATTCATTATGATTCATAAACTGAACTATTGTATGCCATTGTTTAGAAATGGAACCTAGTAGAATGAATGATAACTCCAACAATACATATGATCCAAAGAGTAAGAAGGATCATATCTTTCATGGTATTAAGCCAACATTTAGAAGGGAAATAGTCTCCCATGTATTCTCAACATATGAAGAAATAATATCATGTGTTAATAAGATAAGTAAAGAATTATATGATTCCTATGGCATTTAAGGGAAGCAAGAGAAGAAAAGGATGGTAGAGAGAAATGTGGATAAAGAGAATAGGGGAAAGAAGAATTTTCCTATATGTGATAAATGTGGAAAGAATCACCTTTATAAATTCTTGAAGGGAATGAGAGTTTGTTATAAGTGTGGAGAAAAAGGACACCAAGTACATGATTTCAAGGGTAATAAAAAGGTTTCAAATGTAAAATGCTTCCTCTACAAGGTGTTGGGACACTATGCGAATCAATGTCCCAGTCATTAAAGTATACCACAAATGATGCTATTAGATAATAATCAAGTTATGATACTACCTCATATGAAAAGGAATGACTAGTTTTCTAATGTTGTTATTATAGAATTATTTCATTTGAGTGTTTTATCAACAATATATTGGTTATATGAATTACGGAGATAAATAAGGATTGTATTGCAGTACTATTTTATTGAGGATTTGAGATTATATGGTTTTAAGAAAAGTGACTTAATAGTAAGATACACTTTTTGGAAAATACATGGTTGAAGGAAAGGTAATCCTTAATATGGTCCTAATAATGAGGTAGTGATTTTGGAATAAGAGATGGTTGATTTGGATAAATTATATTGGATATTCTTGACTTCCTTGGAATTGATTAATAGTTTGTTTATTTCATCTTTGTTGGAATATTTGAAATTTTTTGGATATAAGGAATATATCCAGTATTCTATAAATAATAAGGGAGCATGCATGTAATAAATAAGGTTTTATGGTAATTCAGGGTGTTACCATGTTTTAAAAGAATACATAATGAAGGTGTTCACATGTTATTACATGGGAAAAGGATCTTCATTATGTTTAACTTCCTTATAAATTTTGGACTGTGAGTTTAGATAGAAGTATTTTGGATAAGTCTAAAGGTTGGAATGGATTATGTTTGAAATTGGATACAATTGTTAAGGTTATTTTTGGATTTTCATAAAAAGGAAAACACAGAGGTCGGGCGACAACCAGTCGCGTCCGGCAAGGCCGAGAGACTTGAACCCGCAACCGAAGGGCGACAATGGTGAATCACCTACCACTAGCCTATGTGAGGTCCTGGACTGTATAATGTAGTTTCTTTTTTAAAAGGTCTGATAGGTGAATTATAAATTCATTATTTATGGAACCCTATAAGATTTTGATAAATTGAATATATTTTTTGAAATCTTTTGGAGTGCAAGATGAGTTTGTGGTAGGAATTAGTTAAAGGATGTAACTATACTTGTCAAGTATATATATATATATATATATATATATATATATATTTACCTCTTATTCTATGACTAAATTAATTCTTAAACGTTAGCTAAGGGACTTCATCTAAATCTACTTTCATTGAGGCATCCCTTGATTTCTAAATGACTTTCTTTTATACGGTGTATAAAACCCTTTGACCTTTCATTTCAAGGGGAATCTTTTTTCTACAAAGAGTTTTACTAAACGATAAAAAAGGAATGTTTTTTTAATGTAAGCGGTGACAATGACCTTTCTGCTGCCGTGAGTTTTATTTGATATTTGGCTTCCTTAACAAGCCAAAATGTTTTTTAAAAAAGAAAATAAATACCATATACTCTTTTTACGTATTTTGGCATTGAAAATGGTTTTGATAATGGATTTTTTATGTCAATATATTTAAATGATATATTGTGATTGATGACCTCAATCAATCCCAATAAATATTTACATTTTCCTCCAATTATGTGTCTCCAATTTCCACCAATGTTCTCCTAATAGAGATCATAATTTGGTGGAGCCTTTTTCATTTCCCTTTCAATCTTATTAAGAATAAATCTTATTAAACCAATTTCCGATGTGGTTTTTCCACAAAGGTATTTTTCTATTTTAACCTTTTATTTTCGAAGAAAAATTTCAAATTGAGAGGAAGAAATTTATTGAAGGAGGGGATAATATAACACCACAATATTTCATAGTACGTTATCTCATTAAAGTAATTGAAAAGCTTGCGCTATACGCAACACCGAGTTTGAGCACAACAAAACTTACCAAACTAGCCGTTCAAAAAGCGGTTATGAATAGTATTAACTACATTTTGAATATTATATACTCGATATAATTTTAACATCCATATTATGTATTTCTTATCCATAATATAAGAACAAATTCATTTTTTCAGATAAAAGAAGTATTTTTAAAAAAATGCAACTTTACTACCTTTTAATGGAGAACCATTTTTAAAACCAATATTTGAAACTTTTATATATTCAATATAATGAAATTAAATTCTTCTTTAGAATTTAAATATAAAAATTTAGTTTGGATAAATTTTTGGTATTTTTCTGATAACTTTCATATTTTGACGAATAGTGAAAAATACTATGTTTTAATTCAAAACAACTTTTTAATAGAAATGATTTATAATGTTAAATTATGCATTTGAAAGATTTTGAAGTATAATTAGATTATATTTTTATCATTTAATACAATTTAGGTCATTATAAGTAATTTCATATTCAAATTTGACATAAACACATGTCAATCTTTTGATAGTTTTTACTTTTTTAAAACCCACTTTTTAGTTTTGATAGCGGGAATTAATTTTAAATTAATAAATGAAACTTATATGTTTTTAATTTGGTAAAATATAATTCATTTTTGAATTCAGAATATCAAAATTATGTTTGGGTGAATTTTTGGTATTTTTCTGAAAACATTCAATTTTTGATGAATAGTGAAAAACATAGCGTTATTATTTAAAACCGAATTTTTATTTAAATAATTATTTATTTTATTTAAATTTATTTTAAGTCAAAATAGAAACATAATACCTATATAAGTTCATTTTAATTTATTGGAGTCATTTTATAATAATTTTAGATATATAAAAATTTTATTGAAATTTTTACTATTATTTACCCACCACCTAGGAGCATTTGCAAATTTGCATAAAACTTAATTTTACCAATTCTGTGAATTTATTTTCAAAAATCCGAGAAACATAGTTGATATCAGTAAGTAAACTGTGTTTCAATAAGATAAAAATGTTTATTGGTGAATAATTACTTTTGACTTTTATTTACCACGATTAAAAGTAAATAGGGTAATTAAAGGTAAAAATGATATTATTATTACCTAACACATGTTATAATTATTTTGGATAAGTGTAATTAGACAAAAAACAACCTTAGGAATAAAATATGACCCTTTAGGTCCACTTGGATTAGATTAGGACATTTATTATTATTTAATTTAAAGAAGAGTTAAAAGTATTAAATTCAAGTTTTCATAACTAAAACATTTTAATATAGGGTTATACATAAGATAAATTAGACTATAAATATTCATTAGAAATCTAAAAATATTTCCTACATAATGTTATTTTATTTATAACTTTTATACATTAAATAATTTAATTTATTTATGACACAATGATGATGCAATAATTACCTTATTAACGAAAGATTAAAATAATTGATATTATAAATATCCAAATAAATTTTATTTGAGACTTTTGATGAATTAAAATAATTTTATAGGTTAATATGACATGTTAGGGTTGATTATAGAATTTATTTTGAAACGATAAGGTTGTTATGACTTTCACAAAAACAAAATACCAAATAGTGACAACATTGACATAAATTAATTTTTAAAACAAAGACTCTATTATTGGTTGATATAATATTTCTAAAAATATAAGGCTCATAAAAAGGGATTAAATAATATTATATATGTCATTAAAAGATCATATGGTGTAAGAATACAAGAAGACACTATAAAAGTTAAATTATTTAACTTAGAGTTAAATCTAAATGATAAGGTTAAAATGGTAACCTAAACTTGTCTATAACCTATTTGTTGAGATGATTTAGACACATCCACACTTTATCTTAGAAATATATCAATTTGGATCCATTATAAATTTAATATGATTTTATTATAAAATAATATTTCAATATTTTCCTAAGGTTCCCCTCACCCCTCTTATAAAAGCGCACTCCCCCTTATCTCTAATTCACAACTTCAAAGCCATTTATCTCAGCCAAAGCCTACCCCAATATCCTATAAACTATCCTACCTTCATCCTAGAGGTATTACTTTGGTCAGAAATCTAACCTAAGGATCCATTTTGATCAAATCAAAAGAAAGAGCCCGAAGAAGAGGTAAATATTTCATCACCTATTTCAAGTTTTTTTCTTCTTCCACTTCTTCTTTCCTTGTTGTTTCCATTTTAAAACAATAAATCCAGTATATTCTATATAATTTGATGTTATTATAAATATGGTACAACCATATTCATTATTCTATCCATCCTATTAATGAAATGTCACCATACGTGCATACGTAAGACTTACCGTCTCCACGTCGTGGTGTAGTTGTTATTCAATACATTATTATTTTTATGGGTATAATAATTATGTATAATTGATGTAAATAAAAAATATAACATGTTAATGATTCTTTATATATTATATAACATCCAATTTTATAAGATTTTAATATCAAAAGAATGATATTGTCGCTCGTGCGTACGAACGGATTACTGTCTCCAGGACGCGATGAGATTCATTTCCATGTTCACCAGTCAACGATGATTATAAAAATATATATTATTAATAAGTATGTAATATATAACATAATAATTCTGCTAGATATATATATATATATGTATGTATGTATGTACTTACATATATCTTATTCACTTACTTCCGTTCTATATGATATGAAAACGGAAACAACGTTTATGGGTATGTACGGCCTACCGTCTCCATAAACGGTGCCTTACATTTCATATATACATCTATTATAAATATTTATATTATAAATATATATGATATATAAATCAAAGTTTATATTCTAGAATAATTTAAATCATTATCTAAATGATACGATCAATAATAACAAGTTAAAACACATACGATAAAGAAAGCGATTATTACACAAAATATTAATTTAACATGGAAATAATTATTAAATGGGTAGTATAAAGTCATAAATGAATCATGTATGGTATAATAAATATGGATATGGTTATGGTATAATTTAATAACATACTATGGTAATTATACAGGAGGTTAAACGTACCCTCGACCAAAGGAAAGTGCAAGGTAAGGGCTAATTCCTCAATCTCATTATTATTCGAGATTGTTTATGGGTATGTTTTTACCAGGACATATTTATTATCCATGTCCATGTTTCATAAAAGAGTTTTCAATGGGATTATTTTAAGGGAATATTTTATTAAAACATCATTTTAAATGTTTTAAATATTTATTCTTCTAAATCATTCCCATTAATGTCCATGTTTTCAAAATGGGTTTTATGGATTCATTTATATGGACATGAATGTTTTTAAAATGTTAATTCCATTAAACAGTTTCAAAGTTGTATGGGAAAATTTTATTCAAAAATGTCTTTAAATGTATTCCTTTCTAAATTGTGTGACTTTTAAATGTTTTCATGAAAAGGGATATTTCTCTCAAAGAGTTTTACAAATCATTTTCATCTATTTCAACATCCTTTGATGGATTTTTCTCTTGTTTGAGGTTGATTTATAATGATACAAATCTTCCATATTGTATTGAAGGTTTTGTGATATGTTTGACTATGGATGTGTTATTTTTATACCATTCATGGTTTATGATTAAAGTATTGACATTTCATATCCTAGTTCTTATACGAATGTTTATGTTATGTTTCAACCTTTTAATATGAGGAATGTATTGGACATAGTAAGTAACGGGTGGAGACCACTATAGATCCTCGATGCATCAGTAGGTCTCATGAGACAATTAGATGTGGAATTGGCCGAGGCCTTTCCCAATTTGATATATGGTTTTGGCTAAGGCCTTAATCATTTTTAGACGTCTTGGATGAGGCCGTGAAAAAATGTTTCAGAATGTATGACATTATACATTCTCTCATTATAAAAATAATATTGATGGTTCATGTGGTCATTTTACTAGTAGAATACCCATGATTATGTTTTATTATGGAATTATTTACTCAGCTCATATTTCTGGCATAAAAGTGTTCATGTTTATTATTGGCAAAGGCATGTGTTTTTAATTATTCACTATGCTTAATATTTTTTTTATCTTCCGCTGTATTGCTTACCCTTACTGGGCGTCTGAGCTCACCCCTTTCTATGATTTATTTGTCCCAGGATTCCAAGAAGTGTATTGTGATTGATATGTAGGGTTAATCTAAGGTAATAATGGCATTCATAAAGGATTATTTATGTTGTGTTTTATGTTATAAACTATAATGTAACATTCATATATGTAATCTTTTTTCCAAGACTGCTAAATCGATCGGTCCTTCGAGACTTGATTCCTTGTAATCATGCTAATGTTGTGTAATAATGCAATGACTCTGGGTAACTAGGGTCAGGGAGTTACAGGTTCTACTTAGGATGGAAAAGAAATTCCTTGAATTGAAACAAAATGATTAAGATTAAGTGGTTGTTTATGAAGCAAGCTTTACTCAATTGGAATGGTTTGCTCTAAATATTATTTGGGATCTTGATAGTAAAATAAATAATTTTTAATTATTAATGAAGCCAAAATATCAAAGGGAACCGACCTACTGCAAATTCAAAATTTATGAGAAACTTGTACGGTGAACTGAGAGGGTAGAAATGGAATTTGATGATGATCGCATTTACTTTGACATCAAGAAAAATAAAAGGTTCATATGTCATGAAATATGTAAGAATCAATCAAACAAATATTATGGTAAGAAAATATAGTTTCTAGTTTGTGTGTTGTGTGATAAAAAGAAACATGGTAAATGCCTAAACAAATTTAGGAAGTGTTTTTGATGTAGTAAGTTTATACATATGGCCTGAGATTGCAAGGAAAATGATATTAAGTTTAATTATGATGAGAAAATTGTAATATGTTTTAAATGTTAGGAGATGAGGAATTATGATAATACCCACGCAAAGAAAGATCCGAATGATGGAAAAACTAGATTATAAGTAAAAAGGTACATTGAAATCCTTTGTGAGTACATCAGTAGATGTTGGACCATCTAATGAATTGGTATCAAGTACATTGTTTGTTTACTCAGATTTTACTAATTTCTTATTTGATATGAGGTCTACGCATTCGTTTTTATTGATAATTTTTTGGGTAAATTGGAAATTTAACCTCAAGAAATGAAACCAAAACTTATGGTTAAAAAAGGGAGATATATTAAAGCAAATGGAATTATAATAATCTTCTAGTTGTTCTCTGTGGAAAGAAATTTTCTACAAACCTTTTTGTTTTACCCTTAGTAGAGTTTGATGTTATTCCGGGTATGGATTGGATTTATGTTTATCATAATAAGATTTATTTTAGAGTTAAAGATTTTTTTTTCATAAAGAGTTTCATTTTGTATAAAAGAATGAACCCATATCATTGATAACATATCAAGAAGCTGAGAAACTGTTAAAATATGGAAATGAAAGTTATCTTGCACATATTGTTGAAAATAAGGGAATTGTTCATATTAATTATGTGATGGTGGTAAATGAACACATAAATGTTTTTCTTTATGAGTTTCCTGATGCTATACCTAATCAGGAAGTTAAATTTACCATTGAATTAGTTTTAGATGCTAATCTATTTTTGAAACCCCCTTATCGAATGGATCAAATATAATTTCTTGGATTGAAAAATTAGTTACAGGAGTTTGTTGATAAAGGCTTCATTCATCCTACCACTTCACCATAGGGTGCTCCTATTTTGTTTGTTAAAAAGAAAGATTATTCCAGGGGGATTTACATTGATTATAGAGCTTTGAATAACATTATTGTTAAGAATAAGTATCAAATCCCTCATATCAGTGAATTTTTTGAATAGCACTAGGGAGCTCGATATTGTTACAAGATTGACTTGAGATCTAGGTACCATCAACTAAAGGTGAAGGAGGATTCCATTCTGAAAACAACATTCCAAACTTGATATGGTCATTATGAGTTTATTGTTATTACCTTTAGCTTGAAAAATGACCCTGATGTATTTATGGATCTTATGAATAGAATATTCCATGAATATTTAGATAAGTTTGTTTTTTTATGATATTTTTTTATTGAAATATTTATGAGAATCATGAAAAAAATATAAGGATTTTTCTAAAATCACTTAAAGAAAATAATTTATATAGGAAATTTAGAAAATATTATTTTTGGTTGCAACACATTTATTTTCTTGGGAACATAGTAAATAAGGATGCAATAATAGTTAACTCGTCCAAAGAAAAAGTGGTTGATGAATGGCCATGACCGAAAAATATTATAGAGATTCATAGTTTTCTTTTATTAGAAGGTTATTATTAATGGTTAGTTAAAAAGATTGCACGATTATCTACCTCGGTAACTAAGTTAACATGAAAGGGGTTAAATTTATTTAGACATATGACTGTGATGTTTGTTTTCAGGAATTAGAAAGAAGATTGATGAATGATCCATTTTTTGGAAGGAAAATAGAGGATTCTCCAATCTTCTTTTCAATTCCTGAAAACAAACATCAAAGTATACTGTCCAAATAAATTTAACCCCTTTTCATGTTAACTTAGTTACCAGGCTAGATAACAGTGAAAAGTTTTTAACAAACCCTCAGTAATAACCTGGTAATCCAAGGAAACTATGAATCTCTATAATATTTTTAGGTCCTGGCCATTCACCAACCACTTTTTCTTTGGCTAGGTCAACTGTTATGCCATCTTTATTTACAATGTGCCCAAGAAAATAAATGCATTTCAACCAAAAATCACATTTTCTAAATTTCCTATATAACTTATTTTCTTTAAGTGTTTTTAGAACAATCCTTATATGTTTTTCATGATCCTCATAATTTTTTGAATAAAATAAAATATCATAAATAAACAAAAAACAAACATATCTAAATGTTCATGGAATATTCTATTCATAAGATCCATAAATACATTAGGGTCATTTTTCAAGCCAAAGGGAATAAAAACAAACTCATAATGACTATATCTAGTTCAAAATGTTATTTTCAGAATGTCATCCTTCTTTACCTTTAGTTGATGGTACACATGGTTAAGGTTTTGTAGAGAAAACACATTGTTGAAGAAGAAACATAGGAATCAAAAAATTTAATGAGGGAAATGTGTCCTCACTTGTTTAATAAGTGAATAAAAATGGTGAGGAAATTATTTTCAAAGGGGGGGGGGGAGTGTAACAACTCTATTACTTATAAAATAATTTCTTTTCATTCTAGAATTAAATAGTTAAATTCATTATAAATGTATAATCAAATAAGTGGTATTTACCAAAATTAAGGAATATATAAAAATATAATAGTAACCTAACCTATGAAATTATAAATAAAATTTATGTATCTTATAAGAAAAAATATGACATAATTATATCATAGAATAATTAAATAAATGTTTTGAAAATGATAAATTAAGTGTTGGTATTTTTGTGACACCTAAATTTTTATTTATAATTTTATAATTAGTATAATGATTTCAAAGAAAATATATCTTAATAGAATATATTAATAAATTAATATTATTTTTCTTATGATTATAATATAATTTTATGAGACCTTAATTAATTTTTCAAAGTGTCATAAAATCATTTATAATTTTAAAATCGATATTCTTCTTAATAAATGATAATTTTTATTAGAAATTAAATTTCTCATATTTGTAAAATTATTTTCAAAAAATAGAGCCCATTTTTGAATTCTATATGTATAAATATGGATAAGGTGATTTTTTTTGTGATTTTTCTAAAATACTAATTTTTTTTGGTGAATAGTAAAATAAGGTAATTTTGGTATATATACATTATAAATTAAATACACTATTCCTTGAGTCATTGCTGATGTAATCAACATAATATAGAACCATAATTAATTATTTTGTTATATTTAGTGATAATTATTAAAATATTTATTTTCTTGATCCAAAATAATAAACTAATGAAAAAATATTCAAAAAAAACCCCTCTCCTCCACTATAAATACCACCATCACCACCTCTTCTCCTTACTCCTCCAAAGAATTTTTTCTGGTTTAGTTTATACCAAACTACATTACTAAGCCTCTTACCCTTGTCTAAGACCTAATGGTCTCACTATAAGTCCAAAACAAAGGTATTTAAGGAGGTTCTCAAGGATAAGAATTCAAGAGGGAAAATCCTATTTCATTTTCTTTTATTTTATTATCAGTTTATTTTATTTTCTTATCCCATCCTAACCTCCCATAATACAAGGGACATTATAACTAAATTATCTTAAATATAATGTAATGTTATTGTTTTAATGGAATATTCATCATCAAACCTCTCATCTTCTCCTCTTATTCTAGAAAATGAATGCATCATCCGTGACATGTCAATTCACCACTTTTGTGGATGCCAAATTTTTTATTTTCCTTTACCGCCTTCAAGGATGTTCATAAAACCATTATTATGGTTAAGAAATATTTTAGTATTTATATTGTATCTTTTTTAATATTATATAACAAATTTATATATATAACATTAAATAAAATGATATAAGTTCATGATGGTCATAAAAACCTCCAAAATAAATTAAATAAATTTCATTAATATATTATCTAATGAATCAAAATCATATCAGAAAAAAATAGAATCATTTAAAATTATGGAAACATATCAATTCCATTTTTTTACACTTATGTAGTTTTACTTCCATTATACAAGAAAACTCATAATGAACCAACCAAGGAGACCATGAAAAAAACACACCGAAACAATAAAAAAAATATTATCAATAAATGGGTGTAAAGATGTTATAAAAATATCATATAAGGTATTATAAATATAAATATTGTTATATAATAAATTAATAACTCTCTTCAAACCATTATATAAGAGGTTTGAACATGTTTTAAGGAACTCAAACCCAATGTAAGAGACTTTTCTTTAAAACTCCACTTCTAAATTTCTATTCTTACAAAATTAAAAAGTAAAGTTTTTATGATGAAAGTATTAATGTTTTATGATTATGTTATGGTTATTGAGAATTGTTTAAAATTAAGGGTGAAACCTATATCTTCCTACAATGCATTGGGAATGTTTATGTTGAAAGTTGACCGTAATGGTTATTCCAAGTGTAACTGCAATGATTACACTATAAGGTAGCCGTGAGGGTTACACCATAAGGTAGCTATGAGGGTTATATTTTACGGCATACTTGAGGTTTAGAAATCACATGGTATCTGAGAGGGTTACAATATCAAGTAAGTAATTCCCTAAGTTACCTTTATGGTTTTATTTAAGTTTTCTATGTTATAGAAATATCTTATTTTGAAAAAGTATATGATACATTATGGGTGATAAATAAGTCTTTGTGAGAATGATTTTATATATTTATAAGTATTCATGGACTAATAATTTATTCTTTTTATGTCCCTTAATGAGTTTTTTTTCTCACACAAAGCTTTAAATTTTTTTTCCTTGGGTTTAAGGATGGGTAAGAGAAAATAAGAATCCAAGATGAATGTTGTGAAGATTTTTTAGGAAAATATTTCATGTTTTATTAAAAACTATTGTACTATGAAATAAATGGATACTATTTTAATAGTACACACTTTATATACTTTTTGGTTGATATGTATTAATCATGTCCTAATTCTCTAAAACTATATACATAAAATATCTTTGGGAATGTAAGAAAGCTAATTCTAAAAGAATTTACTAGATTATAGAATGTTTAAGGTTAGGACCTTATAGAGAAAAAAATAAAAAAATATAACTAGACTTTTAAATTACTTTATTTATTGAAAATAAATGATAGTATTTAAAAAATCAATAATTTTCACTATTCATTGATAAATCAACCATTTCATAAAAATCCAAAAGTTCTACCCGAAGTTAATTTTAAAATGATGATTTTAAAAATTAAGTTCATTTTATCAAAAAAATATAAAACATGAAGAAATTAATTATAATATTTTCTCACAAAGTTCAAAAAAATTAATTTTTGAAGAAATCATATTTTTTTGAAGAATAAAATGTATTTATTAAAGATTGAGTAAAAATTTACGAAAAATTTATCAACAAATTTATTTTAATCCGTAATTTTTTATATATTTCATAAAGAATTTAATCTTATTTATACCTTCTAATTTAATTCTATGTTATAACTGTATTTTATAAAATAATAATATTCCATAGTTCATGTAGGATCGATGCTACGTGTCGTATTCATTATTGAATGTAGGCTTATTTTTAAAATCTAAGGGTGTTATATTCTCCCCATTTAAAAACTTTTGTCCTCTAAATTTGAACTCAACTATGGTAATCAATGGTTTGACATTTGAAAATTTGTTTTTAGAAATACCTCATAGAATAAAAAGTTAATAAAACATCCTCTTGAAAATAGGTAAATTGAAATACAAAGATAATATGGAATAACTCATTAATAGGTTTAGAAATAGGAGAACATTTGTGGGAATTGTAAATATTATCATGGAAAACAATAGTGTCCAAATAATTATGGCGAGTGGAATATATTATTAATCTCAAGAAAGAGAATGACCATGATAAAGTTAACAACCACAAAACCATAAACCAAAGAGGTGTAAAATACCATTTATTTTTATTAAATTAAGTTAATGGGATAACATTTTTGTTTTATGATCTTTTTCTTATTGTTGGGAAATTATTTTACCATATATACTAATAAAATAAGGAAATATAATTACTCGAGAAGTATGATTTAATACTTTAATAAATATTTATACAATCTCATCTTTTAATTCAAACAATGAGTATTTAATATGATTTTTATGCATAAAGTAATAAAGTCAAATTTTAATTGATCACATAATCTATGAAAGGATACAAGATTTTAATTATATCTTTAGAAATTAACCAAAACCAAAATGATTAACACAAGGTAATATAATCCCCAAAATGAATAACCCTTCACATGAAAAAAATTCAAGATTAATCTCCAAAGTCTCAGTAATAATTCCCAATTTTCATCTTAGATTAATTGATAAATAATTATCCTTAAAATTATTCAAAATAATCATGACTAAGATTGAAAGCTAAAGATTATAACGATTTGATTACATATTATTCCAAGATTATTTTAACATTTATCTCTAAATAACATCAATTACTCTTAGAATAAAAAAAATGTATATGATCTAATCATATAATCTCAAAGATATGATAATTATTTCCATAAATAACCCAAATCACTATAAAGCACACTAAAATCATTTAAGCTTCCAAAATATAATTTAACCTTTATTAATAAAAAAAATACCATAATATTGTGCTTAAGTTAATCATATAACATTCCCAAAAATTATAGGGATATCCTTCCAAAATAACATTAATCACATAATCAAAAAATCACTTTTCAATCTCATTCTTATCTATACGATAAAACATATGTTCCCTATTTTTAATAACCCATAATTACCTCTATATCAATGATCATATAAACCCTAAAGGTTATCAATAAATTTAAATTTATCCAAAAAATGTGAAGGAATTACTCTTAAAGAAGTAATTAATGTTAAACCCAAGGGTTTAATATAACTCAACCTAATAAAACATCTCCCAAAATTTCATTAATAACCTTAAAATCAGATTATATAAAAAATTAAAAGGGATTTTTTATGCCTTTGAAATTATGATGAACCTTAAACAAATAAACCCATGGTGGTATCCACAACTCTTAAGTAAACCTCACATGAAAACAACCAAATATCCAAAATTATCTAAACCTTTCATATGATACCAATTGTAAGGACCCTAAGTTAAACATTACATAATATTGAGTTTTAAGTAAAAAATTAATTTTCTTACATTTGAGAGTATTTATGGTTTATAATTTTAAAGAATTAGGCCATAAACCTTATATAAATAAATATTACATCACAAAGTGGACACTTCTACTCAATATCTGGTTTTCCATAAAAATAAAATTTTTATGAAATAACAAGATTTATTTTCATGAAATATATTCACAATTTTAGTATTTACCTCATCCTTGTCCTTAATCATCTTTAAAACCCTATTCAAATCATTTTAAAATGTTGTATGCCTATAAAAAGCTCAGTAATGAACATATAAAAAGAAATAAATAATCATGTTAGTTCAAGAATACTTATAAAAGTTTTTTATTTTTAAAAATTAAACTTTAGGCTCAAAAATAAATATTTTATTACCAAAGAAATAAACTTTTGTACCCAAATATTTTCATAAAAAATTTCATAATAAATATTAATGGAAAAATAAATATCATAATGTTTCCCTTTCAATCACAAAATAAATATGAAAACCTTTTCAAAAGAAGTTATAAATTTCTCCCTTATAAAGTTGCATATACTTTCCTTTAAACATAAGATAATGAGTAATAACATGGGAGCCCAACATATAGAACATGGTACCATAAGATCATGTAAATATAGGAAATGTGGAAGAAACAAAATAAATTAAATAATTATAATTCAAGGTTAAATACTGTGACAACATCACATGGTGGACGTAGTCCTAGAGTGGATTATGTTTACTCCCTAATCCCATACACAATGAATTATGAGAAAAAAGATTTACCCAATGAATTCGAACACTATCTGGGTTCACCCATCATAACATTTTCATTATTTTGTGTGATACAAAAAGGAAATAAATCATAAGGAATAATCATAATAATTACCCATGGAAAGAAATGGGTTGCACAATGTTTCTTTATATCATAATCTTAGGAAATTACATAATGAATCCAGTTGATAAATAAACATAAGATATGTATTAATCCATAAAAAGAAGGGGAGATAAGCTAGGTATATATGTGAGAGACATATATATATATATAGAATTTAGAAGCATCACATAACTTTAATGGAAGATATACAGTTATATTAGAGATAAAAAGGTCATAAACTAAATAAAAGTGTGGTTTAGGGAGATCCCTTACACCCATATGAAAAACCAATACATTTCAAGATATCAAACTTTATATTCAATTCAAAACCCCTTTTGAGAATACTAAAAGAAAAGGTAAATATATTTTTTCTTTGAATAAAACAAATAATATTATAAACAAAAACAAATAAAAATTTCAAATAATGGTTGAAGTGGTGGTAAAATACCTTGATTCCATATATATTAAAATAAAACACTACTTTTGTTTTTTGTAATGAAAGTGAAAACATTCTATATAAAATATGAAAAACAAATTCCTTTTGTAAAACTTTTAAACATATTAAAAAGATTCATAAAATTTAACTTATAATTATTTTAAATCCATATAAATACACTAATAAAATAATTTTAAGAATATTTACATGGAAGACAATTATTTTGAAATCAAATCTTTAAAACCTTTAAAGAAAGGTTTTAAAGTAAAGTGTCCCTTACACAAAACCATAATTGTTTTTAAAAAAATTATAAAGAAAGTAAAATATTGTCCAAAATTATCTTTATAATCCATTTAAGTATAAATAAAAAAATTTATTCAAAAAATTAGAAGAACATACACATGGAATAAATAGAGTTGTAAGAGAAAATTTAAAATATGAATGTTTTAAATAAATACCCTTACCTCGAGCCCGAATCATCATATATGTCATTTATATTATTGAATAATAAAATTATTTTATTTATTTAATTTATTAATAAATATTTTCAGATTTATTATTCCTTTTATTTGTATTTTATAATCAATTACTTAATCAATTAAGTTCACATTAGAAGTTTTGATGATATTCTTCTCATATGTTCAAAATGACTTCAGTAGGTTGACAATGATCAAAGAGGTCAATATTTAATCATCTCGAAAATAATAATCATGAAATAATTATTTTTTTATATATCAAATATACTTTTAAAACCCATAATGATATATGGTTATGACAAATAAACTACATTAGAATCATGGAGATTCTAGGCCGTACGTACACATGAATGACATTTTCATTTTTCAAGAATAATTATGGAAAGAAGGAAAGTTTTATTTTATCATTACATAATGATAATAATATCATAAATTCCATATTATATATTTAAATATACTTATATATATATCATTCATGTGATTTGGTGATGAAAAATGAATCACATTGCTTTGTAGAGGTGATAGTCTACACATATGCACGAATGATGTTATCATTTTTTGAATGAAAATTTAAGAAAATAAATTATATATTACTTATATATAATGATAAATATGTCATTAAAACCATATATATACACTAAATACATGATTATAATCATCCTTTAGAGGCGATGATGGAAAATTAATTACATCAGTTCGTGAGGCGGTAGTTTTCCATACACACGAACAATGGTTTCATTTCATATTAGATGAAAAAAGAGATAGATATTGGTCATAAAATTAAAATTAAAATATATAAGTATATTTAATGTAATGTTGTTGTTATTTAATCATTTTTTAAGAAGGTTTGAAGGACACATAAGAAGAAATAGAATGAAAATTCTTGATTAAGAACTATACCTCTTCTTTGGACAACCACTTAGGATTTACAAAAAAATATTTCCTAGGATGGTTTAATGATCAAGAAAATGGATCTAGGAAATGGGGATAGATGTCAAGAATGTATTTAGTTTGGTATTATCTGAACCAAAAGGTTATTTAAGTTTCAAGAAAATATAATAGGAGGTTCCCTTTTATAAGAGAGTGGAGGGGAAAATCTTGGAATCTCTTAAAGTATTAAATTAATATAAATTAATTTTCATCTTAAAATGGATAAAAATTGATAATATTTAAAGATAAGATGATTTTTAGTCTATATAATCACATAAAATAAAAATTGGACAAGTTTAGCTGGTGTTTTTACCCATATATATTTTTTAACCAATGTTAACCACTTTTGACAATTACTCTGGTAAAAATTGTTTTACTCTTTAAGGGTAAATATAATTAGTATAAATAGAAAATTGGTCCATGAATGAACCATATTTTTTTTAAATATATACCAATAAATTGTCTGAATATACTATTTTCAGTAATTATAAATCATTTAATAAAATACTATTTATTATAAAATACCATTAATGTCAATTTTAAAAATATTCATTTAATTTGAAGTTAAAAACATCAAGACATAACTAAAATTTTCATATAAAACTTTTAAAAACAAAAAATATGTTATAATTATGTAATAAATTTTTGGAAAACATGAATTCATTAAAATTATATTACTCTTTAATACTTTTAAAATAATTTATTTTATTTTTATTAAATTTAATAAATACTACGTCAATGTTTCATAAGAATTTAAGGTAATTATAAAATTAATAAAAGTTATAAATAAAGAAAAATCATGAAAATTATTTCATTATGCTTAAAATAAAAATTAATATTCACTCAAAAAATTCTTTTTTCCCTATGCGATCATATAATATATTTTTAAACGTAAGAGAGTGACATTCTGTCTTTTTCATTGCTTAAATTATTATATTGGTCACTTTCATGGAAAAGTATCCCCTAAAAAAATAATTAAAACGTATAAGGTGATAAAGGTATAAATAAATTCATCAAATAATATTTAATATAAAAAATGTTGGACTTATCACTTAGATTTAACCTTGGATATCACAATTTACTCTTTTATCGTGGTGACAATTTTGTACTATTTTTACTATTCATTATGACAAAAAAAATAGTTCAATTTATTAAATAATATTAATTATATAGATTAAAAATATATAATCCTTTTTAAGAAATTAAATCTCTATAATGTTTATAAATTAATTCTATAATAATCTCACAAAGCACGATGAAAGGGGATTTTTCAGTGAAATATATTTTTTCAAGAAATTATTGATCTTATATTAACTCTATGACTTGAAATAATAATTATATGAATTTAAATTAATATAAATATATATATATATAATATCAATTTTATTTAATTATATCCTTAATAGGGGTTATTTTTGTTAATTAAAATGGATAAACTTTATGCATATAAAAATTGTTTTAAAAAATGTGTTTTTATGCATAAAAATAAACTTATACCAAAATCATGAAAATTAATGATTAAAATGAAATTAATTATATTATTATTAATAAAATTGTTCATATTTATATTTAAGACAAAATCCAATAAATAAGGATACTGTTAAATTACTTAGTTTGTTGAAGAGAAATGACAATATTTAAAAAATCTCTAATTTTCACTATTCAATTAAAAATCCATCATTTTAAAAAAATTTAAAATTTTACCCTAAGTTGATTTTGATATCATAATTTCAAAAATGAATTTTATTTTATTAAATATATTTTCTAAAAGTTATAGAAATTAATTATACTATTTTCTAAAAAAAATAAATAAACATCATTTTTGAAGAAAACATATTTTTTTAAGAATAAAATGTCTATTAAAAATTGAGTGATTATTTACTAAATATTTATGAATAAATTTATATCAAATAGTAAATTTATATATATTTAATTAATTATTTAATCTTATTAATACCCACTAATATTATGACTAGGTTATAACTATCATATTTCAATTATAATATTTCATGGTTTGTTTATGCTCGATGTTGTGTATAATATACACTATAAAAGATAGTATTATTTTTAAAATATTGGAGAGTTATAGGGAACATGACCTAGATATTTCATAGAGGAGTTAATTTTCCTAGATCAAGGGTGGCCCATAGTTGTTTTGGGACATATAACGCCATTTGGGTTATGGTTTATCACCTTAGGAATTCATTATATTTTTTTTTATTTGATAAGGTTTTTTCACTTGATAAACATTTTATGATATACAAAAATAAAGTGGTAAGAGTATATAGAGTACAAATACTAATTATATTTGATCTATATATAAGATTTACCTTGATTTTTTTGGAGAATTCTTCAATAAGAATTGGATACATAGCCGATCTTTAATACTTATGATCTTCCTCAGACTTATGGTCAATCTGAAATAACTACTCAAAATCTTGTAGATATGCTAAGAACCTATTTAATGGATTCTATAGGAGGTTTGTATCAATAAATTACCATGGTAGAGTTGTCATATATCTCCATTTCCCATCCCAGTATTCAAATGGCACCGTATGCGACTCTGTATTGGAAGAGGCTTATAACTCCGAAATGTTGGATGGAAGTTAGAGAGCATAAGATTATGGGATGCGATCTTGCTCAAGAAATGTCATAGGATATTCAAACCATATAGTGACACATTTTGACTCCACAAAATAAACAAAATATCTATGATGATAATATTTAGTGATATCTAGAGTTTGGAGTTAGAGAAAAAGCATTCCTTTAAATATCACTATGGAAGAGGGTTATGAGATTCAGGAAGATAGGAAAGTTAGTACCTATATAAAACACCCCCTTTGAAATCCTTGATCACGTTGTGATGGTAGCTTATATTATTTCACTCCCACTTGACCTCTCATAAATTCATGATGCGTTCCATGTATCACTTTTTAGGAAGTACATAACTAACTCATCACATGTACTAAACTCAAAGGCAAGAAAACAAGAACATGGCCACTCTTACAAGGAAAAACCGGTAAAAAATCTTGTATTGTTGAGATAAAGTACTATGAAACAAGTAGATTAAGATGGTTAAATTTATATGGAGGAATCATAAATTTTAGGAACCTATATGGGATCCTGAATCTATAATGATTTAGAAATTCCCTCATTTGTTTTCATCAGAGTAATGAAATCTCAAGGGTGAAACCCTTATTTTAGTGGGGGGGGGGGAATGAAATGGCCTAAGATTTTGGTATGTATTATACTTTAAAAAATTCTAAATTGAATATATTGTTTCACATGTAACATCGAACTAAAATGAACCATGATAATTTTTGAAATAAAATATTACAATGCAAGATAAACATTAATACATTATAATAATGTAATATAAAACATCATCAAGAAAAATAAAAGATGAATAAGACCAAAAGTAAATAAAAATAACCCCAATATTAAATCCTTATACACATGGTCTTCGTTGAAGTTAATACCAATTATAATAACTATGGAAAGATAGAAAAACATTTGAAATATAATATATATTTTTAAAATGAATTAAATATATACGATAAATGATTTTAAGAATGTAGGTAAGGATATATACAGGAATGTAATATGAACGATATATATATGGTCATTATAAAAATGGTCATTAGATATATGGTCATTGGGTCTATACAATGAGTAAGTTATGTAACTAAATATTATATAATAATAAATAATTTTGGAATGAAATAAAAAATAATAATATTTAATTCAGTTTTATTTTTATTTTTATTCATTATATATTATTATTATTATTTTTAAAAAGAATAATTTTATGCATTTATAAAATTAAAATAAACATTTTAATACCAAAATATTGATAAAATTTATTTTTTATAAGATAAATAATTAATTTTAAGAAGATGTGATTAAAATAATTTAATTTTAAAATGGATATTTTTTTTAAAAAATCTGTTTTTTAGTGTAGTGTATTTTTATCTTAATAAATTAAATTTATCCAAATATTATTATATTAAAATTTCTCTAAGTATAAAAAATAGGCTAACACTAATTTAATTTGTAATTTATATAGAACAGGATTAGAAATACTTAAATTTCAAAAAGTCAATTTTCTATTAAAACAATTTTTTTCTATACATTTTATAATTTAAGTTAAAAGTTAAATTTACCATGTTTAGAAATTGTATTAGATTAAATGGATTCCAAAAATTTTATCAGCATTTTGAAATTAGGTAATAATTTTGATTTCATTTTTGGCATAAAAATAAGTTACTGAGGTAAACAATTAATTTACCATAATAAAGGTAAAATGAGGAAAAAATGGTTAAACAAAGTAAAAAAGAGTTAAAATATCATGAAACCTTATCTATAGATTATTTTCATGGGATTAAAAATCCATCTCTATTATTTTCTCTCTTTTTATACATTTTACTATAAAAATGATAACCTTACACCTTAGGAAATGAGTATTTGTGGAAATTCCACTCAAAACTCACCTATAAAAGGAAGAATCATCCCCACTCACAAACCACTAAAACCATTAAATTATATCTTTAATACTAATAAAATTTTCATCTCTTAAAATCTTCTTAGATGTTGGGTAGCTTTTTGTTTTAAGAAGAATTCCTACATTTTTCATTCTGAAGGAACCCAAGTAACTCATATACACTCTTTATAAATCTCAATATAGACTATAGTGATATTATATTAACATCATTATTATTTTGGTAAAATTATATTATTATTATATAACTCTATACTCTTACTCATTTCACTTGTATAACACACTACTCTTTGTGTTGGTTTAACCATTTACATATACGATGCTATAATTTCATCATCATTTTAATTATTAATACATATCAAGTAATTAATACTGGAAATATATGATACTAAGTATTTATTTATATCATGAATGTGGTTCTATAATTCTGAAAAAATGAATGGTCATTGTGAAGTAACTTTTTATTATCAGTAAATTACCCAAAAACTTCACATCATGGATTCAATTATCATTTAATATACCCATAATTTATATAAAATGAACATAAAAATAATTAAATAAATGGAACATAATGATTCTCCTACGTTAAATAATCCATGAAGGGTGAATATGGTATCCAATAATAAGGATTGATGTCATCATGACAAAAAAATTAATAAATAATTAATATTACTAACATATGAGAATGAAGATACAAAATAACTAACTAATATATGTGTAATTAATGATTAAAATGGAAGTGTATAAAATTTAATAGATATGAATAATATTTTTAAGTAAGCTATTAAGATGATTATGTTTTACATACAGGATGTTAATGTAGTTTTATAGAAGTCAGAAGTAAAGATAAGGGTTTCTTTAAAAACTCATACTGAAATCAAGATTTTTTATATTTTATATTCCATCTATAGAAATTATATTTTATTTCTATATATTTTAGTCTACTATATTTTTTCATAGTTTTTACAAGTATTCTTACATTTTTACCTTTATTTGGTTCACAATTCAACCAAAAAGATTCTTGTAAGTAGAGTTGACCTTATCTCTTTTTTTAGTTGGGAATCATTATCCTCCATGTACATATTCTTTATTTATTTTTATGGATGTAATTATGTATACTTATATGATTTATTATGCTATTTTTCTATTTTTATTTTTTTATTTACTAAATTTTGAAAATAATATATTTTTATTTTTTTTGCACATACCATTTTCCACTATCTCAAATTTCCTAAAAAAATGTGAAAAGAATCATCTTATTTAATGACTTCCTCATGAATGAATTTTCATGTCATACTATTAAATTTAATTTATAAATATTCCCTTCCATTTTTTTCACAGTTTTCAATTTTTTTTATAAATTATTTTCTTTAAAAAGGGTATAAAAAATATAAAGGCTATTTCTTATTATTTCTCAAAGTAATTCTTTATGATTTTAAAAAGTGTTTTCTATCTTTGAAAGTATCCTTTAATGTTTCTTATTCTTAAATAGATACATTATATAATGATTCATCCTCCTACTTTATTTATATTTATTATGATCATGTTTTTCATAAATCTTTATGAAACCCATTTATCTCTCACGAGTTAATTAAGCTATGATGAGATTATGAAAGTTTTTTGGTTTATGTGGCAAAAATATGAATTGGTTGTTATTATGTATAGGTTGTTTAGTAGTAGATCTATAATTAATTTGGTAACGTTTTATATCTAATGAGATTATTATGGGACATAGGTGGTTAGCCATATTCCAAAATATTATGGGGCTATGAGTGGTTAGCCCAAGTCTACTATATTATTGGCAGGTGGTCAACTTCATCCATTATGACATGATTTCATTGGTGGTTAACCATTACATATTTTATTATTTATATTCCAATGTTTGCGCTTTATTCTTATGTAATTAAATTTATGTATGTTATGTTCTCATGGATTATGATTATTGGATCGTGTTTCCATACCCCCATGACTCATTTTATTTGTTATTCCAAAATATTTATGCCATGAATCATGTTTTATGATATATATATTTTATTGGGTATGATTATATTTTGATTTGACCACACATCTTTATTATTTTATCATACCGAAATACTTATATTATTCTCACTTATGATCTTGAATTGATATCCCTTTTGTTCATACCTTATTGATAACTCTCTCTTATGTCTCCATTCCTCTGGTTATAAAGGATAGTATCTTGAATGATATGTCTATAAGGGTATCATGTGTGAATAATGTTTTTGGTATATTTTGAATAATTATTGTAAAATATACTGATTATGTACGTAGTTTTGAAATACACTAAACCTATAGGTTCTAGGGTGTGTTTTACAATGAATTTAATGAATAATCATGTAAAATGATGTAATATATTCATATGATATGATTGGATTATATAATGTTTCATCAATATGATAGTTTTTTTGTATATGAATCAACTAATAACTCCTAGATAACTGCTATATCGTGAATAGATGAGGTTGTGAATGTGTAATGGTGTGGCAGTTTATAAAAATTGATCGATTGGGGTTATTTTTTTTATTGGCTATGTGTTTGTGATAATGTATGTATATGATATAAGGAATGTTAAATATATGGGGTGGTCATACTTACTAAGATAAAATGTTTTGGTAAACCTAGGTGGGTGCATGGTATATCTATTTTGTGTGATTATATTTCTATAGAAACTTTTATATGCGGTGTTATAGGTTGAAAAATAAATGGATGGTGGGGGTCTGAATCCATTGAGATATGTGATAGTGATGTCAAAGTTGTGACTACTAATGTAGTATCCATTGTGTTACATGGTAATGCTAAAGATAAGGATGGCTATATTTTGGGTTGGATGATATGGCTATCCATAGTGGATACATCATGTGAAATAATAGAAAATAGGGTTAAGGAGGACAGAGTCCCCTAGGGTGGATACTTAATAATACCATGAGATTATAAGCTAGAAAAAATCCCTCAAGAGTATTTTTGGAGTTTTTAGGTTGTGTTTGTTTCCATAAAAATTTAAAAAAAGTTAAGAAAGGATAAATATTGACTCATTCATGAAGAGATGGTTTCTAGAAGTGTTTTGGAGTTGATTTTGTTATGGAATCAAAAGATTAGAGCTAAAGAAAATCATTTGTGCAATAAAGGTAGAAGAATAATATAGGATTCAAATTAATCTAATTTAAAGGAATCTTTGAAAAAAAATATACAAGAAAGGAATATATTATAAATGATTTTTTTGTGAAGAATGCTGGATATTTATGTGGAGTAAATTATAGAGTAAAGGAATAAATTTTGTAAAAGAGAATATTTTTATAAAGGAAAGTATTTTCATGAAGGAAAATTTTTTATATTAAGGGAAATAATTTAATCATATGTGAATAATGTTTTATTGTGATATTTTCTTATAAATAATCATATAAGAAGTCCATTAGTTATATAAGATAAGTAATTAGAATAATATTAGAGTTTAATGTAACTTAATTTGTGTAATGTGAGATTATGTGAAGTGGTTGCATGGAAAGAATTCTATCATGAAGGAATTTCATGAAGTATTCAACTGTGAAGGAATTTCATTAAATTATATTCCATAATGTAGTTACACAAAATAATACACTATGAATGAGTTATGAAAAAAACCTATCATGAAGTAATACTAAATGAAAAAATCACATGATATATCTTGGATGAAGAATATTTTAAATAGAGATTAATTTTTAAAGATTAGATCTTACACGATAAATAGAAATTCATCTTATTGATGAAAAATGAGATTTATGTCAAACCAGTGTTAGTGTGAACCATTTTAGAGCTGGTTCATATAATTTGAAGACTTTTCTAGAGGATATACGAGTTCACTTTTGTTAATATATTAATACTTAGTTGTAATTAGTTGAAAACCAAGGGAAGTTTTGAGTCTTTCATGAACATTGTAAAAAATAAGTATGCTTAATGATTCTGATACATCAACACATCATTATTGTATGTTACTTGGATTATCAAAGTATGGGTAAACTAAGTAAAATTAATTTTGTGTATCTTTATTTACCTTATCAATTCATTTCAATTATAAGTGGAATATAATAAATGGCTATGTTCATTCAAATAAATTGACATAAACTAACCCCCTTATAATAGGGTATTTACCTTTATTGAGGACAAAAATTGGTATCAAAGAAAAAATTTCATGTTAGAGAAATTATTATTTAAGTGGAAGTCATGGAAGAAGTAAGTATCAAAGGTTTTCTGTTATTGGACTGAAATAGTTTTAAACTATGGAAGAATTAGATATAGTATTACTTATGATATTTATGAAGGGGAGTGTACATAACAGTTATTCTTGGGATATCAACTAGTATGAATAGTGGATCACTATCAAAAAGAGATAAAAAATAGTTAGATTTTAATTATAAGGGAATAAATTCATTAAGGGGAGATTTTGGAAACATAATATATATAAATGTGAAGTCAAGTAAATCCACACACATCATATGTGAAAATATACATAATATCTATGAAGGTGACTCGAAGGTATGAGAATATAAACTGCATGTTATACAGAATAAGTATGAGGACAAGTGGATGCACCCAAGAAAATACATTGATGAATTATTTGATCAACTAACTATAATTTTGGGGGATATATGTGAACTCATATAAATATTTAATGATGTGAATATTTCCAAGAACATTTTGATAAGATTTATACATTAGTTTAATCCAAAAGTATACATTATTTAGGATAAATATCCAAAGGATATGACATTAGATGGTCATTATAGTACTATTATTGTATATGAGATGAGGAACAATGATAACAAAGCTATTGAAAAGGGGAAGTATAAGGAAGTTAAATTCATGGAATTGAAGAGGCTTAATATAGATAATTATTAGTTAGAAGAAGAGGTTGATGTAGTCATGACATTCATTTCCTAAAACCTAAAAAATGGAAAAATAAATTTCAAAGAGAAAAATCTACTTGTGTGATTTCAATATGGGTAGGTTGGGCCCCTTACATTAAAGTGTGTAAATATGCTTCAAGATGATGAAGATGATGCTGAATTTCCCATGAATAAATCATTAATTAATGTGAAAGGCAAGAGGAGTAATAATAAAAACTTCTTCAATAACACGAACGAAATATCATAAGAGGATAATAGATTTTAAAGAGACAAAATCATTCTAAATTGAAGACTATGAAGGCCTCAAAATAGATATTATTAAATACATTATAGATAAGTCAAAAACAAGGGAAAATAATGATGATTATGAGGTAGAAGTAGAAGGAAGAGTTGATCTCAAAGTATATTTATATAATAAAATTGATGAGATATGTTGTTGGAGAGAAAAAAAGGATAAATCCAATGAAGTGGTTCATGGTTCCAAACTCTACATACATTATTAATAAAATGATACATTTGAGTTAAAGATTGAAATTGAAAATATCAAATATGGAAAGACATAAATCTTAGAGAAGGTTATTGACTATAAAATAGAGATCAAAGTGTAGGAAAAAATTATGAACTTTTTGACTAATATAGTAAAATATCATGTCAAATGCAATGAATATCTTGAGGAATAAATCATTTGTTTGTGGTGAAAATTTAAAATTCAAGAGTTATTATTGACTCCTAATACGAAATCAGGAAATTAGATCAAAAAATATGTAGAAAAGGTGAAGGGGAACCATAAAAATACATCAGTATAATTATTTATTTTTATATAGAAACTTAAGACACATAAAATGGAAAAAGATGGTACCATGATTTATCATGAGTATAAGGAATTAATAGTTAATTCCATGACATAAAAAACCACTCCAAATTTGAAGGTTTATTTGGGTATGACCTAGAGTTAGAACACTAGAAGAACCCAAAATACCATCAGTGTTGTAGTAAGGAAACACAATAATACACAACAAATTAGGTGTAACTATTTTTGGAAGGATGGTAAACTCTTAAAATGTGTGTTCCATATCCAATATGTAATAGAGGGAATATGATCAATAATGGTATCTAAGAAAATTTTAATTTTATTGGTTTGATTTCGACGGCTTGGTATTGATCATCATCTATGTTAACGAGTATACCTATGGATTATTGAAGAGGTATTATATACAAGATTAAGTACTCATCAAGTGGGTTGAGCATGAAATATCAATTAGAATCTTTATGAGATGAATTTGATCTATCATAATTTAAGGAATATCAAGTATATTAATCAACACTATTTGTGAATTCAAATAGATTGATAAAAAAGAGATTAGATGGTAGTAGTTGTGGAGATTACCCTAAATGTAATAGATAAAGATGAAATGTGGATCATTTATAGTGGATAAAATTTCAATATGATAAGAAATAAATATATTATCATAGGTATTGAGTACAAAAAAAATGTGTTATCAGATTTAGAAATGATGAAGGATTAAAGGTCATTAGCTCTGAAAAATCCCAAATTAGAGGTAAAGACATGAGATATGTGGAATCTGTTATTATTGAATGACATGGTCAAAAATTTATAAGTGTAAGTAAATTGTGTGATATTGGTTGTTTAATAAATATTACCAAGAATAATTATATCATTAAGGGAAAGTAAAATGGAATTATTATGAAAGTGAAGTGAATGAAGGGTGAATCTATAACTTATCAATGGATAAGAAGATTTATAATTTCTATCAATTGAATAAGAAAATAGATTGTAGTATAAAATTATGGGAAACTTAAGTAAATGGTCCTTAGAAGATATATCGAGTAATGATAGGTCTTGTTATATACCTAGACTATCTTGTGATCATATACACACATGTGATATTTATCAAAAAGGGAAGATTATTTAGAAGATATTTAATTCAAAAGACCAAAGGTCAATGAGGTTTCTTGAATTAGTTTATGCTGATGTGTGTATACTGATATTATCAAGATCCATTGATTATAGGAGATAATATGTGTTTTTTATTAATTATTATAATTGGATAATATGGTTGATGTTCATCACTAACAAGTCAGTGGTGTTTAGTTTCATTACTCAATATTTGATTGAGGATACAAATATTATTAGGTTGAATAATTTAAAATTATGAACCAAAAATGGAACATATGTTGCAAATATAAAAATGGATAATTATCTCAAGAATCATGGGATAAGGAATAAAGTCTCTGTAATGAGAAATCCTTAATAAAATGATATAGTTTATAGGAGGAACTAGATCATAAACAACATTTCTAGAATTATACTTATTGTGAAAAAATACCATATAATTTTTGGAAGGAAGTATTCCTGACATAAATTAATATTTATAATAAATATTTTTTGTATACGGAAGAAGAAAAGACTCCATATCAGATTTGGTAAGGGAAGAATCCAACATTTTAGTACTTTTGAATATTCAAAAGTAAACACTTTATTATCAATTAGGAGAAACACATGATTTTTGAATCTAATGAGGATGAATAGATTTTTCTTGGGTACCCATTTAAAATTAAGGCATATAAATTATTCAATAAATGGATTGAATTTTTTTCCACATATAAGATTGCACTATGGTAGGGAATGATAAAGGTTCTTAGTAAAATAGTGAGGAGATTCTGGAAGATAGTGATGAGGATTTAAGCAGCTCAAGGGGAAAATAAGGGGAAAATGGTTAATGTAAAGAAGACATAGATGATAGGAAGAATTAATTTAGATTAATAGAAGTACATAATTTGAAAGTAGAGATGAAATCAATGAGAATAATACTTTTGGTGATTGGACATTGCCAATTAAAATGAGGATAATGAAGTCTCTATAAAAATATCCCCTCTTATATAAAGTAGATCCAAAGAGTTTTTATGTGGCCACTATGGATGAGAGTTGGGTTAAATAAATGAATAACTTGATAAATTAAGAAGAATAAAATATGATATATTGTTTCAATACTGATAGATAATTACTTCATCGATACCAACTAGGTTTTCAATAATAAATTGAATAAAGATAATATAGTGATCTAAAGTAAGTTATAACTTTAGTGTAATAGATACAACTGGATTGAAGGAATCAATGTAGATGAAATTTTTTATCCAATGTTTAGTTTATAAATAAGTAAATTATTATTTAACATAATAGTGAATATAAGATTAAAGGTTTTCTAGATTTATGTCAAATCAACATTCCTAAATGGATTACTTGAAGAAGAGGTATATGTTGAGTAGCTAGATGGATTTTTGTAATGATGATATGAAAATATTATTCTTAATAAATAAGAAAATTTATGGAATTATGTTTTCACTAAGATCATGGTATTCCAAACTAGATCAATACCTAAAAAAACATGGCTTTCAACATAATGGTTTTTATCATAGTCTCTATCTCAAGAATTAGAGTGATCATTTTTTGATGAAGATTATATATATTGATAATATAATATTTGGTGGATCAAATAGAGTATAATGAAAGAAGTATACAAAATTAATGAGGTGTGATTTTGAAATGCCTATGATTGGATAGTTAATGTTTTTCTTTGTCTTACAGGTAATACAAGGATGCAATATAACATTCATCTCTCAATCTAAATATGCCAAAGAGGTTCTAAAAATATTTGGAATGGAAGATTCTTTGGTTATGAAAAAAATTCTACTCATATGAAGTTGTCATGGGATGATTATGGAAAGAAATTTAACATCCCAAAATATAGGATGATTAGTGTAACACCTTGAAATTCTAAAATAAGATCATTGAATTTGATAACTTGCAAAACACGCAACCCTGAGCCTAAATGAACCATAATATAGTATACCGTTATAACATAGCCTTTAAATAGGTGGGTATAAATAGTACTAAATGAATTATATAAATTATGGAAGTCTATTTATTATAAATAAGATAATAATAATTTAAAATAAAAAAATGTATTCTAAAAAACAATATTTTTCCTAAATGATAGTTTTTCCATGTTTTTCCCATATAATTTAAAATTATTTTTTAAATAATTTATAAAATTTATTTGATAAAATTAAATTATTTTTTTAACCACAATATAAAAAATATCCTAGCGTTAATTTTTTGGATTTTCCAATAATATTTCATTTTTCAATGAATAATGAAAAATATTGAATTTTAATTGAAAAATGCTGTTTTGTTTTAATTATTTATAAATTTAAATTATATTTTAAATTGTTTTTAAAGTAAAATAATTTCAATTACATATTAATTATTATTATTTTGGTCATTCAAATCATTTTCATATTGAATTTTGATATAAAAACTTTTTAAACTTTTGAACATTTTCTCTTTAAGAACTAGCTTTACCATCACATATGCGGGATAAATTTTAAATTAAATTTTAACAATTATGTGAATTTAATTTAAAAAAATGGATTCCATATTTGTAATCATCATAATTTATATTATTAAATAAGGTCAAATTAATTTTTGAGCAAAATGAATAGTGAAAACTTTAAAAATTATTTACCGTAGTTAAGGTAAAAATGGATTTACTAGGGGGATAAACTAAAATGATAGGGTTTAAAATGAAATAAGAACTTGTATAAAATATTTTTAATGGAAATATTTCCACTAAATAATCTATAATTGTTGATAATAATATATTTTTGACCCTTTTGGAATGTGAAAACATGGGTACACCTTTTTCATTTCAAAAATTACAAGTGTGCCACTCACCTCATTTATAAATGGACACCCCTATTATCTCTTACTAAAAGATTAAAAACATTTTCATTGAACCAAGACGTAATAAAATAAATTACCAAAATCCATAATATCATCCTATAATCCTTATTTTGGGTATAAATCCAACCTAGTAATATTTTTGGTGCAAACCTAAGGAGGCTACCTGAAGAAGAGGTAACATTCTTCAATGAGTGTTCTTATATTATTTCTTACTCCACCCCCTTTAAATTCTCATTAAAACACGATTATATAATAAAATAATTATATTATATATATATTTTTATGTTTTTATTTCAATATAATTACCTAAAATCATATCCACTTCCATAAAATGGTTTATAATATCATCATTAGTGTGTACGACAGACGCCCACCTCACGAACTGATGTCATTTGTTTTTCAATTACCACCTCTCACGGTTGGATATGATGATGGATATAAAGTATATATGATATTTATAACTTAATTATACCTATGGAGTCATTATATCATATATAACGTTTTTAATTTCCATTCCGTATTGGATGTGATAATGCCACTCATTTGTACAATAAACTACTGCCTTGCGAAGCGATGCTATTCGTTTTTCACTAATACTTCACATGGAAGGTAATATGGATAAATTTATTGAATATTTTTTATATAAATGAAATTATTATGATATTAATGACATATATATCATTATGAAAATATAATATATCATTTTATTTCATACCTTTTCACTAACTTAAAGATGACATCATCGTTTATGTATGTGTGGACTACCGCCTTCACGAATGATGTGACTCTATTTTCATCACAACACTCCATATATTATATATATAATTATATTTAAAGAAATAATATGGTATTTGTGATATTATTATAATTCTATAATGATTAAATTTTACTTAACTCCTTTTCATAATAATCATTGATAAATGGAAACGTTACCCATGCATACATTCGATCTACCATCTCCATGATCGAAACATACTTAATTTATCAAAACCATATATCATGATTGGTATTAATAGTGTAATTGGTATATAAAAATAATAATTATGTAATTATTATTATTTTTGAGATGAAATAAATATATATTATATGCAAGAACTATATCTTTTATGATGAAACACACATAAGAAAACAAGTCAATTAACACCCAAAACAATGAAAACAATGAAATATAATTAATGAAGGGGTGAAACGATGTTATAAAAGGATTATATATGATATTATAAATATTAAAACGTTTCTATTATAAAATAATAAAATTCTTAAAACTATTATACAAGAGGTTAAAGCATGTTTAACCAAAATGAAGCATCATGTAAGGGATATATTAACTCAATTTCCACTCATTTAGTTAAAATTTTACTTCATTGATTATAAAATGATAAGATTATATGTGTAATGAAATTTTATTATTTTATTTTTTATTATAAATTTTTTTATGTGGATTTAAATTTTATATAAATAATAAATTCATTTATTAATACCTACTTCAATGATATGATATTTGTAGGGGATTTAATCTCAATTTAATTTCATTGAGGCATATTCTAATGTTATATACCTAATTTATTTTATATGGTGTATATAATAAACTTTTTTCATGTAATATCATGAATAATTCATAATTAAATATATTTTAAGATTAAATTTTAATTATTTCATCAAAGAGGATTTGAATTAAAAGTTACCAAGTGGTGAAGAATTTCATTACTCAATTTCTTTTCACTAGGTTATATTACTCTTTCATTGACTTTGATATTATAATATTGTGTGTTTAATGAATTTTGAATATATATTATTGTATTTAATTTTTTTTATTTTTATTTAAATTTGATACACATAATCGATTCATTGGTTAATTCCCACTTCAAAATTATTATATTTGTAGGAGTTCATTTCACAATCTCATTTTTAGGATTGATTATATTTGAAGTTATATTGAAGAAAATTATTTTATATTTGATAATAAAACCTTTAATTTTATTCAAAATTTGTTATTTATGATATTTTCAATTAATAGTACCATCTTTACACTATTTGGTATATAAAATAACTAGCTATATGTTTTTAAGAAAACCTGACTTGAATTTTCTCTTCTGTCAGAAATCTATTTTCCTCCAAAAAATTGTTTTCAAAAAAAGTTTTCAATAATGTTTTTAACATTTTAAAAAATATTTATTAAATATATTTTTACCCCTTTTAAAAATTTATAAAATGTTTTGGAATAAATATTCATTTCATTTTCAAAACAATGCATGTTTGGATTTTACCAAAAAAGTAAAAAATTCAATATTTTAACATGTATTGAATGAATAAAATTTATAGATATCATGACCACTCAAATAGTTTAAAAATTAATTTTTTGTTTTAAAAATTATTTTCCAAGAAAAGTGTTTTCAATTTTTGTTTTTGAACTTTTAGTTTTAAAAGTAATTTTTTAAATGAAAGGGATATTTTCCTTAAGAATGTTTTTATAGATCTTTTTATCGTATTTCAACTCATCAATGAAAACAACCATTTATTATTAATTTAATGGGTATATTTTTTATTTATACCACCCTTATTTATTATATGGTGTTTTATGATCTATTTTTCCATGTAAAGTATTGAAATTTCTTTTCTTGATTAATTTTTGTAGTCATTAACTTTCAATTGAAATATTCACTTTCCTATGATAATTAGACATTAAATTTCCCGTAAATATCCATATTATTTATCATGGATATGTTCATTACTTAAACTGTATATCATTTTTAGATACAATGATTTTAGTTTAAATTTATTTTTTTATTTTCGGAAATAATGATAAATCCATATTATTTACTCAATATGGATATTTGATAATAAAATACATTATTCATGAATTAAACCAATTATTCAATATATGAGGAATACTTTAGACCTGTAATGATGGGTGGGGCCTAATATTATATTTCTCCTTGATTCATCAATAGTACTCAGAAGAAAATAATAAATCTATCATTAAACATGTTTTGACATATTGTTTTAACTCATATTGTGAAAGGTATACACCGTAGAGGTATCATGATTTCTAAGATCATGGAATTAAATAATTAATAATTTTCTTCATTAAAAATTATGAAATTATTATACATGAGATTCACAAAATTATATTATCTCTAAATTCATTTCATTTTCAGTTTAATTATTAAATGATAGGTTTTTTTTAGGTATTTACCTTTCCATATTGATTACACCTTATTTAATTATGATATAAAATTTATTGGTTAAGTGGAATGTGTGTTCAGTTATTTACTTTTACCTATTGTTTTCCATTTATTGATTCATGATATCATTCATTGTACTTAATCGTTATTGAGTATTGGAGGTCACCCTTATTTTATTTCTTTTCCCTAGGATTCCATGAAGTCTACTATGATTTATTTTAAAGAATATGCTAGAGGGAAAAATGGTATTATCAAAAAATAATTATTTTTTAATTTTTGTTTTCAAATTTAATCCTAGAATGTTGTATGTATATAGTTTAATAAGTCTACTAAACTATTAGGTCTTTTGAAATACAATTCATCGTATATTATGCCAATGTAATAATTAAAACATCGACTTCAATATATTGGGATCGAGGTCACTATAATTGGTATCTGAGTAAGTTTAGTAGAAAACCTGGGAACTATATTTTGGAAAACATATATTAGGGAATATAAACCTATGATATACTTAGAGGATAAGAATAAAGTAATATCCTAAATTATTGTTAAGGAAGAAATTATAAGTTTTTTCTAAGAAAGTAAATCCCTGTCTAGATACTACAAGTGGACAGGTTCTGGAAGAGATGTTCCTAGGGGTAATAACTCTAAAAATGGTGCATTGGGATTGAACTGATCATCACATGGTGCAAGAAAACAGGTCTTACTATGAACCTAGTTTGGCACTCTAAGGGGATATTATTAGTATAATTAAAAATTTATTTACAAACCATTATGAACGATTTAAATTGATGATGACAATTAATGAACTAGGTTAAACCTAAGGCACCTTAGATTTAAAATAATGTGTCTCAAAGGGATGGGAAAATGTTTTATGTGTTTAAAATAAGGTCATAAAGTAATTAATTATGGAGAAAAAATGAAGAGTATTATGGAGGATATAAATTTAATTATAGGGATCCCTTTGTAGTTTATTGTCTTAAATGTGGGGAACTTGGGAATTATCCAAGTCTATTCCCTCTTTTAAATGTTAAACCCTAGACTAAGGAAGGACCTATATGGAAATGAAACAAATGAATTATTTATGTATTATGATTCAATAATTAAATTTTAGAAGTATTTTACCAATGATATTTTTGTTAAAAGAATCATGAAACGTATAAGGATTGTGTTAAATTTTAAAAACATAAATGTCTTCATTAATTTAAGAGTTATGGACACCATTATGGGTTTATGAGTTTAATGTTTATTTTAATTTCCAAGTATTAGATTCCCCTTTTAAAAATTTGTGTTGTGTGAATATAACATGATTAAGGATATTTTTGGAAAACATTTATGGGAATACAACCCATTAGTTTGGAATATTAAAATTTATTGGAAGAAAGACTTTACATTTTTTGGAAATAATATTAAGGGTATTGGCAATCTTTAAGGTTTATCTTATATTTTATGTTATAATAATTATGGGTCATTTCTATTTGGGAATTATATAAGAATTATATTAATATAATTTTAGAAAAAGTACAACCCACATGCCAGGTGACAACCCATAATGTATAGTAAGTCCATTGGGATAGAACTGACAACTGAAGGATGATAATGGTTTAGTTCCTTCGAGTGTCCTATGTGATGTCCTGGTTAATATTTCAATGTTTCTAGTTAAATTATTTAATGAATAAATATTAATAATGAACTAATGGTGTTATTGTAGAGGATTAGAGATTAATTTATTATATTGGATAACTTTTTCTAACCATATTGGTTTTGGAAAATAGCTAGAGATACATAGAAATACTTTTTACTCTTTTATGGATCTTATGATTTATTAAAAGTAAATTTTAGAGGTTTAGGCATAAAAAAAAATTATTTTTGGATTTTTTTTCTTCAAGTAAGAAATGGATTAGAAAATGATCTAAGTACAACCTAATTATAAAATTGTCATTATAAAATAGAAACATATCAAATAATTATATGTCTTCATATCTTTATATTGTAAAATAATTCCTCATCTTTAAGTAAAGTATCTTGAAACAAAAATGTTATCCTATTACCTTCATTTCTGTTGAACTGATGGTCTTTTAAAACATCAAAGATTTATGATTTTTAGGTCCTTAAAATTATATTGATAATTCAAATTTATATGATAAATTACCTCAATCATTTTATATAATTATTTATGATTTTATTCCATGTCTATATCTTCACTTTCTACCAATGTTCTCTAATATATAAACCTAGTTATGTAGCCTTTGTACTTCCATTTCTATCTTATTAAGAGGATTTTTTATTAACTATTTTTATGATGTGGGTTTTCAAAAAAATAATTTTTAAATATAAAACCCTTTATTACCAATATTGAGTTTAAATTTCAAGGATGCTATTTATTTAAGGTGGGGAGAATATAACACCCTAAAATTCTAAAATAAGAACATTATATTTAATATCTTGCAGAACACGTAACCCTGAGCCTAAATGAACTGTAATATAGTTTACCAATATAACCTAGAAATTTAATTGGTGGGTATGAATATTACTAAATAAATTATTAAAATCATGTTTATCTATTGATTATACATAAAATAAGAACAATTTAAAAGAAAAAGAAATGTTTTTTTTAAAAAACTATAGTTTTTCTAAAAGATGGTTTAACCACGTTTGGCGCAGATAATTTACAATTAATTTTTACCACTTTTAGATAGTTTATTTTATAAAATAAAATTAATTTTTTAAATCGTCATATAAAAAATATATTTGGGTTATTTTTTGGGGTTATTCTAAAATATTTCATTTTTTATGAATAGTGAAAATACTGAATTATAATTCAAAACTTCATTTTTTTAATTATTTATAAAGTAAAATTATATTTAAAATCAGTTTTAAAGTAAAATTAGTTTAATTATTTTTCAATTAATCTAATTTAATTCCATGTAATCATTTTCATATTTAATTTTGACATAAAAACTTTGTAAACTTCTGAACATTTTCTATTTAAAAATACGATTTCTCATCGCGTATGTGAGATTAATTTAAATTAAGTTTTTCATATTTTGTGAATTGAATTTGAAAAAATGGATTACATATTTAGAATCATAATAATTTATATCATCTAATAAGGTCAACTTAATTTTTTAGAAAAATTAATAGTGAAAATAGTAAAAATTATTTACTGTAGTTAAGGTAAAAATGGATTTACCAGGGGTTAAACTGAAAAGATAATGGTTAAAATTACCTAACCACTTGTATAAAATATATTTTATGGAAATATTTCTAACGAATAATGTTTAATTCTCTATAATAATATATTTTAAACCCTTTTGTCTTGTAAAAAACATTGGTAAACCATTTTCCTTTCAAAAAACTACATGTGTTCCATTCACTTCCCTTATAAATGTCCACCCCTCTTATATCTTATTTACACATTAAAAACCATTTTTATCTGCTAATAACTACCAAAATAACTTTAGAAATTCCATTACATCATCCAAGAAGCATTATTTTGGGTATAAATTCAAACTAATAAGGATTTTGGTGAAAACCTAAGGAGGTTACCTAAAGAAGAGGTAACGTTCTTCAATGAGAGTTTTTATTTTATTTATTTATCCACCTCATTAAATTATTATTAAACCATGATTATATAATAATATCTATATATTAAGTATAAATATTTTTTATGTCAATTTCATGATCTAAAACCATCCCCAAATCTATAAAATGGGTTAGGAAATCACCATTCGTCTGTATGGCAGACTACCACCCCACAAACTGATGTCATTCATTTTTCCATTACAATCTATCACGGTTGGGTATGATGATGGATATAATGTAAATATATATTATTTATAACTTAATTATACATATGAATTCATTATATCATATATACCTTCTTTAATTTCCATTTCTTAGGGGATACAATAAGATCACTCAGGTGTACGACACACTTGTACCTCACGAAGTGATCTGATTCATTTTTCACTAAAAATTTACATGGAAGTTAATAAGGATAAATTTAATGAATATATGTGATATAAATGACATAATTATTATATTCATGAAATATTTATAATTATTAAAATATAATAAATCATTTTATTTATTTTATTTTCACACACTTAAAGATGTTAACATCATTCATGTACGTGTGGACTACCGCCTTCACGAAGCGATGTGACTATCTTTTCATCTCCAAACTAAAAGTATGATATATATAAGTATATTTAAATAAATAATATGGTATTTATGATATTATTATAATTTTTTAAATATAAAATATTACTTATCTCCTATCTATATTGATTGTTAAAAAATGGAAAAATTACCTCTGCGTACATTTGTTATATCGTCTCCATGATCATAACATAATTAATTTCTCAAACACTTATTTCATGATTGTTATTAAAAATAAAATTAATATATAAATATTATAATTATTTCCTTATTATTATTCTGGAGATGAATAAACTATATAATTTTTACAAGAACCAGATCTTTCATGATGAAATGTGTATTAGAAAACAAGACAATTAACACCCAAAACAATAAAAATAATGAAATATAATTTAATAATGGGTGATAAGATGTTATAAAAGGATCATATATGATATTAAACATATGAATATTTTTTTTGGTATAAAATAATAACAAGCCTACAACCACTATATAGGAGGTTAAATCATGTTAAACAAAAAATAAGCAATAGGTAAGGGATTTCTTAATTCAATTTCCATTCATTGGGTTAAAATTATACTTCACTGACTATTTCATGATAAGATTGTGTATGTAATTATATTTAATTATTTTATGTTTTATTTCCACTTGTTTAATGTGTATTTAAATTTTATACACATAATCAATTCATTGATTAATCCCCACTTCAATGATATGATCATTATAAGGGATTTTTCTCAATCTTATTTCATTGAGGCAAATTGTAATGTCATGCACCAATTTTATCTGTTTTGGTTTATATAATTCTAATTTTTATATATTATTATGAGTAATTAATACTTCATGATATTATAAGTTTTAATTTTAATTATTTCATCTAAGGGGATTTGAAATAAAAGTTACCAAGTGGTAAAGAATTTCATAATTCAATTTTTATTTCGGTTATATTACTCCTTCATTATCTTTGATATTCTAAGATTATTGGTATTATAAATTATATATATATATATATATATTTTATTTCTAATTTTTTATGTGGATTTAAATTTGATGCACATAATTGATTCATTGGTTAAACATCACTTCAATGTTATGATCTTTGCAAGGGTTTATTTCACAATATCATTTTGATCAGGATTTTAAATGCTTGAATTTACATTAAATGAAATTATTTGATCATTGGATAATAAACCATTTAATTTTATTCTAATGTATTTATTCAAAGAAGTAAGTAATATTACCTTTATTCAACTCTGGTACATAAAATAATTGATAATTTTAATTAAATCAGAATTCATTTTTTTCTTCAATCAAAAATACATTTTCCTCCAAAACCATGTTTTAAAAAATGTTTTTTAAATTTTCCAAAGAACTTATTAAATAAAATTTTACCTATTTTTAATTTTTTTAATATTTTTTGAAATGAATAGTCAATTCATTTTCAAAACAATTCCTATTTGGATTTCATTGAAAAAAATAAAAGGAATCTATATTTTAACGTGTACATCATGAAAACAATTTACAACCATCATGAGAATTCAAATGTTTTAAATATTTCTTTACAGGTTCAAAAATATATTTTAAAATAATTTTATTTTTCAATTTTTTTTGTGAACTTTTAGTTTTAAAACTGATTTTCAAAGTTAAAAAGATATTTTCCCCAAGAATGTTTTGAAAGATCTTTTTATGGAATTTATATTAATCAATGAAAACAACCCTTTATTCTTACTCCAATGGGTATATTTTGTATTGATACCATCCTTAATCTTTATATGGATAGTTTATGATCATTTTTATTACTCAAAGAATTGACATTCACTTTATTATTTCACTTTTATAGTCATTCACTTTCCCTTGAAATATTTACTTTCCTGTGATCATTGGACATTAAATGTTCCTTAAATATATATATTATTTATTATAGATAGTTAATGGATTAAACCATATATCATTTTTATATATGGTATTCTACATTGAAAGTTATTTTTTTCTAGGGAAATATTAATAAATATGTATTCTTTACTCAATACAAAATTTTGATGATGAGGAACATTATTCATAAATTAAATTGATTATTCAATATATTTGGAATGGTTTAGACCTACAATGATGGGTGTGGCCTGATATTATATATCCTATAGATGCATCGATAGGTCTCATGATAATAATAAGTAATATAGTATTAAATGGGTATTTACCTATAGTTTTAACTATATTGTGAAATATATTGATGGTAGAGGTTTCATGATGATTGTGATCATGACATCCAACAATTAAAAAATTTCTTCATTAATAATTAAGTTATTATTATCCATGAGATTTTCATAATGATATTATCTTTTAATGCATTTAATTCTCAGTTAATTGATTAAATGTAAAGTGTTTTTAGTTATTTAACATTATATATTTATTATAGCTTATCTAAATATGATATTCAAGTTAATGATTAAATAGAATGCGTGTTTAGTTATTTACCTTTACAAATTGATTATTCTTTATTCATTCATAATATATTCCATTGTACTTAACCCTTATTGATAATTAGAGCTCACCATTATTTTATTTACTTTCCCTAATATTCCATGAAGTGTACTATGATTGATGTACAAGGATATAATAGGAGGAATATTGTTATTTTTGAAAACAATTATGATGTAATATATGTTTTAAAATGTAATGAAAGAATCATGTATATAAAAATTTACCAAGACTATTAAACTATTAATTACTTTAGGATATGATTCCTTGAATATTATTATAATGAAATAAACTATACATTGTCTCTTGACTACTGGGGTAGGGGTTGCTACAATCATTGAGATCATATTATACTTAACAATGATAAGAATTGATATTTTTTCCACTTGTATAGATACACAATACTAGAGTAATAACAAGGAAATACACTTTATAAAGGTGAATAGAATACTATTGTATATTAAAGGCATGGTGGATTTTAGTTTTATTTATAGTGAAACATCTTAGTAAGAGTTACTGGGATATATCGATGCCAATAGGGCCAGTTTAAAAGATAATAGGAAGTTAAAATTAAGGAGTTATTCTATCTTGGAGTATTGTTTATTTCTTGGTATGGAAAGAAAAAATATTTTATTTTACTTATCACTAAAAACGATAAATATATTAAATATACTAAAGATTTCACAAAAATGTTATGGATAAAGTAAGAGTATGAGGATATGGTTGTTTAAGTGAAGTCTTCTATCATAATCAAAGGTTAAAATTCAAGTGTTCTCAACCATAGAAAAATTATAGCATCCATCACTCTAGGATAATGATCCTTGAAATAAAATATCACTTCATAAAGGAGAATGTTTATAATGGGTTAGTGACATTAGCTTATGTGCCTACATATATTCAAGTCATAGATATCATGACCATGGTCATAGCTAAGGAGATGTTTGAGAAATATCAACTAGATATTAGAGTCTAGTTGACCTCCTACACTTAAATAATATGGTTTTGGAACCCCCACTCTCTAAGTAATTTTGTGGGTTACCACATGTGATAGATATTTTCCTTCTTTTTACAACCCATAAGTGGGTTACCTTTGTGTTTACTAACAAATGGGGATAGATTTCTCAAGAATGAAGGAGTGATTATTCAAGAACAAGGGATATATTTCTTAAACCTCTAAAAGGGTTGATTATTTTTAGAAAACTTACTATATTGGAGAATACTTAATTGTTGAATTTGAGGGAGAAATGAAGTAGTTGGATATTTTTTATTAGAGTGGTTTTTAAGAACTAAGTTATGATGGAGTAGAAAGTGATCCATTATTGAACTTTTCATGTTTATACTGTTTCTCAAAATAAGAACGAATCATGTGGGCTTTGTTTAAATGTTAATGAAATATTTTTTAGTATATAAATTTATATAGGGTGTTTGAAGTATATAGAGAAGATAATTTTTTTAACAACATGATTATAATTTTAAAGTGTTTCCAACAATCTCATATGGGAGGATTATTATAAAAAATTTATTAAATCAATTTTTACAGTTGGTGGGTTGGATTTTTTTGAAATATAATGTTTAAAAAATTACCAAAAGGATGAATATTGATTCATTCATGAATAGATAGTTTTTGGATGTATTTTGGAGTAGGTTTTGTGACTGTTTTCAAATAGCAGAGTCCAAAGAAATCGTTTTTTCAAAGAAGGTAGAAGAATCATGCAAGACACAAAGGAATCTACCACAAAGGAATCTATTATAAATGAATCTAACATAAAGGATTTTTTTTGTGTGTAAAGAAGGAGGAATATTTATATAGAGTAAATTTCAGATAAATGGAAGAAACTTGATAAAGTAAAATATTTTCATGAAGGAAATGATTTTCATGAAGGAAATGGTTTTAAACAAAAGAAAAATATGTAATCTTAAACGAAGCATATTTTCCAGGGACAATTTCCAAAAAACCACTAAGAAGTTAATTAGTTTTAGAATATATTGAATTATAATAATATTAGATTGGAAATTCATTTAATTTATGAAATGTGGGATTATTTATAGTAATTAAGTAGAAATAAATCTATTGTGAAATAGTTTTTCAATGTAGTCTGATGTAAAGGAATTTCATGAAAAAGCATTCAATGAAAGAGTTTTATGAAAAAATATTCCATGAAAGAGTTAGGAAAAATATATATTACAAATTAATTATCCATGAAGGAATTATTCAATCAATCTTATATGAATTATATCTTATATAGAGTTGAATTTTGGAATGGTATATATTATGTGGTAAAGGGGAATTCATCTCATGAATAAAAACGGAGCTTTATATCACACCAATATTAGTTGGAATAATTTTAAAGCTAATTAAATTCATCTAAAGATTCTTATATAGGATTAGTGAGTTTACATTAGTAGAGAGACACATGTGTTCTTAGTTGTAATTTTTTATTAACTAGGAGGGATAGTGATTCCACTCTAAACCTTATAAACAAGTTGTGTAATTAGTGATTTTGGTATATCAACACATTGCTGTTATATGTTCCTTAAATATTCCTAGTGTAGGTGAAGCAAGTAAAATTTCTTATTTCCCTCTTTATTTTCTTTATTCCTTCATAAGTATTGTGAGGGAGATAGGTGTTCCTACTAATAGTGGAACAAGATTGTTCATGAGGGTCGTTAAAATAAATAAACACAACCTGATTCACCACTACCTTGGAGAATTTACCTTACGTGGGGATAATAATATCTAAGGGTGGATATCTACCCAATGACCATGGGTTGCAGTAATGAGATTCCCTAAGAGTGGAAACCTAAAAAATAGTGAGATTCCTCATGAGTGGAAAAATACCCAACCAAAAAATGATGATATCTTATAAAGTTCCTTATAGGTAAGTAAATACATGGTGGCCGTGTTTTTACAACAAGGCATCTTTGGGTGGAAAACTACTTGGGTGTAGATTGGTGATGGTGGTTATTATATCCAAGGTTATATGTTGGCATGTGATAGGGATGTGTTTTTGGTTTGGATAGTGTGATGATGTGGTTTAGAGTGGAAGTGGTTGGATATTTGACTTTTGGGAGATGATTTTATGTTAATTATTTTGTTTTATTTATTATATAAATGGTTTCATTTGTATAATTAATTCATATGAATACATGATAGTTTCAAGGAGTAAACTACTGAGTATATTTAAATGATCACCCTTACTTTATATTTTTTTAGATTATCTAGATAGAGTTGGTGGTAGTGTGAGAAAAAAATAAATCTAGACATGTGAGATTTATCAAAAGAGGTTTCTATACTATACCTTACTAGAGGTATAAAGGAGTTTTTCATCTTATAATTGTTTTTTTGGTGTGGTTTGAATTTTTATAAAATAAAATTCATTTTTATACACTATCCTTGTTTTTTTTTGTGTTGGGTTAATTTAATTATTCATGGTGATTTAGAGTTTTTCTTTGATAAAGGGTAATGTCTTTCACGTATGTCTGATGAAATACCCTGGGTGCTAGTAACCAAATAGTGAAATATTAAAGGTGGGATTTTGTGGTCACACTCTAACCCATTTACATCTTAGGTGAAATCCTAATGGGTGTGGGTCATGATACTTGAAAATCATACAATCATACATCAATGAAAGATCACCTAATTAGTCGATAATATACAACAATAAAAAATAGAAAATAAAGTAGAAAGAAGAACCCAACCACTATACTCATCCTCACCTTAAACTCATCTATGTATCAAACTTAGATCCTCTATATCACTCACCTGTACGAGGAACACACCATAATATTCTTATTAACCATCGAGTCTGAAAGACCAAAAATGTATATGGGTAGGGTGTGAGAATGAAACTCAGTAGGCCACCACCAAAAATTCCCAAAATAATAATCAGTATATATGTTCATTCATGTACCAGATGATTTATTTTATAAATAACGACATGTATACACCGATCACACCATCGATCACTTAATAAATCACTCTAATAGAGGAATCTTACCTTATTTGATTATTGTTGGGATAGGATGTGTATCCCTTTGATTTAATAAAAATAATTAGGTAAAAAGGTTATAAACTTATAAAAAATAAATTAAATGAGATATCACCGATGATGAATGATGTATCACCAATAATAATTTAAGTGAATGAAATATCAACTACATTGAATACAACTTCACAAATAAAAAATCAAGTGAATGAGATATCACCCATGGTGAATAAGGTTTCACTAGTAATAAATCAAGTAAACGAGATATCACCTACATTGGATAAGTTATCACCTATCAGAAATTAGGAAAATGATATATCACCTATGGTGAGTGATGTGTCACTAATAATAGATCAGGTGAATGGGTTATCACTCATGATAATCAATACTTCACCAATAATAAATTAGATGAATTAGATATCACTTATAATGTATGTGATATATTTAATAATAAATTAGGTGAATGAGATATCACCCATAGTGAATGAGGTATCACCAGTAATATGTCTGGTGAATGGTGTATCACTTATAGTGACTATGATGTCACCAATCAACATGTGGAACATTATTTGGCTCGGTTTATCCTCATGTATTCTAGAAAAATACTCTTATTGGTTATGAAATGACATGTTAGATACTTTTAAAGATACCATGCCAAAGGTAGTATTTATTGTTAATAAGAATGGATGCCTTGATTATAAGTGAGATTCAATATGTTTTGAGAATATATGATGATATAAGCGAGATTTTACCAATTTGGATTATCTTAGAATTAATTAGGGTTTTTTAGTTCTATTTACTTGTTAAAGAAATAGAATTGGCTTAATGATTATACAATGTACTTGGATATAACTAAGGTAATTTGAATAACATGAGAGACGATTCTTGGTTTTTGGAATTATAGGCTTCTGCTAACTCTAGATTTTAACAAAGTAATATCTTTTATAAGTGAATAAAAAATCGTACTAGCATAAAAAATGATAAAAGACCTCAAAGTTAGCCCACAACCCAAGAAGCTATCCATCAAAGGGTATTTGATTAAGATCGAAGGTTATTACTAGATGAGATAATCCATGAAAGGTGTAGAGAGTCTGTGCAAGTCAGGTGCAAAGATGAAGAGCATGAGGTGATTCTAGGGAAGGAAACCCTTGTAGGGTGGAACAACATAACCATTGGTTGGGGTGGCTCTAATTGATTTGTTCGGTGGGATATGAAACCCCCAACATAATAAACCAACTACCCTCCCAGTGAAACACTGATGTGAGAACAACGAATGTGGGCACTGCTCCCATGTAAGTAGTATATGTATAATGAAAAAAATATTTTTCCATATCATATTCCTTGTAGGATTTGTTTCATTCCTCGACTAATTATAGGTTCATTTCACCCACTAATACCATGCCGAATCATAAATACATTAAAGAATTGAACTTCAAGTTTTTGGTGATTGTGAAATGAGAATATATTCACGAACAAACTATATAAGAAATAAATACTACAAAACATTCCTTTAATAACATAAAAATGACCTTTATTAGTGCTAGAGAAGTGCTGACTACTGGAGCGAGGTTAAAAGTCCCAGTCTTTTATCAGTGCTTATAAAATCACTAATAAAGATCTCTTTTATCAGTTATTTTCAAAGCACTGATAAAGGAAACCTTTATCAATGATTTCTCAAACACTAATAAAGGACCCCTTTATCAGTGTTTTCTCATGCACTGATAAAGTACCACTTATCATAGATTATATAAGTTCTCATAAAGGACTCATTTATTAGTGCTTATAAAATCACTGATAAAGGGGCTTACTGTAGTGTGCTATTATAGTACACTTCCCCATCAGTGCTGTGTTTTATAAAAACACAGCATAGCACCAAAAACACCACAAAATAATTAACATAAAGTAAAAATATAGAAATTAAATGTAGAGAAAACAATCTAGCCTCGTTTTCTAAGTTTTGGCGATATGATGCGCGTTTTAAACAAAAATGATACTTACATATTGAAAAAACATACTTTGAGTCATACTAGTCACACCATGAATTGGATTGAGGCAAGGTTTATTCATACACATGTAAAATGACTAATGTATCATTTTTGTAATGTATCAAAACAATTCAAATGTATTTTCTTGGTTTTGAGTACGTCACTTGTCTTTTTTACTAAAATGTCATTTTAAACAAGAAACATGAAATTTGACTCATACCAGTCATATCGTATGTCGGTTTTATATTATATTGATTCCAACACATCACAAATTAATTATTAATCATTATTCTAAATTATAAATACAATCCAAGTGTGTTTGATTATATTTCAATGAGTGGAACTTCTTGAACTAAAATGTTGATTTTAAATTAATAACGAACATATTGAGTCATACCAGACACATTGTGTATCATATTGAGGTGAAAATGATTCATATACATAAAATCTGACTTGTGTATAATTTTCCAAAAGTATCAAATCAATATGAATGCGTTTTATTAGTTTTGAGTAGGTGAGTTATCTTTTTTTCTAAAATTGATTTCTATTTTTAATAAAAAGATGAAAATTGAGACATATCGATCACACCGTGAATTGGATTGTTGTGTTTCTAATTCTTACACATCCAAAAATGGATTATGGATTATTTTCATAAATTATAAAAACAATCTGAATGCGTTTACTTAGTTTTGAGTACATCACTCGTATTTTTTTACTGAAATGTTATCTTAAACTGGAAACACATACTTTTACTCATACTGATCACATCATGTATCAATTTGATGTGAAACCGATTCCTACACATAAAAAATGACTTATGAATCAATGTACTAAATTACCAAGAAAATCAGAGATCATTTTCTCAGTTTTCTATTAGTGACATTTTTTGAACTAAACTATCAATTTTAAAATGATAACGGCCACATTGAGTAATACCGGGCACACCGTGCAACATATTGAGGTGAAGCTGTTTCCTACACATCAAAAATTACTTATGTATCATTTCCCTAAAGTATCAAAACAACATGAATGTGTTTTATTGGTTTTGTGTAGGTTAATTGTCCTTTTAATTAAAATTGGTGTCATTTTTAAATAAAAAGACGCACTTGGAGTCATACCAGTCACACCGTGCATCAAATTGAGGTACTTATGATTCCAAAATGTCTAAAAGTACTTATAGATCATTATCCCAAATTATCAAAACAATACAAAAACATTTTCTTGGTTTTGAGTTGGTGTGTTTTACTTTTTACTAAAATTGATGTCAATTTTAAATAAAAAGGCACACTTTGAGTCATATCGGTGACACCATGCATCAGTTTGGAATGAGGATAATTATTACACATTCCAAATTTTTTAGGGATATTTTTAATAAAATATCAAAATAAATTTATTGAATTTACTTAGTTTTGAGTACATCACATGTATTTTTTACTAAAATTTCATTTTAAATTGGAAACACACACTTTGAATCATACTGATCACATCGTGTAATGATTTTTACTTGATGATGATTCCTACACATAAAAAATGGATTATTAATCAATGTTATAAATTATCATGAAAAACCGACCATGTTTTCTTGGTTTTCATTGAGTGGAATTTTTTGAACTAAATTATTGATTTCAAACTAATAACGGACACATAGAGTCATACCGAGTAGACCGAGCATCATATTGAGGTGAAGCTAATTCCTACACATCAAAAATGACTTATGGGTCATTTATATACAGTATCAAAACAATATGAATGTATTTTCTTAGATTTGAGTGGGTCAATTGTCCTTTTTATTAAAATTGATATCATTTAAAAAAAAGACTCACTTAGAGTCTTACTGGTCACACCATGCATTAGATTTGGGTATGACTGATTCCCACATGTTTTAAATTTCTTATGGATTTTTTCCTAAAGTATAAAAACAATATGAATGTGTTTGATGTGTTTTGAGTACGACACTTGTTTTTTTAATAAAATGTTATTTTAAACTAAAAACATGTACTTTGACCTATACCGATCACATATTATATTAGTTTGATGTGAGACTGATTCCTACACATCAAAAAAGAGTTATGAATCAATGTCCTAAATTATCAAGACAATCCAAGCACATTTTCTTTGTTTTCATTGAGTGAGATTTTTTGAACTAAATTTTCAATTTTAAACTGATAATGGACACAATTACCTAGAATAATAATTATTTATAGTTAATATAATTTAAAAATTATTATTAAGAATATTTTTTAGATTAATTAGAAAAAATAGTATTATATATATATATATACTGAATAATATATTGTATATTTAAATAAATTTAAATATGATAAATAATATACATATACATATATATATAATTATATTCCAATAAAGTTACTAAGATAATATATATATATATAACATATATATATACACATATATATAATATTTAGGTAGATTCACTTTATTTAACTATGTATCGAATGAGGAGTGAACTCCATTTTATAGGTTTTGATGGTTGAAGGCATGAACCCTATTCAAGTTTATTGCCTATCAAGGTAAGTGTGAACAAAGTACACACCTCCATCAACCTATTTTTTGAATCATATAAAATCCTATAATTTTTAATAAAATAAAACCTATTAAAAGGCCATATTTTATTAATTTTTTTAAAAAACCCCCAACCAGTTATTTTATTAATGTTTTATTCGGATCCTTGTGGATAATTTTGAGGATAAAAATGAAAGTAATTCATCATTAACTCCAACTCCACATCAAAGTAAATTAATTAATTTCAGTATATGGTAATTATTTTTTCTGAAGTGTTATTTTTGAATATCTAAATTATATTACCCTAATGAGTATAGTACCAGTAAGGGGTCGATCCACATAGAGAAGGAGTTATTTTTTTCTTGTTTATCTTGTTTGTAATTGATTTAATGAAGTATACTAAATTTATATTTGTTTTTTTAATGTTTCGATAAAAGATGATTGGATTTTAATTTCTTAACAAATTACTTAAAAGATAAATAAATACAAAATAATTTGGTTTTGATGAAAATTTAGAGAGGAATGTGCCGAGGCTGTGGATTTTTAAAGGTTTTTTATTAAATTAGATTATTTATAAGGTTGTGTTGTTCATGATAATTCAAATCTCTCAGTTAATTATGTAACAGAACCCCCTTGGTCTGGTAAGTTTTGTTTAAATCAATAAAAATCAATTTATTCAGTCAAGAAATTGATTTCTCTTAATTTTATTATTTTCATCCCTTTTTAAGACGATTAAAACACCCAATGGTCATGGATGTGTTTAACCATAATTCCTTAAATAATTCCTAGAAATCCCTTTCTTGGTCCGATATGAAATTTCTAGTGATATATAGAATGAGTTAATAAAGAATTATGAGAAATAAAAATAAAAAAAACAGTTACAACATTACAATTGAAAAATTACAACACATAAGGTCGACAACCCCAACTCATAGAAGAATTTTAACTACTCATTGATTAGCTAGTGATTAAAGATCTTAAAGTACCTGAATACATCCTCTTTAAAGACTTGGAGTGAAGGCTGTCAGAAAGGTGGTATGGCAGCACCTTCTCTCCTCTCTTCTTTCTTCTTCTTCTCTCTAGGACATTTCCATAGTGCTCTCCCTTAAAATGGATCAAAAGATGAATGAATGAATGAATCCACTTCTAAACTTGGAGGGCCTGTCACATATTTATAAGTTTTAAGAGTACATAGTGTGTACCAGAAAGTACATGGAGTGTACCCTTATCAATGAATTTTGCAATCTTTTTCTCCAATGGTGGGTGACCTAACACACCGTCTTTGACTTGGAACATGGCACTTCCTGGTATGTGGAAGTACACGTCGTGTAGTGCAGACATACATGGTGTGTAATCTCATTCATCAGCCACCAACTACTTATAGAAGGGGATACCCAATGTGTATATGAAATAAAAAACGTGTACTTGGATTCTAATGACTTGGGAATGTACTTGGCCTGGCCAATCCGTGTCGGGGTTCTGGTACACGATGTGTGTCCTAAAGTACACGTTGTATAGTTTGGAATTTTTGATAAACTTACCCCGATTTGTGTCTTTGGGATGAAAATACTTGAAAATAATTATGATCACCTAATTATAACATTTTATCTATAAATAACTTGTATACGATGGAAACATGTTTTAAAAACTCAATAAAATGTATGAAAATTTATACACAAATCAGGCACATCTAACCCCATACTTAGTTATTTTCTTGTCCTTAATCAAAATCTCAACATCTAATCAATAGTATCCACATTCCAAAAAGGTAAGTGTTAAACTTAATTATACTTATAAATACTATAGGCGTAGCAAAGTATTTTGTAAAGGCACAAAAAAATATTTCAATTACAAAAATATTCTAATCATGCCTCCTTTATAGTTTAATTACAAAAATTTCATTCTCTTGTATGAACATCATTCAAAATTTTACAATTACACATGCCACTTGATGATTTACATCACCGGAAAACAATAATCTCATCACTCAAGATCATTTTATCAAATTTTTTCTCTAACTTAAGTATATGAAATCTATCCATAGGCTTGAAAGTGTTTTAATTATCTACTTCAAAAATTTAAATCACAAAAATAACGAGGGTTTTCATCGAGGTTCAAATGTTTCTTAGGCTAAGGGTTAGTAGGTAATAATGCTGAAAATAATCTCAGAGGCTTTAAAAAGGAGGCTAAATTCTTAAACAACAATGCATGATATTCATAAAAATAATAGAGATGAATGAAAAACCATCCCCAATCAAGATCTCTCAAAAATGATATCATTACCATGATAGTTTCTTGCCAAAATGGGTCCATAAACCATCAATAATGTGTAATAAATTAAATTGGCACCTATTTTTTTATTTTTTTATGAAATGGACCACCAATAATACAATGGATAGTTGGCTCTGAAACCCCTTTTCCCAAATGAACCACTGCCAAACTCCCCCACAATTAAGTTCATGGTTTCTCACCAAAATGTACCATGAAAAACCAAAAACCCCTCTCTAAATCTCATGTGAATAATCATGAAAAATCATAAAGGAATTAGGGTAGGAAGGGAAAATAGGCTTATAATGTAGCTTCCTATCAAGGCAGTTCATGGTTTCTAAGGGTTTATGAAGATCATATGTAGGGTAGGTCTCTGGTCAAAGGGGATAAAAACAATAAAATGCCTAAATCATTTTAACGAGATTAAAAAATATTCATGTTTTGAAGAGAAAAACTAGCAAATTATGGTAGTTATGCATATCCTAATAAGCTCTCAAGAAAGAGGGTATAAGAAAGAATACTTCAAAAAGGATTATAATACCTATCGAGAATGGGAAAAAAGATAAAGGGTCAATTGGTTCATGAAATGAATAAAAATGAGTAGTCTAATAAATACAGATATCCAAGAATTTAAGTTTAAAATTAAACTATATCAACAATCATTTTAACAATACTTCAGAAATTTAAAATAAGAAGGTAACTCTTATAATTTCCCTTTATGTTTTTAGTATTTATAATTCATAATTAATGGAAATTTTTCCAAATTTTAAAATATTTCAATTATCAATAATGTCTCATAGATAATTTTATGTGAAAAATATTAGCGTTGGCAGAGATGCTACCCCATACTTAATACGGAACATTGTCCCCCAGGCACCACAGAAAGGTGGAGAAGAAGATATGGGGACACAACATTGGACCAGGACAAGGGGAAGTAATGGAAGAAATAAAACTATAAAGAAAAAGAAAACGCAATCATAGAAAACAATACTACCCTCATGTACAGGTGAATAAAGACATGAAGTTGTAGAAAGGGACAACCCAAAGCACTCCAGGGCGCCAGTGATGGTTGTGGAGAGAGAAAACTGCAAGCATACACAGCATAACATAAGTAAAAGATAATACAAACATTTATAGATAAAGAAATAAATGTTCCCCAAAACTAGTCAAGGGTTGACCTTAGAAGAGGAATCATTGGGTATAGAAGGAGCCAACAAAGAAGGAGTAGCATCCATGGAAGTAGGAGGCTTGGAATCTGCTCTCAGAAAAAAAGCTATAGTATCTAGAGCCGCAAGATTTGTACTCGGAAGAGAAGGCTCTGCAGTGACGTCTACACCGACATCAATAGTGGTAGGAGCCGGGATAGTGGTAGAGAGAAGAACATAATCCATGAACAGAGTGGTAAATGATAGTGGATCGGTTGAAGAAGGTTCAGGATCCAAGGTTGGAGCAGGTTCTTGGGGTAGTGGAATACCATGATGCGGAAGAAGAAGCCCCAAAATCTTCTCAAGCTGCTCGAGAGTCTAATCCACAGTATCCTGGTGGTGCTCTAGCGCAGCTAGGTAGAGGGTGAAGGAGAGATCGAATGAGTGTGCAGGGGGAGGGGGTGGTAGAATCGAACAGAAGAAGAAGGAATAGAAGAAGAAGTAATAGAAGAAGAAGAAGGATTGAAGCAAGGGTTGAGGTGGGGAAGGAGGTGCAAGTGCATCATTAGGGGCAAGAGGGGTGACAGGGGGTGGTGGTGGGGCCTGGGAAAATACGTAAGTGCCCCTACTTTCAGACCAATCCCATGTGAATAAGCATGAGAAAGTCCATCCGCTGGGGGGAACCTAATCAGCCATGGGGAAGGGAAAGCTTGAAAATTCCAAGGTGATGGGGATAAAAGCCACACCCTAGGCTAAAATTGGGCATGGTAAGGGAAAAAGGTGAACCAGCTAGCTGAAATCAGACCACCAGGACTTTGTCTCTAGGAGACTCTCAGAACTCAGGCCCGTATAACTCAAAGGATGCAGTGGAATCTAAAAATAAATCTCTTAAAATAGGAGTGATAACCTGAAAGATCACGAGTATTGGTGTGTGCCCAAGGAGATCCTCCAACTCCCCCTAGATACCCAGCTACTGAGGCATGATACTTTCAAGATAACGAATTATCAATTAGATCATGTGGTGAGAGAAGCGTCATACTTGGTCATATGCCAGGTTAGTGACTAGAAACACTAGTCAAGGATAGGGGGCACCAATAGGGGCTGACCTAGGTAGGGCAGCAGCAGGGGCTGGCTCTGGTGGCAGAGCGGCCTGAGTAGGTGAAGGTCCACTAGACATGGAAACTGGTGAAGGATCAACCACTACTAAGGATGGATCAAGAGGTTTGGTAGATGGTGGTGAAGAAATGGTGGTGCTCGGAAGCTTCGTATGGGGTGGTGGAGGAGCAGTACTAGTACCAGCCTCTGTTAGGGTGGTGAGTGGTTGAAAGATGGCCAACAGAGGAGGCTGGTACATCGGGAAGTTTGGGGCTAGCGTTATCATGGGCCGAAGTCATATCCGTTGAAAAGTGGGCCTCTATCCCTCAATAACAGAGGCATGCCACTTCCCACTCATAAGGTCTCAATCCACCATAACCTATAAAATAAAGGAAAACAAAACAAAATAAAAAGAAAAGAAAAAGGAAAAGAAGAAAATGTGAGAAAACTAGAAAAGTAAAATAATATAACATGTATATCCAGAGTACATGAAATTTAGTGTAAGTAGGTTATCATACTATGTTATCTGGATAGACAAGTCGAGTGGTCATGCCACTGGCTAGGGAAAGACAGACGATGTTTAGACAGAATCCACGCTATGTATGTGCAAATGGGTGCTTGGTCGTGTAGGGGAATATACACGGGTTGGTGATAGTAAGGCCATTTAGCATGGTACACACCGTGTTAGAAAGCCACATGGAATGTGGAAGAATATGGTTTATATGGACGTATGGATGGTTGGACAAGGGCTGACCCATAGAAATGGGATACACGGCGTGTACCGAACATACACATCGTGTGTGTAAGCATGGTTTGCATGGCCCTGTGAAAGAGGTACTCGGACACGACGCTGGATGGTACATAGTGTGTACCAAACAAACACACCGTGTAGTTTCAAATTTCTAATTTCTATTGTGTGGCCATGTACAGAAGTACATGGTGCGTGTTCTTCATTTTTTTCCCATTTACTACCGGAATCCGAACTGGAGGCCGATTCGAAAAACACCCTAAACACTATGAGAGTCGTGAAATAAGGGGTGAAAAAATAGCATACCTTGATCGATGAATGAAATGAAGAAGAAACATAGACGGGGGGGGGGGGGGGGGGTCCATGCGACACGAGGTGAGGCTGGGCAGGGTTTCCGGATTTTATAGCCAAAGTACACGGCGTGTACTTTAACAGACATGCCATGTATTTTTTTTTGTTTTTTGACCAACATATAATATAATTATTATAGTAAACTATATAATAATTAATAATAATAATTAAAATAAAATAAATATAAGCATATATACAAGTTACTAAAAATAAAGTTATACATTTAATGTATCAGGAAATATATGTCGTGTGTTCTAAAATTGGGAAATGAGAAGTACAACCTTTGGTCTAGTGCTTGGGGTGAGGTTCGAACCAGAGATCAGATGATTCAAACAAAAGTGCTCAACCACTGGATAAAGGTTGTATTATTGCTCATGTTTATTAATTATATATATTTAATGTATATATCCAATACTACACAGGATAAAGTAAAGGCATGACATGTAGTTTTTAATTAGAATAAAAGGGATGAAGCGGGGAGATTAGCCAAATTCGAACCCGGGTCTTTTCGATACAGGGACGAGACTCTGACAATCTTCCAAATTCACCTGCATGTATTCCTTTATTTTAAAAATCAATTTAGTTATTAATAAAAAAAATGGCTCACACGACATATATAAAAAGACATCCAATTTGGTTTTATTAAAAGGACAAATGATAGAAATGGGATGATTTTCAGGATTCAAACATGGGTCTTTTGGAATAGTGTTACGACCCTGGCCAACTGGTCCATCCCCATCATGGGTTTTATTGTATTTAAAAAAATGTTTATATATTATTAAAAATACCACACACACCATGTAATTTAACATGAGTATAAAAAGGATAAACCCCATGCCGAAGGTAGGTCTGGAGGGATTCGAATTAGTGACAACTCAGATTGACTCTACTGACCTTACCCTCGATACAAACATCATACCTATTTATTAATTAGTTAATCTATATATTATTAAGGATATATACTAAAATAACTCAGTACACACCATTTTTATAGGTGTTATACACCGTGTAACCTCTGGGTTGCCTCCTAGGAAGCGGCTTTGTTTTAGGTCGTTGGCTTGACCGACTTACCTCTACTTACCTAAGATGCATAGTGGAGAGCGTTCCCCCCATGTCTTCCATGTGATGGTAATTTTTCAGCCACTATCCGTTCACCTTGAATGGTTGACCATCCTCCCCAACAATTTCCACTACTCCATGGTGGAATAATCGTATGAATCAGAATGGTCCTGACCATCTTGACTTTATCTTTCCTGGAATTAATCAAAGACGAGAGTTAAAAAGGAATATATAATCACCAGGTTGGAAAGATTTTTGTGAAATCATCTGGTCATGGATTTCTATCATCTTTTCCTTGTATATCTTGGCATTCTCATACACCTCCCATCAGATTTCATCATGTTCTGAGAGTTGGAACTTATACTTCTCTTAAACTTCTTTCAGATCAAAATTCAGGGCCTTGATGTCCTAGTAAGATTTATGCTCCAACTCTATTGGAATATGACATGGATTGACATAGATGAGGTAGAACAGGGACATCCCCAGTGGCATCTTGAAGGTGGTCTGATATGAACATAAATAATCATCTAGCTTCTTGGACCAGTCTTTCCTTGAAGTGTTTACCATTTTCTCTAGAATCTTCTTGAGCTCAGGGTTGGAGAGCTACACTTTTCCACTGGAATAGGAATGATATGACATCCCCATGTGATGATTCACGTCGTACATCTACAATAATCCTTTCATCAATGTGTTGTCTAAGAAGGTCCCTTTGTTGCTGATTAGTACATGGGGAATGTCGAACCTACTAAAAATTTGTTTCTTTAAAAAGGCCACGACTACCTTGGTTGTGTCGTGTGTTGTAGCATCGAGTTCTACCCACTTGGATACATAGTCGATGTAGACCAGGATGTAAGTGTTACTGAAAGATGGGGGGAATGGACCTATGAATTCTATGCCCCAGATGTCGAAGATCTCAACCTCTAGGATGGGGTGCTAGGGAATCTCAGCTCTGTGTTCTACATTACCTGTTCTTTGGCATCGATCAAAATGAGAAATAAAGGATTGAACATCTCTATGCATGGTGGTCCTGAAAATCTCTAACTGCCAGATCTTTTCTATAGCATGTTCTGGCCAATGATGTCCTCCAACTAGAGAGGCGTGACAAAATTCCAGGACTCCATGAACTTTAGTTTCTGGGATGCAATGTCAGATCACCCCATCTCTATAGGACTAGAATAGTAGAGGATCTTACCAGAAGTACCTCTTGACATCACAGAGAAACCTCTTAATCTAATAGAAGGAGAGGCTGGGATGGATGACACTTATAACCAAATAATTAGCAATATCAGCATACCAGGGACAATGTGATTATTTAATGAAAAAAATTTCTCATTATGGAAATCCTCCTTGATCTCTTGATCTTCCTCCTTTTGTAAATGTGGAAGCTCCAGGCGAGAAAGATGATCAGAAAAAATGTTCTCACTCCCCTTCTTGACTCATATCTCTAGATAAAATTCTTGTAGGAGGAGTACCCATCAGATCAGTCATGTATTCACATCCTTCTTGTTCAGCAGGTACTTGAGTGCTTCATGGTCAGTATAAACAATAACTTTAGATAGCAGTAAATAAGAACGGAACCAGTCAAAAGCAAACACCACTGCAAGAATCTCTTTTTCTAGGGTAGTGTAGTTCATCTGTTCCTTACTGAGCGTCCTACTGGAATATTAGATGGGTAGGAAAATTTGATCAATCCGCTGGCCTCAGATTTCTCCCACTACGTAGTCACTCACATCACACATCACTTCGAATTGCTCCTCCCAGTTGGGAGAAATCATCACTGGAGCTTCTACTAGGCACTGCTTCAGGTGCAGAAAATCTATGGTACATGCCTCTTAGAACTCAAAATGGCATCCTTGGTCAGAAGGTTGGTGAGGAGATGAGCTATCTTTGAGAAGTCACAGACCAACCACCTGTATAAACCTACATGTCCCGGGAATCTACAGATTACTCTGATGGAAGTCGGAATGGAAAGTCATGAAATGACTTCTAATTTTTTCGGCTTTACCTCTATCCCCTTTTCCAAGATTATATGTCCAAGGATGATGCCAATATGCACCATGAAATGACACTTTTCTCAGTTCAAAAGTAGGTTAGTGTTCTCACATCTTTCTAGAACCAACTCCACGTGCTGTAAGAAAGTGGTGAATGATTTTCCATTAATGGAAAAATAATCCATAAAAACCTCCAGGATCTGCTCCTCCATATAATGGAAGATAGGAAGCATCAAATGTTGGAAGGTGGGGGAAGAGTTTCACATTCCAAAGTACTTACTTTGGTAAGAAAACACACCATAGGGGCAAGTAAATGTGATCTTATCTTGATCCTCTAGAGTAATGGAAATATGATTGTATCCAAAATAACCATCGAGGAAGTAGTAAAAGTCATGCCCCACAAGTCTCTCTAGCATATGATCTATGAAGGGAAGGGGGAAATGATCCTTCCTCATGGAATCATTCATCTTTCTGTATTCCACATAGACTCTCCATCCTGTGATAGTGCATGTGGGGATGAGCTCGTTATTATCATTTGAAATCACAGTGACGTCCCCATTTTTAGGTACCACTTGTAGGGGACTCACCCATGGACTATCTGAGATGGGGTATATGATTATTACATCCATCAACTTGATTACCTCTTTCTTCACAAATTCTTTCGTGGGGGTGGGGTCAGGCGTCATTGTTGTTGCTAAGATGGATTCACTCCTTCAAGAAGCACCTTGTGGGTGCAAATAGTAGGGATGATTCCATTCAAGTCTGTAACTGTCCACCCAAAAACCTGCTTCCACTACTTCAAAACCTATAGAAGCACATTCTACTACTCTTGTGATAGTGCTGCACTAAGTTTGACAGGAAATTTCTGATGGTCTCCCAAGTACCCATACTTCAAAGAAGATGGGATAGGCTTTAGTTCTAGTGTAGGTGCTTTTAGAATCAAAGGTACAAGTGGTTGTACCTCTATCATTTCCATAATGTTGGGATTAACAGCACGCTACTTGTAGTAGCTGCCATGGCCTTCAAAGAAATTGTAGGTTCTATAGTGCTTCATCAACTGGAATGTCTAGAAAAACCATGTCATCTGAGGTGGAAGAACATACAAAATCATCTCTATTTCTGCTCAATTGGTCTTCCACGGTGGTCACTACATATCAACCCTCAAGATTTGGTATTGATGCTTTCTTAATGGTTTTGAGGACATTGTAGGAGAGTCGTTCATCCCTTACTTTGAAAATCAGCTCCCCCTGGTGCACGTTGATCAATACCTTCCCAATGGCCAAGAAAGGCCTTCCTAGGATGAGAGGAGCCTCCTGGTCTTCCTCCCTACCAAGGATAATGAAATCTGTGGGGAGGATTAGCCTGCCCACCTTTACTAGCATGTCCTCCAGTCGACCCCTCAAATATTTGATGGATCAGTCGACAAGTTGAAGGGATACTCGAGTAGGCATCATGTTGTTGAGCCCTAGTTTCTTAAAAACTATGAAGGCCATGAGGTTGACGTTGGCCCCTAAGTTGCAGAGGGCCTTCCAAAACTCACATGGTCCAATAGTTCATGGGATAGTGAAACTACATGGATCTGGGAGCTTGGGAGGAATCAGATGTTGTATGACCGCTGAGCACTCATTGGTCAGTGAAATGGTGCTTAAATCCTCCACATTCCTTTTGTTGGAGAGTATATCCTTCATGAATTTCACATATTTGGGATTTTTTGGCAGTGCCTCTGCAAATGGAATGTTGATGTGCAGCTTCCTAAACACTTCCATGAACTTCCCGAATTGGTGGTCCATCTTTCTTTTCTTCATCCTCTCTAAGAAGGGTAAGGTAGGCTCAAAAGGTTTGAAAACCTCCTTTCCTTTGCCCTGTGGGGACTCTTTTGGTGGGCCTTCGGATGAGGAGGGGCCTCTAACTATACCTTTCTTATTAGAAGGGGGTGTAGGTGCACCTGGATATGCTAGTTCCTTCTTTTGTAACTCGTTTCCACTCTGTAGTGTAATGACATGGGCCTCCTCCCTCAGGTTCTTCTTCTTGTTACCCGGTAGTGTACCAGGATGCCTCACCGAGAGATGGTTTTCCAGTTGGCAAATTTGGTTCTCCAGGATTCAAATGGAAGCCTCCTAATTCTATAATCTACTCTTAGCAGTATATATAAACTTGTTTGTGAGATCCTCTAACCTTGAGGTGTTCTCCTGCTGAGGTGGTTGTGTAGTTGGTGGAGGCGGTGGCTGCCTCAGCTACTGTGGGTGAGGGTTTTGATACCCTTGCATATGGTAAGAGCCCTATTTATGATGCTATTACCGTACTGACTCTGATACTAGGGCCGACTGTAGTCAGGCGGTCATTGGGGTAGAGGATTCTACTACTGTGGGCCCCGACCTATGTTCTGGTTATCACGCCATGTCAGGTTATGGTGCTTCCGGAACTGGTTCAGCCCTTGGTTTTGAGCAACATAGCTCACCTCAATCATCTAAGGTCCATAGGTATGTCCCAGTCATTCTCCTATGATGTGGTTGTCACCACATTCGCTGCGTGCCAGATGGTTCGCTACATGTACTTGGGACGTGCTCTTCATATTTAACACATCGATCTTTTTGGACATATAATCCAACTGGGAAACAAGCATAGTAGTGGTATAGATATTGTGAATACCTCATTTTTGTGTACCCCTCTCAGAATTCCACTGGAAGCTGTTGGTAGACAAGTCTTCCAGCAGATCAAAAAGCTCTTCAGGGGACTTCCTCATAACCATGCCTCCATCAGCAAAATCCACCATGGACTTTGTATTCATTGTCAGTCCTCTATAGAAGGTCTGGACCTGCATCTTGAGTGGGAGTCCGTGGTGTGGGAATTTTCATAGAATCGCTTTGAAACACTCCCATGACTTGTACAATTACTCAACATCGTGCTACTGTAAGTTGTGTATTTTGTTTCGCAAGGTCAACATCTTCGAGGGTGGGAAATATTTTGATAGGAACAGCTGGACTAGCTCCTCCCAGGTGAGGATACATCGGTACAAAAAACCTTTTATCCATTCTTTTTCCTTATACCTTAGAGAGAAGGGGAAAAGGAGAAGACAGATGGATTCGTCAGACACTCTGTGGTGTAAGAACATGTCGCATATCTATAGGAAACTGGAGAGGTGAGCGTTAGGGTCCTCACTGGGTAGGCTTCTGAACTGAACTTTATTTTGGATCAACTGCATGATAGCATGCCTGATCTCGAAATTTTGGGCCTGCACTGGTGGAAGGACAATTCCCATATCTTTCCCTTGGAGGGAGGTAAAACCGTACAACATAAGGGTACGTCGTGGGAATAGTTTCCCTCGAACAAGAGGGTGCACAAATTTTTGTTCAGGATAAAAGTATGGCCCCTGACCTAGATGTAGGTATGGAATCTAATCCGGTTGGAACTATTGGAGCTTTTGTGGGCTATATCCTAAAGCAAGTGGAGCTTGCTGGTTCTAGTTGGAATCCGGAACAAATGGTTGTCCAGCTCCTTGGACAGCAGCTGGATCTCCCACTTCATTTTACACCATGGGATTGATTTGGTTGTTCTCATCCATGAGGGTACTTCATCACCTCAAATTCATTCATTCGATCTCTGGCTCAATTGGAAGAAACTGCGATGACTCAACATTCTTGGAATGACTGATGCGACTACTCATACACCTAAGAACCTGCACAACACTAAACACACTAAGTATAAAAGATGAAGATAAAAAGTAATAAAAATAGAAATGAGAGTAAGAATATATTTTTTGGAATTTGTAATTTTTATTTCCACTAAATTTGATACAAACTTGATTTAAACAAAAAAAATTATCTTTTCTCCCTAGAAACGACGCCAAAATTTTGTAATCATTTTTTTCGAAGTGTTATTTTCGACTATCCAAATTATATTACCCTAACAATTATAACACCAATAAGGGGTTGATCAATAGGGAGAAGGAGTTATTTTTGTCTTGTTTATCTATTTTTTAATTTATTCAGTGAAGTTTTCTGAATTTAGAGTCATTTTTTAATGTTTCGGTAAAAGGTTATTAGATTTTAATTTCTTAAAAAATTATATAAAAGACAAAGAAAAAAAAGGAATTTGGTTTTGATGAAAATTTGGAGAGGAATGCATCAAGGATATGGATTTTTAAAGGTTCTTTATTAAATAAAAATGCTTATGAGGTTGTGTTGTTCATGATAATTCACATCTCTAGGTTAAATATGAAAAAAAACCCCTGGGTACAGTAAGTTTTTATTAAATCAATTGAAATCAATTTCTTTGGTTTGGAAATTGATTTTTCTTAATTTTATTATTTGTATCCCTTTTTAAGACAATCAAAACACCCAATGGTCATGGATGTGTTTATTTATAATTCCTTAAGAAATACTTAGAAATCTCATTCTTTGTCTGATACAATATTTCTATTGATATTTAGAAAGAGTTAATAAGGAATTATGAGAAAGAAAAATGAAGAACACAGTTACAACATTATAATTGAAAAATTACAACACATAAGGTCCACAAACCCAAAACATAGGGTAATTTTAGCTACTCATAGAGTAGCTAGTGATTAAAGATCTTATAGTACCTCAATACATTCTCTTGAAAACCTTGGGTCGAATGTTTTCTGGAAGGTGGTACGGGTGAACCTTCTCCCCTCTCTTCTCTCCTATTCTTCTCTCAATGCCATTTACAAAGTTCTCTCCCTTAGAATGTTTCAATATATGAATGAATTAATGACTTCACTTTCAAACTTGGAGGTCCTTCCACCTATTTTAAGTTTTAGGAGTACACAATGTGTAACAAAAAGTACATGGCGTGTACCCCTGCCAACACATTTTTCCATCTTTTTCTCCACTAGTGGGTGACCTAACACACCGTCTTTGACTTGGAACAGGACACCACCTGGTATGTGGAAGTACACAATGTGTAACGCTTCCATACATGGCATTTAATCTCATTCATTGGCCACTAACCACTTCTATAATGGGATACACAACATGTACTTGGAGTCTGATTACTTGGGAATGTACATGGCATGGACAATCCATGTCGGGGTTCTAGTATACAACATGAATCTTAAAGTACACGCCGTGTAGTTTTTAATTTTCGATAAACTTCCCATGATTTGTGTCTTTGGGATGGAAATACCTAAAAATCATTATGATCACTGAATTACAACATTTTATCTCCAAAAGAACTTGTATCTGGTGAAAAAATGTTTTAAAAACTCAATAAAATGTACGAAAATGTATACACAAACTAGGAACATCAGTAACATACACTCATTAGCTGAAATTACTCCATAGAAACCCAAGACCCCTGGGCTGTGCAGTACTGTAGTTTCATATTATGATTCTTCGATCTCCACCCTCTTTATTTCTTTCCCACCCTTCACTCTATCATTTCTCTGGTTGTGTGGAGCTTTTCTCTGGAAGGCATTAGAGGAAATGGAGGTGTCGAGTTAATAACTTGTTTCAATGGTGTAATTATCACAAATGGGGGGGGGATTTATCCATTTATAGAATATAATGAAGTAAAATTGTCATCTTAATTAGCACATATCTTGAACAGTTATCATTGAATTTTGTTGTTTGACACACATTCTCCATCTCTAGTATACATGCACCTATGTTACTTGAAATACTCTAAGCAGTAGTCATCCATGAGATGACTAAGGCTCATATTAGTACAAGAAACATAGTTTCATGGTTATAAGAGAAAGGGGTGAGTTTTAAGGAAACTAAATGCAATGAGAACTATTCGAGAGATGAAACTGATGAGGATAAATATTGTACTTCATTATGTTCACTAAAAGGGGAAATGCCTCCCATTTGTGAGAATTACCCCATTAAAACTGGTTAGTGACTTTATGACTATATTTCCACCAACTCCTTCTAAAGAAAATATCCACACAACCATATAAATGATAGAGTGAAGGGTGGGAACGAAATAAATTGGGTGGAGACCGAAGAATCATAATATACAACTACAGTGTTGTGCAACCTGAGGGTCTTATGTTTTTACAGTATAATTTCAGATGATGATTGTATGTTACAGAAATTAATTTATTTGATTTGACATGGATTTAGAGTTCATTATTAATTAATTTCTTTTTTTATCCTTGAAATTATCCCCAAGAATCTAAATAAAACTTTAATAAAATAATTGGTTAAGGAGTTTTTTATGTTTTTTTATAAAACTTTTTCTTTTTAATAGGTTTTATTTTATTAAAAAAGGATAGGTCTTTATATGATTGTAAAAAGATGCCGATGGAGGAGTGTAATTCATTCATACTAACCTCGATAGGTAATAAACCTGGACAGGGTTTACACCTTTCACCTTCAAAAACTATAAAATAGAGGTCACTCTTCATTCGATACATAGATAAATAAATTGAATCGACCTAAATATTATATATATATATATATATAAGTATTATATTATATTCTTTATTTGAATATAATTATATATATATGTATATTATTTATCATATTAAAATTTATTTAAATATACTATATATTATTTTAGAGATATATATAATAATATTTTTTTCTAATGAAACTAAAAATTAATATTGATAATAAATTTTAAATTATATTGATTATAAATAATTATTATTCTGGGTGATTGTGCATAAAATATAATTATTTAAACTTTTTAAAGTTTAATTATTTCAAAAAGATGTTTATATAGTTACCTAATTTTATTATTTTGAAATTATCACAAGTTTACAATATTTTATTGGTTATTTAAGTATAAATTATATTATTGTTAGTTAAATGTATATATAGACCTAAAAATTATATATATAACTAAAATGATGAATACCTAAAAATAATTTCTAATATATAAAATTTTCTAACTTCCATTCACCGAGGAGATGCACCCCCCTGAGACTTGCATTGAACAACCTTTTCATTACATGGGTCTGTAGAAACATCCAACCAACTTTTACCCATCATCCATTTACCAACACCAGACTTGAAGCCCTTGCTGTTATCTTTAGAAACTATAACCTATCGTTGTTCATAGTTCTTGGTCCCTTTTCTACAGGCCGATGTAGAATAACCCAATTTCTTATAGGAACCACAAACCACGATTCAAACCACACAACCTACTTTCATAAAAATTATTCCCCCACTGCAATCCAAATATAATCCATATGTACTCAAAAAAAAATAAACTTGCACAAAAATATGAGGAGAAAAAGGGTGAGAAACTGACCAGTTCATACTATCATAACATTAATATCTACCAACAATATTCCCTAGCATGCGTTTAATTGCTGGATTTTGAAAAGGTAAAGGGATCTTGGGGAAACTAACCAAAATCACTATTGTTGGAATGTAGCGCATCATATGGAAGTCGTATGATGAACCGAAGAGATAGAACTAGAAGTCATTGCAGCTATGGGGTCACTAGACCAAGCCCTGACCAAATCTTCCTCTAATGTAAACCAAATTATGATGTTCCTTTTGACGAGTAGACCTACCATTGATCGATCTTGTAACCCCAAGACTCCAAGATTAACCTCTCAAAGGTGTCCACCGAAGGGTGAAACTGCTTAAAAGTCACAATAAAGGAGATATTAAGAAGAGACGATGTCGCATTGTACTCTGAGGTCAAGATCAGAAGATTTAGAACACCACTGAACATATATGGGACCTTAGGGTGAAGCGATTGAGGTAAAGGTGGGAGAAAATTGGGGTTGGAGAAAGGGAATAATGAACAATAAGCACTCACAAACGGTTCACAACATGTTAGGTTTTTTAATTAGATCCGGACACTTTTATCAGTGTTTAATATTTAAGCGCAGATAATGTTAGGTCTTTATCAACGCTAAATTTTTAGCACTGATAGATATTACTTTTTTCATCTTTTATTACTTTAGCACTAATAAAGGATTTATAATAATATTTATAAATAAAATTTGTGTAGATATACATATATACTTAATCAATATATATAAATATGAATATAGTAAATATATTCCTTATTTAAATATATTTATTATAATTTTATAATTATATAAATATATAATTATTTATTTATAAATATATAAATGTTTTTAAAAAATAATATTTTTATCGTTATATATATTATATGTATATTTAATATATATATATAAATATAAATATACTAAATATATTAATTATTTAAGTGGAGGTTTTGGATGTAGGAAAAGGGGAGGCGGCTCTTGATGACTCCTGAAGAAGTTGACATAATTCATCCAAGAATCATTAATTTTCACTCCTTTGATGAAAATCATGTAATCTAATTACAGTTATCGTCCAATATTGATAAAGGTAGTAAGTATCAAAAATATGTTTTGAAGAAACTCTCCACTTTCTATGGTTTCTCTGGGGGATCCTTTATTCCTCTCATGAATCGAGCACTGCACCACATCTTAGGAAAAGGGTCGACTACGCATGTTTCAGCCACTGATGATGCAATATCAAATTGAATTGATTTATGAAAATATTCATTAATTTCTATAATCTCAATGATGAAAGGTATGAAATCATAGAATCTTACTAATCTCGTTCCTCGTTTAGTTGAAATTTGGGGTTTTACGGACTTCAAGCGTGTATCGCTTGGAAGAGGTTTTTTTCACATAATTTTCCCTCTGTGGATCTTAAGAGTCAAGCATGGAGTATTAGATTCATCAATATCATACCAGGAACACTATGCATTCATGATTTTAAGATTAATTTTAAACTATAAGACTTCAAGGATACCTACATATAGGTATGGATCAAGATTTATAGACTTAATTGGGTCTTATGGCATGCTGAGATTGTTTTTTATATAAAATCTTCCATTGGTATTTCTAGAAGAATGGATTATGCTACTGAATCAGTCACTTATGGTGATTTTTCATGCTTTTTGGTATTGGTAGATCTATGTTCTACAAAAATGCACAAGGTGGTTCTATACACACCACATGATGAGATTTGTCTTAGGATTGAATATGAGAAAACACCTCATTTTTGTATGCATTGTCATATTATAGGTCATTCAAATGAGACATGTAGAAGGGATTTAATGTGTTTAAATTTACAAATCAAGGGACATGATCTACAATACTTATAAATGATTATTAAACTAGGTATTCGTGTCACTAACATAGAGGCAGACTCTAAATTAGTTCAATTTGCTCTTATTTTAGGTTTAAGCCAATGATATTAATCCTATTGAAGCCTCTAGTAAATTATATACTAAGTATCACTCACTAAAGAATGATCTTATTTCTCATGAGTAGAATTATGTTTTTGTGCCTATTCAAAAGGTTAGTAAACCCCACTGTAATTGGGCAGATCTTGAGGGTGAGGAGATGTTGGCTGTTAAAGGCAACATTTGCAAAACTATTTTGAATGTGGTTTCTTCTAAAGACATTCTATCCAGGGGAATATTAGGTGATGAGGAAGTGGAATCAGTGGTTATTCAGAAAGACATAGAGCATTCTACTAAAATGGAAGCTGATTTTAAATTGTGGCATAAGAGAATCATGGTAAATTCTAAGAGTAGAAAGGGTAAAGAAAAGAGAGACGTTGCAATATCAAAGAAAGATTTATACCAAAGGGCTGACCAATCCCACTACATGTCTAATATTGTATACTATCCTTCCTCTTCAAGGAAATTAGATGGTTTGGTAGGATTATTGGAAAAAATAACCAATTCGGTATTGACTGCTTCACCATTATATCATTTTATGTGTGATTCTTATGATAACTGTACAAATTATTATTCAGATATTGCTCTTAGTGGAACCTTGATTCAACATAAGGAGGTCATAATTTCTATCAAGTCTCTCCGTGCAGATGCTTATACTAAAATTAATTCTGAACCCGGTATGCAGGTGAAGGTCCTGCCCTCTATGACCCATGATAAGGCTCTGTCCTTGGCTTTCCTCATGTCCCCATGTTCAGACATAGAGAATGATAACAAGGTGGGAAATTCCCCCATTGGGATGATGTTGTTTTTATCATCTTCTGCAACACATATTAAACCCTCCAATGCATTACCTATGCCAACTAAAAACTCTTGGGGTGAATTTCAAAGTATTAGGGGGAAATCAACTAGTATTTATATTATTGGAGAAAAATCTGTTATTAATGATATTGCTAAAGGTAGACCGACCTTTATTTCTGAATGTTGCATTAAATCCAAATTAGGAGAATCTGTCTCTACATCAAGAAATATCACTTCTCAAACTCGATTGTCTAAGGAAAACAAGTATGCATGTATTCATAACGCTTTTGTCCTACTTGCTTCAGCTAGTAGTGATGATGATGGAAAGAAAAGTGACGGTGTGGATGGAGTTAATACTATGAAGGTTGGTGTTTCTTCTAATCACTCAGATGAAGACAATGGTTCATGGATTCAAGTCAAAACCTATGGAAGGGGTCGACATCCTCATGGCAGGGGTGGATGCATCACCCCTCACAATATGATTACCCACTAAAAAATGGGTTAATGACTTTTGTGTTTCAATATTGTCTTGTATTCTCCTCCTGACTCTTGTAATTTCTTTTCTTCTATTAAATAAATTGGACTTTTTGCCTCAACCTTATTAAAAAAATATTGATCATTTAAGTAAATTTATTATAAATTTAATAATTATTTAAATATATAATTATTTATTTATAATTATTTAAAGATATATAATTATTTATTTATAATTATAAAAATACTTTTAAAAAAAGATTTATTTGTTTATAATTATAAATATATAATTTTATATAGATAGTATGTACATTTTTAAATATATATTTTTTTGAAATTTTTTTATAAATATTTTTTTAGAGATATTTTCTTAATATTATTAATGAATATCTAATTTTAAGTGCATGTTTGGTCAAAATGAGTGGAACTTTAATAATATTAAAAAAATGGATATGTTTTGTGAGTACATTGTATATAAAAATGCATTAATTACATATATGGGAAATCAATATAACTCACATTTGATCTATGTTAAATTGAAAAAGACATTCAATTATAAGTTGATTAATCCATGCAATTAGTTAGTATTTTAATTCATATTGATTTTTAATTATAAACCATTATTCACTAAATATAGCGCATAAATATTTTGTAATATATAAATAGTATTTATGTACATTAATATATATCTATATATTTAATATATACTATTTATTAACATTATCTATAATCATCTAATTAATAAAATGCTTAATATTTTTCTCAATTTACTTATTTTTAATTTTAATTTGTCTAATTTTCATTTTTCATATCTATATATTTAATACATATTATTTATTAGGATTTATAATTTATATATAGTATAATCAATCTATTAATTTTTATAAATAATTATTTAATTAATAAAATTTGTAATATTTTTTTAATAAACTCATTTTTTAATATTTAATTATTTAATTATTTCATTTTTTTATTCAATCCTTTATCAGTATTAAAAAACACAGATAAAGGACTCCTTTATGAGCTCTAAAAATACAGCACCGATAAAGGGTACCATTATCAGTACTAATAATAAAGTGCTGATAAAGGGTATCCTTTATTAATGATAAAAATAAAGCACTGATAAATGATACCCTTTATCATCACTAAAAATAATGTTCTGATAAAAGGAACCTTTATCAGCGCTAAAAAAATTACTGATAAATGGTTAAATTTACCAGCACTGATAAAGATTCCGTTTATTAGAACTTTTCTTTCTAGCACTAATAAATACCAGCATTATTAAATGTGATTTTTGTAGTAGTGAATATGCAGTTCATGAGATAATTCATGATGTACTATTTAATTTAGATGATGAAGACCATGAAGATATGTTTTTTATATAAAATCCTATACATTTTAAAAGAAAGTAATGTAGATGTATATAGTGAAAATATAAATTAATTAAGGCATGCGAACTTATAGGTTCACATAAAATAATATTGAATAATTAGGAGTGGAAAATACAGAGGCCTATTTACTTAAGGTAATGTGAAGATAAGTCATTAAAATCTACATATGTATCATCTTGAACAACATATGAGTCTGCATATGAATCATTTAGATGGATACTATGTATGATTCATCCAATAATTCATATGATTCATTTGGATAACTTGACCATATGAGTCATTTGACTACCATATAAGCATCCATTCATATGATGATATTGTAAAAAACATGGAGATTTGGATTATATAATACTATGATGAGCATTATAATTAGAAATTTCAAAATTCTATTAGTCATGATTCTAGTAGGTGATGGAAGGAGAAAAATTTCCATGGAGATATTAACACCATGAAGTTAGGAGAAATTGTGAAGGTAACATGTATGTCTCTTATACATATATGAAATCAATAAAAATGTGGATAATGTGTAAGCAGTTAATATAGAAGCCATGATTTTTCTAAATATCATGAGGAAATAAAAATAAAATCCCAATATTTAGGTGGTTAAAAAGGAAACTCAGTGTTATATAAAGGTTGAAGATCCAGAGTTTTAAATAGAAATATTGAAGGAAGTATGAATGAAATTTAAAGAGGAAATCTCTCCACCTCATAACATGGAGTTTCCTTATTCAATATTAGTGAATAATATTTATAGTTTTTTAAAGAAATTATTTTAGTCAAATAAGAGGAACATGATACTATTGTAATAGAAGGTCATTTTAGGTATCAAAGAAGAAGGATAAGAAGAAGGCTTATAAAATAGTATTTTAGAAGGAAATTGAGAAGATATGGAGCTGGAAATACTATTTATATCCACCATTATATCAAGAATCTTGGAGAATGATGAGGAACTATGATGGAATAACATAGTGTGATTGAGTGAGAGAATAAAGAAAAATTTCTAGTGGAGTTATTGATTATTACTTAGCAGTTTAAAACATGTTTAAAGAGGAGTTATTTATTTATATATCAATGTTATGACATCCCAAGTAGAAAAGAGAAGGTTTAATTCACCCAGTTTGAGAGGAGATACTAAAGACTGGTGGTACCAATATAAATAAAACCATTTAAGAATTATGTGATACAATATAAATATCCCTTTAATTTCTTTATATATTGAATGATGGAACTGGGTGACACCTCCCCTAGTAAGTAGAAGATACCCTCCTAAACCATTATATGAGACTTGAAGTGAATTTGTGTTCATTTAAAATTATAGGGATAATAACATTTGTGTCTTGATTAGTGGCAAATAGAGAAAGGATTAGGTTTTTATAAAGAATCCAAACCTTATAAAGACTTGGTATGTTATTTTTCTCATATATTTCTATATCTCATACTATGTTAAGGGTTGAGTGTGCATTATTGGAACCATATCTCTTAAATTTTATTGGGGTTTGAGTTACAAGAGGGGATAACTGAAGAAATAAAGTGAAACTTGATAAAATTTAGGATCAATGATTAACCCCTCTTAGTGACCTTATATATTCTACTGGTCATTTAAAGTGGTTTTATAAATAAACAAGTATTCCTATAATTAGATATATTTTTTCCTTAGTTTCTTTAATAGATTATATGAAGTGCTTATTTTATGGGATTTTTGAGTTTCCTTAGATAGAGAAAAAGAAAGGCCTTTCTGTTGATGATAATTTGAAATTTTTATCTAAAACTATAAAGAAGAGAAGAACAAGGGGAAAATAATTAGTAAAGGATTTAAAATATTGAGAATGATCAACCACTATATGAAGATGATTACAAAGGTAAGGGTTCATCTATCAAATATATTTAAAGTGGTATTTTTGAAGAGACTAGATCAATCTATGGAAAGTATGAGGAGGGTGATTCTAACTAAATAGTTGAATATTTATACTCTAAAATTTAAAGGTATGTAAAAAAGGTTTCCATTAAATTAGTGTAACAACCCAAACTCCAAAAACCTTGATCTGATAGTTATGTTACATTATTGGTATAGATAACAAGAGTTTTTACCAGATCTAAAAACTTAGTATTCATGGAATGCTAGATATATTCATACATTATATTTGAAAACATAACATAAGACAGTAACACATTACTAGAACACTATTATCCCATAAATTATAATTATAAAAATTACACATAGTTATACTCTATATTTCTTGGGTAAAGAAAGAAAAATAAGGGTTATCTCAAATAATCAGTAAGGGGTAACATACAATGGAATCTATCATAACATAAAATTAGAATAATTGATATGGATTGAATAAATAAACAACATAAATCCACAATAAATTTAAATTGAGAGAATAATATTACCATTGATAATAATGAAAATAAATAAATCACATGTATAACAGAAATATGTTCCTTATAAATTAAATGCAAAATATGGGATAATTAATTCCATACCATAAGTCAAGACATACTAATCTTAGACATCATGATTTTACTTTCATGAAAACATATTGTTATGGGAAAGCATACACCAAAATAACCAATCATGTTTTTCTCACGATACCTACTGATGAATTTAGGGGATATATAATATCAAGCCCTACCCATCACTTATTTAAGTCCAATAAATTCATTATAGTACAAAATTAACAAAAAAATCATAATTAACTTTTCCAATAATCATCTGTATTAGAATTCCAACAAACAGAATGATAATAAATTTCCCCATGTTAATAAAAGGGATAAATTGATCATAACCCATTCAGAAAGAGAAGGTGGATAGTTAAATGATACATATTGAACTTTACAATAATAATCTATATTATCATAACAACATATGGAATTCCAATACTTTTCCCCATATCAATAAAAGTAATAACATGATTATAACCCGTCTAGAGATCAAAAGTGGATAATCAAACAATAAAAAGTCAAAATAGAATATATATGGTATTATAAATTTAATATTAAGTAAACTTTTCAAATAAATAAATATAATTTTGTGGTGAAGGTTACTTTCAAAGTGTCAGGTTATGAATAGAATATAGTAATTGATTTCAATAGTTTGTACTGGTTGGAGAAATCCTTTATCATGATTCATAAAGAGCCTATGAATATCCCAAATAAAATCCCCTAGGAGTGTCTATACGAGTGTGTAGTATTAGGACCACTCATCATTCATCATTTTGACGGTTCATTCAATGCTTCAACCATCCCTTTTTGGGGTGATTACCCCTAGGTTCATCTATTCTGTAACCACCTCCGCTTACTAGTATCCAGCTGAAGATTTTATTTTTAGGAAACGACAAACTCTTTAATTTCCATAAATTTAGGATTTTTTGGAATTATTATTGCTTGGAAAAAGGATTTAATTAAAGGATATGTAATTTTCAATATATAAAATGTGTGATAATTCCATATAAATACAATAATGATGAAATTACAAAAAAGGTCTGTATTTGATAAATGAATGGGATAATGAGCACTATTTTGTGAGAATAATAAAAAATAGTAAAAATGATATAATGAGATGGGATAAGTAGTTTATCATTGAAAACATATCATGTTGGATACAATACTATGAAATTAAAATAAAATAAATATTTAGAAATTGTATTATAACAAAATGATATCAATTAAAAAGGAAAGAGAAGAATTAGAAATCCTTACTTTTTAAAGTAGATTCTTATATCTTGGGAAGAATAATTAAAACCTTATTAAATAATTGGGAGGGATTTATAGTGTGAGAGGGAAAAAATTATTGATTAATTTCTTTTGGGTGGAGTGGGATGAGAGAATGGGTGGGAGTGAGCATCTTTTATAGGTGAAAATGAGGGGTTTTTTCATGGAAACTAAAGTTAGGTAAAGAGTAAGAATGGAATCACATGGTTATTAGGTTGGTTAGGTGATTTAGGTTTATAAATGGTAGTCACAACATATGGGAATGAATTTCATTAATAAATATTCTTTCTATAAGGTTTAAGTGACCTTTTAATTAATATAATCTGAGATATTTTACCCATTTTACCCTTTTTAATCTTGATTAAAAAATAACCATGACATTTATTTTATTACTAAAAATATAAGATGATACTTATAAAAAAATTTATATGTGATGAATATGAATTTGGGATCCATTTAACCTAATTAAATTTCTCAATATAAGAAAAATAACTTTTATGTTAAAACATAAGATATAAGAAAATCTGTTCTTATTGAAAAATGCATTTTTATATATTAAGTGTTGTTATTATTATTTCCTATTAATTATAAATTTAATGAGTGTTTACATATATATATATTGTCATTAAAAATAATATTAGAGTCATATTTTGATTTATTTTAATCTAATTTATTTAGACAAGAATTATATAACTCTTATAAAAGTAATTCTTTGAAAGGAACAATTTTACTTTTACCATGCTAATTAATATTTCATCTAAGGAATTTACATTCAATACCTAAAGATAAGATTGGAATAGTTATATTATTTGGACCTATTAATTATAAATATAAATAACATTTTATCAAATAAAATTAACATGGGTAGGGTAAATTAATTTTACCTTTATCACATTCAAGACCCATTTTTTAGAAAAAGTGCTTTTTAAGCATATTTTTTAGGATAAAATTATCAATTCTTTTGATTTTCAAGACATACATTTTTTTATTAAAAAAAATCGTGGCTTCCAGAATAATCCAAAACCTAGTTTTACCAAAGTAATATTTAATTAAAAAACTACCAACAATATTTCACTAATAGAAATTTAGGATATAGCCATGGACCTATAGCCATGGTTTTATAGGTTTGTGGGTATAACATGTTTTTCACCACAATTTAATTAAAAAACCATGGATAAAATTTTTCCTCAGTTTTTTTACAAAACTCGTCGGGCTCCCCCATCCTCCCCCAATCAACCCTCCGCCTGCATTGGGCTCCTCCTCCATCCTCCCAAGATCGACCCCCTCCCTCGAACTCTCATGGTGACCCTCCTATCATAGCGAACCTCCCCCCGATCCATGACCCTCCTCTCATGGCATCTCCCTCCTCTTCTATCCTCCCTTGATCCACGACCCTCCTCTATATTTTTCAGTTTCATGTGATCGATCTCATTGAGATCCTAGGTGATTCCCTCTACTTTTATTATCCATTCATTCTTATTTTATCTTATTTGGGATTATATTTTATTTGAATTCCTTATCATTTGGTGTGTTTAGGTTTTGTAGTCAATACAAGTTTTTTACATATTATAAGGATATTCATGTTCTTGGTAGTGTGACCATTCTTCATTCCTTGATCTCATGATGTGATTTTTTGAAGCATCATTTGAGGTAATGGATTCAAAACTTATCCATTATTATTATTTTAAATTGTGTAATTAGTAATACTTTGTCTTTATTAAGAGGATCATATGGATTAACATAATCAAAATAACTAATTAAACCAAATTAATTTAATTTTAAATAGGTGAATCATATGAGTAGATCCCGAATTCATGTTATTGATATATGTTGATGATTCTTGATTGAAATTTATGATATATTGAAATTTATTTGGAAGTATTTTATTCACCAACCATATTTCATGAATCACCTAAAGTTGTAAATAACCTTGTAATATGGAAATATGGAATGATTATGTTGTTTTTTATTCTTTGTATTCCGAATTAAATGAAATTATGATAAAAGGAGAAATTGATTGATGTTGTTTTTAGTGGATTTCATTGAGGTGGATTCTAGTCACCTTTGAAAAAGGATTACATGTGTATGAATAGGAAATAATATACATATATAAGTTCCCCCTTAATATATATTCACTCATGGAAGTATGAATATATATATTGGGGCTATGTGTGCTTATATATAGATATAAAAAATGCATACTTGTGTAAGTGTAAAGGGGTATATGCAAGTATAAACATATATCTAAGGACCCCCTTTTGCATATTTGTCTATCAAAATATGTAAACAGGGGCTAGGATTCCATATATATATATACATGTGAGGTTGCATATGCGTGCAAGCATAAAAAAGGAAGATTCAATTTATCGTCATCAAAAGAAAACACGCCTTGAGGTTGAGGTAGGGTCACTCTCATAGCCTATTTAATTCAAGAATGTTTTAAATTTCATTTACTTTACTTATTAATTCTTCATGTTTATATTAAATTTCAATTATTGAATAAGTGTTAGTTATGATAATTGTTTCGTTTGATAAACAAGTCAAGGTTTTGTAATAAAACCCCTCCAACAGAGGTGCGCTGTCCGCGAGAACTCAAAATTGTATACCTTGCTTGACATTATTGCATTGATGTTTTTCTTATAATAAATATAGTTTTCATTCTTAAAGAACACATCGTACTTGACCGTTTTTATATCCTCGTAGAGGGTTTACCTATTTTTATGAAAATAGTTGTCTGAACCAAAACACCCTTTAAGTGCCGTTAGTCTTTTAAGATGGAATTTTTCATGTAGGAAAGTGCTGTAATGACCAAGTCACCAATAAGTGAATGATATGATTTTTATGGAATGACTTGTCATGGAGGAATTCATTTCCTTGAGTGTTTAAATTGATAGGACCTTGTTAGAATAAAATTAATAGTTAAGTTAGTATTAAGTGACATTTCTATGAGTGTTTTTCTATAATTTGGCTAGCATTAAGTGGTTGAAGTGGAATGAAATACAGAGGGTTGCATGAGGGGTGCTTGGGTTGGGTAGGGTGTGTGGGGTGGGCAAGGGGGGTGGGTAGGGGAGGGGGTAGGGTGCAGGGGGAGGGGGTGTGCTGGGGGCATGTAGGGGGGTGTGCATGGGTGCATGGGGTGGGAGGGGGGGTTGTAGGGTGGGGGTAGGGGGTGTGCATGGGGGTGGTAGGGGGAAGGGGGTGTGAAAGGGAGGGGGCAGGGGGAGGATGGTGTGCATGATAAGTGTGAAAAGGCTATTCCCAAAATTTAGGCATACAAATGACATTGTTTCAGTATAACGTATTATAAAACTAATCACTTTATGTGTTATAATTAGGTTTGTAAAGGTGTACTTCCATTCCTCGGTCCCACCCACTTCTTTTCTACCAATACACTACTTTAAGATAATTATAGATAGTTTATAGACTTTCAGGTCTTCTTTAATAGTTTAGTGACAAGCAGATCTCTCTCTAATCAACATGAGACTTCACTTTCATCACGATTTTTATTTGATGCTCGTTTTCCCTTAACTTTAATATATTTTATTTCTACTATTCAAGATGAGAACAAATACATAGTTTGAGGGTTGAATTTATGAATCCCACAAAATCATAGATGTAGAAATCCTCTTCTCTAGATATAGATAATTCCAAGATGGAATTACATTGCAGTATTTTTCCTTTATTGTTTTGATGAAGCAGTGAAATAATTTTTATCTCAGTCCACCACTTATAGAATTGAACCCTATCTAGTAATGAAATTATTTGGTCTCTTTAATCATTCTGATTAAGATATATAACTTGATATATCTCACATATAATCTATCTAACCACGCTATCAAGTTATATTGATCCTAGAAACCAACCACCTTTTTTAAGGGATGTCATCAATTCACCTTCTCTATATTTTTAACAATAATTATAGGCATTATACGTGGTTTTAGTATGGTCAAACATATTCCTTTAATTCACATAAATTCTCTAAATATTTCTCCACAAAGATATACTTTTTACCTTTACATTGTGATGGTATTTCTTGTGTGGTCTTCCAAAAAAGGTTTAGGTCAACACCCCAAACATCCTTCCCTTTTATCTTTATTTCAACACTTAACCATATCTATAGTTTTGGAAATATATTCATTATTCATGGAAGGTATTTTTTTCAATAACAAGATCCATGAATTTTTTTTAATTATCATATTTAATTCTCACAAAAAATTCAACATTTTTACTCTAATATTTGAACATGGAACTTTGATTCTCTTATCACAACATACCACTCTTTCGAAAACATTTCCTATTGAAATTTCCATCACCGCACTCATTAGGTGGGTTTGTTTGCATATAAAAAACATATAATACCCAACAAACCCAATGCCATGATTCATGGGTCCTCTAACATCTCTCTTTAACACACCTTACAAGCATCTACCATGGTGAACAACATTCCCATAGCTGGCCTCCCAATTTCTCGTAGGTAATTTAGAAATGTACTATGGTGTTCCCCATATAAGGGTCTCTTCTAGGTGCTCAATTTGGCATCTTTAGTCCATCCAAGATATTTAGGAATCTTATATTCATTATTATTCCTTCGAATATGGACTCCAAAATGATCATGAGTCCATGATTTTATAAATCATTTAAATTGAACATTACATCCATGAGTTTTACCATGACATGATGAAAAAATACTATCCATTTTCTATCCACTGTGAGCATGGTCCATATCCTCGATGGGGTGGTCTTACTCTATTTGTTGACACTATATTTATGAGTCCCACATTAGACTTTAGTGAAGACATCCACTATTTCATCACTCAATATGATACATATATCACCTTTGATGTCCTGTGGTACTAGAATATACCTAAACCACTAGTTCTTGAATACTGCTTGGTTCCACCACTCACTAAGTTCTTATTTCCCAATCACAGAACCACTTTGTACTAGATTTGTGTTCCTCATTCACAACCCAATGCTAGTTGTATTCGATATGAGTCATTGACTCATGGGGGAAAATACTAGATCTTATGGATAACTAGGGATGGATCCTTTTTCTCTCTTATCCATTCATTGTTTTAATTTTTAAAAATAAACCTTCTGCACACTTGGAAGTTGTCTTTTTTTTTTATCACTGACCTCATCACTAACCACCATGACTTGTTCAAGATAATCATATCATGGAGATCTTCATCATTTCCGACACGAAGGGGGGGGGGGGGTCGGTGGTCTGTAGGGGGGGTGGTCTGTAGGAGGTCTGCAGGGGAGGGGGGAGGGTGCAAGTAGGATGTAAGGGGGGGAGAGGGTGGTGGTCTGCAGGGGGTCTATAGGGTAGGGGGTGCAAGGGGGGGGGGGAGTGGGTGCCAGGGGTGAAGTGGGGGGAGGGAAAACCGGTAGGGGGAGGGTGCAGGGGGGAGGGGTTGGGGGGTGCAGGGTAGGGGGAGGGTGTAGTTGAGGTGAAACGGGGTAGGGGGAGGGTGAAGTTGAGGTACAAGGGGGCAGGGGTGATAAGGGGTGCACGGGGGTGGGGCAGGAGTGTGTAGTTAATCACTATAGGTTTATTTAATCTTAGATGGGGTTGAATAAACATTAAAATCCATCTCTAACTCCCCCATTTCATCATGATTAGGTTTCTCCAAATTTTCCATCCTATTTACAACAGATAGCTTTCACTAAATCATGGCTTGATAACACTTGCAACAAATCATATTTTGTATGATACCACTAGTTGTTATTGGTATAAATTTAATACCATATACTATCATACAACAGACAATTGAAAAGAACATTCCATAAAACCAAACATACTCATATTTTTGACAATGAAACACCATTAAATATGATCAAAATCATTTTCCATTTCCACTTTAATTATGATGTTCAAGCATAGATATTCCCTTTTTATATTGTCCACCATCTGATTGGATATTTCTATCTCCCCCTGAATACTTCTCCCTTGCACAGAGCTATGCTTCACCACCATGACTAGCCTAGAATTGATAAGGTTGAGTCTTCTATTGATAAGAGAAGAAAGGATTTAGTATGTGAAGTTATAGAGGCATATGGGCCTGTAGTGATTGATAGTAGTATTATATTTAATATTTTGAATGAGAACCACCTTGTAGGTGACATGTTAAACCCACCCAAGAAGAGCCCAACTTGTACAAGATGAAGAAATACCTCCATCCTTATCTAATTACATAAGTAGAAAAATTGCATAATACTTATTTCATCCTTATCTAGTTTCACTATGACCAGTAAGTGGTATGAAAGATCCCTTGTGAGATTATTAATAGATGTATGCGCGTACGTGCCAATTCCATGGAAGTTTAAAAGACAATGATCCAACCTACTACATAATGGGATTATGCGTGTGAGCATATATATAAGGATTATCTAGTGTGTGTTCAAGGCCATGAAGAAATGTACATAGGGGTTAGTGATTTCTTATGTATATGAAAAAGTGCATATGCTTGGAGGATGGATGAAGTAGCTTAGAGTTGTTGCTGATAAAAGTGCCAAGTGCCGAGTGTGTCTTGGTTCATTTGAGATAGGGTCCCTCTCCTAGCCTCTTTAATTATATAATGTTTTAAATTTAATTTGATTTACTTCTTAATTATTATTATTTATATTAAATTACAATTCTTGAATAATTTTTAGTTAAGAAAATTGTTTCATTTGATAAAAAAGTCATGGTTTTGTAATAGAACCCCTCCAACAGAGGTGCGATGCCTGCGAAAACTCACAGTGGTATTCCTTTCTTGACATTATTGCAATGATATTTTCCTTATACTTGATGTCGTTGTTAGTCGTAAATCATACATCTTAGTTGACCCTTTTTATATCTTTATATGGGGTTGCCCTCTTTTTATTAAAACAGTTGTTTGAACCAAAACACCCTTCAAGTTCTGTTAGACTATTAAGACGGAGTTTCCCATGTAGGTAAGTGATGTAATGACCATGTCACCACTATGTGACCCCCTTTGATCTTATAAATGGAATTTACAAATTTTAATGAATTTAATGAGTTAAATGGAACCAAACATGGTTAAATTGCCACATGAGTGGTAATGCATTATGTAGTGAATTATGTTACGGTTATGCCTCCTTTCTAAAGTTTAATTGGATGTCATGAAATAAATAGAGTGGCTTATTCATGGATACTTGCACTCCACTTTTGAAATGTGGGGGTGAAAAGGGGGTGTGTAGGGGGGAGTGCATGGGGGGGGGGGGGTGCAAGAAGATGTGCATTGGGGGGGTGTCTGTACAAGGGGAGGGGTGGGTAGTCTACCTAATGGGGTGTCCAGGAGGGAGGGGGTGTCCAGAAGGGGGGGGGGGTCTATCTAGGGGGTGCAGTTGGGGTTCCTAGTAGGGGTGGTGCAAATGGATTCCAGTAGGAGTGGGAAAGGGTGTGTACAGGGGGGGGGTGTGCAAGGGTGTGTGTACAAGGGGATAGGGGTGTGCAGGGGAGGTCTCCAACATGGGTGGTGCAAGGGGTGTTAATTAGGGGTGGTGCAAGGGGTGTCCTGTTGGGGTGGTGCAAGGGGGTGTGTATAGGTGTGCAAGGTGGTGTGCGCAAGTGGACAAGGGGAGGGGGGGGGGGGGGTTGTGAAAGGGGTGCATGGGGGTGTTTTTACAGGGGGGCTGCTATCCATGGGGTGTCTGTCCAGGGGGTGGGGGTGGGGGGTGTTTTATGGGGGTGGTCTGTCCAGGGGGTCATTCTAGGGGGGGGGGGGGGCTGTTGTCTAGGGGGTGTCTGGACGGGGGGGGGGGGGGGGGGCTTCTTTCTAGGGGGTTTCTATCTAGGGGGTGGGGTGGGGGTGTCCAGAGGGGTGGGGGGGGGGCTATTGTCCAGGGGGCGCGTGGGGGGGGGGGTGCAATGAGGCATGGGTGTGCATGGTGTGTGTGTGGGGGGGGGGGTGTCCAGTAGGGGTGGTGTAAGGGGGTCCAGTAGGGGTGGTGAAAGGGGTGTGCAAGTGTGCAAGGGGGTGCAAGGGGGTGTGTGCAAGGGGACCAGGGGGTACAAGGGATGTGTGTGTGTGTGGGGGGGGGGGTTCAAGGGGCCTGTGCTGGGGGCTGTGGGGGGGGTGTCTGTCCAAGGGGTAGGGGGATGTTGTCCAGGGGTGTTTGTCCAGGGGTGGGGGTCTATCTAGGGGGTTTCTAGGTCGGGGGGGGGGGGGGGGGGTTGTCCAGGAGGGGGGAGGGTGTAGTGGGGGTGTCCATATGGGTGGTGTAAGGGGTGTACAGGTGTGCAAGGGTGTGTGTGCAAGGGGATATGGGATGTGCATGGGGAGGGGGGGGGGGTGCTAGGGGGCATGGATGTGTATGGGGGTGAAAGGGGCCAACACCAGTTGAATGATGCTGGTTTTTTAAGAAATGTGAAGGCCTATAGGCATGGTCCAAAACCATGACTATAGGTCTATAGCCACGGTCCAAAACCATGGCTATATATGATGATTGATTTTAGCCAATGCCATGGTTTTCAAACTGTGGCTATTAGATTTACCCTATATCCATACCAATACCATCCACGATTGAGTAAACCGTGACTATAACCTATATCCATGGTTTTTGGGCCTATAGCCATGGTTTGAAACTGTGGATATAACCTCATTTTGTAGTAGTGTTTTATTTTATTAGAATATATTATTTATGTATATAAAATTTTAAACATAGATTTTAAAATTTAATAATAGTATTTATAATACATATAGTTTTACTCAAACATATATTTAATATTTAAAATGTTTTATGAACATCTATGTTTTTTATATAAATAAAAGCTACATTTTTGGTCAAAATAGTATTTTTAACTATTTATATAAAAATCAACTATTTGGTAAAAATACAAAAATTTCATCTTAAGTTAATATATTTATTAAGAGTTATAATATGATGATTATTTTTTAAAATTTAATTCTAATATTCATAAATTATAATTTAAAATATACTCATGAATAAAGGCTCTTTAAAGTGTGTAATATGCGACAGTTCTAGATATGGTGTTTACCTAAAATAGTAGGGTCTTGCGTATTACATCCCCCCCTAAAAAATTTATTCCTAGAAATTGGGGTATATATTATTTATTGAATAAATATGTATATTACTTCCTCATGGATTCTTTAGACTCATATGTTTCCCCTTCTATTTTGTGATTTATCCACAGAATTTCCACCAATCAAGTTGTCTGATTATGTTACAATTTCTCTCTTGTATCAAGAATATTGATAGGTTATTCATTATAAGACAAGTTAGGATCTAACTCTATTACCTCATATGTGAGAACATGAGTTGTATTTGTTATGTATTTCCTCAGTAATGAAACATGGAATACTTTATGCAATTTATAAATGTTGGTCATCCTTATTAATTAGTAATCTATAACTCTAATTCTTTCTTGCATTTTAAAAGGGAAAATATACATTAGTCTTAAATTCCCACTTTTACTAAATCTTAAAACTCCATTCTATGGAAAAAACTTCAAGAATACATGATCCCCACTTGAAAATTCCATGTATTTTCTTCAATTATCAGCATAGCTATTTTTTCTACTTTGGGATGCTTTAATATGATACTGAATGGTCTATATGTTTTTAGTCATCTACTCTACAAGTTATAGGCAAATTAGTATTATTTCTCCAGATTCTTCTCAATAGTTTAGAATATGCCACATATTCCCATACAATGTTTCATATGATTCCATATGGATGCTCGAATGAAAACTATTTTTGTATGAAAATTCTAAAAAAGATAGATATTGATCACACATACCTTGTAAGTCAAGAAAACATGATCTAATTATGTATTATAATGTATGGATAGTTATTCTAGAAAAACCATTGGTCTAGGGATAATAGGAAATTCTTAAATGTATCTTAGTGTCGAGATACCTTTGAATACTATTCCATAATTTCAATGTGAGTAGAGGGTCATGATCAAATATAATTGATAGTGGTGCCCCATGAATCTTCAAAATTTTATTGATATAGAGTTGGAAAATGTGATTAAGGGGTAGATATTCTCTTATTTATAATAAATTATAATACTTATTATGATGATCAAAGATGACCCATATAACATAATTCTTCCTTGGAGTGTTTGGAAGTCTAGTGAAAAACTCCATTATCACATTATCCCACTTCCATATAAGTATATGTAGGGGTTTCCTGACTCCATAGGTTGTTTTATTTCATCCTTCAACTATAGTCATACTAAGAATATGGACACATAGTCTTAAATGTTATACTTCACATGATCCCACTAAATTTTTTCTCTTAAATCCCTATACATATTTGTGTTACTAGGGTGTATAGAGAAATTAGAGCTATGCATTTCCTCTAATAGTTACCTCTTATACTATAGTATAGATAAAACATATTACATAATCTTAAACATAAAAAATCCATATATATAAATAAAATATATAAATTTCCTATCATTTTATACTTTAATATTCCTCTGTAAGTCCTCATCATCATACTAGGATTTCACTATTTTTATAGTAAGGACGGTCTAGCATTTCATTGAAAAAATAATAATGGATCCCATTGCATAAAAATTACCATATCCATATTCACTATATCTATATATATAGGTCCTTGTTAATCCTCATCATGACCAAAACAATATGATACCTCATACTCAATGGATCAGCTACCGTGTTTTACTTCCGAAGGTGGTAGTGTATTGACAAATCATAGTCCTTGAGTAGTTCCAACTATCTTGTTTTCCTCACATTGATCTCATTTTGAGAGAATATATACTTAAAAATCTTATCATTTTTATATTTATCACATATTTCACCATAAATTTAGTGTATCCATTTTTTCAAAGAAAATAGTATGACTTAGAACTCTAGTTCATGAGTTGGATAGTTCTATTCATGGATTCTCAGTTTCCTCAATGCATTGGAAATCACCCTATCATTATACATAAGGAAATAACCAAGTACTTTCTTTAATGAATCACTATATATTATAAATCATTCCAATACTGATGATATAGTTAATTCTAGTTAATTAAGTAGTATCCACTTCATCTATTTACAAATTTTCATCACATTCCCTTAAGCATGAGAATTTAACCCCTTTATGTGTTAACTTATTTAATGGGTTGGCCAATTGGGAAAAAATATTGAACTAACCACCAATAGTAACCCTATAAACCTAGGAAATTTTAGATATTGATTGTGTTCTTCCATGTAGGCCATTATTTGACACCTTTTTCTTTGAAGGTTCAATAAATACCCCATCCCTAGATATAATATGGCTATGAAAAGAAACTTTATTGATATAAAGTTCACACTTATTATATTTTACATATAATTCCTTTTTTCTATGGATATCGAGAATTATTTTCATATGAGTCTCATTCACATAAAATATCTTAGAGTATATCAGTATTTCATTAATTAATATTATCAATATATTCATCAAATATATAAAGATAAAAGGTGAATTGGTCAACCCAAAAGGTATTACCGTAAACTCATAATGTTCATACCCTATTCAAAATTTGATATTTGATATATCATCCTTCTCCACACTTAGATGATGATAAAAAAAAGTGAATATAGATCTTTGAAAAGTATTGAACTACTTGAATTTGATCAAATAAGTCATCCATGAATGATAAAGGATACTTATTCATTATATGAATGGCATTGATCTCCCTATAATCGATGGACAATATCATAGACCTATCCATTTTTACAAATAAACAAGGAATCCCCATTGTGAAACATTAGGGAATATAAATCCCTTTTTCACATAGCACATTTACTCGTTTATTTAACTCTATGAAATCCCCTAGTTCCATTTTATAAGGAGTTTTAGATACAGTCCTTACTTCATGAATGATTTTAATGGATAAATAAACTTCACACTATAGTGGATAGACATGTAATTCTTCTGGAAAACCATCAATGAATTTTCATACCACATGTACATATTCTATTCTTAGGATATATTCCTTATCCATATATCATGATTTAACTTCCTCCCTTACCATAATTTCATTACGGAGAGATAATGGGGATAGGTCCATAAAAGGACCAGGAGATGAATTATCTCCTTTGAAAATAATGGATTTTATGCCCCTTCAATTATAGTAATCTATTTTTTTATAGTTTCAATATCTAAAAAAATATACTTAATTAGATCATGATATTTAATTGGAAAATACAATTACTATTATGTTTTCTATAGTGTTACTTAAAATCTTATTGGTTTTCATAGTATTTGTTCTATCTAACTATGTTCCTCTAAATCTAGTCCCCAAGGATCCTACTAAACTTGATTTGATATTAATTGTAACAACCCATACTCTAGAAACCCAAAGTTGTTAGTTATATTACATTATTGGTATAGAATACAAGAGTTTACTTAGAATATAATATATTATTAGTCTTGATAGACTAGATACATACATATATATATAATACATTTGAAAACATAAGATACAATATGAACACATTTCAAAAACATTATTATCCCTTATATAATATCCCTAAAAATTATATATAGTTAACCTTTAGGTTTTAGGGTGAAATTAAAATAAATAAGGGTGAAATTAGATACTCAGTAAGGGGTAGCATACATCATAGACAATCATAACAAAAAATTGTAACCAATGATATGGTTGGAATAAATAAACAACATGAATCCATACTCTACTAAAACTAAAAAAAATAATATATCAATAAATATTAATGAAAATAAATAGATCAAATGAATGAAAATTAACAGTTCCTTAGAAATTATTTTTTTCCAGGAAGCTAATTCTATATCATAATCCAAGATATCATGATTTTAAACATCACAATATTATCATCAAGGAAACGTCTTTTTCTAGGCAGGAATGTACCAAAATACACAATCATGTTTGTCGCAAGAGACCTACCGATGCATCAAGGTGATATATAATATTAGGCAAAAAAAAAACATATTTAATACTAATGAATTCATCATATATTAAAATGAATAAAAAATTCATAATCAACTTTTCCAATAATAATTTATATTAGAATAAAATGCATAATTCTAATTCTTTCCTCATGAGAATAAAAGGGATAACATGATCATAACCCATAAAGAGATATAATGTGGATGGTTAAACAATAAATATTTAACTTTTCGATGATAACATGTATTATAATTACAATATATAGAGTTTTGATAATTTTAACCATTTTAATAAAAGGGATAAAATAATCATAACCCATATAGAGAGAGAAAGTGGATAGTTAAAAAATAAATAACAAACATAGTATATATTGGGTATTCTCAATATTATAAGATGAACCCTTATAAAAAAAATTAATATAAGGTAGTGAAAAAGTGTACTTTAAAAGTGTTGTTTTATTAATAGAAGATAGTAATTGAGTTTAATATTTTTCACAGGAAAGAGAAATCCTTCATCATGGTTTATAAAGAGTGTACGAATATCCCAAAGCATATCCTCCAAGAGTGCCTATCCAGGTGTGCCATATTTGGTACACTCATCATTTATTGGGGTGATGGTTGATTCAATCATTCAATCAACCCTTTTTTGGGTGATTACTTCAAGGTGCATATGTGCTATAACCACATCCACTTTCTAGTATTCATATAGGGATTTCATTGTTAGGAAAACTATACACTCCTTAATTTCAAAAAATTTAGGTTTTTTGAGATTTGTAATGGATTGGGAAAACTACTTAATGAAATAAAATAATTTTTTAAATATATAAAATGGTTGATAATTCCATATAATTACTATAATGATGAAATTACAATAAATTTTTGTATTTGATAATTGAAGGGGGAATGATATCCCTTACGTTGGCCTAATTATGACATATGAAAAATACTACAGTGATAAAGGATAAGTAATGTATTATTAATTATATATCAAATGGGATATAATACCATGAAACTATAATCAAATAAATATTTTAAAATTTTATTATAATAAAATAATTTCAATTAAAAATGGAAGAGAAGGATTGGGAACTCCTACCTTCCTAAGTATATTCTCAAAGATTAGGAGGACACTTTAAAACCTTTATAACTACTTAGGAGAGATTTAGAGAGAGACAGGAATGGGAACTTCATGATAAATTTAATTTTAGTGGCGTGGGATGAGATAATTGGTTGGAGTGTTCTCCTTTTATAGGTAAAAGAGAGTATTATTCCCAGAAACTAAAGTTAGGTAAGGGGTAAGAATGGAATCACATTGGTGTTAGGTGAATTAGGCAAATTAAGTGAGTTAGGTGGTGAAATGGTTGGTGAGGCATGTGGGTTTGGATTCCATACCTAAAAATAATGTATATAATATGTATTTGACATTTTAATTATTAGAAATTTTAGATACCTCATTTGATCAATTATTCCTATTAATCTTGATTAAAAATTAATCATGGTAATTATTTTATTACTAAAAATGTACGATGACCCTTTTAACAAAATTTAAACATGATTAATATGAATTTGGGATCCATTTAACCTAGTTCAATTTATAAATATGATAATATCAACTTTAAAATTAAAACATAAGATATATGAAATTATTTTTATAGAAAAATGAATTTATATATATTATGTGTTTTTTATACTTATTTATGATTAATTATTAATTTAATTAGTATTTTTTACAAGATTAAATATAATTATAGGGTTATATTTTAAATTATATTAATCTAATTTACTTAGATAAAAATTATATAACTCTTATAAAATTAATTATTTGAAAACAACTATTTTACTTTTATCATGGTAATTAATATTTAACCTAAGTAATTTAATTTCAATTGATAAAAAATAATATTTTCATAGTTAAATAATTTTAACCTAATAATTTTTAAAATAAATCCAATTTTATAAAATTAAATTAACATATTTAAGGAAAATTAATTTTACCATAGTGCGCATGAAACCTGTTTTTAGTAAAAGTGTATTTTTAAGCTAAAAAATTATATTTAGGATAATATTATCAATTAATTTTATTTTCATGAAATAAATTATTTTATTATAAAAAAAATAAATTTTATGTGGCCTTAAAATCAATCTAAAACATAATTTTACAAAATTAATATTTAATTAAAATAAAATACAATTTTTTTTCATTTTTTTGGAAAATATGACTTAAGTTCATATAATGTTTAACCTAGGTTTTATAATTTAATAATTGAATTTAAAAAACATATATGTTTACTACTTGAACACATATTTGACCATTTATAAGGTTTTATAAACATATAAGTCATGATTATATAAATAAAAGTTATAGTTTTGGTAAAAATTGTATTTTTCACTATTCACTTAAAAATCAACTATTTTAAAAAAATACTAAAATTTCATCTTAAGATAATATATTTATGAAGAGTTCAAATATATAGTTTTTTTTTCATTAAAATTAAATTCGAAAATTTATAAATCAATCTTTTAAATATACTCACTAATAAAGGATCTTTAAAGTGTGCATTGTGTGATATTTTTGGATATGGTGTTTACCTACTATTGTAGGGTCTCTTGTATTAAAATTAATTAATTATATACTAGGTTTCATCATGAAACTTCTTGATGATTAAGAAAAACTAGAATAAGACTTCGAAGAAATGAATAAATCACTTATTATGAAGTTTAGAAATTGCATTTATCACATAGAACATGTAAAAGAAAAGGAAAAATCAATATCACCTTTCATTGAAAGATTTTATAAAACCCAGTATTTTGTATGTATTCCATTGAAATAAACTTGATGTATTTGATAAATTCCCTTACAGACAACCCCAATTATATATTAATTGTGATACAGTAAACCATTATAACCTATCTATTAAATTGTAGAATATTAATAGCAATAACCACATTATAAAAAATATCTATAAAGATTTTAAATAGTGAAAATTTATTGAATAATACATAATAAATAAGTACTAACTTTTATGTAAAGTCATTTTATACTTTAAAATTTTGTTTTCTTAAAAAATGTTTTTTATTTCATTTTTCTACGCATTTACATTACAATTAATTCCTTCCATTTTTCATTTTTTGGTAAAATTTATTCAAATTTTTAGATAATAATATCAATATTAGTTTATAGATAATTTTTAGGATTTTTATAAAAAGATATATTTTTCAATGAATAATGAAAAATACTGATTTTTATAAAAAAAATCATTTATTTGGAATTAAAAGTTTCATTGTGTTTTCAATTTTAATTTAAGGTTTCATAATAATAATTTAATAATAAATAATCTAAATAATTATATAGGAAGAATAATTAATCTTGATTATTTTATAAGTTTATTTTTGGGCATGAAAACACATTTTTATAAAAATTATTTTTATATGTGAAATGTGTTTTTATCTTAATAAATTAAATTATTTTCTATTGATTAATGAATATAATGAAATTTATATATTATATTTTCAATCATATATTTTAAAATTTATTTTATATTTTTTACAAGGAAATAGATGTTAGTAGATTATGTTTAATGCTTAAGAATTAATTTTTTTAGAATGGGTTTTCATTGCAGCTACATGATTATTTAAAATTAAATTATAAAACTTATATAAATTTAATATAGTAGAATGGATTTCATATTTTTAATCATAATAATTTTATAAAAAATTATTAGCATCAACTTAATTTTAGGTTATAGTGAATATATAAAATAGTAAAATTTTGTTACCACGTTTGGGGGGTAAATCAATAGATAATGGTAGGATTTCCACGCATACCTGTATAATTATTATTGTTTTAAGATATTTAAAACTTATATTATCATACCTTCCAATACATTTCCATTTTCACCACTTTCCCATAAAAATGGCCTTATGTCATTGAATTATTTTAATAAATTCCATGTGTGTCCCTCCCCTCACTTATAAAAGGGAATCTCATATCCCCCCTTATCCAAAAAACATGATCCTTCATGATTTGTGAATTCCTAATCCAAAAATTTCTTAAATTATTTTACTTCACCCATGATTTTTAGGTATTATAATAATACCAATCATTATAGGCTTAAGGTGTAAGCCAAAGGAGGTCTATCAAAGAAGAGTTAAAAATCTTAACTGAGATCTTTCAATTTTATTTCTTCTTATAATTCCGATAAACATGTTTTATTCATAAAAAAATAATTAATAAAATATAATAATTATACCAATATGTTATTATGATTACGAAACAACCATTTATCATATCTTCTCAATCAAATGGGAGATGAAAGTATCACTTGTGCATACGTGTGGACTACTGCCTCCACATAGCGATACAATTAATTTTCCACCACCATCATTCATGGTTGGTTATTAAGATAGATTTAATTTTTCTATATGATATATATAATATTATGATGATTCTATATAGGTGAATTAATATTTAATTTTCTTTCATTACATCCATAAAGAAATTTAAGCATCACTCGTCCTTTCGTACGGTCTACGTATCCACATAGTGATGTATTAGTTTTTCATCACTGATTTATTTTAATGGTTGTAAATATGTATATAATTATTATTATTTTATATGAATAAACCATTATCAAAGTGCAAGGATCATAACTATCGAACCAAAACATATAAGAAAAACAAAGTACTTAACACATGAAATGATGATGATAATGAAATATTGTTAATGAATGGGTGATAATGTGTTATAAGTAAACAATATATGGTATTATAGGTGTTATTATTTTTATAGTATATAATTATAATAAATTTATAATACATGATTTTTGAGATCTTATAAATAAAGTAAGACTTGAGGTAAGGTTTTTATGTTTAAATCTCATTTTTACTAATATTATTTATATGTAAATATCTAATGACAAAAGTATATGATTTATCTCCCCGAAATCATATGTATTTTTTATCCAATGTTTCTTTCTAAAGATTATATTTCTTCATATCATTTTCCTCTCTGTAAGTACTCAGGAGACTAAAATAATTTTTTAAGGAAAACTGACTTCATTTCCCTCTTTGGTCAACAATATTTTCTTCTATGTCTATATTTTATTTAAAATATTTTTCGGAATATTTTTACTATTCTCTATAGATTTATTAAATTCATTTTTACCCTTGTTTTACTTTCTATAAAAATGTTTTGAAGGAATAATCTTTTCATTTTTTGAATGGGGTACTTTTGAATTTCTATTGAAAATGTGAAAGGAATATTTATTTTAACGTACACCACATGAAAGACCATTCCCAGTATTAAGATTTATATTTAATTTTTATCTTCCATAAAATGTATCCAAAGTTTTTAGATTTTAAATAAGTGGTTTTATAATGAAATGGTTATTTTACTTTGTAAATGACCCAATGATCTTTTAACGATATTTTTTACGTTACTTCAACTTCGTTGGTGATATATTATATTGATACTATCCTTATTATTTCTCTTGATGGTTTAGGATTATGATGATAAATTTTTTATAAAACATAAATCCCTTTCATGAGTAATTGTATGATGTTATGATGAATGTTTTATGATATTATGAAATAAATATGTATGGTTTTCATTATGTGATGGGTGGGACCAGAATTATATTTTCCTACAAATAATTTGGTAAAGAAGGATATATCATGTGATTGTAAATACTATATTAGGGAATGGACCCAATTAAGTAAGGGACTTTGTCTAACAAGATAGTATTGCGAGTGAATCTTAAATAAGGAATTGTTACAATGGTGAGTGAACCAAATCCACTGTGATAGTCTTGGAAGTGATAATTGAATAAGGAAATGATTTTATATGGATATATGTATGCCAAATAATTTTTTATTATGATTATGATATGTTCTCATAGATAGTGGTTAACTATTGATGAACCTATAATCTTATGTCTTATTTATTTTGATTGAAAATACCTTCTTCCATGATTTATGATTAATGATATTTGGATAATTGGGTTGTATTATCATATGTTTTGATCATTCTATTTTACCCTTATTCTTATCTTATAATTACTTATGATATCTGATTAATATCTCTTATCTTTACCCTTACTGAGAATCCACTGGTGGAAATCCCACTTATACCAATTAATTTATCCCAAAAGTTTAAAAAAATCATTAGGAAAAGGATACTATACTAATGGTTATAAAGAACCATTGGTATAAGCTAGTAAACAATAGGTTTTCCCAACAGTTTCATTAAACCGTTGGGATAGAGTAGTCCGATAGTGGGTTTGTCCAATGGTTTGATGAAACTATTGAAATAGATTCAGTTTTCCCAATGGTTGTTGTAAACCATTGGGATAGAAAATCCCCAAATACAGTGTAGACAACAAGCCTCTACAACCCATATCGAACATTGTTCCCTAAATGAGAGGATGACACAAACCCTACTTCCCAACCAGATCTCAAGGGTGCTAACTCTACTTTCCTACTAACCAAATATCTTTGATTCAAGTAATTTTGGTTCTTCCACTTTAAATCTAATTTTAGATTTTTTCATTTGGTTTCAGTGCAATGTATTTTTTATTATGATCCCCTTATAAACACAATTCATATATCATTTTAGTTTGTGGTTTTGTTTTGATTTATCTTTATAGAATAATTTTGATTGATATTGAAGAGCTCAATATGACCCTTAGATTTTTTATCCTTGGTTTATTTCTAAATTTAAGTTTTATTGATATGATTTCATTGGTTATACATAAATAAAATTTTATATTTTTTTATCCTAAGAGTAACAACAAGATACTCATACATTATGAATGTACCCCTAAATGTTGTCTTTGAAATATCACACTCTTAACTTTAAGATGACGCTAATATCACTATAATCCATTAAATGAAGTGGAACTTCCACCTAAACCACTAGAGTTTATTTGGGGTCATTTTAATGTGTGAATGGTGATAAAACCAAAATTTACTCTATTACATGATCATTTAGTCCTACTCCATCAAGCGGTCCGATCATACACTTGTAAGGATGTATTTTTTAAAATTCAAAATGAGTTTTAGGAATTCATGTTCTAATTTTCTTTGGTATTTATAAATCATTACTAAGTAATTTATATGTTTTTATATCCTAGGAATCCACCCATAATAAAGGAGTAGATCCATTATAGAACTCACCAAGGCTATTCATGCTTACACATAATTTACTCTCTGATATATATCTCACGAAACAAAATAGAATGGTTAGGTTTACATAATTATTAACTTTTAGTTGATAGTACTTTAGGTCTATAGAGGTGCACCTGAGGTGTTGTTGTGCACCAGTTTAGATTCTATTGTTTTTCTTTTTTATTATGGGCATTAGAAATCAATATTAAAGTGTTTTATTTTAATTACTATTTGTGGATAATTATATGGTGATAAGAATGTGTTGGAATTATGATAGTCCTAAAATAGGTGAGTCATAAACCCATATATAGTGGTAATTATAGGTTAATAGGGTTATGAAATTGTGCTTCTTGATTATCAATGTTAAAGTTAAGATATTTACTCAAATATGATGTGCTGATTTTATATTGTAATTTTTTGTTTTGGAACTTAGACCATACAAGAAAGAGGATTGTGTAAATTCATTATATGTAGCATGTAATATTCACATGACATTTATATTCATATGTGTTAATAAATTTTCTAATGAAATAGGGTTTAGTTGTATAAAGTGTCGATAATGAGTTTTATATGGGATTTCTATATAAATTGTTTGTGGAATCATACCCACAAAAAATTTAGTGTTTTTTGGGGAAAGAACATGTGGATCTTATTTTGGGGAGTTCCATGATGATGTAAATAAATTACATTAGTGTAATGGATTTATTTTAACACTTGGGGGGTTTATTTTTTAATTTTATGGATTTTTAATTGATTAAAGTATTTAAGGTAATCATAAAAAGCTGGTTCATGATGGGAATGATTCACCTTGATTATTTTGATACCCTTGTGATGGTAAAAGTGAAGAAATGTATAATTATTTCTATCTTTTTAATTTAAATTACTTGAAGTAAATTAGGAATCATGAATATATGAAGATAGAATGATTTATTAGATACCTAGACCTATTGGTTTTGGGTGTGGTTTTTGATGATACAGTTGATTATGATCTGATATGGTTGGATCTAGTATGGATAGATCATGCATATATTCTTTGTGGGTTTTTAGTAATTCCTGAGTGACTAATGATCATTTATTAATCCATGTAATGAGTGTGATTCCTTAGTATTGTTAGTAAGGAATCACCAAGGGTGTTTTTTTTAGATAAACTTGACATGGATGAGAATCATGGTCACTTTTTAGTTGAATGAGTCTAAGTTTTATGGCATGTGACTCATTGGATAATGAGCCTGGTGGTGTGATTGGGTGATATGGGAGTGTACACTCATTGGGTTTGTAACACCTTGAGTTTTAATAAATTATTATTATTTTTGAATAAATTCTGATTTATTGGTGGATTTCATTGCATTCTACAAAAAAATATTGTCAATACAGTTAATAAATATATTACCATTTAATGAATATATTTCCATTTAATACTTTCAAAAAAGATAATCAATATGAATAATTAATTATCATTGTTCCTCAATAGATAATTTTTTAGTAGTTGAGTATAAATTTGATAAAGCCTCTAATTAAATGGGTGTATGAAACAATGAGGGTACTATGATACATACTTCTGCACACAACAATTTGTTTTTAGAGATTTATTACCACACCTAAGATAAAGATTCATTAGATAATTTAATCTTATATTATGTATATATTTAAAGATAATTCATCAACCGAAGTTGATCTAATACCAAGTTGCATAAAAAACTCAATACACTATTCAACCTCTATGTTTCATTTTACATTTGAGTTGTTCCTATGTTTAATGTATATTTACTTATCACTTATCTTATTCGTTAAAAGGGTTTACTCAAATAATCCATGTTTCTTATTTTTATATATTTTTCACATGAATAACTACAATAGAGTCCAGTTGTATCCTGGAATTCCTGGTGTAGTTATTTCATTTTTATATTTGAGTTGTTCCTATGTATAATATTTCAATGCTTTATTGATCATTGATTCTTGACCCCAGGACCCATGAATCTCCCTATCCCCTCTCATATATTTTATTTTTTTGTGATCCAAATTAGTTATCCTTTTCTAATTACTTCCATATTTTTTTTCATATGTAAGAAATGGAACCTATTGAATAGATGCAACGAAAAAGGATGACAAACAACAATCATCGCCTGACTGAGATGGGTGTTCCTACAATAGTTCATATAGTGATTATTTTATTTCATATATATATATATATATTTAAATAACATTTAATGTCATGTTATTAATTTTTTTTTAAAAAATTTTCTGGATAAACCACTTAGGCGAAAATTATTTGATGAGAATCCTAGTTGTGGTCATAAAACTGAGGCCGGTGGTATGAGGGAGGGTGGTACGAGAGCTAGGCAATCTAGTCGGCATACCTGATTAGACCCTACCCCTCCCAATGATGTAACATTCTTCCCATAATCTATTTCTGATGTGTCATTAGGGAAAGATGGGATATTTAGGCCTCCAATGTTTTCACCACCCTTTATATCTGAGCCTCCTCACCCATCTTTACCATATTCGATGATGATTCCCACTTCTCATCCATATCATGAATTTGGCCAACCATCCATTCCATCTTATTTTACTTCTACTTCATTATCTTCGAGCTTCTATATTATATCTTCTTTGAATCCTGCTTCGCCACAGTCTATGCCTACGAAGCATACACTAGGACCCACTCCACCTATACATAGTGTTCCTTCAATTTCTGTAGATCCAATGATGCCCATTAATCAGACTATTTCATCTATATTTATATAACCCTAACAATTTTTTATACCATTATTTGTTTTCATTATAAAATGTATTGATATAATATTTTTTTTCCTTCATAATATATCCATCTACTAATAGGAGGTGGGGAGAGGGCGTACACGCATGCGTGCGGTGTGGAAACACACAGTTGATGGTGGACTACAAAGAAGACAATCTAATGATTGACAAAACAGGGCAACACTGCCAGAGTTTTTTTGGAAACACTTGCGAAATACTCTGATATCATTCCCGTCAGCCCGCTCTCATGGAGATAGTTTCCAAATAAAGTCAAGGATAATGCTTGGGAAAAACTATGGGTAAAAAAATCTGTTGTTTTTAATTTAATATATATTTTTTGTATTTATATGAATTAATATTTTGGTGTCAACTTTGGTTTTATTTCCCCGATGGGGAGGGTGAACGAACAACATGTCTGAAGGAGTTAGGTGAGATTTAGAGAGCCTAAGCACATGTTGTATATTGGAAGGAATTCTAGAGTTTTAATAAAGTTAAAAGTGGTACCTATCATGGATTATTGTCTGATAGAATAATATTAGCAAATGATTACTCATGGGACAACTATCAAGTTTAAGGTATTAATCACATTTGAGTTATTTATAAGAAAATGGTCAGGTTTTTCATTAATGTTTTTTTATTATAGAATTTTATTTAGGAATCATCCAAAAAAATAAAATAAAAAATTTATGCTAAAAAACACCTCCATATATTGGGATGTACTATGATGTCAGATCATGAGAGAAAGTAGGTACATTAGTTATTTATAAATTTTCTTTAGGACTTTCACTTTCAATTATTTCCTCCATAATTTATTCAATTACTAATGTTTTCATATAATTTTAGTTATGAAATTCATTATTTGTAACCTATTTTTAATTATGGTTTCCTAAATTAAATTTAATTATAGAGGAAAGTAATGAATATTGAAGGATGTATGCCTTGTGCAAATCTAATTTTCTCAAGTATAAGGAAAAAATATGGAAGTGTAGTTAACGAACCATCACAATAGTAAATTTTAAGTTTTAAGTTGTTGATTTCAAATTTTAATATCTATTTTGCAACTTAATAATCTATTTATATTTTAACATGTTACTTTAGAGGCCCTTTATGCCTAGGAACCTCACAATTTTGGGCCAAATGATCACTTACATCAGGTGTTAGGAGATGAGCACCTTGGCAGAGTATGATGTCGACCTGGGAAGAGTATAGTCTCGATGAGGTATTGGCCCTCTTAAGGCACCATTTTTAGTGCCACCAAGTTCGAATAGGTTAAGGAATGATTATAACATGCTGAAAAAAGGCCACACAGGGTGAAGAATGGTATGCTAGGTAAAACGCTGAATTTATGAAACTGATGAAAGTTTTATGTCCAACACTTCCACCAAAGGTCAGAAAAACTTGTGATGAATATATGTCATTGATTTGTTCAATATATAGCGCAATAGGTCGAAGTTATAGTGGTGTTAAAGATGATGTCACTCTTGGAGATGATGATGGTGAGGAAGAGGCTGAGGACATGGATGATTCCAAAGAAGAGGGTGAGGGGGAGGCCAAGGATGAGAGAGAGGCATAAGACGAGGCGGAGGACGAGGGAAAGTATGAGGCTGGATACGAGGCTGAGTATGAGGACAAGGGCATGTATGAGGATGAGGTTGAGGCTGATGATGACTGTGGTGATAGTGATGATGATGGTGATGATGGAAAAATTGATCCGTTACATTTTTGAGTAATATTATTGACATTTGATGTTTACTAATTTGTTGTGATTGAATATATGTGTGACTAGGTAGGTATGCTTGACTCTAATAGCCTAAATACTATATAGTTTTAATCACATCACCTTTTACCAATGTATTTTCATATTTTTTTATAAAGTAATTAGGTTATTTGTAAATTTATTATATGATTCAAAATTTAAAGGATTGATTTGGTCAGTGGTCTTACTTGTATCTTTATTTCTTTATCTATAAATAATAAAACATAACTTGACATGGAGGTATGGATTATATGAATTCTAATTTTTACATAGTATCAATGATATTTCATATTTATCTTTTTATATACACTCAAACTCTTGGATGAAGAACTTCAGCTTATTCGTTGTCATTATACCACTTCTTTGTCATCTTTCTATGATTCATTTTCATTTGATGCTTTACTTTACTGGACCCCATTTTTGATCTAGACTCATTCATAGATCATGTTGTACTTGAAAGTTTCAAATTATATATACTGACTATATTTATTAACATGGATGAGTATTTAAATCAAGGGATTTAAAATTGATTTTAAAAATCCATATTTTCCAACAAAAATTGCAAGATAACTATAATATACCCAATACCTGGGTACTCATGCCTAGATCCCATCATAACTTGTAGCCTAACTATAGAAAATTATAATCACTCTAGAGAGAGCCACAATATCATCCAACACTAGCATCACCACTATCAACTTGACTCATTCAAATGTATTTAACCAAACAACACCTCTCATGGACAACCCAAACCTTGGCACTCATTCCTATATCCCATCATAAGGCACCTCATAAACAAAATAGATCATATAAAAGCATTGGTAAATAATCACAAGACCTCAGAAACACCTAACCTTATACCAGATGCGTTAGACTAGTGGTGATAGTCTATAAGTATCATGGGGATATTATACTCACTATACCCTCCTAAATAAAAATATATAAATAACATAATCAAAATAAAACAATAGAGTAAGCATAAGAAATTACATCTAAGAGAAAACCAATAATAATTGATAACATCACCATAATATAACTTAGTAGGGTCTCACTATTTTACACCAATATACATCATTATATACAGTGTATATGTGTATGGTAAAATAAAACAAGTACCAATATACAATATGAAATAATTATGAATGGTCAGTGGGTGCTACCCAGGGAGTCCCAACTCCCGAACTCACTTGATTTGGGGAATGATGAAATAGAAGTCATCTCAAAATAGAACCCCAAACTCATACCCTTCCACTTAGGGAAGGTTCATGCATCTTAGTCTGAACCTCCACCCTCTCACTCAGGTTAGAGCCTTACAAAAATCCTCAATCTCATATTTATCCTCATATTTCCACACTCTTGCTCAAATTGTGGTCTGATATCACATTCTGACTATTAACCAATCACTCAATGTAGGATGACATATCATATACTGACCACTACCCTATCACTTGAGGTTAGGTTCTATATCATATCTTAACCACTACCCTCTCACTCATGGTAGGGTCTTATATCATATTATAGGCACTATTATCTAACTTAAGGTAAGGTCATGAATCAAATAATGACCACTATCCTCCTCTCAAGGTAAGGTCCGATATCACATCCTATATACTAACCACTCATTCATATTAAGATCCCATATCACATATAGGATACTGGTAAATATCCTATAGCATATCTTGAAAACTACCCTCTTACTCAGGGTAGGGTCATATACTATTTCTCATGCCATGTCACATACCTCAAAACTCTCACTTAGAGTGTATCTCATCACTACTATACAACATGGATAGATCAGAAATAATAAGAAAAAATAGTGGTAATAACTCATATCATATCCCTTAGTTATCCACACAACCATCCCCGCTTATCTCCATGTTATAGAGTAGATGATAAATCTCAACAACATGTACCCTAACTAGAATCACCATCATTATTTAAAACTTAGGACATACCCACCTATCACTGTATTTTATATTGTTTGTGTTTTTTGGTTCATTTAAAGTGGTTCTTTGTAAGGTGTTGTATTAGTTTTTTTAGGTGTCTATTCTTCACTATTCAATATTTTTTTCCAGATGTTGGTAGAGTATTTTCAGGTGTTTTACTTTCAATGTGATTATGTATATATAGACAACATGTACCCTAAACAAAAACACCCCCTGATCTGAGTCATCCCTAGATCATTTCAATTTCATCCTGGGATCAAGGATAATTCTTGGAACCCATATAATATATCATCTAAGTTTACAGTTGGAATTCATCCATGTAATAAAATGGTCTTAGGTATATTTTCAGTAATATCTTAATTCAAAAAAGTGGTTTCAACTATTGATTCCATGAATCCATGATTGACTGTCATGATGGTTACATTACCATGAATGAAATCAAAATCCCCACTATAGGAGTGTCTTGTTCCTACATCATTATATTAAGCTTCTGGACATCATATCTAATAACCTATCCATTATTCAGTGCAACTATAGTGTGAGGAACCTAAACAAATTCTATAGATAATGAGGGTCATTCCCTCAAACAACCAATTATACACTCACCAATATATAACTTACCTTAAACTACACCTCAAAATTTATCATTACTACATGCCACTCCTCCCAATCCATTCAAATACACATTCAACTATTGAAAATATTTATCTTGGACAATACGTTCCTAGGCATTGTATCAAGTAAATTATATAACAAAACCTGATTCATTTCCAATATATTCTCTACCATAGAGGTACATTTCAAATTGTCATTCAAAAATCATTTCCAAAACTCATATGAACTTACATTAAGATCATCATCCATCAACCCCTATATATTACACCACACTATAATCTATTAAGGGTTTATTAAACCCCTATATATTACACCACACTGTAATGTGGGTTTCCACTCCCCATAGACTGAGTACTATCCCAATAATCCCTTAGAACTTGATCATCAATGATTATATACTACCTATAAACTAGATTCTAATTTTAGCTCTAATGAGACACCAAAAACATTAGTGGACCAAATATATATAATTAAATCCATTAAAATTTAATATAGACCATATAATGATTATTTCATCAATTTCCCAAATCAGAGAACTAAATTTCCATCACTATTTGGATAATATTTGCAAGTGTTGTGTTTGTGAAGATGTTTTCTTTTGGGGTATCGCGGTTTCCAGTGGGGAATTCTATTGGGTGTATTGGTGTTATTCCTAATTATTTATAGATTACTACAATTTCATTGGTGTTATTATGATGGAATACTATTGGGATCATATTTGTTTACATTGGTGATTTTTTGAATTATGTACAGTGTATTGTAATCACAGGTAATTTACCAAGTAATTGGAGGTAATTGATTCTAAATTCTGAATTCTATACAAGTTTGAATTGGTGCTATTATTGCAGGTAATTGAACAGGGGGATGAGGGTGCTGACTGCTTCTAGAGATGTAGCAACTCCATGCAAACAGTTTCAAAACATTTGGTATAGATGTGAAAATTGAATCTATACCAAATGTTTTCTAAAACCATTGGTAAAAGTCTATACCAATAGTTTAAAAACCATTAGTATAGACCTATAAACTAAATTTTTATCAATGTTTTATATAAAATATTGGTAAAAGTCTATACCAATGGTTCATAAAATGTTAGTATATATATTAACTGAGTTATATTGCAACAGTGTAAAACCGTTGGTAAAAAGTTATACCAACGGTTATAGAAAAATGTTGGTATAATGTTCAATAATATTCCATATACCATATAGTTTATGAATTACATTTGGGATATGTCTATAACCATGCCTCAATAGCCAATAGTTTTCCAAACCATTGGTTTATGTTATACAAATGGCTGTCTAATCTATACCAACAGTTTTAAATCATTGGTATATCATAGATTTACAACAGTGATCTGAGCTCACCCTTTCTTATGTTTCCCTTCCATAGGTTATGAAGAAAGTTTTTAAGTATGATATGTATAATAAGGGTGATAGTGGAAAAGAAATTAATAAGAAATGATGTAGATTTTTTATGTACCATTTATCTATGTATCTGAGTTTCCAAATACACTAAATCTTTAAAATTATAGAATGAATCATATTGATATGTGATGAATATTCCACTAATAAGATGTAGTATTTTTTATGTAAATTTTGTCTCATCATAGTTGGTATTAGAGAACGTTTTAGTCATTTTTGGAAGTTGGGATCAGAAAACTCTAGTGAAAAGCCTTAGAAAAATCCTAAGTATGATAGAAAATACTAAGTTATGTTAAATAAAGGATTATGGATTTCCTAATAAAATAAATTCCTATCTAGATACTATAAATATATGTGGTTTTAGGGTAGATACATATTGGGGTAATAACCCCAAAATAGTTGGTCGAGTATATCTCAACAATCATTTTGGTCCACAGTGAATGAGCCATTATTGTGTACCTAGTTTGACACTCCTATAGGATATTCATGGGTTACAACATATTTTATTTATAAACAATTATAAAGGATTTGAATAGATAATAACCAATGATAACAAAGGTTAAACCTTATGTTTATTAAATTTAAAATAAGATGTTAATATTTAGACACATTATAAACGATTTTCATGATTTTATGATTTACCACTATGATTATTCTTTCCCATACTGCAATTTTTTGTTTCAGTAAATAGATGAAACTAGAAGAAACCATGTTGAAACTAAATTTCTGAAAAAATGTAATGAATTTCCACCTAAGAAACCAATTTCTATTGGAGATAGAATGAAAAATATTGTTACTATGATTAAATAACTTTATCAAGACATGAATTATATTGAGCTTACAAATTATAAAAGGAGGGAACAATTTATTATCTAGTACTTCATGAGGAAATTCACACCTTATTTTAATGGATCTTTTTATTCAATAATTTCAGAGTAATGGAACAATAACACTAAAAAGATATTTTCCATTATATAGTTCTTATAACATGAAGGAGTTATCTTAGCTATTTATCATTTTGAAGGTGAAACAGATCAATGGTGGTCACTTATCAAGAATATGAAGCAACATGAAGAAATTAACTGCATGGATTTTTATGATTTTGGGATATTATTTTTCAAAAATTAATTTCCTTATTTTATTAGTATAAAAATGGAGAAGAAATTCCTTAAGATAAAGAAGGGTGATGATGAATCCATTAATAATTGTGAGGAACATTTGACAAGACTGGTGATGTATGCTTCTGGTAATATCATAGAATCAGAAAATATGATTGATTAACTCTTTAGTGGATTAAAACCGTATCTATTAGGGGTATAATCCATAAGATTATTGAATAATATTAGTTTTACTTTATGCTATAAGTTTGAAAATAATTTTTAAGGAAATTGAATCAAGTGGAATGGTAATTGTTTTTAATTTTAGAAAAGAAGGCCATCAAAAAATTTAATGAAAAGGTAATGAGAAGAAGTTAGCTAATGATGGAAATGGAGAGAAAAACCCATAGAATGTACCACCCATACTAAAATGCTATGATTTTAAGGATTATGGACATTATGCTAACTAGTTCTTCAATCCAAGGGTTAATTATAATGATTGATGTCATCAACCTCTTAACTTGAGATACAAAGGGAAATCTCATGTGATAACTATTTCCAATGTGGGGTATGATAATAAAGTAAGGAAAGGTACACTTACCATCCACTCTATAACCACTGATGTCTTATTTGATTATAAAACTACCCACTATTTTTTATTAGAATAATTTTATAAGGGTGTCACATTACCACCTCAACTTTCAAATATTGAAATAGTAGTAAAAACTCTCGATGGTATGATAACCAAATCTAAAGTCTACGATTCTTTCCCAATTAAAGTTTATAGGAATTTTATCCCTAAAAATTTTATTATTCTACCTGTAGTTGAATTTGATGTGATTTTGGTCATGGATTAACTTTCTTTATATAAATCCCATATCAACTACCAAGGAAAGAAATTCACATTTTATATTTATAACCAACCCATGAGTGTCTATTTTCATGAGTATAAATATTAACTTACAATAGAAATTAAATCTATTTATGGGTCTTGATAATTATTCAAAGGGTATATTTATCTTATATGGTTGGGTAGAAATTAAACATCAAAGATATGCCTATTGTATGGGTGTTTGTTGACATCTTTCAAGAAGATTTTCATTGTCTTCCTCTGAACCATGAAGTCATGTTTTCAATATAAATCATACCTGGTGTTATACCAATATCAAAGACTCCTTATAGAATGACCTTGTTAGATTTGTAAGAATTTAAGAAGAAAATCTAGGAGAATCTTGATAAGTGATTCATTCAACCAAGTAAATTTCCATGGACTTCATGTGTCCTTTTTATTAAGAAGGAGGATGAATCAATGTGACTCTAAATTTATTATCCAATACATAAAAATATCATGATCAAGAATGAGTATCCTATGTCCCGTAATGATGACTTGTTTGATTAAGTACAAAGAGATAAATATTTTTCCAAGATTTATCATTGATATAGATACCATAATTTGAGGATCAAGAGTGCATAAATACCTAAGATAGATTTCCCTTAGACACTATGAATTTATTGTAATTCTATTTGGTGTCACTAATTCTCCCACTATTCGCATGGATTTATAAAATAGAGTATTTAAATATTACCGAGATTAGATTGTGGTGGTATTTATAGATGATATTCTTATATATTAAAAGAGGAAGGAAGAGCATAAAGATCATTTGAGTATTATAATAAAGAACCTTAGTAAGGATAATTTTTATGAACAATTTACTAGGTTTGAATTTTGAGTATATAAAGTTTCATTTTTGTGTTATATAATCAAAAACGAGGGTATATAGGTGTATCCATAAAAGATGAAAGTCATTGAACATTGGCCTAGACCAATGACTGTGACTACGATATGCAGTGTTCATGGATTGTTTGGACATTATTGATTCTTTGTGAATTATTTATCACAACTATCTATTCAACTCACAAAGTTATCTTATAAGAGAGTTAAGTTCCTTTGTACTAATGTGTGTGAACCAAATTTCAAGGAAATGAAGTGAAGGTTGGTCAGTGCACCTATGTTGACACTAACCTATAGTGGAAAGGGGTTTGGGATTTATAGTGACACATTGAAGAAAAGGTTAAGACGTGTTCTCATGTAGAATGATATAGTTATAACTTATGTCTCATATTAATTGATGGTTCATGAGAAAAATTACCCAACTCATGATTTGGAGTTTGGATCAGTAATATTTTCAACAAATATCTCTCAACATTATATTTATAGAGAAAGGTTTGATATATATAATTCTCATAAAATTCTAAATTATATATTCACCCAAAAAGTGTTGAATATGTTCAAGATAATATGATTATAGGTGATTAAATATTATGATTTCTCAATACATTACCACACTAAGCAAGAAAACAAGTTAGATGATACTTTGAGTCAAAATGATTATGCCAGCTAAAATATGGTAAGGATAAAAAAGATCCAAGAATTATGGATTTAAAAATAATAGACCTTGAAATCTTGAAGGAAGGGGAGAAATATTATATTTCTCAAATGAGTGTAAAAATGTATATCCATGTGAATATTAAATAGGTGAAAATGGGGATATAGGGTTAAAAAAGAAGGTGAAAGTTTTCTAATGTTTAACCTTAATTATGATAGAATAATAAGGTTCTTGATCCAAGTATGTGTCTAGTTAAAACCAGTTTTGAAAAAAAGAGCTAATAGAAGAAGATCACAACTATAATTATCTATTAATCATGGTAGTATGAACATATATAGATATTAGGAAGAGTATATATAGTGGGAAAACATAAATATAGATATTGCAGAGTATGTATATCCATTCTTGGTATTTCAATAAGTTATTTTTGATAGATAAAAGTCTAAGTGGACATTATAACCATTACCCGTACTAAAATTTAAATAAGAAAACATCACCAGGAATTTTTTCATCATAATCCCCAAAATTGATAAGGACATAATTATATTTGGGTTATAGTAGATTATATTGTGAATTCAGTACAGTATATTACTATTAGATAAGATTTTTCTGTTGATTATATTTCCATGATATACATTAAGTAAGTGGTATGGTTGCATAGAGTACCACATTCTATTATATCTGATCAGGATAAAAGGTTTATATAAAAGTTTTGGAGAAGTATTAAGAAAGCTCTAGTTATAGAGTAGTGTTTTAGTACTTCTTATTATCCTAATATAGGTGGCCAGTCTGATAGGATGACTGAAATCCTAAAAGATATATTGATATCCTATTATCTATATTTTAAAAGTTTTTGGGATCAACACTGTCCTCCAGTTGAGTGTTCATACAAAAAAAACTTTCACTCAAGAATTTAGATGAGTCTCTATGAATCCATATAGGTAAGGAAGTGTAGAACATAGAAATACTAGAATGAAGTTAGAGAAATAATTTTATTTAGAATTCATATATTATATAAAATTTAAGATAAAGTTAAATCTATTTAGTAACCCGTCAAGGTAGCTCATAGACAAAATATGAGTTATGATGACAATCATTTATGAGATCTAGAATTTAATGTTATAGATAAGGTATTCATATGAATTTCTCTAGGTAAAAATTGTTATGAGATTTGAAAATAATGGAAATCTGAGACATAGGAAAATTAGTTCCGTCATGATTCTTGATCATATTTGGATGATTTTTATCACTTGGAACTCCCATAAAACCTCTCTGAAGCTCACGATGTGTTCCATGTATATTTCCCAAGGAAGTAAATACTTGATCATTAAAATGTAATAAACTTATAGGTTATACCACTGGATAATTATCTTTTTAATGAAGAACAACTAGTAGAAATATTTTATCATAGAGATAAAGTACTATTAGAAAAGACTACTTTCCTGGTTACATTTATTTAGAGGAATCATGAATACGAGGAAGCTACATGTGAACTAGAGGGTGTGATGAAGCAAATATATCCTCACTTTTATATCATAGATATATAATTTTGAGGGATAAATTTATTTTTATGAGGAAATAATGTAACACCCCAAGATTTTATATGTATTTACATTGAAATAAACATGAGGTATTTGATGGATTGCTTACACACAACCCTGAGTCTATATGATCTGTGATATAGTAAACCATTATAAAAAATCAATTAAATTATAAGGTATGATTAATAATGAAAAAAATATGAAAAATATGTATAATGGTTTTAAATAGTGAAAATTTATTGAATAATTCACAATAAATAAGTACTCAATTTTCAGAAAAAGTCATTTTATGCTTCAAAAATATATTTTCTTAAAAAATAATCTTCATCGCATATTTGTAACATGAAAATTATAATAAATTTATAAGATATTTATAATTTCAATTTTAGAAAATTAATATCATTTTAAAATAATTTTATCAATATTATCTTACGATGATTTTTTTTTTGTTTTTAAAAAGAATTATCTTTCTGTGAATAATAAAAAATAATGATTTTTTAAAAAACAATAATTTTTTAAGTAAAAGTCTAATTATATTTTTAATTTTAATCTAAATTAATAAAAGTATCCTCGAATTATAAATAATATAATTAAATACATAGTAATCATCATTATACTTGATTTTTCTATAAGTTTATTTTTGGGATTAAAAATACATTTGTCTAAAAACTGTTTTTATGCATAAAAGGTGTTTTTATATTAATAAATTAAATTAATATATATTTATTAATTTTTTTAGTAAAATATATATATTATACATTCAATCATATATTTTTTCATTAATTTTTTGGTTTATATAAGGAAAGGAACAAAAGTAAATTTTGTTTCATGCTTAAAAAAAGGAAATTTTCTAGAATAGGTTTTCATTGAGGTTTGTGTGATTATATAAAATTAAATCATAAAACTTATAGAAACTGAATCTGGTAATATTTATTAGATATTTAGAATCATCATAATTAATAATCTAATTTTTAAACTTTTTTTTATCATAGTTAATAGTAAAAGATGAAAAACAAATTCAACACATTCAAGGTTAAAACGAGTTTACCAGTAGGAGTTAAACCAAGATATAATGGTATTATTTATATAAAAACATGTATAATTATTATTATTTGAAGTTATTTCAGCCAAATATTCTCCTAACTTTGAATAATTTTTTATTTTGATCAAATTTTCTATGAAAGTGACCTCATATCATTGAAATCTTCTTGAAAATTCCATGTGTATCCCTGGTCACTTTTAAAAATGAATATATTCTAATTATTTATTCAAAAAACATGAGAACAAAGATAATAATAGTTAAAAAAACTTCATAGATTTATTATATTCATAACATATCTTCATTTTTTCTTGTTTGACCAATCTTTCAAAGCTTAATGTGTAATCAAAATGTCGTCTCTCAAATAAGAGGTATAAATCATAACAAAGATTTTTCAATATTATTTCTTCTTTTAATTCCTATAAACAAGTTATATCCATCATAACATGATGACAAATTTATCAAAAATATATTGATATGTTATTATGATTATTACACAACCATTTATCACATCTTATTAATCAAATGAGAGATGAAATTATCGCCCATTCTTACGTGTTGACTACCGCCTCCACACAATGATATGATTCATTTTCCACAACCATAATTCATGGTTGGTTATTATGATATATTTAATGTTTATTTATGATATTTATAGTATAATAATTATTCTTAATGTTAAATTAATACATAATTTTCTTTTATTCCATCCATCAAAAAATGGAAACACCACCTGTGCGTACGTACAGTCTACCGTCTCCACATAGTGATGCAATTAATTTTTCATCCCCAATTTACATCAACAGTTAATAATATGTATATAATGAATATATATTATATTTATATCATGATTAAATTTTTTTAATTAAGGAACCATGATCAAAGTGCAAGGACCATAACTTTCAAACTAAAACAGACATGAAAAATGAAGTAGTTAACACTTGAAATAATGTTGATATTGAAATATTGTTAATAAAAGAGTGTTAAGATGTTATAACTAAATAATTTATGGTATTAGAGGTATTATTATGTTTTTGGTATATAATTATAATAGATTTTAATTTAATATACATGAGTTTAGAGTGCTTACGAATCAAAATGGACTTGTGGTAAGAATTTTATGTTATAATCTCATTTTTATTATTATTATTTATTATCAAAAATTTTATGATAAAATTTTATGATATATCTCTTAAAAAGATTATTTATTTTCTTATAATATATTTATTTCTATATATTAAATTTTTTCCTGTCATTTTGGTCTGCTTAAGTTATCAAGATACTAAAAGAATGTTTTCAATAAAAAAATACTTCGTTTCTCTCTTTGGTTGACAATATTTTCTTCCAACTCAATATTTTATTTTAAAAAAATCAATAGTATTTTTACTATTATATAAAGATTTATTAAATTCATTTTTACCCATTTTTTTATTTCAATAAAAATTATTTAAAGGAATCTTATTGTTGTTTTCCAAATATGGTACTTTTGACTTATTACTAAAAATGTGAAAAGAATATTTGTTTTAATGTACACCAAATTAATGAAATTTATCACCATCATAACTTTTATTTATTTTATTGATTAATTAAAAAGTTTCCATGATTATTTTCATTAATATTTTGTAATTTTTTAGATTTTAAATTTGTGATTTCAAATTGAAAAGGATGTTTTCCATAATTATTCTTTATTTTAATGGTTTATTATTATGATGATTAAATGTTTATGAAACCTATATCCTTTTGATGGGTTATGATATGATGTTATAATGAATTTTTTATGATCTTGGGGTGTATATATGCTTGGTTTTTATTATGTGATGGGTGGGCCTGAAATTATATATATATATAATGAATTAGGTAATTATAGATATCTCACAAGATAATAATGATTGGAATAGGGATTTAACCAATTATAGTAAGATACTTTGTCCAATATGATAGTCTTGGGAGTGAACCGTGACTAAGGAAATAATGGAATAAGGAGTGAACCAAATACACTATGATAGTAATAGAAGTGATCCTTGAATAAGAAAATTATTTTCTATGATTAAGTGTATAATACAAGCTTATTAATTATGATTATGATATATTCTTTTGGCTTATTATTTATTATTTATGATTATACACTCTTATGTATTACATATTTTGATTGACAATAACTTGTGACATGATTCATGATTAATGTTCTTTGACTGATTGGGTATGATTATTTTAAGTTTTGATCATTTTCTTATACCATTATTCTTATATGAGAAAACCCTTATGATACCCTTTTCTAGGTTATTAGGATAGTTTTTAAGTATGATATGTATAAGAAGGGTTCTAGTTGTGAATAACTTAATAGGAAATATGATAGATATTTTATGTACTAGTTGTTTATGGATCTAGGTTTCCAAAGATACTAAACCTTTATTATTTTTTTATGTATTATATTGATATGTAATAAATATTCCACCAATAATTTTTAATATTCATGTATGTAAAGTTTTGTTCTTCTATGATTTTTCCATGTTAAAGAATAATTGAAAAGGTATCTTTTTTGAGAAAGTGGTATCTGAAATAATATTTTTATAAGTTTTCCATGTATTTGAAAAAATATATAAAACCTCCATAAATGTTAAATATTATTGAATAGAGGTCAAATAAAAATGTTTAAAATATCCTGATAACTACTTAATATATTCAAGAAAAACGTGTGAAGGTCAAATCAATAAGTATAATAATGATTGTGAAGAAATATTGAGATATGTTAAGGATGAGAAGAAATCCCTCAGCATTATGTCTCTTTAACTTGAGGTAAAATTAGAAAATTTGAGAGTCATGGCTCCTAGAAGTATCATATTAGTGTCCAGAATAGACTGAACACAATCCCTAATTGTCATAAAACAAGCTATTCGAAAAAGGTAACCCAAATTCATGATAAATATTTTTATACTACTATAATTTTATTTTTATAATATAATATTTAATTATAAATATGGACAAGTTTATAGGGATAAATATTGAAAAAGATCCACCAACCCATCACAGGTATACCCTAGATTATTAAATATAAAAATAAAACCCCTAATAAGATCCTAAAAGTATAGTATATATACCCCAAAACAACAAGGTATCAAATCTGGACAAGTTGGATTCAGAAGAAAATAAAGTATGTTCATTGTTTATTGCTGGTGTAACTGGAGGTTTGAGCGCAAGTAAATCGAGTGTTAAAAAAACATGAAAACCTATAAAATCTATATGAGGACTAAAGTAAGTTGGGTAAAAGTTAAATAAATAATATCACATGATGTTTAAAATTAAAACTCATAAAAAGAAGAAATTTGTTTAATACCAACTGATTAAAATACCTTGATAAATTCATTAATTATTACTACATTGGTGGTCAAAACCATGAGGTGTGTTGATATGGTCTCATCAGTAATCAGTTATATACTAATAAGAAAATAAAACTTCAATAGAAATGGTAAATAGATAAAAGAAAATGTGATCAAGATAAATTGGGAGAAAAAAAAGTGAAAATTTTTTCCCAATGATGGAAGAAAGTTGAGGATCATATTTCCAAGAAATATGAGAAGAAAGGTATGAAGGATGTCAAATCCAAATGAAGGTACTTCAATTTTAGGGGAAAGTGGTACACCATATATCAATACAAATAGTCCATGGATATCAATATTAATGGAAGTAAGGGTTATATGAATAGGAAACCAATCAAAAAGAGAAATATAAATATTAGAATAATTAGAGACATCCTAGAAGAAGAGATGAAGGTGTTTTTTAAAAGGGGTATTTAAAATTGTGATAAGATACCATGTAGGAATTAGAAATTGTCTCACTTATTTTCCAAGGAATATTTTATGATTTGGTAAGTTTATTTATAAAAATTAATAAAGTTAGAGAAAACATATGGGAAAGAAATTGATAAAGGGAAATAATTAATTCCATATGAAAAAGTCAAAATTCATTAGTTTTTTCAATAAACTATGCTAAAATATTTTAGGAGAGTTATAGGGAAAGTTAAATGTGGTAAAAAATGTTGTTAGAAATTTCTTAAAAATTATTCCAAAACAAAAAGAATCATTATAGAATAAGAATATTATACGAAGTTATTCATGTTCCTTGATGATTTATGAAAAGAGGAACATCCCAGAAAAAGGTTTTGAATTAGTGAAGAACTCCATGCTTCCCATTGTAAAACCTAATTTGAAAAATCTATGTTAAATCATGAAGAATAATTTCAAGGTTATAAGAAAATAATTAAACTAGTTTAGAATAAATTCTAAACCTTATTATTCTCATTAAGAGAAAATGTGTTCCACCTTATTCCATTACCTTTTTGTGGGGTATTTTTATGCTTTATATATAGGTAATTAAATGTGAATATTGTTATTAGGGGGATAAAAAATGTATATATGTGAGTTTTCAATACTAGATAGCTAAAATAAAGAGGTCGCCATCCTGTAATGATATTTACATGTGATATCTTGAAGCCCATCTAATTAATATATTCACCATGATGAAGAAAGTTAGAGTTTCTCCTTAAGGGGGAAACTAATGGAAAAGGTCAAGGAGAATCTACTCAAACTTATAAATATTATAAAAATATATATTTATAGAATGTTCTTGAAATAGTTGAATTGAAATGGTATGGGTTAACATTTTCTTATCCTTGGTTACAATAATCAAATCCTAACATTAAGAGAGAGAAATTGATTCTTAATCAATGTTATGAAGGTGAAAATTTGAGAAATATTTATGTTTGAATAGAGATAATTAATTCCCTTCACTTGTGCTTAAATATTTTTCATATCTATTTTAATTGAGTAAAGGAACTCATTTTTGGATTCCAATGATAAATCTGATAATACATCCACTAAATTGATAATATTTGAGAATGGTATAATATGCTAGATAATTTATAGGAAGATTTGAATTCCATGGTTACTAACACTTTTTTTAAACATTGAGTTATACCACATAGACTTATAGTTTATTAACTAGTGGAACATATCTAATAAAATATGCAGTCCCAATCCTTCTCTTGATTGATTCAAGAAGAAACAACAATCAGAAGTATAAGGAGAACTTGTCTGAAGATAAGTGAGAACCAAACCCTCCAAACACATTTTCATTTATTATCAATAAAGTAGAGATGAATAAAGTGACCATGAATACATATTGTCTTAAGTATTTGAGTGTTTTAAAAATAAACACAAAGGGGAGATTGAAGATCCCATTTTAATGGTTTTATTTATTTTTAATAAGGATAACTATTGTGATGATAAGGCAGTGCTCGTATGTGTTAATAATGAGTGATAAGATAGGTGAGATTAAACCAATTCTGATTATGTTGTAATTTATAAGAGATTCTATCAATTCTATTTATTTTTTAAATAAAAAAATTTGGCTTGGGGATTATAAAATATAAGTGGATATAGCTAAGGGGATATTAAGAAGCTGGGAGATGAGTCATGGTTTTCATCTTTACATACAGTTATTGACTCTATATTTTAACAACAAAATATAATTTACCAAGGCATAAAAATTGGGCCATACCTCAAAGATAAAACCAAAATCTAGTTTATAGACATCACATGGAAATTTGACCAAGATCAAAGGTTTTCACTATCCAAGAATGACTACGGTAGGAGAAAATATCTTGTGTAAGTAAGACACATGCATGAAAAGAAAGAGGAAAGACTAGGGAAGGACCATTGAGCATGGTAGCACAATGGACCTATTGAGAATTTTGGTTATAAATGATTTTATTAGTGGTATATGAATCACCCAAATTAATAAACCATCAACCCTTCTAGTGAAAAACTAATGTTGGATAAGAAAATGTGGGAATTTTTCACATTGAAGTAGTGCACATGGAATTACTAAAATGGTATTTTCATATCAGATTACTCACATAATTAATTTCATACTTTAAATACTCTAGGTGCACTATTCCCAATATTACTATTCTACAGAATTGACTTATCCAATATTTGAACCCCACCATCATAGTGATAGTAAAATGAGAATATATTCACTACTATTCCATGGAAGTAGTAGATAGTTCATGAGATAATTCATAATCATTCATTTAATATGGATAATAAAGACCATGAAGATATTTGATTTATATAAAATCATATAAATGAGTAACATATGTTATTAAATGTTCAAAAATGATAGAGAAAAATAATTAAGGAACATGTAACTTATAGGTTCATGTAATAGTATATTGAAAAATCAAGAGTGGTGAAGGAGGAGTCTTAAGTACTTAAAGTAAAGTGTTTTAAAGTCTTTGTGACCTATATTTGTTTTATATTAAACCACACATGAGTTTTCATGTCGTCATTTGGTTAATTACTATCTACAAGTCATCAGTTACTAAGTATGAGTCATTTTTATAGATAGAGTGTATGATTCATTCAACTTGTCTAGATAGAGCATATGATTCATTTAACCACCATACATGTCCTAGAATTATATGATGTAATTCCTATAAACATGAAGATTTGGATTATAAAATTCAATGATGATTATTAAAATTTCAAATATCATGATACTATTGCTCATGATTCTATTCAGTGATATATGGAGAAAAATGTCTATGTTGAGCTTCACTCTGTAAAGTTTGAATCAAATGTGACTATAATATGAATTAATCTCATACATACATGGATTCACTAAATAGGTGGATCATATTAAGTCAATAAATGAGGAATACATGATGTTTATAAATACCATAAAGTAAGAAAAATATAATTTGAGTGCTTAGGTGGTTTAAAAGTAAACTTGGTTCAATAAAAAGGTTGGAGATGTTGAGTTTTAAAGAGTGAGATTTTAGGAAGTTTGAATAATATTTAAAGTGGAGGAAATATTACTACCACATTTCATGGAGTGTTATTATTAAAAATTAGGGAATAATATTCATGGAATATATGGATATATATAAAGTAATAAACAAGGGAAATAGTGAGTGAGACCTTCAGTGGTAATATTATTATGAATACATTTATCTAGTTGAAGAAGAGGAACTCGATAATGATACAACTGGAGATCATTCTAGTATCAAAGAAGAATCATTATAATAAGGCCTATAATAAAAAATATATTTTATAATCATATTTATAATAGAAGCATATATCACTTCTATTATATCCATAAATGTTTTGAGACTCTTGAAGAATGATAAGTCACTGTGATTGAATATCACAAATCAAGTAAATGAACAAAGAAAACTTTAATGTTGAGATATTGATCATTCCTTGTTGATTGAAGACTTATTAATTTATGATTAATATCTATCTATGTTGATGATTTGAAATATTAAGTAGAAAAGAGAAGTTTTAATTCAACCAGTTAAAGAGGATATACTAAATACTAGTGGTACTAGTATAAATAATTCCATTTAAGAATCATGGGATGTAGTATAAATATCCCATTACATACATCATAAAGAGAAAGAGGTAAGTAGATGATTCCCACCCTAATAAGTGGATGATACCTTCCCAAACTATTATATGTGAATTGAAATTTATTTTTTATCACTATAAAGTATAGTGATAATAAAATATGTTTCTTAATAGAAGTTAAACAAAATAAGGAGTAGGTTTTCCATATAGGATCCACACCTTGTAAAAGCATAATGTTTTTATATTACCTTATATTTATACATTGTATAATAATTAAATGGTTTAGTTTGAATAATTATATCCTTATATCTTAAACATGACAAAGGATTGAGTTAAAAAAAGGGATAATAAAATAAAGTAAAACTTGATAAAATTTGGGCTCACTAATTCAATGACCTACACATTTATACTCTAAGAAATACCATCATATCCACTATAATACCCAAATATTTGTGTCATTAATTTCATTCCTAGTCATCACCATTATGCTCCTTTGGTTTATATTTCTAGTTTTTTTAGAACATCACTCACCTAACTTTAAACCAAAATATCTCCCAAATCATATACACCCAAAATTTCTAGTCACCAATCAGGATTCAACCCATCTCATTAAGCTTTTCCCCATTATTATGATCTATTTACTATCTCATATGTAGTGACATTTTCCATGATTGATTATCATGTCATAATATTTCATAAATCTCACATATGATGAGTTACCAAATATTCTTTTCTCAACCAATTATTATAATTTGATAACCCAATATGGTGTTTCTTAACTAACCAGATATTTCTAGATTTATTGCATCCATGAATCAATGACTAACCTCAAATAATACCGAATTAGGTTCACTATGCACAAAAAAAATGTTAACAACAACTATCCGAAAATAAGAGTTTCACCTCAACCCACTAATGATGTGAATTCCAATATAGGATTTACCTTATCCGTGTTAAAAAAACTAGATAGGTAAGATTTCATCATTACCTGAATACTTTTAATTAAAATCCATCCTTGTCAACACCCAATAATCCCATTCTAGAATCCTCAATCTAGAGTCTATATCCATAACACTACTCCATTATACAACTTTTAAATTTTATCAATGATATTTCATAAAAACACTTCTGTTCTGATAAATATACCTCAAGGTTAGTGACCTCAATAATTTCTCCTCAACTCTCACATTATAACTTTTTTATAAATTATAAATCATATAATTATAATATATATAACTTAATATTTCCAAAAACTTCATATACAAGAAACCCCTTAATTCATCCATAGTCACACTAATCTACTTAGGCTCTCAGTGTTCTGTTAAACCCATCAGACACCTCACCAATCTTCACTTCCTTGAAGGGGTTACACCTCATTCCCTATATGAGCCAATAATATTAGATTAACCATGAGTCTCATGACCCCTGAATAATTTCAATATCATACTTTAAATACCTTACATACTATACTAGTTATACCTCTATCGATTGGTTCTCACTGGTCAATCTATATCTGATCATTCCTAGAGAAACACCTATTCTTATAAATACATGACATAACATCAAAGGGGTAACTCTATTATTCATTTATCAATCAAATCTACTGTCTCACACCTTTAAATGTGTCATCCTATTCAAAATAACACCCCAATTATGATCATTCATTGAATCCCATAGGATTTCCATAACTCGAATTCAAGTAGTCAGGGATTTAAAGATTCCCCAACTCTAATCTAATCTTACATTTGGAGATTCACCATCACCCAATAATTAGCACATCCCACCTGTTATTAAAGGTTGATAATACCTATATAGCCTCTAAGATCATAATTATAAGGCTAATATTAGGTAATCCCAACTCTCATACCATGTATATCGAGTAAATTCTCACTCCTCTTGTTCCCAAGGTATGAGACTATCTAGATGACCACTCTCATAATGGTATACAAATTGCCACCATTAATGATGAAATTCCATTCATGAGAAGGAATATAATCCTATAATACTCTAATACAGAACTCAAATCATTTCATTATAAGTTATATCCCATTGATCATAGGCTTACATTCCCAATCAAGTATATGACCATGCCTCCCATGCATCCACATTAGAATCCCCACTCAAAGCACAAACTTTGATCTCATACCCTATACACATTTTCCGATGATTGTTATAATCTACCGAAAACACATCAAAAGTATGTCATTCCTATCACATCAATCATATGTAAATTCCTCTCATCTATAAAAGAACCTATGTTCCTTGATAACCGATCTTTCTTGGGATAAACACAATAACAAAACTAATATAAAGTAGAAACTCATAGAAAACCCTACTATTATACCATCACCCAAATTACTCACTATTACCCCAAGTCATACCCATCCTATCTAGTATCTCTCACATTGTTTAAATACTATTTTCTCTTGTATATCGTATCTCATAAAGTAATTTATTTGCTTCCATCTCAAAACTCAATGAAACCCATATGTCATTTCCCCCATATAAGGGATCTCATATTTTTCAGGTATCAATATACCAATACTACCTACCCTAGGGTTTTGATCATAACACAATTTTACCTTATTGATATCACTATAAATTAGTTTTTATATATGAAATCATAACCAAAGGTTTGGTAAAGTAAGTCCCTATTAATAAGTTATTTATGAAAACACCAAATAACTTATTAATTATATTTTAAAGAATAAAAATATATTTCTTTATTTGGAACCAATTTCTCAATGAAACACATATATTCACATGTATTTTAATCCCATGTGCCATGTATAATATATTTACATAGACCTCTTTTCTCCCAAAGATAATTGAAAAACCATAATTAACAATATCACAACACCATACTAGTAAAAAAACTCAAACTATGAAAATAAAAAGAAATAAAGACAATCCCAACTCCCGAGAAACATATATTTCTTCCCATATATGTGGTGGCTAGGTACAAGTATGAATTCTATTCCAGTTTTTGGAAATTAAAAACTCCTTATACCACGAAAAAATAATATAAAAGTAAAAAAATACACTCTGATATCGCTTTATAAAATCTTCAACCCCATTTCTGAGCATGTGTTTTGATTTGGAGTGATACAGTTCTCAGGTGCACCTCATAAAATTCTAGAGGTTCTCGTCTAGTAGATAGGGTTAAATAAAACCACGTGGGGAGACTATACCCTCATTATCATCATAAGACATAATAAGTAAGTAATATAAACATCCATAAAACATATATAACATCAAATTATAACATATATAATTAAATGCATATAGATAATAGACACATCCATTAATGAAATATTATCTAATAGGATGATCATATATGGTATATAATAAACTAAAAATAATATTTCTAGGAGATGCCTACCACTATTGTCGACGTCGCCATAAACTTGTCTCCATATCTCAATAATATCTTCCATCTCACTTACCTATGGTAGGGTCCAACCAAACATTTATACCTACCAAAATGTCTATACATCCAAAAAAGTTTAAATGTTGGGTGTAAACATGAAACTCCATATTCCACCACCAATGGTTCTACTAATAATATCAATTATATATGTTCAAGCATGTATTTAATAAAATAAAATCCACAAAAAACATCATGCATACAACTATCATGCCATTTTGAGCTCAAGATGTCACCCTAATAACAAACATATAATTTTATTGACTAATATGGTATAGGATAAATATTCCCAAGTTATAATCACAATAAGATGTTTAATGAGTTATCTCCATATAATAAATCAAGTAAACGAGATATCACCCATGATGGATAAGGTATCACCAATAATAATTTATGGGAATGAGATATCACCTAGGGTGAATGAGGTATCACTAATAATAGATAAAATGACTTAGATATCACCCATAGTGAATATGGTGTCCCCAATAGTAAATTTTATTTACAAGATACCCCCTATGGTGAAAAGGTTATTACCAATAATAAATTACGCGATAGAGATATCACCTATGGTGAATGTGGTATCCACAATAATAGATCATATAAGTGAGATATAACCCTCGATGAATAAGGTATCACCACTAATAAATCAACCAAATAATATATCAAAAATGGTAAATGAGGTATCGTGAATAATAAATCTAGTGAATTAGATATCACTCATTGTGATTGAAGTATCACCATTATTAAATTAGGTGAGTGATATATCAATATGGTAAATGAGGTATCACCAATCAATAAAAACAGCATTTAAAGGATTAGGTATCACCTTATGTCATACAGTAACATCCTCTTTTTATCTATGATATAAATATGATTAGGTAAATCAATGAATTAGAAAGGATGGGGTCTTCTTTGAGGACCGATATGTCTATGGAATTCATTCTTTAATCATTGTCATAAAGGTTTTTATAATTTATTGTAAACTATACTATAAATGATTTTATTAAAAGTTTACCCAATAAACTTAATATATGGAGGATTTCTATGAAATACATGGTAGTTCAATGATATAGTGTTTTTATGACTATCTAAAATGGTAAAAGTTTAATCTAAAAGAATATGTTTTAGAAGTCCAATTGTCAACCTAGGTTATCGAAATCTAATGGATGTTTCTGAAAGGATGGGAAATGTTTCCACTATGTAAACCCTAGTAATTAAAGGAATAATTTCCCAAAATACCTGAATATTTTCAATAACAGTGGAGATTCAATGAAAAGTATTAATGTTATATAATTCAATTTCCTTATTTTGGAAGGTATATGATACCAACTGTTAATCATGAAAATATTATAAATATGTACAAGAGTATAAAATTAATTAATATTTTAGGAAAATATCATGAAATATTAAGTCATATAAGGAATAAAAGGGTTGATTAATCAAGGATATTGATATATTTGATGTCTTCAAATCTCGAGTAGATTAAAAAATTTAAAAAGATGTGTATTTTTTATCTTGTTTTCTCTTATTTTGGAAGAGAGTTATTTTTTTTAAAAATAGTCATTATGAATAATATGTGTTAATGGATGTGACACACATGGTTTAGGATTTTATTCATTCTAAAATATATTTGAAAATAAAATAATGGTAAAAGTGTTTTGTCTTGTATAAAATAGTTTATTTAATTTATTTTTTAAAATATGAGGGATTTAATCCCACCCCTTTAATGGTATATTTTAATGAATAAATTATTAATCTTAGAATATTTATATAGACACATAAAATACTATCAAAACCCCCTCCCACCAAGGATGACCCTCCTGAGCTGGAAATGGTCAAAGGGAGATAATGACCCCCGAGTCCCGCCTCCAGTAGGCCCCGGGTTGGCGACTAGCACCAAGGGTATGAGTTTTCACAAATATGGGAGGCATTACCATTTTATTATTTAAGATCGGGAAATAGGACAAGTCAACCACCAAAAAGGAAAAGAACAAGTGTATAGAAATAAACCCAAACCAATCTCACATGCATGTTTAAATAGTTCTAAAACAAGGTAAAAGTACAAGAAAGCTCAAAAGTACAATACCAAAATAAAACAAGAGTACAACAACTGCAACAACTCCAACTGTCTCGAATAGTAGGGTCCCGCACGACCCTGGTAGTCCTCCTAGAAACCTGAAAGTAAACGTAGGGTGAGCATACAAGTATACTCAGTAGGGAAACCTAAATCTCTCATCCACAAGTTGGGAGACATCCTAATGTCTCATGAGAACAACAGAAGAAACCTAGCAAAGAATTCTATCCACCCAACCTCACTAGCAACACTCAACAAAAACACAATCACAACATGTAGTAGTATATATAAGAACAAGAGTATTGGGTACCCCACACCATTTCCATTTAGTTAGTTGCTCTTTCTAACGGAGAACGTCCTGACGTTGCCACAATCTCCCCGCCCGCACACACCTGGGCCTCACAACCACGTATCCCGCCCACACACACCTGGGCCTCACAACCACGTATCCTGCCCGCACACACCTGGGCCTCACAACCACGTATCCCACCCGCACACACGTAGGCCTCACAGCCACGTATCCCTCCCGCACACACCTGGGCCTCACAACCACGTATCCTGCCCGCACACACCTGAGCCTCATCCCGAAGATTCTTAGGAAACGGTAAATCTTGCCTGAAGAGTCTTGGGCTAGAACCACCCCAACAAAACCTACCCGAAGAGTCTTGGGTGTAAGGTCACCTCAAGCTATCACAGCCTAGGGAAGAAGGAGCAGGAATGAGCTAGTAACTAAGGGGAAAACACCCTCTCCCATGAAATGGGAGTGGTTGGCACTATGTGCTCAACATAGGTGGGGTGCGATAAAACACAAAACATACAGATATATATATATATATATATATGTATACCAAACACACATTCCAACCTATGGCTTCTAAACAGAGAAACTGAGCACGTGCCTCAGCAATGCTACTATAAAGAATGCATACAATAAACAACCCCAACCCCATTTAGGTTTTCACGTTTCTTTAGAATTAGTTTATCAGTTCCTTAACTACTGGGCAACTATCCACAACCAACCACATCAATCATTCATAAAGAATATCCCTGCCATCCACAAATCAAGTTAGGAAAACACAAGCATCACAACAAATCCCTTCTTATCAACCAACCAACCCATTGATTATTAATCCCGTTCGATTACCATGACCCACCATTCATTAAATCTTCCACTTTTTATTTATTATTCACAACCCATAGTTTTTTCACATTCAAGCCCATCCCTATAGCCCTGGTTTCAACCGCCATAACCACAACTGCACCGTACATCATCATCCCTTGATACAACTTATCACAGCCCCGTTTCTCATCCGATCCACCACAACCCACAAAGCAAGATTTGTGCCACATCATCGCCCCTTTAACATCATTTACAGCAGCCCTACTTCCCGTTCCATTTATAACAACCTAGGATTTACCCCTCCCTTTCACACACCAGTAACCAAGCCAAAACCCACATGTTCATTATTCCATTTTTTTAACCGGGGTGATCACACAAGGGTTCCAGATTTTAAATCATCCAACTTTACATGAATAACCAAATTCTACATTCAACAAAGTTCCATTCACAAAAACGGTATAGAAAGATAGGGAAACATTTAATTTCACAAGCAAAGTCCCCCAATGACCGTGATTTTCAGTAGGAATAAGCCTATTTAATTCACAACATAATATCACAGGATATAAGATAAACATAACAACTTCCACATCCCCGTTCTTTAACAAGTTATTATCTTTATTTAAAGGTTCAACTGTTTCTCATGAAAACAAGAGGATACCCACCCCACATGATGCAAAATTTAGAGAGACAAAGGTAAGATCTCTACCTCAACAGGTTCCGATCACAACTCTCCCCTAGATCAACCTTAGAAGATGTCCGTCGGCGTTCGTCACCTCTATCGAGTCCCGAAAAAACCTCCTCGAGTGGATGTTGGAAAGGAAAGGCCGAAGGAAATACAACATATCCAATCTCGGAAGTTCCGCCTCATCGTTACGATCCCGTGGCCACTGACGGATCGTAAATCGGAGCTCGGACGAAGAAGTTATGGACGAAAAGGAGCCTTCGAGTATCTTGGGAGAGCTCTGCTCAGAGGAATGGGGAGGAGAGAGGTGAGTTGAAAAGGAGGAGGGGACCCCTCCTTTTATAGGTGAGAAAATAAAAAGTACATGGTGTGTACTTTATGGTACACGATGTGTACTCGGTCGTTTCACACGGTCACCACGCGGCTTCCAACACATCCTTCAACGCGGAACGCGGCCGTTGACTGGTCAACACACGGTAACACGAATGCGGGGAGAGACTACATGGTGTTTGGTATGAGGTACACAGTGTGTACCCATTTATTTCACATGGTAAGAACACGACCTTGAACATGGGGTATACTCGGCGAGGGGGTACACAACGTGTACTCAAACTACACGGTGTGTAGTTTCAAAATTCTGGAAAGTGTGGGAAAAGTCCATTTTACCATCCAGAACACTTCGTGACCTTCTTTTTGAAAAAGTAATGGGCCGGAGAGGTCTGTGCCATTACATCAGATACCTATTAAAACATTCTCATCCCTGATAATTCAAAAACCAACCCATAGGAACCCAACAAGATACCTCTTAGGGTTCTCATTATAATAGTAACCCAACCAAAAACCCTAATCATATGTGTTAGGAATTCCTTCTCCTATGTCGAGATATTATCTGCTTTAGGCGGCACTGACTTTCCTGCACGAGTTTAATCGCATCCTAATTAATGCGTCTCGATTAAGAATTGGGTCTTCCCACATTCATACATTAAGATTTTTCCAACTTACACTTCCCCCAACACCGCACAACCAACACACTGCCCAAACATGTGGTTTGGGGAAATTCCTTATCCTTTTTCGAGATATTATCCTCTTTAGGCGGCACTGACTCGCCCGAACGGGTTCAATCGCATCCGCATTAATGTTTCTCTATTAAGGATCAGGTTTTTCCTTTTTTCCCACACATCCGAACATGTTACACACTTCCAGAGAACAAGGAAAACAAAATGTCACACAACCGACAAGAAAAAAAATCCATATTACAAAGGTACATAGTATAACATCAACACAAATCTCAGAAGAGAAAAAGGAAAAAAACACGTCAAAACAACTCCGGGTACTGAGCGTGCATCTGGGCCTCCCTCTCCCAAGTGATCTCCTCGAGGCCGCCATGCCTCCACAACATACGAACCAAAGGAGTGGTTCGTGTATGGAGCACTTTCTCTTTACGATCCTCGATTCTGACTGGTCGTTCCTCGAAGGTCGCGTCGTCTCCCATATCTAAATCTCCCCAGTTGATAACGTGAGAGTCATCATGTAAGTATCGACGTAGCTGGGAGACGTGGGAGACTTCATGAACCTCCTCCAACTGAGGTGGTAGGGCTAGCTGATATGCCACCTCGCCGACTCGCCTCAACAACTCAAAAGGTCCGATGAACCTAGGTGAGAGCTTGATCCCTTTCCCAAACCTCCGCTACCCCCGTCGAGGGGAAACCTTCAAGAACACATGATCTCCCACCTCGAACTCCAAGGGTCTCCTCCAACGATCAACATAAGACTTCTATTGGTCCTCAGCTGCTTTCATCCTTTCACGTACAAGCTGGACATTCTCTGTGGTACTCTGCACTACCTCTGGCCCAAGAGCACCTATCTCACCAACCTCTGCCCAGCAAATGGTTGAACGACATGGTCTTCCATACAAAGCCTCAAACGGTGCCATGCCAATAGTAGAGTGGAAGCTGTTTTTGTAGGCAAACTCTACTAAAGGAAAGTGTCGTACCCATGATCTTATGAAATCTAGAACGCATGCTCGCAGCATGTCCTCCAACGTCTGGATAGTCTGCTCTGTCTGCCCATCAGTTTGGGGGTGGAAAGCAGTGCTATGGCATAGCTGGGTGCCAAAAGCATGTTGTAACCCCCTCCAGACTCTTGAGGTAAACCAAGTATCCCGATCTGAGATGACAGTCTTCAGAACACCATGAAAACTCACCACCTCGTCTACATACCTCTGTGATAAGGTAGTCACTAGGCTTGACTCCTTAATTGCTAAGAAGTGAGCTGATTTCGTTAGTCGATCCACCACTACCCAGATAGCATCATTACCACCCTGAGCTCTGGGTTGTCCTATGATGAAGTCCATTAAGATGTCATCCATCTTCCACTTGGGGACATCTAAAGGATGCAACAAACCACTGGGAACATGGTGTTCAGCCTTCACTTGCTGGCACACTAGGAATTTAGACACAAACTCCGCCACTGCCCGTTTCACCTCGGGCCACCAAAACTGTTCCCTCAGGCCTCGGTACATTTTTGAAACTCCTGGATGTACCGCCAAGGCTGATCTATGGGACTCACGGAGAAATCCCTCACGCATTTCCTCCAGAACAAACAACCTTCCATGGAAAATAATCCAATGTCAACTATCCTCTGACCATCCTTCTGGAGCATTTCTCTAATCAACACGATCCTGGATTAATTCCGCCTCGGAGTCCCCCCAATGAGACTCTTCCACCTGTTGCAACAAGAAGGACTGCACCGTCATCTAAGACAAATATCCTCTAACACCTTCTACCCTGGCATCCAAGTGCAAGGAGGCCAACTCTCCCATCGCTTTCCATGCATCAGTGGATTCCCGAACCACTTCCTGATGCAACTTCCTGCTCAGGGAATCAGCAACAACATTGCCCTTACCTTCAGTGTAAGAGATCTCAAAGTCATAGTCTTGGAGAAACTTGACCCATCTCCACTGCCATAAGTTCAGGTCATGCTGGGAGAAGATATAATGCAGGATCTTGTGATATGAGAAGACCACAAAGTGCTCCCCAGAGAGTTAATGTCGCCACAACTTTAGTGTTAACACTACTACTGCAAGATCTAGGTCATGGGTGGCATAGTCATGCTCATGAGGGCAGAACTTCCTAGACCCATAACAGATCACTCCCTTATTCTGCATCAGCACGCACCCCATACCAAGTCCAGAAGCATTACAAAACACCTCATACAACAACCCTTCCTCTGGAAACCTGAGAATGGGAGCACTGACCAACTTCTCCTTCAGGTAGTCGAAATCTTTCTGGCACTGCTCGCTCAATAGGAAGACCTGGTTCTTCCTAGTCGAAGCTATCAATGGAGCAGAAACTCGAGATAAGTCTGAAACGAACCTCCTATAGTAACCTTCCAACCTAAGGAAACTAAGAACTTCCACCATGCTCTTGGGTGCCGCCCAAGAAACAACTTACTCCACCTTCGACGGGTCCACTGAAACTCCATGCTGAGATACTACGTGCCCAAGGAAGTGTAATTCTTGTGTCAAGAAATTACATTTTGACAATTTACCGTAAAGCTGGTGGTGTTGAAGGACTTCTAAGACTGCCCTGAGATGCTCAACATGCTCCTCCTCTGATCTTGAGTAGATCAAGATTTCATCGATAAACACAATGATGAAATGGTCCAGAAACTCTCAGAAGACAAAGTTCATAAGTCCCATGAACACGGCCGATGTATTCGTAACTCCAAACGGCATCACTACAAACTCGAAGTGCCCATACCTGCACCTGAAATCCGTCTTCGAGATGTCACTTTCCTTTACCCCCAGCTGATGATATCTAGATCGTAGATCAATCTTTGAAAACCAACCTGCTCCCCTCAGTTGTTCGAAGAGATCATCTATCCTTGGAAGGGGGTAACGGTTCTTGACAGTTACCTGGTTCAACCTTCGGTAGTCTATGGATAGCCTGAGACCACCATCTGCCTTCTTCACGAACAAAACTGGAGCACCCCACATCGATACACTGGGTCGAACAAAACCCTTCTCCATCAGATCAACAATCTGAATCCGCAACTCCTGCAACTCCAAAGGTTCCATCCGATAAGGGGTCATCGAAATCGGATGGGCACCAGGCTTTAAGTAGATCCCGAACTCAACATCACGTCGGGGGGGGGGGGGGGGGGGGAGGGGGGGGGGGGGGGTAGAGTCACTACCTCCTCAGGAAAAACATTGAGGAAATCCCCAACAAACTCCGGGACATACATCATATATGTATCAGCTGTAACCACTGATAACCTGCCTAAAAAGGAAAGGAGAGGCTTCACATGCTGGATTCCTACCTGATAACTCCTCTCACCAACAAAAGATACGCGCTGCCCATCCACGTCGGAGAACATGACTCTTCTCCGGAAGCAGTCGATAACGAAACTAACAGAAAACAACCAGTTGATTCCTAGGATGACATCGTATGGCTACATATGTAACAGAAGAAGGTCCCCACTAGATCGATGTGGTCCCAACGTCAGCCCACATCCTCGAAAAACACAAGATACGCTGGTATAGCCTCCAACTGGTGTACTCAGCACCAGTGGTATGGAAAGTCTCTCTACGTCTAGTCCCAAAGCATGGGCTAGAACAGGTGCAACAAAGGAGTGCAAAGATCCCGAATTGAACAAAGCAGAAACAAGAGTGCTGAACAAACAAATCAAACCTCGCACCACCTCTGGTCCTGCCAGAGCTGTCAACTGTGCTGCATGAAACTGTCCACGCCCAGCTCCTATGCCTCTCTAATGTCTTCCATCTCCCTGACCACGCCCTGGTCGAGGTCCCTGAGGATCACCCTGAGGTCGGCCTACTCCCGCAAAGTCTACCCTTAGGGTAGCATGGTCATGCTGCTGCTGGAAGGGCCTCACTGGCAACTGGTGCTACTGAGGTGGGCACTGAACCTTCCCACCTCCACTGTACTGAGCTCGGGTCGGGTCGGGTACTGACTCTTAATGTTCCCGAAACCTCCACAAGAAAAACACTTCGGTTCTGGTCTTGTGAAGAAGGTATGAGGACTTGAAGATCTGAACTGGAACTGCTGGGACCTGCTCTCCACTGGCCTGAACCTGGAAGGTCCCGTCGCAGGAGACCTACTGCTGACTGCCTTCCCCTTCGACGAACCTGGCTAGATCCCATCACGTGGTGCACCTCCCTGCGAGTGAATCCTCTCTACAACATCTTCCTTCTTCTAAACTTCCAAGTACTTCGGAAGGTTGAAGGGGGTAACAACATACTGAAGCGAAGGACGAAGCGCCTCCTCCAAACGTATCAGCCGAGACTCCTCATCCAGAAAGAGATCCAGGGAAAAGCGCATGAGATCCTTGAACTTGATCCCCAACTCTCGTACTGACATAATCCCCTGCTGAAGGGAGAGTAACTCCTACCTCTTCTCCACCTTGATCATGGAAGAAAGGAATTCCTCTTGGAATTCCTTCTCAAAGTCAGCCCATGAAACCTCTGCCTCTATCCTCTCTCCGAGGTAGAGCGTCCACCACTATCGCACCACACCTCTAAGCTGACTGACTGCTAGGGGAACCCCGTACTCCCTCAGAGCAAAGATCAAGGTAAAACCGATCCCTAGCTCCTCAAGCCACCCCTCCGTCTCCGTATCCAAAGTACTACCCTCGTACTTCTTGAGGGTTTTCCGCTGGAAATAATGGAGAGTCTTCTGCCACTGGCTATCTTCCTTCTCTCGGTCAATCCTCAACTGATCGACCGCTTGAATCTGCTAGGCCTCGGCCATATGAGCCACCTGGGGACGACTTCTAGGTTCCATAGTTGTATGGTAAACAAATATCGCCTAATCCCAAGTAGTAAGTAAATTTCTCAGGGTTTCATTTTATCATTTTATTTCAATTTCTTTCCCAGAACACCCAAATCAAGTAAAACACAATCATGATGATGCATGTACCTTCCCTAGGGTCTCTATCCTATAATCAATGTAGTCTCACTTGGTCCTTCGGTAGGCTCAGAGTCCTTGCATCGGATCACGGGGGGCCCTAAAATCCCGTGTCCTAGCCAGTCTTCCCTGGCCTATGTCATGCACCAAGATTAACTAACACTGTTGCCCTACCATCCCATGCAATCCTCACTGTGCCTAACTCCAGACTCTATCCTATCTCTCAACCATCAGCTCTGATACCATTCTGTCATGAGCCCCTCCCACCAAGGATGTCCCTCCTGAGCTGGCAATGGTGAAAGGGAGATAATGACCCCGAGTCCCACCTCCAGTAGGCCCCGGGTTAGCGAATAGCACCAAGGGTATGAGTTTTCACAAATATAGGAGGCATTACCCTTTTATTATTTAAGATCAAAAAAATAGGAAATGTCAACCAACAAAAAGGAAAAGAACAAGTGTATAGAAATAAACCCAAACCAATCCCACATTCATGTTTAAATAGTTATAAAACAAGGTACAAGTACAAGAAAGCTCAAAAGTATAATACCAAAAGAAAACAAGAGTACAACAACTGCAACAACTCCAACTATCTCGACTAGTAGGGTCCCGCACGGCCCTGGTAGTCCTCCTTGAAACTTGAAAGTAAACATAGGGTGAGCATACAAGTATACTCAGTAGGGAAACCTAAAGCTCTCGTGCACAAGTGGGGAGACATCCTAATGTCCCATGAGAACAACATAAGAAACCTAGCAAGGAATTTTATCCACCCAACCTCACCAGCCACACTCACCAAAAACACAATCACAACAGGTAGAAGTATATATAAGAGCAAGAGTATTGGGTACCTCGCACCATTTCCCTTTAGTTAGCTACTCTTCCTAACGGCGAACGTCCTGATGCTGCCACAATCTCCCCGCCCACACACACCTGGGCCTCACAACCACGTATCCTGCCCGCACACACATGGGCCTCAAAACCACGTATCCCGCCCGCACACACCTGGGCCTCACAACCACGTATCCCACCCGCACACACCTGGGCCTCACAACCACCTATCCCTCCCGCACACACCTGGGCCTCACAACCACGTATCCCGCCCACACACACCTGAGCCTCATCCCAAAGATTCTTGGGAAACAGTAAATCCTCCCTGAAGAGTCTTGGGCTAGAACCACCCCAATCGAAACCTACCCAAAGAGTCTTGTGTGTAAGGTTGCCTCAAGCCATCACAGCCTAGGGAAGAAGGAGCTGGAAGGAGCTAGTAAATAAGGGGAAAACACCTTCTCCCATGAAATGGGAGTGTTCGACACTAAGTGATCAACATGGGTGGGGTGCGATAAAACACAAAAGATATAGATATATATATGTATACCAAACACACAGCCCAACCTATGGATTCTAAATAGTGAAACTGAGCACGTGCCTCGACACTGCTACTATGAAGCATGCATACAATAAACAACCCCAAACCCATTTAGGTTTTCATATTTCAGCAGAATTAGTTTATTAGTTCCTTAACAACTAGGAAAATATCTACAACTAACCACATCAATTGTTCGTAAAGCATATCCCTGCCATCCACAAATCAAGTTAGGAAAACACAAGCAGCACAACCAATCCCTTCTTATCAACCAACTGACCCATTGATTATTAATCTCGTTCCATTACCATGACCCACCATTCATTAACTCTTCCAATTTTTATTTATTATTCACAACCCATAGTTCGTTCACTTTCAAGCCCATCCCTACAGCCCCGTTTCCAACCGCCATAACCAGAACCGCACCGTACATCATCATCTCTTGATACAACTTATCGTAGCCCCGTTGCTCATCCGATCCACCACAACCCACAAAACAACATTCGTGCCACATCATCTCCCCTTTAACATCATTTACCACATCCTTACTTCCTGTTCCATTCGTAACAACCCAGGATTCACCCCTCCCTTTCAAACACCAGTAACCAAGACAAAACCCACATGTTCATTATTTCATTTTGTTTAACTGGGGTGATCACACAAGGGTTACAGATTATAAATCAGCCATCTTTACGTGATTAACCAAATTCGACATTCAACAAAGTTCCATTCACAAAAATGGTCTAGAAAGATAGGGCAACATTTAATTGTGCAAGCAAAGGCACCCAATGACAGTTATTTTTAGTAGGCATAAGCCTATTCAATTCACAACATAATATCACAGGATATAAGTTAAACATAACAACTTCCCCATCCTCGTTCTTTAACCAGTTATTATCTTTATTTAAAGGTTCAACTGTTTCTCATGAAAACAAGAGGATACCCACCCCGCATGATGCACAATTTAGAGAGACGAAGGTAAGATCCCTACCTCAATAGGTTCTGATCACAACGCTCCCCTGGATCAACCTTAGAAGATGTCCATCGGTGTCTGTCACCTCTGTCGAGTCCCGACAAAACCTCCTCGGGTGGAAGTTGGAAATTAAAGGCCAAATTAAAGACAACTAATGAAAGCTCAGATTTTCCACCTCGTCATTACGATCCTGTGGCCGCTGACGGATCGTAAATCGGAGCTCGGAGGAAGAAGTTATGGAAGAAAAGGAGCCTTCGAGTCTCTTGGGAAAGCTCTGCTCAGAGGAATGGGGAAGAGAGGGGTGAGTTGAAAAGGAGGAGGGGACCCCTCCTTTTATAGGTGAGAAAAGAAAAATTACAAGACATGTAATTTATGGTACACGGCGTGTACTCGGCCGTTTCACACGGTCACCACGCGGATTCCAACACGTCCTTCAATGCGGAAAGTGGCCATTGACTGGTCAACACATGGTAACGCGTACGCGGGGAGAGACTACACGACATGTGGTATGAGGTACACAACATGTACCCATTTATTTCACATGGCAAGGACATGGCCTTGAACATGGGGTATACCCGGCGAGGGGGTACACATTGTGTACTCAAACTACACGACGCGTAGTTTCAAAATTCTGGAAAGTGTGGGAAAAGTCCATTTCATCCTCCATAACACTTCATGACCTTCTTTTTTACAAAGTAATGGGCCGGAGTGGTCCGTGAAATTAAAAATACTATAAAATATATGTCTATTAATATTTTATTTGTTAAATATTTTCAAAAATAAAATAAATATTATTTCTTAACGAAAAAGATTTTGGGTTTTAGAAATGTATTTTAGAGAAAATATATCTTTTAAGTGGATAGGGCATGTATGTTTGAACTTAGAGTTATTCATAGTATAAAAAATTATAATCATATTTATTTCAAAGTGAATTCCCATTTATAGCATAACATATTTTAGGATATATTATTAATGAATGATCATAATATAAAGAGTTACATTTAAATTTTTTAACAAATATTCTCAATGAAAATTTTATATATAAATGTTTCAAAGATAATGATGATAAACATAGAAATATTTCAAAGTTACAAATAAAATATAAATTATTGACGTCATAACATTGGATTTTGTGAAGTAATGAAGTATAAATATTATATATAAATATTAAAACAAAGGATTATGAATCTTGATATCACTTATAACACCCCAGACCCTCACTCTCAAATCTGGTCCAAACAAACTTTCTTCAAACCCTGAATTTCATAAAAAATGATAATAAACTATGTCAATGATAAAAAGGCATGCAATATCAAAATTGAAAAACTAAACCATGGAAAAAAATGTGTAAAATGAGATAATAAACATGATACCAAGAGTATAATTATAATGATATGTCATGTCATGGAAATAAAACATAATTATAAGCTATGAAACTAATATTGGAATAAAAATCATAAAATAGTGGAGCAGGAATAATTACCCATTTACCATAACATGGAGGAGGAGGAATCACTACCTAATTCCCATAGTGAAGTTAGATTCACTACCTTATTCCTATAAACATAGTAGAGTAGGAACCACTACCAGATTCCCATAACATAGTGGAGCAGATATCCCTTCCTAACTCCCATAATAGAGTGAGCATCAATACTCGATTCCCATATTTATATAATGAGATATAAATCCTTAACCAATGAACTAGAGAGTGATATAAGACCCCAACCATCGTCATCCATACATATATGTCCATTAAGATATCAAACATTCAACATATCATTGAAAACCATGGGATAAAAATGGTTTCTCATGTTTTCCAGATGGTATCGTAAAAATTGAACTCATAAATATAAATGATGGATGCCCAAAATTCAATCACCATAAAATATTATTTTATAAGAAAATTTAGATATAGATTCATGAAAAATAATTTCCAAGGAAATAAAACCTTTAGAGATAAAGAGGAAATCATATTGAAATCATAAAATTGTTTTTATAAATGCTTTTATCTTTGGCATAAAAGATGAAGTTAAAATAATTTTGAAAATTCATTTTTAGAAAGAGAATCTTTAGAAATTGAAAAAAAAATTAGACGAATATTTGGAAATAAATTTTTATAATTAATCCTTCAAAAAGATATAATGGTTTCAAAAGGTGAAGTGAAAACATTTTGTGAACTTTTACTTTTAAAAATAATCTTAAATAATATAGGCCTGAAAAAGACATATAAGTTTAAAATTATGAAGTGAAAACACTGGAAAACATTTAATTTTAATAAATATACCCCAATAAAATATCCTTTACATTACATAAATCTTATAAAAAATAAATGTGGAGTGTAAGATACAGCATTTTATTTTGAAATGATGGAAAACCTTTTTAATATTTTGAAATACCTTTATTGAAAATCACATCATAAAAAGTGTTAATAAATTTACTTTTTAATGGAGTATATAGTGAATATTAATTTCACATTATATAACACACAATTGGGTTTACAATTATAAATGAGAATATTAATGGGAATATAAAATATGGACAAGTAGGGGAAACCGTCATTAAGGAGGATGAGAATTATTCTCAATAATGATACATATTTTCATTAAGAAATTAATTAAGGAAAATTATTGAATTAAAAATTAATTCTCACAAAAGTGAAAGATAATTTACCATGAAATTCAATATTTTGGTGGATGTAACCAATAATATAATTATGATGTTCAAGAAGAAGGATTATAAGTCAATGAAGAGAGTTGAGTTGACAAAAACCATTACAAAATTTGCATCCTTTAAAAAAACCATTTTAAGAAAGAAAATAATATTTATCATAAAATAAAATTAATTACATGAATATGATAAAATATATCAATTATATAGTAATTAAACCATACTAAAAATATTATGGCACATAATATGAAATATGTCTCAAGAAATTAAATTTGTGGAAAAGAACCTGATTCCTTAATTCCTGAATTCCACTAAAGTTATTGAATTTCATGTATAACATAAATAACCATGTTAATTACATATTTAATAACCTTTTTAATATGTATAACTTTATATGAAATTCATTTATAATTATCCTCTATATTTATATTAGTTTGTTGTTGTCTATTTTTAGTATGTGGTGTGAGTAGACTTGATTGTTTCGAACTAGTTTCGTTATATAATTTTTGTTTTTATTCTTATTCAAAATTACATCATTCTATAATCATAAGAGATACTATAATTTATTATTTATAATTCTTTATAATTTTATAATTTCATTCTATGGGAGATTTCATTATGATCCTTAATGATGAAATTAGTAATGAGCATGTTTTGATGATTTTTAACAAACTAACATTGACATTTTAATTAATTATTTTAATATTAATGTTATCATTATAGAACCAAAAAAACATTATTTACTTATTTTAATAATTAATAATCATTAAATAATTTCTCACAGTCATCCATGATATTATATTACAACATTCTTTAAGTAGGTGGTGAGACTGATCCAATCATGAACATACCATTATTAATGGATGAGAATGGTTATGAAATTTGTTTATATTTGAATAATATCATTATTATATAAGAATAATGATATTTTTTTAATCTTTTAAGGTGTAGATACTTATTATAAAGTATTTTTATAAATAAGGAAGAAACTATATGAAAAATGTGATACATTAATTTATGAAGGCATTAGTCCACACAATGCCCGGTTAGCGATTTCATTTCTCAAATAAAGAGAGTAAAATATGGTGAATTATATTTTTTATATTTATAATAATAATATTATACATGAAAAATTTATTATTCTATTAAATCCTTATAACCAGCGAAGAGATATGTTGGTGAAAAACATAAGACACCGCTTTGTAGAGGTAGTAGTCCGCAAAAATTCCCAAATGATGGTTTTTTTTTCATAATATAAAATGGGAAATGTGGTCAATAATTATCTCATTATAATAATTTAATTTATTATAATAAAATATTTATTTAACTATCTAAGAATTATAAAATTATATTTGGGAAAGTAAGAATGAAATGAAATGAACTTATGGAAACAAAATAGTACACATGTTTAGAACTTGTGTTTTCCCTCATAGGAATCTTTAGAAATGGAAGGATTAGGATAAATTATTTTGGAATGAAGGAAAATGTAGACAAATTGGATTATAGGTTAGGTAAAAATTCCATGGTTTCAAGAATAAGCTGAAATTTAAAGTGGTCTTTAAGGGGTGGTGAGAAAACCCTTTTTATAAGTGGGGATAATGACATTTTTGTAATTATTTCATCATAATATAAAATATAACATTTTTCACATGTCATGAAGAATCCAAGATGGAAAATAATATATATGGGGATAATATAAGGATGATCATACCTAAACCATTAATTTTAATGCATTTTTTAATCATCTTCTTGAGTCCTTTATTCGTATAATTTTTACTTTTATCATTTTTTGTTTTACCATGATAACTAATTTTTACTTAAGTAATTTTATTTTAATGCCTTAAAATATAATGAGAATTTAAATATAATTTTTAAATACTGATTCCAAATATTAAATACATTTTATTATATAAAATTTATATGGGTAATGAAAATTCATTTTAACGTTAGCACATGTAAAGCGTAAAAACCCATTTTTAGAAAAGTGTATTTTATGTTTAAAATTTATGTGTAGGATAAAATTATTAATGTTTTTGATTTTCACGATATAAATTGGTTTATTGAAAAAAAATTAAATTTATACGTCTTTAAAATAAATCCAAAATCTAATTTTATAAAAATAATATTTAATTAAAGAAAAGTCTAATTTTTTTGTTGGAAAATATTTCTTGAGATCATAAAATTTTAAACACAAGTTTTTTAATATTTTAATTATATTTTAAAATGTATATTTTTAAAACCTAGATATAAATTTTATCATGAAATGTATTTTATAAGTTTTTATGTCATAACTACTTCTCGATAGATTTATAAATTCTATGGTTTTAGTAAAAAAATATAATTTTCACCATTCACTAAAAAATAAAAAAATTCAGAAAAATTCAAAAAAATAATATTAATTTAATTTGGAAATTATAAATTCAAAAATGATATTATTTTAATCTAAATAAAATTCTAAAATATAAATTTTATGTTTATATATGAAAATAAAAAAAAATTAAATGACTTGTATTGAAAATATCCTTTTTAGACATTAAGTTTTCTTTATCTTATTCAATAATGACTTTTAATTTAAATAATATAATTTTATGTATCATTATAATAGTCATTAATTTTTTTTATTTAATTTATTTATTATTTAAAAGGTTATTTTAGAAATAATAATCTTTTTTTAAATATTATATCAGATTAATTATTTATATTATAAATGCAAGGAATTTTAATTGATTACTATATTTTATTTAATATAGGTTTTATTCATCTTATAATTTTTTAATAATGTTCATCTAATATGTCATGAATCGTTCACATTAAATTTTTGATATATATAAATCTATAAAAAAAGTACCTATTTAAGGAAAATATATAATAACATTTCAGGTCATCATATTCCCACTTTAATAAATTGCATCCTGAAAATATTAATTACCAATTAATTATAAAATAGTTAAGGGTGAACATATGTTAGACATGACTCAATATATAATTTCTAGAGATATTTAAAATTTACATTTTAAGAAACAAATCTTTTACCCTCTGAATAGGTCAATTATAATATTGATTTTCTCCCTAACAAATTGAGCCAAGAGTTTATCGTTATTTTGTATCAAGACCCATATTATATAATTTTATTCTATGTATTTTCATAATAATTCTTGCATTGATAGAATATAATAAGTTGATATGAAATGTAATCTCCTTATTCGATTTTTTTGTCCCTCTCAGTGGATAGAACCAATCAAATTAAATTCACCTAAAGGTAGGATAATAAAATTTTCACAAGGCACACTCCCATAAACTTCAAGTTAGAATAAAATAATTATAAAAATATAAGTTATATTCAATATTCAAATTATCAAGGCGGTGATTTAAGACTCTAGAAAGTTTTTCTTAATATACCACATTGTTTCAAATAAAAAAGAAAGACATTCACAACTTTAGAGAAGAGGATAATTGTGCCTTAGTTTTCTTGATCCACTTCATTAGTAGTCATAATAGAGTATGTAACATGTTCTATTGGATTAAGAGGTCATTGAGACCCATTCTTCTTATCGTCCCTTAGATTAGGAATCAATATACATAATTCCAAAATTCATTTCCATTAAAGCACTCGAGTGTGTGTGGAGTGTTTAATGGGACCCTGTGTTCCTTTGTGGTGTTGATTAGTCTTTTTAATATTTTTATTTAGGAAGATAAAGTTTCATTTAATATTGATATTAAGGTTAGTAACAAAACTAGAAGCATAACTTGTGAGTCATGTGAAATTTGATTCATATGTTCTAATGGATTATCCTCATTTTATTTAATCTCTAGAAATTATTACTCTATTTTCATTTGAATAATTTAGGGGAAATATGTGTTGAAGAATATTTTCTTTAACTCCTCTCATTACATATATTATACATTATCCTCTTCCATTATATTCTTAATAAGAGTCCACCATTGGTTAGCCTCACCATCCAAATGATAAATGGTTAGAAGAAACTTCTAATATTCTGAGAATGAGAGAATGGAAACTATATTTTCCATCACATATATCAATTGACCAATAATATATTTATTGAAAGAGACATTGAAGGAGTATTTATATTACGGAATGAAAGGATTGATAGCAGGATACTACTTATTTGGTACGTTTGTGAGCCCAAAAAATACTTTGATATAATTCCTAACTGGGTAGAGTTGATTGAGAATCGCCACAATATTATGCACTCCTTATACCATATTTTTTGGTTTCCCATTGGGATAATCACCACATATCCCATCACACCCATTTTTTACTTGATTTCTCCTTTATCCAACCATTACTAAAACTAAAGGGGTTAACATGGGAGATGAAAAATTAACATTATAACAGAATTACTAAAAAATTATAATAGAAAACACATCCCTAAAATGTATTACTCTTCAAAACCATCATGTTATCATTTAGTTAAACCTAAATAACTATTGGTTTAATATAAATTAAATTGAGTTAGTTTATATCATAATCTTTAAGAAAATTTCATAACATAATTTATCCTTTATAATGTATTGTAAAGAGAATGTCATTAACCAAAGTATATCCCTCAGGAGTGTATAAACAAGTGTGCAGTCTTAGTCCCACTAATTGTGAGTCCAAGTAAGGATTGAGTTGATACTCAACCAACTTTTTTAGGTTTATTACCCCTAGGTTCATATGTTCTAAAACCACATCCACTTTCCAGTATCCATATAAGGAAGTAATTTCTAGGAGAACCACAAAATCATTACTTTATCAAAACTAAAGGATGTTATACTATACTTAGATTTATACCTAGAGGTTTAAATAAATTTATATTATCCTAATCACTAAAATAACTGAAATAATCCTAAAAAATTTGATAAAACTAATCTGATACCAACTATAATTCCCTAGACCCTCAATCCCTAGTCCAGTGCTAGAAACACTTTCATTAAGTACTAGGTTTAGTAAAAAGTTAGGTGAACCTATCTTTAATTTTCAAAATTACCATAAGTTAAAAAATAAATTCCATGAATAATCACATAATCTCAATAATGGATTGTTTAGTTTGTTTGGGGATTATCTATATAAGTTAATTATTTTATGATATTAGTGAATTTTTCTCCAAAGTTGAACCGCACTAAACTCCCTTATAGATTCCTCATAGGTTTTATTAATATTTATAACCTTAGGACAAGAAACATAATAAAAGGGTGAGGTCAATCATCCAATACGGGTAAACAGTCATTAATATTTCATCAAGATCTAAATCATAATCATATGAGAAAAATTGTAAAGAGAAGATATCTTATTAAAAAGAACATGGAATTGTAAGAGGTATCCATAAGCCATGATAATATGACATGAAATCTCAAAAGATAAAACATATAAAATGGAATAAAGGTGTGTAAAAAAAGAACATAAACATGATCCATGGATCATAATCACATGCATAAATATATTTTATTTCATATAAATGAAGTATAATAGTAAAATATGGCACTAACATAGGTATATAAATAATACAATAGTAGAGTGGGAATAATTACACTTTTTTCTTAAAATTCTGGAGTAGGAATATACAACTTATTCCTATAGGGAGTATAAATATCTACAAGATTACTATAAACATAGTAGAGAAGTTGTCAGTACCTGATTCTCATAACATAGTGAGTTGGTATCACTTCTTGATTTTCATAATGGAGTAAGCATTAATAATAAATTCTTATAATTATATCATAAGTTATAAATCTATAACAAATTAATTGGTGGGTGATATAAGACATACTTCATTATGATACATAAATATGTGTTACATAAGATAAAAACTATTCAACATATCAGGAAAACCCATGGGAAGAAAATGGGATTCACTACATTTCTAGATGGTATCACCAAAATTTACCTCATGAATATAAATGGTTCATAACCAAAATTAAATCAACACAAAATATTATTCTATAATAATATTTATAGGATGGTTCATGAAAAATAGTTTCCTTGGAAATAAATCCTTTAAATATAAAGAGTAAATCATAGTGAAATCAGAAAATAATTTTCATAGAACACTTTTATCTTTGGTGTAAAATATGAATTTATGATAACTTTGAAAAGTAATTTTGAGAAAGATTTTTTTTTAGAAATTGAAGATAATTCATTTCAAAATAAATATTTGGAAATAAGTCTCAATAATTAATCCTTTGAAGGACATAAAATTTTCAAAATTAAAAGTGAAAACATTTTTAAAAGATTTACTTTTAAAAAGAATCTTCAATAATTGATCCTTGAAAATGACATAAAAGATAAAAAAGGTGAAGTGATTTTTTTTAAAAATACTTTGGAAAATGAAACTTCATTAACATATCCTTGAAATGATGTAAATGTTTTCAAAAAGAAATTTGGAGTGGGAGATAATACATTTTAATTTGAATGGATAGAAAACCTTTTTAATATTTTAAAACACCTTTATTTAAAACTAATATCATAAAAATAGTAAAAAAAACTTCTTTATAAAAAGAGTTTATGGTTAATATGAAGGTCACATGAGATAAAACATAATTAGGTTTCAACTTATCATTAAAAAATTAGCAGGAAATGAAAATATGTACCCGGAGTGGAAACCATCGTTAAAGAGGATGAGAATTATTTTCAATAATGATATAATTTTTTAGGAAGAGTTTTATTAAGGTTAAATATTTTAATTAAAAATCTAGTATACCTATAAGTGAATATAAATAACCATGAAATAAAATATTAGGATGGAATAAACTAAGTAAAGATGTATGGTTTTCAATAAAAATCATTATAACTCAATTAAGGGAGTTGACTTAACAAAGACCCTTACAACCTTTGAGTCCTTTGAAATGAAATCCATTTAAAAAGAGAACTCAATATGGATATCAAAACACCATTAATTTCATTAATATGGTAAAATAAATCCATTATATATTAATCACACCATATTAATGATATTCTGGGGCAAAATATGAAATATTTCTCAAGAAATTAAATTTGAGACAAGGAACCCATTACCTTAATTACTACCTTCCCGTAAAGTGATTGAATATACTGTATAAAAAAATTAATAACTTAATCACCTCTTTCATAAAAAAATTAACATATATAAATTTTTATAAAATTCATTTATAATTATTCTTTATATGTATATTAGTTTTTTTATTATCTATTTCTAATATCGAGTGTGAGTAAACTTGATCATTTTGAACTTGTTTTGTAATAATAGAGTTGTTATGATTTCTTAACAAATATTTAATCATTATATAATCATAAAATTTACTAGAATTTATTATTTATAATTTTTATAATGTCATAATTTTATTTTATGAGATTTTTAGTTATGATACTTAAATATGAAGTCAGTGATGGGCATGTTTCATTGTTTTTTAACGAACATACATTTGTAAAATAATTAATGTGTTTAATATTAATTATTACATTCTATAAAAAAAATAAAATCATCATTAAATTATTTATATAATTAATTCTCAGTAATTATGTTCTCATAGTCATCCATGAAATGATTTTATTGCATAGTTCAAGTTGATGGTTAGATCGACCAAAACACGAACAAACTATAATTAATGGATGAGTATGGTTATGAAAATGGATTATTTTGTAATAATATAATTATTATGTAATTATAATTATATTATTTAGATATTTTCATGGTGTTGAATAATATTTTAATATATTTTAACAAATAAGAAATAAAATATAAAAAAAATGAGGAATGTTTCTTTGTGGAAGTAGTAGTATGTACAACACACAATTAATGATTTCATTTCTCAATGAATTAGAAGAAAATAAGTGGGATTATTATTTTTCTATTAATAATAATAATATTATTATATATATTTAATTTTTATTATTCAATTAGATCCTTATAACTAGTGTAGATAGGTGGTGGTGAAAAATTGAAGAAGTCGCTTTGTAGAGGTGATAGTCCGAACAAATAGACGAATGGTGGTTTCATTATCTTAATGAAAAAATAGAAAGGTGGTTGTTAATTATTTCCTTATAATAATATAATTAGGTATAAAAAAATAATAATTTAATTATATATAAATTATAAAATTATATTGGGGAATGTAAGAAAGAAAATAAAATAAGTTAGTGAAAAAAATAGAACTCACGTTGATGACTTGGGATTTACCTTAGAGGGATCCATGGAAATGGAGGGATTAGGCTAACTTATTGAGAATAGAAGATGAACTAAGTGAGATAGAATTATAAGGGATGTAAAAAATTGAATATTTTCATGATTAAAATCAAATTTATAGTGGTATTTAAGGGGTGGTGGGAGGCCCATTTTATAAGTGGTGGGAAGGATTTTTAATAAATAGTTCATCTTAATATAAATATAGAACATGTTTCACATGTCAATAAGAATAAAAAATGAAAAATAATTTATTTGGGATGAGTTAAGGTCGATCATACCTCAACCATTTATTTGAAAAAAAAATTTAATTTTTTTTTAAATCCTTTAGTCATAGAATTCTCGCTATCAGTTATTTTAGTTTTACAATGATAACTAATTTTTATTTAAGTAATTTTATTTTAATGAATAAAAATACAATTTTAGTTATTTATAATTTATACTTAATGTTTTCTAATATTAAATAAATTTTATTATAAAAAATTATAAGTTTTATAAAAATATATTTTAACGTTATTTCATATAATGAGTAAAACTCATTTTAAAAAAAAGTATATTTTGAATATTAAAACTTATATGTAGGATAAAATTACCAATGTATTTTATCTTCATGATATACATTGATTTATTATAAAAAAATGATAATTTATTAGACTTTGAAGTAAATTCAAAAATTAATTTTAGAAAAATAATATCTGATTAAAAGAAAATACTAAAAATAATTTCATTTATTGGAAAGTATTACTTATGTTCATAAAATGATAAACATAGGTTTTATAAATTCATAATAGTATTTAAGGATATATGGTTTTACTCATTAGATATATATTTGATCATTAAAAGTATTTTATAATTTTTTATGTTATATTTACTTCTTGATAGAGTCATAGACTCTCTCATTTTAGTAAAAATTGTATTTTTCACTATTCACTAAAAATAAATTATTTCAAACAAAATCAGAAAATTAAAAATAATATAATTTGGAAATTATAAATTAAAAAATTATATTATTTTTATCTAATTAAAATTCAAAAATTTATAAATTTAGTTTTTTTAAATGAAAATACAAAATATAAAGAAAATAACTTTTATTGACAAATATCTGTTTTGAACATTAAGTGTTCTTAATATTATTCCATACCAATTTTTAATTTAAATAAGGTAATGTTATATATTATCATAACATTATTTTAAAATTGGATTATTTTTTTTATTCATAATTTAAAGAGTTATTTGAGAAAGAACAATTAATTTTTTAATATTATATCATTATAATTATTTATCCTTTAATCATAAAGAATTTTAATTTATTACTATCTAATATTTAATACATGTTTTATTAATATTTTGATTTATAGATAATGTTTATATAATATTTTTCAAGTCATTTTATTTTAGTTTTTTACATAAAGAAACCTATTGGATTAATATATATTTAATGAAAATATATAATGAAATTTCAGTTTGTTACACTATCCCCCCTTAAAAAAAATTGACAACAATTTTTATTACTACTGACTATTTAAATATTTAACGGTTTCTATAATATTAACTTGAATTAGGATATAACTTATAAAAAAGATATAAACTTTACAAATTTGGAAACATATATGCTTCCTATAGAATAATTGAATATTAATATTGAGTTTTTTTCAACAATTTGATCAATGAGTCTATCATTATTTGGTATCGATACCCACATTATATAATTTGATTCTATGGGTGTAAATAATAATACTTGAAATTTATATAATACCATAGGTTTATATGAAATGTGATATCCATATTATAGATATTTTCCCCTCTAAGTAGAGAGAACCGATCAAATAAAATTCATCTAAGGGAAGGATAATAATATTTTCACAAAGCACACTCTTATGCAATTCAACTTAGAATACAATAATTATACAAATAGAATTTTTCTTGAATATTAAAATCTTCTGGGTGGTGATTTAATAATCTTTTAAAATATTATAGATATATTAGGGTTCATAGAATCAGAATCCTATAAGGTGTTATAAATTCTTAAGTAGAGGATAATTTTTCCTTAATTATCACGATCTACTTCATAAGTAGTAATAACATAGAAATTACATTGTTCCCTTGGAACATGATGTTGTTAGGAATTATTATCATCATCAGCCCAAGGTGTTAGATTTGGTTTCCTAGGACCAACTAATTTTACTTTGTTTACATGTATACTCGATGTATTGAATATTAATTTAAAATATTATTATATATTTTATTTTTTTTGTGGATTTAATGTAATAATTTTCTAGATATTTTTTAACATTGATAAGGTCATAATAGTTCCTTTCTAAGATGAGAACCTTGAAGTTCTATGAAAATATTCTTAATATAGTTCTGTTGTTTCATAATGTACTATGATGGGACACATAGTATTTAGATTATCAAGTGATAGTTCTTCTAATAGGATGAGGATTACTCTCTTGAATTTCACCATTTTTAATCTCAAATGTGGGAGATTATAAGAACATACTTTCCATTAAGAATTCTGCATGTTTGGCGTTGTTAGATATTCCTATATGAAAGCATGTGTAATGGTCCTTGGACTTCAAGATTATTAATAATTCATTTAATTACTCACACACATAAATTTCCTATAAAATTCCATTCCATGTGTTTTAGAGAAGTTCGGTGTGTTGGGTGAATCATGATTGACATGACATTAATGGATAAATCAAGGAAGTATTTTCCCCTTACCTCTCTTTATGGAAGCTGATGTCTCATCACTTTGATTAGAATATAATTATCACATTAACTTCCATGTCTGTAATCTAATGACATGTTTATTTTAGATAGTCAAAGAAAGACATATCAAGTAAATAGGTTTATCACATCATCATGAAACCTACTTGATGAAATATTATGATAAAGAGATTATATTACACATTGAGTATTTGTATGTGGGTGTTGACATTGAGACCTCTAGTTCATTATATTGGATTCCTTGACCCATTTCTAGGCAGTAATCTTAGACTTTAGGCACTCCCACCTTATGAAAATGAGAAATAATCCTATAGGATCACACATGAAGTGTTTCTATTGATCTTGATTAAATTCTATTTGAGTTTATTTAATGGAATAAATATTATTCTCAAGTATGAGGAATAATTTTATTCAGGTAATATTGATTGTATAAATTAATTAAATATTTATTTAGCGACTTGTGAATAAAAATATTATTATTTATTTTATTAAATAGTTTATAAATATTTATTAACTGGTATGTGAATGAAATATTTATTTATGAATTAAATTTTTATTCAGGTTCTTAGTAAGTGAAGATGAGTTTGATCGGACTTAGATCATGTATAGTGACAAATATTAATTAACAAGCTAGTTAAATAACAATTTTATTGCACAAACTAGTTTGTGCCACAAAATAATTATTACATAATTATTATAATGTGGAATGGTGTTTATTAAAGGTAATAAATTTTATTTAATTAAATACGTTCAATGATATAATATTTTTACATAAATCCAATCTCTATAATGAGATAGTTATGTCTATTGTACAGTGCATTCAAAATTGAAAATAGAGAATTGTTTCGCACAATGAATTCTCTCTCAACTTCTCCTTCTCTATCCATCTCAAGAATGAAAAGAGCAAGAGTTATTTATTAAATATTGGTGAATGGGAAATAAAGAACAAATAGTGAAAGACATTCAACTTTTCATTCTAACATCGAAAGATCGAGTGGTGTTTCTCGGAGAACATAAGAACACATTTGGATCGCCACAAGAGGGATTTTATACTTGGATCCTCACAGTACAACGAAGGTAATCTAAAAGGGTATTCTCAGATGATCAAAATTCACCAATAAAGAAAGTTCCTAAGCCCATGTATTTTATTTCAAATATTAAATAAATCAATTCTAAATTTGACATGAAATATCCTCGATCTTGGTTTTGGGCAATGATTATTAAACGAAATTTTAATATATCACCCACCTCCTCATGCCTCCACTATTCTCAGAACTAATGAGTGGTATTAGAGTGGTCACATTTAAATTTATAATTATTTATTTTATTTTTTATCTATGCACAATTTTGTTTAGATTTTCATTTCATTTTATTCATTCATTTATCTAATTTTAATTAACATGTTATCAAAATATTAATCATATTCTTTCAAAGATTCATTTTCTTGAAGGTTTAAGAACAAATGAAGAATGATTGGAGATTCTATCGGTAAGTTCCAAAGCTTTGGCTGTTAAAACTTGGTTACATAACATGTATTTAGAGTACACACCGTGTACCCATGTGCATTGTACATGGATGCGCTGAGCAGTTAACTACACGCAATGAATTTATTATGCATTGTGTGTTGATCGAGCCAACGTGGCACCCAAAATGCAGATACATGGAATGTAGATAACCTATAAATTCCACGTAGTCTAATAGAATTAACATGTAGAATCCCCAGGTATGTGACTTGAATACACGACAACAGAGGTTCGTGGCTTGTAGTTGGACTGTACACGCCATGTACTCTCCCATTAAATGACATGATTAAAAAATTAAATTAAATGGATAACTGAATAATAGAAACATATTTTATTATTTGGCACACCAATGTTTTTTTTTGAAAATTTAATATTGATTTTAAATAAAATTAAATTCTCAATTAATTTTTTTTAATTAATATTCCATTATTGGTTCTACTGTTTATTTTCCATGAATTCTATAAATGGTGGGTATATCCAATTATTTTTAGATGATCATTAATTTGAAATAAAATTAATTAATTCATTAATTAGAATTCATTCATATTAATTAATAAATAATGAATAAAGAAATGAATTCTAGACAGTTACTTTTTCATATATGTTGTATGTATGACCGTTATTGAGCTTCACAAAGAACTATATATGATTTGGATGTTCTTAATTAAATTTATTCTATGAGTTTGAAATTATTTATTATTAAATTAAATATGATGGTATACATGTCATCCCTCTCTCCATTATTATGTAGGACCAACATATCCAAGGATATTTATACAATCCCCTTTTAACTAACCATTTAGTTCCCCTCATCTGTAAGTGAGTCATAAGTACATGTAATCAGTTGAGTATCCCAAGGCACGTGGAGGTAGTTCAAGGTGTAACTAGAGTGATTCAAAATCAGGTTATACACATGTGTATAGGTGGAATGTTGTAAATCATTCCATTATTGGAAATATGAGTTATTGCCCATAGACCGTAGCTTCATTTAATATCCGTTAATTAAATCAACTGTTAGATAAATCTTATGAATGAATCATTAAATTATTTATTTGTTTCTATCTATGAAATTAATTATTTTGTATATGATAGTCTATGGTCACATAAATAAATGAAATAATGTGAAAACACATAATTTCAATATATGTATTATGTGTAAATTTTTTAACCAAAACAAATAATTAATTAAGGAACATCTGCTTAAGATTAAAAAGATATATAAAGGATAAACAAGATTAAATTTATATGAAATTAATTAAAATCCATCGACCTAATACTATGTCAGACTCAGCCTTCCATTACTTGAGTAGGAATAAAAATTAATAGGAATAAGTGTTTGAACAACCCTTGTTTAGAAACTTACTTTTATAAGGGGAGTTCTTATGAAGGGTTTGGGTTGAATTAACCATTTTACATCAAAATTTGTATCCCATTCTAGACATGGTGTAATAGTAAAGTGTTGAGGAAATCTGAGTTAGGATTTCAAGATTTGGGAATCCACTCAGTGGATCAAAGAGTTGCATGCCCATAGTTGGAAAAGACCTACCTACCTAAATACGTTCAATTATATTGGCCAACTCTTATTGGGGTTATGTGATATGGAATATGGATCCTTTCTACTATAATTTTAAATCAACTAGACATTTTGAGTTCAATGGCGAGGGATATTAAGACTTGATAAAATAGTGGGTGATTTAATGAAATCAATTAATCTAATATTTTTCACATAATTCGTGATCCATAAAAGGTACTAATAATATTCTACTTTAATTGTAGAATAAAATAACAATACCATCATCCATATTATCCTTATAATCAATATTGGAGAAAGACAACCTCGTAACTAGAAGTAAATTCTAGAAGTGGTTTAGACACCTTCAGGTTGTTCTATTCCACGCACAAAAATTTTACATGCTAGAATCCTAAATGCCTGATCCTGCTTCTAATGAGGAATGTGATAAAGAGTTTATTATCTACGAAAAAAATTTGAGCGACATAGTCTATGGTAAATATTTCATGATTTCATCAATGTCTAGTTAACTAATGATGTCTCGTGAAAACATGGATGCATATAACATACTTGATAACATCTGTAGTCTTTACTATGAGATAGACAGATAGGATCAGTTTGAGATTTCCAAATCACTCTTTTAGATTAAGTTTGTGGAGGGTTCCCCATCAAGAACTAATGTTGTCAATCTCCTTGGAAACATTGATCATGTAGAGGTTCTAGGGTTTGAACTCCCCAAAGAACTAGGAACTGAACTAATTCTAGAATCACTCCCTCAAATATTATATAGTTTTGTTGTGAATTAAAAAATGAACAACATTGAGAAATATCTTCCAGATATTCTCACTCTTCTTTTCCAAGTAGATAAGGATAAAAATTATGAAAATCTTTCCATCCTTATGGTGAAAAAATGAAAAGGTAAAGTGAATAGATTTAAGCCTTAAGATATTTCACACCTATAAAATAAGAGGAATATCAAGGGGAAAGTAAGAGAACACGATGTTGTTTGTTTTACATGTGGTAAGAATGGACACTATAAGAAAAACTATACATAGACAAAGATGAAAGGGGAAGATTTAAGTGAATTTTTTATCGTGTGAAATTTATCAATTTATAAAAATTGGGTATTAAATATAACATGTGGTGCTCACATATGTATTCAAATAAAAAAACTATATAGATTCCAAAATAATGAATAAGGGGAGGTAGATCTACGGGCATCCATTAAAACTATACTTTCTATTGTAGAAATCAAGGACTACCACCTCACATTTTAGACCGGAATGATCTTGGGTTTGAAAGGTTGTTACTATATGTCATCTATCACCAGAACACTATATCTGTATACACTATTGATACAGATAATGTTTTTTTAAAAAATTTGGAAATAAATGTTTCGTATTTTATGAGGATATAATTTGTTATAATAAGACACATTTGAATAATGATCTTTATGTTTTGGATTAAACAATCCATGTAATTTTAATTGATAATGAAGTTAATTCACATGACTCATACCACGCCCAACATGGAATCACCAGATAGGTAATGTAAATGAATATATCTTGACTAAATTACATCAAGATTGATATTTAGATTCTTTTTAACTAAAAACACTAGGTGTATTTCCTTTTTGTTTATAAGAAAAAATGACCAAATCCCCATTTAGTGGGAAATTTGAATGGGAAAAAGAGATTCTTGAATTGGTTCACAATGATGTGTGTGGACCATTTCCTATTGAAGCAAGGGGTGTTTACTCATACATTATAAATTTTACTGATGATTTCAGTAGATATTGATATGTATATTTTATGTGATATAAGTCAAATTATTTTGATAAATTCATGGAATAAAACAATGAAATTGAGAAATAGATTTGTAAAAAGATTAAGAAAACCCATCCAGAATATAGTGGAGAATATTTTAATAAAGACTTCATTGATCACTTATAAGATTTTGGGATATTATCCCAAAACATTCCTCCTCATATGCCTCAGTGGAATGGTGTATGTGAAAGGGTAAACCACACCTTATTGGACATGGTGATATAAATGATGAGTGATGTGGGACTTCCATTATCCTTTTGGGGATACACATTACAAATAACAACACATATACTAAACCAAGTTCCAAATAAATTTATAAATTTTATTCCATATAAATTTTGGAGTTGAATAAAAATCATGTTTTTAAATTTACCAGTATGGGGAAACGAAGTGTTTTTAGTGCCACTTCAGGTAAAACAATTATACCCCAAGGAACAAAGTGTAACTTTATAGGATAACCTAAGTAAATATAGGTATATTATTTATAATAACCATTATAAAAAATGTTATAGTGAAAATAAATTCCAAATTCATTGAGAGGGATAACATCTCTAAAAGAGATGATGGGAGGGAGATAGACTTCTATGAATTTAAGGCTCAAGTTACACAAGAGTTTGTACATGAGTAGATCCAACAATTCCCCTTGGAATATGAAACTAATATGGCGACACAATTACTACATAGGATTACGAGATATGTTAGAGAACTATAATGTTATGGTTTTATATTCACTATGTATGGTGACTCATTATTAGTTGATAATAATCATCCTATAACCTAAAAGGAAGCATGAAGTAGAATAGATGTTTCTAAGTGGAAAGAATCCATGAATTATGAAAAGGATTCCATATAACAAAACCAAGCCTGTATTTTGGAAGATCCTATAGTGGATGTAAAGCCCATTGGTTGCAAATGGTTATTTAAGAAGAAACTGGACATGAAATGAAAATTCAGTACCTATAAGGCATGTCTAGTAGTAAAAGGGTTTAAACAGTGTCAAGGCATTGACTACAATGTAGCCTTTTTACCAGTTGCAATGATAAAATCCATTAGAATTATACTTTCCACTATGACTTACCATGACTATGAGATTTGGAAAAATGGATTTCAAAATACCCTTCCTTAATGAGAACCTTTAGAAAGGTGTCTACATGACACAACCCAAAGGGTTTGTGACTCCAAAGGATGCTAATAATCTATGTAAATTACAAAAACCATTTATGGATTAAAGAAAGAATCACTGACATGGAACATTAATTTTGATGAAGCTATAAAATAATTTGGTTTCATAAAGAATGAGTGTGATCTTTATGTCTATAAATGGTTTAGTGAGAGTCTAGTCATTTTCTAAATTGCATATTTTTAAGACATGTTACTTATAAGAAATGAAATACTAGTTTAGTAGTTTTTTAATATATGGTTGGCTAAAAACTTCCCCATGAAGGACTTGGGTGAAACATCATATATTCGTGGGATCAAGATCCAACGTGACAAATCCAAGAGACTGCATACACTGAGTCAAAGTAAATACATTGACCAGATATTGAAGAGATTCAATATAGAACAATCCAAGAGGGGATTTATGCTAACATCACATGACCTTCATATTTCTAGTAAAATGTTTCCTTAAACATGTTAGGAAAGAAATAGAATTTAAAAAATTCCACACACATTAGCAAATAGGTCAGTCATGAATGATATTATATGTAATATTCTAGATGTTACTAATACATTGAGTTTAGTAGGTAGATATCAATCGAATCATGGTTAACACCATTGGATGGTTTTAATGACTATCCTTAAGTATCATAGGTGTACAAAGGATATGTTCCTATTATATGGAGGAGTAAGTAACTAATCATAAAAGGATACACATATTCTATTTTCCAAACTGATTGAGATGAAATGAAGTCACAAAAGTGTTACATTTTCATTTTTAATATAGGTATTGTGAGCTAAAAGAGATCAAAGTAGGTTGTGGTCAAAGATTCTATAATAGATTCAGAGTATAATAAATATTATGGGGTAGTTAAGGAATAAATATGGATGTAAAACTTTTTCCAAGATCTTGACACGGTACTTAGAAATAAAGATCCTATCACACTATATTGTGACAATACTACAATGATGGGTCTCACAAAAGAACCAAGGTCACATAAATGGATGAAGTACATACTTTATAAGTATTATATTTTGATGATTTTTTCTTCTAGAGGTTACGTTTCAATGAGTATTATTTCCATGTAAGACAATGTGGTATACCCCTTGAATAATTCCTTGACTCAACATAAACATGATTATCCTGTGGGGTCTAGTGGATTGAAACTTGTAGTTAGTTTTATCTAGTCAAAGTGGGAGTTTTTTAGAGTTGGTGTCATAGGACCAACTAATTTTAATTTTTTTACATTTATATTCATTGTATTAAATATTAATTTAACTTTTTATTACTTACTGTCCATTGTTACTTCATGGATTTAATGCAATAATTCCATAGAGTATTTTTCACACTGATAAGGTCATATAAGTTTTCCACTATGATGATAACCTTGATCTGGTATGAAAATATTCTTAATATATATTTTTGTTTAGATAATGTACTATGATCAGACACATAGTATTTTGACCATCAGGTGTAATTTATCATAAGTGGATTATTATTCTTCTCATGAATTCTGTGCTTGATAATCTCCAAGATGAGATATTTTGAGAACATACTTGACAGTAGGAATTGAACATGTTTTGGTGTCATTGAATATTCCAATCTCTGAGTGTGTGAAATGGTCTTTAGACTTTAATATTATTATTAATGCATAACATAACTTTCACACTTATATTTACTGACCAAACCCATCACCCCATATGTTGGTGGGAAGTAGGGTATATTGGGTGTATCAAAATGGAAATGTCATTAATGGATAAGCCAAGGAAGGATTTTTTCCTTCCATCTTTATAAAAGATAATATCTCAGCCCTTTGATTGGAATTAAACTATTTAATTAAATTACATAGACATGGTGTAACAATATGTTTATTTTAGATAGTCAAAGAAAGACACATCAATTAAATAGGTTTATGACACCATCATGTAACCTTCTTGATGAGATATTGTGACAAAGGGATTATATTACAATGTGAGTGTTCATATATAGTTGTTTACATTGTGACATTAAGTTCTTTCTCTTGGGTTTCTTGACCCATTTCCAGATAGTAATCTTGGACTTTAGATAATCCCACCTAATGCCAATAAGAAATAATCCTAGAGGTCCAGACACTAGGTGTTTCTGTTTATCTTGATTATATTCTATTTGAGTTTAATTAATGGAATAAATATTATTATCATATCTAAGGATAAATTTTATTCAAGTTATATTGATCGCATAAATTAAATAAATATTTATTCACCGGTAAGTGAATAAAAATATATTTATTTATTTTATTTAATATTTAATAAATATTTATTTTCCGGTATGTGAATTAAATATCTATTTATAAATAACATTTTTATTTGGGTATTCAATAAATTCAAGAGAATATTGAATGGACCAAGACCGTGTCCGGTGATAAATATTAATTAACAATGGTTAAATAATATTTTTTATTGAGTATGTTGGAACGTGCCACAAAATAATAATAATATTATTATTATGTGGCATGGGGGTTATTAAAGGTAATAAAATTTATTTAATGGCCGACCTAAAATTAGAAAAATATTTTAACCAAAATCACAACTCTATAAATAGATGGATATGTCTATTGTGTATTGAATACAAAATTGATAAAATATAATTGTTTCCCACAAAAAATTCCCTCTAAACTCCTTCTTCTCCCTCCATCTCAATAAATAGAATCTCTAGAGAGATTTCTTCAAGCCCAAATAGTGAGAAATTAAGAAGGAACAACACAATATATTTGAATCACTATGATAACAACCAGAGATTGAGTGGTGTTTCTTAGAGATCATAGGATCACATTTGGATCATCACTAGAGGGATTCTATCCTTGGATATTCACAATGAAATAAAGGTAATCTGAAATGGTATTTTTGGATGATCAACATACACTAATGAAAAAAGTTCATAATCCTGGGTATTTATTTCTTCAAATGTTAAATAAATTAATTATAAATTTTATGTTCAAGATTCACTCTCTTGGTTTTGGGAAATGATTATTAAAATAAATATTAATATATCTACCACCACTACACACTCCTACTATACTATGAACCAATAAAAGGACTAGGGAATCTATTTGAATAATGCCTAATTTTGTTTCAATTGAACATCTGGAGTGTGGGTGGAATGTTTTATGTGACCTTCTCTTCCTCTATGGTGTTAATCATCCTTTTTTCATTTCTATTGAAGTTGTGTAAAATATGGACAAATCTTACACACTTTAAACATATTATCATTCAATTAAAATAATCACCAGGGTTATTTTTACCACATTTATTAAATATAGATAATTATAATTTCTTTCCTCTATGAGATTTTTCCTCTAGGTTTCCTTAAAAATCAATTTTTATTTTCTTATCTCCATAATAATAAGAGTCTCCATCTTTCATCTTCACCTTAATAACTCATCAAAATAATTTCTTAATAGCTACTAAAATCTCTGATATTTTTTTAAGACCAAGATTTAGGCCACTAATGAATCATTAAATCTTTCTCTTGGTGTTATTAGAAAGACTAGAGGTACAGCTTGTGAGTATTATGATTTTTTATTCACAGGTAAAATTAGATCCAACCTCAATTTATTTTAGCTCTAGATATTTTTTTCTCCATTTTCATGTGAAGAGTTTAGAGAAAATATTTTTTGAAGAATATTTTCCTAAACTCCTCCCATTAAATGGAGTCAAATTCCTCTTTTGTGTTGTATTATTTATGAGATTCCATCATTGGTTAGCCTCAACATCCAAATTATAAATGGCTATAATAACCTTCTCATGTCCATAGAACTAGATAATGGATAATTTATTTTCTATAACATTGACCCATTTCTAATTAATAAGTGGATTGGAGGAGGCACTGAAGGTGGGTGAACATTGTCACATGAAATAATCAATAGAAAGATGCATATTATTTAGTGAGTTTGGGAGAGAAACACAGTCTTTTTTATAATTTATATCTTATTGGAGTTGAGTGAAAATTTTACATAAGATCCCATAATCCTTTTCCCATATTATTTAGTTACTCATTGGGAGAGTCAAACATTTCCCATTTCACCCATTTTTAACTCGATTTCTCATTGCTCTAACCATTACTAAAACCAATTGTAGTTAACATCGGTGATGAAAAAAATGAAATCGTAAGATGATTATCTTTATAAATCACATGGAAAAATCAATCTTGAAATATATTACTCTTTAAAATAATAATTTTATATTGTAGTTTTACCGAAATCACCATCAGTAAAATCTTGGTTCTTTTAAGTTTTATTGTATCATAATTATTAACCAAATTACTTAACATGATAAATATTTCATAATGGATTATAAAGAGAATTTTATTAACCAAAGCATATCCCCTGAGAGTGTCTACCTAGGTGTGTTGTCTTAGGCCCACTCACCATGCAACAAAGTGACGATTAAATTGATACTCAACCAACCTTTTTCAGGGTGATTACCCCTAATAGAATCAATAACACAACCGAATCCACTTACTAGTATCAGGTCAGTGAATTAATTTCTAGGAGAACTACACAATCTCTACTTTACCAGAACTTTGGGATGATATCCTATAATTATTATTTTACATTATAATTATTCCTATGATTTTAACTAAAATTTTATTATACTGTTCCAAAAAATAACTAAACCAATCCTCATAAAATGAATAAATCATACTATGATACCAATGATAACACCCCAAACATATACTTCTACATCTGGTTATAAAAACACTTTATTTAAACATTATATTTTATAAAAAGTGAGATGAATCTATCATTGTATTTCAATTATACCGCAAATCAAAAATTTTATCTCAAAAATAACAACATGATCCTAAGAATGTAATGTTTACTATCTTTTAGGATCAACTATATAAGTTACTTATTTTGAAATACATGTGAATGTTTCTCCACAATCGAACCACACTAGACTCCCTTATAAATTCATCATAGGTTATAATCATATTAATAACCTGGGAAATGTAAACTTAAGAAAGTGGTGATATAAAATGCTTATTAAGGGAAAAAACTTATCAAGATGTTAGAAAGGGTTAAATAATAAGAATATTAGAAATAAAATAAGGAAGAAATATATTATTAAAAATAAAATTAAATAATAATAATTTTCCACAATCCATGATAACAAGACATGTAATATAAAAAAGAAACCATATATCCTAGAATGACAGTGTGGAAACATGATATAATAGACATGATTCGTGAAGTATAATCATTGGCATAAATATATTATTTGTCATGGAAATTTAGTATTCCAATAAACTATAACACTAATATAGCTGTAAAAATCATAAAATAGGGGAGCATAAATCATTACTTATTTCCAATAACATGGTGCAGTAAGAATAACTACCTTATTTCCATAATGGAATTAGAATCACCACTAGACTTCCATAAACATATTTGATAATTCATTACTACTCGATTCTTATAACAAAGTGGAGATAATATCACTTCCTGATTCTTATAGTGGACTAAGCATCAATACCCAATTCCTAAAATTATCTCATGAGATATAAATACTTAACCAATAAACTTTAGGGTTATATAGGACCCCACCCAACATCATAAAATTTTTTTTCCCACAATATATCAATCATTGAACATGTCATGAAAACCCAGGGGAAGAAAATGGGTTCCATAACATTTTCCTATGGTATCACCAAAATTGACTTAATTAATGTAAATAGTTGATACCCAAAATATAGTCACCTAAGAAGAGTATTTTATAATTACATTTAAAGGGTGATTCTTGTAAAATAATTTCTATGGAAATAAATGCTATAGAGATAAAGTTGAAAGGGTAGTAAAATCATAAAATAGTTTTTAGAAAATGATTTTATCTTTGGTGTAGAAGATAAAGTTACAATTAATTTTAAAAGTAATTTTTAAAATGGAAAATTTGAGAAAATGAAAATAAGTAATTTACAAAATAATAATTTTAAAATAAATGTCAATAATCAATCCTTTAAAGGGAATAATGGTTTCAAAAAGGTGAATTTAATTTTTTTAAACATTTAATTTCAAAAAGAATATTCTCTAATGGATCCTTGAAAAATAAATAATTTTTTTAAAAATGTGAAGTAAAAACATTGAAAAACATTTAATTTTTAAAAACATTATTAAATAATATATCATTTAAATGAAATAAATGTTATTGAAAAGAAATGTGTAGTGTAAGATACAACATTTTATTTTGAATGGAAAGAAATTATTTTTAATATTTTGAAATAACTTTTTTGAAAAATGAAATCATAAAAAGTGTAAAAAAAACTTTTTATTGAATAAAGGATATAGAGAATATGAATATAAAATGTGATAAAACATAATTATTTTTTCAATTATGAATCATAAAATTATAGGGAAATGAAAATATGGAAAAGTAAGGGAAACCGTCGTTAATGAGGATGAGAATTATTCTAAACAATAACATACATTTTAAGGAGTAAATTCATCATATAAATTTTTTTGAATTTGAAAATCATTACTACAAGATATGAATAGAAATTACCATGAAATAAAATCTTAGTTTGTATGAAACTAATCATATAAGTAAGTTGTTTAAGAATAATCATTATAACTAAATTAGGCGAGTTTAGTTAACAAATACCCTTATAACCGTAATATCATTTAAAATGAAATTCATTTAAAAAAAGAACAAGACATGGTTCTTTGAACACCATGAATTATATACATATGGTGAAATAAATACATAATTTATTAATCACCCCATACTAATGATATTATAGTTCACAATATGACATATGTCTCAAGACATGAAATTTGAGAAAAATAACCCCTTACCTTAATTCCTTACTTACACTAATATGCTTGAATATCCTGTATAACTAAAATTACTATCCTTATAACCTATTTTTGAATTTTTTTAATTTCAATAAAGATTTTTAAACTTAATTTATAATTATCATCAACATTTATATTAGTTAGTTATTATCTATTTTCAATACTGGTGTGAGTAAATTTGATCTTTTTTAACTGGTTTTGTAACAATAATGTTGTTCTTCATTATTCTCAAAAATTTCATAATTATAAGATTATAGTAGGAACTATAATTAATGATTTATAATTACTTATAATGTAATAATTTCATTATAAGGGAGTTTTGGTTATGATCCTTAAATATGAAATCAACAATGAACATGTTTTGGCGATTTTTAACGAACAAACATTCCTTTCCTAATTAATGAGTTTAGTATGATTAATACCATTACAGAACCAAAATAACATCCTTATTTACTTATTTATATAATAAATAATTTTTAATTAAGTACTCATATTCATCCATAATATTATTTAGTAACACTATTTATATAGGTGATTAAATTGACCCAAATATGAACATATAATAATTAATGGATGCATATGGTTATGAAAGTGGTTTATTTTAGCATAATATCATTATTATATAAGAATAATAGTAATAGTTAGATAATTTTAAAGTGTATAATAATATTTTAATATAGTTTAATAAATAAACAAATAATTATATAAAAAATGAGATACATTACTTTGTTAAGGCGGTAACCCTCACATTGCATGACAACTATTTTCATTTCTCAATGAATGAGATGGAAATGAAGAGGATTATAATATTTATATTAAAATTTATTATTATATTTTATATTTAAAATTTATTATTATATTTAATCCGTATAACTAGTAAATATAATAGGTGATGAAAAACATAATACGTCACTTCCTGGAGGTAGTATTGCACACAAATGAAAGAAATACATTTTTTGTTTTTCTTAGTGGAAAAGGGAAATGTGGTTAATAGTTATTCCCATAGAATAATAAAATTAAGTATAAATAATAATAATTTCATTATATATAAATTATATAATCAGATTCTAGAAAGTAAGAATGAAAAGAAGTTAGGGAAAAAAAATAGTACTCATGTTGAGGATTTGGGATTTCCCTGGGAGAATTCCTTTGAAATAGAGGTCTTAGAACATATTCTCAAGGGAAGAATTGAAAGGAAGTGAAATAGGATTGAATGGAAAGTAAAAAAATTATATTTTAATGAAGAAACTGAAATTTATAATAGTCTTGAATGGGCAGTGAGCGACCCCTTCTATAAGTGGCGATAATGACATTTTTATAAATATTTCATCTTAATACAAAGAGAGCACATGTTTCTTATGTCAAGAATACTCAAAAATGGAAAATAATGGATTGGGTTATGATATAAGGTTGATAATTCCACAAAAATTCATTTTAACATTTGTTTTAAACATTTTTAAAGCTCTTTACTCTTAGAATTTTTAGTTTTCAAATTTTGTTTTTACCACAGTAATTAATTTTCACTTAAGTAATTTGATTTTAATTAATAAAAATATAACAGAAATTATTTCATACTATTGACCTAAAAATTTAAAATATAAAATCCCTTTTATTATATAAAATTTCTATTTTTTAGAAAAATCAATTATAACATTATCACATGTAATGCGTAAAAACCTGTTTTTTTTAAGTGTATTTTTAGCAACACATTTATACGTAGGATATAATTATAAATTTTTTTACATGATAGAAATTGGTTTATTGTAAAACAAATAAAAGTTATTTTGATTTAAAAAATAATCTAATTTAACCAAAATAACATTTAATTAAAAAAGAAAGACAAAAATAGTATTTTTATTTGAAAATATTACTTAACATCATAAAATGTTAAACATAGGTTTTATAAATTCATAATTATATTTAAAAATATATATTTTTAATCCTTATATACATATTTTATCATTAAAAATACTTTATAAGCTTTAATATTATTCCTACTTCTTGATAGAGTTATAAAAGATATGGTTTTCGTAAAAAACTATTTTTTCACTATTCACTAAAAGTCAATCATTTTAGAAAAATTAAAAAAAAAATAACACCAGTATAATTTGGAAAATATAAAACAAATTATATTATTTTCATCAAATTTGAATTCTAAAATCTATATATTTTTAATGAAAATAATAAATATAGAGAGAAATAATTTTATTGAAAAATATCATTTTTGAATATTAAGTGTTCTTGATGTTATTTAATACTAATTTCTAAATTAAAGAATGAAATATTTTATATTATCATAATATTCATTTAAAAATGGTTGCTTTAATTTTTTAATAATTTAAACATTTATTTTATAAAAGGGAAATCCTTTTTTTAATATTAAATTATACTAATTATTTATCCTATAAATATATAATAAATTTAATTGATTACTATCTTTTATTCAGTAGAGGTTTTTTTAATCTAATAATTTAATAATAATGTTAATCAAATATTTAAAAACTAATTTTAGTTCATTTTCTCATGTAGATAAAGGTATTAACATAATATTTATTTAAGAAAAATATATAATGAAATTTTGGGTTGTTACATCACTATTAATAAAAATAAATATATTCATAGATGTGAACCCACTAAGACTTTTTTATCAAAAGGATTTATTTAATGTTAAATTAGATATTTGGAAGAATTTAAACATATATATATGTAATGATTTTAACAAAATCCTAAAAGTACAATAAACATAAGTCCATTCCAATAGTTTATCATATGAGATATGATTAGGCTGACACTTACATATTCATTTTTTGTTTTATTAAGGGAGTTTAAGATTATAAAATGTATCATTTTTTATAAATACAGTTTCAAATTTATCATTATTTATTTTTTGATACATATTTTTTTAAAGTGTAATGATAATTAACCTCTCAAATTATGACATTAATTTATCCCTAATCGATTATCCTTATGAAGTATTATTGGTTATGATAAAAAGTGAAGATAATCCTAGATTAGATTTCATATAGAGAAATTCAATTCCCTCATGAGGCACAAAAAGATTTTTTGTTTTCTCAATGTACCACTAGTATACCACATAGAGAATAATATACTATGTATTTGGTATACCAAGGGTGAATGTTTTATATTTAATCATTGTTCTAGAGGTTGGAAAGATACCAAACATAAGAACATTTATACTTTGATAGATTTATTATGTGAGCCTTAAGTCTTATATAATCATAGGGTGATTGGGTATGTTATTGATCATACCATTAGTTAAAGTTTAAGAAATATATAATTTTCATTTTATACAATGAGTATGACATGTGGGACATCAATTGATATAGACCGATGATGTGAATGGATATTCATAGATAATTGACATATGATATTCTTATCAATTTTGGTGTGTGGAATGTGATGTTCTGTTCCATCTGGGTGAATGAAATGTGATATGTTCGTCTATCTAGTTAGTCTATACTCAAAGAATCGAAAATATATGGTTAGGATATATGGGGTTGACATAATTTTTTTCATGTGTCCACTAGATATCTTGGAAAAAGATGTATATGATTATGAATACTTATATATGATATAGATGGTTGACATAGGTATGGAGATAAATGAATTTGAAAGAGATCATGCCTGTTCTCTTTATATCTTATGGTGTACTAATGTTGATACAACCTATGAATTCTATTAATTCATATTACAACATTTTACCTGAATAATATTAACATATCATAATAAATCATACCCTATAATGTATATGTTTTGTGTATTTAGAGATTAAATACATAAAAAACTTATTTTAAAACATTTTCAACATCTCTAAAAAATAGTCTTCTGACTTGATACCCATACATAATACTCCCATTAATAACTTCTGGAATGAAAATATAAAAAATGCTTAGCTTTTATGTTCCTTTTTGGTAAACATGATAAATATGAATCAAAGATCACAAGTGATTATAAGATGAACATGAGGGTATAAAAATATAATAATGGTACTTGGTCATAACATAAAATAATCATACTCTGTAAAACATATATCATAAAAAATAAGTCATAGAATAATGTTTTGACATAACATAAAACATGATTCAGAGAAGTGTAGAAAAATGATTCAATAATCATAAACCATGAGAATATAACATAGGTACATTGAACAACATATGGATGTGATACAAATATAAGTATATAAATCATAACATTTGTCAGAGCTAATAACCAAAACATCACATCATAATGGTCCAAGATAACCACCTTCCCATAATATTATAAACATGGTATAACAATCTATATCCCATAACTACAACAACCAAAGATTTTATTATATAATTTCTTTTATATAGACAATATGTTTCTTAACTTTTATCTCTTATAACCCTGATCTAAAATAAAAATAATGACACTTTAGTAAATTAATAAATATAAAAATATAATTATGATAACACATAATAAATTAATATATAAACTAAAATTTTAACACACTTTTAATTATAATAAATAACTATAAATAATATTAAAAACCCTTCATGTTTTAAAATAATATTTTTCCAATAAAACTATTTTATCTTATAAATATTTTTTATTTTATTTAAAAAAAATTATAAACTTTAATAATTTAAATGAGATAAGACCAAAAAAATGTTTTTATAATTTATAATATCACAATTATCATATATTAAAATTTTGGTATTTTTTGAAAATTAAATTTGTTTTAGTTAAATAGTGAAACATACTAATCTTTACGAATACCCTTAGTTTTAGGACATTTTGTGTAACACCCTTATATTTGAAAAGAGGAATATCATATTTGATAGTACATATGATAAAAAATCTAAATTTTAATAGATAATTTAACACCCTGGGAATTTATGATATATTTATTTTAAATAAATTCATTCTCTTCTATAGCTTGCGATGTACACACCACTAGGTTTGAACAAAACATGATACTCTAGTAAATTATTATTATTTAAACATAACCATTATAACCTAACTGTTAAGATAGAGGGTATGAATAGTAATAACTAAATTATGAAAATTATATGGTTTTAACTTGTATAAAATAAATTCAATAGATATATATTGTAACACCCCGACCCCAGTTACCCAGAGTCGGTTCATTATTACATAATATTGTCATGATCACAAGGGATCAAAATCTCGAAAGACCGATCAGTTTAGTAGCCATGGAAGTAATAGATACATTCATAAGTTTTCATTACATTATAAAATGAAAAACAACAACAAAATTTTCTTCATTGACCACATTAATCCGTTAGAATATCCCTATAGGTTAGTCATAATATACTTCTTAGCATCCTGGAAAAAATAAAACATAGAAAGGGGTGATCTCAGATGCTCAGTATGGATAACAATATATCGGAAACTTTGAAGAACAAGCATAAACATTTAAGGAAATGTATAAGACTAAAACACAAGACTTTTAAACTTAAACTTCATCATAATATGGAAAATGCAAATCAAATAATTCCATTTACTTATTCACATGGATATTCTACTAGTTGAATAATCACATGTAATATCAATAGCCAATTTCATAATGTTGGAATACATAATGCCAGACTTTGTAACCACATAGTCAAGGCCTTGTTCCATTACTACAAATAATATTTTATCAAGGCCTTGTTCCAAGACACTTGTCACGACCCGACCTCGGGGCCCGTGCCGTGACTACCCCAAGCCCGCCTTCCATAGGCCAAGGGCTGGCGACTAGCACCAAGGCGTAAAATTCCGGTAAACAGGGAAGGCATTGCCTTTATAAGTAACAACCACCACAGAGTCAGCAAGCGGAAAGTAACTACCAAGTGAAGAAAAGTAAAGGGGGCCGGAATACAAGCCCAACTGAAAGTACAACTGAAAAGGTAAAGAACAACAACTGAAGAAAAGACGGTGGCCTCGTGTCGTCCACTGGCAATCCCACCTGAAGGGTGGGTACAGATAGCCTCCAGGCTCCTCGGGTCCCACGTCCGCTCCGAGCACGTCCCGCCCAGTGGTCCACCTCCAGGTACCGTCCTGCTCCACGCCCCAACCATGATCAGCGCTGTCCGTCGTCTGCATCCAACACAACATGGTGCGGGCATAGCCCGTGCAGGGGTGAGTATAAGCTACTCAGTAAGGACCCCGAGACCCCCGAAGGTCTCCCGAAATCCACAAAGGATATAGCACAAAAGGAAGGTGCAATCACGAAGTAACATCTGACTCGACTTAGGTATATGCCCATACATATACCTAAGTCCCCAATTCTAGCTCTGCTCACGAGCTCAAGAACAACTCAATCCACACAGGAAAGCAAGACTCAAATCCACAAAGGAGAGTAAACAGTAAATCCACATAGGATAGTTCAACACATTCCACAAAGGAGAGTAACATAAGATTCAGCTCAACCAGGTATACTTTTTCAGATGACGTCAAAGATGATCACTGATCCATCTAAGTCGTCGGACCCACGAAGGATCGATAGGTACTAACCCCCGCAAAAGACCCACACAGGATCGGGCTCACACAGAACCTGTAGGCAGTGGCTCACACAGAACCGGTAGTAAGGACCCACACAGGATCGGGCCCACACAGGACCTGTAGCACTGATCCACGTAGGATCACTGAGTGCAGTAGTCGACGCAGTCCACTGAGGATCTCCGCACAGTCGTCGCCGCAGTCCACGAAGGATCTCTGCTCTGTCGTCGTCGCAGTCCACGGAGGATCTCTGCTCTGTCGTCGAAGTCACAGCCAGCACTATGGTTCCCGCACACAGCGAGCTCGTTTAGGAGGGTCCGCTCCACGAGCCGAGAGGCTGATACATCAACTGACACGTAGTCCGAAGTTGATGTATCCAAAAGTTCCGTATCGACAACAGGATCTCAACGCAACAGACGGCGCGTCAATCGGACGCCCGGTCTGAGAGTTATTGGCATTTTCGTCCCAGGGGCCCGGTTAGTTTTTAGGGCAAAACCAACCCGACCGTACTCCGCCTGTGTCCGATCATCGGGCGGAGTATGCCAAAAGTTCCGTCTCACTTAGAGGAAACTACCACAACTGACGGTACGTCGATCGGACGTCCGTAGCTCAAGTTATGAGCGTTTCCGCTCCGAGCGCCCGGTTGGTTTCGTGTACGAACCAACCCGACCGAACCCAAAGTCTTCCGAAACCTTGAGTGTAATATACCGAAACGACCGTATCGATCCAAGGATCGCGTAGCCGCTGACGGTTCGTCAATCGGAGGTCCCAGGCCCAAGATACGGGTAAAAGACCGAAGAGGGCCCGAAAACGGGGGTTCTGGGCCCGGGGCGACCCAGCCCGAACCACTCCTGGGTCGGCCGAACCGGGTCGACCCAAACCGGGTCAACCCAACCCGGCTAGGCCGGGTCCGGTCCGGCCTGGGCGCGGCCCGGCCGACCGGACCGGCCGGCTCGGCTTCGGCCGAGCGGCCGAAGAAAACCGCCGTGGGTTTGACCCGCGGCTTGGAGGAACGCGGCCCGCGAGGGCCGCGTGCTGGGTGGCCGGACCGCGGACGCGGTCCGGCAGTTCGCCGCCGCCGCGGCCGAGCTGCGGCGGATTCCTCCGGTGGCGCGTTTTGCCTCCCGTCTGCGCCATAGCTCCTCCCGGGGGCCGATCTTCACTGCGGGATCAACGGATCGCCCCTGCCGCACGGTTCGTCGTCATCCGCCAAATCCGCACAACAAAAAGATCGGCGGAGGGTTGCCGGGTCTTGTTTGTTAGATCCGCACCCTCCGCGTTAGTCATAAAATCATCGGGAGGGATTAAGGCAGCCACAATTTTATCCAAAAATAAAATTGTTCATGTTTGGTTCTTTAATTAAAAAGAATTAGATCACGGGAACGAATCACCAAGAAAAATATAAAATCCCTACCTCGATGTCGCCGTCGGACGTGAGGTCGTCGCGGAATCGCTCGTCGCGGAAGGAGGGGATCGTCGCGTCGTCGCGGAAGAGACGTTCGTCGCACCGCGGGAAAAACGTCGCGCCGACGATTTCCGGATCTAGAACAAACGGATTTAATTAATTAAATCCATTGTCATTGAAATTAAAAGGGAGAATTAAACGATCCGTTCCTCACCTTAGTTGCCGAACGAGGATCGGCCGCGGAAGAAGAGGCGTCGCCGAAGAACGTCGCGGGTAGAGCTCGTCGACGTCGCAGATCACGGTGTGCGTCGTCGAATTCCGGTCGCCGGCGTTCTTCGCGTTCTTCGCGAGGAGAGTGGAGGCTCAGAGAATTCGCACAACGATGGCAATCCTCCAAAATAGACAAGTTTGTCTATTTTATTAATTTGCCAATGAACGCAAACGCGTAAGTAACGACCCATTAAATTCGTTGAATTAATTCAACGAATGAAACATCCCATTTAATTCACGAAATAAACCGCCCAATTAAATGGTCTGTTAAGAATTAAGGAAAATGTGTCGGTTGACTTTTCAGTTACTTGACGGGTTTTCGCGGGTGCATTACTTAGCGAAAGAAACGGCGGAGCTCGTGCGGGCCCCACCGCACAAATATCCTACCAAGAGGGTAGGATATTTCCGGATAGCACCCTATCCACTTTAACTCAGCTCAAGTGGCTTTCAAGTGACTTCCAAGCGGCTTAAGTGAAATGAAATAAAGTTGTCGCACAACCTTTATTTTATTTCCGACTTAAAGCCCAAAATTTTAAAAACCACGGTTGAGCAAACGCAACTCCGGAAGAGGCGTTTCTAAGAAAATACCGGCGCTGCGATTTCATCGGTGCCCTCAGAATTTGATTCCGGGCACCGGTTCAAAAGATAGAAAAACCCACTCGTCCGTTCACTGAACGTACCCGAGCCAAACTTCGAGAATTGATTCCGGGCACACCGGGCCTCGGAATCAGGTGCCGTCTGAAGCTGCGCTCTTGTAAAATTCCAATGAAAATTAAGAAAAAAAAATTTCCTTGAAATTTGCGGGTCTTTACATTACTCCCACCTCAGGGCTTTACGTCCCCGTAAAGATACATCAAAAACTAGGGGAACAAATGGGGATACTGAGCACGCATCTGAGCCTCCCGCTCCCAAGTGCTCTCCTGGAGGTTCCCGTGCTGCCATCTGACGCGCACAAGAGGAATCGACCGCCCACGTAGGACCCGCTCCTGTCGATCCTCGATCTCCACTGGGACCTCCGCAAAAGTCGCCCCATCGTCCACGTCCAGCTCCCCAAAGTCGATGATGTGCGTCGGGTCGTGCACGTATCTCCTCAGCTGAGACACGTGGAAGACGTCGTGCACCCGGTGCAACTGAGGTGGTAGAGCCAGGCGATAAGACACCTCTCCTATCCTGCTGAGGACCTGGAAAGGCCCGATGAAGCGTGGAGACAACTTGCCACCTCGGCCAAATCTCCGTAAACCACGTCGAGGTGAGACACGCAAAAAGACGTGGTCTCCATCCTCGAACTCTAGTGGCCTCCGCCTCCTGTCAGCATATGACTTCTGCCGGATCTGAGCTGTCCTCATCCTCTCCTCGATGATCTGGACCTTCTCTGTCGTGGCTCGGACCATCTCTGGTCCCATGAGTACTGACTCCCCAGGGTCTGTCCAGCACAACGGTGATCTGTAGGGTCTGTCGTACAATGCCTCGTATGGTGCCATCCCGATGGTGGAGTGGTAGCTGTTGTTGTACGCGAACTCCACCAAGGGTAGGTGGTCCTCCCAGCTGCGACCAAAGTCGAGAACACATGCACGGAGCATGTCCTCGAGTGTCTGTATGGTCCTCTCCGTCTGACCATCCGTCTGAGGGTGGAAGGCTATGCTCAGATGGAGCCGCGTCCCGAACGCCTCCTGCAACCCCTTCCAAAGCCGGGAAGTGAAACGAGCATCTCGATCGGAGACGATAGACGATGGCACACCGTGAAGCCGTACGATCTCCTGGACGTAAAGACGTCCCAAGCTCTCCACTGAGCCCTGCTCTCTGATGGGTAAGAAGTGTGCCGACTTGGTGAGTCGGTCGACAATCACCCAAATGGAGTTGTGACCTCTGGAAGTGCGTGGAAGTCCAGCCACGAAGTCCATAGATATGTTGTCCCACTTCCACTCCGGGACCTCCAAGGGTTGTACCAAGCCTACTGGTACCTGATGCTCTGCCTTCACCTGCTGGCAGGTGAGGCATCGTGAAACGAATTCTGCCACAGATTTCTTCATGCCCGGACACCAGTGCTGTCGTCTGAGATCCTGGTACATCTTCGCCACTCCGGGATGCACCGCCAAGGGAGAAGTGTGAAACTCTCTCAGCACCTCCTCTCGTAAAGTGACTGGTACGAAGGTACGTCCTCTGAAAAGGATGTCGTGCTCTGCTCCAAGGGAGAAACCATCAGGCGCCTGACCTGAGGATATCAGTGCACGCCGGGTCTCACAGTCAGCATCCCCACGCTGAGCCTCTCTGACCCGCTGTAGAAGTGGAGGAGAGACTGTGAGAGACTGAAGAAAGGCTGCTCCGTCTCTATCCACGAAGGATATCTGTAAGGAGGCTAGCTGCTCTGTCGCCTCCTCAAGTAGCTGAATGCCCGTCCTCCTGCTGAGGGCATCGGCTACCACGTTCCCCTTCCCAGGAGTATAGACTATCTCAAAGTCATAGTCCTGTAGGAACTCAAGCCATCTCCGCTATCTCAGGTTCAGGTCCTTCTGAGAGAAGATATACCTGAGACTCTGGTGGTCAGAAAAGACTGTGAAGCGCTCTCCCATCAGATAGTGCCGCCAAGTCTTCAGAGCGAAGACCACTGCTGCTAACTCCAGGTCATGAGTGGCGTAGTTCTGCTCATGCGGCCTCAACTGACGTGATCCGTAGGCGATCACGGCCCGCTCCTGCATCAGGACGCACCCGAGTCCAGTCCCTGATGCGTCGTAGTAAACTACGTATCCAACTCCCTCCTCAGGCAACCTCAAGATAGGTGCGCTGGTCAATCTCTGTCTCAGCTCCTGGAAGCTCTGCTGACATCTGTCTGACCACACAAAGGGTTTCCCCTTCTTTGTCAAGGCTGAGAGTGGTGCCGCAACTCTGGAGAAGTCTGGCACAAATCTCCGATAGTATACGGCTAGGCCCAAGAAGCTCCGCACCTCCGTCACGCTCCTGGGTGGCTCCCAAGCTAGCACTGCCTCGATCTTCCCGGGATCCACTGCAACTCCCGCCTCAGAGATGGCGTGCCCCAAGAAGTGGACCTCACGTAACCAGAACTGGCATTTTGAGAGCTTTCCATAAAGCTGGTGCTCTCGGAGTGTGTCTAGCACAACTCGCAGGTGGTAGGCATGCTCCTCCTCAGTCGTCGAGTATACCAAAATGTCATCAATGAAGACCATGACAAATCGGTCGAGGTATGGCTGGAAGATCCTGTTCATGAGGCTCATGAACACTGCTGGAGCATTGGTTGCGCCGAACGGCATAACCAAGAACTCATAATGGCCATACCGACATCTGAAGGCCGTCTTCTACACGTCCTCGTCTCGAACTCTGAGCTGATGATAGCCTGACCGGAGGTCTATCTTCGAGAACCACCGCGCTCCCTTGAGCTGATCGAAGAGGTCATCAATCCGTGGCAGCGGATACTTGTTCCTCACTGTCACCTGGTTCAGGCGACGATAGTCGACACACAGTCGCAAGCTCCCGTCCGCCTTCTTGGCGAACAAAATCGGGGAAGCCCAGGGTGAAACACTGGGTCGGATAAACCCCTTGCTCTGCAAGTCCTCCAACTGTACCCGCAACTCTCGAAGCTCGGCGGGGGCCATCCGGTATGCTGGAGTAGATATCGGGGCTGTCCCGGGGTACAAGTCGATGTAAAAGTCTACCTCTCTATGAGGAGGTAGCCCTGGAACGTCGTCGGGAAAGACGTCCACGTACTGGTCCACCACTGCAGGAAAAACTGGACTCCGCACATCCACTGCTCCTAGGATGAGGCTAGCCAACTGATGAGAGATGGGCTGCACTCTCCTCCGCGGAAGTCCATCCTGTGCTGCAAAGGTTCCCTTCTCGCCGGTGAAGGTAAACCTGCTCCCGTCGGTGCGAACACATCGCACCTTGCGCCTAAAACAGTCGATCTGGGCATGAACCGTGGATAGCCAATCCATGCCCAAGATGACGTCGTAAGGCCTCGACGCCGCTACAAGAAGATCCCAGCCGAAGCTCTCGCCTCCTCGAGTAAGCTCACACTGCCGGCACCAGTGCGTAATCATCGAGTCTGCTCCCGTAGGAGTCTCTAGCCGTAAGGATCGAGCCAACGGCTCAGTCGGAATCTCCGAGCTCCGAACAAGGGCAGAGGCTATGAAAGAGTGACTCGCTGCTGTGTCTATAAGTACTGCAGCAAGGGTGGAATAGACACAGATCGTACCTCGAATCATCTCTGGCATGTCGGGGTCGTAGGCCTCCACTGCCTGGAGCTGGGCCTGTCCCTGCCCGCCAGCTCCCTGTGGTCGAGGTGGCCCTCCTGGTGGTGGTGGGGGTAGAGCCTGGAAGCGTCGCCCACCACCCGCTACTCGGCCAGCTCCTCTGCCTCATCCGCCTCCTCCCTGCGGACCGCCACGGTCGACCCTCTGCCTCTGCCTGGGTGGCCCCTCCACCGTCTGCTGCTCCTCTGATCGGCGAGTCGGGTAGTCACGAGCCATGTGACCCTGCCCGCCGCAGGAGTAGCACTGCCTGCCTCTCGGAAGGCTGGCACTCCGCTGTGTGCCCCGCACTGCTGAGCCGGTGTCCTGAGGCCGTCTGCGTGGGGGTCTGGTCTGCCTTGACCCGAGAGTCATCTGTCGGCTACCTGCTGCCGAAGACTCAGCTACCTGCCGCCCTGCGCTAGGTCTCGCCACTGAAGAAGGCTCTGCCAGGAAGCTCTCAATCAGGAGGGCTCTCTCCAGTACTCCCGCCTGGGTCGGAATGCTGAGGGAGATCAGCGACGCCCGAATCTCCTGCCGCAAGCCCTGCTCGAAGGTCCGGGCTCGGAAGAAGGGGTCCCGTACCATGTCGGTCGAGTAGCGAGATAGGTCAGCGAACCTCGCCGCGTACTGAGCGACCGTCATGCTGCCCTGGCGCAGCTGGAGAAGCTCCTAGATGCGCACCGCTCGGAGGGTGGCCGGGACGAACTCATAGCGGAAGAGGCTCTCAAAGTCCGTCCAGAGCAAGGATGCCTCATCGTGAACCTGGAGCATCAAGCTCCACCATCGTCCTGCCACCGCCTGCAGGAGGCTCGCCGCGAGAATCACCATGAGATCCGCTGGTGTCCTCACTAGCCTAAAGATCCGTACCACCGCCTCTAGCCAGTCCTCGGCGGCCTGGGGGTCCGCCTCACCGCGAAACCTGGGCGGTCGCTGGCTCTGAAACTCATGCAGTGCCCTGAGGCGACGTGCATCGTCAGCGTCTGGCACTGGTAGCATCGGTGGCTCGGCGGGTAAAGCTACCGCCGGTGCCACTGCTGGCAAAGGGCCCTGCACCGAGGCCTCGTCGCTCGGTGGGCTGCCGTCGCGCCCTACACTCGGAACCCTAGCTGCCTGTCGTCGCGGGGCCATCCTGAAAAGGAGAACAAGAGCACCACAGTCAGAACAGTATACCTGGTGAGCTGGCACAAGTAATCACAAGTAAAACTTGAGACATTCATGAAGCAGATCAGTATACCCGGTGAGCTGACACAAGTAATCACAAAGAAAAATTGGAACACACACGCAATCAATGTTTTCATGCATTAAGTTGGAAATCAGGAGTTAGGGTCCTGGTGTACGGATACGTCGGCCGCCGCACCAACACTGGGCTCCCTGAACTGATAACCACACTCAATACACTAAACACTATTGCTTCATATAGAAAGAAAAGATGATCAGAGTCTGCCGTAGAACCGACCACCTCTGATACCAATTTGTCACGACCCGACCTCGGGGCCCGTGCCGTGACTACCCCAAGCCCACCTTCCATAGGCTAGGGGCTGGCGACTAGCACCAAGGCGTAAAATTCCGGTAAACAGGGAAGGCATTGCCTTTATAAGTAACAACCACCACAGAGTCAGCAAGCGGAAAGTAACTACCAAGTGCAGAAAAGTAAAGGGGGCCGGAATACAAGCCCAACTGAAAGTAAAACTGAAAAGGTAAAGAACAGCAACTGAAGAAAAGACGGAGGCCTCGTGTCGTCCACTGGCAATCCCACCTGAAGGGTGGGTACAGATAGCCTCCAGGCTCCTCGGGTCCCACGTCCGCTCCGAGCACGTCCCGCCCAGTGGTCCACCTCCAGGTACCATTCTGCTCCACGCCCCAACCGTGATCAGCGTTGTCCGTCGTCTGCATCCAACACAACAAGGTGCGGGCATAGCCCGTGCAGGGGTGAGTATAAGCTACTCAGTAAGGACCCCGAGACCCCCGAAGGTCTCCCGAAATCCACAAAGGATATAGCACAAAAGGAAGGTGCAATCACGAAGTAACATCTGACTCGACTTAGGTATATGCCCATACATATACCTAAGTCCCCAATTCTAGCTCTGCTCACGAGCTCAAGAACAACTCAATCCACACAGGAAAGCAAGACTCAAATCCACAAAGGAGAGTAAACAGTAAATCCACATAGGATAGTTCAACACATTCCACAAAGGAGAGTAACATAAGATTCAGCTCAACCAGGTATACTTTTTCAGATGACGTCAAAGATGATCACTGATCCATCTAAGTCGTCGGACCCACGAAGGATCGATAGGTACTAACCCCCGCAAAAGACCCACACAGGATCGGGCTCACACAGAACCTGTAGGCAGTGGCTCACACAGAACCGGTAGTAAGGACCCACACAGGATCGGGCCCACACAGGACCTGTAGCACTGATCCACGTAGGATCGCTGAGTGCAGTAGTCGACGCAGTCCACTGAGGATCTCCGCACAGTCGTCGCCGCAGTCCACGAAGGATCTCTGCTCTGTCGTCGTCGTAGTCCACGGAGGATCTCTGCTCTGTCGTCGAAGTCACAGCCAGCACTAGGGTTCCCGCACACAGCGAGCTCGTTTAGGAGGGTCCGCTCCACGAGCCGAGAGGCTGATACATCAACTGACACGTAGTCCGAAGTTGATGTATCCAAAAGTTCCGTATCGACAACAGGATCTCAACGCAACAGACGGCGCGTCAATCGGACGCCCGGTCTGAGAGTTATTGGCATTTTCGTCCCAGGGGCCCGGTTAGTTTTTAGGGAAAAACCAACCCGACCGTACTCTGCCTGTGTCCGATCCTCGGGCGGAGTATGCCAAAAGTTCCGTCTCACTTAGAGGAAACTACCACAGCTGACGGTACGTCGATCGGACGTCCGTAGCTCAAGTTATGAGCGTTTCCGCTCCGAGGGCCCGGTTGGTTTCGTGTACGAACCAACCCGGCCGAACCCAAAGTCTTCCGAAACCTTGAGTGTAATATACCGAAACGACCGTATCGATCCAAGGATCGCGTAGCCGCTGAAGGTTCGTCAATCGGAGGTCCCAGGCTCAAGATACGGGAAAAAGACCGAAGAGGGCCCGAAAACGGGGGTTCTGGGCCCGGGGCGACCCGGCCCGAACCGCCCCGACCCGGCTAGGCCGGGTCCGGTCCGGCCTGGGCGCGGCCCAGCCGACCGGACCGGCCGGCTTGGCTTCGGCCGAGCGGCCGAAGAAAACCGCCGCGGGTTTGACCCGCGGCTTGGAGGAACGCGGCCCGCGCGGGCCGCGTGCTGGGTGGCCGGACCGCGGACGCGGTCCGGCGGTTCGCCGCCGCCGCGGCCGAGCCGCGGCGGATTCCTCCGGCGGCGCGCCGGGCGCCGCCGCCGCCGCCTTCCGCGGGCCGCCGGAGTTGCTCCGGTGGCCCGTTTTGCCTCCCGTCTGCGCCATAACTCCTCCCTGGGGCCGATCTTCACTGCGGGATCAACGGATCGCCCCTGCCGCACGGTTCGTCGTCGTCCGCAAAATCCGCACAACAAAAAGATCGGCTGAGGGTTGCCGGGTCTTGTTCGTTAGATCCGCACCCTCCGCGTTAGTCATAAAATCATCGGGAGGGATTAAGGCAGCCACAATTTTATCCAAAAATAAAATTGTTCAAGTTTGGTTCTTTAATTAAAAATAATTAGATCACGGGAACGAATCACCAAGAAAAATATAAATCCCTACCTCGATGTCGCCGTCGGACGTGAGGTCGTCGCGGAATCGCTCGTCGCGGAAGGAGGGGATCGTCGCGTCGTCGCGGAAGAGACGTTCGTCGCACCGCGGGAAAAATGTCGCGCCGACGATCTCCGGATCTAGAACAAACAGATTTAATTAATTAAATCCGTTGTCATTGAAATTAAAAGGGAGAATTAAACGATCCGTTCCTCACCTTAGTTGCCGAACGAGGATCGGCCACGGAAGAAGAGGCGTCGCCGAAGCACGTCGCGGGTAGAGCTCGTCGACGTCGCAGATCATGGTGTGCGTCGTCGAATTCCGGTCGCCGGCGTTCTTCACGTTCTTCGCGTTCTTCGCGAGGAGAGTGGAGGCTCAGAGAATTCGCACAACGATGGCAATCCTCCAAAATAGACAAGTTTGTCTATTTTATTAATTTGCCAACGAACGCAAACGCGTAAGTAACGACCCATTAAATTCGTTAAATTAATTCAACGAATGAAACAACCCATTTAATTCACGAAATAAACCGCCCAATTAAATGGTCTGTTAAGAATTAAGGAAAACGCGTCGGTTGACTTTTCAGTTACTTGACGGGTTTTCGCGGGTGCGTTACTTAGCGAAAGAAACGGCGGAGCTCGTGCGGGCCCCACCGCACAAATATCCTACCAAGAGGGTAGGATATTTCCGGATAGCACCCTATCCGCTTTAACTCAGCTCAAGTGGCTTTCAAGTGACTTCCAAACGGCTTAAGTGAAATGAAATAAAGTTGTCGCACAACCTTTATTTTATTTCCGACTTAAAGCCCAAAATTTTAAAAACCACGGTTGAGCAAACGCAACTCCGGAAGAGGCGTTTCTAAGAAAATACTGGCGCTGCGATTTCATCGATGCCCTCAGAATTCGATTCCGGGCACCGGTTCAAAAGATAGAAAAACCCGCTCGTCCGTTCACTGAACGTACCCGAGCCAAACTTCGGAAATTGATTCCGGGCACACCGGGCCTCGGAATCAGGTGCCGTCTGAAGCTGCGCTCTTGTAAAATTCCAAAGAAAATTAAGAAAAAAAAAATTCCTTGAAATCTGCGGGTCTTTACAACACTAGTTTGTCTCATGAGACCTACTGATGCATTGAGGAGCTATAGCAGGCCCCACCTGTAACTTACTAAGTCCAATGCATTCCTCATATAAAAAGGTTTAAACATAACATAAAAATTCTTATTAAAACTAGCATACAAAATGTCAATACATTATCCATAAACCATAAATGGTGTAAAAATAACACATCCATAGTCAAACATATAACAAAACCTTCAATAAAAAATGGAATATTTGTATCATAATAAATCAACTTCAAACAAGCTTAAAATCCATCAATGGATGTTGACATAGATGAAATCTAAAGTTTTTGTAGAGAAATATATCTTTCTATTATGAAATCATTTTAAAGTTATATAATTATAAAAGAAAACATTTATTTTGAAATAAATCTTATAAGATTGTATGGGAAGCTTCTATGATGTTATAATGGTGGAAAATAGCCGCACCCGCTGTATAAGTAAAAAAAAATTCTTACCTTAATTTTGTCGAGAAGGTCATAAAGTACCTTGTTTGGAAAACGATGGAAAGATTCCTTTCAAAACATGTGTGGTCAAATAAGGGTATAAATGACTTTAAACCATAGTATAGTAAATAGTAAAAATGTTTTGAATTACATTTTTAAGAAAACATGGATGTGGATAATAAAGAGGTCCCAGTAGATACTTATGTATTAACAACCTCCGATAAGTAAAGAGATTGTAGAATTAACCCTTACCTTGAATTTTTCCTTAGTAGATGGTTTTTAACCTTCTATATAATATTTAAAACATTTTTATTAAATTATAAAAGAACTATATACATAAATATGATATCATATATGATCCTATAATATTTCTTTGTTAATAGTATTTCAATAGTATCATCATTTCAAGCGTTAACTGATTTTTTCTCCTTTATATGTTTGGTTACGTAAGCCATGTTTGTTAGGGATAAGATATATTTTATTCATATAATGAATGATATTATGTTCTTAAAAATTATTTTTAATCATAAATTGAAAATTTTTCTTGAATGATTATGATGGGGAATGAATCTCATCGCGTTTATGGAGATGGTAATCCGTACGTACACACGAGCGACAATATCATTATATTGATTTTAAAATCGTATGTAATTGGATGGTATATCATATATACCGAATCATTAACATGTTATATTTATTATTTAAATTAGTTATTCTCATTATTATACCCATCCAAATAATGAAGTGTTTGAATAAAAAACTACACCACGACGTGGAGAAAGTAAGCTGTATGTACACACGTATGGTGACTTTGTCATTTATAGGATGGATATAATAACAAATATTTTTGTACCATATTTATAATAACATAACAGTATGTATAAGGTACAGGAGTTATTTTATTTATGGAAACAACAAAGAAGGAGGAAGTGTAAGAAGAAAAGAACTTGAAAGGGGTGGTGAAATTATTATCTCTTCTTCGGGTGTTTCCTTTTGAGTTGATCAAAAGAGATCCTTAGCTTGGATTTATGACCAAATTAAGGCCTCTAGGTTGAAGGTAGGATTGTTTAGTGGATATTTGGGTAGGGTTTGGCTGATCCAAATGGATTTGGAGGTGTGAAATTAAGAGAAAGGGAAGTACCCTTTTATAAGAGAGGTGAGGGTCACTTTAAGAAAATCTTGAAATATTATTTTATAATAAAATAATTTTCAGTTTATATTGGCTCCAAAATGATTTATTTAAAGGATAAGGTGGGGAAGGGTCAAAAACCTCTCAAACAATAGGTTTTATACAAGTTTAGGTTACCATTGTTACCTTATCTTTTAGATTTCACTCTTAGTTAAATAGATAAACTTTTACCATGTCTTCTTGTATTCTTACACTATATGGTTAATAAACATACTCTAAAATTTCAAGAGAACATAAAGTGGTTAATTAATGAAATATATAATATTATTTAATTCCTTTGGATTAACCTTAGATTTTTAGGAATATTATATCAACCAGTAATATAGTATTTGTTTTAAAAACTAATTTATGTCAATTTTGAAACTATATGGTATTTGATTATTTTGAAAGCCATAAAAACATTATCAGTTAGAATAAAATTAATTTAATCAACCCTAAAATTTCATAGTAACCTAGAAAATTATATGAATTCATCATAAATCTCAATTTACGTTTATTTGGATATTTATAATATCAATTATTTTAATATTTCATTATTAAGGTAATTACTACATCATCATTGTGTCATAAATAAATTAAATTATTTAATGTATAAAAATTATAAATAAAATAACATGATGTAGGAAATCTATTTATATTTCAAATGAATATTTATATTCGAATTTATATTGTGGGTAACCCTATATTAAAAATGGTTTAGTTATTAAATTTCGAATTTAACTCTTTATACTCTTCTTTAAATAAAATAATAATAAATTTCTTAATCTAATCCAAATGGACCAAAGGGGATAATATTTTATTGCTAAGGTTGTTTTTGGTTGAATTACACCTATATAATAGAATTAGGACATGTGTTAGGGTAATTATAATATCATTTTTACCCTTAATTACCATATTTACTTTTAACATTGGTAAGTAAAAGTCCAAAGTTACTATTAAAAATAAATTATTTTCATCTTATTGAACTAGATTTTACTTACTGATGTCAACCATGTCTCTCGTTTATTTGAAATTAAACTCAGAGAAGCGGTAAAATTATGTTTTATGCAAATTTGCAAATGCTCCTAGAAGGTGGGTAAAAGAAGGTAAAAAATTCAATAACATTATATATATATAATTATTATAAAATGACTCTAATTAATTACAATGAAAATATATAGGAATTATGTATCTATTAAAATAAAATAATTAATCACTTAAATAAAAAGTCGATTTTAAACAATAACGCAATGTTTTTTCACTATTCATCAAAATTGAATGTTTTCAGAAAAATACCAAAAATTCACCCTAAGCTAATTTCAATATTCTGAATTCAAAAATGAAGTAAATTTTGAAAAATAAAATTTATAAAATTTCAAAAAGTGTGTATTACTATTCATAACGGCTAGTTTGATTGATCGTGGAGTGTTAAAACTCCAAGTTGCGTATAACGCAAGCTAATGTATTATTTAATGGAAAATATACCATGGAAGCTTGGGGTGTTACATATATTTATTATAAATGAAAATAAAAATCATTATAAATAAAAATAAATGTTTTCTAAAAAACAGTATTTTTCTAAAAGGCGGTTTCATCACGCTTTGCACACATATTTTTAAATTAATTTTTACCATTTTTATAAAATTTATTCAAAAAAATAAAATTTAATTTTTAAATCTAAATTTCAAAATTATATTTCAGTTAATTCGTAGGATTTTTCTGAAAATATTAATTTTTTTATGAATAGTAGAAAATACTGATTTTTTTTGAAAAATAATTTTCCATTTAAATAAGTTAAAAGGATAAAATATATTTTAAATTGTTTTTAAAGTAAAATTAGTTTAATTATATTATCATTTGACTAATTAATTTTATTTTAATCAATTTCATATTTATTTTTTATAAAATCTTTTTAAACATTTAAAAGTTTTTCTTTGGAAAACCATTTTTTCGATGCATCTATGGGTTTAATTTTAAATTGAAATCTAATAATTCTATTAATTTAATTTATAAAAATATTTTCTATATTTTTAATAATAATAATTTATATTATCTAAAAATTTCAACACAATTTCTTACCATAATAAATAGGAAAAACAATAAAAATTAATTACCATGGTTAAGGTGAAAATGAGTTTATTGAGGGGTCAAACTAATAAGATAAGGGTTGAAAATGGAAAACAAATTCCAAAACCAATTTTATATAATTATTTAGACTTTATTACCTATAAAGTTATATAATGACCCATTTTGAGACTTTTTTCATGAGGAAAATGTGGGTATCACTTTATCTTTTTAAAAGTTCTATGTGCATCCTCTCTCCCACTTATAAATATTTAGCACCTCTCATCCCATCATTACACTTCCATAGGCCTTTGAATCGACCAGTAACTGAAAAAATATCTTCATTACCACACTACCCACATTATAGTTTCTTTATTTTTTTTATTAATTCCACCTAAAAAGGATTTTAGTATAAAACTAAAGAGGCTCTCTATAGAAGAGATAAAATTATTAAACGTGCGTATTTGTTTTATTTATTACAATGAATCCATAAAATTATATTAAGATATGATAATATAATAAAAAATTGTACCCTATTTATTTATATTTTATTATTTTAATTACATAACCAACATCCATCTATGATTGTATAAAATGGGAAACAAAAACATCGATCGTGTGTAGGGTGGACTACCGCCTCACGAACTAATGTAATTCATTTTCCATCACTACATTTAAAGGATGATTTTAATGAAATATTTAACATATGTATATGATATTTAATTTTTTTTATAATTTTTTGATAATTATTTCACATATACATTCTTTCTTACCATTCCGTGGGGGGATACGATAATGTCGCTCATGTGTTCGATGAACTACCACCTCATGAAGGGATGTGATTTGTTTTTTTAGTTATGAGTTACATGGAAGTTTTTGAGGATAGTGTTAATGAATATATGTAAAATTTATGACCAAAAAATAAATTTTTGAATAAAATATCATATCTATCTTCTTACATTCCAATTAATTGGAAAAAAATAATGTCGCTTGTGCGTACATGTGGACTACTGCCCCCACATAGTGATCTGAAATGTTTTTTTTACATGGATGATAATAAGTATGGATATGATTAATATAAATTCCATATATAAGATAATAATTATTCTATAAAGCTAAATTATCATTTATTTTTCTTCTATTCCATGTTTCAATAAAAATGTAAATGGAGTTCATGCGTACGTACGACTTTCCATCTCCATGATCTATTAATCCATTTTATATCTGTAACATTTATAGATTACTATAATTATTTATATAATGAATAAATATTATATTTATATAATTTTTAATAGTATGGATATTATGGAACCACGGTCAATGTAAAACTAACTAAATTACCATACAAAAACATACATGAAAAAAGAAACAATTATCACCCAAAATACTGATTTTAACAAAGTCAAGTTAATAAATGGGTAATAAAAGATGATAATTAAATCATATATGGTATGAAATATATGATTATAGTTATGCAATATATTAAAAATAAACATATATTTATTATATAGGAGTTTCAAATACATACAATGGAAATAAAACTTGAGGTAAGGGTTTCTCATCTCACTTTTACTTCAGTGAGACATATTCTATATAAAAAACTTATCTTTTTTATGTGGTGTATATAATTACCCTTTATATGTTATATCATGAATATATTTATCTCAATTTTATTTAAAGTTTAATTTTATGTTAATTCTTTCTTGGGGATTATGATTCAAAAGTTAACAGAGGTAAGGGTTTATTTTACAATCTCATCATTTATCGGGGTTATTTATGATTAAGTTTATGATGATAAAATATTATGATATTGTAATGGACCAGATAGTGACTCATTAAGTATTTTTTTTCAAAAATGTAGTTCCATCAAACGGTTCCACCAAAACGGTGGCACCAGTCACAACAACACCATGATGGTGGAACCGGTCACGGTGGCACTATGATAGTAGCACCAGTCATGGTTGCACACTGAAGTGGTGACACCGCTTACAATGTTCCACCGAACTGGTTGTATCATGACAGTGGAACCATAACAGTGGCACCTTGATAGTGGCACTGTCACAATCACACACCGAAATGGTGGTACCACTTATGGTGTCATCATGACGGTGGAACCATTACAGTGTCTCACCAAATGGTTTCCCACCCTTTGTGTTTTTCTAGTTCTGTCCCCACAATGTATCTTTTGACGTAAAATTGTTTTAATACCAATTTCAAAGACATTAGAAGCCCATAAATGATATCTAAAATCCCCCAACAGTCGGGCAACCCTTGACTTACCAAAACATGTGGCTTTTTCCTCGGTGTCACACCCTTTTCTTGTACTTTCCAGTTCCACCCCTGTTACACATTTTACTCTATTTAATGGAATCCCTTTAACTCACAACCATTATGGACACCTCTCTGATGAGAATTATTAAATGGTAATTAATTCCATCATGTGTAACCACCCAACCATGTGGATAAACCACGACCTCCTTTAAAGCATTTCAAGAATTCATATCCCATAACTCCAGGATCTCATCTTTTATCGCATGATGATTCTTTATTCTTCTTGGCTGGTATATTTCATTTCCTTGGTGAATTTGGAGTCCCCCTTCTTGAGGTTAGTGGTGAACCTATGATGGATCCTTTTTTACTCACTCTTGGAGTCCTTAGAGTTCCTCCACTATAAGTCGTGCATCCCTAGAGCTTGGCGTGTAGAGAAAAACATCGATTTTTGATCATGAAGGTAGGATTTTTTCCTTTGTCTCTCTTTACTGTGTATCATGTGGGGTGGGTATAATAATGTTCCTATGTGGATGGATGAAACCAAACCTTAACAAAGATAAAAAATGGGTTTTAAAGAAGGAAGGGGTGTGTTTGATGATGTTATTGTACTCTTTTACTTTTTCTTAAATGTTGTGAATTGTATGAGATTATGTCCAATGAAAATCGTGGTCATTGGTAGTCCTTTCTTGCACACTAATGATCCTATGTTTTCTAGATAATTCTATGATTTAATGGATATAACATGGAAACTGGTTAATCACGTAAACTCGGTGGATTAAATGGATTCCCAATGAATAATAATCCTTGTGTGGTCACCCCGATTAACCAAACAGAAATATGGAACAAAAGGAATGGTATGTTTATATCTAAGAACTCCCTTTCTCTGTTCTGCTGATATGTATAGTTTTTCTGCTTGATGCTTGTGAGGTAACATGGATGGGGATGGGATTCCCTATTGTGTAGCTGTTAGTTTGGGGATTGGGCACCATGTGGGGCCATATGTTGGGGCTTGGTTTAGTTCTAGTACTACGAGTGTTCTTAGATATCCCTTTTTCTGTTGTGACTTTTCAAGAGAACCAGGTGTGAATGATTAATTTGATGCTTGGATATTTTTACTTACTTGGCTTTTGGATATGACTGTTAGTTTCCTAGTAGTGAAGAATTATTTAAATGGAACCACTTTAATGTGATAACAATAATGGGTTTAATGGGGAATTGTTTTCTAGGAATGAGTTGTGACTTGGTTGTGGCTTTTGTGCTTTTTATGAATTAATAGTAATGAGTGTGTTTGTGTTTGGGTCAGTTTTGGATCCCATAGGTTGGGATGAGTGCTTGTTTTCCTAAATGTATAATTTAGTTCTTATGTTTCCTATTTTCACCACACCCAAGTTGATCACTACGTGCCAAACACCCCCATTTCACGGGGAGGGTGTTTTTCACAACACTCTTTTGAGTGGTTGGTTACTATCTCCTTTTCTTCTCCCTTTCCCGAGTAGACCAATACTTTTTAGGCATGATGTGACGGATTGAGGTCCATTATATCCCAAGATTATTTGGTCAGGTTAGTTGTGGTGGTTGGCCCAGGTGTGTGCGGGTTTTTGTTTCCCAAGTGTCTTCGAGATGAAGCCCATGTGTCTTCAGGCATGACAATAGTTGTTCTGGCCCAGGTGAATTCAGGCGTGGAGGTAGTCGTTGTGTCCTAGGTGTCTGTGGGAAGGTATGTGTGTTGTTCTTGTGGCCCAGGTATCTATGGGTGGGATGCGTGGTTGTGGTGGCCCAAAAGGTTGTTGTTGGGGTGGAAGTGAGACTATAGTGAAAATGGCGGGGGAGGTCTGATGTGTAGGATATCTTCAATAACTATTGGGAAAGTGGTGTGGGGTACCCAAACATCGATGTGTTATTACTATTACTTTACTTGACTTGTGTTATTTGGGGAGTGTGACTTGGTGAGTTTTGGGTGGATAGTTTCCTTATTAGGTTCTTTTGTTATCTCCTTTCTTCATGGGACATTAGAATGCCTCTCCACTTGTGCACGAGAGCTTTTGGTCTTCCCTACTGAGTATACTTGTATACTCACCTTATGTATATAAAACTGTTTCTAGGTTTCCATGAGGACTTTAAGGACCGTGTGAGACTATATTACCTTGGATGCTGGGACAATTAGTGTTTCAACTTTTCTTTTCTTTTGGTACCTCCCTTTAGATTTTTCTTGTACTTTTAGAACTTTATATTGGAACATGAATATGAGAATAAACTATTTTTTATGACTTTACTTTTACTTCTAGTTTTGGTGTTGTTTGGGATTTACTATATTATCTTCCAATCCTTTTAAAACAAAAAGGGGTAATGCCTTCCATATCACATATGATTTTATACCCTTGGTGCTAGTCGTGACTCTGGGGCTATTGAAGGTGGGACTCCAGGGTCATTATCTCTCCTCCAAAATGAAGAAGGAGGTGTTTGGGGGTTTATTGTCCCTTCCCTTATCTTGGTGATGGAAAGTCAAGATAGAATGGTTTTAGAGGTGATGTTTGAGAGATAGGATGGATTCCTGGGTTGGGCACAGAGAGGATTGCATGGGATGATAGGGAAATGATGTTTGGAAATCCTGGTGCGTGAAATAGGCCAGAGAAGACTGGAAAGGACACCAGATTTTAGGGCACCTGTGATCCGATGCAAGGAATCTGGACTTACCGAATGACCAAGTGAGGCTAGACTGATTGTAGGGTAGAAACCTTAGGAAAGGTACATGCATCAAAATTACTTGTGTTCTTGCGTGTCTTGGGTATTTTGGGGATTTAAGATAAATAAAAAGTCTAAGAAAAATTTAAAAGAAATATTCTACACTACTCAGGATTAGGAATACCTTGTTTACTTTGTAGCTATGGAACCTGGACAATGACCATGGGTAGTGAGGGTGATCTAAGCACAAGAGGATGATTTGGATAATTAGTAGAGGGATGATCGAGTGGATGTGGAAGACCAATGCCCAAAGATGCTTCGGGCCTTTCCACGATAGACTCTTCAGAAGTGTGAGACTAGTGTCTCGGAAATGGAGATAGAGAGCTAGATTGAGGAGCAGGTGATAGCTTTTAGCTTGATCCGAGATCCAATGGAGTACTAGGTTCCTCTAGCTGTAAGCCAGATGCGGGGATCATCACTTCTGTGGTGGACACTCTATATTTTGGAGAAGAGGGAGGCTGAGGTTTTGTGGACTGACATCGAGAGGGATTTCCAGGAAGAATTACTCTCTTCCACAATGAAGGTGGAGAATAGTAAAAAGATACTCTCCCTTCAGTAGGAGAGTATGTTAGTGAGGGATTTGGGAATCAAGTTCAAGGATCTCCTTCACTTTTTTTCGGACCTCTTTCCAGATTTTGAGTCTCGGGTAAGGCATTTAGAGGGGGTACTATAACCTTCTCTTCAGTATGTTGTTACTCCCTTCACTCTACTGACATACATGAAGGTTTAAAAGAAGGATAAAGTAGTGGGGAGGATGTACATGATTGGAGGTATCCCACGAGAGGGGAGCTAGTTATTCTTGTCAAAGGTGAATGTCATCAGTAGCAGGCCTCCTGCATCAGGGCCTTCTAGGTTTTAGCCTATGGTAAGCAGGACCCAGTAGTATTAATTTTGATATCCTGGTCCTCACCCCTTCTTTGCGGGCCTAGGACTAAGATGCTTCATCTGTGGAAGTCGTGGGAACCTTCAGAATTAGTGCCCGGATCGAGTGTAGTACAGTGGGGGTGGGCAAGTTCAGCGCCCACCTCAGCAGCAGCAGTTTCCAGCCAGGCCCTTTCAGTAGAAGCAGTAGGGACAGTGAGGTCCTACTCCTTATAGAGAAGATGTTGTAGGAGAAGGCTGACCTTAGGTCGCTCCTCATTGACCTCAACTAGAGCGTGGTTGGAGATACAACCAATAGCTGAGGGTAAGAGGTGCTAGGCATGGGCATTTTCACGCCGCAGAGGGAGAAGTTTCAGCAGGACTGGTGGTCGTTCGAGGTACAATCAACTTGTTTAGAACTATTTATTGTGTATTTTTTGATTTAGGAGCTTCACGCTCCTTTGTTAAACCTATTCTATCCCATTCCTTGGGCCTATACATAGATAGAATCTCCATGTCCCTAGTGATGAGTACTCCAGTTGGGGATCATACCAGTCTGTTTGATGTTTTCCAAAGATGAAGACTGATGTTGGGGCCACATCAGTCAAGTTGGCATATCCTTTTTCTGAAAACGCAACAATACGATGTCATCTTAGGCATTTAATGGTTGTTTTCTGTGAATTCTATTATCAACAACATTAGGAGAAGAGTCATGTTCTCTAATGAGGATGGCCAGCGTGTGGCTTTTGTTAGCAAACAGAGTTTTCAGGTGGGAAGATGGTGTGTGGAACCTCTTCTTTCTAAGATGGCCAAGCTTTCAGCAGAATCATTAGATACTGAGATGATGGATGTTCTGGGAGTTGTCAGAGAGTTCCTGGACATTTTTCCTAAGGAGGTTCTGACTCTACCCCCTCTACATGACGTTCAGTTTGGGATAAAATTACAACCCGGTGTCCGTCTGATTTTGATGGATCCTTATTGGATGGAACCTTCAGAGTTGTGGGAGTTGCGGATTCAGATTGATGATCTGATGAAGAAGGATTTTGTCCGACCTAGTGTGTCACTATGGGGTGCTCTGGTCTTGTTTATGAAGGAGGAAGATGGTGGTCTCAGGCTGTGAATAGACTACCGGAGACTGAATCAGGTAACAGTCAAGAACTGTTACCCTCCCCTGAGGATAGAAGTCCTATTTGACCAGTTGAGGAGATCAGGTTGGTTCTCTAAGATCAAACTGTGGTCAGGATATCACTGGTTGAGGGTGAAGGAGGGTGTCATCTCTAAGACCGCCTTCAGGTGCAGATATGTGCACTTTGAGTATGTGGTCACGCTGTTAAGTGTTATGAACACACCAGCCGTGTTCATGGGGCTTATGAAATCTGTCTTCTGGGAATATCTGGACCGGTTCATAGTCATGTTTATTGATGACATACTGATCTACTCAAGATCAAAAGAGGATCATGCTAAGCATTTGATAATGGTTTTAGAGGTCCTCTAATATCACCAGCTCTATGTGAAGTTGTCAAAGTTCAATTTACTGACACGAGAAGTGCATTTTCTTAGACACGTGGTGTCTCAGCAAGGGGTAGTGGTTGATCTGTCAAATTTTTAAGTGATTGTTTCATGGGAAGAACATAAGAATGTGATGGAGGTTCGTAGTTTCCTGGGTCTGGTAGGCTATTATCGGAGGTTCGTACCCAACTTCTCTCAAGTTTCATCTCTATTGATAGCTTTGACCTAAAAGGAACATGTGTTTGTGTGAAGTGAGTAGTATCAGGAAGCTTTCAGCTATATGAAGGAAAGATTGGTCAGTGCCTCAGTAATGAGGTTTCAGAAGAAGGGTTGACGTTTAAGGTGTTCAGTGATACTTCAGGCCAACGCTTGGGGTGTGTTCTGATGAAAAAAATGTGGGTGATCTCTTATGGGTCTAGTCAGTTACATCCCCATGAGCATAACTATGCCACCCACAATCGAGAACTTTTAGCAGTCGTGTTTGCACTAAAGTTTTGGTGACATTACCTCATTGAGGAGCACTTTGTGGTCTTCACGAATCAAATAAGATTGAGGTATATCTTCTTATAGTGGGACCAGAACTTGCAACCACAGAGGTGGATGGAGTTTCTTCAGGACAACAACTTCAAAATATCTTACACTGAAGGTAAGGGGAATGTGGAGGCTTATGCCTTGAGCAGGAATTCATAGAAAGATGCAGTTCAAGAATCGGCAGATGCTTGGAAGGCGATGGATGAGTTGGATGCCCTAAACTTGGATGCAAGGGTGGAAGATGGTAGGTTCTATCTACTTCATATGATAGTGTAGTCCTCTCTATTGCAACAGATGGATGAGTCTTAGTGGGGGGGCTTAGTGGCTGAAGTGATGCACGATTGTGTTAGCTAGGGTGATGCTCTGGGATAATGGTCGAAAGATAGAATGAATCAAATGTAATTTCATGGGAAGTTGTTCGTGCCGATGGAAATACGTAAGAGAGTTCTTGGTGATTTCTATAACTCACCCCTGGTGGTACACCCATGAGTTTCCAAGATGTAATGGGGTTTTAGGGGTCATTGTTTTGTGGATTGGGGTGAAGCGGGCGGTGGTAGAGTTTGTAGAAAAGTGTCTCGTGTGTCAGCAAGAAAAGGTTGAACATTGTGTCCCCTAAGGTCTGTTACATCCTTTAGATGTGCCTGAGTGGAAATGGGATGACATATCGATGGATTTCATAATGGTACTACCTAGAGTTCAATGGTGTTGTGATGCTATCTGGATAATGGTGGACCGACTGATGAAATCAGTTCACTTCCTGGAAATCAAGGAGTCGTGTGCGGTGGAAGCCTTATCACAGAGGTACGTGGACAGGGATGTGCGGTTTCACTGAGTTCTGAGGTCTATAGTCTTAGATTGGGATACCCGGTTTACCTAATGGGCTAGGAAAGGATTGCAACATGATTTTGGTACCCAGTTATGCCTCAACACTGTTTTCCACCCCTAGACAGAGGGACAACATAGCAAACTATCTAGACATTAGAGTATATGCTACAACCAGGTGTTTTGGACTTTGGGGGATCATGGGTATGACACTTTCTTCTGGTGGAGTTTTCCTACAACAATAGATATCACTCTTCTATTGTCATGGTTCCATTTGAATCCTTGTACGAGAGGCCATGTCGCTCTCCTGTATGCTGGACAGATGCCGGGGAAGCATGTGTTCTTGGCCTAGAGGTGGTATAGAGTTTGACAGAGAAGGTTTAGCTTATACGGGAGAGGATGACGGTGACTCAAGACAGGTAGAAGTCGTATGCCGATCATAGAAGGAGACCCTTGGAATTCCAGGTCAGGGACCACGTGTTATTGAAGGTCTCCCCTCAGCGTGGGAAACATAGGTTTCATAGGGGAAGTATGCTTTCTCCCTGGTTCGTCGGAACCTTCGAGGTGTTGTAGTGGGTTAGAGAAGTAGCTTATCAGTTGGAACTACCACCGTCACTATTTAGGGTGCACGAAATCTTCCATGTGTCTCTGCTCCGTCAGTATCTACACGATTATTCTCACATCCTCAACTGGGGGGAGCTGGATATTGAGGACAATGGGATGTTTGTAGAGAGACCAGTGAGGATTGAGGATTGTGAGGAGAAGGTGGTTCATGGACGAACCATCTCCTTGGTTCATGTGTTATAGAGGCATGGTGGCCTTGATGAGAGTACCTAGGAACGGGAGGCACAAATGTGCACCCAGTACACAAAGTTTTTCTGAGTTTTGTTCTATTTTTATACTTGTTTGTGATGTAGTCCTTGACCTTGTTAACTATGAAATGGAATGTTTCCCTTGTTATCTGGATGTCTGTGAAGAGTCCTGACTGTGGGGACGAGGTGACCTGATCCCTAATCAAGACACATTAAAGTGGAATCCGTTAAACCAATGTGGGAGAGTCAGTGCCACCCAAAGAAGATAGTATGTTGACATAGAGAAAGGGACTCCCTAATCCATATGATTAGATTTTAAGACCATTACATGTTTGTGTGGTTACATGGGAGAGAGGAATGGTAGTGTATCCATGGTTTTTCAGAAGATAGATGAGGGAGAGGTGTTCCTAGATGTCGAGGAGGTTTAATCTTGATAGGAATCTTTTGAGGTGGTTTTTCAGACCCATCTCTTTTCTTCAGGTCTAGTTTAGATTCCCAAGAGTGATAATTGTTTGAGAGGTATCTAATGTAATGGCCCATTTAGTGTAATTCCCCAACCCTAGTTACCTAGAGTCGGTGCATTATTACATAACATTGTCATGATCACAAAGGATCAAATCTCAAAAGGATGATTAGTTTTATAGCCTTGAAAGTAGTAGACACATACATTCGTTTTACATTACATCATGAAATAAAAAACAACATTGTGTCCCCTTTGAACACACTCATATCCTTTGGACTATCCCTACAGGTTAATCATAATATACTTTTCTCACATCCTGGGAAAAAGGAAACATAAGAAAGTGGTGAGCTCAGATTCTCATTAAGGATAACAATATAGTAGAAACTATCACAAATAAGCATAAACATTTAAGTCAATGTATAAGACTAAAAAATAAGACTTTTAAACATAAACTTCAGCATAATATGGAAAGTATAAATCAAATAATTCCATTTACTTATTCATATGGATAATATACTAGTTGAATAATCACATGTAATATCAATAGCTAATTCCATAATGATGGAATGCTTAATGTCGGACATCATAACCACATAGTCACGGACTAATGCCAAGACTACAAAAAAGATTTTGTTAAGGAATTGTACCAAGACACTAGTTTGTCTCGTGAGACCTACCGATGAATCGAGGAGCTATAGCGAGCTGCACCTGTCACTTACTAAGTCCAATGCATTCCTCATATGAAAAGGTTGAAATAAAACAAAAACATTTTTATTAAAACAAGCATACAAAATGTTAAAACATTAATCATAAAACATGAATTGTATAAAAATAACACATCCACAGACAAAAATATCTCAAAACCTTCAATAAAGTATGGAAGATTGTATCATAACAAATCAACTTCAAACAAGTGTAAAATCCATCAAAGGATATTGACATAGATGAAATCAAAACCATTTGAGAGAAATATCTCGTTCTATTTTAAAATCATTTAAAAGTCACATAATTATAAAAGAAAACATTTATTTTGAAAATATTCTTATAATATTGTAATGGTAGCTTTGAAGGTGTTATAACGGTGGATAATATCCACACCCACCATAGAAGTTAAAAAAACATTCTTCCCTTAATTTGTTGAAAAGGTCATAAAGTACCTTTTTTGGAAAGTGACAGAAAGATTCCTTTCAAACCATTTTATGAAAATTAAAAGAAGTATATAAATGAATTTAACCCATAGTCTAGTAAATAGTAAAAATGATTTGAAATGCATTTTTAAGAAACACAGATGTGGATGATAAAGAGTTCATAGTAGATACTCACGTATAAACAACCTCGAATAATAAAGAGATTGTAAAATTAAACCTTACCTTGTACTTTTCCTTGGTCAAGGGTACGTTAACCTCCTATATAATTTTTAAATCAATGTTATTAAATTATACAAGTACCACATACCTAAATATGATATCATATATGATCTTTTAATATTGCTTTGTTAATAATATTTCGGTAGTATCATTGTTTCGGGTGTTAACTGATTCATTTTCCTTTATATGTTTTGGTATGTAAGTATTGTTTGTTATGGATAAGATTTATTTGATTCATATACAAAATGATATTAAGTTCTTGAAAATTATTTTAAATTATAAAATGAAAATTATTCTGGAATGGTTACAATGGGAATGAATCTCATCGTGTTCGTGGAGACAGTAATCCGTACGTACACGCGGGTGACAATATCATTCAATTGATGGTAAAATCATATGTAATTTGATGAGATATCATATATAAATAATAATTAACATGTTATATTTATTATTTACATCATTATACTCAATTTTATACCTATTTAAATAATGAAGTGTTGAATAACAAACCACACCACGACGTGGAGACGGTAAGCCGTACGTACACACGTATGGTGACTTTGCCATTCATAGGATGAATAGAATAATGAATATTGTTGTAACATATTTATAATAAAATCATAGTGTATAGATGGTATTGGATTTATTACTTTGTTATGGAAACAACAAAGAAAGAGGAAGTGTGAGAAGAAAAGAACTTTGAAAGAGGTGATGAAATTATTACCTCTTCTTCAGGTGCTTCCTTTTGATTTGATCAAAAGGGACCCTTAGGTTGGATTTATGATCAAAGTAAGGAATATAGGTTGAATTGAGGGTAGTTGAAATTATATTTGAGTAGGGTTTGGCCCATCCAATTGGATTTGGAGGTGTGATTTTTAGAGAAGGGGAAGTACCCTTTTATAAGAGAGGTGATGGTCACTTTAGAAAAAACATGAAATATTATTTTATTATAATTTATTTTGGTTTTAATGGATCCAAAAAGATTTATTTCGAGGATAAGTTAGGGATGGGTTGAAAACCTCTCAACCAATATGTTTTAGATTGGTTTAGACCACCATATTAACTGTATATTTTAGATTTAACTCTTAGTTAAATAGTTTAACTTTTACCATGTATTCTTGTATTATTATAATAAATGGTTAATACAAATACTATAAAAAGCCAAGATAACCCCTAGTGGTTTATTATTGACATATCTAACCTTATATAAGTCCTTTTTCTAAACCATATTTTTTAGTAATATTATATCATTTAATAATATTGTATTTGTTTTAAAAACACATTTATGTCAATTTTGACACAATTTGGTATTTTGTTTTTTGTGAAAGTCATAAAAAAATTATCACTTCGAAATATATTTATTTAATAAACCCTAACATGTCATATTAACCTATAAAATTAGTATAATGCCTAAAAAGTCTCAATTTATATTTATTTGGATATTTATAATATCAAATATTTTAATCTTTCATTAATATGGTAATTAGTGCATCATCATTTTGTCATAAATAAATTTAATTATTTAATGTTTAAAAATTATAAATAAAATACCATTATGTATGAAATAATTTTATATTTATAATTAATATTTATAGTTGAATTTATATTATGTATAATCCTATATTAAAATTTTTATAGTTATTTAAATTTAAATTTAACACTTTTAACTCTTCTTTAAATAAAATAATAATAAATGTCTTAATCTAATCCAAGCGGATCAAAGAGGATCATATTTTATTATTAAGGTTTATTTTGGTCTAAATACACTTATACAATAGAATTATGACATGTGTTAGGGTAATTATAATATCATTTTTTCCAATAATTACCCTATTCACTTTTAATCGTGGTAATTAAATTTCAAAAGTAACGATTCACCAAAAAATATTTTCATCCTATTGAACCACATTTTACATACTGATGTCAGCTGTCTCTCTTGAATTTTTTAGAAATAATTAATAGAAGCAGTAAAGTTACTTTGTACACAAATTTGCAAATGTGCCTAAAAGGAGGGTAAAAGATTATAAAGAGTTCAATAAAATTTTATACATATATTTTTATTTTAAAATGTTTCCATTGAATTAAATTGAAATAATATAGGTATTATGTATATATTTTTACTTAAAATAAATTTAAATAAAATAAATAATTATTTAAATAGAATGTCGGTTTTAAACGATAATGTAGTGTTTTCACTATTCATCAAAAATTGAAAGTTTTCAGAAAAATACCAAAAATTCAGCCAAAGATAATTTTGATATTCTGAATCCAAAAATGAATTCCATTTTAAAAAATAAAATTTTTAAAATTTCAGAAAGTGGGTATTACTATCCATAATTTCTAGTTTGATTAGTTGTTGGGTACTAGAACTCGATGTTGTGTACAACGCAAATTATTGTATTATATAAAAAAAACGTACTATTGAAGTTTGGGGTGTTAGAGATAGTGACTCATTAAGGAGTTTTCCAAAAACATGGTTCCGTAAAATGGTTCCACCAAAATGGTGGAACCTTTCACAGAGGCACTATGATGGTGGCACCAGTCACGGTCTCACACCGAAACAATGACACCATCACGATCACAAACTTAAACGGTGGCCCCACTTATGGTATCCCACTAAACCAGTGGCACCCTGATGGTGGCACCACTTACGGTGTTCCACTAAACTGGTGGCACCGTGACTGTGGCACCATCATGGTCGAACCCTAAAATGGTGGCACTGCTTACAGTGTTCCACAAAACCAGTGGCACCGTGACAGTGGCATCACTTACGGTGTTCCACCGAACCGGTGGAACCGTGCCAGTCGCACCGTCATGGTCACACACTGAAATGGTGGCCCCAATTAAGGTGGCACTGTGATGGTGGTACCATTACGGTGTCTCACCAAACTGTGTCTCACCCCTTTTTTCCAGTTCCTCCCCCGTAATGTATCTTTTGACATAAAAGTGTTTTAATACCCATTTCATAGACATTAGAATCCCATAAACTATATCTAAAATCCCCCAAGAGCCTAGAAAACCTTGACTTACCAAAACATGTGTCTTTTTCTTCAATGTCACACCCTTTTCCCGTACTTTCCAGTTCCTCTTCTGTACGTGTTTTCTTATGTTTAAAGGAAACCCTTTAACTCACAGCAGTTATGGCCACCTCTATGATGAGAATTATTAAATTAAAACTAATTACATCATGTGTAACCACCTGACCATGTGGAGAAACCATGATATGCCTTTAACGTGGTTCAAGAATTCGTATCCCGTAACTCCAAGATCTCACCTTTTATCGCACAGTGATTATTTCTTCTTATTGGATGGTCTATTTCCTTTCCTTGGTGAGTTTTTAGTCCCCTTTCCCAAGGTTAGTGGTGTGCCTATGCTGGATCCTTTCTTGATCACTCTGGGAGTCCTTAGCATTCCTCCCCTATAGGTCGTGTATCCCCAATTCTTGTAATGTGGAGAAAAACTTCAATCTTTGATCATCCATGTAGTGTTTTTTCCTTTATCTCTCTCTACTATGTATCATGCGGGGTGGGTATGATAATGATCCCATGGGGATGAAGGAAACTAAACCTTAAAAAAGATAAAATAAATGGTTTTTATAGAATGAAGGGTTGTGTTTGATGATGCTAATATACTCTTTTACCCTTTTTTATATGTTTTTAATTATATGGGCTAATGTCCCCTAAAAATCATGGCCATTGGTGGTCCTTGAGCACTAATGAACCTCTGTTTTCTGGATAATTCTATTATTGAATGGATGTAACATGGAAAATGGTTAACCACATAAACTTAGTTGATTAAATGGATTCCCAATGAATTATAATCCTTGTGTGGTCTCCCCGGTTAACCAAACGGAAAGACAGAACTAAAAGAATGGTTTGTTTAAATTTGAGATATCTATTGCTTTTTTCTAGTTATATGTATAATTGTTTTGCTTGAAGCTTGTGAGGTGACATGGATGAGGATGGGATCCTCTATTGCGTAGTTGTTAGTTTGTAGATTTGGGGTCATGTGGGGCCATTTTTCGGGTCTTGGTTTGGTTCCAGTACTTCAAGGGATCTCAAAGATCCGTTTTGTTGTTGTGACTTTACAAGAGAACCAGGTGTGAATGCTTAATTTGATGATTGGATATTTTTCTTTCCCTGTCTTGTGGCTTTTCCTGTTAGTTTCCCAATATTGAAGACTTATTTAAATGGAACCACTTGAATGTGTTATCAATAATGGGTTCAATGGGGAATTGTTTTCCATAAATGAGTTGTGACTTAGTTGTGGTTGTTGAGCTTTTTATTAATTAATAGTAACAAGGGTGCTAGTGTATGGGATGGTTTTGGAACCCATAGGTTGGGATGAGTGATTGTTTACCTATATGTATAATTTAGTATTTATGTTTTTTATTTGCGCCCCACCCAAGTTGAGAACTTCATGCCAAACACCCCCATTCCATGGGGGAGGGTGTTTTTCCCAACACTCTTATGAGTGGATGATTATCAAATCCTTTTCTGCTCCCTTTACCAAGTAGCCCAAGACTCTTTGGGAAGGCTGTGATGGCCTGAGGTCAATTATAACCCAATATTATTTGGGTAGGGTAGTTGTGGTGGTTGGACCAGGTGTGTGTGGGTAGTTTATTTCCCAAGTGTCTTCGGGATGAGGCCCAGGTGTCTTCGGGTGTGGTGGTAGTTGTTCTGGCCCAGGTGTCTTTGGGTGTGGTAGTAGTTGTCGTGGCCCAGGTTTATGTGGGTGGAGATGTGTGTGGTTTTTGTGGCCCAGGTGTCTGCGGGCGGGATGCATGGTTGTGGTAACCTAAAAGGTTTTTATTGGAGAGGTAGTGAGACCACAATGAAAATGGCAGGGGAGGTCTAACACGTAGGATGTCTTTAATACGCAGTGGGAAAGTGGTGAGGGGTACCCAAATATGGATGTGTTATTACTATTACTTTACTTGACTTGCGTTATTTGGGAATTTTTCCTTGGTGAGGTTTGGGTGGATAGTTTCATTACTAGGTTCTTTGGTAATCTTCTTTTCTCACAGGGCATTAGAATGCCTCCTCACTTGTGCACGAGAGCTTTTGGTCTTCCATACTGAGTATACTTGTATACTCACCCTTTGTATATAAAACTATTTTCATGTTTCCAAGAGGACTTCGGGGACCATGCGAGACCATATGAGATCGGACTTTGGGACTGTCAGTGTTGCTACTTTTCTTTTCTTTTGGTACCTCCCTTTGGAGTTTTCTTGTACTTGTAGTACTTTACATTGAAACATGCAAATGGGAATGGACTATTTTTTTTCTTTACTTTTACTTCTAGTTTTGGTGTTGTTTGGGATTTACTATCTTATCTCCCAATCATTTAAAAAAAGGGTTATGCCTTCCATATCACATATGATTTTATACGCTTGGTACTAGTCACCACTTCAGGGCCTATTGAAGGCAGGACTCGGGGGTCATTATCTCTCCTTCAACATGAAGAAGGAAGGGTCTGGCCATTTTCTATCCCTTCCCTCATCTTAGTGAAGGCGGGTCGTGACCAAAATATAACTCAATAATCTCATGAAGTTTCTTATCCTATGGTTCTTAATGAAATGTTTTAGTATTAGTAGCATTTTCCTATCTTTGGTACTAAAAATTATTGTAATTTTTTAAATAAAATCTGACTTTATTTATTTCTTCAGTCAAAAATCCTTTTTTCTTCCAAAACCATGTTTTCAAAAAAAGTTTTAAATTTTTTTAACATTATAAAAATTATTTATTAAACATATTTTTATCCATTTTTTAGTTTTTAATTTTTTTTTGAAAGTAATATTCACGTCATTTTCTAAACAGTACTCACTTGTATTTTAGAAAAACTGTGAAATGAATCATTATTTTGACATGTATGACATGAGAAGAATTTATATTCATCATGAAAAATCAACGGTTTAACAGTTTTTTTTATAATTTTCTAAGGTTATTTTCAAATAGAACTATTTTTAAATTTTTTTGAGAAATTTTTTTTAATGTTTATTTTCTAAGTGAAGAGGTTATTTTATAAAAGAATATATCTAAGTAAATTTTTATGGTATTTATTTTCATCAACGACATCAAACATTTATTGCAAATATGTTCTAATTGGGATATTTTGTATTGATAGCATCCTTATTCGTTCTTTGTATGGTTTATGAACAATTTGACTAAGGTTACCAAATTTTATTAGGATTCATTATATTACCATATATGGTGTATGATTATGTTTATTTGACAGGGATAAGTATTATCATTGTATATGTTAGTTTTTCAATAATAATGTTTATGTTGATTATGTTTCACCCCTTTAATATGAGGAATGAATTTTCCTTATTAAGTGATGGTTGTGGCCTAGAATTACACAACTCATTGATGTATTGATAATTCACATGAGACAAATCAGTTGGCAAAATTAAAGGGGTTTTTACCTAGATATTTAAACTATATCTTCAAAGGTCTTTAAAATATTTTTTAGATGTCTATAATTACACATTCCCTCATTATTATATTAGTTATTTATGTTCCATGTGATTATTTGATTAGTTAGAATATCCATGGTTAAGTTTCAAAATCATGTGATTATTTATATGGAATTATTTGATTATCATTTATTCATACCTTATTATTCTTCATGTCCATGTTATCTGTTTAGTAAAATGTGTTTCAGTTATTTACCTTTTCATATTTATTATGATTTATGTATTCATGATATCTTTCATTATACACATACCCTAACTAAGAATTAGAGATCACACCTTTCTTATGTTTCCTTTCCCCATGATTCTAAGAAGTTTTTTATGATTGATATGAATGGATATGTTAAAGGGAATAAAGATCATATCAAATAAAATACTTTTTTGTATTTTATGTTTTCAAATGTATCATAAATTAATGTATTTATATAGTTTATAAAGACTTATAAACTATCCATTATTTTTTGATATGATTCCTTTTATCTTATGCCAATGTAATAAAGTAACCACTGAATTTCAGTAAGGTAGATATTATAAGGGTTTTACTAATAATACAACCATATATTGATATTAAAAGTGGACATGGTTCTGAAACATATGCACATAGGGTTAATATCTATGAAAATGTCATGTTGGGATAGACTCGAGTGTTACCTAGTACATGATAATGGGCCTTACTGAGCACTTAGTTGGACACTCCTAGGGGATTTTCTTGGGTCAATTCACATTTTCTTTACAAACCAGAATTAAGAATTTGAATAGATGATAACCAAGAATAACCAAGTTTAAACCTAAGGTGTCTTATATTAAAAATAAGGTGTCATTATTTATAAATACTATAAATTATTTTTTCATGATTATTTGGTTTCCACTTTGATTATTTTTTCTTACACTATGATTTTTGGTTTTAGTAAATGGAAGTAATAAGAATGAATTGGTTTAACATTGAATGTGATTTATAATGTATTAATGAGTAACCAAATGGGATAATTACTAGGGTGAATGGTATTGTGATTATGGATAGTTTGTTATCGTGGAATATGATTATTTTTTTACCTTAGTAATCTATCAGAATAACTAAAGTAGAGAGGGATAGAGCGCACTGAGAGATTGGGTGGTGGGGACCATATAAGAAAGGAGATTAAGTTTCTTATATGTTGAGAATGTGGGAAGAAACACCTAGGTAAATTTCATAGAGTAATAAGAATATGTTTTGGGTGTGGAAAAGAAGGCCATAAAGAAAGTAATTTATGGGGAAAAAATTGAAAAGATCATTTTACATAATGTATGAGAATAATGGTCTCCCTAAGGTATTATAAATGGTTGAATGTTTTAAATGTGGAATGTATAGGCATTACAAAAATTGATTTCTTAGGTGGAAATATCATAAATAGAATCAAAAATTTTGTAATAGTAATTTTTATACTATTGATGAAGAAGAGACTTCAAACGACATATGAAATGAAGGAGGTATTAAGGAATAAGATGATGAATCCTAGTTAATGGTTTAAGAATGAAGTGGAATGATTAATGTTCTTGTGTTTGTATTAAATATTTTTTTATAATAGTATTTTATCAATGATATTATAGTTATAATAATTATTAAATGTATTATTATTCACTACCACAAAATAGGGCAAGGGAAGTGCTTCCCTTTATCAACACTAAATAGAAAGCGCTGATAACGGGGTATGCCTTTATCAGCGCTATATAAAAGCACTGATAAAGGTAGATCTTTATCAGCACTAAAAAAGCTCTGATAAATGAATGTTTTATCAGCGCTTTTGTTTTAGGGATGATAAAACATACCTTTATCAGTGATTTTAATGAGAGCTGATAAAGGTTCTTTCAGTTTTTATTTAATAACCCTAACAGGCCATCCTCGCTTGCACGCGGTCAAGCTCTCGCGGAAGCTGAACCAGTCCCCTCGCCGCCGCGACCTCTTCCTCCTCCTCCTCGTCCTCCTCCTTCTCCGACACCGTCGCCGCCTCCACCCCCGCTCCCGCTACCGCGACCGTCGCTGCCTCTACCGCCTCCACCCTCGCTGCTGTGACCGCCGCTGCCTCTGCCGCCACCGCCACCTCCACCTCTGCTGCCGCCGCCGCTTTTCCGCCACCGCCGCCTCCTCTTCTGGCGCTGCCTCCGCTTCCCCCGCTACCATTATTGATATTCATTTTCAGGTAATTTTTTTTTCTACCGCTTGAATTGAACGTGTGAAATCCTGATTTAAGGTGTTATTGAAAGAGTCAATGGATTATTGATATTATTGAGCTCTTTATTTAATCCTTGCACCTCAATAAACACCTATTGAATCTTGTTTCATGGGTTAGATGTTCTTGAACTCTTTTATGGACACCCCTTGAGTGTGACAAGTAAAATTATCCCTTTAATGTCAAATTATTAACTACCCTGAACACCTATTTAGCTTACGTCAAAGCTTTTAAATGAGGTTTCCCTTGATACAAGGGTATATAAATGGAATTGAAGACACATTATAGGTGTTTGTCCTAGATTCTTAATGGAATTTACCATGTAGGAAATTTCCATGTTGATTGTGGCCCATTTTGAAGACCATTTGAGCCTTATTAGTGAATTTTCCATTCTTGGTAAAATTGAATGTGTAATAATAATGAGGAGTGAATTTTACATGATGGATTTATTTTAATTTAGTTAATTAATTAAATGAATTGAAATGATATATAATGGGTTGAAAGGGAACACCGTCTACTGCATGTTATATAGAATGATAATTGTGTTTTTCATTTCGTTGAATGAAATTGTACATGGATAATAGGACATATGAGATGTTTTTATTCATGTTTTGTAATATAAATATTAATGTGAATAATGCCTTACTTATAAAAATGGTCCTAATTAAATTGATGGATGGGAGGTAATTCCCCATTCTAGTTAAAATTAAAATAAACCTTTATAGAGGATAACATAAGATGGTAAGGTAATTGTTGAGAATATAGGCAAATCACACTCCCTTACATCGGGTGTTGAGTATAACATATCGCACCACAAATACTCATAGGATGTTGGGCTTTTTTCACCACACCAATTTCTTAGAGTTATTACATAATGGCTTACTCCCCATCCTGAGTTCCATCTAGTTCACATTGTTCTATGCTTGATCACTATTATGGTTAGATTTCTTTTCTCGAGGTATGTGATCCTTCTAATTCCTATTTGGATTTGTTTGCACCTATGGTTTGAATAAAAATTAGTGATCAGATAGTGATTTCTATCAATAAATTTAAATTTATTTGCATGCATTGTCTTTTGGGGTTTGTGGGATGTGGTAAATGGTGTACTCGGTTTTAGATTATTTTATTCTCAGGGGTTTCCCCTATTTAATGCTTTCTTTTTAGTTGGAAATCTTCTCTACTGTGCACCTCTCCTCTGCCACGTACTCACCTCTGCCATATGCTAAACGACACCTTCGTGGTGAGTTTTCTCCTGTTACTCATTGGTTTCCTCTTGTTCGCATGTTATTACTGTTTGATATTGATGGTTATAATGTGAAATGTATGGGCTAAACGCCCCGCTGAAAATTGTGGCCATTGGTGGTCCTTGTTTGCGCACTAAATGAATTGAATGTTGGTTGGTTCTTGTTGAACATTGGAATATATAAATTTGTAATATATGTATACTTGACTTATGAATGAACACCCTAGTATGATAAAACTTCTGTGATAACCCCTGAATTAACAAACAAAATTAAATAAGGGATGCTTTGTAAAATCTAAAATTTTGATTGTTTGGTTTGTATGGTGTTGTGATTGAGGTGTCATGCTTATAAAAGATTCTTCCACCTAATGTGGTTTTCTATGGGAATGCAGCAATAGAGACTTTATAGGGGAACATGAATAGAACTAGAGATTGGGAAGGACTCAAACACTCCTCTGATAATATGTAGCTAAAGTCCAATTGGAAGTTTTGGTCAAGGGAGGGGATGTTGTACCACCATGCAGGAATGACAGTATAAGGAAGAGTATATATCATATAGGGAGTCTGGCTCCAGCCTAGGGTTTAGGGGCTGGTCATATGCATGTTATGTAGTCTACTATAGCTATTGTGGATTCTTGATCATCTACTGTCAATGGTACAATTCCTATATCATCTACCCTTTATTTTATTGTTTTATAAAAGAGAATCACATTTCTTTTTTTAACTCATTTTGTAAATGTTTTAGGCTTGGAGGTGTAAAGCTTGGATAGTGTTATCACCATCGACACACTATTGGTATTATAGTCCAAGAATATAACATGTTGCAAGGAATGATCTCTAGATATTGGTGGTTATCATTTATTTTTTGAACCACCCATGATTTATATGATAATATTTTATTTTAGTTTTGTTATGGATTAGTTTGTTTTATAACAATCCAAAATAATTTGTTCCCATACGAGAGTTACCTTTTTATCTCTAAAATACATAGAGTTATTTTCAATTGGATGAGAGGAATCTTCTATCTGGTCATATAGAACCAATTCAATCTATATTGTATTTTCTCATGGCTCAAATTGTCAGGCATGTTGTAGATGTTTTTAAAATGTTGTAGGATTATTTTTCCCCAATGGTAGTACATTTTTAGGATGTTTTCACTGATGAGGTAAAAAATTTTATTCTTAATAAAGAGATAAACTTTTCTCCTGTTACTCATTGGTTTTCTCTTGTTTTCATGTTATTACTGTTTGATAATTATGGTTATAATGTGAAATGTACGGGCTAAAGGCCCCACTGAAAATCATGGCCATTGGTGGTCCTTGTTTGCACACTAAATGAATTGAATGTTGGTTGGTTCTTGTTGAACATTGGAATATATAAATTTGTAATTTACGTATACTTGAATTATGAATGAAGACCCTAGGATGACATGTGTTTTACTTCACTCACACCATGTATAGATACCATAGAGACTTGATGTGTATAGACTATACACCCCTAGTGGTCATGTAAGGACTGCACACCGTGTATTCCAAAAAAATGTGATGCATAGCTGGTGAGGTGACTCAATATGTATCTAAAGTACATGCCTTTAGATCATGTTGTTCTAAATGTCATGTATTTTCTAAGGCATCATTCAGACTTTGTAATACTAACTTGGAATAAATTTGATATATGTCAGATTAAATCAGGTATCTTATACATACACGATGTTCACCCTACTGGACACACCATGTATATGGATTTTACATGTGTTTAAAGGCATTTGTACCATGATTTGTTTTTATAAAACCCAAACAATGCTACCTGATTAATTAAAACATAATATTAGGCAAGTTCTCGAGATCGAACCCATAAAGACGATGAATATGAATAAAGAATGGATGAATGCCAATCGGTTGACAAAAGAGTATGAAGATGGAATGAAAGAGTTTATCAAGTTTGAAGAAGATCATGCATGTGACCCTTCTCAAATCCTTTGTCCGTGTTTACACTGTTGTTATCAAGACAAATTAGTCTAGAGGAGTTGGAAGAACACCTGATCTATCACGAAATAGATCGAAGTTATACATGTTGTAATAAACAAGGGGAAAAACCCAATGTAGGTAGTGACTCAGATAACACGACATTTTATAGATCATCTGATATGATTAGAAGTGTGAATAGTGAAGACGATTGTATGGAGGGTGTGATTACAGATGTGAATGATGATGAAGATCGTATTGAGGAAATGACAAGGACAGTTGAAGATGAACTTCGTGATTTCCCAAAATTGTTTGAGAAGTTAAAGAGTTGTGAAAAAATCCCATTGTATGATGGTTGCACTAAATATACAACATTGTCAGCCGTATTGAAGCTGTATAATTTGAAAGCAGGCAACGGGTGGAGTGACGCCAGTTTTACGGAACTACTTGCTCTCCTGAATGACATTCTCCCAGAAGATAATGAACTCCCAAGCCGAACATATGATGCCAAATGAATGCTATGATAGATGGGTATGATCTCTGAAATAATACATGCATGCCCGAATGACTGTATATTGTTTTGCAATGACCACAAATCACTTAAAGAATGCCCAAAGTGTGGTGCTTCCTGATACAAGAAAGATGATTCTAGTCTTATGAAAGTTGTATGGTAGTTTCCAATCATTCCTAGGTTTAGATGCTTATACAGAAGTGAGGAGACTGCAGGACAATTGACATGGTATGCAGATATAAGAATGAAAGTTGGGAAACTACGTCACCCTGTAGACTCTCCTCAGTGGAAGAGAATTGATCACGAGTATCCTGAATTTGGGAACGAGTCGAGAAACCTTCGTCTGGCGTTATCTACAGATGGGGTGAATCCTTTTGGTTTTCAAAGTAGAAGTCACAGTACATGGCCGGTTATGTTGGTAAATTATAATTTACCACCGTGGTTATGCATGAAACGAAAATACATCATTTTATCTATGCTTATATGAGGACCAAAACAACCGGGTAATGATATTGATGTTTATTTGGCCCCGTTGATCGAGGATTTGAAAATATTGTGGGATTCAGGTGTTACAATGTATGATGCTTACAAAAATGAACAGTTCACTTTGAAATCCATGTTGTATAGGATGATAAATGACTTTCCTGCTTATGGAAATTTTTCAGGATATAACATTAAAGGAACTCAAGGGTGTCCCGTTTGCGAACAAGGTACACAGTCAATTAGGTTGAAACATTCATCAAAAACCATGTTTCTATGACATCGCATATTTCTACCCCAAAGACATAAGTACCTATCTTGGACAACATCATTCGATGGATGTTCAGAGTAACGTACAAAACTGTCTCCACTAACAGGTGATCAATTGTTTGAGAAAGTAAAAGATTTGGACACTACTTTTGGTAAACCGTTTTCGAAAAACCTTACGAAAACTGGTTGGAAAAAGAGATAAGTTTTTTTTGAATTACTATACTGGAATTGTCTATATGTCAGACATTTTCTTGATGTTATGCATGTTGAAAAAAATATATGTGATAGTGTCATCGACACGTTGCTAAATGCACCTGAAAAAACAAACGATAGAATTAAGGCTAGATTGGACATGGTTGAGATGGGAATACGAGAAGAGTTGGCACCAGTGAAGGGTGAAAAATGAACATTTCTTCCTCCTGCTTCTTACACTCTTTCCAGGCAGAAGAGATATCAGTTTTGCAACTTCTTGAATGACGTAAAGGTTCCATAGGGGTATTAATCAAATATCAAGAACATCGTTTCAATAGGAGATTTAAAATTAAAGGGTTTGAAATCACATGACTGCCATGTTTTGATGCAAGATCTAATTTCTATAGCTTTATGTTGCATTTTTTCCAAGAATATCCGCCATACATTAACAGAGCTCTGATTCTTCTTCAAAGATATATGCAGTAGAGTTATAGACCCAGAGAAATTTCCAACTATGGAAAGATAAATTTCCGTCATATTATGTGAATTAGAAATGTTCTTCCTGACGAAATTTTTCAATATGATGGTTCATTTAATGGTTCATTTGGTGAGAGAGATTCGACTATGTGGTCCTGTACATTATAGATGGATGTACCCCATTGAACGGTATATGAAGATTTTGAAAGGGTATGTCAAAAACCGAAGTCGGCCAGAGGGTTGTATTGCGGAGCAATATATTGTTGAGGAAACTGTTGAATTTTGTACCGAATACCTATCTGGTTTGGAAATCATTGGCCTACCAAAATCTCCTCACACTGAACGGCTTGAGGGTGAAGGAATTTCTGGAAGAGAGGTTGTCAAAATCAAAATTACATATCGGGAGCAGGCCCACCTTTACGTTTTTCATAACCGTTTCGACATTGACCCATATGTTCAAAAACACAAAACAATTCTTAGGCGTTTGAATCCTTCTATGGCTGAAAAATGGATATCAGATACACATAATTAACAGTTTATAGGATGGTTTCGAGACTATATTTTTAAGAAGTTAGATGAAAATCTAGACTCAATTTCAGAACGACTTCGATGGCTGGCTGGAGGAGCAAGTGTTTACGCATTATCTTACAATGCTTATGCAGTTAACAGTTATACATTCTATACTAATGATCATGATGAAGACAGTACCATGCAGAATTGTGGGGTTACACTTGTGGATGAGGTGATGCATGTTTCCAGTTCTAAAGACAAAAATCCAATTTATGCGAATATGTCATACTTTGGAATCAACAGACGAATATGAGAGTTGGATTATATGAAATTCAAAGTGCTGATTTTTCAATGCAAGTGGGTTGATAATAGGAGTGCTGTTAAAATAGATGAATTAGAATTCGTGAAAGTTGATTTTAGTAAGGTAGGGGAGAAAGACGAACCATTTATAATTGAATCACAGGAAGTACAAGTATTTTATGTTCTAGACCCCGCAAACCGAAATTGGTCAATTGTTCTGTTATTGACCAAAACAATTGAAGGGTCAGATGAAAGTTCAATGGAGGTTGACCCTTTTATAGGGACTTCACAATCATTTCGCAGTGGTCCAATTGTAGACGGAATTTTGTATGCCATAGGAGACCACAATGAAGGAATTTACATAGTTGATAGAGGAGTCAAATCTCTTTAGACTTTAAAGAAAAAAAAGAGAGTACAATAATCAGGTTATTTGTTTATTGTAACATACATTGTGTTACGTTATGTTATTATCTGTTCTCTTCAATTTTTATGTAATCTAAATTAAATATTAAACAACTTCTGCAGATAATGACTTCTGCACCTGCTGATGCGCCCAATCCCGAGGCACAAAAGGTCTCTCAACCAACAGCTGGTGGTCCCACTACAGAGCAACAACAGGTTTCTCAACCAGATGCTGGTGGTCCCAGTGCAGAGCAACAATAGGTTTCTCAACCTGTTGTTGCTGGTCCCAGTGATGAGGTACAACAGGTTTCTCAACCTGTTGCTGCTGGTCCCATTGCCAATGCTAGTGCTCTGGGGGAAGATATTGATGCTACTTCTGAGGAAATGGTAGGAAATGAAACCCTTGAAAGCGCAAAACAAACAAGAGTGTCGTAGTTTTACAGTGTTAGCCAAAATCCTTATGTCAAAAGAAAAAAGCATCAAATTTGAGGTGGGATGGAATAAGCGAGGCCAACATGTTAACCCCAACAGATCCATCTTTATTAGCTACATTGAAATCGTCACTCGGCAACGTGTTCCGATTGATGTACAGTCGTGGCACCATGTTGTCACCGGGATGAAGAAACTAATGTGGGAAGAGATTACGGTAACATTATGATATAATTTTTTTAATTTATTAAAATAAAATAAAATACCAAAACATTGACTTACTCTTCATCATCCATTACAGAGTGCATTTATAGTATATGTCTCGCATAAGGAACATGTATTAAGAGTTGCAGGAAGGATTCATAGAGGTTTCCACACAATTTTAACAAAAAATCATCTTAAAGATACAGAAGGGAAAATCAAGACACACCCACCTACTCTTTACGCACACTTGATATCCCAAGGAGCGTGGGATGTGTTTAGCAACTGTTGTGGGGAGAATACTTTTCAGGTACATTGTGTGGGGTAATATGTTGTTTGACATTTTCTTGTATTCATCACTCTTATTGACAGTTTTTTATTTATGAAACTACTATTGAGTGCTGAAAATAAAAAACGCGCAATAGAACCAGCGTACCCTTACCGTAAAGCAAGGATGGGGTACGCTGAACTTGAGAAAAAATTAGTACGTCTTTTAAATCTACCCTACTACTAGTATGTGACATAAAACAACACCATAATGATGTTTCTCTATTTATATGCAGATTGATGAATTGAAATCGAAAGCCATATCCATCCCACGACATGTGCTATGGAAGGAGGCTCGTGTAAATAAAGAGGTGATATTGATAGATGAAAACACACAAAAAGTGTGGGAAACATGTGTAAGTATGACATAATATAAATTTGAGTTTCTTTAAATTGCTATTACATTACAATAACTACTTATTTTTCTATATTTTCTATCTGAAATAGTCACAAGAATCAACAACAACCACACCAGATGCAGACATACTTTCAACAGCCTTGAAGCGGCCAGAAAAGTATGGCCGCGTCAGAGGTGCGGGTTTTGGGGTGATACCCCAAACATATTTTCAAAAACAAAAACAAGCGGGGGATCAAAATGAAAAAAAGGAAAAGCTGCAAGAAAAATTATCTATTTTTCAATAAGAATTACAATACCAGAGAGAGATGATAGCAAAATTGATGGGGGAGAGGAAAATAGAAGAAACAACTCAACAACAACTCATGCATGACGATCTCTCCCCACCCCCACCAGCTTTAAGGCGATCCATTCCCCTAAAAAACCTGACTTATATGAGGAAATAAATGTTTTAATAATTGTTTCTGTGAAATTTGATTTACATAGACACTGATACCTTTCCTGTACTAATATTCCATAGGGTGAAAATGACTGTGATTTATATTTATCAACTCTCACCTATCGCCTTGTAGTGAGGGCAACAGTGTTCAATACGCAAAACGACATGCTATTCAATAAAAAACTTCCAAAAGACAATCTTAGAGTGTCAATTAACGCAGCTAATGAGCCGAGTGCCGAGCTACCTGTTCCAAATGATGATGATGACATTCATACGGTTGAACGAGCTGTTGGAACATTCATCGCATGGATGATATTTCTTACAAAAAAACATGTCGACAAAAAGGTATTCATTTCTAATTTATTTTTCAAGCTGGACCTTTAACATTTAATGAAAAAAGGTCTGAACCGATGACTGTTATTACAGAATGACAAAGAATGTGGGGTGAAATGAAATATCAGCTCAAAACTATCTCAAGAATCAACCAACCGATTGAAACTGTCTACTTAGAGCACCTTCACCTCGCCCGTTCTATATCCATAGTTAATATCATTGCAGGCTCATGTGGATACAAAGTTGAAAGACGACATCACTCACATAGTTGATTTCAAAAAAGATATGTATGGAGAGGAGATATCAGATTTCATTAGTGCTGAAAATGTAAATGAACTCCTCAAGTATGAATGGTTACGCGCCTCAGTTGTAAATGTATACATGAGGTAAGTTTTCAATACTTGATTTTAAAAAAGCTGATATACTCTGATAATTTTTACTAAATACATTTTATATTTGTCACAGACATATACATGAAAAACAATTGAAGTGATTTCCCCAGGAACAAAAATTTGGAGTCATTAGTCCTCACACCACATCTTCAAAAGTGGAAATAGATTTTGTTAAAGAGGCTGCAATAATGTCATCCCTGCTCAAATCATTTGAAAACAAAATTACGGATGACATACTCTTTTTAATACCAACGATGCAGGGTTAAAACTCTACAATTTAATCATAGAAACTATATTTTCATTTCTTTATTTACTTATTCCTTTTTGTATTTTTAGGGATCATTGGATGCTGATTGCAGTCAATTTGGATACTCCAAAGATTTATTTTATGGATTCAACGCATGGATATCCAACAAACCAACCACGCATGATGGCGTTTGTTAATTTGTAATACACTAGATCCAACATTTTAAAACTAAACATCTAGTTATATAATTTATGTTATCTTTTAATGGGGATTCTATTATGATAGGGCAGTGCATCAATATCATCTAACACATGGAATGAATCCAAGGAATAAGGATGAGCACGCCTACAAGATCTACAACTGGAAAAGTATCCGGGTATATATAATAACATTGCACTATAAAAACACATATCAAAACAAATTACTTATTGTTGTCGATGTTTCTGTAGTGTCCAAAACAAACAAACGGAAAGGACTGTGGTTATTATGTTTGTAAATTTATGAAAGAGATCGTATTTCATCAAAAAACTAGCATCCCTGATGAGGTATTTTCAAAAATAATTACGAGTTCATTTAAAATATTTATTAATCCTTTGTGTATTTATATTTTTTCAGTACTACTATGACTATCTCAAAAACTCATATTCAGAAGATGATATACATGTGTTTAGAAACGAATGGGCAACATACCTGATGGAAGATTGTACACAAACAGGATGAAGGAGAATTCCTACCACTTATGTTATCTATATATGATCATTGATTATCCTCCAACCTTCTTTTGTGAATTGAGAATGCTCTGATGTATTGAAATCTTAATTTATTACTCAATGTTTTCTATCCCCAGATTCATATTATTGATCTTTGAACAAATCAATATTGAAGTAAGGCATGATGGTGTGCAGTGCGTATGGGGTGAATGATGAAACCACTGAGGATCAAAAAAATCCATTTTCTGTATCTCGTTTGTTTGAACTTGTATTTGAGAACATGTGTTGTTGTTTGAATTGCACAATTATTTCTAGGTAGATGCATGAGATAATCAGTATCGTTGAGGGATTTTTTGGAACCAAAATATGTGTCCCAAGATAATTCAAGTAAGGGAAAGGCTGGTTGAAATGAAATCCAAGCTCAAACGACCAGTACATCATCAAAAGAATCAACCCTGTGATGCACCATCATATAGAATCTGGTCCTCGTGATGTTTTTAGGTGTTTATGGAAGGTATGGGGAGTCTGATGAGCCCCATGGCCACCATAAATAACATTTACAGATATCTCCATATGTTTTTTGTGCCTCGTGCCTCTTTACAAGGATCACGCCATTCACATGGTCCATCTTAGCACGTATGTCCCATTTATCCCATTGCTACTCTTGGAAGAACCTGAGAATCTGACAATGCATAAGCCCCACAAAACCCATACTCATCCAACCAAGAGTATTCCTAGTGTGAATGGAAGCTAACCATGGGTAATACCCACAACATGCCTCTTTTAAATATATGGGTTTTGATCCTTGTATTCTAAATAGGGTACGTAGGAAGCCTCTATGAGGTTAAATCCCAACCAATGGTAAACCATGGTGACCCCCTCACTGGGGTACACCTTCGCTTATTTTGCCTCTTGTATTTACCTTAGTGGAATCTGAATAAGTCTTCAAAATGAGAAACCTTACCTTTATGGGATACACCACACTTGGGTCAGACCTCATTGGGCATTTTGATCCATCTATCAGGTAAACATTCCAGGTGCTCCCTCCTAGAGATGTACCTACCCGATCCACCTTTATAAGTGTTTTGATCCACCCAAGTCTTACATCTCTGTAAGACATTAAATCATGACCCTATATCCTTGTGGGATGTTAAACTCATGGAATACCACAAGTTAAACATGTATTTCCATTAATATATTCAATATTAATGTTTAATCAGTCCTTATTAAGGTATTGTGGAGGTGTGGTTTTATGTTTTCCAGCAGATTTCAGAAGATTCCAAGATTTTTGTAGGTGATTCCATGATTTTACATTATATGATGATTTTATTTTTCTGTATTTTCTTGCTAAGTGTACTATATGAAATGTTTGTGTGGTTAAAAATGTGTTATCAAAGGAATTTGGGGTGTGTATAGACTTGAAAGTTATTTTTAAAATGAATGCAGTTTTATTTCTTGTGTATTTTCATGCTTAAGTCCTTTAAATGTGTTTGAAGAAATGAGAAAGTTGTGTGATGGGTGTTTTCAAATGGATTTAATGTGTTTGTGAATTTTAAATAGGGTTTTCTTATGAGATGTAGAGATTCTATATATGTGTGTTTACATTGAATGAAATTACATGAGAATGTGTTGATATATATGATGTGTATAATGTAAATTGAGCACAATTTCCATACATGGTATTTTCTTTATGATGTGCAGGGGACAGGGTGAGAGGGCAGGGGTGGTTTTCTAGGGGAGGGGGAAGGGGGAAAAGTGGTAGGGGGAAGGGGTAGGGGGTGTTCTGGTTATTTTGAAATATATAGGGGGTGGGAAAGGGGGTGTGCAATGGGAAGGGGGGAAGTTCAATGGGCAGTGGTGTGCTAGGGAAGGGGGAAGGGGGTGTTCAGGGGGCAGGGAGTGTGCAGGGGTAGGGGTGTGCTCGGGGGTGGGCAGTGTGTAGGGGGTGTGCTGGGGAAGGTGGAATGGGTGCTTCTTTTTTATGAAATGGGGGGACATATAGCCATGGTATTAAACCATGGATATAGGTATATAGCCAAGGTTTAATGTCGTTGCAAAAGGCCAATCATTGGTATCCAATAGAGGAGGATAATAGTGTTGAAGATATTCCACCACTATTTTAATGTAATTGATAATATTTGATTTATCTCAAAAGTATGGGAGATATCCCATGGGGGAAGGGAGAAGGAGGAGAGTGTGTGTAAAGGATTTTGTTGAGTGGAATGAGGGATATATGAGGGTAACCCGCTTTAATGGTTGATAGTGAAAGTTTGTTAATTCTACTCATTAATTAGGTGAATTATTAGGCCTAAGGGTAAAATAAATCATTTTCCAACAATGTGGGAATCAATATACACACACTTCTAATCCATATAGTTTCATTGAGTGGCTTACAATCCATTATTCAACAATAAAGAGATACTTCCCCAAAATATCATACCTTACACAAGTTAATCAAATTATTTGACAAACCATTAACCATCAATGTGAGACCATCATAACCTTAGAACCAAACTGTAGGTTTATCTATTCTCCCTAGAATCATTAAATAGCCCATGTTCTACTAAACATTGGGCCATTTGATTATTATAGATGATTATCCCTAACCAAGCACCAATTTTGTTAATTAGTTATTTTATGTTTTGTGCCTCACTAGTATAATTCTATTTAGCAACCCCATTCTTTATTTCATTATTGTATTACTAACATAATATTTGTTTTATTATGTAGGTGAAATATTTTTCCTCAGTTCAAATGCTTTGTTCGGAAACCGCCACCATGGACGAAAATTTTTTAGAGCAGATGGATGCAAAAAGGATGGAACATCATTATTTTTTAACTGTTTGTTGGATAAATGTAATTGTAACCAAATTAAACATTGTTTGAAATGTATATAGAAGTGTGTTGTTTTGTATTCATGATTTCAAGTAAATTTATTTATCATTTTTTTCTTCTGTGCTTTGTGTGTTGCTGTTGTGTGTGCTGTGTGCAGGTGTTGTTTGGACTCTGTGCAGGTGCTGTAATGTGTGCAGGTGTTGGACAGGTTCTGTGCAGGATCTGGTTTTGGATAGGATCTTTGGCCTTTATGAGCGCTAGTTAATCGCTGATAAATGGATAATATATTAGCTCTATTTTGAGCGCTGATAAAGGTAGTTTTTATTAGTGCTCAAAATAGAGCTGATATATTATACATTTATCAGCGCTGAAAATAGCGCTGATAAATACTACCTTTATCAGTGCTTGCTTAGTGCTGATAAAGGGGACCCCCCTTTATCTTCGCTGAGATTAATAGCGCTTTTTTAGCACTGTTAAAGGACGTTTTTAGCGCTATTATAAGCCATATTTGTAGTAGTGATTGTACTGTAGTAATTTTTTAAGGATTTGAGAGCATAGGTTAAATGGTATAGATGACCAAGAAAAGTGATTAAGGGAATGTTGATCTTTTTGGAAAGCACCTAATTGAGAAAAGAAAATACTTAATATGTTCTCAATGTTAAGATAATAAAGATAAAAGAGATATTTATGAGATAATATTGGTGAAAATGAAATTGGTTAGTGATTTGATGGTTTATGTTATCTTTTTTGGATTTTATTAGATGTTTTTATTTATGGAATATATTTGAAAATATGAGACTTTTTTTGGAATAATGAATGTTTTCATTAATTTTTTAGGGTTACAAAACTATCCACATATTTGGAATGTTACATTAAAATCCACTTTAAATTTTTTGCGAAATATAATGATGGTTTAGTGACCTATATTCTAAAATTTTTCAACTTTGAAATTTTCAAGACATATTTTGGATGAGTCTTAAGTTTAAAGAATTATAATATAGGATAAGTTAAATTTTTAGAGTTTTTATTGAGGTATTAAATATTAATATATTATATAAGATAATTTTTTCTGACCATTTTTTGTTTTATTAAATACAGGAAGAATAACTTGTTACTCTTTTATGGAACTTATGATATGGTAAAATTCAATTTTGGTGATTCAAGAATAAAATAATTCATCTTGGATACTAATGTATTGAAGTAAGAAATGAAGTATAAATCGATATAAGAACAAAAAATGGATAAAATTATGCTTACAAATATTTTAATTAATAATATTTTCTTGTGTTCTTTATCATGATAGTAAAATAATTCAGAAACTTTAGGAAAAAGATCCCGAAGCAAAAAAATTATCACATTAACTTCATATTTGATAAATAAAACAGACTTTTAACTCATAAAAAATTTATTATTTATATGTCCTTAACTTTACATTGATTATTATCTTTCTTGTGATCAATGATCATTATCAATCTCTATAATTATTTATGCTTTTCTTTGATGTCCATATCTTTACATCTCACCAATGTTCTCCTACTTGGAAACCTACTAATGTGTTATTATAAATAGACTTTTTAATTTCACTTATCTCTTATCAAAAAGATTTTTTTATTAACCCTTTTAATATAGTGGGTTTCTAACAATGCTATTTTCAAATTTCAGTCCCTTGATTTATGAGATCAATATTAAATTGTCAGGATGCAATTAATTTAAGAAGGGTAGAATGTAACTCCTTATGATTTTAAAAGAGGAACACCACCTTCGATAGTGTATATGATATGAAACATCAATATTAGAAGACAATTTAAAACCATGATACATTATAATATATTTATTTTAAAAAATTTCAATCTCTTAGATATCTTGTGATGCACGTAACACCAGGTTTGATATAAACACAACAATATAATAAAATATTGTTATTTAAACACAACTATTATAAACTAATCATTAAGTTCAAAGGTATGTATAGTAATAAATAAATTAAGAAAATTATATGTTTTATACATGTATTAAATAGACTCAATGGATATTTATTGATTTGAATTGAAATTTAAAATCATTCAAAAATAAATAAATGTTTTTTGAAAAACAGTATTTTTAAAAGGCGATTTACACAATCTTTGAGAACATATTTTAAAATTAATTTCTTCTAATATTATAATTTTTCTACAAAATAAACTTCATTTTTTAAATATAAATTTGAAAATTATCCTTGGGTGAATTTTTTAGATTTTTTGAAAAGATTAATTCTATGATGAATAGTGAAAAATACAAATTTTAATTAAAAACATCCTTTTAATTTAAATTATTGAAATGGTAAAATTATATTTTAAATTTATTTGAAATTAGAAATAATTATATTATATTACTATTTAAAAAACTTATTTCATTGGAATCAATTTTATATTTATTTTTGAAATATTTTTTTAAACTTTTGAATGTTTTTCTTTGGAAAAATAGTTTTTCCGACATGTCTCTGGGTTTAATTATAAATTAAATTATTCCAATTTTTTTAATATAATTTGGAAAAAAGGATTACATATTTTTAATAAATATAATTTATATTTTATAAAAATTTAAACTTAATTTTTACTATAGTGAATTGTGATAAAAACAAAAATTAATTACTGCGGTTAAGGTAAACATGCATTTACTAGGGGGTTAAACTAAGAAAAAAAGGTTAATAATGACCTAAAAGATTTCAAAAACCCATTTTTGGGAAATATTTAGACCTTATTACCTATAAGGGTATATAAGGAACCATTTTTAGGATTTTAGAGTGATATAAATGTGGATATCACTTTGTCTTTTCAAAAATTCCATGTGTGTCCTCTCCCCCACTTATAAAAAGAATTCCACTCTCCAAAATTCATACATAAAAAAAACATTGGTTCATAAAATACCTATAAAAATATCATCCATAATTACCTAAACACATATTAGTTTCCATATTTTTATTTGGAATACCTCTTAAGAAGGCATTTGATATAAACCTAAAGAGGCTTCGCAAAGAAGAGGTAAAATTCTTAAACGTGTGTATTTGTTTTATTTATTCTTAAAACCCATTAAAATTATATTAAAATATGATAAAAAAATATAAACAATATATAATATATATTTAGTAATTATTATTTTAATTAAATAATCTATGTCTATCTTTTCTTCTATCAAATGGGAAATGAAATTGTCGATCGTGTGTACGGTGGATTACTGCCTCGCGATCCGATTTAATTCATTTCCCCCCACCACCTTTAAAAAACTGATATAATGAGGAATTTAACATATTTATATGTGTAACGACCAGAATCCGGAGCCCTTCCACTGGTTCCCTGTACCCGGTTTTCCACACGACCTCAGGCACATTTCCCCAAACGCTAGAGGCTGTCGACTAGTAGCGAGGGCCTTGGTATGTTATTGGGGAAACTATGCCCTCATTTGGTAAGGTATACAAGGCAAGAAAACAAAAGTCAATGGAAGAAGCAGTAAACAACATACAAACACTGAAACTAAATAGCAGAAGAAATGAACACATAATGATAATGATAATGATGTAGCGTGTACAAGTATCTAAGGAAAGAAAAAAACAAAACAACGTGATGAAATACAACTGAAAACAAAGTACGAAAGTAAAAGAAACTCTAGCAGCATCGCATGGCTAAGCTCGGTCCTATGCTCTCCAGCTCAAACCAAGAATCACGTACCCGAAGTAGAAGGGCCACAATCCTTGTCCACACCTGCAACGATATAACCTATTTGGGTCAAAAAGTAGGACCCAAAAAGGGTGTGAGACTAATCCTAGTAGGCAATCACCATGAGATCTGTGCCCTACTTTCAGTGAGTAACATAGAAAATGTAAAGGAAATAAATGCAGTAGAGAAGCATATGTACACTAAAGTAATAAATCCTACCAAACTCCATTCACAGTTATTTATTATTTCAGTACAATCATTTATCTATCAACCAAGGAACCTAGCAACGACTCTATACTCTGAAGGCAAGCAAGTAATCACAATAGGTAGCTCAGCAGTCTACCTAAACAGCAAGCAGTACAAACCCAAGCTTTTTCTTTGGCTTGGTGGACTCTTCACAACCAAGCAAAAAATAAAGCACTGACTCTCTGGGTGGCTCCTACTAGAAAACCCCTCTAGTCAAGTATACATACAAAGGAACAGACACTCTGGGAAACTCTGACCATTAATTCCCCTGTGGTCTTGCAATGAAAGATATAGACTCTCTAAAGAAGAACTTACGTCTAATTCCCCCTATAGTCTCTCTACGTAATTAAGGACACTCTGTGGAAGCACAAAGTCCCATTATTATAGGTCCTGTGATTGATACTAATTATAACAGAATCTCTAGGGAAGCCCTAATCATCAATTCCCCCCTTTAGTCTACCACACCAGGTTCACTCAGCCCTGAGCAGTTTAGTCATGCGTAATTGACTATTAGCAGCCTAAGTAAGTTCAGAAACTAATTGGCTAATAGCTACAATGCATTCACAAGAATATAAAAAGTAGACAATTCATGCAATCAAGTCAACAAGCATACTAGCAATGTGAAAAAAGGTTTCCTCATAGGCAAACTGTTCCAAACGGAAATCAACAGCCAAAACAATAGGAAACACCCATGGGGTGATCCTCAAACATGATAACAAGCAATTATTAATCATCTAATAACCTCAAGCATACAAGAAATCTAAGGTAGATAACAAAACAGAACCAAAACCCTAACCCGAGATACCCGATACATGGGTATCTGACACTTTTTCACGAAAAAACTCAAGGACATTCAACTTAGGGAAACAAACCATCTACCTTGATCCTTGATAATCGACATTCTTGACCCTCGGCCTGTGAATCGGCCTAGAACGGAGTAAATCTGAAAAAACATCTAAAACGTTCAACCTCAGATAACTCTCATAAGAGAAGGAATCAGGAAACATGGCCAAAGAAGAACGGAGAACTCACTACTGTAATTCTATTGCAACCAATGGTGTTCGATTAGAAAAAATGGTGAAGAATTGGTGGCTCAGAGAAGAATTGGATCTCTAGGTTGCTCTGGACTTAATTAGGCAGAGAAGAAGATGAAAACGGGGATTAGGCACGACCCCGGTCCGATTAATGAAAAAAAGAAAAGTACACGGCATGTACTTCTTGAGTATATGGCATGTAGTCCCCTTTTCTGTATGCCGTATTAATCAGACTCCAACTCATCACTACACGCCGTGTGACTGGCCCAGACACGGCCAACACATGACCTCGAGCGGAAGAAACGTACATGGCGTGTACTTGTAAAGTACATGGCGTGTACTTACAAAATTTCCAGATTCTCCTCTTTTTCTCAAAAACGGCCAGAAAAGGAAAACATATGTGAAAAGAATGTCCGGGTTCTTAAAAACATTCCCCCTTAAATAAATTCGTCCCCAAATTTCCCTAGGAAGGTGGAAAAGAAGAAACCTTGAACAAATCTGGCCACTTTGATCGCATATCGGCCTCCCTCTCCCAAGTCTCATCCTGCACAAGGCTGTGCTGCCATAGCACCCGTACCAGAGGAACAGACCGGACACGAAGTAATTTTGTGCTATGATCTACAATCCTAATTAGATGCTCCTCGAACGATGTGTCCTGATCTAGCTCAACCTCCTCTGGTCAAAAAACATGGGACGAGTCGGAGAAATACCGTCGAAGCTAAAAAACATGGAAGACGTCGTGCATAGCCTGATATCTCTGAGGTAATTGCAACCTATAAGAAACTAGCCCGACTCTTTCCAGAACCTCAAACGGCCCGACGTATCTTGGTGAAAGCTTAACTTATCTCTGATCCTTATGTGTCCCAACCTCGGGGTAACACGTAGGAAAACCTGGTCTCCGACCCCAAACTGCAGAGGTCACCTCCGCTGATCATCATAAGATTTCTGACGACACTGTTCAGTAGCCATCCTCTTCCGAATCAACTCTATCTTCTCTAACGTCTCCTGAACGATAGGAGGTCCCAGCAAAGATGCCCCTCCTTCCTCCAGCCAACACAAAGGTGATCGGCATGACCTACCGTACAAAGCCTCGTAAGGTGCCATCTGAATAGTTTCCTGGAAACTGTTGTTATAGGAAAACTCCACGAGAGGTATATGCTTTTCCGAAGAACCACCAAATTCTAGAATTCAAGCTCGGAGCATATCCTCAAGCACCTAGATCGTGCGCTCTGACTGACCATCTGTCTAAGGATGATAAGTTGTACTCAGAAGCACCTGTGTACCCAAAGCTTTCTGTAGCCACTACCAGAAATGCGAAGTAAAGCGGGCATCCCTATCTGAAAAGATAGTACTCAGAACCCTATGCAAGCGCACAATCTCACAGACGTACAACCGTCCAAGCTCATTAACACTGAAGGTCTCCTTTATCGGCAAGAAGTGATCAACCTTCGTAAGCCTGTCAACGACAACCCACACCGCATCATTTCCTCTCGACGATCTCGGTAACCCTGTCATGAATTCCATTGCGGCATCGTTCCACTTCCACTCTGGAATGGGTTGTAGTTGTAAAAGCCCATCTGGCTGCTGGTGCTTCGCCTTCACCTGTTGAGAGGTGGAACATCTCATGACAAACCCAGCTACATCCTTCTTTATACTTGGCCACTAGTACTGGCGGTGTAAATCACGGTACATCTTGGTGACGCCAGGATGAACTGCCCAAACTGAGGAATATAAGTCTCACATCAGCTCCTTACATATATCTACTGGCACCCATATGTGTCCCTATAAACGCAAGATCTCATCCTCGCCAACAGTCCACCTGGGAACAGGGTCCTCTCCTGACACGCTTTCCTGTAGGACTATCCCTTCGGAATCTACCAGCTGCCTCATTCGAACTCGGTCCAAAAGTGCAGAGGTAACAGCCATAGAAGATAGTAAAGTCTTCCCCTGCTTGTCGTGCACCTCCAAATGCATCTCCAAGAATAGAGTCATCATTTTCCACTCACTGTTGGCCACCTGAACTGCCTGTATCTAAGTTCTCCTACTCAGTGCATCAGCCACGGCGTTGCCTTTCCCAGGTGTATAGGCAAGCTCGAAATCAAAGGATTGGAGATACTCAACCCACCTCCACTATCTCAGATTCAGGTCACGTTGTGTGAAGATGTCCTTTAGACTCTTCTGGTCAGTGTATACCACAATATGTTCTCCTAGAAGGTATTGTCTCCAGCAACATAAAGCATGAACAACCACAACCAACTCCAGGTCGTGCGTAGGATAATTCCTCTCATGTGGCCTCAACTGCCGAGATCCATACGCAACCACTCGATCCTCCTACATAAGTACTGCTCCAAGTCCGATTCTAGATGCATCATAGAAAACTGTATAGCTCTTGCCCGACTCCGGAAAAACCAAGATCGGTGCTGAAGTCAATCTCCCCTTCAGCTCCTGGAAGGCTGAGTCACATGATTTTGACCAAAAAACTTCACCCCCTTCTTAGTCAACCCTGTTAGTGGTGCCGTTAGGCATGAAAAGTCCTGTATAAACCGCCTGTAGTAACCAGCCAACCCCAAGAAGCTCCGTACATCAATGAAATTCTTCGGCTACTCCGAGGTAACTACTGATCTCACCTTCTCTGGGTCTACTGATACTCCTGTCTCTGAGATGACATGACCCATGAAGTGAATCTCGTCCATCCAAAAGTGGCACTTCGAGAGTTTAGAATAGAGTCGATGCTCCCTTAGTGTACTCAAAACGACCTTAAGATGGGTTGCATGGTCGTTTCGAGTGTGAGAGTACACCAATATATCATCCACAAAGACCATGACGAAGGAATACAATTAAGGATGGAACACTCGGTTCATCAGCGCCATGAAAACTGCTGGCGCATTTGTAAGACCGAACGGCATAACCGTATACTCGTAGAGGCCATACGTTCTCCTGAAGGCTGTCAGAGGTATATCTGAAGGTCTAACGCGCAGCTGATAATAACTGGACCTCAAATAAATCTTCGATAACACCCGAGCTCCTAAAAGATGATCGAAGAGATCATCAATCCTCAGCAAGGGATATCGGTTCTTGAATGTCAACTGGTTCAACTTTCGATAATCCACGTAAAGACTAAGGGTACCGTCTTCCTTCTTTGCAAATAGGATAGGAGAACCCCAAGGAGAAGTACTGGGTCAGATAAAACCCTTTTCCTTCAACTCCTCTAACTGCTTCTTGAGCTCCTGAAACTCAGGTGTAGCCATTCTATAAGGAGGAATGGACACCGGTGCTGCTCCTGGAACGAGCTCAATTGAGAATTCTACCTCACACTCCGGAGGCAAACCTGAAAAGTATTTTGGAAATACATCTGGAAAGACATCAACCACTGGAGGAAAATCTAAATGAGAAGTCCCCTAGTCATCCAGATAAAGTCTAGAAATATGAGCCGTAACTACTCCTTTCCCATTATGCTCGAGTCCGGCTCGACTCACCTGAACATCCCACTCTCTTTTATGAAGGAAAGATTCACCCTCTGGTGATACGAAACTCACCCTACGGTGATAGAAATCGACGACTGCCTAGAAGGGAACCAACCAGTCCATACTGAGAATGACGTCATAGCCCGTCATCTCCAGGACATAGAGGTCCCATAAGAAATGATACCCTGCAACCTCGAGAGGGCACTACTTGCACTGAAGTACTCTAGATGTCCTCGTTACCAAGGGCGTGTCGAGAGTCAACATGTCAGTAGACGAAAAGACACAAAGCTCAAGGCTTTGCATGATAACAACATAGATAAAGCTATGTGAAGCACCAGTATCGAAAAGGTATGATGATAAAACTGAGGCTACTAATATCGTACCTCGAACTGTAGAGGGTTCGGGATCCTGCTCTTGATGAATATGCTCTACAGAAAAAGTCGGGCATGTACCGCGGCCCTGTGTAGTAGCCTGAAAACCCTAAGCTGCTCATCCCTGAGCCTCACCACTGCGTCCACGGCCTCTACCCTGACCTGAACGTCCTGCAGAACTCTAGCCCCCAGTCTTCTGCCGAGCTGGTGATCCTACTCCTATACACTGGGTCGAAACTGATCCTCCTTCACTAGCCGCTGGAAGGGGAACCTTAGAGAAACGCTACAAGTGACCCATCTTGCCGCAGGATCGGCACTCCACTTGGTCCCTTGGGCACTGAGGCTTCTTATGCCTATTCCTCCCACACTGATAACACACCACTTGGGTTCCAAAAGGGGCATCTTGTCTACCAGAAGGAATACCTCTCTTCCTCAGGTCGCCTCGAGTAGACTCTCGGTGGTGTTTCCTACTCTCTGTCTGGAGGGAATCAACCTTAGATGTTGTACTGCCCTAGTCCACAGCTCCAGTCTCCCTTAGGTTACTCTCTGTGATGAGTTCTTGGTTGACTATCAGAGTAGTATAAGTCAACCGAAAGACATTCACCTGTGATCTGATCTCCGGTCTAAGGCCTTCCTCAAACTTCCTCGCTAGAAACAGCTCGTCATTCCCCAGGACGGGAGTGAATCACTGTAACTCAGTGAAGCAGGAGGAATAATGCATAACTGAGAGAGTACCCTGCTGCAGGCTCATGAAATCCCTAGCTCTATCATCCATCAGTGTCGCTGGGTAGAAGTAGTTGTAAAACATACGCTGAAACTCATCCCAAGCCATAGCCTGTTGGTGCCCCGTCCGAGAGACTACGTCCCACCATCTCTTGGAAGAATCCCACAAAATATACGTCACGAGCTTCACCCTCCTATCTGGAGGCATCTCCAGATGCTCGAAGATGGACAACATGGCTTCCAACCATGACTCTATAGCCTGAGGTCCTCCATCCCCTGTGAAAGTGGGAGGATGCTGCTGCTGGAAGACCCGCGTCAACTCTGCCAGAGTGGGGGTAGGATGCTGAACTCCCTGGAAGGTCTTAATGAATCTCATGAAACCCTATCTGAATTGAGCATTGACACCAGTGTCTGGAATCAATGCAGGTGCCATGTCTTGATTGATGGGAAGAACTACTGGCAGTCCCTGATTGGTCGTATCAGGCGTACGATCGTTGCCTGGTTCCTGGAGTACAATAGGAGGACGTCTCGGTGCCATAGCTCTGAAAGACCAAAACACACCTTCATTAAATAAGAACATAGTTGCAACATAGGAGAGTAAAATGGAACAAGAGGGAAAAGAAAAATCTTTAAAACTGGGGAAAACATGACTACATGGCGTGTAGTACCACTACACGGCGTGTTTCTTAAAAGTTTACCCATGGCATGTACATTGGCCATACTTGTCTGTGTAAACTACCCGGCTACAGGACGTGTTCTTAAACTACACGGCATGTACTTACCCCTTTTTCCCTGCCCGGTTACTCCTACTCGACTAAGTCACATGGACTATCCCAGCTGAAGACTACACGGCGTTCTTTGAGGCAGACATGACATATACTGGACATGCATTACCTGGCCCATGTTGTTAGCGACACATCCTGAAACACGGTCGACACTACACGGCGTGTTCCTACGAGACACGACATTCACTTGAAGGGAAACCTTGGCCTGTGTTTTTTGTGACATGGCCGGGTACTCCGATGATCCTTACACGGCGTGTTCCGAACAAACACAGCATGTATAGGAGAAGATAACACTGACATGTGTTTTTCAAGACACGTCTGGGTACCTGAGAAAAAGATACACGGTGTGTTCATACCGAACATGGCATGTACTAAACATGTATTAACTATCCCATGTTGTTAGTTACACAGTCGAGATCCTAGTTAACCTCTACACAGCGTGTACCTACCGTACTTGGCATGTTCCTGAAAACCATTTACAGCTCCGTGTCCCTTTCCACATGGTCAGTGACATGGCCAAAAACTACACAGTGTGTATCTATAAAGTACACGCCTTGTATTCTGGGTTTTTCCAGACAGTAGCCTCAGAACTGCACCGGAGCCCAGAAAACAAAGAAAAACAAGGGTTAAGGTTCCAAATTCCGATCCGTGGGGGCCCATACTCCCCACGAATCAAAACTCAGCATCATAACGATGCATAGAACAAGCCACAATATAATAACTCATGACCCACCAAATTCTGATCATTGAGGTCCCATAACACCTCAAAGATCAAAGTTTGGCATCTTCAATTAGAAAGCTCCAAACAACGATACCCTATCAACATAGCAGGTATTCTATCACAAGAGCTATCACAACAGCATGCATTGCTTATCAAAAATCCTATCACAACCGCATACAATCTCTAATGCAACCTAGATGGCATGGAAAAATGCATGGCATGTTATATTCTAAAATGTTCCTATATGATGCATGAGATGGCTTACCCTCATCTCATCGAGTTGTAACAAAATAGAACCGTGATCATATAAATAGTAACAGGACAAAACAAGTGCATCACCCAACAGTGAAATCAATTAAACTGTAACATTCACAAAACTAAAAATATTTAATATTCGAGGTAATATGGATTTTTCCCTGTACACGGGTTCTAGAATGCCCAGGCACAACTATTTACCATTTACCTATTCCGTCTTATCCTTGTCTAATGTCGTTAAACAGTAAGTCAATAGAAAAAGGAAAGAATCCCTCTGATACCACTTTGTAATGACCCGAATCTGAAGCCCTTCCACTGGTGCCCCATACCCGGTTCGCTACATGACCTCAGGAACATTTTCCAAAATGCTAGAGGCTTCCGACTAGCAACGAGGGCCTTGGTAAGTTATTGGGGAAACTATGCCCTCATTTGTTAAGGTATACAAGGTAAGAAAACAACAGTCAATGGCGGAAGCAGTAAACAACATACAAACACTGAAACTAAACAGAGGAAGCAATGAAAACATAATGATAATGATAATGATGCAGCAGGTACAAGTATCTAAGGAAAGAAACAAACACAACAATGTGCTGAAATACAACTGAAAACAAAGTACGAAAGTAACAGCAACTCTAGCAGCATCGCAAGCCTAAGTTCGATCCTATGCTCTCCAGCTCCAACTAGAAATCACGTACCCGAAGTAGAAGGGCCACAATCTCTGTCCACACCTGCAACCATATAACCTATTTGGGCCGAAAATCAGGACCCAAACAGGGTGTGAGACTAATCCCAGTAGGCAATCACCATGAGATCTGTGACCTACTGTCATTGAGTAACATAGAAAAAGTAAAGAAAATAAATGCAGCAGAGAAGCAGATGTACACTAAAGTAAGAAATCCTACCAAAATCCATTCACAGTTATTTATTAGTTCAGTACAATCATTTAGATATCAACCAAGGAACCTAGCAACAACTCTATACACTGAAGGCAAGAAATTAATCACAACAGGTAGCTCAACAGTCTACCTAAACAACAAGTAGTACAAATCCAAAGTTGTTCTTTGGCTTGGTGGACTCGTCACAACCAACCAACAAATAAAGCACTAACTCTCTGGGTGGATACTACTAGCAAACCCCTCTAGTCAAGTAGACATACAAAGGCACATACACTTTGGGAAGTTCTCACCGTCAATTCCCCTATGGTCTTGCAATGAAATATATAGACTCTCCGAGGAAGAACTTACGTCTAATTCCCCCTATAGTCTCTCTATGTAACTAATGACACTCTGAGGAAGCACAAAGTCCCATTACCATAGGTCCTGAAATTGATACTAATTATAACAGACTCTCTAGGGAATCCCTAATCGTCAATTACCCCTTTAGTCTACCACACCAGGTTCACTCATCCCAGAGCAGTTTATTCATGTGTAATCGACTGTTAACAAACTAAGTATGTTCAGAAAATACTTGGCTAATAGCTACAATGCCATCACAATCATATAAACAGCAGGCAATTCATGCAATCAAGTCAACAGGCATACTATAAATGTGCAAAAGGGTTGCCTCGTAGGAAAACCGTGCTAAATGGCAATCAACAGCCAAAACAAGGGGAAACACCGGTGGGGTGATCCTAAAACATGCTAACAAGCAATTATTAATCATCTAATAACCTCAATCATACAAGAAATCTAAGGCAGATAACAAAAAAGACCAAAACCCTAACCCGAGATACCCGATACATGGGTATCCGACACTTTTGCACCAAAAACTCAAGGACATTTAATGTAGGGAAACAAACCACCTACCTCGATCCTTGGTGATCGATATTCTTGACCCTCTGCCTGTGAGTCGGCCTAGAATGGAGTAAATATGAAAAAACGGCTAAAATGTTCAACCTCAGATAACTCTCACAAGAGAAGGAATCAAGAAACATGGCCAAATAAGAACCAAGAACTCACCGCTGCGATTCTATTGCACCCAACAAAGTTCGATTCGGACAACCGGTGAAGAATCGGCGGCTCAGAGAAGAATCGGCTCTCTAGCTCACTCTGGACATAATTAGGTGGAGAAGAAGATGAAAACAAGGATTAGGCGTGACCCCGGTCTGATTAATGAAATAAAAAGAAAAGTACACGGCGTGCACTTCTTGAGTACATAGCGTGTATTCCCATTTTCCGTATTCTGTATTAATCGGACTCCACCTCATCGCTACACCTCGTGTAACTAGCCTGGACATGGCCAGCACATGGCCTCGTGCGGAAGAAAATTACACGGCGTGTACTTACAAAATTTCCAAATTCTACTTTTTTTCTCAAAAACAGCCAGAAAAGGAAAACATACTGGAAAAGAAGGTCTGAGTTCTTACAATATTATATTTATTACATTATTATACCTTTTTTATTATGATATCATATATAATTTCTTACTTACCATTTTTTGGGGGATATGATAACATTTCTTGTGTGTACGGTGGACTACTACCTCACAAAGTGACGTGACGCATTTGTATCTTATACATTACATGTAAGGTAGTAAGGGAAATTTAATGAATATATGTGATATTTATAAAATAATCATAATTATTTAAATATAATATCACAGCTAAATTCTTATTTTCCAATTCATTGGAAAACAATAACATCACTCGTGCATACGTGTAGACTACCCCACCACATAGCGATGTGAAACAATATTAATATTTTTAAATGGATGGTAATAGGGATGGATTTTATTATTTTAAATTATATATATATAAGATAATAATTATTATTTAAAGGTTAATTATAATTTATTTTCCTTTTATTCCATCCACTGAGAAAAATGGAAACAATGTTCATGCATACATACGAATTACTGTCTCAATAAAAAGTATAATCCATTATCTTTATCTAATATTTGTAGATTAATATAATTACAAATATAATAAATATATATTATATTTATAGAATTTTTGATATTTTTTTATCGAATCATGATCTAAGTAAGAGGACATAAATTACAAATCCAAATACATACATGAAAAATGATGCAATTATCACCTAAAATAGTGATTTTAAGAAAAAATGCTAATAAATGGGTAATAAAAGGATATTAGTAAATGATATATGGTTTGAAATATATTAATATTTTTAATTAATATATTTATAATAAAACAGTATTTATTATATTGGAGGTCTGAGCATGTACAAAGGAAATCAGACCTAAGGTTATAGTTTATCATCTCAATTTTACTTTCGTGACACATATTTCATATACACCACTTATAAAATTTTTATGGTTTATACATATCCCATTTATATGTTATATCATAAATATACTTATATTAATTAAACTAAAAGTTTCATTTTATTTTATTTCCTTCTTTGGGCTTATGATTCAAAAGTTACCAAAGTGGTATTGGTTTATTTTACATTCTCATCATTTGGAGAGATTTTTTATGATCAAATTTATGATGCTGAAATATTATGATATATCAATCAATAAACTAATTAATTTTAATCTTATGTGGCTATTAATGAAATTTTCAAGTAATAGCAGCATTTTACTCTCTTTGGCACTTAAAATGATTGTAAAAATGTTTTTACGAAAATATGACTTTATTTCTCACTTTGGATGAAAATACTTTTTATTCCAAAACAATGTATTCCAATTTTTCATTAAAAAATGTTTTCAACATTATAAAAAATATTTATTAATGATTTTTAAAAATGTTTTAATTTTTATAGAATTTATTGAGAGGAATATTTATTTCATTTTCCAAATAATGTCGGTTTTTTATTTTACTACAAATGTGAAAGGAATATTTGTTTTAATCTATATGAATTAAGAATAATTTCCCACTATCATGACAAATTAGTATTTTAAATATTATTTTATATGTTTTAAAATTTTATTTTTAAATAAAATTATTTTCAATTTTTTTTACAACTTTTAGTTTTAATAAGTTTATTTTACAAATGAACAGGTTATTTTACTCAAGACCATTTTTAAGGATATTTTTATTTTATTGCTTTTCATCAATGAAATCATCCCTTTATTATACTTATGATAAACTAGGGATACATTGTATTGATATAATCCTAATTATTTATTTTTTATGGTTTATGATTAGTATAATTATGGATATACAATTTTATTACCATTCACCACATTACTATGGATAGTTTATGATTATATTTATTCGATTGGTGTATGTATTAAAATTTTTTAGGTTAGTTTTTAAATATAAACTTTTAGGTTGATTAATTTTCACTAATTTCATATAAAAAAATGCATTGGAATTATTAAGTGATGGATGGGGAAAATAATTTTATATCACCTTGATGCATCAATAGGTGTCATGAGATAAATTAGTTGGCCAAATTAAATGGGTTTTTACACATATATTTAAACTATATTTTGAATGGACTTGAAATCATGAATCATATGTTTAGAATTATTTATTACATCATTATGAGATTATTTATTGTTCTTCCATGTGATTATTCTACTAGTTATAATATCCATAGTTATGTTTCAAGCTAATTTTATTATTTATATGGAATTATTTGATCATCATTTATTCCTAAAATATTATTCTTCATGTTAAAGTTATTGATTAAATGGAATGTGTTTATTTATTTACCTTCCTATAATAATTATTTTTTATACATGATAGCCTCTTTTATAAGCATACCATTCCGGATCATTACTACTCCCTCTTTCTTATGCTTCTTTTCCCCAGGATGCTAGGATGTGTTTTCTAATTGATATATAGAGTTATGATAGAAGTAATAAATATTAAATAAAATAAAATACATTGTTATATTTTATGTTTTAAAATTTATGTGAAATTAAAGTATTTATCTATTTTACCAAGGCTACTAAACTAGTCAGTCTTTTAGGATGTGATTCCTTATATCTTATGCTAATGTAATAAAGTAACCATCGACTTTGGGATACTGGGGTAGGGGTATTTGGCTTATTAGTTGAATGTTATTGAAAATTTTTTACTATAAAAATATATATTATAAAATTAAATTAATCATTTTAAAATACTATGTTGAATTTTAAAAATCAATGTATAAGATTTCATAAAATTTAGTAATATTTTTTTGAAAAATATTTTTTGTATGTTTTATTAATTATGTTTGAACATTGGGATATTATAATATAGATCTATTTCACAATAAAAAAAATACTTTTCTTGACCAATAATAATATTTTTAATATCATTAGAATAAAAAAGGATAATTTTTTCTTATATATAAACATTATGCTTAAAAAAAATTTATCTTAAAAACAAGTTTCTGTGCATTATATGCTCTAACAATTAGATTAATTTTTCTACAATTAGAAATTTAAATTGATAAATTATTATTATATTTGAGATTAAAATTTTATTATTATTTAATATGATCAATTTTTTAGATATAAAATTTATAATATTACGATTAATGATAATTACCATGATATTAGTGATAAAATTATTTTAAAATTATTATTTTATTAATATCCTAGAATTTATTTCAAATAAATTCAATTAAATTAATTAAAATAATGAATATAATATGATTTATAAACACATAAATAAATATATTAACACTCATTTAATTTTTAATCAATAAAAATATTATTAAAAATTCATAATGGTCAAAATATCATTTTTAATCAAAAATAATTTTTTTACACATTATATATTTGAATTTAAATTTGTTTTTTATAATACTATATTATTTAATTATATTAAATTGAGGCTAAATTTAGTTCCATAAAACCCAAATTTAGTTATATGGGTTATTTTATATGTTTAATAAAACACAAAATCGCTTATTTAAAAACCAGTTAACTAGATTTATAGTAAATGAGTAAAATATAAAAAATTAATGGTAAAATCCCTATAACATGTTTAAAAAATGTATTAAAATCCTTGGTTGAATATTTATAGACCCAAATATACACCAAAGTCAATTATTTTTAAAATTTGGATCCATTTTCCTTGGAATAGTGTCATGTAATAATTAAAATATAAATGGTGTTTCCAACATTTTCCTTTTACTCTCTTGTAAATGGGGATCACTAAAACTCTTTCAAACATACACCTAACATTAAAATGTTTGTTGAAAATATACCCAAATATCCTATAATTTTATTCAATCACAAGTTCTTATTTCTCTATCCATCCTTGGTTAGTCTAATCCCTTTATTTGTAAAGACACTTTCAAGAGAAAGTTCAAGGTCCCAAAGTGTGCATCACTTAATCAATATCATTTTTACATAAATATTTGTACACCAAAACCCCCTAAAAATTTCTATATAATGACATTAGTATCAATATTATACTAATATTTTGTTATATTAGTGTTAAAATAATTATTTATTCATTTCCACACACTAAGAAAAACAAAAGAACATCGCTAGTGTGTTTTCACGGACTACCACCTCCTTGAATCGACACCATTTTTTTCATTACCACCTTTAATGAATGGTATTAATGGTGGTATGTTCCACCTTCAAGGTGTCACGTGTTTCGGGTGATGTGGATATGGCACGAAGAGGATCATCACCAATCCCTTCTTCCATTGGGATGATCTCTCATCGAATTTACCATTCCTTTGTTTCGACCTATTCAACGTCATTATACTTTAAAGAAGGTTGAATTTACCTTGTGGGGAACGGTTGGTCCCAGCGAATGATTGGATGGGGGTCAAGCACTCATTCAATCAATCATTCTTGGATATAAATTCCTCATATGGTCTCTAACAGGTTTATTCATGGAGCCAAGAATGACCAACAACCCTGATATCTATGATTCATCGACTTTCTTTCCAAAGCCAAGCACTCGTTGGATAAGGATTTGGCCAACGACACTTGAGGACTCTATTAGTTGAGAGGATGGGAAGTCGGGATCTCCTTACCCTTTTAGGGGAGGATTTTTACCAATTATGGGACTCTCATATAGATTTAAGTCATGTTCATATGTTTGTGAATCCTTAGTTCATTCATGAAGAGTGTGTCCACAGGCTACCCTTGGTTTGTAAGATCGTTGTAAGCATGAATATGTTTGATGCCACAGAGGTGATGCTGAATTAGCAATATTGTAAGGAGCTCTAGAGGTTATTGTCATCCAGGGGGGATGGAAGTTGAATTGATATTGGGATCAGGCCTACAATAAAGGCTTACTATGTATCCTCGGGAGAGGAATCAGAACCTACATAGTTCAGAATGTGTTGGGCTTACACATGGGAAACACCTGTTTGATGGAAAAGAATGGGTGGCCCCTTTATGGGAGGGCACCCTATCGAGCTGAGGAATTCTGGTAAGCGTCCTATGTATCCTGATTTGATCAAGATTCAAAGTTCTCATAGTTCATATGATGTGATGGGATTACGCATGGAAGCTACCCAATTGAGGGGGTCATGGTTGGGTGGACCATTTATGGATGGGCACCCCTTTGAGATCGGGCCTTCTGGTAGGCATCCCATGTATCCTGATTTGATTAGGAATCATAGTTCTCATAGTTCAGTTCATGTTCTGATATTGTAATCCTCATAAACTTGTAATCCCATGTGAGTCATGCTCGGTGTGAGAAACAAGAGTATTTGAAATATTCAACAATTCACATGCCTCTTCCCCTACTGGGGGGGGGGGGGAAGGTAGATCATGCGGAAAAAGAGGTTGGGGAAACTGTGGGTGAGGGCACCAAGCGATGAACCTTTCAATGTGAAATTACATTAAAGTTCATGCGACCTGACCTTGGAGTATTGGGGACTTACCTCAACGGGAGGTCCCTATAGCATATTCAAGGAAGGGGAGGAGTTTCGTCCTCATCAAATGGGGGAGCGAACATAACCACTTTGACTGATCACTATTCCTCATTAAATGGAAAAGCAAGTGATCACCACTAATCCTAAGAACGGGGATGTTCACGTCAGTATCCCAAGGTTGGACTCTGGGTTACCATGGTAATATAGCCTTACATGCATTCCCGAATCCCACACCTTTGTTGAGAGGGCCTTCATGGCTCCGCTTACCATGAGTATGTAGACTCAATGGGGCGCGTTGATGAACCCGAAGACCTGATCATACGGGTTCGGTGACTTTGGAGGAGGCTTTGGACTGACGCCAGAGAACTGGTTAGAGGAGGTATTGTGGAGGATTGGATGGTAATAGAGGGGTGAGGTTGGAACTAGAGAGAATAATACCTGAAAACACCACATTCCACGTACTGGTTTCACATGCGGGATGGGGAAGGATCCGCATACCATAGTGGTATACAGGAAGAAGGGCCATCAGCATACCAGTGTGGTACATGGGCATGGGTATCACTAACCGCATACCAAAGTGGTACGTGGCTCACTGTGTCGCTTTGGGTTACATCCACGTCCAGATTGTGTACGCACCACTAGATTTAGTCTATGTAGCGGTATGCTACACGGAGTGCCATATTGAAGGACGGTCGGGGGAATTACCATTCATGGGAAATTAATCTGAGAGAATTATTTGGTTCATGTTTCACTAGTTTGGTTCACGATTCTTAATATTATTATTCAATTCCCCATTTTTATGGTTCACGACTGGCTGTACTAGCAGAAGAAGTGGTTTGCGGTTTGTACTTCGCTGATGAAACAAGATGGAAGTTGGAGTGAAACCTATGAGTTTTTCTCAAGATTTAATTTCCCATCCTCCCTTATATCCATCTCTTTCTTCTTCTTTGTTGTTCTCCTTTTATAGAACATCATAGGGATCATATCTATAGGGCACACAACACCATTTGTGAAGGACCATTGAAGCAATTTTCAAACCCGCAGGAGACTCGGCCAACCAGGGTTTGCAGAGACATTGGATTGCGATAATGGTTCGCAGAACCCTTCTTGTCTACTTAATCTACAAACTGAGGGGTTCACGACATGATATACAAATGTTCTTCCACTCATAACTCCTCCGGTTTACGCGGTTCACGGTTTTCCCTACTCGCTAGCCATTGTTTCGCAGGCCAGTAGTTCGCAGAACGTCCCACATACCTGGTGGTTCTCGATCCATCTTCTTCATGTATGTTTCTTGGTGATGGTAGCTAGAGATTTTAAAAAATTGAATTAATTCAAGTTCCTTCAAATAAATACAACTCAATTTTATTCCCTTCTCCATGATAGACTTATAGAAGTTCTTAGTTCCTTATACAATGTGATCTCGGGGGTATTGCTTCTCCTTAGCAGAATTTTAAGGACCCTAAAAATGCCCCCATCAGAATGGTATCCATTCAGAATGAAAAGGGGAATATTCAGATGTAGAAGTGGTATTGAACTAAAATGGTTCATGTTTGAACAGGTAGATCCAGTAGGAGGGTACCCCACCTATATATAAGGTCCCATGTAATTTTTCTTTTACATTTTCTCGCAGAGAAATGCGATCATGATTTCCTAGCTTCCTTAACTTTTGCGTACCATGCTCCTTGTGAAAACAACATTCATGAACTGTTCTGTACGTTTCACAAACCAATTTTCTCATCATTTCCCCGTCCGCGTACAATCAGTAAAATTAGATAACCGAATAAAGAACTATTTTTTCCTAAGCCATGGGACGCAGTGAGCGTAGTTCGACTATTACTGAGGTTTTATGGAACACCTCATGAAATTTTGTACCTTTTTCATTATAACCATAATTTATTCCTAATCCTGCTTGGTACAGTCTTAGAGGGTATAACTTGGATTTTTCTTAGGCCACCCTTTGTGGGTTTTTGACCTAACAATCTTTTTTCCTTTTCTGATGGCTCAATGCATTTTTTAGCAAACTGATACTCGACTTTTACCCATAGGTGCCTTTGGAAGATTTTCACTCTGGAAATCATAATGTCTCTTCTTTCTCTGGTAGTCCATAGTCCTACCATCCAATCTTATTACTGATGTTTTAGGTCAAAAAACATTGACCAAATTTAACGGGTTAAGTCCCCAACTCAGGACCGTTAGTCAAGAATGTTCTAGTATCCTTAATACACAAGATGAGGATTTTTCTTGATCTTGGATTTGTGGATTATGGAGATGCATGAGGCTCAGGAGCCACATTAGATGTACAGAGGTTGGAAAAGACTCTCCTAGGGACAAATTTTCCTTTGAATAAGGACCATTTTTGTGGGCGACATATGCAGAGCCAGAGGGGCATGATATGAAAAGTCATGAAAAGGAGTCCATAGGACACTGGCCTTCTATTCCTGATGTCCTTGTGGGATTTTTGACATTTTGGGTTTATCATGATGTCAGGACCAATAATAGGTGGCTGGATTGAGTATTGTTGTCTGAGAATGTTAGGAACATTCACATCAGCCTTGAATGGGAAATTTCTCCAAAATGTTTCTTAATTGTGTGAGGGAGATCTGGAAAGTGGAAGTTCAGTAAAGAGTCTTTTCTATGTCTGGGGAACTTGGGAAGAAGGAGGTACATAAGCCATCATCCATGCGTTTTCTGAATCTTGGGGTGTGACATGACGCGAATGTCATTTGAGTGTACAGAGTCTATAAAGGACTCTCTTAGGGACAAATTTACCTTTGATTGATGTCCATTTTTTTGGGTGACATATGGAGAGCCACCAGGGCATGATATGAATAGTCTCGAAAAGTTTTCCCCATGAAACTGGCCTCCTGCCTCTGCTGGCCTTTGAGGATTATAGAGATTGGGAAATTTCTGAATATAGTGTGTGACCTTCGACTAGGGGTGTCTCTAATCACAAGAGGATGATTTTTAGCTGAACTTCTTTGGGGAAACCTGGAAACAAGCAGGGACACTCTTCCTTTTAATGAAGATCAACTTCATGCATGCGGATAAGATATCTTTTTAGAGACCTCAAAAAATACCAAAGGTGAATCAGGCCCATATGTTCCGATATATCTAGGATGTGTGGAAGGGGGAAAGTATAAACCATTACTCTGAGGGCCCTTGAATCAAGAGGGGTGGAATGCGACTTGGAATCTATTGGGAATACTAATATAGTGAATTGTGATAAAAACAAAAATTAATTAATGTGGTTAAGGTAAACATGTGTTTACTAGGGGGTTAAACTAAGAAAAAAAGGTTAATAATGACCTAAAAGATTTCAAAAACCCATTTTTGGGAAATATTTAGACCTTATAACCTATAAGGTTCTATAAGGAACCATTTTTAGGATTTTAGAGTGATATAAATGTGGATATCACTTTATCTTTTCAAAAATTCCATGTGTGTCCTCTCCCCCACTTATAAAAAGAATTCCACTCTCTATAATTCATACATAAAAAAACATTGGTTCATAAAATACCTATAAAAATATCATCCATAATTACCTAAACACATATTAGTTTCCATATTTTTATTTGGAATACCTCTTAAAATGGCATTTGATATAAACCTAAAGAGGCTTCACAAAGAAGAGGTAAAATTCTTAAATGTGTGTATTTGTTTTATTTATTCTTAAAACCCCTTAAAATTATATTAAAATATGATAACAAAATATAAACAATATATAATATATATTTAGTAATTATTATTTTAATTAAATAATCTATATCTATCTTTTGTTCTATCAAATGGGAAATGAAATCGTCGATCGTGTGTACGGTGGATTACTGCCTCGCGATCCGATTTAATTAATTTCCCCCCACCACCTTTAAAAAACTGATATAATGAGGAATTTAACATATTTCTATGTGTAACGACCCGAATCCGGAGCCCTTCCACTGGTTCCCTGTACCCGGATTTCCACATGACCTCAGGCGCATTTCCCCAAACGCTAGAGGCTGTCGACTAGTAGCGAGGGCCTTGGTATGTTATTGGTGAAACTATGCCCTCATTTGGTAAGGTATACAAGGCAAGAAAACAAAAGTCAATGGCAGAAGCAGTAAACAACATACAAACACTGAAACTAAATAGCAGAAGCAATGAACACATAATGATAATGATAATGATGCAGCGTGTACAAGTATCTATGGAATGAAAAAAAACAAAACAACATGTTGAAATACAACTGAAAACAAAGTACGAAAGTAAAAGAAACTCCAGCAACATCGCACGGCTAAGCTCGGTCTTATGCTCTCCAGCTCCAACCAGGAATCACGTACCCGAAGTAGAAGGGCCACAATCCTTGTCCACACCTGCAACGATATAACCTGTTTGGGCCAAAAAGTAGGACCCAAAAAGGGTGTGAGACTAATCCTAGTAGGAAATCACCATTAGATCTGTGCCCTACTTTCAGTGAGTAACATAGAAAAAGTAAAGGAAATAAATGCAGTAGAGAAGCATATGTACACTACAGTAAGAAATCATACCAAACTCCATTCACAGTTATTTATTAGTTCAGTACAATCATTTAGCTATCAACCAAGGAACTTAGCAACGGCTCTATACTCTGAAGGCAAGCAAGTAATCACAATAGGTAGCTCAGAAGTCTACCTAAACAGCAAGCAGTACAAACCCAAGCTTGTTCTTTGGATTGGTGGACTCATTACAACCAAGAAAAAAATAAATCATTGACTCTCTGGGTGGCTTCTACTAGAAAACCCCTCTAGTCAAGTAGACGTACAAAGGAACAGACACTCTGGGAAACTCTGACCATCAATTCTCCTATGGTCTTGCAATGAAAGATATAGACTCTCTAAAGAAGAACTTACGTCTAATTCCCCCTATAGTCTCGCTACGTAATTAAGGACACTCTGTGGAAGCACAAAGTCCCATTCTTATAGGTCCTGCGATTGATACTAATTATAACAGAATCTCTAGGGAAGCCCTAATCGTCAATTCCCCCCTTTAGTCTACCACACCAGGTTCACTCAGTCCTGAGCAGTTTAGTCATGCGTAATCGACTGTTAGAAGCTTAAGTAAGTTTAGCAACTACTTGGCTAATAGCTACAATGCATTCACAAGAATATAAAAAGTAAGCAATTCATGCAATCAAGTCAACAAGCATACTAGCAATGTGAAAAAAGGTTTCCTCATAGGCAAACCGTTCCAAACGGAAATCAATAGCCAAAACAATAGGAAACACCCATGGGGTGATCCTCAAACATGATAACAAGCAATTATTAGTCATCTAATAACCTCAATCATACAAGAAATCTAAGGTAGATAACAAAACAGAACCAAAACCCTAACCCGAGATACCTGATACATGGGTATCCAACCCTTTTGCACGAAAAAACCCAAGGACATTCAACTTAGGGAAACAAACCAGCTACCTTGATCCTTGGTAATCGATATTCTTGACCCTCGGCCTGTGAATCGGCCTAGAACGGAGTAAATCTTCAAAAACATCTAAAACGTTCAACCTCAGATAACTCTCATAAGAGAAGGAATCAGGAAACATGGCCAAAGAAGAACCGAGAACTCACTACTGTAATTCTATTGCACCCAATGGCGTTCGATTCGAAAAACCGGTGAAGAATTGGTGGCTCGGAGAAGAATCAGCTCTCTAGGTCGCTCTGGACTTAATTAGGCAGAGAAGAAGATGAAAACGGGGATTAGGCGCGACCCTGGTCCGATTAATGGAAAAAAGAAAAGTACACGGCGTGTAATTCTTGAGTATATGGCGTGTAGTCCCCTTTTCTGTACGCCGTATTAATCGGACTCCACCTCATCACTACACGCCGTGTGACTGGCCTAGACACGTCCAGCACATGACCTCGAGTGGAAGAAAAGTACATGGCGTGTACTTGTAAAGTACATGGCGTGTACTTGTAAAGTACATGGCGTGTACTTACAAAATTTCCAGATTCTCCTCTTTTTCTCAAAAACGGCCAGAAAAGGGAAACATACGTGAAAAGAATGTCTGGGTTCTTACAAACATTCCTCATTAAATCAATTCATCCCCAAATTTCCCTAGGAAGGTGGAAAATAAGAAACCTCGAACAAATTTGGCCAATTTGATCGCATATCGGCCTCCCTCTCCCAAGTCTCGTCCTGCACAAGGCTGTGCTGCCATAGCACCCATACCAGAGGAATAGAACGACCACGAAGTACTTTTGTGCTATGATCAACAATCCTGATTGGATGCTCCTCGAACGATGTGTCCTGATCCAGCTCAACCTCCTCGGGTCGAAAAACATGGGACGGGTCTGAGAAATACCGTCGAAGCTAAAAAACATGGAAGACGTCGTGCATAACCTGATATCTCTGAGGTAATTGCAACCTATAAGAAACTAGCCCGGCTCTTTCCAGAACCTCGAATGGCCTGACGTATCTTGATGAAAGCTTAACCTATCTCTGATCCTCTTATGTCCCAACCTCGGGGTAACACGTAGGAAAACCTGGTCTCCGACCCCGAACTGCAGAGGTCACCTCCGCTGATCATCATAAGATTTCTGACGACACTGTGCAGTAGCCATCCTCTTCTGAATCAACTCTATCTTCTCTGAGGTCTCCTGAATGATAGGAGGTCCCAGCAAAGATTCCCCTCCTGCCTCCAGCCAACACAAAGGTGATCGGCATGACCTACCGTACAAAGCCTCGTAAGGTGCCATCTGAATAGTTTCCTGGAAACTGTTGTTATAGGAAAACTCCACGAGAGGTATATTCTTTTCCGAAGAACCACCAAAGTCTAGAATGCAAGCTCTGAGCATATCCTCAAGCACCTAGATTGTGCGCTCTGACTGACCATCTGTCTGAGGATGATAAGCTGTACTCAGAAGCACCTGTGTACCCAAAGCTTTCTGTAGCCACTACCAGAAATGTGAAGTAAAGCGGGCATCCCTATCTGAAAAGATAGTACTCGGAACCCCATGAAAGCGCACAATCTCACAGAAGTACAATCGTCCAAGCTCATTAACACTGAAGGTCTCCTTTTTTGGCAAGAAGTGATCAACCTTCGCAAGCCTGTCAACGACAACCCACACCGCATCGTTTCCTCTCGACGGTCTCGATAACCCTGTCACGAAGTCCATTGAGACATCGTTCCACTTCCACTCTGGAATGGGTAGCAGCTGTAAAAGCCCATCTGGCCACTGGTGTTTCGCCTTCACCTACTGAGAGGTGGAACATCTCATGACAAAACCAGCTACATCCTTCTTTATACTTGGCCACCAGTACTGGCGGTGTAAATCACGGTACATCTTGGTGACGCCAGGATGAACTGCCCAAACCGAGGAATAGAAGTCTCACATCAGCTCCTCGCATATATCTACTGGCACCCATATGCGTCCCTATAAACGCAAGATCTCATCCTCACTAACAGTCCACCCAGGAACATGGTCCTCTCCTGACACGCTTTCCTGTAGGACTGGACCTTCTGAATCTACCAGCTGCCTCATTCAAACTCGGTCCAAAAGTGCAGAGGTAACAACCATAGAAGATAGTAAAGTCTTCTTCTGCCTATCGTGCACCTCCAAATGCATCTCCAAGAATAGTGTCATAATTTTCCACTCACTGTTGGCCTACTGAACTGCCTGTATCTAAGTTCTCCTACTCAGTGCATCAGCCACGGCGTTGGCTTTCCCAGGTGTATAGGCAAGCTCGAAATCAAAGGACTGGAGATACTCAACCCACCTCCACTGTCTCAGATTCTGGTCACGCTATGTGAAGATGTACTTTAGACTCTTTTGGTCAGTGTATACCACAAAATGTTCTCCTAGAAGGTATTGTCTCCAGCAACGTAAAGCATGAACAACCACAACCAACTCTAGGTCGTGCATAGGATAATTCCTCTCATGTGGCCTCAACTGCCGAGATCCATACGCAACCACTCGATCCTCCTACATAAGCACTGCTCGAAGTCCGATTCTAGATGCATCATAGAAAACTGTATAGCTCTTTCCTGACTCCGGAAAAACCAAGATCGGTGCTGAAGTCAATCTCCCCTTCAGCTCCTGGAAGGCTAAGTCACATGATTTTGACCAAAAAAACTTCACCCCCTCCTTAGTCAACCCTGTTAGCGGTGCTGTTAGGCGTGAAAAGTCCTTTATAAACTGCCTGTAGTAACCAGCCATCCCCAAGAAGCTTCGTACCTCAATGACATTCTTCGGCTACTCCGAGGTAACTACTGATCTCACCTTCTCTGGGTCTACTGATACTCCTGTCTCTGAGATGACATGACCCATGAAGTGAATCTCGTCCATCCAAAAGTGGCACTTCGAGAGTTTAACATAGAGTCGATGCTCCCTCAGTGTACTCAAAATGATCTCAAGATGGGTTGCATGGTCGTTTCGAGTGTGAGAGTACACCAATATATCGTCCACGAAGACCACGGTGAAGGAATCCAAGTAAGGATGGAACACTCGGTTCATCAGCACCATGAAAACTGCTGGCGTATTTGTAAGACCGAACGACATAACCGTATACTCGTAGAGGCCATACCTTCTCCTGAAGGCTGTCAGAGGTATATCTGAAGGTCTAACGTGCAACTGATAATAACTGGACCTAAAATCGATCTTCGAGAACACCCGATCTCCTCAAAGCTGATCGAAGAGATCATCAATCCTCAGTAAGGGATATCGGTTCTTGACCGTCAACTTGTTCAACTTCCGATAATCCACGCAAAGACTAAGGGTACCGTCTGCCTTCTTTGAAAATAGGACAGGAGAACCCCAAGGAGAAGTACTGGGTCAGATAAAACCCTTTTCCTTCAACTCCTCTAACTGCTTCTTGAGCTCCTGAAACTCAGGTGTAGCCATTATATAAGGAGGAATGGACACCGGTGCTGCTCCTGGCACGAGCTCAATCGAGAATTCTACCTCACGCTCCGGAGGCAAACCTGAAAAGTATTTTGGAAAGACATCTGGAAAGCGATCAACCACTGGAGGAAAATCTAAATGAGAAGTCCCCTAGTCATCCAGATAAAGTCTAGAAATCTGAGCAGTAACTCCTCCTTTCCCATTATGCTCGAGTCCGGCTCGACTCACCTGAACATCCTACTCTCCTTTATGAAGGAAAGATTCACCCTCTGGTGATACGAAACTCACCCTACGGTGATAGAAATCGACGACTGCCTAGAAGGGAACCAACCAGTCCATACTGAGAATGACGTCATAGCCCATCATCTCCAGGACATAGAGGTCCGATAAGAAACGATACCCTGCAACCTCGAGAGGACACTACTTGCACTGAAGTACGCTAGATGTCCTCGTTCCAAAGGGTGTGTCGAGAGTCAACATGCTAGTAGACGAAAAGACACAAAGCTCAAGGCTTTGCATGACAACAACGGAGATAAAGCTATGTGAAGCACCAGTATCGAAAAGGTATGAAGATAAAACTGAGGATACTAATATCGTACCTCGAACTGTAGAGGGTCCGGGATCCTGCTCTTGATGAATATGCTCTACAGAAAAAGTCTGGCATGTACCGCGGCCCTGTGTAGCAGCCTGAAAACCCTAAGCTGCTCCTCCCTGAGCCTGACCACTGCGTCCACGGCCTCTACCCTGACCTGAACATCCTGCATAACTCTATCCCCTAGTCTTCTGCGGAGCTGGTGATCCTGCTCCTATACACGGGGTCGAAACTGATCCTCCTTCACTAGCCGCTGCAAGGGGAACCTTGCAGAAATGCTACAGGTGACCCATCTTGCCGCAGGATCGGCACTCCACTTGGTCCCTTGGGAACTGAGGCTTCTTATGCCTATTCCTCCCACACTGATCACACACCACTTGGGTTCCAAAAGGGGCATCTTGTCTACCATAAGGAATACCTCTCTTCCTCAGGTCGCCTCGAGTAGACTCTTGGTGGTGTTTCCTACTCTTTGTCTGGAGGGAATCAACCTTAGATGTTGTACTTCCCTAGTCCACAACTCCAGTCTCCCTTAGGTTCCTCTCCGTGATGAGTGGCTGGTTGACTATCAGAGTAGTATAAGTCAACTGAAAGACATTCACCTGTGATCTGATCTCCGGTCTAAGGCCTTCCTCAAACTTCCTCGCTAGAAACAGCTCGTCATTCCACAGGACGAGAGTGAATCACTGTAACTCAGTGAAGAGGGAGGAATACTGCATAACTGAGAGAGTACCCTGCTACAGGCTCATGAACTCCCTAGCTCTGTCATCCCTTAGCGTCGCTGGGTAGAAGTAGTTGTAAAACATACGCTGAAACTCATCCCAAGCCATAGCCTGTTGGTGCCCCGTCCGAGAGACTACGTCCAACCATCTCTTGGAAGAATCCCACAAAATATACGTCACGAGCTTCACCCTCCTCTCTGGAGGCATCTCCAGATGCTCGAATATGGACAACATGGCTTCCAACCATGACCCTATAGCCTGAGGTCCTCCATCCCCTGTGAAAGTGGGAGGATGCTGCTGCTGGAAGACCCGCGTCAACTCTGCCAGAGTGGGGGCAGGATGTTGAACTCCCTGGAAGGTCTGCATGAATCTCATGAAACCCTATCTGAATTGAGCGTCGACACCAGTGTCTGGAATCAATGCAGGTGCCATGTCCTGATTGATGGGAAGAACTACTGGCAGTCCTTGATCGGTCGTATCAGGCGTACGATCGTTGCCTGGTTCCTGGCGTACAACAGGAGGACGTCTCGGTGCCATAGCTCCGAAAGACCAAAACACACCTTCATTAAATAAGAACACAGTTGCAACATAGGAGAGTAAAATGGAACAATATGGAAAAGAAAAACCTTTAAAACTGGGAAAAACATGACTACACGGCGTGTAGTACCACTACACGGCGTGTTTCTTAAAAGTTTACCCATGGCGTGTACATTGGGCATACTTGTCTGTGTAAACTACCCGGCTACACGATGTGTTCTTAAACTACACGGCGTGTACTTACCCCTTTGTCCCTACCCGGTTACTCCTACTCGACTAAGTCACATGGACTGTCCCAGCCGAAGACTACACAGCGTTCTTTGAGGCAGACATGAGATATAATGGACACGCATTACCTGGCCCATGTTGTTAGCGACACGTCCTGAAACATGGTCGACACTACACGGCATGTTCCTACGAGACACGGCATGCACTTGAAGGGAAACCTTGGCCTATGTTTTTTGTGACATGGCCAGGTACTCGGCTGATCCTTACACGGTGTGTTCCGAACAAACACGGCGTGTATAAGAGAAGATAACACTGACATGTGTTTTTCAAGACACGTCCGGGTACCTGAGAAAAAGATACACGGTGTGTTCATACCGAACATGGCATGTACTAAACATGCATTAACTAGCCCATGTTGTTAGTTACACAGCCGGGCTCCTAGTTAACCTCTACACAGCGTGTACCTACCGTACATGGCATGTTCCTGAAAACCATTTATAGCTTCGTGTCCCTTTCCACATGGTCAGTGACACGACCAAAAACTACACGGCGTGTATCTATAAAGTACACACCTTGTATTCTGGGTTTTTCCGGACAGTAGCCTCAGAACTGCACCGGAGCCCAGAAAACAAAGAAAAACAAGGGTTAAGGTTCCAAATTCCGATCCGTGGGGGCCCATACTCCCCACGAATCAAAACTCATCATCATAACGATGCATAGAACAAGCCACAATATAATAACTCATGACCCACCAAATGCTGATCATTGAGGTCCCATAACACCTCTAAGATCAAAGTTTGGCGTCTGTGATAAGAAAGCTCCAAACAACGATACCCTATCAACATAGCAGGTATTCTATCACAAGAGCTATCACAACAGCATGCATTGCTTATCAAAAATCCTATCACAACCACATACAATCTCTAATGCAACCTAGATGGCATGGAAAAATGCATGGCATGTGATATTCTAACATGTTCCTATATGATGCATAAGATGGAATACCCTCATCTCATCGATTTGTAACAAAATAGAACCGTAATCATATAAATAGTAACAGGACAAAACAAGTGCATCACCCAACAGTGAAATCAATTAAACTGTAACATTCACAAAACTCAAAATTTGTAATATTCGAGGTAATATGGATTTTTCCCTGTACACGGGTTCTAGAATGCCCAGGCACAACTATTTACCATTTACCTATTCCGTCTTATCCTTGTCTAATGTCGTTAAACAGTAAGTCAATAGAAAAAGGAAAGAATCCCTCTGATACCACTTTGTAATGACCCGAATCTGGAGCCCTTCCACCGGTGCCCCATACCCGGTTCGCCACGTGACCTCAGGCGCATTTTCCAAAATGCTAGAGGATTCCAACTAGCAACGAGGGCCTTGGTAAGTTATTGGGGAAACTATGCCCTCATTTCGTAAGGTATACAAGGTAAGAAAACAACAGTCAATGGCGGAATCAGTAAACAAAATACAAACACTGAAACTAAACAGAGGAAGAAATGAAAACATAATGATAATGATAATGATGCAGCAGGTACAAGTATCTAAGGAAGGAAACAAACACAACAACATGCTGAAATACAACTGAAAACAAAGCACGAAAGTAACAACAACTCTAGAAGCATCGCAAGCCTAAGCTCGGTCCTATGCTCTCCAGCTCCAACTAGAAATCACGTACCCGAAGTAGAAGGTCCACAATATATGTCCACACCTGAAACCATATAACCTATTTGGGCCGAAAAGCAGGACCCAAACAGGGTGTGAGACTAATCCCAGTAGGCAATCACCATGAGATCTGTGCCCTACTGTCAGTGAGTAACATAGAAAAAGTAAAGAAAATAAATGCAGCAGAGAAGAAAATGTACACTAAAGTAAAAAACCCTACCATACTCCATTCACAGTTATTTATTAGTTCTGTAAAATCATTTAGATATCAACCAAGGAACCTAGCAACAAATCTATACTCTGAAGGCAAGAAATTAATCACAACAGGTAGCTCAACAGTCTACCTAAACAACAAGCAGTACAAATCCAAACTTGTTCTTTGGCTTGGTGAACTCGTCACAACCAACCAACAAATAAAGCACTAACTCTCTAGGTGGCTCCTACTAGCAAACCCCTCTAATCAAGTAGACGTACAAAGGCACAGACACTCTGGGAAGCTCTCACCATTAATTCCCCTATGGTATTGCAATGAAATATATAGACTCTCCGAGGAAGAACTTACGTCTAATTCCCCCTATAGTCTCGCTATGTAACTAAGGACACTCTTAGGAAGCACAAAGTCCCATTACCATAGGTCCTACGATCGATACTAATTATAACAGACTCTCTAGAGAATCCCTAATCGTCAATTCCCCCTTTAGTCTACCACACCAGGTTCACTCATCCCAGAGCAGTTAATTCATGTGTAATCGACTGTTAACAACCTAAGTAAGTTCAGAAAATACTTGGCTAATAGCTACAATGCCTTAACAAGCATATAAACAGCAGGCAATTCATGCAATCAAGTCAACATGCATACTATAAATGTGCAAAAGGGTTGCCTCGTAGGCAAACCGTGCTAAATGGAAATCAACATCCAAAACAAGGGGAAACACCCGTGGGGTGATCCTCAAACATGCTAACAAGCAATTATTAATCATCTAAAACCTCAATCATACAAGAAATCTAAGGCAGATAACAAAAAAGGACCAAAACCCTAACCCGAGATACCCGATACATGGGTATCCTGCACTTTTGCACCAAAAACTCAAGGACATTTAATGTAGGGAAACAAACCACCTACCTCGATCCTTGGTGATTGATATTCTTGACCCTAGGCCTATGAGTCGGCCTAGAATGGAGTAAATCTGCAAAAACGGCTAAAATGTTCAACCTCAGATAACTCTCACAAGAGATGGAATCAAGAAACATGGCCAAAGAAGAACCGAGAACTCACCGCTGCGATTCTATTGCACCCAACGAAGTTCGATTCGGAAAACCGGTGAAGAATCAGTGTCTCGGAGAAGAATCGGATCTCTAGCTTGCTCTGGACATAATTAGGTGGAGAAGAAGATGAAAATAGGGATTAGGCGCGACCCCGGTCCGATTAATGAAATAAAAAGAAAAGTACACAGTGTGTACTTCTTGAGTACATAGCATGTAGTCCCATTTTCCGTATGGTGTATTAATCAGACTCCACCTCATCTCTACACCTTGTGTGACTAGCCCGAACACGGCCAACACATGGCCTCGAGCGGAAGAAAATTACACGGCGTGTACTTACAAAATTTCCAGATTCTACTTTTTTTTCTCAAAAACGGCCAGAAAAGGGAAACATACCTAAAAAGAAGGTCTGAGTTCTTACAATATTATATTTATTACATTATTATACCTTTTTTATTATGATATCATATATAATTTCTTACTTACCATTTTGTGGGGGATATGATAACATTTCTTGTGTGTATGGTGGACTACTGCCTCACAAAGTGACGTGAATCATTTGTATCTTATACATTACATGTAAGGTAGTAAGGGAAATTTAATGAATATATGTGATATTTATAAAATAATCATAATTATTTAAATATAATATCACAACTAAATTCTTATTTTCCAATTCATTGGAAAACAATAACATCACTCGTGCATACGTGTAGACTACCCCACATAGCGATGTGAAACAATATTAATATTTTTAAATGGATGGTAATAGGGATGGATTTTATTATTTTAAATTATATATATAAGATAATAATTATTATTTAAAGGTTAATTATAATTTATTTTCCTTTTATTCCATCCACTGAGAAAAATGGAAACAATGTTCATGCATACATACGAATTACTGTCTCAATAAAAAGTATAATCCATTTTCTTTATCTAATATTTTTAGATTAATATAATTACAAATATAATAAATATATATTCTATTTATAGCATGTTTGATATTTTTTATCGAATCATGATCTATGTAAGAGGACATAAATTACAAATCCAAATACATACATGAAAAATGAAGCAATTATCACCTAAAATAGTGATTTTAAGAAAAAATGCTAATAAATGGGTAATAAAAGGATATTAGTAAATGATATATGGTTTGAAATATATTAATACTTTTAATTAATATATTTATAATAAAACTATATTTATTATATTGGAGGTCTGAGCATGTACAAAGGAAATCAGACCTAAGGTTATAGTTTATCATCTCAATTTTACTTTCGTGACACATATTTCATATACACCACTTATAAAATTTTTATGGTTTATACATATCCCATTTATATGTTATATCATAAATATACTTATATTAATTAAACTAAAAGTTTAATTTTATTCTATTTCCTTCTTTGGGCTTATGATTCAAAAGTTACCAAAGTGGTATTGGATTATTTTACATTCTCATCATTTGGCAGGATTGTTTATGATCAAATTTATGATGCTGAAATATTATGATATATCAATCAATAAACTAATTAATTTTACTCTTATGTGTCTATTCATGAAATTTTCAAGTAATAGTAGCATTTTACTCTCTTTGGCACTTAAAATGATTGTAAAAATGTTTTTGCGAAAATATGACTTTATTTCTCACTTTGGATGAAAATACTTTTTATTCCGAAACAATGTATTCCAATTTTTCATTAAAAAATGTTTTGAACATTATAAAAAATATTTATTAATGATTTTTACAAATGTTTTAATTGTTATAGAATTTATTGAGAGGAATATTTATTTCATTTTCCAAATAATGTCAGTTTTTTCTTTTACTAAAAATGTGAAAGGAATATTTGTTTTAATCTGTATGAACTAAGAATAATTTCCCACTATCATGAAAAATTAGTATTTTAAATATTATTTTATATGTTTTAAAATTTTATTTTTAAATAAAATTATTTTCAATTTTTTTTACAACTTTTAGTTTTAATAAGTTTATTTTACAATTGAACAGGTTATTTTCCTCAAGACCATTTTTAAGGATATTTTTATTTTATTGCTTTTCATCAATGAAATCATCCCTTTATTATACTTATGATAAACTAGGGATACGTTGTATTGATATAATCCTAATTATTTATTTTTTATGGTTTATGATTAGTATAATTATGGATATACAATTTTATTACCATTCACCACATTACTATGGATAGTTTATGATTATATTTATTTGATTGGTGTATGTATTAAAATTTTTTAGGTTAGTTTTTAAATATAAACTTTTAGGTTGATTAATTTTCACTCCTTTCATATAAAAAAATGCATTGGAATTATGAAGTGATGGATGGGGAAAATAATTTTATATCACCTTGATGCATCAACAGGTGTCATGAGATAAATTAGTTGGCCAAATTAAATGGGTTTTTACACATATATTTAAACTATATTTTGAATGGACTTGAAATCATGAATCATATGTTTATAATTATTTATTACATCATTATGAAATTATTTACTGTTCTTCCATGTGATTATTCTACTATTTATAATATCCATGGTTATGTTTCAAGCTCATTTTATTATTTATATGGAATTATTTGATCATCATTTATTCCTAAAATATTATTCTTCATGTTCAAGTTATTGATTAAATGGAATGTGTTTATTTATTTACCTTCCTATAATAATTATTTTTTATACATGATAGCCTCTTTTATAATCATACCATTCCGGATCATTACTACTCCCTCTTTCTTATGCTTCTTTTCCCCAGGATGCTAGGATGTGTTTTCTGATTGATATATAGAGTTATGATAGAAGTAATAAATATGACATCAAATAAAATACTTTTTTATATTTTATGTTTTAAAATTTATGTGAAATTAAAGTATTTATCTATTTTACCAAGACTACTAAACTAGTCAGTCTTTTAGGATGTGATTCCTTATATCTTATGCTAATGTAATAAAGTAACCATCGACTTTGGGATACTGGGGTAGGGGTATTTGGCTTATTAGTTGAATGTTATTGAAAAATTTTTACTATAAAAATATATATTATAAAATTAAATTAATCATTTTAAAATACTATGTTGAATTTTAAAAATCAATGTATAAGATTTCATAAAATTTAGTAATATTTTTTTGAAAAATATTTTTTGTATGTTTTATTAATTATGTTTGAACATTGGGATATTATAATATATATCTATTTCACCATAAAAAATACTTTTTTTGACAAATAATAATATTTTTAATATCATTAGAATAAAAAAGGATAATTTTTTCTTTTATATAAACTTTATGCTTAAAAAAAATTTATCTTAAAAACAAGTTTCTGGGCATTATATGCGCTAACAATTAGATTAATTTTTCTACACGTAGAAAGTTAATTTGATAAATTATTCTTATATTTGAGATTAAAATTTTATTATTATTTAATATGATCAATTTTTTAGATATAAAATTTATAATATTATGATTAATGATAATTACCATGATATTAGTGATAAAATTATTTTAAAATTATTATTTTATTAATATCCTAGAATTTATTTCAAATAAATTCAATTAAATTAATTAAAATAATTAATATAATATGATTTATAAACACATAAATAAATATATTAACAATCATTTAATTTTTAATCAATAAAAATATTATTAAAAATTCATAATGGTCAAAATATCATTTTTATTCAAAAATAATTTTTCTACACATTATATATTTTAATTTAAAAGTTTTTTTTATAATACTATATTATTTAATTATATTAAATTGAGGCTAAATTTAGTTCCATAAAACCCAAATTTAGTTATATGGGTTATTTTATATGTTTAATAAAACACAAAATCGCTTATATAAAAACCAGTTAACTAGATTTATAGTAAAAGAGTAAAATATAAACAATTAATGGTAAAATACCTATAACATGTTTAAAAAATGTATGAAAATCCTTGGTTGAATATTTATAGACCCAAATATACACCAAAGTCAATTATTTTTAAAATTTGGAGCCATTTGCCTTGGAATAGTGTCATGTAATAATTAAAATATAAAAGGTGTTTCCAACATTTTCCTTTTACTCTCTTGTAAAAGGGGATCACTAAAACTCTTTCAAACATACACCTAACATTAAAATATTTGTTGAAAATATACCCAAATATCCTATAATTTTATTCAATCACAAGTTCTTATTTCTCTATCCATCCTTGGTTAGTCTAATCCCTTTATTTGTAAAGACACTTTAAAGAGAAAGTTCAAGGTCCCAAAGTGTGCATCACTTAATCATTATCATTTTTACTTAAATATTTGTACACCAAAACCCCCTAAAAATTTCTATATAATGAAATTAGTATCAATATTATACTAATATTTTGTTATATTAGTGTTAAAATAATTATTTATTCATTTCCACACACTAAGAAAAACAAAAGAACATCGCTAGTGTGTTTTCACGGACTACCGCCTCCTTGAATCGACACCATTTTTTTAATTACCACCTTTAATGAATGGTATTAATGGTGGTATGATCCACCTTCAAGGTGTCGCGTGTTGCGGGTGATGTGGATATGGCACGAAGAGGATCATCACCAATCCCTTCTTCCATTGGGATGATTTCTCATCGAATTTACCATTCCTTTGTTTCGACCTATTCAACGTCATTATACTTTAAAGAAGGTTGAATTTACCTTGTGGGGAACGGTTGGTCCCAACGAATGATTGTATGGGGGTCAAGCACTCATTCAATCAATCATTCTTGGATATAACTTCCTCATATGGTCTCTAACAATTTTATTTGTGGAGCCAAGAATGACCAACAACCCTGATATCTATGATTCATGGACTTTCTTTCCAAAGCCAAGAACTCGTTGGCTAACGATTTGGCCAACAACACTTGAGGACTCTATTGGTTGAGAGGATGGGAATTCAGGATCTCCGTACTCTTTTAGGGGAGGATTTTTACCTATTATGGGACTCTCATATAGATTTAAGTCATGTTAATATGTTTGTGAATCCTTAGTTCATTCACGAAGAGTGTGTCCACAGGCTACCCTTGGTTTGTAAGATCGTTGTAAGCATGAATATGTTTGATGCCACAGAGGTGATGCTGAATTAGAAATATTGTAAGGAGTTCTAGAGGTTATTGTCATCCAGGGGGGATGGAAGTTGACTTGATATTGGGATCAGGCCTACAAGAAAGGCTTACTATGTATCCTCGGGAGAGGAATCAGAACCTACATAGTTCAGAATGTGTTGGGCTTACACATGGGAAACACCTGTTTGATGGAAAAGAATGGGTGGCCCCTTTATTGGAGGGCACCCTGTCGAGCTGAGGCATTCTGGTAAGCGTCCTATGTATCCTGATTTGATCAATAATCAAAGTTCTCATAGTTCATATGATGTGATGGGATTATGCATGGAAGCTACCCAATTGAGTGGTTCATGGTTGGGTGGACCATTTATGGATGGGCACCCCTTTTAGATCGGGCCTTCTGGTAGGCATCCCATGTATCCTAATTTGATTAGGAATCATAGTTCTCATAGTTCAGTTCATGTTCTGATATTGTAATCCTCATAAACTTGTAATCCCTTGTGAGTCATGATCGGTGTGAGAAACATGAGTATTTTAAATATTCAACAATGCACATGCCTCTTCCCCTACTGGTGGGGAAGGTAGATCATGCGGAAAAAGAGGTTGGGGAAACTGTGGGTGAGGGCACCAAGCGATGAACCATTCAATGTGAAATTACATTAAAGTTTATGCGACCCGACCTTGGAGTATTGGGTACTTACCTCAGCGGGAGGTCCCTATAGCATATTCTAGGAAGGGGAGGAGTTTCGTCCTCATCAGATGGGGGAGTAAACATAACCACTTTGACTGATCAATATTCCTCATTAAATGGAAAAGCAAGTGATCACCCCTAATACTAAGAACGGGGATGTTCACGTCAGTATCCCAAGGTTGGACTCTGGGTTACCATGGTAATATATCCTTACATGCATTCCCGAAGCCCACACCTTTGTTGAGAGGGCCTTCATGGCTCCGCTTACCATGAGTTTGTAGACTCAATGGGACGCGTTGATGAACCCGATGTACTGATCATACGGGTTCGGTGACTTTGGAGGAGTCTTTGGACTGACGCCGGAGAACTGGTTAGAGGAGGTATTGTGGAGGATTGGATGGTAATAGAGGGGTGAGGTTGGAACTAGAGAGAATAATACCTGAAAACACCACATTCCACGTACTGGTTTCACATTCGGGATGGGGAAGGATCCGCATACCATAGTGGTATACAGGAAGAAGGGCCATTAGCATACCAGTGTGGTACATGGGCATGGGTATCACTAACCGCGTACCAAAGTGGTATGTGGATCACTGTGTCGCTTTGGGTTACATCCACGTCCGGATTGTATACGCACCACTAGATTTAGTCTATGTAGCGGTATGCTACACGGAGTGCCATATTGAAGGACGGTCGGGGGAATTACCATTCATGGGAAATTAATCTGAGAGAAGTATTTGGTTCATGTTTCACTAGTTTGGTTCACGATTCTTAATATTATTATTCAATTCCCCATTTTTATGGTTCACGACCGGCTGTACTAGCAGAAGAAGTGGTTTGCGGTTTGTACTTCGCTGATGAAACAAGATGGAAGTTGGAGTGCAACCTTTGAGTTTTCCTCAAGATTTAATTTCCCATCCTCCCTTATATACATCTATTTCTTCCTCTTTGTTGCGCTCCTTTTATAGAACATCATAGGGATCATATCTATAGGGCACACAACACCATTTGTGAAGGCCCATTGAAGCAATTTTCAAACCCGCAGAAGACTCGGTCAACTAGGGTTTGCAGAGACATTGGATTGCGATAATGGTTCGCAGAACCCTTATTGTCTACTTAATCTACAAACTGAGGGGTTCACGGCATGATATATGATTGTTCTTCCATGCATAACTCCTCCGGTTTACGCGGTTCACGGTTTTCCCTGCTCGCTAGCCATTGTTTTGTGGGCCAGCAGTTCGCAGAGCATTCCACATACCTGGTGGTTCTCGATCCATCTTCTTTATGTATGTTTCTTGGTGATGGTACGAAGAGCTTTTAAAAAATTGAATTAATTCAAGTTCCTCCAAATAAATACAACTCAATTTGATTCCCTTCTCCATGATAGACTTATAGAAGTTCTTAGTTCCTTATACAAAGTGATCTCGGGGGTATTGCTTCTCCTTAGCAGAATTTTAAGGACCCTAAAAATGCCCCCATTAGAATGGTATCCATTCAGAATGAAAAGGGGACTATTCATATGTAGAAGTGTTATTGAACTAAAATGGTTCATGGTTTAACAGGTAGATCCAGTAGGAGGGTACCCCACCTATATATAAGGGCCCATGTAATTTTTCTTTTACATTTTCTCGCAGAGAAATGCGATCATGATTTCCTAGCTTCCTTCACTTTTGCGTACCATGATCCTTATGAAAAAAACATTCATGAACTGTTCTGTACGTTTCACAAACCAATTTTCTCATCATTTCCCCATCCGCGTACAATCAGTAAAATTAGATAACCGAATAAAGAACTATTTTTTCCTAAGCCATGGGACGCCGTGAGTGTAGTTCGACTATTACTGAGGTTTTATGGAACACCTCATGAAATTTTGTGCCTTTTTCATTATAACCATAATTTATTCCTAATCCTGCTTGGTACAGTCTTAGAGGGTATAACTTGGATTTTTCTTAGGCCACCCTTTGTGGGTTTTTGACCTAACAATCTTTTTGCCTTTTCTGATGGCTCAATGCATTTTTTAGAAAACTGATACTCGACTTTTACCCATAGGTTCCTTTGGAAGATTTTCCCTCTGGAAATCATAATGTCTCTTCTTTCTCTGGTAGTCCATAGTCCTACCATCCAATCTTATTACTGATGTTTTAGGTCGAAAAACTTTGACCAAATTTAACGGGGTAAGTCCCCAACTCAGGACCGTTAGTCGAGAATGTTCTAGTATCCTTAATACACAAGATGAGGATTTTTCTTGATCTTGGATTTATGGATTATGGAGATGCATGAGGCTCAAGAGCCGCATTAGTTGTACAGAGGTAGGAAAAGAATCTCCTAGGGACAAATTTTCCTTTGAATAATGACCATTTTTGTGGGCGACATATGCAGAGCCAGAGGGGAATGATATGCAAAGTCACGAAAAGGAGTCCATAGGACACTGGCCTTCTATTCCTGATGTCCTTGTAAGATTTTTGACATTTTGGGTTTATCTTGATGTCAGGAGACATAATAGGTGGCTGGCTTGAGTAGTGTTGTTTGAGAATGTTAGGAACATTCACATCAGCCTTGAATGGGAAATTTCTCCAAAATGTTTCTTACTTGTGTGAGGGAGAGATGGAAAGTGGAAGTTCAGTAAAGAGTCTTTTCTATGTCTGGGGAACTTGGGAAGAAGGAGGTACATAAGCCATCATCCAAGCGTTTTCTGAATCTTGGGGTGTGACATGACGCGAATGTCATTTGAGTGTACAGAGGCTATAAAAGACTCTCTTAGGGACAAATTTACCTTTGATTGATGTCCATTTTTGTGGGTGACATATGGAGAGCCACCAGGGCATGATATGCATAGTCTCGAAAATTTTTCCCCATGAAACTGGCCTCCTGCCTCTGATGGCCTTTGAGGATTATAGAGATTGGGAAATTTCTGAATATAGTGTGTGACCTTCGACCAGGGGTGTCTCTAATCACAAGTGGATGATTTTTAACTGAACTTCTTTGGGAAACATGGAAACAAGCAGGGACACTCTTCCTTTTAATGAAGATCAACTTCATGCATGCGGATAAGATATCTTTTTAGAAACCTCAAAAAATACCAAAGGTGAATCAGGCCCATATGTTCCGATATATCTAGGATGTGTGGAAGGGGGAAAGTATAAACCATTACTCTGAGGGCACTTGAATCAAGAGGGGTGGAATGAGGCTTGGAATCTATTGGGCATACTAATATAGGAGAGGACTCTCCTAGGGAAGAATTTTCCTTTAATTGATGGCCATTTTTGTGGGTGACGTATGCATAGCCACCGGGGTATGATATGAATAGTTAATCAAAGATGTCCGTAGGACACTGGCCTTCCATCCCAGATAAACTTGGATGGTTATGGGGATTCAATATCACTTAAATCATGGAGTTTGGAATAGGTAATGGGTATACCAGGACATATTGGGGACATTTGGGCTATGATTTACTCATGGAATGGTGTCCCTTATGTAGGTCTAACCCATACGCTGGGTGAGGTATTCTTTCTACCTTTAGGAAAACCAGTCGTTTTCTATCACATGGCCAGGACACAGGGTTCCTCTCAGGGGAGGAAACCATGAATTTCCTTCTAGGGTCATGCTCTTAGGACCAAATTCCGAGGATATTTTTTCAAAATGCCATAGAGGATCTCTTTCTAAGATCCTAAAGCTCACGTGAGATTTTCTTAGTGTGAGAAACAAGGGATCACAAGGGTTTCATTTCACCATCTAGGAATAGTGAATTCAATATTATGGGGTATTTTTAGGCTACAGACACTACTTTTAATTTTAGCATAGTGCGGTGAGGATGATTTCATCTTTGCAGTTTAACATCGTTCGGTGAGGACGATTTTGTCCTCGTAGTTTAACATCATGAAGTGAGGATGATTTGTGCCTTACAGTATAACATCGTGCAGTGAGGACTATTTTGGCCTTGTAGTTTAACGCCATGCGATGAAAATTTTTTTGGCCTTCGAGAGGTCTTCAAAAGTTTCAGGTTAATTACAGTCAGGTTGTTCCGGTGTTACTTAGATGTGAGTGATGATAGAAGGTGTAAACCATAGTCTTAGGGGAAACTTGAATTAGGAGGGATGACATGGGTCTTGAAATCCATTAGGCGTACTAAGGTATGAGAGCAATCTTTTGGGGGATGAATTTTCCTTTGACCGATGGCCATTTTTGTGGGTGACGTATGCAAAGCCACCGGGGCATGATATGCATAGCCAATCGAAGGTGTCCATAGGACACTGGCCTTCCATCCCAGATAGCTTTGAAAGATAGTGAGGTTCCATGTTTACCCAAGGTATGGAGTGTGAAAAATGGGAAAGGTGTGCCTCATAATGTAAGAATAATGAGACCATGATTAACCATGACATTCATAGAGCTTCCACATAGGTCCAACCAATGCATGGGGAAAAGGGGAATTTTTTTTCTGGTGGCTAGGCTAGGATGCCGAATTCGATCATTACTACGTATTCTGAGAGAGAAGTAATCAAGACACACTTAGTTATAGTTGTTCCCTATAAAAATATATTTGACGTGTTAGGGACAATTAAGAGAATTTTGGTTTTACTTGATATGGGTTCCAGGACTTCCATACTCCTCTATGGTTTACTTGCGTAAGAGAATACATACCACTGGTCCTAATCTAACTTGAGTTATGCTCATTGTGAGAAACAAGGAGTGGTAACAGAGTATCCTTTGCAAGTGTGAGGAAGCATAGAATATGATGGTGGCCTTTTCATTATCTTTCCCTATGGGACTGGTCTATGATCGAAGATCGAGGCATTTCTACGTATCCAATGAGGGAAAGAATCAATCTGTACGTAGTTCATTGTGTGCCCCGTACTAGTTTGGATTTGTCAAACGGGTAGGGTCATTTTCATTCTACCCATCATGGTTTTCATATATACTATGATTCCCTATATTGTAATTTCTTAGGAGAATCCTTATAACCATTCCTAAGCTCATGGTAGTTGTACTCAGTGTGAGAAATGAGGAGTGATAAGGCTCTTATTTATGAATATGGGTAGATAAGAGGCATTGGAGGAATTTTTTTATTTATGGGGGTTAGTCCAGGATAGAATATCAAGGCATCAAAATGTATCCTGTGAGGGCAGGAATCAAGCTATAAGTAGTTCTGTAAAAGATCATGCAATTTATTGTCATGAAAGTAAGAAGTTTTATGATACATAGTTTAACGTCTTACGAGGAGGACATGTTCCTTATAGTTTCATTTCATGTGGAAAGTATGATGACTCATATTTTAAGGTCTTAGAGTTTAGACCATGACATGGGGGATTTTTTTTTGTTTCTCATAGTATAAGGTCTTAAAGATCAGACCTTAACATTGAGTATTTGTCATTGCTCATAGTTTATGGTCTTATAGTTTGGACCATGTCATTGGGGAAATTTGTACACATAGTTTAGGTTCATAGAGATTGGAATTATGATATGAGAGGGAATTTTTATGACTCATATTTTAGGGTCATAGTGTTTGGACCATGACATTGAGTAAATTTTTCTTACCTTAATGTTTAAGGCCTTAGAGTTTGGACCTTATCATGGGGGAATCATTTATGAATCATAGTTTAGGGTCATAGATTTTGGACCATAGGGACATTTTTAACTCAAAGTTTAAGGTCTTAGAGCTCAGAACTTTACATTGGGGCATTTTTTTTATGACTCATAGTTTAACATCGTAGAGCTCAGACTTGTGATATGAGAGAGAATTTTTATGACTCATAGTTTAGGTTCATAGAGTTTGGACCATGAAATTGGGGAATTTTTTTTACCATATAGTTTTGGTCTTAGAGTTTGGACCTTATCATGGGGGAATATTTTATGAATCATAGTTTAGGGTCGTAGAGTTTCGACTATGGGGACATTTTTAACTCATAGTTTAAGGTCTTAGAGCTCATAACTTCACATAGGGGATTTTTTTATGACTCATAGTTTAACATCGTAAATATGGGACTTTATCATGGGGACATACTTTATGACTCATAGTTTAGGGTCGTAGATTTTGGACCCTAGGGACATTTTTAACTCATATTTTATGGTCTTAGATCTCATACCTTCACATAAGGGCATTTTTTGTTATGACTCATAGTTTAACATTGTAGAGTTTGGACTATATCATTGTGGAATTTTTATGCAAAGTATTTCTTAAAGAAATTCGCATTTGTGGGAGCCGTGATGAGATTTTCTTCCATTGATATCAGGGCATACACTCAATTGGAATAGACCCGATGTATGACATATGGTCCTTCCCACTTTGGTTAAAGCTTTGGGGGATTCTTCCCCAGTATCATCGGGGTTGTTAGGAATAACATCATTTCTCCTTCAAGGAAAGATCAAAGAAAAACTTTTTGTTGAAGGATCGTGAAACCCTGTTTTGGTAGATTTCCAAATGGTTCAGAGTGTGCACCATTTTTTGTATAATGGCTCCAATTCATCAAACCATCTCTAGGACAACTCTTCAGTGTACAGTTGATCACAAATGACCACACGATGTGATAGAACTAGGATTTTGATAGGTAACACTGACTCTGCCCCGTATAATAGTGAGTACGGGGTTTCCTGAGTGGCGGTGTGGGTCATGGTCTTGTAAGCCCACAAAGCATGAAAAAGATTTTCTGGCCATGATTTCTTGTCCTTGTCGACCATATTTTGAAGTATATTGTACAAAGTCTTGTTGAAAGCTTCAATCTTCCCATTGGCTGCTACTTGTTATTGGGATGATTGGTTGTCCTTGATTCCATATTCCTAGTACAACATATCTTGTTCAGTAGAGCAGAAGTTGGTGTTGTTGTTCATCAGTATTGTATGAGGGGCACCTAATATGGTGATGATGTTGGCCTTCACAAAGTTGATTTTGTTTTTTACCACAACTTCCTTAAGGGGCACAACTTCATCCCATTTATAAAAGAAGTCGTTTACTATGAGAATTAAATTGAATTTCCTGGATGTAGTGGGAGGATATGGTCCAACAACATCCATCCCCCAGGCGATGAATGGCAAGGAGTATTTAGTCATGTAAAGAAACTCCAGGGGGCAGTGTATGAGATTATAATGAACATGGAAGGAATGGCACTTCTTTGTGAATATGGAGCAATCCTGTATCATGTTGGGCCAGTAATACCCAAGCCTCCAAATTTGGTGTGAGATCTTGGTTGTTGACTAGTGTGTTCCACAAGCTCTGGCATTCATTTCTTTCATGAAAGAAGTAGTCTATTCACCATCAATTCACCTGAGAAGGACTCCATCAAGGCCCCATTTATAGAGGATCATTTCTTGGTTCACCCCATTGTATAGGGTAAAATTGACTTCCCACCTTTGTACCTACTTCTTTTTAGCCCTAACTAGTGGGAGTTCCCCATTTCAAAGTAAATTTTTCATGGGAGTCATCCAACAGGTGGTATGACTATAAGTCTCAAGAATGGGGATAATTTCATCAATTTCCTCCATAATTCTCTAAATGAATTGCAAGACCATCCGACAGGGACAATTGCTAATGACTATTTCATCCCGGTCGAGATTTTCCAAGGTTGTGGTTGTATTTTACAAAGAGTCGGATTGATATTTTGTGACTAGGGGACATGAGTCAATGTTGGTTCTGATGGGAATTCTACCATCAGTGATCGAACATGGCTCATCAAGGAAACCTATACTTATTTATTTATAGCATAGTCATCATTGACCTGTTTGATGCCTAGCTCCGAATCACCCTTTATTTTTAGGTGTTTTTCTTGCACCTGGAGTGCCTACTCCAGGATTGTGATGAGGGCTTGATACTCTGCTTTAGTTTTTGTACACCCTTCCAAAAGTAGGAAAGCGTAAGGAAATATGGACTTCTTGGGAGATAAAATTACGACCCCCAGCCCCACTTTGTTGAGATATGGATCCTCCATCATTTTCCCTATTGGGATTCAAGAAGTACTTTCGAAGTACATTTTCCACATCTGTTATTTCTCATGGAAGGAAAACATTTCTTCATCTAGATGTTCGGTATCCAATGGTGTCGTTTCTTCCAAGGGGTTCTCGGCCAGTAAGTCTACTAACTCTTGGCCTTTTATGGCCTTTTGGAGCACGTACCATATGTCAAACTATTTCAGGATGACCTCCCATCATGACAGAAAACCATTTAGCATGGTAAGGATGAGGATATACATGAGCGGGTTGTAGCGAGACACTAGGTGGACCTCATGGTGTTGCAGGTAATGCATGAGCTTCTGAACTGTGATGATTTGGGCCAAAAAGTTTTTTTAATCTTTGAATACCAAGTCTCGACATCAATCATCTTCCAAATGAGGTAGTAGAGGATTTTCTCACTAATAACATCATTTTTCTATATGAGGAAGTCTCCTAACGACTATTCCTGGGCATTTACTTATAGAATGAGTAGTCTCCCTTAAACTGGAAGCATGAGCACTGGCGGGATTAGGAGATATCTTTTGAGGTTATCAAATGCTTCTTGACAATCGTTATCCCATTCATACGTAACCCATTTTTTCATGATCTTGGTGAAAGGTAAACATTTACCTGTGAGGTTGGATTTGAAGCACCAAATGTAGGTGAGGGGACTCTAGATACCTCTCAACTAGGTGAGGTTGCGAGGTGGGGGAATTCAAAGAATGGTTTTTATCTTCTCAGGGTGGACATCAATGCTATGATGACGTACGATGAAGCTGAGAAATTTTCCCAAGGTAACAACAAAGGCACATTTCAAGGGATTAATCTTTAAACTGTGATGTCTCAATTTGTTGAAGATAGTTTCAAGGTCATCTACGTGGTTCAAAATCTATTGTGACTTAACCAATAGGTCGCCAAAATAACACTCGATGAATTTTCCCAAAAGGGTTTGAAAATGCGACGCATGGCGTGCTGATATGTGGTTCCAACATTCTTTAGAACGAAGGGAATCACTTTATAATAGAGCACTCCCTGAGGGGACCTAAAAGTGGTAGCCTTTTCATATCCTCAGGCCATTCAGATTTTATTGTATCCATAATAACCATCCATGAAGGAGATAGCTTCGTATTCGGTTGTTGCATCAAAAAAAATTCTATGATCAAGAATGGGAAGCCGTCTTTTGGGCAATGCTGATTAAGGTCCCTGATGTTGATGCAGATTATAATCTATCCATTCTTGTTTTTTGACAGAGACTATGTTGGCTATCTAGATCAGATATTGGACCTCCCATATGAAGTTTGATTTGATCAGTTTGTTAAATTCTGCCTCTATTTTGGCAGCATGAGTCAAGTGGGACCTTATATATGCCTGTTTATAGCCCCGATGATCTTCTGGTAAGCCCAAATGATGGGTGGAAACTTCATGATCAAGGCCTAGAATCTCTATGTAATTACAGGTAAACACATCTCGATTATTATTTAATAAGGAGGTATTTTCCTCCTATTTCTCAATAGAAATGGTATCATTTATTAAAGTGGGTCGTGGGTTGTTTTCAGTGCCCATATTTATCTCCTTGAGTTCATCGTTGGTGGTGGAAATGCCTTCTTCCAATGAAAGAGGGGCATCTTTGAGGTATTTATCCTTTTATTCCTCTTCTTCATTGTGATAATCTTCCCCTCCTTATGGAGAATGGATTTTTGACATAACTTCTCCAATATTGGGAAATAAATCCTCTTTTTTCCTTAGTGCATGAGGAAATTGTAGTTTGATGCCCTAAGGATGGGCTGGGAGCATCTTCAACAGGGCTTTTCCTGACAACATGGGAGTCAGCCCATTCTTCTATATCTCTGGACTTGGTGGTCATAGAAGAGATCATGTAGATGACTAAGTCTATATCTGAGATTGTACTTATGCATTCAACTTGGTTGATGCGTAGTACGTACTCCTCCCCAAGCTGCTGGAAGGGGTCGGAAGAAGCCATTTCCAATCCATTTGGGGCACTGATCTAGTTAATTCCATCGACCGAAAGATGTTTTTATCCCGACTCATAGATCCCTACATCGATGTAATTCAACTCACATAACTAAAATGGGGATTTATCGGCATGCAGCGTCCCGTTTTTTCTATTAGTGTAATATTTGATGCACTGGTGGAAAGAGGATGGAATTGCAGCATACTGATGCAGCCAAGGCTTCCCCAACAAAACATTGAAGCCCGTACTTTGCCGCACCACCAGGAACTCAAAATCTGATATGAGATCTCTGAGCCAAGTTTTAAGCATGATTCTTTCCAATGGTTTCTGCTTACTTTTTCGCATCCCAACAAAATTTTAGTGCAGGGAGACAATCTATCTTCATCATATCCCAATTGATGAAGCATTCCCAGTGGGATTAGGTTAACTATAGAGCCATTGTCGATGAAAATCCTTTTAACATCAATCCCATTTATCTAGATTGACATAAATAAGGGTTTGATGTGCCCTTTCATGATGGCTTCCTCATACCTATCTGTGATGGAGATGATGTCGTGACATTCTTCGGGACTGGTCTCCGCTCGGTATACTTCAGCCACTGCTACCTTAGCCACGAACTCCTAGGGAATTAGCAAGGCTTCAATGAGTGCCCCCCTAAGATCTATAGAAAAACTAAACATGCTTAAGATTGAAATTTTTGCTAGTACTGAAGAAAAATGCTTTAAAATGTCATACTTTTTCTTTGAAGGTCGGTGCTTCCTCGCCCAGGGTTGCTCTTTCACAGAAAGTTTAGGATATTGAGCTTTGGAAGTAGATGATTTGGCCTCTATCGTAGGATCCAGTAATGGTGCAGTCCTTTCAACATTTTTCTAGACTAGCCTACTTGTACACCTTGGACAGTTCAACACTTTTTCTTCCCCTTATAGATACTTCAAGACAACTAGGCTTGGGTTTCCTTTGGCAAGGAAGAAGGAGCATTCCGGTTCTCGTTGCATCTACCAGAGGGTCCTTCCATGGGTTTCCGCAATGTTAACGGTTTGACTTGTGACATGGATTGGAATTCGACTCCTTCTACGATCATGACTTTCAAGAAACCTTAGGCCTCTGTAACCTCTTCTTGTAGATCTCCATTTGGGAATGGGGAATTTGAGTTTTTGGACACAATCTTCATCAGAGAAGGGGTCCATCAAGTGAATGAAATTAATGGAGATGAAGATCAGTTCTTGATATGATAATGTTCCTGTCTAATTGCCACCTGCTGATGGTACCATTGGGAGTGGTGGTGACCATTGTACCATTTGGCGAGGCAGTTCTCGTTGTACCATGTTTATTAGAATGAAGTAAAAAAGTGTCAACACTAACTTTGGATTTGGTACCATCTCATCTTCTTGCTCTTTCTTTCTTCCCTTCTGGAATTTAGAGGGCCGTAGGGTGGAGGAGGATGGTTGTGTTGTATTAGGATCTTTTGGGGGAAAAGTAGGTTGTTTCAACTATGCCTAGAGGATGTCATGGGATCGGTTGATAGTCTTTTGGGTCATCTAATTGTCATACCTTTTCTCCTTCTTGTCGGTGACTGTTTCCCACTCTTCTTCCTCTCTTAAGTCGAAGGTGGAAACATACACCACTTGTGCTGGCAGCGGGCCCAACTTGAATTTCCCAAAATCCACCATATTTTGCAGGAGATACTTGGAAAAAATAACTCTTGGATGGCTTTTCCTAGTATCTGGTGATACAGAACATAATCTGGATAGTCATCGAGACCGACTTCATCGGCTCACTTTGTCCCTAGCAGCCACAACAGATTGAAATTCATGGCACCTATGAAATATCTATGAAACTGGTCATATCAAAATGAATAAAATATATTTCTTCACCCTTCTAAATGATTTTTTTATCACCCCACCACTCATCTTTCCATGGTGTGGGTGTCTGTTGGCATCCAGGGGGTCCCTTACAATTCGGTGGGGGCCTTGTAACTGGGGTTGGTGTTGGGGGTGGCTTAAGCGTGACAGAAGCCACTTCATATTTTCACGTTCTTTTCCCAAGGGTCGATGGGGTCATTCTGGACTAAAGGTTAGTCCTTTTCAAGGAGTCTTCTATCCTCTGGGCAATGTAATTGAAGTCTCTAAACACACTGGTGTACTTCACTGGGATGATCAGTGTTCACATTTCATCCTGAAGGTTATCGATGCACATGAAAATCATCTCATCCTGGGGGAGTGGCCAGTTCAGGGAATATGTCAGGCATTTCCATCTAACAATGAAGTATAAGACTCTCTTGTTCTCTCACTGCTTGTAGTTCATGAGATCACCGACCGTCGTCTGGGGCAGCATTGAACTGAACTGGAAGGGAAACTTTCACTGAAGGCCCTCCCATGCCGTAATTGAATGATTTGGCAGGCTAGTATACTTTACTAAAGCCGATCCATATAGGTTTTGTATGAAACACATGAGTTTTACGGCTTCTTCCTACTCTGGAGTTCCCATAATGGGGTAACAGTAATAGGCATAGTGCATCAAATGCTATTCTGGGCCTCCCATGCCATTGAATACGTGGAATACAGGGTTGCCGAAGTTTGGTGGTGGAAGAACATTGCTCACCCACTTAGGGTAGGGTATGTGCTCTGGTTTTATCAGAGCGTACCACCCCTACATGGCTTCTAGTCGGGCTATTAGCTAATTTTTATTGTTTAAGATTCTTTGATTCATATCCCATCAGGCTTGAGCTTGAGCTGGTGCGACAGGGGCCAAGATTGGGTGTGCCGGTGCAACTGGAATTTGGGGTGGATACCCGGTCGGGGGCATCATTTGCGGGTTTAAGTGGGTATATTATAGATGCCTTCCCAATAGGGGGATGTCTTGATGTCCTTCCAAGGCCGGGTAGAGTGGCCCTATGAACTTATCTTCATTCACTAGAATGAGTGCCTGTGGTATGGGCACCTCTTCTAAGAGCACCTAATGACATTCCACGGAGGGACCACATCCAGCGAGATAACTCCCTCAACGTAGCTCGGTGTTAATTCTTCTGAGCTATTTCATTTCTTCACCTTGATTGTGGAACCTTTATTCAAGGGTGGGGGACACACTCTCATGGGGAGGAGGAGACGGGTCATATACAACCTTATATTTATATTTCCCTTTGTTGGAGTTTCACGGGGAGGTAATGTTGGATTGACTAAAGGGTCACCCAAATTTAGAACCACCCTCTAGTTCTGGGTATGCACACAATCTAGCTCAGTATGGAATTCCACTAGGAGGGAACCATCTTCCTTTGTGTATTCTCCCCCTGCGTCACTTCCTGTGATATCTGTGGGGTTGACACATACCACGTTCAATAAGGCATACAACATTGAGGGTGGTACCCGGTGCCAAATGGTAGGAATGATTCTTTCACCCTTTATTGGACATTCTCCTTCCATTCTGTGGTATTCTTCATGCTTCTTGACAATGATTGATTCAAAGGGAGTCCTTGTCTGACATCGTAACATGCCTTTGTCTCAGAGGGTGCGAACCACGAGAAGGGGTGGAATGGGTAACTCCTTTGTCCATTTTTCTTCCTAGATGGTGGAAGACAGACATCCACTATGTGGGGATTTGAGGTAAAAATTACCCCATCCCTATGGGATGGGGTTGTTCTTGTTCTCCTGTCAATGAGATACGGCCTAGATTGGTAGGTCTTATGAGGGAATTTTGATTTAAAAATGCAACTAGCCCTGTGGGATGGGGCTGTTCTCATATCATGGTGGTATACGACACTATTTACAATCTTTCAATTTAACATAGTCTTGTGCGGGCATAATACTATTGTGTCATTGGGCCTGCACGGGTTCTATGGTATTTTTAAGACATGAGCACTACTTTCTGGTTGGATTCTCTTAGGCAGGAAGCATGCTAGATGTTCATGGTCGCCTGACTCATAAGTTTTTCGATGTATTAATCTCTTCGAAACTGATGCTTTTGAGACTTAATCTGGGCCAATTTTTGTTGAGTATCCCACCTTTTCTAAGAATGGATTTCATTTGATTGTCACCTCTGGGTGATGGAATTGCAGGATGTCATTTCTATTGGGGCCTTCTGGATGGGTCGTGGGGTTAAATGTAAAGCTCCATACTCTCTCTACCCCTAAATGTGAACTCCAGTCATGTCGATTCCAATGAGGTGACACAATTTTTTATATGCATGGAGGTAAGAAAGTTCAAGATTCTTATTTTTTTCCTTTAGGATTGTAGCTACCATGCAGATGGGAGGGATTCCAAGTCATTTAGATGATGAAGCTCCCCTATTATGTTGACATAGTCCACACACCCTTCGTAGGGTTGGAATCATACCTTCATATTTCGAAGAGTTGTCCATATATTGAGGCAAATGTCTTGTGTGCAGTCCCTAGACAATTATCCTAGTATGTCAAAGTGAGAAGTTTCCATAGGCCAATAAATCACTGGTATATTATCCCTAGAGAGAAGTCTTCTCATAATAAACATATCATACTATTTTTCTTTTGGTGGATCCTCTACTTGATATGCCCAGCTCAACTGCTTCTTGACGATTTTTCTCTAAGGGACCAGGCTGGTGGGGGCCGGATCAATTTGTAGACTCTGCAGGGGTTTCTTAGAAGATGATCGTGGCCCCAGGAAATCCTCTAGTTGAGAAAGAATATCACTTTTTATAAACAGAGTTACTGATGTGTCTGACTCCTTTCCGAGTGCCTTTGCATAGAAGGAATTTCTCATATCTATTATAGTGATGGGAGGAACTTCTTGCAAGTCTGAATTTTGATTGTGAGGAGTACCTTCGCACATGGTGCTGTGATGGTGAGGACTACCATGGAAACTTGATGCTTGACCATGGGAATTTTCCTAAAGGTGTGTACCCTGAGGAGGACCTTCCGGGCGGGCTGTAGCAAGGGGAGGACCTTCTTGCTGCTCGATGTCACTATGGGTAGGACCTTCACAGAAACTGTCATTGTAGAGAGGGCCTTTGTAATGACCGTCATCATAGCGAGGACTACGATCATGACTTGATATCTATCTTTTGGGAGAATTTCTAAATTGTACATCCTGGGGAGGGCCTTCATGATGTACTGTATTGAGGGGAGGACCTTCTCGTTACTTGGTGTTACTGTGGGGAGGACCCTCACAACAATTGTCATTTCGGGGAGGGCCTTCGTAATGACCATCGTCATGGAAAGGACTACCATCATGACTTGATATCTGGCTGCAGGGAGAATTACTATAGTTTACATCTAGGGGATGGACTTCAGGATGTATTTCAATGAGGGGATGACCTTCTCATTGCTTGTCATTACTGTGGGGAGGACCTTCAGATCCACTATCATTGCAGGGAGGGCCTTCATAGTGACTGTCATCATGGAGAGGACTACCATCATGACATGATGTCCAACTCGAGGGAAAATAATATCTATAGTGTATACCCTGGGGAGGACTATCAGGGAGGATGATAGCAAGGGGAGGAACTTCTTGTTGTTTGATCTTCAGGTCGAGAGGAGGGATACCCCGATGCACATCAGGAGATAGCCTCTCATGATCGATCATTCTTGACCCATGGAGTAAGCCCCCATGGGTGCTCTATGGAGGAGCTTTAGAGCTGATGGTAGTGATGTTGCAGGGAGGAACTTTACAACTACTACTACCAATTTCATAATTTGTAAATAGAATGACTTGTTCTTGATCCTTTGTTGATATGTGTTTGATGGAATCGAGAACCCCAGCTTCCAGAAGAGAAGGATCACGTATATGCTATTAATTTTCCGGTTTCCTTTGGCGCTTTTCATTTTTGGGCGCACTCTTGTGGGTAATCGGGGCCATCGGCTATTGGTAATGGCCTTTATATATGGGTTACCATATTGTTGGGTCCCATGATTTCTCTGGGATACTCCGATGAGAATCTTGAGTTTTGGCAGGGATATATGCCTGCCCTGGAGTGGCCACCATGTTGGATCAGCATCCCCCTATTGGAACGAGTATTTGTTCATGATCCGGTTGTCTATATGTCACAGGATATTATTGTCAACCCTCCTGGACTGAAGCAGGGATGAATGAATTCTACAGAGTGACTAACTCATTTTTCGAGTGAGTCATTCTGTTCGAGAGAGTTGGGTCGTGGGACCGATTTCTTGCATTTTCCGCCGATGCAATGATATCTTGGCATGTTTGGAGGATATTGGGATGTAATAGACATCTAATCTTCCATCATGTCCATGATGTGGTGAGATATATATTTGGTTGGAATGGGAATGAATTCCCATTCTGAAGTCAGAGTAGGAGTTTGTGCCTTCTCTGGTCCTCCATGATTTTACAATAGATACTGGCAATTATCCCGTGCTGGGATAGAGGAATGAGTCTGCTGCTGGTTGTCTTCTCCAGTTGCCACCGTATTTGACTATTGGTCTTCATACTCATGAACAAGGATTTTCATCCGCTCTCTGGCCACTGTATTTGTCTCATGGGCTTTGTATGCTTCCGTAGTAATTTGACTCAGATCATATTTGGTTGCCGCCCTATTTGGATGGAATGTTTGATATACATCAGTTGGTGTTTGAACCTGCGTATAGCTGAGTGACTACCTATTTGGATGGTGGTCCTGATATGAATCTGCAGGAATTTGTGCCTATGTATAGCCTATGTTTTCCATATTTTGATGGAGGGATTGATATGCATCAGTAGGTATTTGTGCCTGCGTATAGCCTGTCGCTACCCTATTTTGATGGCGGGATTGAAGTGTGTTAGCAGGTGTTTATGCCAACATATAGTTGAGTTCCACCTTATTTGGATGGAGAGATTGTTTTGCGTTGGCTGATATTTTCATCCACCTGTATCTTTCCACTCTTTCTGCATGGAGGGACTGACGATCACTAATAGAGACGTGCATGTGCTCGTATTGTACAACCCTATTTCCATGGGGGGCATGAGTGGAGAGGGTATAGTTGTGTGTCTGCCTGTTGAACTCCATAACGTCAGTATGATGGAGATTCTTCTTAGGAACTAAGGGGATAACATGTCCCTGGTTATATATTCTCCACCCTTGGTGGGAAGCCCGAGGGGCTCGGGTCTTATAGACTTTGGTAGGTGCCCTCTTCATAAGATCCTCCTCAGCAGGATAAGGTCTGGTCACCCAGTTTCGGTGGCGACGGTCTCTAGCGGGGGCCCATGGGTAGGGCCCCTGTACAGTGGGGATGAAGTCATCAGTATTGACTTCATCTTCCTCCCTAAGGTAACAGAGGTATTCATTGGCACGTTTCGAGGACAGTCTCCCGAAACGGTTTGAGACGACCACTGGGGCCTACGTGTGTTGAGGTACCAGCACCAGATGAAGAGGCGACTAGAAGACCTTTTCAGACTAGAGGGTGTGTCTTGTGGCCTCCAGTGTGGGTATAATACTATTTTGGTGGTACTCTTTGATCAATGTATTGGACACCCAACATTGAATAGGTTTGGTCGGTGAAGGGGTCCTGCTCTTTGTTGAGGCCCCAACCACCCGTGGGATCGCTGATGCATGCATCTTCATGGATCATGGGGATGTCATTTGGAGCAAAGGTCACTCTGCAAAAACCTAAAATATTTGTATGAAATACAGACCAGTGAACATCATCAAAGTAGAATTCCTTTAAACACATTCATATTTGGTGATTCAGCTCGGCCCCTTCCCCTTTTCTTTTTCTGAGGGGTGAAGAGGCTTAAGTGGGGTGAGACCACCACCTTGGTAAAGTATTCACGTCAGGTTCACCATTTTTTCTGCCTATGAGGTGGCACATATTACGCGTACTGGGGCAGAAAAAATGGCCTAACGTGATATGTCCTTTTGACTTTTATCATTGGGGTAGAACCACCACTTTGGTTAAGGATTCACATCAGGTTCACCATTTTTGTTCCGCCTCCAAGGTGGCACATGTTGCGGGTACCCAGGCAGACAAAATGGTCAGATGTGCAATGTCCTTTTTTCTTTTATCATTGTGGGTAGAACCACAACCTTGGTTAAGGATTCATGTCAGGTTCACCATTTTGTTTCCACCTCTGTGGTGGCGCGTGTTGCATGCAATGTGGATATAGAACAACTAGGATCATCACATGTCCCTTTTTTCGTAGGGATGAGCTCTCGTCAAATTTACCATTCCTTTGTTTCCACTCGTTCAACATCATTATCCTTTAAAGAAGGTTGAATTAACTATGATGAGAATAGTTGGTCCCAACGGGTAATTGTGTTGGGGTCAAGCACTCGTGAAATCAGTCCTTCTCAGATATAACTTCCTGAGACAGTACCCAACAGGTTTATTTGTGGAGCCAAGAATGCCCAATTTCTCTGGTATCCATGATTCATGGACCTTCTTTCCAAAGGCTAGCGCTCGTTGCCTAACGATTTGGCCAACAACACTTGAGGACTCCATTGGTCAAAAGGATGGGAGGTCAGGCTCACCGCACCCTTTCGGGGGAGGATTGTTACCTGTTCCGTGACTCTATTATATATTTAAGTCATGTTCAAATGTTTTTGAATCCTTGGTTCATTCCCAAAGTGTGTGTCCATGGGCTACCCTTGTTTTGAAAGATCATTGTAAGCATGCATATGTTTGATGCAACAGAGGTGACACAGACTTAGCCATATTGTAAGGAACTCTGGAGTTTATCATCATCTAGGGATATGAATGGTGACTTGATTTTAGGATTGGGCCTACAAGGATGGATTCCTACGTATCTTCAAGAGAGGAATCAAAGCCCACATAGTTTAGAATCTGTGGGGCTTACTCATGGGAGCCGCCTATTTGATGGAAAAGACTTGATGGCCCCTTTATGGGGGGAAAACTTTTGAGATCAAGCCTTCTGGTAGGTGTCCTACATATCCTGATTTGATCATGAATCGATGTTCTCATATTTCAGATGGTGTTCGGGGCTTACGCATGGAAGCTGCCCATTTGAGGGGGGCATGGTAGGGTGGACCCTTCATGGATAGGCACCCCTTTGATCTCAGGCCTTCTAGTAGGCACCCTGCGTATCCTGATTTGATCAGGAATCAAAGTTCTCATAGTTCAGATCATGTGATGATGTTCTAATCCTTATAAACTTGTAATCCCTTGTGAGTCATGCTCGGTGTGAGAAAAAAGAGGATTTGAAAGATTCAAAAATGCACATGCCTCCTCCCTAACTGATGGGGGAGGGAGAGCCCGTGACGGAAGAGGTTGGGGAAACCGTGGGAGAGGTCACATAGCGATAAACCATTCAATGTGAAATGACATTGAAGGTCATCCAAACCGGACTCAGAGGATTGGGGAATTACCTCAGTGGGAGGGCCCCTGAGCATGTTCTAGGAAGGGGATGAGTTTTGTCCACATCAAAGGGGGGAGCGAACATAACCCCTACGACTAATCACAGTTTCTCATTGAATAAAAAGCTAGTGATCACCCATAATCCTGAGAATGGGGAGGTTCCCATTGGTATCCCATATTTGGACTCTAGGATACTGTGAGAATATAGCCTTACAGGCATTCCCGAAGCCTACACCTTTGTTGATAGGGACTTCGTGAATCTGCTTATCATGGGTATGTAGAATAAATGGGCGGTGCTGATGCGCCCAATTTCCTGATTATATGGGTCTGGCGACTTTGGAAGAGGATTTTTCCTAGCATTGGATAACTGGTTATCATAGATATTACGGAGGACTGGATGGTAATAGAGGGGTGAGGTTGGAACCGGTGAGAAAAAATACCCCAAAATACCCCATTCTGCGTACTGGTTTCTCATACGGGATGGGGAAGGCTCCACATACCGTAGTGGTATGCGGGTTGGAGGGATATCTGCGTACCGGTGTGGTACATGTGCATGGGTATTTCCAACTATGTTCCAAAGTTGTACATAGCTCACCGTTCTTATTTGGGTTACATTTTCATACCAATGGGGTACGTGGCACCAGGTTCAGTCCACATAGCGGTATGTTATGCGGAGAACCACATTGATAGAGGGTCGAGGGAATTAACATTCATAGAAAATTAATCCATGATAAGTCTTTGGTTCACGTTTCACAAATTGGGTTCATGGTTCTTCTTATTATTATTGAAATCCCCATTTTTATGGTTCACGACCAACTGTACCTGCGAATGAAGTGGTTCGTGGTTTGTACTTTGCCAATGAGACAAGACTGAATCTAGAGTGAAACCTATGAGTTTTCACCATTCATTCATTACCCTTCTCCACTTCTATCTATCTCATTCTTCCTCTCTACTATTCTCCTTTTATAGAACATCATAGGGATCATATCTACTGGGCATGTAACACCATTTTTGGAGGCCCATTGAATAAATTTTCTAACCCGCAGAAGACTCGGTCAACAAGGGTTTATGGAGACTTTGGTTTGTGATAATGGTTCATGGAACCCTGATTATATACTTAATCTACGAACTGAGGGGTTTTTGGAATGATACACAGATGTTCTTCCACAGAGAACTCCTCTGGTTGATGTGGTTCGTAGTTTTCCCTGCTCGCTGGCCATCGTTTCGCGGGCCAGCGGTTCGTGGACCGTCCTGCATACCTGGTGTTTCACGATCCATATTATTCATGTAACTTTCCCAGTGATGGTACAGATACCATTTGAAAAATTTAAGTCCTTCATTTTCCTTCAATGAAATACAACTCAATTTGAGTCCCTTAGCCTTGATAGAATTATAGAAGTGCTTAATTTCTTCTGCAAAGTGATCTCAGGGGTATTTCTTCCCCTTAGCGGAATTTTAATGACCCTAAATGGTAATTAGGAATAAATCTAGTATTATCATATAATTATGATTCTAAATATTCAATTTAAAATCCACCATCACTCTATCTCACACATTGAGAAGCGTTAACAATAATCGTGCAGACTACCACCTCCACGATGAAGCATTTTTGTTTTTCATCTAGAATTTCATAAATTATTTAAAAATATTAAAATATGGTTCAAGGTTATAAATACATACAAATAATATCTTTTAATTCTTATATAATAATATTATGTCAAATTACATACCTACTTGACCATACTCATCCATTGAGATAAAACATATCCATGTTTTGGACGGTTTAACGACATATATGAACAATGTTTTAAAATCCAATCATAGAAGACAATGGGAATCAAAATAATGACATTATTATATTTTAATAAGATAATAATAATAATAATATGGTTTTAGTAATGTTATTAAATTTATGTATCCCATATTTAGTATATCATATTAGATAATTAAAAAATTCTATTGAAATAAGTAATTAACAATTTGGTTTTCACACTACGTATCCAAAAAATGTATGGAATGAAATAATATAATTATAAATAAATATAATATATATATGAAATAATATTAAATTAAATATTAATGATTAACTTGGTATCAAATTATGTGTAATGGTATCAACATAATTAAACATGGACAAAGTATTTAAAGTTATTAACACTCGATAGTCAAAATATGTTATAACAAAAAGATCTGAGCATGAGCTAGTTACACAAACCATACCAAAAAAATTTGTTAAAATAAAAATTAGAAACAAAACGATGACATGAGGTGAAATGAATTTTCATCAACTAGGAATCTAGTGATTACAAAATGATGGAACAAAATAAAATCCAATTCATCGTCCAAGAGAGTGACAATAGCTCCTCAGATCCAAGAGTCAACATAACATTATAAACACAATGGTATATCATCTTGTACCTCTCTTAAAATGTAGTTTTGTTAAGAATATATTAACATTATCTTAATGGGGAACCATTGTATAACATAACATCCAAGATATTCCCTTTCCTCCATAGTTGAAGCACTTGATCCTTCTTCTTTGAGAAAACCCAAATTTATGATTGAAATATTTTTCATCTTAATGGAGACATTGGAATTCCAATAAATAATTTATATGAAATTTTATAGAAAAACCTTGACTAAAAATTTCTTTTATGGGTTTTCAGTTAAATCAATTGAACAACTCTCTAGAAATATCGTAAATAACAATATAATGATAGAAAACATGTCATATTACACTATCCCTTCAATAAATCAAAGAATACTCATACAGATCTCAAATTCTAGATCATTGGGTTTATAACTATAATCACTATATATTCCCAATTACAATACACTAATTCATGAGTTCATAGTGTAATCAATTATGTAATAAAACAAGTTAAGGGGCTTTCATCTTCAATTACACTATTTGAGACAGTTTTTATAGTATTCACCAAATTTACTTTTTGTGGTGTCTATGCTGCCTATTTGAGATATAATATCATAAATTATATTTTAATAATGGATTTTAAATTTTAATTAAAATCCTTGTCTATAAAGTGTTTTTTTTAAATTTCTAAACTCTTAAGGGTTTTGTTGTCTCAAAATTGAATCCCATGAGACATGTTTAAGTTGAACACCATGTTTCTTTTTCAATGGTGTAAATACAAACCTAATGCCATTTTCTATAATTATTCTCTTATATTTCATGATATTAAATGTTCTATTTAAATTTATTATTTTCATGGGATTTTATTCAAATTTTACAATGGTTATAATGGGTTTTCGTGACTCAAATATTTATCTTAGGTAATAAATTCTCTTCTTTGACTATTATATTTCAATATTAATCGATTCTAAACTATGAGGATGTTATTTTTTATTTCCAAATTATTTATTTGGAAAAAATATATTTCAAACCAAATTATTCTTCCTTTTTGATTCCATTATTTCGCTAAATTTTATTTTTTAAGAATAATTCTCGTTTCTCTTAATAAGATTTTCTTACTTATCCAAATTTTACATACCAAAATTGTTCTCCTCACCATAATGAAAAATAATTTTTTTTTCTATCTCCAAAGATCATTTGATTCCCCTTAATTAATTTTAAATTAAAGGCTTCCTTATCCTTTTAAAAATGTGGGTTTTCAAACAAAGATATTTCAAAATATTAATGGAAAAGAATTTTATATCCTTTAAAATCAATTATTTTTTCCTACACACCATATTTTTTGGATAAAATTTATTTATTTTCATGGTTTTTTAAAACTATTTAGAAAAGGTTTTCAAAAAATTATTGTGTTTTTCTTATCAAAAACGTGTTTTTATAGTAATTTACACTTCCTATTTTATAACAACATTTAAAAGGCTTTGTGAAAACTTTTTTATTTAAACATTTTTAATCCGAAGCTTATCTATCATGAAGTGATATTTTGATCATAATTAATAATTAATTATGTTATTAATCCTTTTAGAAAATGATATTTTTGATATCCTATGATTTATTAATTTCATGTTATGTGAAATTTTTAAGAAACTGATTATTTTTTCATGGGTTATTTAAGATACTATGATGATAGATTTTAGGTGGCACAAATATGTATAAATGCTAATGGGTGGAGTTATATCACTATAAGAAAATAACCATTTAGCGGTGGTTTAAAATGCTACCATATGATTCTACGATGGTTTCAAAAAACTGACGGTAAATTGTGTGTCCGCATACAATACATGGAAGTTTACTAAATTCAGCGGCAGTTTGTGGTAAGAATTATAGTGGATGCATTTAGCGGAATTTTTATGGTTTAGCGGCAGTTATCCCATCAAAAATGATTTTTTTAGTAGCAGTTAAAACTACCGCTAAAAAAATTATTTTCACTGGGAAAACCTCCCCTTAAACCAAAATAACCACCGAGAAATAATAAAGGAATATGAAAACTATTTAGCAGCGGTTTTAACCACTATTAAATTATTTTTCGTAGAGGTATTTTTAACCAACGATGGTAGAAAAATACTGAAATTGTAGTGTCATTTAAAACCACCACTAAATATAATAAATTTTTTTCACAGTGGTTAAAACCACTGCTATAGCCAGATTTACAAATAAAATCTACTGATTCTGTAGCCCCAGTGCTAGTTCCCTGAAAAGAAAAACCATTCCAATTACACATGCACATAAATCCCATATCTAAAAGAATACTAGAAGACCAACATTTTCATAATAATCACAAGATTGATACTTTAATAACATGTTTAGTATTATTTGGGTTCATAAAATTTATTACATGAAGTGTCACTTTTGGATATAGTGGCTTCACAATCAGGGATACCAATTGATCTCGAGTATGTTGGTGTATTTGTGTATCTGTCATAAATGAGGAATGTAATCAACAGTTGATGTTTTATTATATTTTATGGGAATTAATGGAGATTCATTTTTGAGATCTCTCAATTAGACTTTCCAATGACCATAGTTACCAAGAATGGATTCATGTGGGACTTTACGTACTAGTGTGAGGAAGTTTACATAGTGTTGAAGAAGTGTTTATTATCAAATATAATCCTAAGAATTCCTGAGCCTAATGTTGGACATTTAGTGAAATGTGATACATCTGGTTATGACGTAGAATATTTTATGATATAGAGTGATAAATTAGTCACTTTGAGTTTCATCAACTTTTAACCCACAATATGAAATACTCCAATGTTGTATTTTAGTATGTAGCTGTGGTCCATGCATTGAAATTTTCGTGACCGAACCTCTTGGGAGAGATAATTATTGGGTACTTTGGAACCTAGAATGCATATAATATTTTCTCACTACATGGACATAATATTTACTAGATTAATTTCATAGAGTACTTGTATATGTTTGACATTGATAAATAGTATTCAACTTGAAATTTAAATGTAGTGGTAAATGCATTGGGCTAGAAAATATAAGAGATAAGAGAACATATTTAAATAGCTGAATAAAAGATCTTATCTTCACTGTAAGACTAGTTGGAGGGTGTAGTTGAGGGTTTAGGGGAAGAAATGTGGGTATCTTTAGAGATAATGTCATCATTGGTTAAATAGGTAAAGAAATGTTAGAATATAGTTCTAGAATGTATCATGATTTGGGATAGGTTGGAAGAATGTGAAACTATTTCAGGATTGAATTTTTATATGCATGGAGTGTTTATAGTTCGTTGCATGGTAATGGTAACATATTCTATGAGAGATGAGTTTATGAGATCCTATAATGCTTTGAAGAGGGATGTTCACCCAGGGCCGACCATGATTTATAATAATGAAAGGTGGATGTTCTGGTGGCCTACCATGGTAAGATACATTGAAGGCTCTGTTTCCCATTGATTGACTTGTTCAAAAATTATCACCGTGTGTTAGAGTTGATAGTTGAAGTGGGTTGTTCACCTAGGGCCGACCTGCTTTACTTCATAGTTTTGGTAATTATAAAATAATTCTATGAGTTAATAGTTGAAGTTTTGTATAACATTTTATCCTCAGATTAATGAGCTGTCAAGAAGGATGATCCAGACCATATAGAACATTTTTCAGGATTTTATTATAGATTTTATCCACTAGATGCATATTTTGAGGAGATACAAATTTTGGAATCGTAAGACACTCAAGTGTTCAATATATATTTGTAAATTCTACTCTTAATGAAGTGGACAATCCTTCTACCTTAACAGGATGAAGACACTCAAGTGTTCAATAGATATTTGTAAATTATTAACAAAACTATTTTGAATAAGAGGAAAGAATAAGTGGGAGTGATCAAATGAGAACTATTAAACATGAGAAGAGAATACTATAATACTTGAAGAAATAAGGGATATCCAATAAAAACAAGTTGAAGGGAGTTTCAAAACTAGATATTCCCATTAAAATAAATAAGATGGTTGATCGTTCATCCTTAGGTAACAAACCTAATAAATTTAGGAAAAATGAATCATAAAAATAGTTCATGACAATAAATAATCGACATATATAGTGCATGCCACACTCAATAAATCAAGACATAAAAGTAAACATTATAAATCAATAAAATACATAAAATAAAACACAAGAAATCAAGAAAATGTTAGGTTATGAAAATGTTTAGTGGAAGATATGTGCCACAAATGATACATATACAAACCTACTGTTAGCATATTTGTTCATCATATCAACAACACAACTAATCATAGTCTGATGATGAACACAACCCATCACCCTACACCTCCATATCTACTTCCTGATACCACCTGTAAGAACATTATATTGAAAATTAAATACTATTGTATATTTATATTTAAACTTAAAACCAATAAAAGTTTGAAAACTAAATAATTTTGAATTTTTGTGATTTACTTGCTCACCACCAGTCTATGCAATACCACCGGGGTAAAGATCTGGTCATCTTATGATATAAATCAATCGATGCTTTCTACAAAGTCGATATCTAAGCCCCCTGATCTTGAACTGTGTATCGTAGAGAAACAATATATCTCTGAGTATCTCAGGGTATGGACTGACTAAAACTAGAAGTAGATGCAGCTGTAATCCCCAGTGGCCTACAAAATACCTTAGATGTTATGAGTCCTAAACACATCCCTCACACTCTACCAGGATTATCTTTCCCAAGGACTTTAGCAATTGGGTCATCCTTGGAGAATGAGTAGGACTTCACGGGATTTGAATCCCATAGTTCTTTAATTTTTACCTATAAATCAAAAAGAATTTATATTATAAGAAATATATATTAGCATAATAACAACTGATAATAAGTTATTATAATGAAAAATGATTTCATACCCCAACTTCTTTGGTAGGCTCATTAACAAAACTTCTATCGTATTTTTTGTGAACATTCAACCACACTTCTGTTCGAAATGTTGTGTGCCCTAAACTCTGTGAATGAATTAAAAATAAATAAATAAAAAATTTAATATATTAAACAAATAATATTTTCTTTTTAATATTTAAACTAATGAAAATATTACCAGAGAAGATCAGCTTCTAGAAAAACTCTTTTACCCCACAATGTTAGGGATGACCTACTTAGCCCAACTTGATGCATTCATTCTTTCAAGATCCTAAAATAAATAAAATGAAATTAAATAGTAATGTATTCAATGTCATATCCTCTTCATATACATGTGTAAATATAAAATGAGATTAATATAGTAATATATATTTAAATACCATTTGTTTCTCATCACAATGTCTGTCAAAAAAAACTTTCCATTGCTCTTTGGGTACCCCATCAGGTAGCTTGTCATACATCTGTTGGGTGGTCAAACAAGTATCGTTTAAATCTCCCCAAAATCTTTATTTAAAGTCTTTCAATTTTTTCTAATATTTTTCAATATCCACTTTCATGCTATCACATTAGCAACTATAAAGTGAAAAAACATCCGTACAAAAAAATTCATTTTGAAAATATTAATAATATCAGATTCAATTACACTATAATGTATTAAAAATACCTTTATTTAGGGATCAAAAACATCATTTTATAACTTACAGGAATATTCCTCCAATCATCATACGAAATAGAAAGGGAAATGGGCTCCGTGTCCAGTTGGCCTAAAATCTAGCCAAGTAATCCTGCGGCGTCATCCGTAGGGACCCTATATGAATCAAATGGGATAACTATATTCTCTCTGGTGAGATTCCATACATCTGAATTTTTTATATTTTTCACCACACTTGAATTGTTTCCACCTTTAATGAAAAAAAAGATAGTATAAAAAAATTGCAATAAATTTATTCATATTAAAATTTGTACCTATAACAGTCACCGTCCAATATCCCCATGAAGAACTAGAAGTGGCGTGCCGCTCCCCCACTGATGAAACTCCTGAAGTGGGAGGTGAAGACTGAGCTACTTATGGGACACTCATAAAGAGTGTGAGAGATGGTGCATGGGGAGATGGTGCATGGGGGAAAGCGGATGGTGGCTCAGATACCGTAGGTAAGGAGACTGTTGGATTTTCATATGTCTTAGTGGTTGATGAAATAGTAGATCACTTCCTCCTTGGCATATCTGTCATTTAATCAATTAAAATTATGTTTAGAACATATATTTCAAAAAAATTATCCAGAAAAAAAGTAAAAATGATAACAAATGCATAGAACTAACTAGAATAATATATATAAAAATGATAATGAATGATTTCATGAATGAAATAAGTGGTTTCTAAATGAATGAATAACTGTACATACAATCATTTTCTCCTTCAATCATGTTAGTTTCCTTCTCCATTATTTTATCCACTTCCTTCACCCTTACTAGACTAATAGTTTTAATATCATGATGGAAAAATAATTCTGATTCTTGTTGTTGATGAGATTCAATGTCAGAGGTCAAATATTCCACTTCATCACCCATATCATACAGATCACTTTGTTTTATGCGAGAAACTACACTCCACCCTTCATTCACAATATCATTCATATAATATACCATTTTTTTTCTTGTAATGATATGATATATGGATCATGTAGTTCAAGGTCACGAACATCCATCAAGCGAGAGAAGTTCACAAAAGTAAATTTTAAGGAATTTCTTTTAACACCTCTGATAATATCGACTGAATTCCATTTGAATAAAACAACAGAAAAATGCCCGTGGTAGTTTAATTCAATAATATCGGCCAGCTTTCCATAGTATCCCACTTCAAAAAATGTAAATATACCACTATTCCGTGGTTTCAAAACCCTCTCCTCGATCAAATGTACAAAATCTAAATCCATTCACATTATAAGTGTCATACTTTCTAACTTGTTTTAGAGGAACTCGAGAAAGAAACTTCAAATCTTCTGAAAAATCTACTCAAGTATCAGTATTAATGATCTAAAAAAGGAAATATACTTTATTAGAATTAAAAAATATATGTGTCATCTAAATATTCCTATTTATTGGAATATTTATGAACTTACATGTCATGCAAACCATTCTAAAATCTCTTTATTAGTGGATTTCCTTATAACTTGCTCATTTTGTGTTCGACCTCTCATTCATCTATTTGTTTGTATCATTAACTCTTCGATAAATGGATCTAAAATTTTACTATTCAGAAGCACATATCTATGTGCCTATAATAATTTAATTCCTATCATTGTATCATTTGAGAACCTCCAAACTGATCGGCCAATAGCAGAAAATGTTATTGATTTCCCATTTATTTGAGATTGAGTTGATGTGTATTCAATATTTCCAACTCAATTAAATCTTGTCTTAATATTATTGAAGTATCTAGAAAAAAATTTAAGACATAACTCTACCAAATAGGCTTTAGCAATAGAGCCTTCTGGTTGAGCTTTCTTTCACACGTATGATTTCAAATGCCCAAGATATATGTGAAATAAAATAAATAGACATAATTATGCATTTAATTAAGTGCCAAAAATTGTTTACTTAATTAAAAAACATATAAATAAAGTATCTCTCAATTAGATATATCCATCGATAATGAACGTGACCTCCTAATTTAGCTTCCCCAACAAAATGCACAGTTAAATGCATATTGACAGTAAAAAATTATGGAAGAAAGATCATCTCCATTGCAAAAAGTGTCAATACATACCTTTACTGAAGGTTTTCAAGCTGAAATGAATGTAGAGATTTCTCACATAGTTGTCTGAAAAATATACAGAATTGGAGTACAACAGTAGTAACTTTTTCATGTAATAATGTATGTAATTCCAATGGTAGTAACTGCTGTAACAAAACATGTGAATCATGAATTTTCAATTCATGTAACTTACGATTATTTAAGTCAAAACACTTTGATATGTTACTTGAATACCAATAAAATACTTTCACATGCTTTAAAATTTGAAAGAATGTATCTTTATCCCTATTTTTCATTGCAAAAATTTCTAGAGCATACTTTTCATTCTCATCTGGCCAGAGATCACATTTTATGTTCATTACTTGTAATTCTTTCCGAGCATTGAGATGATTCTTTGAATTTCCATGCTCATTAAGTAATGTGAAGATCAAATTGTCATAGACATTCTTTTTAACATGCATCACATTAAGACTATTTCTCCAAAAATTAAATTCCCAATATGGAACTTTGAAGAATATAAATTTTTTCTTCCATTGTTGCATTCCGATTTCACTTGACGATTCCCTTCGAACCCATTTTACCCTATCATTAAAATCATGAACCTTTCCAAATTCTATTTCAACAATTCCAAGTTGTGTCAATATTTTAGAACCAATTAACAACTTTGGAGGTGGTCTACGATCATTGAAATAGTTAAATTTTTATCTATTCAACTGAAATCTATGAGATATATCGAGAAATCTTCAATGGAACAAGAAGCACCATTTTCTACTATGAGTTAGCCATTTGGGCTCAAAATAAATGTTTCAAATAGGAAAATCCAAACCCGTGTAAGTGTTCCAACCAGATAAATTCCCAATCTCAGGGAAGTCACTAATGGTCCACATTAAAGCATCATACATTTGGAACATTGTTTTAGAAGAAACATCAAATGTCTCAACACCGTTCCTCCATAACTCATGTAATTCTTCAATTAAAGGTTGTAAGTATACATCAATATAGTTTCTAGGTATTGTTTTCTAGGAATAATCATTGAAATGATAAAATATGTTTGTTTCATACACATCCACAGAGGCAGATTGTAAGGGATCAAAACGACTGGCCAAATGCCATAACTGGTACTCAATGTCCCAAATGGATTGAATCCATCGACAACCAATCCCAATCAAAAATTCCCATGATCAGCTGAGAAATATGGATGTAATAAATCAAATGTCTTCAACAACTGTGAATCTCATGGATGTCTCATTAACCCATCATTTTTATTACCTACAGAATTCCACTTCATGTGTTCAGAGGTTTTCGATGACATGAATAATCTTTGCAATCGAGGATTTAAATGAAAGTAATAAAAAACCATTGCAGGAATGTTACTTTTCTTATTCTTCATGGTAGTATATTGATTCAAACTTTCAACATCACCCATTGATTTCTATCTATAAGAATTACATTTTTTTTCAATCCTGTCAAATTTAATCCTCTCTCCAATAAAGTAAACAATCATTGGGACACACATTTATTTTTTTATAATTCAAACCAAGCATATTAACAACTTTTTTCATATCATAAAAATACATAGGGATGTTTGCTTTAGGAAATGAATCATGCTACAATTCCAATATCATGTACATTTCCTTATTTTTAATTCCATATAGATATTTGATATGGTACAACTTCAGCAGAAAATAAAGTTTTGAATATTTCAGACATCCACTATAAAACTCTTGATTTCCATCGTCAACTAAATCATGAAACATATTTTCCTTAGTGAAGATTTCTCTTACATTAGTCTCCACATAATTAATTGGAGTATCCATTGATATGTTACAATCTTGATCTAGTTTTCCTACAGTCTCAAAAACATCACTTGTCACGTTTCTATTTGTAGCACCCTCATCTGGTTGTTCTGATATGTTTTGATGTTGATGGTGGTGTCTTGTAGTACCAAATGCATCATCTATAATGGTTTTCATTTCATTTTACCTTTTTGATGATGTTTGGAGCTCATTATATTGATTGACATTAGTGCTCAAACTTTCTATATCATTCAATTCTTCATTCCAAATCCAACACAAATATTGACCAAGGAATTGATTCAATATTAAATGTTTATAAAATTCATCTCTCTTCAAACACATTCTAAATTTACATTTAGGACATGGACAAATTATTCTTCCTTAAACGGATTGATTGGAAATTGAAAAATCAAAAAACTCCTCTAAACCCTTAACAAACTGAGGTGTGTTCCTCGGTAATGTGATCCAACTTTTATCCATGTATATAACAATGTGCCTGCACAATATTAAAAAAAATTAAAACAAATAACTATTAATAAATAGGGGAATAGATTCATATATACTAGTTGAAAATATATATAAATATGTTAAATATGGTTTTCCTATATAAATACATATGGTAAATAATGAACCCAACCAATAGAAAACCAAAGCATGAAAATTAAAAATATTCGTAAAATAATATAAAGATATCCTAAGTGCTTGGACCAATTTTTAAATTGGAATTAACCATGTAGGTGATTTACCCTTTCCCCAATGACATTTCTTAAGTGACCAATAGAGCCAATATCTATCCAATTGTAACATGAATTCAAGCCTATTATAGATGACCTAATAGACTTTTGGTGTAAACCATGAATATGATACATATAAATTACAACACACGTAATGGTAAAAACCCCTCCAAATATCATATATGGATAATATTTTTTCTTGAACTCTAAATATCATACAAGAATTATAAAAAACACACATAATTGTAAACACACCTCCATATTTTGAGCTAGGTATGTGGCTTAGTGATGCCTTGAGAGGCTACCTGAGAGGTAATTACAGGTTGTGATACAAAGTGTAAATATAGTATTTTCTATGTTTACAAAATTTTGTGTGTGTGTCAAATATGATCCTATGTATGTTTTTTAGGCATATGATTCAAGTTTCAATGGGACACTACTCATGGGAGTATGATCCTTGTTATATCATTAGGTGATATGGAGTTGTACAAATGTTAAATTGGCATGAGATCAATATCGATAGTGGATAAGAACCTGAGTGGGATTTTTTTGTAGAGATCACTTCTTCATAGAAGGGTAAGAGTGATAGTTGTTATAAAACTTCAAGAAAAGTCCTAATATGTGAAATAACTATACATTAGTTATATGGGATTCCTATTTTTTGTGTAGAGTATTAGAGTGGACAGCCCAACCCCCTCCCTGGGTAGCCCTCACCCCCACAAACCCCTGTAGCCCCCATACCCCCCTACACCCCCTGGACAGCCCCACCCCCCATTTAGAGAGCCCCCCACCCCCTGGAAAATCCACCCCCACCCCCACCTAGATAGCCTCCCTCCACCCTGGACATCCCACACCCCTCCCCCACCTAGATAACCCACCCCACTCCCCTTGGACATCCCTCACCCAGGACAACCCACACCCCTTCGCCTAACTAGACTACCCACCCCACCCACTAAATAGCCCCACCTCCCTAGACACCACACACCCCCTCACCCACACCCCTACAACCCCTATTACCCTGAACATGCCACACCCCCACCCGGACAACGCCCTCCCCCACCTCGACAGCCCACCCCCACCCCCCACCCAGATAACGCCCACCCCCACCTGGACAGCCCCGACCCCACCTGGACAATCCACCCTCCTCCACCACCTCCACCTGGACAACCCCCCCCCCCCCCACCCGGACAACCCAAACCCCCTCCCCCACCTAGATATCCCACCCCCACCCCTGGACAATGCACACCCCTCCCCCAGCTGGACAACCCACCCCCACCCCTAGATAACACATACTCCTCCTTGGATAACCCACACCCCCTCGCCCGCATCCCTGCACCCCCTACCCCCTGTAACCCCCTACCCCTGGACAAGCCATCCCTCACCTAGACAATCTCTTCCACCTGGAGAACCCCCTATCCCCCTATATCCCCCCTTAGGGTAATTTTATTTAAATCCATTTTATTCATTAGGAATGGCTAGGGAAACTAAAAAAGAAAACCATAATATTTTTTTATATCGAATGATGTATATAGGGTGTGAGAAACAATAATCCCAATAGGATCTCAAAAATGATTTTTTTAAAGTCTTTTAAAAACACATATCATTTATGATAGTTTTAAATATAGTTATAAAATAGATTTTTATTGATAATCACATGAAAACCCAAATATAACCTTAACATCCATTTTAAAAACTTTTATTTTATTCCTCTTTAAATAAAAATAATCATTTTAAAAAAATTACTTTAAAACCCTTACATTATTTAAAACCACCCATTACAGTTTCAATTTTAAAAATACTTTAGAAACAACCTTTTGAAAACACTTCACAAAAAATTTAATGAAACAAACCCATTATCATAAACTGTAAAAATAAAACACTAAGTCACCACATCACAAATGAGATATGAGTAAACAAGGAGAAAAATTCGTGGTTCCCACCATATTAATCAACTTAGGGGACATAATGAATGAGATTCCCTAAATGTAATCCATATAGTATCATGGGAAAGAAAAAAGGTCATAAATTAAGATAGTCTTAGACCTTACCAATACATGATACCTACCACTGACATACGTTTCATCCAAGAAACACAAGTCACTTGAGTATCCTTCAGCTAGCATCATAGGGGGAAATCCCCACTATCCATGGTATTTAACACAACTAGGGGACACCAATAGTGTGTGACTATCTATTATAACATAAATATAGACCTCTATCTTAGTTCATAGTGAACCCATGATAGAAATAATAGGATACAAGTAATAAAACAAGTTACATGATTAATGAAACAACATAATATAAATCTAACCTCACCTCCAACACCCTTGCAATAAACAACACCAAAAATATCATCCATGTCATAAAGATACATCTAAAGAGAAGGGGGAATAATTGAGGGTATTACATACATAATAAATAGTTCATTATAAAAGTGACAAATGAGACTTATTAAAATATTCATAATTCTAGGTCACTTTAATCCTCTTTGAAATCCCATTTCAAATAATTCATTAAATCTAACCATTTATATAATTTACTAACATATGAAATGGTTGAATGTCTCTTAAATATAATTATACTATAGAATATCAAGTGATCAAAATATATTAGGGTTTAAAAATAAATATAAAACCTAAATATATAATAGTCTAATAGGAAAATGAAATAAAAAACATGTCATTTTAGGATCAATATGGATCTATCATGACCTATTAAATCTCATTGAAGTTACATGATAATAAAAAATCCAAAAAATCCAATAATAAAATAAGGTTTTATTTTAATAAATTAATTATAAAACCTATAATGATGATGAAATGGATCGTCAATCAAATAATATGAATATATTCTTCAAAATAAAGAAATCATAAAATTGTTAAAATAAGGTGGATAATGATATAGAACAACAAGTGATGTTATTCCAATGTAAAAATGAACACATAAGGTCATAATTATATATGAATAAAAAAAGGAACAAGGGGAAGAATAAAAAAACAAGGAAACCTTCAATGTTTCAACTTAGTGTGCGGGAAATGAAACCCTCCTATAAAGGGAATCAAGGGGAAAATGTTCCTAGTATCTCATGACTAAAATAGGGGGTAGTCATGATGTAAAATCTTACTCTTATTCATATTACACTAATAATTTATCTTCTCCCTCTTATTAATTATCCAATCACCTATGCTATAATGATTTAAAATATGCTTATTGAAAACAAGATGAATTTTTTTCTGAGCTGAATTTAATCTAGAAATATCATAAAAATAAGTTTAATCAATACCTTAATGATAATAAAAACTTGGAATAAAAAAACTAAATTATCAAAAATAATGTTCAATATAATGTGAAGAAATTACAATGAAATATTTATTATATAAAAAAAATATTTTTAAATCCACAAAAGTCTGAAAACAATTATATAAAAAATTGGGTTTATAATGTTGTGAAAATAATAATATTCTTTGGTATTTTCATAAAATGAATGTTCTTTAAAAAGAAAAACTATTTATTAATCGATATAATAAAAAATATTTTATAATTACTATCATAAAATAGAGAATATAATACAAGAAAATAATTAAAATAATGATATACAATGAACTCGATGTTTGGGGCGAACTTTTATGGTACAAGGATATTTTCTCAAAGTTGAATTTTATGGTGTGGAGGGTTTATAACCATATACTTCCAAATAATGAAAATATCATGTACATGTGTGTGAGTATAGTCTCTAGGTGATATTTTTATAACTAGAGGATGGAATAAGAAGAATAAGGATGATACTGAGGGGAAACGAGAAGAATCGAGCGGTACCACGAGTCAGGACCTACAGCGGGGGGGTGAGCTAGGGCTTCGGGGGGTCGGCGGTGATGGGCGACAATCCGAGCTGAGGTGTGGCGAGGTGGAGAGGAGTGCTAAAGGGAGGCGTAGGGATTTGGGGGTCGTCGGGGGGGGGGGGGGGGGGACTCATAGGGGTCAGTGGGATGGGGGGGGGGGGGGTCTCGCGAGGGTCATTAGGGAGAAGTTTCTGTATTGAAAAAGAAACATTTTAGTGGTAGTTTTTAATAAATCGCCACTAATCATTTAGAAAAAAAAGTAGCGGCGATTTACTAAACTGTCTCTAAAAAATTGACGCAAAAAGATATTTATGTTGTAGTGTATATCATCCTATAATGAATCTATTTAATATTACAACTTATGAGATATTCAATAATGAACATAATTATTTTGTTCACACAACCATGGTAATGATGGGTTTCTTCATATTTTCATGTACGAGCATAACGAGTTTCTTGAAATAAGTGTGATCATAATGGATTTTCTTACAATTTTTATCTAATACTTTTTACTGTGGAACATTTTAAATTTTCTTATCTAGTCATTCCAAATTTTTATAATTCATTTCATTTCCATGAAATGAAAATCATTCATGATTACTCCTTATTTATATAGTATTTCATACTCTTATATCATGATCACATGTTATATGATTATTGAGATGTGTTTTGAACCATTTAATATATTTTATGATCTCTTAATGATTTTTTTATGATCTTATGAGGATATAAAATATTTTATGATTATAAAATATATTCTTATGATGCTTTATTATAATATTTATGTTCCATATTTTTATCCTCAAATTTGTGATATGTTTTCACTTATTATACAGTTGACCTCTCCCATTTATTATGTTTCCATTCTCTAGGTTATGAGTATGATTATATCATGTGAGATGTCTAGAAAAGGTACTATAAGAGAATAATTATTTATAAATTTTTTCATGTTTTATAAAATAATATGTTTATGTAGCTAAACTCCAAGACACTAAACCTTTTGATCTTTAGGTTATGTGTTTGTTCGTGAGGTGTATTATTTAAATCTTTAAATTAATGTATAATTTAATTCATGTTTATCTTGGGTATCTATAATATCATATTGGACTTGGGATAACCACACATACCCCATATTAATCTCATGATATATAAATCATCACTTAACAAATTTTAGGGCAATCATAGAATTAACCATCACATAATGATAAAAAATAACATGTGTGTGAAACAAAATTAAAAAAAATTAAAAATTCCATCAGAGATTAATTAATCCATGACAAAGAAAGGGTTTCCATAATGATTATCACAAAACATAATCATAATCTATTTAAAGGAAGAAGGTGGATGACATCATTAGGGAATATTTCAAATAGTTTATCAAAAGCATCAATGGATATTGAAATAAATAAAAAAAACTTTATAAATTCATTAGAAAATTTCTTTGGAATATAATAATAATACCTATTAATTTTGAAAACTTTTATTTTAAAATAAAAAATTATTAAAAAATGGGAATAGAAATTAAATTGGAAAACCAAATAAACATGGATAAGAAGTTTCTTAATAAAAAGAGATAAAGAAGGAAAAAATGTGTTTAAATGAAAAAATTTAAAATATATAATCCTTTAACACTTTTGTAAAGAAATTTGAATTCATTAGAAAATTAATAATTTGGAAAATGATAAAAAAATTCTTTTGAAAATTTTATAAATAAATTTAAATAGAATAGAAAATATACATAAGTAATTATAAAAATCAGAGATAAGGAAATAAATTGGATAAAATAAATAATATAGTCATGGTGGAGAAATATTCCTGACTGAAAAAATGAGATAAGGTCTATTTCTATGAAAAGAACCACTCCAGTTAAATTAGGGATCAAATGATGGTGAAATGGTAAGAAGACATGTAAATCCCATTAATAACCAAAGGAGAAGAAAATATAGGGGGTTTTAGATAAAAAATCATACAATATCCCCATGTAGAAATTTAGTCAAAAAAATATTAAATTCAAAGTGAGTTTGGAAAGAAAACCCTTACCTTTACATCAGTGTCATACAAACATTCTTTAACCTATTTATGTATTGACTCCTTCTTGACACATGTTCCCAAAGAATACTTGATTTATAATTCCTTCCTTGAAGAAGAAGCTAACAAATATATAAGAAAAAATTTATAGATGTAAAATTGGTATGGATTCAATAGAGTTTTAAAGGAATAGAGCAGCTTGGAATTGGTAGAGGATGGATCCTTATATAGGTTAAAATAAGTGACATTTTTTTTGAAATATAACTTTAGTTAAGGGTAAATATGGAATGTCACGGGAGTTAGGATAGTTAGGTGAGGAAATTTTGATAATGAATTTAAATGTGAATCCAAAACATAAAAAAGTACTTTTATAATACATAAATATCATTTTAATAATTAAGATTTTGAGCCACTTCAATTCACCTCTTTTTACCCCTTTTTACCTCACTTACCTAGTATAATTATTTACCATTGTAATTAATTATTTTATTAAAAATATAATGTCACACTTATTACATAATTTTAACATGATAATTACAAATTTTTACTCCATTTAATCTAATTATATTTTTTAAATATGAGAAATTTAACTTTTAAACAAAAAAGATAATACATATAAAAAATATTTACTTATAAGGAAATGACTTTCAAAACATTATGTTTTCTTAATCTTATTTAATATAAACTACTATTTAAATAAGTGTTAATCTATTTTTTATTTAATGAAACAGTATATTCAACTCATATTAAAAAAGTGATCAATTTTATTTATTAATATAAAAAGACAGAATACTTTTAAAAATAATTCTTCAAAAAATATCCACTTTTTTAACATTAAATGATTTTAATCACATCCCATTAAAATTAATTATTAATCTTTTGAAAAATAAAATTTATCAATACATAGGTATTTTAATATTTTTTTTGAATTTTATAAGTATGAGAAATAATTCCTTAATAATAATAAAAATATATGACATATATATATTTTTATAATAAATTAATTTAAAAAAATAATATCTTTTTTTTATTTCATTCTATACATTTTTATTATTTGTGAATTTGGTTACTAAAAATTATACAACCTTAATAAAATTACTTGATAACTACATACCTAATGACCATATATCCCTTGGGAATATCTTCAATGACTATATTTCCAATGACTATATATATAATAGAAAGATTACATTTTTATATATAGTTTTATATACATTCATAAAATCATTCATCTCATTAATTTAATTCTATCTCTACATGAATATTATAATTATAATTCACTACAATATTTATATATTTGTAATTGATATGATGATCTTCATATAAAACCATGAGGATAAAGATGTTATAATCATGGTATTTTTACTTACTTGCAATTTTATTCCACTTATACTTTTATTAATGATTATTTATATTATATTTTGATAATGTATTATTATTTTTTATTTCATTATAATATTTTATCTCAATAAAATACATCACAGTTCGTTTTAGTTCATTTTTTTTACAAAACAAGATATTAATAAAACATTTATTTAAAAGAAAAATACAAAGTAAAATCATAGGGTGTTACATTCTATCCCCTTCAAAGAATTTCACCCGCGGAATTTTATTAACCTTATGAAATAATGAGGATACTTTTTCCTCACCACATCTCCAAGTTCACTTGTTGTTTTATTAGACATATGATTCATCCATATAACTTTAACTAGGTCTATTTTCATTTTTCTTAGTACTTTATGTCTAAAAACCAAGAATTTTACGAGTTTATCCTTATAATATAGGTTATATTCTAGTTGTACAATCATTGAGTTTAGCACATGTGGTGGATCACATATGTACTCCCTCATAATTTTTACATGGGAAACATTGTGAACTTGGGCAAAGTTTAGATAAGGTGCAAGATGATAAGATACCTTTCCCTCATGATCAAGTATTTTGAAGGGGCCAATGTATCTAGAGATGATATATCCCTTATTCTCAAATATCATATATCTCTTCCATAAAGATATTTGAAGGAATATTTTGTCTTTAACTTTAAATTTTCAACCTCATCAAAGATTATTAGTATAAATCTTATGTTGAATCTGTGTAATTTGAACATGGCAGTTAATTATTTTAATCTTCTCTTCTATTTATTGAGAAATATCTGTTCACAATAGTTTATGTTCTCCAACTATATCCTAATATGTTTCAAATCTATAATTTTTCCCATACAAAGTCCCATATAGAACTATTTGAATCCTAGAATGGAAATTATTATTATATAAGAACACTACTAGGGAAAGGTATTGATCCAAACCTCCTTTAAAATCCATTTAATATGATTTTACCATATGTTTTAGAGTTTAAATGGTCCTTTTAGATTAATCATTAGTTTGAGACTGATAAGCAGTGCTGAAGATTATCTCTTTATCAAATGATTGTTTAAGACTAATCTAGAACATTTAGGTAAACCATGTATCTCGATCAAATACAATTGAGAGTGGTACTCCATTTAGCCTCACCATATTATTTATATATATTTTAGCATGTTTATTGATAAATAAATCATCTCAAATAAAAGTGAAATGTGATGACTTCATAAAGTGATATACTATAATCCAAATGAAATTAAATACTTTATAAGTCTTGGTAAGTCCTAAAACAAAATCCATAGTGATGTTATCCTTTTTTAAAATAAGTCTACGTAATGGATACATAAAAAATTTAGACTTCTATCATTTTACCTTTACTTGTTGGAATACCAAGCATCGAGATACACACTCTTTAATCTTCTTCTCCACGTTTTCCTTCTTAAAATGATTCTTGATATCTCTATACAAATTTTTGATTCTAGGTCGGATAGAGAATTATGATATACATGTATCATAAAATAAAGATTTATTTATTTTTGGTATTTATAGAACACATATTTGTTTCCTGAATTATATAATTCCATCATTTTTAAAGTTTAAAATTGGAATATTCTCTACCATCTTATGAAGCCCCATATCCTCATTCTATACCTTTTAGATATTTATATGAATGGATGGATGAGAATTAATTTATAAAATATACGATTTATCCCCTTAACTAATGAATTAAAGTTCAATACTTTACAAGTACATGATTATCGGGTCTCTTTCAATAATCATCATGGATAAGGCATCATAATCCTTCTTATTCAAAGAATCAACCACCCTATTTTTCTTCCCTATGTGGTAATGCATTGGCCAGTCACTATCCTTGATAAACTCAAATTATCTCCTTTTAAACATGTTCAATTTATTTCTTATGAATATATCGTTAAATAATTTGTAATAATAATATATTTCATATTTTTTACTATAGATAAAATGCCTCCATATCTTAAATGAAAATGCTATCTTTAATAGATCCAAATCACGAGTCTAGTAAATTTTCTCATGAATCTTTATTTTTTGTGAGCCATAAGCTACAATTATGTTATTTTTTATGATTGCATATCCTAAAAACATATTTTATGAATAAATACATATCACAAACCCTTCCCTACTACAGGGTTGTTTGAGTACTTATGCAGTGAACAAAAATCTTTTGAACTCTTTGAATTTTTTTTACATTCATCTATATATAGTAACTTTAATCTCTTCCAAGTTAAATTGATTAGTGTATTTTAAACCTATGATAAATTTATCCTACAGAATCGATAATATATAGTAAATTTAGAAAAACTATGGACCTCTATTATTGTAGTAGGAATTTTCTATTATTTAATCACCTCTTCCTTTGATGGATCCAAAAATGTATGATCTCTTATGATTACATGACCTAAGAGTGATAATTTCTATTTTATATAACTAAAACTCTTTAAATTTCACATATAATTTCTCCTTTCACAAGGCCTTCAATACTATCCTAAAATGATCTTCATGATCTTCCTTGCATTGGAAATATATGTGAATATAATCAATAAATACTACCAAAAATTGATCAAGGTAATCTTTAATGACTCGACTCAACTGTTCCATTAATATAGTAGGGTAATTTGTGAGTTTTAATGGCATCAATATGAATTCATAGTGATAATATATTGTATAGAAGGCTATCCAAGATATATCCTTCCTTTCACCCTTAATTGATTATATCCATATTAATAATCAATATTTATGAAGTATTGATCCCCTTATAGATGATTGAACAGTTCATCAATATGGGTTATAAGATACTTGTTCTTGATCATGATTTTTTTAATTTCATAAAAAAAATAGAAAGAAACATTGACACATTTTCCTTCTTAATAAATTGGATTGGGGCACCCCATAGTGAAGAACATTGTTATATAAAACGACTATCTATATTTTCTTGGAGTTTTTATTCAATTCCTAAAATCCAATAAGGTCCATTTTATAAGGAGACTTTGATATAGGCATAACTGAAGTTTTATGATATATTGAAAACAAAACCTCATTATTTGTGGATGATCAGAAAACTCTTCTTGGAATACATTAACATAATCCTACACAATATACATATCTTAAAAATAATTTTTTTATCTTACTATTCGACCTTAAAACCACTCATAATTGGGTATTAAAACCCATATAATGGAAGTAATTTCCATAGGGAGTTCATGGTCATACTTACATTAATAGATAATCATTGGTTGATTTAGGATACGAAATGCGATTCCCATATCCTGAAAACTAGTATAGGATATATATAGAAAGATCTAATCCATACCTAAAATAAAATAAATTTCCACTAAACGAGGAATAATAAAATTAGTAGGAAGTGAATTATAACTAAATTATATCCATGAATATTTATAATCTTGGTATGGGATTCTTGTATTTTATTATTATATTTTTAAAATTAAAATCAGTAATTTTATTATATTTTTAGTTTTTTTCTCAATCATTTAGGTTTTCTTTATTTTATTGTAAATAAGTATTTTGAACAAAATTTTGGATACACATATATGATTTGAAAGAATTTTTAGAATGTAAATCTATATTTTTTTTGAGAAAGGAATTTTTTTATATTTTAGGTGTAAAAAATTGTTCATACCTATGGATGGAACTACAGAAGATGGGCTAGCTACCATAACCAAATATCCTAGCTCAACTTCTATACTAGGATGGAGTGGAAGGGTAGGACATCCAGGCACAGGTTTGTATTAGATCTTAAGACCGTCATGAAAGGTTATATACCTAGTGATCATTAAAGTAGGGTGGCTCGAAGATCTATTCAGTGTGGATGGGTCTTAGAATGATATATGCATGTGGTGTATAACTTTGGAAATATTTATATGGGATTTATTAACCAATTAAATTGAACATAACATACAAAATTTACTCATCTAAATATAATACCATGTCTCCCTACTAACACAAAAGCTCTCCACCACTCTACATCTCATACTAGGTGTTTATGCTATATACTGCCACTAAAATATTCTATGAAATCCACTTACAATATGTTGTTAATCCACTGCACAACCTCAAGGAATTTAGGTACCACCATGGATGATACAGGGAATCTTGGATGATTTTACACCCATCTTCATGAAGGAATTTTATTTCATTAATACACATATATATCATGGTGTAGATACTTCCCAAGAAGAATGTAAGATACAAATATGATTAAGTATTGATGAAGTTGGGGTTCATTTCATGGAGATTCATTCCTTAAAAATGCTAATGAATATAGATTAATGTGATATAGAAGTCCAAAAGTTGTGATAATTCCATGAATATGTTATTATTTGGTGAAAAATTTCATACAGAGGGGATGAATATTGATTTTGGATTTTATTTGAGAAGTAGTTATTGGAATTAGGGATATTATTCATGTTGCAGAGAACCCAAAAGTGGTGATATTTTTTAAATTCCTTTTCATTCCATAAATTATTTTATCATTCCATGAATGATATAGCATCAGTAGTGTAGGATGGAGAAACTTTGACCATTCTATGAAAATAGTTTACATGGTTCAAAGTTAGAGATAAAAAATTTAGAATAAACATAGAGAAGTTTGTTTGATAATATTATGTTGTTGTACCATAAAAAATGCATTATTATAAAAAATAGTGTAATGTTAAGAGGATTAAATACTATGAACAAATTATGTTCCATGATATATGTATTCAAACATGGATTACTAGATATGTTATATGTGTATTTTTAGGATGAATTAAAAGAGGTTTGAATGTGGGTCCTAAATAGAAACTCAAATGACATTTGATATAGATATTAAAAAAGAAAACCCAAACCCTTAAGAGTTTTTAGATCCATAAATATGAAGGGTTTATTATATCCTTCGGTGGGATCCTTACATGGAGGATTCATTTGAAAAGGAGTTTGTTGTTGAGCCTTTAACCTACAAAATTGTTTTCAATGTTTTATTTATTTTACTTTTAATACTCTCTCATTAATAACAGTAGGGGGTAAGTATATCAGGTAAAAAATTATCTAAGGTGGTGGGAGTTTGTTAGTGTAGTCTATTTTTATCTTTACTCTTTAGTTGGGTTGATTTATTCATACTTTATTCTCATTATCATTATCTTTCTTGTTGCATGGCCATTACATATAAAAAATAGAAATTTCAATTTAATTAATCAACTAATTATCTTGAATAATGATTGACCGTTTTACTATTTTAGAGAATTATTTCCAAATATGGCATCGAGTCACTGAATCCATTAATGAACTATAATATTTTATAATAATAAATAGAAAATTATGGAGTTAGGAATGAAGTACATAAATCAATGACTTGATTGGAATCAATTTAAACAACAAGAATGTATAATTAATTAAACATCACAATTCAATTGCACAAAAATACAGAATTACTATGCTTAGAATGATATCTTAAATTTTTTTACCACTCCTTTCTCTCATCGTAATTCAATTAATTTCCCTATTTCTTTTAAAACAATATCTTCGGTTTGACCCCAAAGTCTCCACTAGATACAAAATTAATAGTAGTTAGTTTGAGTTATTTTTAGAAATTTATAAATTTCATTCCCTCTTGGAATTAACAACACCCTTTGGTCCTTGTCAGGATGAAATAATCATAAAATGGGGAGTTTTAACCAATAATTAAATATCTATCCATTGGAGTGGTGATATGATTCCCTTAATAAACATTATACATATAAAAGAGTGAGTAGAAGCAGATTCAAATAATAATTTTTTAATTCTATAGTATATGATTAGTGTATCATTCACCAATTCATCCTTTTTGAACCATACTAGCAATTTTTATTTCATAGGATTTCCCTTTTACCTTTTCTTAGTGGGTTTTGTATGTCAATTTTCATCATTAACCCGTGGTTTGGTTCACTTATTAGCATAATTTCTATAATCCTTATTATTAAAGAATTAAAGTGTAGGTGGTGTGTTTGGTTATGTTTTATTCTCATCCATTTAATTTTTTAGCCTCCTCATATCTCTTTATCATTCATGTGATTTATGTTCTTATCTTATATACTTGAATTATTTCCCCATTACTGTGAGATAATTCCCCCATACTTCTCCCCACATCTTTGGCATGTAAAAATATTAATCTTATTTCCTCAATGGATTTTATCATTTGAATTTCCATGAATGTTTTATTTATTATTCTTACCCAAAAAAATAATAATAATGGGAGTTTCAAATATCCATTTCCACCTCATGTGTTATTAATAAAATATATTCATAGCTTCCAGATTCCCTTATAGACAATGTGTTTTGGAGAATTGAATTTAAGCTAGAAAATAAATAGTTTATTTTTCTTTTAGGGTCTATGATAAATTAATAAGTATAAATTGAAAGTATCATGAATTTTTAGTCAAAGGTACCAATGGATTCATCTTTCTTTTGTTTCTTTTCAACAAAGTTCCTCTCTATTTATATGTGAAGAGGTTAGAGAAAATATTTTTTAAAAATACTTAAACTCTTTCCATTCCATTGAGTTAATTTCTTCCACTTTCTTGTATTCATAATGAGTTTCTACCATTAATAAAATTCAATTTCTAAAGAATAAATATACAAAAAAATATGCATGCTACTAGCACAAGAGAATATATATATTTTTTATATTATGTCAATCCATTGATTATAAATAAATTGGTTGGAAGACATACTAAAGGTTGGTGGATGTTACCGCATGAAAAACATAAGGAATAGTTATTCATTCCTTAGGATGTTGATGAGTTCTACATGATTCATGTTATTTTTCATACATTGAGAGCATTGGGTGATAATGACCACAATAAATTATACTCTAACTCCCATACCTTTTAGTTTATCATTGGGTAAATCATTTATTTTTCCATTTCACTCATTTTTAACTCAAATCCTTATGGTTTTAACCATTTACTAAAACCAAAAAGGTTATTGTGATCATTAAGTAACACTAATTAGATTAATAAATCTTTTGATAAAGAAAATAAATCCTAATAAGTCTTAAATTATGACACCTTTATTTCAACCTATGAAATTTTAGGTTCATATTACATCAATTGTATTTCATTATAGATTGTTTTAGGTTATAAGGCCTTATTATTCAAAACCAAATACCTAAAAACAACTAAACCCCACTAAAATATGAAATTAGGTGACTTTAAAATTTCATATATACATTTTACACAATTTTACATGAATATTCTTCCTATATCATAATACATTACACCCCATAACCTATAGGTTTAGTGTATTTTATATTATATACATAAAAAAATTATTTTACAACATTTTAAACATGTCACACAAATAATAGTATCAAATGATACCCATTTAACACATTATAAATAAGACCCTTTTTCATAACATGGAAAATTGAAACATAATAAAAGGGTAGATCAAATTCATTGTAATGGTAAACATAAGGTATATCAGTAGAAGATCATAAGTGATCATGAGATAAGAATTTAGGTATGAGAAAAAACCATGGCGCATGGTTGTAACATATGATAATCATCCCCAAAAAAATATATATTATAAAAACTAAATCATGACATAATCGGTTTGGCACAACATAAAACATAAGTTATAGAAGTGTTGAAACATGAGTTAATAATGATGATCCATGAGAACGTAACATTATTAAATTGCATAAAATAACATTATGGCCCAAACATAAGTATATAAATCATAACACATGAAAAGTATAACCTCCACTAAATTTACATCATAATAATCGATACTAACCACCTTCCCATAACATAGTGGACTTAGGAAATCCACCTATGTCCCATTACATAGTGGACATGGGATAACCACCCACGCCTCATCCTAATATTATTAGATATAAACCATTTCCCAAATTATTTAAAGGATATCAAAAACCTACAAATCATATAATGATAAACAATAAATATGTGGGTCATAAGAACCTAAAACAATTCACAGTTCCATCATAGATTAATTAAACTATGAGAAAGAAACATGTTTCATAATTATTTCCATGAAACATTATCGTAATTCATTTAGAGTAATAAAGTGGATGTTATAATTAATGTATAAAAAATGGTTTATAATATTAATTAGAAGATATTTTCATATATGAAAACAATTTTTAAAATCATTATAAAATTTATTTTCAAAATAAAAAAACATCATTTACTTTTGACTACTTTTCTTTTAAAATAAATAATTTTTAAAATAATCAGAATAGAAATTACCTTGAAAGAACATGTAAAATTTGATAGGAAGTTTTTTAAATAAAATTAATGAATATAGTGGGAGAATAAATTCATATGGAAAATGTTTCAAAAAGAGACCCCTTTTAGAATTCTGTAGAGAAATTCATAGTCATTATAAAACGGGTCCTGTGGAAAATGTTAACAATATTCCTTTCAAATTTATTAAAATAAAGTTAAGGAAAATACAAAATTACTATAATAATTAATATAAGTAGAGATATGAAAACCCATTAAAAAATAATATTGATAATGAGGAGAAAAGTTCCTTATTTAAAAGAAGATATAAGGCTGGTTTCTCAAACAAAAATCATTCTAGGTAAATTATGGACCAAAGAGAAATGAAATTTTAATAAGGAATATATAAAAAATTATTGAAAAGAAGAGAATAAAATAGATGTAGTTTTATATAATTTCACTATATGGAACTTTATTAAGAACAATCTTGAATTCAAAGTGATATTGGAAGGAAAACCCTTACAAATTAACTTATGTTTCATGAAAGCACTTTAATCTCTTGATGAATTTAATTGTTATTGACATAGGTTTATTCCGAATAAAGGATTTAGGACTCCTTATTAGAAACATAATCTCCCAAATATCTTATAATACTTTTTGATATGAAAAAATGTTAGGGATTTAAGATATTTATAAAATAATAGAGTGGTTTGGAAGTCTTAGAGAAGAGATCCAATTATAGGTGAAAATGAAGGATATTTCTTTATAAACATAAGTTAGGTGAAGGGTAAAGATGAAATTACAAGGGAATTATTTAAGTTATATGAGTAAATGTTAGTGATACATTTAGGTTTGACTCACACACCTAACAGAGGACTTATAGAATGCATATCATTTTAATTATAAAAAACTTGATTTACATTAATTTACCTCTTTTAACTTGTTTATTTACTTACCATGGTAATTAATTATTTTGTTAAAAATATAAGGAGATCCTTATTACCAAATTTTAATGCCGTGATTATAAATTTTTACCCCATTTAATTTAATTGAATGTACAAATATATTAAATTTTAATTTTAAATGAAAACATTAAATAAAGAAAATACTGTTTTATAGAAAAATTACGTTTGAAACATGAAGTGTTCAAAAATTATTAAATGTAAATTACTATTAAAATAAGTGTTACTATTTTTTAATCTTAACATTATATAATATTCATAATTAAAAAGGATATTTTTTTATTAAGATAAAAATACACAACACTTTAAAAATGGTTCATTGATAAAAATATCCTTTTTTAACATTAAATGATTTTAATCACACCACCTTAAAATTAATTAGTTATCTTTTAGGTGTTAAATTTTATCAATACATATGAAATATAATATTTTATTTAACTATGTAAATACTAACTAACTAAAAATTAATTTTTTTTTTCAAAATCACTTTCGAGGAAAAAGTGGGAAACCCGACATAAAATCATACAAGAAGAAACCCATATCAAGGCAAATAGTAACTACCCCTCCCTAGTGACTACATTATTTTTTAATTTTATAAATATATAAAATCAATCCTTGATAATAATAATAATTTTCAATGAATAAAAATAATTTTTTATAATAATTCTTTTTAACTATATATTTTCTTTTAATATCATTGAAGATTATTTTTGTTATTTGTGAATTTTGTTATATACGAATCTAAATATTATATAAATAGGTCTTAGCTCCATTTTTATATATTCTAGAACAAAATAAACTTTCCAAGAATAAAAAAATAAGTTTAACCTATTGATGACTATTTAATTTTTTTATGATTCCATTTGTTCTAGAGTGTGGGGTCTACCTCTATTCAAAGATGGAATGGAAAAGTAAGTTTCATGGATAAAAAATTAATATAATAATATAATAATATTTTTTTAGTTAGTGGACTCTTTTTTTATGAAATGTTTATATCTCTTAAATAAGGCCTCATATGGGGAAACTGAGACCATGATTGGACCCCAAATGTGGGTTTTTACCTTGAAGTGTTTATTTCATACACCTAAAGACTCTAGGGTGTTTTTATTCATCTTAGATGAATTATATTAATTTTATCAATTAAATAACTCATTATTTTTTTTGTGAAACCCTAGAAAACCTCATTTATAAACCCTTTTGTGGGTTATATCTGGGGTAAACTATTGTCAATGATGTGAAACCTAGAGTCTGAGAGGGGTAGATACCAAAGCATAGTGGTGGTTATGACAATGATGTTAATAGAATAATCATACAAAAAATGAAAACCGAATTGAAGGGAAAATGATCCACTATTTAGGTAGGGTAGCATTATTTGATATCTACTCCATTATTTTTAATTTCACTCAAACAATGTTAATTACAGTTCTCTAATTCTTCAACTAGAGTATATACCTAATTTTTCTTGGTAGTCATATTTTAATTTAGTACCAAATTATTAAAGAACATGTAGCATTCAATTTTTATCCTTGATTTCCTATACTTTTAATCAATGATAATGTTTGTAACATCCATCTACATCTTTTAATTTTATGATTTTATTTTTTCCTCCGACCATTATTTTCATTTATTATCATCAATCATATTTTGGCCAGCGATTCGACTATTTTTGGTCTGGTTCAAATCATGATTAAACACAAATATTATCATTATTATATTACTAATGACACTGAATATTTTGGTGCATGAGAGATTCATGAATAATGGTATTAACACATATGTGGTATGGATTGAGATGATTCTCGAGGGGTGATATACGATGATAAGAAAGAAAGTTGTTTTTAATCCAATGAATTATGGTTAAAAATAAGATTGAAATAATGTTCCTACTTGGATTGATGCATTCAAAAGTGATTGAAATGTGAATTGTGGAATATTTAGTGGAAGAGGAATGAGATTGGGTGAAGAATCATATTTTTTGAAGTATTTTGACTACACGATATGTAGTTTATAAAAACACACTCATTGTACCTTAGGTGAAACAAAAAATTGGGTTTTGGGTGAGTTTTGTGTCACAACCATGTGGAATTTCCCACACGTCATGTTCCTCTAGTCAGATAGATTCATGTTTACATGGAATACATGACTGGGTACCTATCTGGTATTACACACCATGCAAGTTAGACCCACACACTATGTACATGTAAGCTTATATTCCATTTGGACACTAGTTCATGACTAGGTTATGCTTAGGGAATACATAATGTGTACCTTATGGGGAACACCTTGAACATTTCCCAAAACCACCTATTGGTATTATATTATTATTCAAACTCCAATTTGGTCATATTAATTGTATATTCATATTGTATTAGCATGTATAAAATGATGATGAACTTATCCATGATATCTAAGATGTGATGTGGGGAAGAGTGATCACGTTTCTCTCTTTAACATAAATTATTTAATAACCAAGATCTGGGGTAATGATCAGAGTTTTATTATGGATGACAAACTCCTAAGATCACTATTGAATTAAACAATGAGACTCATAGCATCCTAATGTATGGTTGGAAATACCCTCAGTCATTCAGGAAAAAAGAACATATACCTAGGGATAACATAGGGTCAATATCCCCCTATATATATAGGTTATAGGATCCTCTATCCATGAAGTGACTATACCCCCTTTCTAAAGATATCCGGTGGGGTGCAGGATCCACCATTGTAGTTGGTATCCCCACATCCACATGGATCACAAGATCCTCAACATATGTTTATATGAGGCTACATGTGTTTTCTTGAAATTAGTATATTATATTATGGAGTCAATATTTCCACTATTTACCTGGGGTGTAGGACAATCAATTATAGTTTCTTAGTGATAACATGTGTTATAAGAAGAGGTTAGTTCAGATGTTTGATCAATGGTATTGTTCTAAAGTGTGTTTGTTTTCATTGTTTTTCAGTAAATAAATATGCGTTTATAGATAATGTTTCTTAAAAATATTATAAAAGTCTAATATAAGTTATATTCTTAGATTCATGTAAGAAACATTCCTTATGGAGTGTAATAGTGTTTACTTAACTAGGTTAGAAAACTTTCTATAAGTTAGATGATGTTGTGCAGATATTCAAGATCTTAACATCATGAACGTACTCATGATCTATTCTAAGTGTTTATGAATTCATAAAAAGGTAAAGAAGTAAAAAAGTGTATCCAATATAGTTTTATTGAATAGAATAGGGATGGTGCTAAAAGATTGTGAGTTATAAGAATTTTGAATTATTAAGTTTTCAAGTGTTTGTATAAAGAGTAAGAATTTGGATTCTAGGGTTCCAATGGATGATATGTTTGTGCAAATTTTATGTTACAAGGTTTATGTTTCAAGATTAAAAAAACCATGTTATGAAGTATGTAAAAATTATTATGTATAGAGTTTAAATATGTATCTGATGAAGGATATCATGTTAATGTTATCAAACAAAGATAACTAATGTAGATCACAAATATAAAAATATATGAGGTTTCATTGGATGAAGGTCAATCAGATAGAAACTATAAATATAAAATAATTGGAATATTATGATGATATTGGATGGAGAATTTTGATTCAATTGGATAGAGTCTCTCTAGGTAGAAAAGGGCATACACTGTTTGATATAATGACGAGTTAAATTAGATAGAAATATGTTGATCCCAACAGACAATGTATTCTTGACATAGTGGAACTAGGAAAAGACATATCATACTAATATTTGTCTTGTGTGTACATTGGATGAAGAATGATGAATATGTACCACCATACATAGAATCTCTTATAACATATACCAGACAATCATTTTACAAATAGATTTATACGTATCTTTACATAAAATGTGTAATGTATTTAACAATGAATATTTTAATCTATTCATTCAACGTTTTTTTATCTTGACATGTTAAGGAAGTTTGAATAATTATGAGTTTGTAAGAAGATTCAAGAATATTATAGAAGGTTATAGAATCATCCTGTGAAATTGAAATGAGTATGATATCTAAAATTTGAGTTTGGTTGAGCAGGAAAATACTTTTGAGTTTCCTCTTATTCACCTGAGAATCAAACTTATATAAAGAGGTGAAATAATAAAAATGAGACACTATTCATATATTGAGGATAAATAGTGTTGAAGGATTTGGCCCATGAGTACACAAACAAGGTTATATGTGGTTGAAGGAGGTGCATTGGATTAAGGATCTAAAAATAATGTTCATTAGACTAAGTATCATTGGTTGAAGAAGAAACCCAGTGAGAATTATCGACTGAGTTCCTAATGAGTGGAAGAAGATTCTTCAGTATGAGTTTCATTAGATAAAAGGGTAGTATATCTGATCGAGTATACGTCATTGGATAGAGAACCATCAGAACAGTGATAATTAGATAGAGGTGAATCTAATAAATCACACTAGACTGAAGTGCATTGATTTAATGAGTACACAATAAAGACATACTATACAGAGATTGTGACCTATAAAATGAAGGGAATATCGAACAAAGTTTTATCATATGGATTTTTTCCCAAGTAAATTTCTAGAAAAAGTTCTACAATGTGAGATTGAGTTATTTAGGTCTTTTAAAGATCAATAAGAGGTTTATATACCAAAAAAATATTAAGAGAGTTGTTAACGATCAAGAAAATTGTTTACAAGTGAAGGTGACCTAATTTGATTTTGGTAAAATAATATATGAAAAATAAGTTATTTCTATACTATATTAGAAAATAATAAGTAATAGCTTATAGTTGGGGTGTAAAACTAGTTAATGAAAATTCTAATGGAAGGGCTATATAACCATCTGGGATTGAAGTGGATATGAGAAGGTCAATTGGGGGGGTATAAAAAACACTGACAAAAGAGTTGCTTGTTGGGGTGTAGAATCAAGGTTAGATGGAGGAATGATTATGGGGTGTATATTATTTGTTTCCATTGCCTTTGTATTCTTGAAATAAGTTAGTAAAAGAATCAATATTATGGGGGGGGGGATAACCAACAAGAAATGAAGAAGGTATTTATATCAAACCTTGTAAATATCATGTGTTGTTTTCTAACTCTATATTACTATATATTAAGTGAGGTTGAGATATATCTTTAAGTGGATCATAAATCTAAAAATTATCATAGGTTGAGTTTATAAGAAAAAATTTCAAAATAAATTGATCGCTGATTCACCCGTACCCTTTTTAATGATCCCACACTACATAAAAAATTTGAAGAAATATCATAGTAAGTTCCATCTAAAAGAATAAACTACATAATAAGGATGATGAATATAAATTTAATGAATGGTAAGGGTATTCCTATATATGATGCCTAAAACCATCATAGTTGGAAGAATATGTTGTTACACTATCTTATATCTCTTATCCTTAAATTTAGTGATACTACAACCATGGTATTTCATCCCATTAGTGAGGTTGTTATGAAAATTATAGATAAGATAAATTTGGAAGTTTATGGAATATCTCGTAATGATCTTTTTATTGATCTATCATAGAGAATTTATAACAATATTACCTAGTTTTCAATGGATAAAAAATGTGGTAAAATTAAGAAAAGGATATGATAGAAATGAGAATTTTAAGTAATATCAGATAAAAATATTGAGGAGTGGGGTTGAAAATATTATGATGGTTGATGAAGGAATTATTGACCACATCATTACAAGATTATATGATATTATATGAAATATAATATGTTTAGATTAGAATCCTAAAGACTCTACTATTGTTAATAAACTGATGAGATATTTTCTTGATAGATTTGATGCCAAAGTGTTATCTCTAGATTATTGAGAAGATTTATCTTTGGATGAAATTAAAAATATTCTTGTGGAACTTTAAATGAGAAAAGTAAAAGACTTTAAGAAGAATGAGAAGGAAGAGATGCCTTTTGAAGCTTTTTTAAAAGGGGAGTATAACGATAAAAAATTAATGTAGAAAAAAGTGATTCATATGATTAGGAAAATGAAAAGGAATTCAACAAAATCATTTCTTTTACTTATAAGAGACATAAAAAGTGAAATTAGAAATGAAAAGGTAAGAAATGTCTTAAATGTTGGATTTATAATGAAAAATTCATTTTTTCTATAAATTTTCTTAAAAACAATATTAGTGATTCTGAATCAAAATAGGAAGATGAGAATTCTCAAAAAATAAAAGTGGAAGAAAAAAATAAAATTTCCTTAGTAAAAAGAAGAAAATTTTATTTCTAAGAAGAGAGGAAGATGATTGTTTATCCAAAAATGAATCATATTTTCATGTCAGATACATAGATCATGTTAGAATTGAATGTTCTTAATAATATAACGATGATGGTGGAGAAGAGAGAATAAAAATTGAGTGGACTCTAAAATAATTTTTTTAACACTCTTTAGAAAATTATAGAACTCAATAAGGGAAGGAATAAGATGAAGAAAAAAGTTAAAGAGATAAATTTTGAGAATGGTGTTGGAATAAATAAAGTTAGTAAACATTAATTATATTAGACCTCAGAAAATGAAAGTAACTAAGATTTACAGGAAAATAGAATTTTACTAAGGAATGTCATCCAGATAGAAGAATAACAACATGGTAAAAACTACACTCATTTAAGAATTTAATATTTATATAATTAAGTTGGTTGAATTAAAAAAATATGGTGAATTATATTAAATAATGTTTGAATGAGAAAGAATAAGAGTTATTAAAAATAAAATCAATGTTTCTTAAAACATAAAGTGTGTTAATAAATTTTAGAGAATACTTTACCAAATATTTTGACGTTAAAGGTGAATATTCTTATGATGTGAAAAAAACGTTTCTTAGAGAAAACATGTTTCTATTGCCAAAAAAATCAATATAAATCTAGTATTACTAACAATATATGTTTAAAAGTTTATATTTGTGAGAAATAGTCCTCCATAATAAAGAGTGGAATTCTTCAAGTAAATATCTCACTGAGAAAAGTCTCCCATAGTTTTTAAACAAACAAAAAACATTTAGTACAATACCACTATCAGTATGAATGATCAAAATTTAGAGGCCACTGCTGGTGATTTATAGTATTTGAGAAAAAATAATATTCATACTGGTAAAATAATTCTCTACCAGGAACTAATTATGAAGTTAGGGGAGCTATAATGAGAAGAATAGATTTTTTTTCAATAATGTATGATGAGGGAGGGAATAATGTTCAGAAGGAAAAGTAGATTAAAACTGTAAGGGATAATATCATGAAATTTAAGAAAGGTAAGAAAGTTTTATTAGCTATTTTTCTTGATCAACTGTAAATGGATATAAATATAGAGGAATAATAAAAGTACAATAAATAAAAATTGAATAAACATGCTTCAAAAGATGAGAACAATGTTGATAATAAATTTATAACAAATGGTGGTTTAAAGATTTAGAAAAAGTGAAAAAGTTATGAGTAAGATGGGAATGTTAATAAATTTTGTATGAATATATTACCATCCCAAGAGGAAATCATGGATATTAGGTTACAAACACTAGATAAAAAATATATTATGAAGGTTGAAGAAAATATGATATCTTTATTTGAATATGTTACTGATGATAAAAAATTCCATACAAAATCTATGAATGATGATCACAGGGAAAAAATAATATCCCATGATAAATATAAAAAGAATAAGAATATGTCTATATTATGAGAATAATCTCATCATAATATTCACTTCTAAGGAACTGTGATGTTACTTCTTATTCCTATTATACTTTCTTATTTGTTCTAACATGAAAGGAATTAAAGGAGAAGTTGGAAAAAATATTGTTATATTCTATAAAAGTTTTACAGTAAGAAGAGTCACCCATCAGTAAAAATTTTCCAACCATGGTAAGGAGTGAAGGGATACACTTATGGGGGAGAAATTATAAATATATGGTATGATTATCACACTTTTCTTAACAAATAAGTAAGGGTGTATAGAAATCTGAGATATTGGGGAAGCTGTGTTTATATATTTAAACAATTTTGATATGTTTGTTAAAATGGGTGATGATTTTATCTTAAAAAATGTTATTAGATTTTTCTAGATATAAATTTGTTTAAAGAAACATGAGTAAAGTATTACATGATATATATTTAATATAAAACATTAATCACTAGGCTTATAAATTCTTGTTTTCTAATCCGGGTTTTTTACATTGACTTAGAGTTGTTAAGTTAAATTCTCTTTCTTAGGGAACTTCTGTAATACTATTTTTATAATGAGGAATGTTTTCAAGTTTTTTATATGGAGGAATATATGTTTTAAGTTACATTTTTCATTTTATTTTAAATAATAGGAAGAAATAACATAGGGGAAGTATGAAAATAAAAACATCACATGGGGAGAAATTATCAAGCACACATACAGACTTCAGATATGTTTAATGTTTTATGTTGATATTTAAAATAAACAGAATGGGGGAAATTTTTGTTCCAAAGTGAGTTTGGTTTTATTTTTTTCAATATATCAATATGTTCTTTTAGATAATTTGATTAAGAATCATGAATAAATATGATAGAATTGATGTTTTTAGAGTCTTGTAAGAAACTTTCCATATAGATTGTAATAATGTTTACTTTACTATGTTAGGAAACATTCCTTAATTTAGAAAATGCAACAATGATTTTCACGTTCATAAAATCATGAACATAATATTGATCCAAGATGAGTTTTTACAAATTCATATAAATATAAATAAATTGAAAAAGTTGACATAACTTAATGTTATCAAATGGAACATGATGAATTTTCAAAAAAAGAGTTGTAATAAGTTGGAATTATTGAGTTTTGATGAGTTTTTATAAATAGGAAGAAGTTAGTTACCATAGTTCCTATAGATATAAATATTGTACAAATTTCATTTTAGGTTTAATAAAAATACAATAAAACTTATTATACATAATGGATAAAATTACAAACCAAATATGAGGATCTCCATTGAAAGATAAATGAAACCTATGATAAAAATAAAATAAAGAGCTGAAGTAAATATGTATACCTTACATTTAAGGGATAGTTAATCATTTTTCATCATAATATAAAGTTTTTGATAAATATAACTAAATTGGAAAACAAAATAATCCCATCAATGTAGTGTATCCATAGAATTCTTTGAATCATCTAGAATTCAGATGAGATTCACCTTTTTTCACAGTAATCTAGTAAATCTACATGTAGAGGAGGAAGATGAAAGAGAGAAATGGTTCATGGAGTATTATCTGAGTATGGGGATTTGAATTTGTACCCACTTTCATCATATGGAATTTTATTATATAGGAAATCATGGATTCTACTTGATTGTTGTATCATTTATTCATGCATTGAAACACATTAATAAATACCATCAATGGTATTAGTATGTATGAATTCATCATATGCATTTACCCTATGTATGTTCATATAAATATAACAAGATTTCATTTAATGATATCTTACATGGGAGAAACATAAAATGATAACTATTTATCATTTTTCTATAATAACTTTTTTTATAAAATAATATACCCTTATGTGAATGGAAGTCATAATTTTCATGCAATATGAAATGGACTATATATATATTATTTATATATAAATCAATAGGGAATATCTTTATCAATATACCACTTGTACTAAATTCAAAAGGATTTGTGTCATTTAACCTAATAGTATATCATACACAATAACTTGAGAAACTATATCCAAAAATCGTTTTGGATATCTTTCAAAACACTTTTAGAAAGTAATTATTAACTTTATATTGTTTCACATCATATGAAATAACTTGTGAATATCCATCCAAAAAACTTTTGGCTTAATTCTAAAATACATTAATGTAGTTATCATATTCAAAATTAGTCCCCATAAATTCAACCAAAAATTGTAATCCCACAAGCCTTTACTGTGTTAAAAATAAATACGAATATATGGATTCATATATGTAATTAAAGTATAGCCTCCAAAAAATTGCGAATTTTACCCAATCAGTAAATATATCTTGCATGATCACCATTTAACACATGTATTTATAAAGACGTGTTCACCAGTATGCATTATATAAAAACATTCATTCTCATATTTTCAATTTCTTCCAATACATTAAGTGATAATGGGAAAGAGAGAATTTCAATCCCATATAGACAACTCACATATTATTGACTCTTAGAGTGTCAACTGATCTAGTTAATGAACTCATCACATGTCATTAAATATTATCTATAAGCAGATCACATGTCCTTTATCCGGATAGATATAAAATATCTAGGTGGTTCTGAACACTCCCAAATTCTATATCAATCGATGGCCCTAATTTTATACTCATCATATGATAGGAAAAATCATATCTTAGTTAATATCCAACTGATGACATGATTAGAAACATTCCCAACCACCCTTATATTAGATAAGTCAATTTATAGAATTGCACAAGTATGGTATCAAAGTATAAATGTTCTGATTCTATGTATTTCACTACCCTCAGGTAGTGGGGAATGAAATATAATCCATAAACTCATTGTATACCAAAGAAATTAATATGACACTCCATATGGTATACTTATCAGGTCTTCCAACGTACAAAAAGAATCAAATTATTTATCTTGTACCTCAATATCATATTCTATATATATATACAATAATCCTACTTATTCTAACCTTAACATTTTATCAGGACCTGTAATACTCCATGATAATCATCAGTTAGGGATAAGTCAAAGTAATACTCTGAGGGGTCAATTATTATTATACTTCACAAAATGTATATATGTACATACATTTATGTAGCCAAAGTGTAATAATGATAAAATTGAGGTTTACATTAATATGATTTATTTTAATATTCTTAAACTCTTTAATAATATTTTGAAAAACCCTTATAATCATCAGTTAATTATATCATATATGATAAAATATTAGATCATCCTTATGTTTGCAACACTTTATGAGTTTTTTCAACACATTTCATCATATGTACTCCATGTCACAAATCTACATGACAGTTTGATAAAACCATCCCACTAAACTATTTAGTGAGAAACATATTTTAAGAGAGCCAATTTGAATAATTCCGAGACTTAGGAATCATATTCATAATTGTTCGACTTTTTGAACATATTCAAAATTCTTAACTTCACAATACCAATTGTTATGATGACAACTTCTATTGCCCACTAAAAACTATTTCTAAGTTCATCATAATCATCCTTGTTACACTATTCTATAAACATTTTATCTTTAAATAATGTAAAAACTCACATTATTATTTTTTAATAGATCCTAACCTCTTATTAAGTAAAATTCAGTTTAAACATATATTGGTGAAATTATTTATTTGTTAAATTTGAAGTTATATAAGTAAAAATAAACTCCAACTAGCTTCTTATAAATGATATTTTCTTCAAAAAATATTTCAAATATACAAAAACACTTTTGTGTTAAGAAATTACATTTATTTATTTTCATTAGGACCATTAAAAAATTAAACTATATCATATATGGTATTTTATATGTTTGGAACATTTTTATTTGAAAATAAGTCTTTATGAAAAGATAGATTTAGCATCACATACATTTACAAATTAATTTTTATAACATTCATACATTACATGGGAATTCTATAAAGTTTCATAAACACTTTCATTTATATCTTGGACAATCCAATCTTATTTGGTTTGTATCTTTCATTCTGATGACTATATATTTCAATGACCTTGATTGGATTCTTAAACAACATTATCGAACTTTTCAACTAACTTTTATTTTTCTATTTTGAACTTTAATATACTTATTATATCTATATATTTCTTTAGAACCTAGATATCATATTTCAATTTCATATATATATTCCTAATGCTTCTAGAATATCAAGTATAATTTTTTTAATTCAATCATATTGTTAAATAAATTTCATAGATGACAATATTATAAATTACCTAACCATAACTAGTAAATTTTAGTCTCCGTATAATGTAAGTTATATAATTAAATAAATCTGAAACCATGTGTATTAAAAATACTCTTCTCATTACATATAAACAACTATTTTTTACATTCTCTTATCAATATCTAAATGAGATAAAAATACACATCATATGAAAAGATTATCCAAAATTGAAAGATTAAAATTATCAACATAGAAACTCTTTTTATCAATTACTTGAAATCATAATTCAAGCATCAATTATTTTCTCTTTCAGTTCTTCTGTATTTTTATAACACTTATAAATTATATATTTGATATCATATTTCTTTTTAAATAATAGAATTTATTTCTATAACCTTTAAATATTTTAGAAAACCTTTAGTCTCACCAATTCATTCAAAATATTAAATCATATTTAATATCATTTTAAATACCCCATCATATTGAGTATATGAGACTCAAATCATCCATATACCCAATCATATTGAGTACATGAGTGGATACTAAGATCCCTTTCCTCAGTTTTCATCCAATTCCTTTGAAACCTTAAATTAATCACTCTATGCTTCCATATGAATCTAGATTCACCTGTTGAAAAATTTCAATACTTGTTTACTAAGGAAGGAACTAATCCGACACCTGAAATTTTCCTTAAGAACTTCTCTTAAAACACCAATATATCTTATTTTTTTCATAAGTTACCAATATTAGGAGTATCTTACTTTAAGCTTCTCCAATAAAGGATTGATCATAAAGTTTAGCTTGATGATGATGATGATACTATCTATAATATAATATTTTATCATATAAGTATCATGTTTTATAAACCTTTTTGTAAGAACTTTTATTAAATATTCTCCTACTAAAATGATGACCCCTTTAAAAACAAATCATGTCTATTAGTGATCCAAGACCCATATTTCACTAAGAAATGATTTATATAGGGAGTTCACCTCATAAATTAATTATTAATGTAACGAATCATCCCAATCAAATCATATATGATTTCTTGATAACTGAGTAGACATCCCCTTATCCAATCCATAATATGGAGGAACTCAACTATATTCCTCTACTATCCTTACTAAGGGTTTCATATATAAGTGTAAACTAAAGAAAATTTCAAAAAGATACTAATAAAAGATAACCTAGGGGAAACCTACTATAGAATAACACACCCAAGGATGATCTAGTCTCACCTATTAATTTGTTTCCTTACACAAGATAATCCAGGGTCACCCTACTGTGGCAGAACCTACTCGACTGGATGATAAAGATCTTAATCAGTGTCTCTCTTGAAGGAATCTCACACTTAGAATTTTAAGGGGTGATTAATCTCACCATATTATCTAATGTTATTCCCTTTTTTGTATGCATGATTTTAGTAATTTAGTTTGGAATCATATTCCCTCCACCAATCCAATATATTTAAACCATATTGATTTGTAACTCTTTAAACAACCCATAAATTTTTGTTACTCATCCAAAATTAGAATTCAACTATATTCATACATATTTGAATTCATCATATGAAAAAGGTACATTAAAAATTCACTTAAAGGATTATAGTTATCCACATGAGTTAGCCCGAAGTGATAAATAGCCAACCCCATCCACCAGCCAGGACAAGGCATAAGCCTCTAGGTTGGTTGGTAGTCCAGCCCCAAGTCTTTATACCCATGTATAATTTACTCAAGAGTGAAATAAATTAATTATAACTCTAAAACCTAATATTCTTAAACAATATTATATATAAAAATTAAAGGTTATAACTTTTGATACAAATAGAGGTCAAGGTAGATGAAAAACTAAATTCATTATAGATACATTCCTATCATGTAATGCAAGGATCTATCTTGAAGGATTTTAATAATTAAACTAAAGCATTCAAAATATTAAAATTTCTATTTTTTTTACTAAACATGGATTTATAAGGGGTTAAAATTTTAAATAAATGAACAATTAAAATATTTAAACATGATATAACCATTAATGAACATTTCAATAATAAAATTTAATTATTAACCCATTTATAATTTCAGCTTTAACATTATGGAAACTTCATAATCTTAAGTATAAACATTTTATATCCACTCAAAAATGAACGCTTTCATATTAATCATTATTTGAAATTTCATTTTAAAAAATATGATATTTTATAAACTCTAAAGAATTTATAATTGAATTTTTATTATTTAAACATTTTACATTATCCAAATATCATATACTTAATCATAATTTTAACATTGATAATATCAATCATCAAATCACTTTTTTGGTGTGGCTTAAATAATTTCCATATAAGTAATCTTTTTATTTTTAAAAATTCAATATAACTAATAATGAAAATTCCAAATATAAATATAAACATTTTATATTTTTCTCCTTATTCCAAAATTTAAAACGTTTTATAAATTATCACTTATGATTTATAAATAAACACTTTTATTTCAAGATCATAAGTTATTCCACATAATTTATTGAAATATATTCTAAATATTAACATGTAATATCTGTGAAAAATAAAAGTTTTATAAAAACTTAGTTAATTAATTAATTAATACTTTATAAATGAAAAATTCTGAAACCACATTCTTTAATGATTTATAAACATTTTATAAATCATTAAAATCAATCTATATATTTTTTTTAAAATCAAAATCTTTTCTGTTTACCCTTATGCAGGAATCATTTCTTGCTTAATGGGAGGGCCTCAACCCTTATAAAGACCATCTAGAATCTATTTTTTAAAAGAAAGTCACTGCTTACCTTTATTAATATTAAGGATAATGAATCATGTAAAGTTAATTCAAATATTAACTTTATGTAACTCATTTTGCATAAGAAAATAAATGATATTACCTTTATGTAAATACTTCATGTAAGGGTAGGGCTCATTTATTTTTATGATGCCTTTTGAAACTACAGTGTAAGGGTACTAACTTCATGAAAACCATTTTTGTAATGGTAAAAAATAGGTTACCCTTACACAAACCTTATGTTCAAGGGTTATAGGTTGGTTACCTTTATGAAACCTTTTTAAAAATTCAACTACCTTTATGCATCCATAATTTTATGTAAGGGTAAGTTGTGATGACTATTATACAAAACAATCTATATTATGGTAATTTTATAGTTTACCTTATGAATATTAGCTATTTAAGGGTACAGTGTTTGTGACCTTTACATATCCCAGCTATAGAAGGTTAAACCCTTTTATGAAATTGAATTTCAAAAAATACTGAACTAATATTTAATTATTCTTCATTTCAAGAATGATTTCATAATTCTAAAGAATTACTTCCTCAATATAAAATTAAGGGTTCATAATAATGTACTAATACTTATTAAACATTTTATAATAAATTATAAACAAAATCTATGGATTTACCATGAAATATAAATGAAACATACAATAAAAATGAAATAAAGAACTATTTTAAATGTGTATACCTGATACCAAAATTCAATTGAAGCCTTTTTGATATTTGTATGATGTGTTTGATAAATATCACAAAAGTTTTAAAAAAATAATACCTCCTAAATTGTGTTTCCACAGACCAACATGAATCATACAATGTTCGTATGGGATTCATATTTTCTCTATGGTATTCTAGTACCTCTATATGCAATAGAGGAAGATGAAACAGATCAATCAATCAAGGAATATCAGCCAAGCATGAGGATCTAAATCCACATCCACTACCATCATATAAAAGTAAATTATATAGTAAATTAAGTAAGCACCTTCATTTTTTGTCTCATTTACTCATTATTTGAAATACATAAATAAATTACATGGGTAATATAAGTATGTTTGAATACAAAGTATGAATCTACACCCTGTATGTTTCATATAAATATAAAATGATTTAATTTAATGATATCACACAAATATTAAACATAAAATGACAACTATTTATCATTTTTCTATTATCACATTTTATATAAAATAATATACCCTTACCTTCATGAAAATCATAATTTTCATGAAATGTTAAATGGATTATATATATCATATATATATATTAGTATTTAGGGAATATCTCTATTAGTTCACGTTATAAGGATGATTTTACAAGATGTATATCATTTGATGTTATGAATTCTATACAGTTTCTAAGGTACATAGTTGAAAGATGTATCAGGAGGAGGATAAAATGCCAATATTATCAGATAAAGATAAATTGTTTAGATCAATGGATGGATAAATCTATGAGATTATATTAAATGAATTTCCATCAGAAAGAAACTACAAGTATCCAATAGATGTATTATTATGATGAAATTAGATGGAGAACTACAATCATATCGAATAATGGTGATATAAGAAGAAAAGGGTGTGTAAATGTTTAGATGATGTTGAGTTGTATTTGTTGGAGATATGTTTAGCTAAATGGATAGAGGGTTTCGAATAGGGAGGAACTAGGTGTATACATAGTGAAAATAGATTTGGTTAATGAGTCTACTAGATGTATAATTATGAAGATGTACCATCAAAAAAGGAGTTATTTCAAATTACATTAGATAGAAATTTCTCAAACAAAGATCTAAGGATATTTACATAAACTTTTTCAGGTATTTATGAATGATGATGCTAAGTTTTTCATTTAATTTTCCTTATTCATCCATGTTAAGGAATCTTGAATAATAATGTGTTTTTAAGAAGACTTTGGAATATTCCCAAAGATTGTAGAGGAATCCAATGAAATTTAAATGAGGGTGATAACTGAAATTTGAGTTTCATCAAGTGGGAAAATACTTTTGAGTTTCAACCTATTCAATAAAAAATCACAACTATATAAAGGGGTGTAATAGTATGGGTAATACATTGTTTATACATAGTGGAGTGGATGTGAAAATTAATTTTTGCTAGGAGTATCCAATAAAGGTAATAATTAGTTGAAGTAAGATCATTATACCAAGGAGATGTAAATAAGGTTCATTATATTGAGCTTCATTGGTCAAATAATAAGAATAGTGAGAATTACTGACTGAGGTCCTACTTAGTAGAATAAGATTCAGCAGGTTGTGGTTCCTCAGACAAAAAATGAGGCTCATCTGACTGAGACTATTTCATCATAGAGAGAATCATAATACATATGAGAATCCAATTGAGTTGCATTAGACATATCATAATAGACTGAATCATAATGATTTGAGATGTACCCGACATAGGTAGACTAGACATAGATTGTAACCCATCAGATAAAGGGAATACCAAATAGAGCTTAATAAAATGGGATTTTTATATGGTATATTTCCATAAAATGTTTTTTTTATGGTGATATTGAGTTATCTAGGTCTTTCCCTAATCAATAAGAATCTTTAAGACCAAAAAATTCTTAATACAGTTGTCTAAGTTCTTTAATATTGTACATAGGTGAAGGAGATCTTAATTTATTATGGAGAAAGAACATATGAAGAATAAAATGTTTCTATAGTGGATTCGTAATGAAAAAGGAAGATATTTAAGCTAGGGTATTGAACTAGTTGTTAAAAAGGCATGTGGATAGGGTGTATAACCGGTTGGGAAGGAATTGGATATGAGAAGGATAGTTAGGGGGTATAGTATGGAAGAATAGTTTTTGTTGGGGTGTTGATCCATGGTTAGCATTAAGAATTATTACTGGAGTATAGAACCTGTTAATGTCTATGTATTATTTTTGAAATAAGTTAGTAAAAGAATCCATGTTTGGGTGGATAACCAACATGAAAAAGAATAGGTAATTGTACTAAACCATGTGAATATGGTGTAATGATCTCTAACTTTATATTACTACATATGAAGTTAGGTTGAGAGATATATTTGGGTGTATTGTATCTCTATCTTGTTTCATAGGTTTAATTCATTAAAATAATTCATAAAGAAAATTGATCAATGATTCAACACGTCCCCCTCTCAAGGATCATACACTAATCATGGAAATTTGGGTTGTATGTTGAGAATTGGATAATGTTTATATAACTCCCTCAACTAGTGATAAGTCTTATGTGTTGAGTGTGTCTCCCTTAATAGTTTTTGTAAGTGATTAGGAAGTGATAATGGCAGATAACTATGGAATAATTTGTGACTAATTACTTCTTAGGTTCCCTTAGGTAACCTTTTATGTGTTTTATATAGTTGAAAACTGACTTTAGATTCGGTTAACCCTTCAGTAAACCGAGAATTCTAATTATCTTTTACGAAACAACTTTCTAGAGTCAGAGTTGAAATGTTTGAGACTTCTCTATATTTCTAATAATTTTACTGGTTGAGAATATCTAAATAATTATTTTCTTCTTTTTACATGAACACTCTTTAAAACTAGTATTATTGAGATAACATGGTGTTTTACTTTTCGTCTTTGTCTTCCTCCTAGTCATCTATCATTCTAGGACTTGAACTAACTTTTTCTTATGTTCCTTTTCTATTTATTGGAGCTTCATACTGAGTATATTTATACTTATCCCACATAAACCTAGTTCCCACAAGTGGTGTGTCAATAAATATGACACACATGATTATAGATGGGTTAGATGTGGTTCTGGTGTGGTTTTTTAATATTTATTTCTGACGACACTTGGTGATTCAATATGAAGCATAGCAATTCAAGATGGTGGTTTTGATCATTGTAGTTGGTGTGTGATATAGGTGTATATGCAGTGTGGTAGAGCATCCCTGTTTTTTTTTCTTGTGAGGATCTACAAATGTATTGTGTCCCGTCTATTTAACTTGTGGTATATTATTGTACATATTATCTCATGTATTCATTATGTACAATTTTTTTTATCATTTATATATATTTTACTGGTCTTTTAGTTATCTTGTAATTTGGATATATGTATCTATTATTGGTTGATATAGTCTAAGTCCTCTAATATTTGGGTTTTTCATAATCATTTCTAGTCACCAACCCCTGACCAAGTGGAGGCGAGCATGGGGTGGATATATTAACTTACCTCTAATATGGGTGGGGCCTTGGTGGAATTTTTCTTGTTTAACTGTTATCAAAGATGGTTTTCATAGGGAAAGAGTTTGAATTTAGCAATCATGTGAGGATTGTTTTTGGGAACTTAGGGAAAATATGTTAAGGGGGTCTTGAGTTTGGTTATTAAACCCAAGAGAGTAGAATAGATGTGGTAACTGATGTTTATTTCTTACATGACACTAATGACCTTTTAGATGAGCTAGATCTCTTCAGAATCATTTTAGGGTACAATTATTATTACTCTATGTATTATATAGTCTTTATTTATCATCATTCAAGTTTTCCTTAAGTCAACTTATCTAGATATACTCTTCTCCTTATGGGTTTGACCTATCAAGCATGGAATGCAATATATTTATGATATACAGCTTGTGTGTATAGTCGGGGTCATGATAAGACAATGATTATACCCACACTATATTAAAATAAGTATTTAGAGGTGGTTTGAACCACTGTTGGATATTTTTGAGATGCTTTTTCGAATCCGTCATGATATGTGATGTTGGGAAACATTTCTTGGAACTTTTATATAACTTTTTCAATACCGTTTTTCTATGGTTTAAACCAACACTAAATGCTCTACATGATATTATTTTTTTAAAAATATTTATTTTTGGGTTGAGATTTGAACATCTTAACTCTTGGTTATTCTATAAAATCTTTACCACACTAGTAAGATATTTATGTGATGACTAAATGGACTTCCATATACTTATATACATATATAGGGGGAAGATGGGTGTTCATAGTGGAAATAGTAGGCAATTTGATGATAATTCCCATTTTTTATAGTGTTTCTCATCGTCAATGTAATTCCATAAGGACCTTGGGATTGAAATTGAAGGGTTACTATCTAGAGGATTTCAACACCAATCAGTTTCTAATGATAATAAGGAACATGAAAGGGAGGTGTGACAATGTTCATGGATATAAGACTGTAGATCTCTAGAATATATCATGGAATCAGCCACTAGTCCCATTTTGAGGAAAGGTTCTATGACCATTTTAGTAGCCAATTTCCATGTAGTTTTGGACCATCTAGTTGTGTGAATGTTTTCATTTCTTACTCGTATTTTTCTTCCAAAAGGGTAAAAACCCTGGAGGCTTGATGATTTGGTCTATCATGTTCCCAAAATTTGGGGTCATATGAATTAGAATTTCATTTCTATTGGGAATGGTTTCTTTCATTATTTTTTCATATCTGGAGAGAGTATGAAAAGGGACTAGATCTTTGGATCTTTGTTATTAAATCCTTGATCTTTATATATTTACGAATGGTCAATTGTTTTTAACTCCTCTTATATCAGAAGAACCTATTCCCAGGTGTGGATAAAGATATATGGATTGAATTAGGTAATTTAGCACCCAAACATCCTCTATGATATCACTACATTAGTTGGGGTTCCCTTTTGAATGGATAAGAAAACTGAATTGGTGAAGTTTGGGTATTGCTATAGGATTTTGATGGGGGCTGTCTTAAGTGAAACTCTTAAATATGAGGGTATTCATTCAACAATGAATGATGATATTCAGTTAAATATTTTGTATGGTAAGCTATAACCTTTTGTTTGTATTGTAATATTTTTGGACATTCAAAGAAAATTTTTCAAAGGAATCTAGTCTCTGGCATTTTTTCTTTGAAAGAGAATTTATATATTAACTGTGTTAGGAGGAAAATGAAAAATCATTTGGTGAAGAAAGGTTCTAGGTGATTGGATGGTGGAAAGACTACACGAGTTTAGGATAATGTGGATCTAGGTACCTTATATGTAGTTTTAATCTCTCATGGTGGTGAGACTACATCTAGAAAAGAATGTGCAGGGACATGTTCTGGGAGTTTTCAAGGTTGGCTCTTCTACTATGGAGGTTGGTAACTCACAGAATGATGGTAATGGTACTCCTTCAACAATATTGCCTAAAGTTGGAGTTGAGATGAAACTTAATCATGTGAGATTTGAAGTGGTAAAGGATGGTAATATTGTTGTTCTGGCTAATAAAAATGAGCATGGAGCACATTTGGAGCATGGTGGTCTCACTTCCATGGAAATGGTTTCTCCTTCTGGTGGTGTTTCCAATATTTAGACTCGCTCTGGGCCTCTAGTTAGTATGTCTGAAGGGGTATCTGGCCTTTTTGTTGGGGGTGACGGCTCTCAAGAGATGCTGGAGATTGGGTTTTCTCAAGTTATCCCGGTTGAGGTTGCATAGGTAGGGGTTGGAATTGGCCAGCAAAGCCTTTTTTCTCTTTAATTTCCTCTTGTTATGGATTTTAGTTCTACCTTGAATCGTCAGTATGCTGGTCATAGTGAGGACTTGTAACACATGCCTGATGTCTTGGATTTCCACAAATGTATCTCGAATGCCTAGAAAAATTCCATTTCCTTAAGAATTGATAAATGGGGTAACATCTTAGATGATGGAAGTGATAAAGACCAGGAGATGATTTTATTAGACACCACTCGACCTACATGGAATAGTGGAATTATTTCCTTTATGGATGCTATCAAAAATGGAAATAGAAAGATGATCGATAGTGAAGACATAACTCCTCCTCCTCCAAAAAGAAATCCATAGAAGGATTATTCCACTATGTGTAGGAATTTGTCTACTAGATCATCATATAAGGCATTATAGGTCAAGCTCACTCTAGAGCCAGAAAAGTCAAAGGTAGAGATGCTTAGGATTCTCAATCAAGGTAACTCACAATCGGAGTGAGAACCTATTGATGATTCTAACTTTGCCGAAGAAAATGATCCATCATTTTATGATTCTTAAAATGGTTTTTTGGATGAGAGAAAATCCTTTGTTTGACTCCGTCTATTCTCTTATTATCCTTTTCTTTAATCTTTCAATAAAAGGTTAGGAGCTTTGCTTTTGGCTAGTCCTTTTTCATAAAAATTATATTTATAGACAAATATATGTAAATAAATAAATATATATATATATATATATATATATTCCTTTGTTAGTTATTATTTATCAGTATTAAATACTTAATATTTAATAGTCTTTAGTAATTATTTAATAATAATAATAATAATAATATTTATTATATATACATATATAAATTATATAATAATTAAATAATAGATAATAATAATAAATTTATAAATAAATAATAAAAGTAATTTTTTTAAATAAATAAATAATAAATAATATATAAATAATAAATAAATGATAAATGAAAAATAAATGAAAAATAATTAATAACAAATAAATAAGGAATTAAAAAATAATTAAAAAAATAAAAAAAATAAAAAAATAAAAAACAAAGAAATTATAAATAAAATGTAAATAAATTAAAAATATATGAAAAATAAATAATAAAAAATAATAAAGAGATAATAAATAAATTATAATCAAAGGATAAATAAATAATAAATAAATGATAAATAAATTTTAGATTAACTATAAATAAATTAGAAATAAATAATATATAATATATAAATAATAAATAGATAAAATATAAATAAATAAATAAGAAATATATAACAAATAACTAAAAAATTAATAATATTTAAATAATCAATAAAAAAATAATCAAATAAGAAATAAAAAAATAAGAAATAAATAATAAAAATATAATGAATAAATAATAAATCATAAATCATAAATAATAAATAATAATAAATTGAAAATAAATAATAAACAATAAATAATAAATATATAAAAAATATATGATAAATAAATGAGAAATTAGAAAATAAAAAATAATAATTAATAACTGAATAAAAAATAAAAAATAAAAAATTAACAAATAAATAATAAATGATAATTACTAAATAAATAATTAAGAAATAATAATAAATCAAATATTATAAATAACTGGTAGATAAATAATAAAAAAGTAACAATTAAATAATAAATAAATAAGATTTAATAATAAATATTAAATAATAAAATATAAATACATAAATAAACAATAAATAAATAGTAAATAGTAAATAATTAACTAATAAATAACAAATTTTGAATAATAAATAAATAAAAATATAAATAACAAATAAGTAAATAAAAATTAATTAAAAAAATTAATAAAAAATTTAAAAAGTAAAAAGTACATAACAATTAAATAAGAAATAAATTATAAATAAATGATAAATAAAAAATAATTACATAATAAAAAAATAAAAAATAAATATTAATTAATAAATAACGAATGAATATGAATTAAAAAAGAAAATAAGTAATACATAATACATAATACATAATACATAATACATAATAAATAATAAAAAAATAAATAAACAATTTCCAATTGAAAATTAAGAGTTCATTATTTTTCAAATAATTATTAAATAATAATTATAAATTGTTAATTATTTATAATTAAAAATTAATAATTGATTAAAATTGTACTTAGTAGATAATAAATGATTATTTAACACCAATTATTTATTATCATTAATTTCATAGTTTTTTTAAAAACCACCGTTAAAAGACAAATAAATAAATCAAATAAAAAAAATTTATACCACCACTAAAAAATTAAAAAATAAAGTATTTAGCGGCAATTTTCATAAACATCATGAAAAAACCTCCGCTAATTTTTTTCCTTTTACTTCTTGGCACTTCCATGACTAGTTTTTAATTGATGGGGTGCATTTCTAGAAATTCAGTTAATAGATATCCTTACCCAATGATTGGAGGATGTTTCACTCCCCTTTGTGCTTGGAAAAATCCTTTGTTGAGAGGATGGTTGTTTCTACCACGTGAGATGATATGATTGTGGTTGGATATGATTCATAATCTGATGATCAAGGAGAACCTAATATATAGATGATATGAGATCAACTAGAGTCTAAGACTCATTTTTTATGTCTGGTTCAGGTGTGCAGTGACCAAATTATAATTCTTGTTTGGAACTTATTGAACGGTATAATAAATCATTATAGGGTGTAACATTTATTCCTTTAAAACTCATGATGAGTCTAGTTGACCATGTCTGGAGTTCAATATTTTATTCAAAATGAATTTTCATCAGAGGATATTGAACATTCATTATGGTGGATAACAATATTTGAGTATGAATTGAGACCCACAGGCTTTGTAAGATGTTTTCTGGTCATGCATTATGGTAACTTTTTCTAGGATTTATGATTGAGGAAGATAATTAAGATGAATTAATGATGAGATGAGGGTGATCATTCTTATAACACCACTTGTACTACTGTTTCTAGAGAACGAATTAGTAGATTGGAATTTCTTAGTAGAGATACAACCTCACTATGGGAGTATGAATTTTTTTCTTAAAGTTTTCCAATGTAGATCCATTAATAGATCTAAAAATTAGTGATATTTTTGAGGCTAGGAACCTACATTATGAGAGCCTTGTTTATTTTCAATAAATTATTTGGTAAAGGACTAAGTGGTGAGAGGAGTAGGAGATGGACGATGCATAAAACCTATCCAGTGATTCACCACCACTGAAGAAACCCTATTTAGAATGGAGTGATGCCTATCTCGAATGCATGATGACATGCATTGGGGCTACCTATAGTCAAGAAACAATGGATTTAAATCAGAATATGAATTATTTATATTCCCCGTTGACCCTCATGTTGGTCGATGATGGCATGATATATTCATTACATGAAAAATGTTCAAGATTTGAGGATTTTTGTGGGACCTCGGTCCAGACTTTAGTCAGCTAGATAACTTATACTGGTATGTGGATGATCTTCACTCACCCATTATGGGGAAGTGAGTTGGTTCTAGATGTAGAAGGGGGAATTTTCATAAAATACTTCATGGAAGAGAAGGGGTGTGAATGTACCCACCTCAATAATAATTGATTATCCTCTAGTGGTATTATAAGGTGTTGGATATTTTATTGATTTGGTCATTTTTATCTATAGTAGTGAGAAAATACCCTTCAAGCGTGGCATGTAGAGAAACCCTATAGATAGTTTTTTTGTTTCTCTTTAGTTGGTGGAAATAGATCCATGCACTACATGCATTGGGAAGAAATTTTCTTTCTAGGAAAGTTGAGGAATGCATGGATGCTTTAGAAGGGTGACTCATGGTTGGACCTTGAAGATAATCTAGTGTACACATTATCCATAATTCCAAATATTATGTGTGCCCTTTTAGATTTATGGTGTTTTAAACTGAATCTATCCTTGTTGTGATTCATGGTGAAACCTATTCAATATTTTGGTATCGCATAGTGTGAAAGATTTATCTGTAGAGTGGAATTATACATTGTGAAGTTTACATCACAGAAGTTGTAGAGATCAGAGTAGTGTGGCCATGGAATGGGGGTTTTAGTTTCTAGCAGTGGATTATGTGTCTTGTTATTGGTGAAATTATATGGTCATCTATCATCGAGAAGTAGATTCTATTTATAATTGGATACATTACTGGCCTTCTATCAATGATAATTTCCTTACACTCTTCCCTTATGTGAAGGATTATATGGTGGTTATGTAAACATATAAATCCTATATAACTATATAATCTTATATAGTGGACAAGTATGTTTTTCCTGAAGGTGTGTAGCATATCACCAACTTTCCTAAGATTATGGTGGTCTTCCCCCATGCTTTGATTATCATAATGGGATTTTTGAGAAAATATTTCTCTAGTAAGGAATGTTCCTCAAGAAGGATTGCTAATGGAATTGTTTGGGTGAACCCATCTTATGAAAAGAACTTTTTATTTGATGAAGGAGGATGTTTATCAGAAGTTTATGGATGATGGTCACTCGGACATTTTCTTTCTTAGGGTCTGGAGCCAACAAAGCATAAACATTTGAACAGTAAAGACCATCTACTTCAGAGTGCGATATATTGGGGAACCAAAAAAATAGTGTCTTATTGATGATGGGTTGTTTAAGGTTGGTGTTATATCTAATGATATCATAGATAAAATTTTTGAATTATTAATTACAACATAACCGAGTTAATATTTGACATTAAGTGTGACTTAGTTGGAGTTTATGAACAAAATATGATATTCTCATTGATGTTGGTGTTTTGTTTTATGAGAAATAACATGTTTTTCATTATCCCCCAAGAAATAAATGATAGAACTTATACCTTATATACTGGTGATAAAAGAGGGTAAAATGAAGAATCTAAAAGGAATATGACTCTTGAAGCTTTATCAATGTCATCTTGTGATCCAGTAGATCATTAAGTGTTATGAAATAAATGGATTTTTAACTTATGGAGACCATATAAAATAATCTTAAAATGTAGATATTTAGAAAATCACACTAGGAAAGTTCATTTCAATGAATCCTTATTTGAATCATATATGAGGTTTTTGTAATTGTGTTTGATCCCTTGAGGTGGGAAAAATCTTGGGTATATATGAGTGTTGTGAGCTATTTCTCAAAGAGGCATGCTGAGGGAGGATGGTTATTTTTTTGGTTCACGCTAAAAGATGGTGGGGGTTGGTATATTTAGGGGAGTAAGGGGATTATATTCTTTATATAAAATATTTCATCATGTTTTCTTAGAGTTTTCACCTCTCAGTGTAATGCCAATGTATGTGATGTTGTGTTTTTTCCACAGAGTAATTTTTGAGCTTCTATATTCTACGATTTTAATTTTTTCTTTTTTAGGGATTAAAAGGGTTTAATTTAGGGAAGATGTAGTGATAAAATATACTTTATGTTATAATTATCTCCAATTTTTGATTTTGTAGAGCCCCAAAACTTCACTAGGGGTAAAATCATTATATTTACCTAGACAATGACCTTGGAATTTTTTTGATGTTTCCATTGGTTCAAAGTCAATGGGTTACTCTTAGACTGAGTCAGCTTAAAAAATAGAGTTTTGCAGATCCTTAGATATAATGTAATAAAAACATTATATTAAATTTAGTCCATAGACGTTTTTTTTGTGATGAAATTATTATTTCTATGAAACGGGTCCTCATATGGTTAAACCAACACAATGGTTAGATCCAAAATATGAGTTCATCCTAGGAGTGGTGAAATTTTCCTACGCATTAGGATTCTCAGGTGTTCACCACCATGGGTAAATTAATATATATATATATATATAAATAATTAAATTTATTTATTTATTTATTGGTGAAACCCTAGAAAATACTCTATATAAACCATGTTATGGGTTCTCCATATGGTTAGCTATTGCCAACAATGATAACCTTATAGAGGGATAGGGTGAGATGATGAAGCTTGGTGATAGTGATGGAAGATTAGAGGAATATTTCTAGAACTATAACAATGTTGATATATAAATCATATGGTATAAAAAATATAGTTCAAGAGAATAAATTTCTCCATCAAAGAAGTGAAACACTATTTTTTATTATCACAATTTTCCATGATTTCTATCAAACATGATTAATGGTGGTTCTATGATTCTTTAACTAGATCATAACCCTACCAATTTATTATTTTTATATTGTAATTTATAATTAAATGATTCTAGTATTGATATCAATGTATTTTAATATTTCATCTTTCACACCTATGATCAATTATTATATGTGCAATAACCATATATGTTATTTAATTTTTTTAATTTTATGGTTCCCTCAAACCATTATTCAATTTCTTCATCATTGACCAGTTTTTTTGTAGCGAGTTGACTATTTTCAGCCTAATTTGAATTGTTATCAAACCCATAGATTTATATTATTATGTTAATAATGACACTAAAGATTAGGGTTCATGATAGATTTCTGAGTGATGAAAGTAACATGTATGGCGTGTGGATCCGGATGATTCATGAGGGGAAACACATGTGGATGTGTAAGGATGTTGTTTCTAATCCGATGAATGATGGAAAAAATTGACTTTCAACAATGTTCCTACTTTCATCTATGTGGTCAATGACAACAACAACAATAAATATGTAATATTTAGTGAAAAAAACATGATATTTGGTGAAGACTCAAATATATTGAAATTTCTTAACTCCACAGTGTGTAGTTTGGAAGAACACACATCTTGTACCATAAGTGTTGTAACGGATAGGGTTTTATGAGAGTTAAGTATCACACACCATGTGGCATGTCCTATACATCATGCACCTTTGGATAAATATCTTAGTGTATATAGAGAGTATATGATTAGGTACCTATCTAACCCAATACACCATTTAGGCTAAACGTACACACCATATACATGGAACCTTACTGTAGTGAACCATTTCAGGTTAACCTAACATGTTACCTAGGCCTTCATGCTATAGTTCCAGAGGAATATTCTTGACCATCATGGGATGGTGACAAGAACCACGGAATAAAAAAATATATAAGTGGGAATTATTTCACTCTAAATAAAAATCAGGATCAATAACTATTCCAACTTGGAACCCAGAACAAGGTCTTCAGGAATTGGGAAACCAATCCAAAAAAATAAACTTATACTTAAAAAAATCACATTCAAACACAAAATAATAGAAAAGATAAACAAATTCTTTACCAAGACATTTTCCCATATAAATGAAACCATTTTTTTAAAATATTTTAAAAACCATAATAAGGAATCAAAAATAAAACAATGTAGGAGGCTTGAGAGGATAATACAAAACAATATCCAACTGGTCTAATGAACTTAAAAGACAAACACCAATACCACCATTTGACCCCCCAAGTCACCACTATTAACCCACAATGTCATCTTACTAATTGGGGAGGAATAGAAACTAATAAGTAATCTATAATCTGAGAAGATATATAAAAAATGAAGAATACTTACCCACAAATGTGAGTATATAGGATGTGTTCCATAAGCTAGTTGGATACCATTATGAGTCCATTACATTCCTTTCATAAATAAACCAAGTACTATAGTTTGAAAATAATAGAAAAATAAGAATTTGTTTCTTTTATACAAAACAAAAACATAACCAATGATACCCTATATCATTTATTAAAATACGCCCTTAATAAATAATGCCTCAAAGAGGATTTATCAAGGTAATGAAATATAAAAAACCAACCATTACATTCAAAATAGATTACATTTTAAATAAAATAATTTAAACCACCCTTCTCTTTTTAAACAGTTCTTTTAAAAAAACTATATTGTGGTTTAAAATAATTTCCAAAAAAACACCTTACGATGGTTTGTACTTAAAAAAACTACCAGATTTACCTTTAAAAAGTTATCATGAAAACTCCTAAAATGAGAGTAAATAATAAAGAGGAAAGTATAATAAAATAAAATCTATGGAGAGTCATAAAAAATGACAATAATAACACAAGTCAAGCCTTATAATAATCCAACATAAATAACTAGTACATCAAAGTTCATCAAAAAAAGTGATAATAATGTCAATGGAAAATACACAATAAAGTGGTGTAACATAGGATAATATCTTAAATCAACTCCTTAGGAAATAATGGGAGAAGTACTAAATGTGTATAAGTGCGACCAACTACTAAAGGTTAATAGGCACACATCCCATCACCTGAATCACTCTCAGCTAATCTCATTAGTGAACCCTTATTACTAGGTTATAAAAATCAACTAGGTAATACTAGAAAATTCATAAATCTCAACTACCATATCCAAAGTCCCTTGAATCCCCATTTAGTATCCTAGGGTTCCCCATATCATAGATAATGAAGATGGACCACTATCAAGGAAACATCAATCAAATGAAAAATATAAAGACCAAAGTAAATATAACATGATAATCACACATATTTTACCTCCAAAACACCCCCTTCAAATATGTGTCCCAAACCAAACAACATAAAAATGAATAATAATTCATATAACTATAAACCCATGCACACAAGCATTAACAATGGGTAATAATGGGGCTCAACTAGGGTTTACACATTAATCAATCAAATGACTTCACATAAGGTTCTAACCGAGATTTATCTTTATAAAAATTAATAATATGGTTTGGAAATACCCTTTTACAATCATTTAAAACCCAAAAAAAAATTAAAATGGAAATCAAACATAACACCAAAAAATAATCAAATTTAACATATTTGAAAAATCCATTTTAAAAATTCCCCTTTAGAAATAGGGTAAATTATATAAAACATATAAAAAACCTCAGAGCATAGATATTCCAAATTAATCAAAGGATTCATATAAAGTAACTTAGCCAAGAGGATACACACACCCCCTTTACAGAACATGAAAATCCTTTAAAATATGCACACCCCACTTTATAAATCCAAATTGTCAAAAACCATCATGAAAAAATCATTTCTAAATAATAAAACCATCAATGGAATTTTACCAAACACTAAGAATTCATAAACCACCATTAGAAAACAATGTTTCATTGAAATAAGATATTTACCCATTTTTATAGGGTAAATACCCACCCAATCATGGAAAACATCTAAAAATCCAGAATAGGCATCTGATACATCACTACATAAGTTCAAAAACACTTTTAAAGCATCAAACATCCAATTAACTCTTTAATAGTATAAAATCTAATAGAAACACCTATGTTAAAAAGTGAAACCATGTTTCCTTCTATGAATACCACCATAATATGTCTCAACATATGGCTTCAAACCCTCAAAAATAGAAAACCCCAATTCTACAAAAACTATAGCTATTAAAATTTTCAAAAAATGGAAAATAGGGTTAGATGATTTAAGAAAAATTAGGTAAAACCCAAAAATAAGAAAACAAGAAAATAAGAGAATAGGATCTATTAACTTTGGATTCATGTGGAAATACACCAAGAAAACACTCCAAATTCACCATAAAAGGCCTTAAAATATGGAGAGAGGCGTTTAAGAGGTTCTAAAAACATGAGTTTTTAGGGGGGGATTTTGGAGATGCATTTATTAACAATAAATCAAAATGATCAAAATTCCTAAACCTAAGTAGGATTCATGGTTTACACGTATATTTTAGCGAACCATGTGGTGATTGTAGAATCTCCATTATACCAAATCTTTCTATATAACATGAAATCTACTATATGATTTCCCAAACCATGTTTTAAACTATTAATATATGTAAAATTCCTTATAAATTCAAAATTTCATCCTAGGGCCTACTAGACTCTAGGGGAAAATATCTATAGAAACATTATAAAGAAAATGGAAATTCAAAAATTCCATTTTTTCCCTAAAACATTCATTAAAAACTCAGGTTAAAGGAAAAATTATAAGATTAAATCAAAGATAAAAGGACCCAACCTGGTGACCAAATTTTTGAATTTGAAACCATGAACTTAGGAAATGAGTATCACACTCATAGAGAAAATTATCTAAATGAATTAAGCTCTACCAAACAATAAAGTTCCATAAATCATAAAATTAAATTCCATATAAAAAACTGATACTCTAATAAACTAAAGGAAATGGAAAAAAATATTAATTTAAATGAAGAATCCCCCGATCCACTTCAATGTTGGGAACTCCAATAAATACAAACACCATAAATCTTGTGTTTTTTCCTCTTCCTTGATTCATAAAAATGAGAAAAAGAAAACCAACACCTCCATAATAGTCAGGTCACAAGGGTTACATGTAACGAAACATACTAACTATATGTAGCCCAAATAACCCTTCAATAGTGATGAAAATAAAAAGATATTAGATACAAGTATCACCACTATTTCAAATTTATCTATGATTGTGAACAAAGATAGGTACCCCTAAAGAATGATTGATCATCATTAGATAGGAATATTCCACCAGCCATAAGGAACTCACTTGAAATACTGTAAGATATTACGACCTCAAAATAAACCAAAGGTTATTAGATAATGCAGTCTACAAAATAGATGAAACACCCCAAACATGAAATTGCATCAATATGGAATAAGATGGTTTTAACTCCATGTCATGAGTCTATGAGATGTGAAACTCGAGAAAAAACTTATGGAACTGTAACCCTTGGTGATACTGTAATGAAATATTAACCTGGTGGATCCCTTGGTCAAACTGGAAATGAAAACCATACTCTCATTACCCTAGTCCACACCCTATGTATCGCCATTTCCTCTACCCGAAAGACATAAAATTAGGGTCTATATAATGAAAAAATATTAACAATCACCAAAAGAAATGATACATATACAACTAAAATAATGGAAAATCCAAAAGGATAAGAACAAGAGCCAAAAGTTATCCCGTCCTTTATAGAAAAATATATAGGGTATAAAAAATAGATAGGATGAATTCCAATAAATTAAAGGATTACATGATAAGTCACCCCAAAAAGAAAAAAATCCCCTGACTATTATAGTAGAAGAAATATCAAATATTACTACTCAAAACAAAGTTGTACCTATGGATTATTCTTTTGATATCCATGCAGTTGAAAAAACCATTGAATGTGACTGGAATGACCACACCAATGATATGTACTCGAAAGTACCATAAAAGAGATTCTAATGTTCATACTAGAAACACACATCTGGATTCCACTTTTCACTAATTAGGACACCCTTAATGACACCATAATAGGTCTAAATATCACTTTTAGTAGGTTTCCCCATAGACAAATCCTCAACAATAATGACCTTGAACATCACATCAACAAATGTATTTAGGCAAGGTTGAAACACCATAGAAATAAGATCCAATTGATGGCCTCTATAAAATAACAAATCCTTCTTTGAATAATCACTAACCAACTCTAGAGATAAAAGAACCAGTCCGACAAAATGTTCAATATATTCTTTCATCAACAGATCGCCCTTGAAAACACCCAACAATTCAATAAATATTAAAATTCTAACTTCCTCAGGATAAAAATGTTGGATAAAGGTGGTGTTAAAATATCACCAAGATAAATATTTGAATGGATTTGTGTGGATAATGATATTTCTATAATCCAAACCCAGTTCTTTGAATAAAGGAGTGTTGCTCATCAACCAAGAGGTTTCTAGACATTTGAGTGACTTAAATATATATTTTACCTTATCCAACCACTCTATCACATCCCTAGGTCCTTAATCATAACTAAAACTTATAAGAAGTCAATTCTTAAACTCTCATGTGTGATCTATGAGTTGAGAAGAACGGGGCCCTTCCACTCTGTCAAGAGTCTGGATAGAGACAAAAACCGGGAAGACAACATCTAGGCCACTATAATGAATACCCAATAGATTATTTTATTTAATATTAAATTTATTTCTCGGGTTAAAATTATAAAACATCAAAGAAACACCACATTAAATCACATTATACCAAGACCAAAACAATTGATACAAAAGAACAATCCAAATAGAATAAGTTTACAAACACTATTTAAAATATTATTTCAAAATCTCTTAACAAGGCCTTGTTTCCATATTAAAACACCACATGGGTTCATAAATTTCCCCTTAAAGGTTTTATTTCAAAAATATTAAAACATTTCAAGTCAAAAATATTTAAATGAACTTTCTTATTTAAAACCAATTTCTTATTTAAACCATACACAACAAAATCATTCAGTTTTTCATAAAACAATTTATTCTTTGAAATATAATACCATCCTAGAAACACATAAATAATTACAAGATCATAAAACTAAAAAAATTAATTCATTTAAATCCATTGCAACAAAAAAATAATTTCCTCCAAATAAACCATTTGTGAAAAAGTTAAAAACATTTTCAGAAAACATATTCAAACACCAAACAATTATTTTCTAAATAAATTCAACCACCAAAGCACAAGGAATTTATCAAAAATAAAAAAAAACAAATTCAAAAACCAAAATTATTCCCTCGATCACTCACCGAAAAGTATGATCACTCACAAGAGGGTTTTAATGCAACAAAGTATGGAAAAAATACCAAAATTTGTACAATATTCATGGTTTGGATGCACAGTTTGATAGACTGTGTTCCAATCATGTGTGTGCCACTATAAGTTGTAAATAATGATTTTTCATAGTCGAGTTATGGCTTGATAGATTTTTTATCTTAACTATAAACCTCTAGGATTTACTATAATTTCACTCTGAAACCATGAATTTCCCAAGAAATCTCATAGGGTCCTCTTAAAACATATAATAATAGAAACCTGCATTAAAATATCTGAATAAATAAAAAACTGTAAATCCTAAACATAAGATAAAACTCCTAAAACCCCTGGAAAATCCTGTTCTAGCATGAGTAAGAGGTAGAAAATAACTTTACTACACCCACCACTCAAGATTCAATGGTCCTAGCTCCATTTTTCCAGCAACCCCCAAATAACAATAGGTATTTGATACTATTTTATAAAGAACAGATCCAATTAAACTAGACACATTACTCCGGATGGATTTCTATAATGCTTGATACATGTTCCCTATAACCTCAGGCTATTGATAAGTGCCAAACCATCACAAGTGACCATGTTGGAATGATTTCACCCTTAATAAACACTATAATAAATATCTATTCCAATTGGGAACGTGAAAATAAGTCACCATGAATTGGGAAACCATACCAAAAAAATAAAAAGATACTAAAACAACCACATACAAACATTGAATAAAAAAATATATAAAAACATCCTCTAAAATATTTTTTTTCCAACATAAATGAAACCATTTTTAATCAAATATTTTACAAACCAATATGTGAAATAAAAATTAAAATAATGATGGATGTCGGAGAGGCTGATAAACCATATGATCCAATTGGTCAAACAAACTCAGGAGACAAACCCTACTACCACCATATGACTCCCAAGTCACCATTATGAATCCATGACACCTGCATCGAAATGGATAGTGGTATCAACCAACCTGTAATCCATAACATAAGAACTTGAAGAAAACATGAATACAATATACTCACCAATTTGTGTGTGTAATCTATGAGCCATAGGCTAATAGGATTCCACCAAGATTCTATTATATTTATTTAATAAAGAAACCAAGTCGACTAGTTTTAAAATAATATAAAAATAAGTTTTTATATCCTTAATACAAAAATGGAAATAAAAAATTATTCCTTATATCATTTCTTAATACACACCCTTAATAAATAATTCCTCAGAGTGGCTTTACCAAGGTAATAAAATTTCAAAAACTAACCATTACCTTTAATAAAAATTGAATTTTAATTATAATATTTTTAAGAAATCATTTTTATTTAAACCCAAATTTTTAAAAACAAACCATCATATGGTTTAGAATAATTTTCAAAAGAAACACTTTCAATTTCTTGCAATTAAAAACAACCACCACCTTTCCCTTTAAAACCTTAACCCCCTAGTCCTCAAATTAGAGTAAATAGAAAATATTAAATAATAATAAAATACTATCCATGAAGATTCATAAAAAAACTGTAAATAATAACACTATAAATTCCTTACACTAGTAATACTCAAAAACATAAAAAACCAATACATCTAAGTGGGTAAAAAACAAGAGATAAGGAACTCACATGAAAATACATTATAAAGAGGAATAAAATATGATACATAACATTTTTAAACTACTTAGAGATAAATAGAACATGTACTAGACATAAAAACTAGAAAAAACTTTGTCTAGGTAAACAGTCACACATCCCATCACCCGAATCACTCTCAACAAGTCTCATTTGTGACACCCCATAGCTAGGTCATAACATTCCACTAGGGGTACTACAAAATTCATTAATCTCAACTAGTATATCTAACATCCCTTGAATCCCCACTTAGTAGCATATGGTCCTCATGTCATAGCTAACAGTGGTGGGCCACTATCAACCAAACTCAATCAAATGATAAACATAAATCCTAAAAGCAATATAATAATACAATAATATACATCCCACCTTTAACACACCCCCATAAAATATAATTCCAAACCCAAATAAAAAAACTTGAATTATAATTCACATAACTATCAACACATGTATATATTCATTGAAAATGGGTAATAAAAGGGTTCAACTAGGGTGAAACTATTAATCAATCCAACTACATAACAAAATGTGCCAAATGAGCCTTACCATTATACATAGAAATTATTTGTTTTGGAAATTAATTTTTTAAAACATTTATAACCCAAACACAATTCCAAGGGAAATCACACATAACACCAAAAATATCACAATTAATATATTTGTAAAATCCCATTTTGAAAATCACATTTGAAAATAAGTAAAGTTATAAAAAACATATAAATAACCCCAAAGCATTGACAACCCCAGTCAATGAAAGTATTTATCCAATAAAACCAAGACAATAAGACACACACAACCCTTTTTAAAAACATATAAACCCTTTAAAATATTCAAAACACACTTCAAAAATAAAAATTTTCCCAAATAATTATGAATAAATCATTTTTCTTGAATAAAACCATCAATTATATTTTTTGAAACACAAAGAATACCCAAAACACAATTTGAATGTAAAGTGCTATTGAACAAAAAAATTAACCTTTTTCCAAAAGGAAAAATCCACACAATAATAAAAAATCTTTGAAAAAACATAACTAGATCTCATATAAATATCTACTTAGGTTTATAATAACTTTTAAAGCCTCAGAAATCCAAGGAAATCATTAATAAAATGAAATGGAATGGAAACAACAACCTTAAATGGATCAACCATGTCACCTTCAATGAAAATAATTTAAATAAGTCTCAAATGATATATCATAATAGTTGGAAACCAAATTATCTAATTCCAAAACAACCCTCACTATTGGAATTAACCAACCATGTCCAATAGTTTTAGACGAGAAAAAAAGAAAAACCAAGAGATGAAGAAAAATGGAGCTATTGCCTTTTGATTTGGCTAGAAAGCCACCAAGAAACCACTATAAATCCACATTGGAAGGACTTAGAATAGGGAGATAGGTGTTTGTGAGGTTTCAAAGATTATAGGCTTGAGATGGGGAGGATTTTTGGATTATATATTAATAAAAATAACTCAAAATAACAAAAATATGCAAACCTGAGTAGGCTGCACGGTTTACTCACATGGTATACCAAATTTTTTGGTGACCACATAACTCCCACTGTCTCAAAATAGAATAGGGCATATGTTTTCCACTATATGGTTTCCCAAAATGTGTTCTTAACCATACAAACCTATGGAATTTCCAAAAACATCAAAATTTCACCATTGGAATCCCTGGATTGATGGTAAAACCCACTATAAATTTAATCATGAAAATGGAATTTTAGAAAATCAAACATATATTTAATGTGGTTTATAGTACCCAGCCATGTTAATTTTAGAGCATAAAAGTATTTTACCCTATGATAAATGCCGTAAAATTTTCCCAAACCCACTTATAGGTGGTATCTCCCTTTTCAGACTATGATTTGGACATATTAATAGTCCATTCCAAGTATTTTCTCACATAAAATGTGATGTTAGACATATCATTGATATCCAAGATGCGAAACAAGGTAGATTAATAAGGTTTTTATCTTCAATATCTGTTAGGTGATTAATGGGATCAAGTGTGATGATCTGAGTGTTCTTGTAGATGAAAAACCCATGATTGTGATTTTATATTAAAAAATGTGTCTCTTGATATCCTATGGAAGGGTTGAACCCCCCCTTCCAGAAGGGTAATGATATCTAATACATATGGATCAGATAGGGCCTATATCCCCCTATATATAATGGGCATGGGATCCTCTATCTATAAATTCAATACCCCCTATCTGAAGAGCTCTTCCAGTATGTGGGATCCTCTATTGGAGTTGGTATCACCCCATATACATGGGGTGATGGATCCACAACATCAATTTCTATGAGGTTACAATGGTTTTATTAGCATTGGTAGATTATATATTGGATTCAGTATTCCCCCTATCTCTCTAGGGTGAAGGATCCTCCAATTCCATTCTTGAGGGGGATCAAAGTTTATATGATGAGGGTAGCTAAAATTATTGATCATTGGTATGGTGAGGATATATAGGATATTATTGCACTCATTTGACTAGAGACCCAGATTCTATGCTGAGTAAGTTTCCCTTCATGGTTTCCAATAGTTATGTGGTAGTGGGAATGATAGAGAAATATGGGATTCTATGAATGTTCAAACTTCTCATGTTATTTTAGATTACCTTCAAGGTGAGACATATAGATGGATATCAACCATGGGTTTCACGAACCCTTCAGTAATATGATCATTTTTATTTTCTTTAATGGTATAACATTTTATAATAAAAAATGAAATGACTGGAACTTATCTATATTCAAGATACTTCTAGTGGTTGAGAATATCTAGAGTATTACTTTAAGATTTTATCCTAAACACACCTTAATACCAGGAGTATTGAGCTAAATTAGTGTTTTTATTTCCCTCTTTTTCTTCCTTCTAGTCTTATATTATACCAAGAGTTGAGATGACTTGTTTCATGTATTCCTTTTATAGTTTTGGTCGATGGGGGGGGGGGGGTGAAGGACCCTGAAACACCCTGTGAGGGGAGGGATGAATTAGGGTGTCAAATTTTTCTTTTAAATTAATGGATCTTGTTCCCATGTTGATAGGAACATGTTAAACCAATCTAATGGTAATGTGAAGTAATTAAAACACTCCTAAGTAGCATGACAACACAACAATTTTACACGGTTCACCTCTAATGGCTAGTCCAAGGATAATTTGCCAAAAGTGGGTCAGTCATACCTAAATCTACTATTCTTCACTAGATGTGGAATACAGAAATTTAGACGCATTCACTCTGTTCCAGGAACAATGCCTTTATAAGATTTTAGGGATAGAACAATTCGTCCATCGGAACACTTCCCTCGACCCCCTAGCTCATTTATTTGAGAGAAGTCTAACTCAGTTTATCAACATAAAGGTCAATTCAATAGATTTTCATTGAATAATTTGTCTATATCTAGCAAGATACTCCACTTTCATTGAATTTCTGAATTGATGCACTTGGAAGCATGGATCAAACAAACTGGATGTTCATAACTAGCTTAAAGCACACACTGGAACTTTCACAATACACCTACTATTATTTAAAATATTTGAGATTTTAACGCAATATGACTTTCATGAAGCCCTTATTTTTTCATGCAACCCTTATCTTTCATGCAACTACACCACAAGTTTCAATTGGTCTTTAAAGACCAAAGGAACACTTTTAATGAAAGATTTTATTTCTATAATATTTTGTATAATACTCATTCTTATGAAAGAGGAACATGTTCTTCATTAAAAAAATTTAAAGTATTTAGTGGGGGTAGCTGCCTATTTATAAGCATCAATGACCCTGTGAGTAAGATTCTCTTAAACCACGCAAAACCCCTTTTGGCATCGCATTGGGATCACAAGTCTCTTCCACAAAACCTTGTATTTCACGCAAATTTAAATCTTTCATACCATTTTTTCCTTTTCCATATTTTCATGCAGTGATCCTAAAATAATCATTCTACGTAACTTTCCAAAACTACTTCAATATTGTGTGAAACATACTTTTCCAAAAAAACATTTCTTTATTCTCCAATTTGTTTACGCAAAAAATAGAAAAACAATTGGAGAAGACACCACCTTCAATATTGTTATCATCTTAAACTATAATATCAATTTCTTTACAAACTCCCTGATATTACATGTGAGGATTGGTAGAAAAAAAATCATACTCCATTTGCATCAAAGAACAACCTTGATTCCAACATGGGGGAATCTTAACAAGTATTATTATACTCAACCCTCTATGGTCTATGTGTCCATACATGTTGTTTCTATGAAGACGACACAAAATTTCAAAGATGGTATAGATAGATATAAATATGGTGTGGATTTTTTAGAGATGATTCACGATGATGCTTGGTGATTCATTTTTGAGCATAGTGATTTTAGATGCTGGTGGTGATCATTAAAGCTATTACGTGTTCCAGGTGTACATATAGCATGGTGGAGCTTCCTAGTGCTACAAGTTTTAAAGGCTCGATAGATATACCATTTCCTCTATATTTACCCTATGAGATATTCTGGTACTTATCGTCTCGTGCATGTGTTATGTACAATCCAATTGATCTTTTATATATATATATATATATATCCTAATTGTCTTTTTATTATCTTTTGTTTTAGATATATGTATATTTTGTAAATCAATATAGGTCGATGCCTCTTATTAGAAATAAAATCAATTTTTTTAAAATACAAAGTGAGATAATAAATTTTATAGTGTACTTTACCAAATATGTTGAGGTTAAAGGTGAATCTTCTTATGAATGTTAAAATAAATTCTCTTAAAAGAAACATGTTTCTATTCCTAAAAAAACAATATAAATATAGTTTTACTAACAATATATGTTTAAAAGTTGATATTTGTGAGAAATCATCCTCCATAATAAAGAGTGGAATTCCTCAAGAAAGTCTCTCACTGAGAAAAGTCTCCCATATTTTGTAAGAAAACAAAAAAACCTTTAGTACAATACCACTATCAATATTAATGATCAAAATTCAGAGGCTACTACTGGGGATTTATAGTATTTGAGAACAAATAATATTCATACTGGTAAAATAATTCTCTAGAGGGAAAGAATTATGAATTTAGGGGAGCTATAATGAGAAGAATAGATTTATTTTTCCAGAATTTATGATGAGGGAGGAAATAATGTTCATAAGGAAAGTAGATTAAAACTATAAGTGAGAATATAAAGAAATTTAAGAATGGTAAGAAAGATTTATTATCTATTTGTCTTTATCAAATGGAAATGGATAGAAATATAGTGGATTAATAAAAGTACAATAAATAAAAATTGAAGAAACATGCTTCAGAAGATGAGCACAATGTTGATAATAAATTTCTAACAGATGGTGGTTTAAAGATTCAGAAAAAGTGAAAAAGTGATGAGTAATATGGGAATGTTAATAAATTTTGTATGAATATATTACCATCCCTAGATAAAATCGTGGATATTAGGTGACAAAATCTAGATAACAAATATGTTATGAAGGTTGAAGTAAATATGGTAGCTTTATTTGAATATTTTATCGATAAAAATAAATTCCATACAAAATCTATGAATGATGATCACATAGAAAAAAGAATATCCCATGATAAATATAAGAAGAATACAAATATTTCTATATTATATAAATAATCTCATCCTAATATTCACTTATAAGGAACTGTGAGGTTACTTATTATTCCTTACATACTTTCTTATTTGTTCTAATAGGCTAGGAATTAAAGGAGAAGTTGGAGAAAAGATTGTTATGTTCTATAAAAGTTTTACAGTAAGAAGAGTCACCCATCAGTGAAAATTTTCCAACCATGGTAAGTAATGAAGGGATACACTTATGGGGGAGAAAATATAAATCTAAGGTATGATTATTACACTTTTCTTAACAAATTAGTAAGGGTGTATATAAACCTGATATGTTAGGGAAGCTGTGTTTATACATTTGAAAATTTTTGGTATGTTTATTAAAATGGGTGATGATTTTATCTTGAAAAATGTTCTCAGATTTTCCTAGATATCAATTTTTTAATGATACTTGAGGAAAGTATTACGTGATATATATTTAATAGAAAATAATAATCACTATGATTATAAATTCTTTTTTTCTACATCGGGTTTTTTACATTGACTTAGAGTTGTTAAGTTAAATTCTATTTCTTAGGGAACTTATGTAATATTGTTTTTATATTGAGGAATGTTTTTAAGTTTTTTATATGAAGGAATATGATTTTGAAGTTACATTTTTCATTTGATTTTAAATAATAAGAAGAAATAACATAGGGGAAGTAAGAAAAATGAAAACATCACATGGTGAGAAATTATCAAGCACACATACTGACTTCAAATAAGTTTAATGTTTTATATGGATATTTAAAATAAACACAAAGGGAGATATTGTTGTTCCAAACTGAGTGTGGTTTTGTTTTTTTAATATATCAATATGTGATTTTAGATAATTTTATTAAGAATCTTGGAGAAATATGATAGAATAGATGTTTTTAGAGACTTGTAAGAAACTTTCCATATAGATTTTAATAATGTTTACTTAACTATGTTAGGAAACATTCCTTAAGTCAGAAAATACAACACTAATCTTCAATTTCCTAAAATCATGAACATACTATTGATCCAAGATGATTTTTACTCATTCATATAAAGAGAAATAAAGTAAAAAGGTTGAGATAACTCAATGTTATCAGATGGAACATGATGAATTTTCAAACAAAGAGTTTTAAGAAGTTGGAATTATTTAGTTTTCATGAGTTTTTATAAATAGGAAGAAGTTAGTTTCCATAGTTACTATAGATATAAATTTTGTACAAATTTCATTATAGGTTTAATACAAATACAATAAAACTTATTAGACATAATGAAAAAAAAAATTAGAAACCAAATATGAGGATCTCCATTGCAAGATAAATGAAACATGTGATAAAAATAAAATGAAGAACCGCAGTAAATATGTATACCTTACACTAAATGGATAATTAATCATTTTTTATCTTCATATAAAGTGTTTTATAAATATAAATAAATTGGAAAACAAAATCATCCCATCCATGTAGTGTATCCATAGGATGATATGAATATTCTAGAATTTAGATGAGATTGACCTTTTTTTCACAGTAATCTAGTAACTCTACTTGTAGAGGAGGAAGATGAAAGAGAGAAATGGGTCGTGGAGTATTATCTGTGTATGAGGATTTGAATCTGTACCCACTTCCATCATATGGAATTTTGTTATATAGGAAATCATGGATGCTACACGATTGTTGTATCATTTATTCATTCATTGGAACATGTGAATAAATACCATGAATGGTACTATTATGTATGAATTCATCATATGCATTTAACCTATGTATGTTCATATAAATATAACATGATTTCATTTAATGATATCTTACATGGGAGAAACATAAAACGATAACTATTTATCATTTTTCTATAATAAATTTTTATAAAATAATATACCCTTATGTGAATAGATGTCACAGTTTTTATGTAATATGAAATGGACTATATATATATTATTTATATATAAGTCATTAGGGAATATCTTTATCAATATACCAATTGTACTATATCCAAAAGGATTTGTGTCATTTCACCTTATATTATATCATATACAATAACTTGAGAAACTATATCCAAAAATCATTTTGGATATCTTTCAAAATACTTTTAGAAATCAATTATTAACTTTATATTGTATCACATCATATGAAATAACTAGTGAATATCCATCCAAAAAACTTTTGGATTAACTCTAAAATACTTTTATTATAGTTATCATATTCAAATTTAGTCCCCATTAATTCAACCAAAAATTTTAATCCCACAAGTCTTTACTATGTTAAAAATAAATACAAATCTATGGATTCATATATGTAATTAAAGTTTATCCTCCAAAAAATAACCAATTTTACTCAATCAATCAATATATCTAGCATGATCACCATTAAACACATGTATTTATAAAGACGTGTTCACTAGTCTGAATTATATGAACACTTTCATTTTCATTTTTTCTATTTTTCCAATACATTAAGTGATAATGGGAAAGAGAGAATGCCAATCCCATATAGACAACTCATCTATTCTTGACTCTTAGAGTGTCAACTGATCTAGTTAGTGAATCATCACATGTCATTCAATATTATGTATAAGCACATCACATGTCTCTTATCCAAATAGATATATAATATCTATGTGGTTCTGAAAACTCCCAAATTTTATATCAATCCATGGCCCTAATTTCATGCTCATCATATGATAGGAAAAATATTATCTTGGTTAAGATCCAACTGATGACATGATTAGAAACATACCCAACCATCCTCATATTAGATAAGTAAATTTATAGAATTTCACAAGTATGGTATCACAGTATAATGGTTCTCTTTCCGGATTTTTCACTAACCTCGAGTAGTGGCGAATGAAATATAATCCATAAACCCATTATATACCAAAGAAATCAATATGACACTCCATATGGTATACTTATCAGGTCATCCAACATACAAAAAGAATCCTATTATTTATCTTGTACCTCAAGATCATATTCTGTATATATATATATATATATAATAATCCAACTTATTATAACCTTAACATTTTATCTTACCCTGTAATACTTCATGATAATCATCAGTTAGGGATAAGTCAAAGTCATACTCTAAGGGGTCAATTATCATTATACTTCACGAAATGTATATACGTATATACATTTATGTAGCCAATGTGAAAGAATGATAAAATTGAGGTTTACTTTAATATGATTTATTTTAATATTCTTAAACTCTTTAATAATATTTTGAAAAACCATTATAAGAATCACTTAATCATATCATATATGATAAACTATCATATCATCCTTATGTTTGCAACACTTTATGGGTTTTTTCAACACATTTCATCATAAGTACTCCATGTCACAAATCTACATGATAATTTGATAAAACCATCTCACTGAACTATTTAGTGAGAAACATATCTGAAGAGAGCCAATTTGAATAATGCTGAGACTTATCAATCATATTCCTAACTGTTCAAATTTTTGAAAAAATGCAAAATTCTTAACTTCACAATACCAATTATTATGATGCCAACTTCTATTTTCCACTAAAAACTATTTCTAAGTTCATCATAATCATCATCGTTACACTATTCCATAAAACTTTTCTCTTTAAATAATGTAACAACTTACATTATTATTTTTTAATAGATCATAACCTCTTATTAAGTAAAATTCCGTTTAAACTTATATTGGTGAAATTATTTATTTGTTAAATTTTAATTTATATAAGTAAAAATATACTCCAACTAGCCTCTTATAAATGATATCATCTTCAAAATATATTTCAAAGATACAAAAACCCTTTTGTGTTAAGAAATTACATTTATTTGTTTTCATTAGGACCATTAAAAAAGTAAATTATATCATATATGGTATTTTATATGTTTGGAACATTTTTATTTTAAAATAAGTCTTAATGAAAAGATAGATTTAGCAACACATACTTTTAAAAATTAATATTTATAACATTCATATATTAGATGGTAATTTTATAAAGTTTCATAAACACTTTCATGTATATCTTGGATAATACAATCTTATTTGGTTTGTATCTTTCATTCTAATGACTGTAGATTTCAATGACCTTGATTGGATTCTTAAACAAATATTATCAAACTTTTCAACTAACTTTTCTTCTTCGGTTTTGAACTTTAATCAACTTATTCTATCTATATATTTCTTTAGAACCTTGATATCATATTTCTATTTCATATATATATTCCCAATGCTTCGAGGATATCAGGTATAATTTTTTTTGAATTCAATCATATTATCAAAGAAATTTCATAGATGACAATAGGATAAATTCCCTAACCATAACAAGTAATTTTTAGTCTCCCTATAAAGTAAGTTATAGAATTAAATAAATCTGAAACCATGTGCATTAAAAATACTCTTCTCATTTCATATAAACAACTATTGTTTACATTCTCTTCTCAATAGCTAAATGAGATAAAAATACACATCATATGAAATAATTATCCAATATTGAAAGATTAAAATTACTAAAAAATAAACTCTTTTTATCAATTACTTGAAATCATAATTCAAGCATCAATTATTTTTTCTTTCTTCCCTTCTATATTTTTATAATACTTATAAATCATATAGTTGATATCATATTTCTTTCATAATTATAGAATTGATTTCTATAACCTTTAAATATTCTAAAAAACCTATAGTCTCACCAATTTATTCAACATATTAAATCATATTTAATATCATTTTCCATACCCTATCATATTGAGTATATGAGACTCAAATCATTTATATACCCAATCATATTGAGTATATGAGTGGATACTAAGATCCCTTTCCTCAGTTTTCATCGAATTCCTTTGAAACCATAAAATAATCACTCTATTCTTCCATATTCATCTAGATTCACCTGTTGAACAATTTCAACACTTGGTTAATAAGGAAGGAACTAATCCAACACATAAAATTTTCCTTAAGAACTTCTATTAAAACACCAATATATCTTATATTTTTTCATAAGTTACCAATATTAAGAGTATCTTACTTTAAGATTATACAATGAAGGATTGATCATAAATTGTATCTTGATGATGATGATGATACTATCTATAATATAATATTTTATCATATGAGTATCATGTTTTATAAACCATTCAATAAGAACTTTTATTAAATATTCCCCCTACTAAAATGATGACCCTTTAAAAACACATAATATATATTAGTGATCCAAGACCCATATTTCACTAAGCAATGATTTTTATAGGGAGTTCATCTCATAACATAATTATTTATGTAAGGAATCATCCCAATCATATAATATATGATTTATGGATAACTGAGTAGACATCTGTTTATCCAATCCATCATATGGATAAACTCAACTATATTCCTCTACTATCCTTCCCAAGGGTTTCATATATAAGTGTAAACTAAAGAAAATTTCAAAAATAGACTAATAAAATACAACCTAGGGGAAACATAATATAGAATAACCTACCCAAGGATGATCTGGTCTCACCCATTACTTTGTTTCCTTACAGAAGATAATCAAGGGGCACCCTACTGTGGAAGAACCTACCCGATTGGATGATAGAGATCTTAATAAGTGTCTCTCTAGAAGGAATATCACACTTATAATTTTAAGTGGTTATTAATATCACCATATTATCTTATTTTATTCCCTTTTATGTATACATGATTTTAGTAATTTAGTTTGGAATCCTATTACCTCGACAAATCCAATATATTTAAACCATATTGATTTGTAACTCTTTAAACAACCCATACATTTTTGTTACTCATCCAAAATTAAAATTCAACTATATTTATACATATTTTAATTCAGCATATGAAAAAGGTACATTAAAAATTCACTTAAAAGAATATAGATATCCACATGAGTTAGCCCAAAGTGACAAATAACCAACCCCATCCACTAGCCCAGACAAGGCATAATCCTCTAGGTTAGTTGATAGTCCAGCCCCAAGTCCCTCTACCCAGGTATACTTTAATCAAGATTGAATTAAATTCATCATAACTCTAAAACCTAATATTCTTAAACTAAATTATTTATAAAAATAAAAGTTTATAACTTTTGATACAAATAGAGGTCAAGGTAGATGAAAAACTAAATTCATTATAGATAAATTACTATCATGTAATGCAAGGATCTGTCTGGAAGGATTTTAATAATTAAACTAAAGTATACACAATATTAAAATTTCTATTTTTTTTACTAAAAATGGATATATAAGGGGTTAAACTTTTAAATAAATGAACAATTAAAATATTTTAACACGATATAACCATTCATGAACATTTAAATTATAAAAGTTAATTAAAAACCTATTTAAAATTTCATCTTTAACATTATGAAAATTTCATAATCTTAAGTATAAACATTTTATATCCACTCAAATATGAACACTTTCATATTAATCATTATTTGAAATTTCATTTTTAAATATATGATATTTTATAAACTCTAAATAATTTATAATTCAATTTTTATTATTTAAACATTTTACATTATCCAAATATCATATACTTCATCATAATTTTAACATTGATAATATCAATAATCAAATAACTTTTTTTGATGTGGCTTAAATAATTTCCATATAAAGAATTTTTCTATTTTTAAAAATTCAATATAACTAATAATGAAAAATTCCGAATATAAATATATACATTTTATATTTTTCTCCTTATTTCAAAATTTATAAATTTTTATAAATTATCCTTTATTATTTATAAATAAACACTTTTATTTCAAGATCATAAGTTATTCCATATAATTTATTAAAATATATTCTAAATATTAACATGTAATATCTGTGAAAAATAAAAGTTGTATAAAAACTTAATTAATAAATAAATTAATCCTTTATAAATGAAAAATTATGAAACCACTTTCTTTAATGATTTATAAACATTTTATAAATCATTAAAATTAATCTAATTTTTAATTAAAAAATCAAAATCTTTTCTTTTTACCCTTATGAAATAATTGTTTCTTGCATAATGGGAGGGCCTCAACCCTTATAAAGACCATCTAGAATCTATTTTGTAAAAGAAATTCATCACTTACCTTTATTAATATTAAGGATAATGAATCATGTAAAGTTAATTCTAATATTAACTTTACATAACTCATTTGTGTAAGAAAATAAATGATATTAACTTTATGTAAATTCTTCATGTAAGGGTAGGTCTCATTTATATTTACGATTCCTTTTGAAACTGCAGTGTAGGGGTACTAACATCATGAAAACCATTTGTGTAATGGTAAAAAATTGGTTACCCTTACACAAATCTTACATTCAAGGGTTAGAGGTTGGTTACCTTTATGAAACCCTTTTAAAAATTGAACTACCTTTATGTATCCATAATTTTATATAAGGGTAATTTGTGATGACTATTCTACAGAACACACTATATTAGGGTAATTTTTTAGTTTCCCTTATAGATATTATCTATTTAAGGGTAAGGTGTTGGTGACCATTACATATCCCAGCTATATAAGGTTAAACCCTTTTATGAAATTGAATTTTAAAAAATACAGAACTAATATTTAATTCATCTTCATTTCTAGAATGATTTCATAATTATAAATAATTACTTCCTCTATAGAACATTAAGGGTTCATAAGAATGTAATAATACTTATTAAACATAGTATAATAAATTAGAAAAAAATCTAAGGATTTACCATGAAATATAAATGAAACATACAATAAAAATAAAATAAAGAACTATTATAAATGTGTGTACCTAACACTGAAAAATCAACTGAAACCTTTTTGATATTTTTATAATGTGTCTGATAAATATCACAAAAGTTTCAAAAAAAAAATAATACTTCATACATAGTGTATCCAGAGGCCAATATAATCAATATAATGTTTGTATGGGATTCTTATTTTCTCTATGGTATTCTAGTACCTCTATATCCAATAGAGGAAGATGAAATAGATCAATAAATCAAGGAATATCAACCAAGAATGAGGATCTAAATTCACATCCACTTCCATCATATAGAAGTAAATTATGTAGTAAATTAAGGAAGCACCTTGATTTTTTTTCTCATTTACTCATGCTTTGAAATGCTTAAATTAATACCATGGATAATATAAGTATGTATGAATACAAAGTATGAATCTACCCCCTGTATGTTTCATATAAATAATAAATGATGTAATTTAATGATATCATACAAATATGAAACATAAAATGATCACTATTTATCATTTTTCTACCATCACATTTTATATAAAATAATATTCCCTTACCTTCAGGAAAATCATAATTTTCATGAAATTTTAATTGGATTATATATATCATATATATATATATATAAGTATTTAGGGAATATATACATTAGTTAATGTTACAAGGTTGATTTTACAAGATGTATATCATTTGATGTCATGAAATCTATAATGTTTCTAAGGTACATATGTCACAAACCAGATCTGTTCGCCATCAAACCGGCACCAAACCCAGCTCGTGCCAAGGCCCGAAGGGCGTTCCCGATCCCCACGGGCTGGCATAAGTTCCCGGGAATCATATCATGATAATTGGGAAATATTTACCCGATTTTATAAACATTAAACAAAAAAAAACTCAATAAAACAAATCTGGATTTTTCAACTAAAACCATCTTTTACAAAATTTCAGAACTGAAATACATAAGTTAAAACTATGTTTAAAGACCATTAAAAAGGTAAAAAAACCAAATAAGGACAGCCCAAGAACCTCCACATGGAAAGAGGCACCGCCCTCAAGCCATCTCCACGACACTGCATCTCAATGGACAGCTAAAAACCTGAATCAATGGCATAAAACTTGTACCCAAACCTATGACATAAAATAAGAAAGTATACTTACACCCAAAGGTGTAAGTAGGGTGTGAGCAAAAGCCCAGTAGGATACCACCTCAAAGAGATTCCTTGTGATAAACATTTCATGACAAAAAGCATTGCATGTTTTGTAAATAAGAAATGCTAGTTACCATTTTCTAAAGGATACAATAATAAATGAAAACAGTTTTCATGTGGGATAATTTTAAAGGACCAAAAATTTTAAAATAAATAAGAAAGATACTGAATTTTCCAGACAACAATACCTTATAACGACGGTAAGTACAAAGGATCTAATGAGCACAAGTAATATGAAATAACCCCTAGGCACTAGCTAGCTGTGGGTCCCAGGTACCTCGTATCTCGGTGAGAGTAACCACAAACAATATCCATTCTCGTGCACGATCCACTAGTAGGGATCATACCCATAACCTAGTGGTCCCCAATCATCATCATCATAGTTTAGTTAGAGTTGTAAGCGTCAATCTTGCTAAGTGAAACTGAGGTCAAACCCCACGGATTCACTAGCATACAAGTACACGTCCACCCACCTAGATACCTGGGGTTTCCCTTTGTGCTCAAACAAGTTCAACAATACAAGAAGTATAGTTTTCACATGCCAATATCACTTCCACATCACACATTAACCAAACATACCCATGTACATCACACAAGTCAAAAATTCCACTTTTTATTCAAATGCATTTTGAAATCAAACTCACACCAAAATTGCCTACAACACTTTTCACATTTATTTAACACTACCACAAATCCTTTAAACAATTTTATAAAACCATTACAAGATATTCAACTCACATAAGAGACCACACAAATGTCACATAATACCCTTCTCACCTTCACAATTAATTTTATCAATAAACTCACACGAAACATCCCACACCCGTGTTTCCCACACAAAACACAATTTAGTAAAACATTTCGGCAATTTATAAAACATTCTAAAAATGTTTGACATCTCAAATCACCACTTTACCATTCAAAAATCCACATTAGGTGAACACACTCACCCAAACAGTACATATACACCCTTTCCCAACTTTGTTTAACCAAATAAAACATTTTCAATTTTTATAAAACAAACCCAAGAGGTATAACCATTGTTTGCACACTAAACCCATTTCAAAACCCTAATTCAAAACCAAAATCATACCAATAACAATACAAAACATAATTTTCATCCATAAAAAAATTATTAAACCACCCCCAAGTGTTATAAAAATACATCAAATAATACCACAAAGATGCAAATGAAAAACACACATTTTCATAAATCACCTTCAAGAAGTACAACACAGTTTTACACCTTAAACTCAATCAAAAACCTCTCTTAAAGGCCCACATGATAATAAGTAGTTACCAAACCAGAATTGGAAGCCCCTTTTAAGACTAATAAATCATTTTCATATGTTATAAACTAAACCCAAACATTACCCCAAGAGTCACACATGAAAAGTACCAAATTTCAAGCTAAAATACAACTAAAAATTAAATGTTTAACCAAACTCATCAAAAAAAGTTTTCACACCACACAAAACAGATTATAAACATACTAAATTAATAAACCATACAAGATAACTCATCATAAAATGGTTACACATGGAATCACCTACCTTTTGAGTCGAAACCCTCAAAACTTGGTGTGAAACCATAAGCGCACCACCGCCGCACCACAAAGAATATAAATCCAGATCTAGACCACCAAAAATTGACCCAAAATATACCAAATCAGACCTTAGGATCTAACCATAACTTCTGGACATTTTAGAACATAATGAAAGAGGGAGGAAACCCTAAAGAGAATGAAAAATTGAAGAGAGAAACACTTACTCAAAACAATCTTGAATAAAACGACCCAAAATCCACCAGAATCTGAATTTTAAAACATCCCAAAATTCAAGGGATGTTAGAACAAGGATTATGAGATCATGTAGGAACTTGAATGGGGGAAAAGAGTAATAATTGAGATAGTTATGATGGAAATAACTTACCTCCTCAAATCTGCTCGATTTTAGAAACCCTAAGACTATTAGCACTCAATCGCGATGCAAACGAGCTCCAAAGTGGGGGGAAAGGAATGGAAGCGTTCCTGGGCTTCTTAGGGTCGAGGGGGATGTGGAATCACCGAAATATTCATTATAATTAATAAGATATTAAATAATTAAAGAAACAATTTAAAACTGGAAAATGGGCTTTCGGGTTGGCCCAATTCTCAAATAAAAACCAAACTCCCCCATGATTATGGATTTATAAAGGCTCCAAATTTACATGTGGTGTTAATATATCCGGGGAGGACATTTAGGAGTTGGAATGACTGAAAAATATTAAAAAATGGAAAAGTTATAAAAGAAACAAAATTCATTTTTAAATCTGGAATTGGGCTCACGGTTTGGCCCAATTCATGAAAACTCACCTATTCTCTGTAAAACCTTTGGAAACCCCCAAAACAAAGCATGAATAGAAAATAAATTAAAAATAACTTTAAAATAAGTTATTTATATGAAAATTCTCCCCACCTTGAAAACATTCCACCCCGGAAAGTCACAGAAAGGTTAAAGCAACAACCAAACCCCACTGAGAAACCAATAGGTACTCCTTTGCGAGGTTTCACCCCCAAAGGCCAAAACACCTCCAGTGATCAATTGAGGAAGGATTACTCTTACAACCAAAACATACACCACTTTTCTGAAAGGATGAATAACATTCATACTTTATCCCAAAATAAAACTCTTCAAACACTATCCGAACAAGACTCAAGCAATTCACCCAAACGAACAACAACTTTTAACAAGGTTACACTTACCTTACTTTAACTAAACCATTGGGCACTCTACAGTCCCAATGTTTACTCAAGGAAGATTTTGGTAGCTAGATATCTCCGAACGAGACTATATACACCAAGACAAAACCATAGATAAATATAAGTTACTGGTACGAGGGGACACTAATATGCTCCCCACCATAAGAGACAACCAATATTTTTTTTCGAGATAGAATCAGGACACTAATAGGGGGAGGCCTGAACGGAATCCCTGGTACCTAGGGTAGAATTCCATTCAAAATTTACTAAGGAATATACATGAGAATTATAGTTGTTCTCACCACCATAAGAACAAACCATCTTAATCGACCAGCATGAGCCGGCATAGAAAGACCCAAAAAATTTCAAGATTTGGGAAGGTCGCACGGTTAGTCTGCACAATTTGTGAAATAGTGAATTAACTGTGCTAATCAATATTCCTGCCTGGATTCAAGGAACACTGTCTCTCTTAATCATTCACAAACCATGTTCTCAGCATGTCTAGCCAAATTTCCAACCATTCTCCAAAGACTCAATGGAAACCAAAGGGGGAGGGAATGACATTGGGTGATGTCATGGGTATAAGGCCCTCCATCTATTTCCACCAAACGTGAACAAAAGAAGAATGATAATGATACTAGAGTTTTAAACTCATCCTATCTTTCATATTTAGGATAGGACTTTGTACAAGAGTTTAAATGACTCTATGATTTCCCTTGACTACGAGCCAGCTTCTCTCTGAGACATATGGTTGGAGCTCAAATGATTGAAGAATCTTCGGCCTCGTAGTTAGTCTTCAGAAACCCACTGAATGATAATTCTTCTTTTGGTGCCACCAACAACTACACCGCAACCCAAGATAAGTTTTCCAGACATAACAAATTTCATACTCACTTTACCCTATCCAGATATTTCACTGAAACAAGGGCTAAGAAGATGCACACACATCACACCTTGTTTCTTCAGGTGAGAAACAATAGAAGTAAAGAACACCTACACTAACCTTCCTCTAAAATGGAAGATTTTGAAGTTTTTCCAAGGTAGAAATTCACCAAACACAACAAGGACTCTCAGAGGATTTCACGACTTCCACCTATATGATCAATCGAGCACATGACATCATAAGGCATCACCGAACATGGCCATTGCGACTGATATAAACAATGCATGGAGAGTGAACTTATACAACATCCCCAAACAACAGACAATTCTAGAAAGTGGCCACAATATCCTATAGTGACCATATTTCCCACACTGGTGGTTTAACATGAACTCATGCTTCAAAGAAACTTTGAAGAACCCCAAAGTCCCTCTTAGACACCATCGAGACACTCATCCACACTAACAACCCTAGACCACATCCACCTTCGACGAATCGGGAAACATAAGAAACTATGGTCTCTTTCAACCTTCCACGAGCACTCTCCCGTTACAAGAGGATATAAAAATCAAATAAAGGAATGGGTGTAGACTCAATCTAAAAATCACAAGAAAAATATTCCTTATATTGACCAACTGGAGGGTCTTCAAACAAAGAAATATTCCTCGTTGCACTTTAGTTGTGCACTAACCTTTAATGGGGGTGTACCTTATCCAACGATTGAACCCAAGGACCCAACCAAGATGGTCCATTAGTCAAGATATACCACAAACCATATCCAAACACATGAAGGGAACCATCATAAAGGCATCCCAAAACATTTTTCAAAAGAAACCACAAACTGTCCCTATAACACAACTTACTGACCAAACCCAAACCCAAAACATAGTTCAAACAGGAGGGGTTCTTGGACTCAAAACATCCCACAACATCAAAATTTTCCCAAAACACATAATATAAACCATTAAAAACAATTAATCAAGTCTTCATGTTTCTCTTTAAAAACATTTCTTTGAAAACAAATGGTTCAGCGGTTAGCGCATCCACCAATGGTACCCCATGGGCCTTACACATGCATGTTTCTGTGCCACACCGGGCACCCTCCTCATATCCATCTCGACACGCATCCAGTCATTTCATCAACCATCCATATTCCCATATAACCCCATGCATGTGGTTGCTCACGAAAATACCAAAGGTTAAAACAAAAATTCTTTCCACTTTTCAAAACCAAAACGGTCAACCAACACATCCTTTTTTCTCAAAACCGCTAACCACAAGATCAAAATCCCAACTCACATCTTACAAAAATTTTCATAAAGTCACAACCATTTAGAAAATAACTCACTTTCAAGATATTCACATCAATTTCAAAACATCTCATCCCATTAAAACACACTCTGATTATTTAGAAAACTCTATTGGAAACACTTTTCAAAACCAACTTCAATATAGTTCCTGCTTTCAAAGAGGTGTAAGCGCACCATTTTACATTTCAAAACAATTCTGAAAATTCAGTTCCTCCATTTAATAAACCAAACCATTCCCTCTTTATTTGAAAATCATTTCATAAAAACTTTAGTCTTATTAAAACCAAGTCACCTGAAAACCAAAGTACCAATATTTCAAAACTAAAGCACAAAACAATTCTAGAGGAAACTAGTTTCCGTGGGTGACTTGGAAATATGGTTGGAGGCCATATCCCAATGACTTCACTATCACAGAGAGTTTTCTAGGGAATATCCCCGGCTTCACATGGCTTTTCAGGCCCTACGAGCTCACTGAGACCATTAACTCAACTCTCTTTTCATTTCCCCTAATCATCATCAAACCAAGAAAACCAAAGGAATTAGATAAATCCCGACATCCCCTAGTGACTCGAATCCTTTCATGAGGTGTGGTAATCAGGCACACTACCCATAACCGAACTACCAAGTCCCAACAATCCTAACTTTATACTATCCCGACTGTTCCCTAAATAACGTGACCCAAAGAGTTAACCAGAAACTCCTCTGATACCATTTTGTCACGAACCGAATCTGGTCGCAATCAAACCGGCACCAAACCCAGCCTGTTCCAAGGCCCGAAGGGCATTACCGATCCCCATGGGCTGGAAAAGTGCCCAGGTATCATATCATGATAATTGGGAATGATTTACCTGATTTTATAAACATTAAACAACAAACAAACTCAATAAAACAAATCTGGATTTTTCAACTAAAACCATCTTTTACAAAATTTCAGAACTGAAATAAATAAGTTAAAACTATGTTTAAAGACCATTAAAAAGGTAAAAAAAACCAAATAAGGACATCCCAAGAACCTCCACATGGAAAGAGGCACCGCCCTCAAGCCATCTCCACGACACTGCATCTCAATGGACAGCTAAAAACCTGAACCAATGGCATAAAACCTGTACCCAAACCTGTGACATAAAATATGAAAGTCTACTTACACCCAAAGGTGTAAGTAGGGTGTGAGCGAAAGCCTAGTAGGATACCACCGCAAAGATATTCCATGTGATAAACATTTCATGACAAAAAGCATTGCATGTTTTGTAAATAAGAAATGCTAGTTACAATTTTCTAAAGGATGCAATAATAAATGAAAACAGTTTTCATGTGGGATAATTTTAAAGGACCAAAAATTTTAAAATAAATAAGAAAGCTACTTAATTTTCCATCCAACAATACTATATACCGATGGTAAGTACAAAGGATCTAATGAGCAAAAGTAATAAGAAATAACCCATAGGCACTAGCTAGCTGTGGGTCCTAGGTACCTCGTATCTCGGTGAGAGTAACCACAGAAAATATCTGTTCTCGTGAACGAGACACTAGTAGGGATCATACGCATAACCTAGTGGTCCCCAATCATCATCATCATAGTTTATTTAGAGTTGTAAGCTTCAATCTTGCTAAGTGAAACTGAGGCCAAACCCCACAGATTCACTAGCATACTAGTACATGTCCACTCACCAAGATACCCGGGGTTTCCCTTTGTGCTCAAACAAGTTCAACAATACAAGAAGTATAGTTTTCACATGGAAATATCACTTCCACATCACACATTAACCAAATATACCCATGTACATCACACAAGTCAAAAATTCCACTTTTCATTCAAATGCATTTTGAAATCAAACTCACACCAAAATTGCCTACAACACTTTTCACATTTCTTTAACACTACCACAAATCCTTTAAACTATTTTATAAAACCATTACAAGATATTAAACTCACATAACAGCCCACACACATGTCACATAGTACCCTTCTCACCTTCACAATTCATTTTATCAATAAACTCACACGAAACATCCAACACCCGTGTTTTGCACACAAAACACAATTTAGTAAAACATTTCGGAAATTTATAAAACATTCTTAAAATGTTTGATATCTCAAATCACCACTTCACCATTCAAAAAACCTCATTAGGTGAACACACTCACCCAAACAGTACATATACACCCTTTCCCAACTTTGTTTAACCAAATAAAACATTTGCAATTTTTGTAAAACAAACCCAAGAGGTATAACCATTGTTTGCACACTAAACCCATTTCAAAACCCTCATTCAAAACCAAAATCATACCAATAACAATTCAAAACAGAAATTTCAGCCCTAAAACAATTATTAAACCACCCCCAAGTGTTATAAAAATACATCAAATAATACCACAAAAATACACATGAAAAACACACATTTTCATAAATAACCTTCAAGAAGTACAACACAGTTTTACACCTTAAACTCAATCAAAAACCTATTTTCAAGGCCCACATGATAATAAGGAATTACCAAACCAGAATTGGAAGCCCATTTCAAGACTAATAAATCATTTTCATATGTTATAAACTAAACCCAAACATTACCCCAAGAGTCACACATGAAATGTACCAAATTTCAAGCTAAAATACAACTAAAAATTAAATGTTTAACCAACTTCATCAAAAAAAGTTTTCACACCACACAAAATAGATTATAAACATACTAAATTATTAAACCAAACAAGCTAACTCATCATAAAATGGTTACACATGGAATCACCTACCTTTTCAGTCGAAACCCACAAAACTTGGTGCGAAACCTTAAGAAAACCACCGACGCACCACAAGGAATATAAATCCAGACCTAGACCACCAAAAATTGAACCAAAATATACCAAATTAGACCTTAGGATCTAACCCTAACTTCTGGACATTTTATAACATAATGAAAGAGGGAGGAAACCCTAAGGAGAATGAAAAATTGAAGAGGGAAACACTTACTCAATACAATCTTGAATAAAACGACCCAAAATCCACCAGAATCTGAATTTGAAAACAACCAAACATTCAAGGGATGTTCGAACAAGGATTATGAGATCATGTAGGAACTGGAATGGGGGGAAAAGAGTAACAATTGAGAGAGTTATGATGGAAATAACTTACCTCCTCAAATCTGCTCGATTTGAGAAACCCTAATACTTTCAGCACTCAATCGCGATGCAAACGAGCTCCAAAGAGGGGGAAAAGGAATGGGAGCGTGCCTGGGCTTCCTAGGGTCGAGGAGGATGTGGAATCACCGAAATATCCATTATAATGAATAATATATTAAAACATTAAAGAAATAATTTAAAACTGGAAAATGGGCTTTCGGGTTGGCCCAATTCTCAAATAAAAACCAAACTCCCCAATGATTATGGATTTATAAAGGATCCAAATTTACATGTGGTGTTAATATATCCGGGAAGGACATTTAGGAGTTAAAATTACTGAAAAATATCAAAAAATGAAAATGTTATAAAAGAAACAAAATTTATTTTTAAATCTGGAATTGGGCTCACGGTTTGGCCTAATTCATGAAAACTCACCTATTCTCTGTAGAACCTTTGGAAACCCCCAAAACAAAGCATGAATGGAAAATTAATTAAAAATAACTTTAAAATAAGTTATGTATCTGACAACATATTTGAAAGATTTATGAGAAAGTGGATAGAATGTCAATACTATCAGATAAAAATAAATTGTGTAGATCACTGGATGGATAAATCTATAAGATTACATTAAATGAAGTTCCATAATAAAGAAACTACAAGTATCCAATAGATGTATTATTATGAAGAAATTATATGGATAATTACAATGATATCGAATAATGGTGATATAAGAAGAAATGGGTGTGTAAAGTTTGAGATGAAGGTGAGTTTTATTAGATGTAGATATTTTTAGCTAAATGGATAGAGGGTTTTGAACATAGGGGAACTAGGTGTATACATAGTGAACATAGATTTGTTTAATGAGTCAATTAGATGTATAATGATGAATATGTACCATCCAAAAAAGGATTTCTTGAAAAGTACATTAGATAGATTTTTTTTAAACAAATATCTAAGGATATTTACATAAATTCTTTTATGTCTTTATGAATGATGATGCTAAGTTTTTCATTTAATGTTTATTATCTAGCCATGTTAAGGAATATAGAATAATAATGTGTTTTTAAGAAGAGTTTGATATATTCCCAAATATTGTATAGGAATCCAATGAAATTTAAATGAGAGGGATAACTAAAATTTGAGTTTCATCAAGTGGGAAAATACTTTTGAGTTCCAACCTATTAAACAAAAAATCACAACTATATAAAGGGGTGTAATAGTATGGGAAATACATTGTTTATACATAGTGGAGTGGATGTGCTAATTAATTTATGCTATGAGTATCAAACAAAGGTTATAATTAGTTTAATAAAGATCATTATCCCAAGGATATGTAAAGAACGTTCATCAGATTCAGCTTCATTGGTCAAATAATAAGCATATTGGGAATTACTGACTGTGGTCCTACTTAGTAGAAAAAGATTCAGAAGGTTCTGGTTCATTAGACAAAAAATGAGGCACATCTGACTGAGACTACATCATATAGAGAATAATAAGATATATGATAATCCAATTGAGTTTCATTAGACATATCACAATAGACTGAATCATAGTGATTTGATATGTACATGACATAGGTAGACTAGACGGAGATTCTAACCCATCAGATAAAGGGAATACCAAAAAGAGCTTAATCAGTTGGGATTTTTTTAAGGTATATTTCCATAAAATGTTTTGTATGGTGAGATTGTGTTATATAGGTCTTTCCATGATCAATAAGAAGCTTCAAGACCAAAAAATTATTAATACATTTGTCTAAGTTCTTTAATATTGTACATAGGTGAAGGTGATCTTACTTTGTTATGGAGAAAGAACATATGAAGAATAAAATCTTTCTATAGTGGATTTGTAATTAAAAAGGAAGATATTTTAGCTGGGGGGTTGAACTAGTGGTTAAAAAGGCCCGTGGATAGGGTGTATAACCAGTTGTGAAGGAATTAGATATGAGAAGGATAGTTGGGGGGTATAGTATAAAAGAATGGTTTATTATTGGGGTGTTGATCCATGGTTAGCTTAAAGAATTATTACTGGGGTATAGAACCATTTAATGTCTATGTTTTATTTTTGAAATAATTTATTAAAAGAATACATGTTTGGGTAGATAACCAACATGGAAAATAGTAGGTAATTGTACTAAACCATTTAAATATGGTGTGATGATCTCTAACTTTATATTACTGCATATGAAGTTAGGTTGAGAGATATATTTGGGTGTATTGTATCTCTATCATGTTTCAGAGGTTTAATTCATTAGAATAATTCATAAATGAAAGTGATCAATGATTCAACACCTCCCCCTCTCAAGGTTCATACACTAATCATGGAAATTTGGGGTGTATATTGAGAATTTGATAGAGTTTATATAACTCCTTCAACAAGTGACAAGTCTTATGAGTTCAGTGTGTCTCCCTTAATAGTTTTTGTAAGTGATTAGGAAGTGATAAAGGAAGAGAAAAGTGGAACAATTTGTGACTAATTACTTCTCAGGTTCCCTTAGGTTTCCTTTTATATGTTGTATATAGTTGAATACTGACTTTAGATTTGGTTAACCCTTCAGTAAACTGAGCATTCTAATTTCTCTTACGGAACAACTTTCTAGAGTCCGAGTTGAAAATTTTGAGACTTCTCTATATTCCTAATAATCTTAGTGGTTGAGAATATCTAAATAATTATTTAGTTCTTTTAACATGAACATTCCTTAAAACCATAATTATTGAGATAAATTGGTGTTTTTCTTTTCGTCTTTGTCTTCCTCCTAGTCATCTATCATGCCAGGATTTGAGCTAAATTTTTCTTGTGTTCCTTTTGTATTTTTTGGAGCTTCATATAGAGTATATTTATACATACCCCACATGAACCTAGTTCTCACATGTGGTGTGTCAATAAATATGACACACATGATCATAGATGGGATAGATGTGATTCTCCTGTGGTTTTTTTAATATTTATTTCCGACGACACTTGGTGATTCATTATGAAGCATAGTGATTCAAGATAGTGGTTTTGATCACTGTAGTTGGTGTGTGATACAAGTGTATATGCAGTGTGGTGTATCATCCCTATTGTTTTTTCTTGTGAGGCTCTACAAATGTATTGTGTCCTGTCTATTTAGCTTGGGGTATATTCTTGTACATATTATCTCATGCATTCATTATGTACAGTTTTGTTGATCATTTATATATATTCTACTGGTGTTTTGGTTATCTTGTAATTTGGATATATGTATCTATTGTTGGTTGATATAGTCTAAGTCCTCCAATATTTTGAGTTTTTCATAATCATTTCTAGTCACCAACCCGTGATGTAATGCCCCAACCCCAGTTACCCAGAGTCGGTGCATTATTTTAATACATTGGCATGATTACAAGGAATCAAGTCCCGAAAGACCGATCGGTTTAGCAGTATTGGAAAATAGATTACATACATGAATGTTACATTAAACTTTAAAACATACAAAACAACATAAATAATACTTTATGAACTCCATTATCCCCTTGGATTAACCCTGCATATCAATCACAATACACTTCTTGGAATCCTGGGAAAAATAAAACATAAGAAAGGGGTGAGCTCAGATGCTCAATAAGGGTAAATAATTTAGCAGAAGCTATAAACATTTAAGGCAAGATGTGTAATAAAAACAACAGACTTTTAAACATAAACTTGAACATAATATGGTAAAAATAAATGAAACATTACCATATAAACATGCACATGTATAGTCTACTAGTCGAATAATCACATGTAATTACTAATTCCACAATGAGGGAATGCCTAATACCGGACATCATTACCACATAGTTAAGGCCTCGTACCAAGACTAAAAATAAATTTTTTGTCAAGGCCTTGTGACAAGACAATAGTTTGTCTCATGAGACCTACCGATGCATCGAGGAGCTATAGTGGGTTCCACCCGTCACTTACTAAGTCCACTGCATTCCTCATATGAAAAAGTTGAAACATAACATAAAAATTCATATTAAAACTAGCATAAAAATTTCATTACATTAACCATAAACCATGAATGGTATAAAAATAGAATATCCACAGTCAAACATATCATAACTCATTCAATATAACATGGAAGATTGTATTATAATAAATCATCCTCAATCAAAAATAATATCCAGTAAAGGATGCTGACATAGTTAAAAATGACGAGTTAAACTTTTTGAAGGAAATATCCTTTTTGTAAAATCATTTAAAAGTCACACATTTATAAAGGAAGCAATTTAAATGATATTTTTTAATCAAAGTGTCCTATATCACTTTGAAACTTTTGAAAATAATTATCATTTCAAAACACTTATGTCCATATAAATAAATCCTTAAAATCATTTTGAAAACATGAACATTAATTAAAAAGATTTATAAAGATAAATCTTTAAAACATTTAAAATTCTGATATTGATAAAGAGTACCTTTCAAAAATACTTAAAATAATAATTTTGAAATCTTTTTTATGAAAAATGGACATGGATGATAAAAATGTCACAGTAAATACTTACACATAAACAATCTCGGATAATAATGATATTTAGGAATTAACCCTTACCAACTTGGTAACTTACGAAACATACACCCCATGAAAGAAGTATCATACAATGAATATGTAAATACACATAAATTAAAGTGTATTATAGAAGTAATACAATTATGGGAAGCAAATACACCACACAAAAGGTAATAGTGGCAATATGTCATGAATCTCACAGGAATAAGGAGTGAGATGAAAACCCATTACCTTGTACTTTCCTTTAGTCGAGGGTACGTTTAACCTCATGAATGAATAATATAGTATGTTATTAAATTATACCATAACCATATTAATATTTATGATATCATAAACTATTCTTTTATTACTTTATACTACCCATTTAATACTAATTTCCATGTTATAATAATATTTCGGGTAATAATCGCTTTCTTTATCGTACGTGTTTTAACTTGTTACTCTTGATTGTATCACTTGGATCATGATTTAAATACTTCCATAATGTATGAAATGATTTATATATCATATATATTTAGAATATAAATATGTATAATAGACTTATATATGAAATGGAAAACACCATTTAGGGAGACGGTAGTCCCTACGTACGCATAAACGCTGTTTTCGTTTTCATATAGTATTGAACAGAAGTAAGTGAATGAGATATATGTAAGTACATAAATACTTATATATATAAAACTATATATCTAAAGTATCATTATTATTTCATATATTACATACTTATTATTAATATATATTTTTATAATCATCGATGAATGGTGAACTTGGAAATGAATCTCATCACGTCGTGGAGACGGTAATCCGTACGTACGCACGAGCGAAAATATCATTCTTTTGATATTAAAATAATATATATTGGATGGTATATAATATATACATAATCATTATCATGTTATATTTATTATTTAAATCAAATACACATCATTATTATACCCATAAAAATAATAATGTATTGAATAACAATTACACCACGACGTGGAGATGGTAAGCCGTACGTACGCACGTATTGTGACATGTCACTCAAAGGGTGGATAGAATAATGAATTAGGTTGTACCATAATTATAATAAAATAAAATTATATATAAGATACTGTAGTTATTATTTTAGAGTGGAAACAACAAAGATAACGGAAGTGGAAGAAGAAAGGAACTTGAAAGAGGGTGGTGAAATCATTACATCTTCTTCGGGTTCTTCCGTTTGATTTGATCAAAAGGGATCCTTAGGTTAGATTTCTGATCAAAATAAGGCCTCTAGTTTAAAGGTAGGATAGTTGATAGGGTATTGGAGAAGGGTTTGGACTTTCCAAATAGCTTAGAAGGTGTGAATTAGAGTAAAGGGGGAGTGACCTTTTACAAGAGGGGTGAGGGGAACCTTAGGGAAAACTTAAAATATTATTTTATAATAAACTCATATTCGGTTTATAATGGTTAAAAATGAATTTATTTTGAGACTTAGGTGGTTATGGGTCTAAAATATCTCAACCAATAGGTTTTCGACAATTTTAGGTTACCATTGTAACCTTATCTTTTAGATTTAACTTTTAGTTAAATAGTTTAACTTTTACCGTGTCTTCTTGTATTCTTACTCTATATGGTTAATAAACTTACTCTAAACATGAAAGAGAACCTTAAGTGCCTCATTAATGACATATATAATATTATTTAAGCCCCTTGGACGAACCCTACATTTTAATGAATATTATATCAACCAATAATATAGTGTTTGTTTTAAATATTAATTTATGTCAATTTTGACAGTATTTGGTATTTTGTTTTTTTGAAAGTCATCAAAACTTGATTACTTAGAAAAAGATACATTCAATCATCCCTAACATGTCATAGTCACCTAGAAAATTCTTGTATGTCATAAAAATTTTGAAATTCTATTTATTTTAATATTTATAATACCATTTATTTGATTCATTCATTAATAAGGTAATTACTGCATCATCATTGTGTCATAAATAAATTTAATTATTTAATGTCTAAAAATTATAAATAAAATACCATGATGTATGAAATATTTTTATCTTTCTAATGAATATTTATATTCAAATTTATCTTATGTATAACCTTATATTAAAAATGGTTTAGTTATTAAACTTTGAATTTAACACTTTTAACTCTTCTTTAAAATAAATAATAATAAATGTCCTAATCTAATAAAAGTGGACATAAAGTGTCATATTATATTTATAAGGTTGTTTTTGGTCTAATTACACCCATCCAAAAGAATTAGGACATGTTTTAGGATAATAATAATATCATTTTTACCCTTAATTACCCTATTTACTTTTAACCGTGGTAAATAAAAGTAAAAAGTTACTATTCACCCAAAAAAAATATCTTATTGAACCAAATTTTACTCTTTGATATTAACCGCATCTCTCGGGTTTTTAAAATTCAACTCACAGAAGTGGTAAAATTAAGTTTTATGTAAATTTCCAATTTCTCCTAGGAGGTGGGTACAAGACGGTAAAAAGTTCGATAAAATTTTTATATATCTAAAATTATTATAAACTGACTCCACTGAATTAAATTTAATTTATATAGGTATTATGTATCTATTTTGACCTAAAATTAATTTAAATAAAATAAATAATTATTTAAATAAAAAGCCGGTTTTAAACAATAACTCAGAGTTTTTCACTATTCATCAAAAATTGAAAGTTTTCAGAAAAATACAAAAAATTCACCCTAGGATAATTTGGATATTCCTAATACAAAAATGATTTATATTTTACCAAATTAAAAACATAAAATTTTCATTTATTAATTTAAAATTAATTCCCGTTGTCAAAACTAAAAGGCGTATTTTTAAGAAAATAATAACTATCCAAAGATTGACACTTGTTTATGTCCAATTTCAATGTAAAATTACTTAAAATGACAAGTATTGGATTAAATGGTAAAAATATTATCTATTTATACTTACAAACCATTAAAATTTATATTTTATCACTATAAATTTTTTTGATTAAAAAATTTATTTTCAGTTAAAATATAGTAATTTTCACTATTCACCCAAATATGAAACTTATCAGAAAAACACCAAAAAAATTTTGAAACTAAATTATTATGTCCTGATTCTAAAGAAGAAGTTTATTTTGTCAAATTGAATATATAAAAGTTTCAAATATTGGATTTAAAAAGGGTTTTCCATTAAAGGGTGGTAAAATTTCATTTTTTAAAAATACTTCTTTTATCTGAAAAAAATGTATTTTTTCATACATTATTTCTAAGAAACTCATAATATGGATTCTAAAATTATAAGGATTATATAAAGTTCAAAATTCAGTTAATACTATTCATACCCGCTTTTGAACGACTAGTTTGGTAAGTCGTGGTGCGCTTGAACTCAGTATTGCATGTAGTGAAAGTTATTGAATTACTTTAAAGAAATAACATAATATAAAATCATGGGGTATTACATTCTTCCCTCCTTCAATAAATTGTGCCCTCTCAATTTGAAATTGTTCTTCGAAAATAAAAGGTTGAAAATAGAAAATACCTTTGTGGGAAAACCCACAACATAAATTGGGTTAATAAAATTTAGTCTTAATAAGAGGAAAAGGGGAATGAAAAAGTCACCACCAAATTATGATCTCGATTAGGAGAACATTGGTAGAATTTAAGGACACATAATTAGAGGAAAAACGTAAATATTTATAGGGACTGATTGAGGTCATAAATTACAAACAAGTGTAAAATTAAGGGCCTCAAAGCCATCAATCTATGATGACTTAAAATATCATCGATTCAACAAAACATAAGGTATTAGGACAAAACTTTTTTGGTTTTAAGATCCCTTTCCTAAAGTTTAAGGATTAATTCCTTCATAGGATGAATAAAAAGTATACTTGGAAAGTATATTTACATCCTTTAACTAATTCCTACCACAAACTCATCTTTCACTATAAAACATAATAGAACTTAGAAATATTCTATTTATCCTAATCGTATAGGGTTCCATAAATAATGAATTTTTAATTCACATATCAAATCCTTTTAAAAAAACTACATTATTCAATCTAGGACATCACGTGAGTCAGTGATTGGTGATACAACCTGGCCTCCCTTCATTTGTGGGTTCAAGTCTCACGACCTTGCAGGATGTGACGGGTTGCCACCCGACCTCTAGGTTGTCCTTTTTATGGAAATCCAAAAGTAACCTTAACAATAGAATCCTATTTCAAACTCAATCCATTCCAACCTTTAGACTTATCCAAAATACTTATATTCAAACTCTCTGTCCAAAATTTATAAGGAAGTTAAACACAATGAAGATTTTTTTTTCCAGGTAATAACATGCGAACACCTTTATCATGTATTCTTGTAAAACACTGCAACATCCTGAATTACCATAAAACCTTATTGATTCACTACTAGAAAAATAGGTATTTGCGACGGGAGATTTGCGACAGGATCCCGTCGCAAATGGTTTTTTGCGATGGGGGCCCATCGCAAATCGCCCGTTGCGGAAAACGCCATCGCAACAACAACTATTTGCGACGGGCCTGTCGCTAAAGCTAGTAGTTGCGACGGGGGTACTTCCCGTGGAAAATCTTACTCCGTATTTTTTGTAAAAACTTTTAAAAGAGTAATTGCAACGGGCCCGTCGCAATTACTCTTTTTTAGAAAAAAATAAAAAATTATTATTAAATTATTTTAATGAATATAATAATAATAATATTTGCGACGAGCATAGTATCCCGTCGCAAATACTATAAAAAAATTAAAAAAAAATTATTAATAAATTATTTTAATTAATATAATAATAATCCAATTATAATTCAAAAATAAACAATAATAAAATATTAATAAATTATTTTAATTAATATAAAAATAGAATTATAATTCACAAATAAAAATAATAAATTATTAATAAATTGTTTTAATTAATATAATAATAATAGAATTATAATTAAAAAATAAAAAATAAATGAATATTAATAAATGATTTAATTAATATAATAATATTATAATTATAATTCATAAATAAAAAAAATATTAATAAGTTATTTTAATTAATATAAAAATAATAGAATTATTTTACATTTAAATATTAAAATAATTCAAATATTAAAAAAATAAAATTAAATTATAATATTATAAAATTTTAATATATATATAAAATTTAATATTATAAAATATAAATAATATTATTATTCATATTAATATTTTATAATGAGACAGAAACTACGAATAGAAAAAAATTCATATTTGATTTTACAAACTTTATAACATAAAAACAAACTCTAATCTGAAGGAGGGGGGGATGGGGGGGTCTGCAGATGCTGGTGGAGGAAACTCCATCCCTAAAGCATGAGTGAGTCGGCGCATATACTCCATCTGCTCCTGGTGCTGCTGCTGCCACCGACTCATCTGCTCCTCATACAGCTGCTGCTGGCGTCGACGCTCCTCCTCATGCTGCTGCTGCTGCTGACGCATCTGCTCCTGCTCCTGTTGGAGACTCTCTATCAGTGCAATATGAGATCGCAACTGATCCTCATACTGTGTAGGAGAAGAAGATGCACGAGCTCCTCTCGAGCTGGACACCGACATCGCAGCACTGCCATAATAATCTCCGACAGTCAGTCGAGAGATAATACCAACTACCTGACCCTTCTCGAAGGCATACTGGGTGGCCTACATCCATGTCGCCTCATCAAACTGACGGACAATGGTCTGATCTGATGACTCAGCCTGACTCTCAGGCTAGGTCTGTGACGCTGCAGCCTCATATGACTCCTATAGTTGCAATTTAAAATTAAAATTGCGAATATATTATATGCAGTTAATTTTTAAAATTGAAAACAAATAATACTGACCACGATTTGATGCTGACGATCATCTCTGAGCTCCCCAGTAGCAGGATCACTATACATCCTCTGATATACGTCGTACTCTGTAATATCGGGGTGCTCGACAAACTATAAGAATAAAAAATAAACTGTTAATATTTATAGTTATATAAAATATTTATAAATAATGTACGTACTAGATGATGTCTATGAGTACTGAAAGAACGAATCCCAGCTTGATGAGTCACCTCCTATCTCCCCCGGTTCTGCCTCCCCACCGATGATCTTCTCTGAAAGGCACCACTCAACCAGTACGCACATAATTCATCCCATACATGGGATGAAATGTACTCTGGTCGGTGTGCTCTACATGACTCGTCAAAATCTGACACTCCTACTTTCTTCATGGCAGATTTTCTTAAATTGTGCAAAAACTAACGAAAGCGATCACGCATGACCACCTCCCATGCCTTGTGGATGGCGTCACGCATGGTATCCTCGATCGGATACCATAAACCCTACAAATAAATCAAAATATCAAGTTAGAAATGAAATAATTCTCAAAATAAAAATTATTTATTTATGTACGTACCAACCAATGGCCGAACATGGCCTGCTACACATCAATGGGAATCTGCTCCCATGTGGTCCACGACTGAGAGAAATAGTTGCGCAAAATAGCGCTGCCCTGTCCGACTACTATATGCGGAAAACTGTAAAAATAATAAACATTTATTATGTGAATAGATTAATGAAATATTAGTCAAATCCATAGATTATCACACAGGTTATCACACCTCCATGTGCGTGGATCAAACCCAATACGCGGATGTCGCTCGGGGACGGGGTCAGGAATCATCAATCGTGCAAGTCCGCACCCCCTCCGCGTACTCTGAAACAGAAAATGTTAATGTTGTTAGCAAATAATTGATAATTACTATTATATATACATATATACATATTATGATTGTATATAAATACCATGAAATTCTATCAGTGTTCATCTTTATCATCATCTTCATATATGTCAATGTCATGTTCATATTCCTCCTCAACATCATCGATATCCATTTGAGTTACAATTGCTTCATCTCTTACCATTTCAAATTCATATGTGACATCATTAACATCATCTTCATCACCGACTCTTAAATGTGGGGTGTCGTCATCGATACTCTTGTCTCTTTGTAAAAAAGATTGATTTTGAGTACTCTCTTGAAAAACTTCTATTATTTGCACATCAGTGAAATCACATTCACTTTGACTAAACTGATTGTCTCGAATTTTGATTTTTATTACACTCCACCAATCAGTCAAGTCTCTTGATGTAGCACAGTACTTTGCGTAATAAACATGATGTGACTGTTGAGCCAATAAGAATGGTTCATTTACTGCGAGAACACTTTTACATTTAATATCGATGATTCCATGAGTCGGATGAACACGCACGCCTCTCTCTGTATCCAACCACCAACATTTGAACATGGTTATGTAATGTTGTCCAAGATAACAGAGTTCAATGATTTCATCAAGTATGCCATAAAAGTCAACTTCATTTTCTCAATGATGAGATCCTCTCAAGCTAACTCCACTGTTCATTTTTTTTTCGATTCCCCATATGCATGTCTGTGAAATCGAAATCCATTCACCACATATGCATTATAAGTTTTAACAAGTTTGGAAGGTGGGTTACTCAATATACACAGCTGTTTGTCAATTTTATCAGCATGTCGAGACACCTGGAAATTTGTGAAATAATTATCAATATAGTAAACTATACATTGAATGAGTTTCTAAAAGATAAAGAATTTATGTTACCAGTTTTTGAAACCACTAAGAGAAATTTTTCAGTCGACGTTCTTCGAGAGCAGCTGCTGTAATTTGTGGAATTTGTTTCTTGATATGATTATCATACAACCTATAAAAACCAAAGTTATTTACTGTAACATAAATGATAGAATAAGTGATATAAACACTTACAGTACAACTGATGTCATCTATTCACTGTTGAGCAGAACATACGTATGAGCTCTATGATGTTCATCATCCGAAAGCCAGCATTCATAAACTCCACCAAAACCAAGCTCTGGCTGGTTGAAAATAGATAATTGATTGTCGATTTCATCAATATTCCTCTCGTTCCGTCCCATTTGGTTGTGTTTTGAAGGATACTCATATTCAAAATAATGGGAGCAGAAAAAAGATATTTCCTCTTGCAAATAAGGTTCTGCAATAGATCCTTCAACAGATGCTTTGTTACGTACTTTTCTTTTCAATTTTTTCATGCATCTTTAAAATGGGTACATCCATCGAAACTATACTGGACCTCCACATTTGGCTTCATATAGAAAAATGTAACATCAAATGTTCCATTGAGTCAAAGAAAGACGGCAGAAATATTTTTTCCAGTTTACATATAATTACAACAACATCTTTTTCAAGTTTGCCTAGAGCATCATAATCTGTTGTAGCCGCACAAATTTCCCGAAAAAAATGAGACATGTCTGTTATGGAATCCCAAATCACAGAATTCAACAGACCTCTTAATCCAATGGGTAGAAGTCTTTCCATTATAACATGACAATCATGACTTTTTAATCCAGTAATATGACCATTCTTTACACATCTACCCAAATTGGAAGCACAGCCATCTGGAAGTCTCAAATCTGCAATCCACTGAAAAAATAATAAATGGTTTTCTTTATACAGTGTATAAGCTGCTTTTGGTTTCAGTAACCTTTTTGTTCTGACATTCTCAAACAGTTCCAATTCTGGACGCCTGCAAATTTGGGCAAGATCTAAACGTGCATTTACATTATCTTTGCTCTTTCCTGGCGTATCCAAAAATGTATGAAACAAATTATCAAAACAGTTCTTCTCAATATGCATGACATCTAACATGTGTCGGACCAACAAATCAGATCAATATGGAAAATCCCAAAATATGCTACGTTTAATACAATTGTGTTCTTTCCCAAAACCAGAAATTTTCGTTTGGTTTATTGTGGGACCAAAAGTGACGGGAGGTAATGAAAATACAACTGATTTTAACTCCGAACCTGATAGAATTTTTGGAGGTCCATCCCTTTCAACTGTTCCTTTTCTGAAATGAGATCTATTTCTGCGAAAAGGATGATCAGCTGGAAGAAATCTGCGATGACAGTCAAAATAACAAGGTTTCTTTCCATGAATGAGCATAAATGCTTTGTTCTCTCCCATACAGTAAGGACATGATTTCTGACCATGTTTACTCCAGCCAGATAACATCACATAAGCCGGGAAGTCACTAATTGTCCACATCAATACTGCTCTGAGTATGAAATTCTGTTTCGTTGCAACATCATATGTACTGACACCGGTACTCCACAATAAACTTAATTCATCAATCAATGGTTTCAAATAAACATCAATATTTTTCTTCGGATTTCTTGGAATTAGTAAAGTCAAAAAGATATATGGCTCCTTCATCAACATCCATGGAGGAAAATTGTACGGAGTTAAAAAAATAGGCCAACATGAATATTGACTACCATAAGATCCGAACGGACAGAAACCATCAGCGGAAAGGCCCAGTCGAACATTTCTAGCTTCTAAAGAAAATGATGGATGAACTCTATCAAAATATTTCCATGAATCACCATCGGCTGGATGATTCAAGCTTTTATCGGTTGAAATATTCTCTTTATGCCATGACATCATTTTCGTTGTATTCTTAGACATGAATAAACGCTGAAGTCTGGATGTAATCCGAAAATATCTCAACTGTTTTACAAGAATCAAACCAGACTTCCCATGTTGTCCTTCTTTATATCTCAGTTGCCCACATGTGGGACAACTATCCAATGACTCATTTTCCCCAGAATATAAAATGCAGTCATTTGAACATGCATGAATCTTCTGACAAGTAAGTCCCAAATTTCGAACCAGCCTCTTAATCTCATAGTAATTTACAGGAAAAACATTTCCTTTGGGTAACAATGTTTTAAGCAAAGAAAATATCTGGTCAAAACAGGTGTTTGACATTCCGTTATCCGATTTGATAGCCATAAATTTTGAAACTGCTTCTAATTTGCTCATCTTGCAGCCAGGATATAATGCATCCTCAGCAGACCTCAACAACTCATAAAATTCAGACGGTGCCAACTCAGGATTTGAAGCTATATCAGTCGAAGTTTCTGTATGTTGAACAGATGAACCTGCAACATCATGTACTAAATCTTGAAACCGGGATGGATCCGGAATCAAGTTGGTATCACCTGCTCTGGAACTGCGTTCACCGTGTTGATACCAAAAAACATAATCTGGTTGAAAACCAAAATTCAAGAGATGTCCCCCCACTTTGTCAAATGTGTCAAACGTTCTCAATGCACATTTTCTACAAGGGCATTTTATTTTGCCTTCTGAAACAAATTCTGGATTTGATGCTGCAAATGATAAAAAAGTCTCCACACCCTCTACATATACTGGATTTAAACCAGAACTATTTGGATTTCTACGTTGATTTATCCATATGCGTTCACCTAATAATGATTGTTGACGACCACGTTGTTCCATATTTTTCTATAAAATATAAAAGCATTACTGGTTTTGAATAATTTGTTAGAAAAAACACTCAAGCAAGGATAATCATAGAGTTTACATCTTCCACGACTGACGCAAACTTTTTATTGAGATAGACCTAAAAATTGACCCTTTAAGAATTGAATATGTTGTGAATAAAGCAAAACCTATTACAAATATTAATAATTTTAATATTATATAAATTTTTTATTATTTTCATAGTACTAATATTATTGGTAATTATTCCTAATTATTGGTAATTATTCCTAATTATTGGTAATTATTCCGAATTATTGGTAATTATCGGTAATTATTGGTAATTATTGGTAATTATTACTAATTATAGGTAATTATTACTAATTATTGGTAATTATTACTAATTATTACTAATTATTACTAATTATTGGTAATTATTACTAATTATTACTAATTATTGGTAATTATTCCTAATTATTACTAATTATTACTAATTATCGGTAATTATTAGTAATTATTGGTAATTATTACTAATTATTGGTAATTATTACTAATTATTGGTAATTATTACTAATTATTGGTAATTATTAATAATTATTACTAATTATTACTAATTATTGGTAATTATTACTAATTATTACTAATTATTACTAATTATTGGTAATTATTACTAATTATTACTAATTATTGGTAATTATTCCTAATTATTACTAATTATTACTAATTATTGGTAATTATTCCTAATTATTGGTAATTATTCCTAATTATTGGTAATTATTCCTAATTATTGGTAATTATCGGTAATTATTGGTAATTTTTGGTAATTATTACTAATTATTGGTAACTATTACTAATTATTGGTAATTAGTACTAATTATTACTAATTATTTGTAATTATTCCTAATTATTACTAATTATTACTAATTATCGGTAATTATTGGTAATTATTGGTAATTATTACTAATTATTGGTAATTATTACTGAGTATTGGTAATTATTCCTAATTATTGGTAATTATTCCTAATTATTACTAATTATTACTAATTATAGGTAATTATCGGTAATTATTGGTAATTATTCCTAATTATTGTTAATTATTACTAATTATTGGTAATTATTACTAATTATTAGTAATTATTACTAATTATTACAAATTATTACTAATTATTGGTAATTATTACTAATTATTAATAATTATTACTAAATATTGGTAATTATTACTAATTATTACTAATTATTGGTAATTATTACCAATTATTACTAATTATTGGTAATTATTCTTAATTATTACTAATTATTACTAATTATTGGTAATTATTCCTAATTATTGGTAATTATTCCTACTTATTGGTAATTATTCCTAATTATTGGTAATTATCGGTAATTGTTGGTAATTATTGGTAATTATTACTAATTATTGGTAATTATTACTAATTATCGGTAATTATTACTAATTATTACTAATTATTGGTAATTATTCCTAATTATTACTAATTATTACTAATTATCATTAATTATTGGTAATTATTGGAAATTATTACTAATTATTGGTAATTATTACTAATTATTGGTAATTATTGGTAATTATTCCTAATTATTGATAATTATTCCAAATTATTGTTAATTATTCCTAATTATTGGTAATTATTCCTAATTATTGGTAATTATCGGTAATTATTGGTAATTATTGGTAATTATTACTAATTATTGGTAATTATCACTAATTATTGGTAATTATTACTAATTATTACTAATTATTGGTAATTATTCCTAATTATCGGTAATTATTACTAATTATCGGTAATTATTGGTAATTATTGGTAATTATTACTAATTATTGGTAATTATTACTAATTATTGGTAATTATTGGTAATTATTCCTAATTATTGGTAATTATTCCTAATTATTGGTAATTATCGGTAATTATTGGTAATTATTGGCAATTATTGGTAATTATTACTAATTATTACTAATTATTGGTAATTATTACTAATTATTACTAATTATTGGTAATTATTCCTAATTATTACTAATTATTACTAATTATCGGTAATTATTGGTAATTATTGGTAATTATTGGTAATTATTGGTAATTATTACTAATTATTGGTAATTATTACTAATTATTACTAATTATTGGTAATTATTACTAATTATTGGTAATTATCGGTAATTATTGGTAATTATTGGTAATTATTACTAATTATTACTAATTATTTCTAATTATTGGTAATTATTACTAATTATTACTAATTATTGGTAATTATTCCTAATTATTACTAATTATTACTAATTATTGGTAATTATTCCTAATTATTGGTAATTATTACTAATTATTGGTAATTATTATTAATTATTGGTAATTATTACTAATTATTACTAATTATTACTAATTATTGTTAATTATTACTAATTATTACTAATTATTACTAATTATTGGTAATTATTCCTAATTATTGGTAATTATTCCTAATTATTGGTAATTATTCCTAATTATTGGTAATTATCGGTAATTATTGATAATTATTGGTAATTATTACTAATTATTGGTAATTATTACTAATTATTGGTAATTATTACTAATTATTCCTAATTATTACTAATTATTACTAATTATTACTAATTATTACTAATTATTACTAATTATTGGTAATTATTCCTAATTATTACTAATTATTACTAATTAGTGGTAATTATTAGTAATTATTACTAATTATTTCTAATTATGACTAATTATTGATAATTATTGATAATTTTTACTAATTATTATTAATTAGTGGTAATTATTACTAATTATTGGTAATTATTACTAATTATTGTTAATTATTACTAATTATTACTAATTATTCGTAATTATTCCTAATTATTGGTAATTATATGAATAATTACCAATAATTAGGAATAATTACCAATAATTCGGAATAATAACATTATTAGTATATTTTATTATTAATATTAAACTAATATAATTTTCTATATTATATACAATTATCCTTTCATCTGTGTGTTTTCTGTCTCCACATACAAATATTACATGTGGAGACAGAAAACACACAGATGAAAGGAGAATTGTATATAATATAAAAAATTATATTATTTTAATATTAATAATAAAATATACTAATAATGTAATAATGTTATTATTCCTAATTATTGGTATTTATTAATAATTATTAGCATTTATTCTTAATTATTGAAAATTATTACTAATTATTCCTAATTACCATTAACTATGAACAATACTAATAATTTAAATTTATTAAGTAACAAAACAATGTAAACATAATTAAATTACAACTAATTAAGAATAATTGAAACAAATAAAAAATGTAAAATAAATATTAAATTAAAATGAATATAAATACCTTTAAAATTGATCTGAGGTTGATCTCTGATCGTTCTTGAAAACTTTAATATCAACTCCGGAGAAAAAAATTAAACTTAACAAACGCTGAACTCTAGAAATAGAATTTTGAGAGAAGGAGAAGATTGAGTTTGAGAATGAATTGAAAAAAACGGATGAGGGTATTTATAGGTTAGATTATTTGCGACGGTACCCGTCGTAAATACCTTAGCCATCATTTATTACGGTCAACGGTTAAATAGTTATTTGCGATGGGTCCCGTCGCAAATAATAACCTGCCGACATACTATTTGCGACGGGGGTATATTCCCGTCGCAAATACCTTTTACCGCCGCCGGTTATTTGCGACGGGCAATAACCGCCCGTCGCAAATACGTTTCCCGCGATTTGGCGCGCAAAGCGCGCCTGTTCTTTTGCGACGGGGAAAGCTAACCCGTCGCAAAAGACTACTTATTTGCGACGGGAAAATACCCCTGTCGCAAATAAATTTTTAACAGGGCTATTTGCGACGGGATTTATCCCCATCGCAAATAACCCGTCGCAAATACCCATTTTTCCCGTAGTGATTATATTCATGCTCCCTTATTCCTTATAGAATACTGGATATACTCCTTCTATCCAAAAAAATGTTGTAAACTATAACAATAATGGAATATACAAATCATTAATCAGTTTCAAGGAAGTCAAGAATATCCAATATAATTAATTTGAATCAAACATCTTTTATTCCAAAATCACTACCTCATTATCAGGACCATATTAAGGATTACCTTTCCTTCAACCATGTATTTTCCAAAAAGTGTATCTTACTATTAAGTCACTTTTCTTAGAACCATATAATCTCAAATCCTCAATAAAATAGTACTGCAGTATAATACTTATTTATCTCTATAATTCATGTAACCAATGTATTATTGATACAACACTCAAATGAAATAATTATATAATAACAACATAAGAACACTATTCTTTATTCTTCATCTGAGGTAGTATCATAACATTATTATTGTCCAATAACATCATTTGCGGTATACTCTTATGCATGGGATATTGATTCCCGTAGTGTCTCAACGCATTGCAGATGAAGCATTTTACATTTGAAAACTTTTTCTTACCCTTGCAATCATGTACTTGTTTTCCTTTTTCTCCACACTTATAACAAAATCCCATTCCCTTCAAGAATTTACCATGGTGATTCATTCCACATTTATCACATATTGGAAAATCCTTCTTTCCCTTATTCCCTTTATCCATCTTTCTTTCTACCATCATTTTCTTCTCTTGCTTTCCTTAAAATCCATAGGATTAATAGAATTCTTTACTGATCTTATGATACTATTTATTCATATGATGATAATACGTGGGATACTATTTCCTTTCTAAATGTTGGCTTAATTATATGATTGATATGACCCTTCTTACTCTTTGGATCATACGTACTGCTGGAGTTCTCATTCCATCTACAGGGCGCCATTTCTAAACAATGACATACACTAGGTCAGTTTATGAATCACAATTCATAATTCCAAACATGTAAAATACCTAACATAAATTGAATAGTTTTTGTATATAATCCATAATCACAATATAATTTTTTCTTTGAGGAGGTATATACTCATAAACCCTTCATAGTGGTTTGTAAATAAAATGAGAATTATCCTAAGCATATCCCCGGGAGTGTCGTAACCAAGAGTACAGCAAGGCCCGTTGTTATGCACCAATTCCCGTTAGAGTCTAGCTCAAAGCAGTGTTTTCGGGTTCTACCGCTAGGTACATCTGTGCCAGATCCTCCTCTACCTGCTCATTTCCAGACAGGGATGTATTTGCTTAGAAAACTCACAAAATCTCTACATTACCAAAATTCTAGGAAGTCCTTCAATACTAATCCTCAAAGTCTATCTTAGGTTTATGTGATCTAATCAGAGTTTATCTAAATCTAGCTTCCAAGGTTATTGCTAAACTTCCTCTGATACCAACTGAACGCCCCGACCCCAGTTACCCAGAGTCGGTGCATTATTTTAATACATTGGCATGATTACAAGGAATCAAGTCCCGAAGGACCGATCGGTTTAGCAGTCTTGAAAAATAGATTACATACATGAATGTTACATTACACTTTATAACATACAAAACAACATAAATAATCCTTTATGAACTCTATTATCCCCTTGGCTTAACCCTACATATCCATCACAATAGACTTCTTGGAATCCTATGAAAAATAAACCATAAGAAAGGGGTGAGCTCAGTTGCTCAGTAAGGGTAAATAATTTAGCAGAAGCTATAAACTTTTATGGAAAGATGTGTAATAAAAACAACATCCTTTTAAACATAAAATTGAACATAATATGGTAAAAATAAATGAAACATTACCATATAAACATGCACATTGATATTCTACTTGTCGAATAATCACATGTAATAAATAATTTCATAATGAGGGAATGCATAATACCGAACATCATTACCACATAGTCAAGGCCTCCTGCCAAGACTACAAATATTTTTTTTGTCAAGGCCATGTGTCAAGACACTAGTTTGTCTCATGAGACCTACCAATGCATAGAGGATCAATAGCGGGCTCCACCTGTCACTTCCTAAGTCCACTGCATTCCTCGTATAAAAAAGTTGAAACAAAACATAAACATTCATATTAAAACTAGCATAAAAAATGTCATTACATTAACCATAAACCATGAATGGTATAAAAATAGAACATCCACAATCCAACATATCATAACTCATTCAATAAAACATGGAAGATTGTATTATAATAAATCAACCTCAATAAAAAATAATATCCAGTAAAGGATGCTGAAATAGTTGAAAATGATGAGTAAAACTTTTTTAAGGAAATATCATTTTTGTTAAATCATTTAAAAGTCACACATTTATAAAGGAAGTAATTTAAAAGATATTTTTGAATCAAAGTGTTCCATACCACTTTGAAACTTTTGAAAAGAATTATCATTCCAAAACATTCATGTCCATATAAATAAATCCTTAAAATCATTTTGAAAACATGGACATTATTTGAAAAGATTTATGATGATAAATCTTTAAAACATTTAAAATTATGATATTGATAAAGAGTACCTTTCACAAATCCTTAAAATATTCATTTTGAAATAATTTTTATGAAAAATGGAAAAGGATGATAAAAATGTCCCAGTAAATACTTACACATAAACAATATCGGATAATAATGAGATTGAAAAATTAACCCTTACCAACTTGGTAACTTAAGAAACATACACCTCATGAAATAAGTATCATTCAATGAATATGTAAATACACATAAATTAAATTGTATTACACAAGTAATACAATTATGGGCAGTACATACACCACACAAAAGGTAATAGTGGCAATATGACATGAATCTCACCAGAATAAGGAGTGAGATGAACACCCCTTACCTTGCACTTTCCTTTAGTCGAGGGTACGTTTAACCTCCTCTATGATGACTATAGTATGTAATTAAATTATACCAGAACCATATTAATATTTATGATATCATATATTATTCATTTATGACTTTATACTACCCATTTAATAATAATTTCCATGTTATATTAATATTTCAGGTAATAATCGCTTTCTTTATCGTACATGTTTTAACTTGTTACTCTTGATTGTATCACTTGGATAATGATTTAAATACTTCCAGAATATAAAACATGATTTATATATCATATATATTTATATTATAAATATGTATAATAGAATTATATAGGAAATGGAAAACACAGTTTATGGAGACGATAGTCTGTACGTACGCATAAACGATGTTTCCGTTTTCATATAGTATTGAACGGAAGTAAGTGAATAAGATATATGTAATTACATAAATACTGATATATATATATATATCCAGTAGAATTATTATGTCATATATTACATAATTATTAGTAATATATATTTTTATAATCATTGATGAATGGTGAACTTGGAAATGAATCTCATCGCGTCGTGCTGACGGTAATCCGTACGTACGCATGAGCGAAAATATCATTCTTTTGATATTAAAATAATATATAATTGGATGGTATATCATATATACAGAATCCATATCATGTTTTATTTATTATTTACATCAAATAAACATCATTATTATACCCATCCAAATAATAATGTATTGAATAACAATTACACCACGATGTGTAGACGGTAAGCCGTACGTACGCACTAATGATGACATGTCATTCAAAGGGTGAATAGAATAATGAATTTGGTTGTAACATAATTATAATAACATCACAGTATATATTAGATATTGTAGTTATTATTTTAGAATGGAAACAAAAAAGAAAAAGGAAGTGGAAGAAGAAAGGAACTTGAAAGAGGGTGGTGAAATCATTACCTCTTCTTCGGGTTCTTCCTTTAGATTTGATCAAAATGGATTTTTAAGTTGGCTTTCTGATCAAAATAAGGTCTCTAGGTTTAAGTTAGGATAGTTTAAAGGGTATTTGGGCAGGGTTTGGATGATAAAAATGGCTTATAAGGTGTGAATTAGAGTAGTGGGGAAGTGCCCTTTTATAAGAGGGGTGAGGGGCACCTTAGAAAAAACTTAAAATATTATTTTATAATAAATTTATATTCGATTTATAATGGTTAAAAATGAATTTATTTCGAGCCTTAGGTGGTTATGGGTTGAAATCCTCTCAACAAATAGGTTTTAGACAAGTTTATGTTACCATTTTAACATTGTATTTTAGATTTAACTTTTAGTTAAATAGTTTAACTTTTTCCGTGTCTTCTTGTATTCTTACTCTATATGGTTAATAAACTTACTCTAAACATCCAAGAGAACCTCAAGTGGCTCATGAATGACATATATAATATTATTTATGCCCCATTGGCCTAAACTTACATTTTTAAGAATATTATATCAACCAATAATATAGTATTTGTTTTAAATATTAATTTATGTCAATTTTGACACTATTTGGTATTTTGTTTTTGTGAAAGTCATCACAACTTGATTACATCAAACAAAATACATTGAATCAGCCCTACCATGTCATATTCACCTAGAAAATTTGTGTATGTCATAAAAACGTTGAAATTCTATTTATTTTAATATTTATAATACCATTTATTTGATTCAACCATTAATAAGGTAATTACTACATCATCATTGTGTCATAAATAAATTTAATTATTTAATTTTTAAAAATTATAAATAAAATACAATGATGTAGGAGATAGTTTTTTATTTATAATGAATATTTATAGTCAAATTTAACTTATGTATAACCCTACATTAAAAATGGTTTAGTTATTAATCTTTGAATTTAACACTTTTAACTCTTCTTTAAATTAAATAATAATAAATGTCCTAATCTAATCCAAGTGGACCTAAAGAGTCATATTTTATTTATAAGGTTGTTTTTGGTCGAATTAAACCTATCCAATAGAATTAGGACATGTGTTAGGGTAATAATAATTTCATTTTTACCCTTAATTACCCTATTTACTTTTAACTGTGGTAAATAAAAGTAAAAAGTTACTATTCATAAAAAATTAATTTTATCTTATTAAACCACATTTTACTCCTTGATAATAACCATGTCTCTAGGATTTTCGAAATTCAACTCACAGAAGCTGTAAAATTATGTTATATGTAAATTTTCAAATGCTCTTAAGAGGTGGGTATATGACGATAAAAAGTTCGATAAAATTTTTATATATCTAAAATTATTATAAACTGACTCCAATGAATTAAATTAAATTTATATAGGTATTATGTATCTATTTTTACCTAAAATAAATTTAAATAAAATAAATAATTATTTAAATAAAAAGCCGGTTTTAAACAATAACTTAGTGTTTTTCACTATTCATCAAAAATTGAATATTTTCAGAAAAATACCAAAAATTCACCCTAGGATAATTTCTATTTTCCTAATCCAAAAACGATTTCTATTTTACCAAATTAAAAACATAAAAGTTTTATTTATTAATTTAATATTAATTCCCTTTGTCAAAACCAAAAGGCGTATTTTTAAAAAATAATAACTATCAAAAGATTAACATTTGTTTATATCCAATTTCAATGTAAAATTACATACAATGACAAGTATTGGATTAAATGTTAAAAATATAATCTATTTATACTTCCAACCCATTAAAATGTATTTTTTAACACTATAAATTATTTTGATTAAAAAAGTTGTTTTCAGTTAAAATATAGTATTTTTCACTATTCACCCAAACATGAAACATATTAGAAAAACAACAAAAATTTATTGAAACTAAATTATTATGTCCTGATTCTAAAGAAGAAGTTTATTTAGTCAAATTTAATATATAAAAGTTTCAAATATTTGATTTAAAATTGGATTTCCATTAAAAGGCGGTAAAATTGCATTTTTTTAAAAATACTTCTTTTATCTGAAAAAATGTATTTGTTTATACATTATGTCTAAGAAACTCATAATATGAATTATAAAATTATAAGTATTGTATTAAGTTCAGAATTCAGTTAATACTATTCATAACCGCTTTTGAATGTTTAGTTTGGTAAGTCGTGGTGCGCTTGAACTCAGTGTTACGTGTAGTGCAAGTCATTGAATTACTTTGAAGAAATAATGTAATATGAAATCTTGGGGTGTTACACCTGACCAAGTGGAGGAGAGCTTGGGGAGGATCTATCAACTTACCTCTAATATGGGTGGGGAATTAGTGGAATTTTTCATGTTTAAGTGTTATCAAAGATGGTTTTCATAGGGAAAGAGTTTGAAATTAGAAATCATGTGAGGATTTTTTTTGGGAACTTTGGGAAAAGATGTTAAGGGGGTCTTGAGTTTGGTTATTAAACCCAAGAGACCAGCATAGATGTGGTAACTGATGTTTATTTTTTATAGGACACTGATGACCTTTTAGATGAGGTAGATCTCTTCAGAATCATTTCAGGGTACAATTATGATTACACTATGTATTATATAGTCATCATTTATCATCATTCATGTTTTCTTTGATTCAACTAATATAGATATACTCTTCTCCTTATGGGTTTGACCTTTAAAGCATGGGATGCAATCTCTTTATGATATCCAGCTTATGTGTATAGTCGGGGTCATGATAAGACAATGCATATACCCGCACTATATGAAAATAAGTATTTAATGGTGGTTTGAACCATTGTTGAATATTTTTGTGATGCTTTTTCGAAGCCGTCATGATATGTAATGTTGGGAAACATTTCTTGGAGCTTTTATAGAACTTTTTCAATACCATTTTCCAATGGTTTAAACCAACACTAATGATCTACATGATATTATTATTTTTAAATATTTATTATTTATTATTTAATATTTATTCACTTATTATTTATTGTTTATATGATTATGATTTATTATTTATTTGGTTATTATTTATAACGAAACTAAAAATATATATATGTGGGTAGATATTTGAACATCTTACCTCTTGGTTATTCTATAAAGAATTTACCACTCTAGTAGGATATTTATGTGATGACTAAATGGACATCCATATACTTATATACATAGATAGGGGGATGATGCATGTTCATAGTGGAAATAGCAAGCAATTTGATGATAATTCCCATTTTTTATAGTGTTTCTCGTCGTCAATGTTATTCCATAAGGACCTTGGGATTGAAATTTAAGGGTTACTATCTGGAGGATTTCAACATCAATCAGTTTCTAATGATAATGAGGAACATGAAAGGGAGGTGCGACCATGTTCATGGATAGAAGATCCTAGATCTATAGAATATTTCATGGAATCATCCACTAGTCCCATTTTGAGGAAAGGTTCTGCGACCATTTTAGCAGCCAATTCCCATGTAGTTTTGGACCGTCTAGTTATGTGAAATTTTTCATTTCTTACTCGTATTATGATTCCAAAAGGGTAAAAACCCTAGAGGCTTGATGATTTGGTCTATCATATTCCCAAAATTTGGGGTCATATGAATCAGTGTTTCAATTCTATTGGGAATTGTTTATTTCATTATTATTCCATATCTGGAGAGATTATGAAAAGGGACTAGATATTTGGATCCTTGTTATTAAATCCCTGATCTTTATATATTCACAAATAGTTAATTATTTTTAACTCCTCCTATATCAGAAGCACCTTTGCCTAGGTGTGAATAAAGATATATTGATTGAATTAGGTCATTTAGCACCCAAACATCCTCTTTGATATTTCTACATCAGTTGGGGTTCCCTTTCGAAGGGATAAGAAAACTGAATTGGTGATGTTTGGGTATTACAATAGGATTTTGATGGAGGTTGTCTTAAGTGAAACACTAAAATATAAGGGTATTATTTCAACTAAGAATGATGATATTCAGTTAAATAGTGTGTTCGATAAACTACAACTTTTTGTTTTCATTGTAATGTATTTGGACATTTAAAGGAAAATTGTCAAAGGAATCTAGTCTCTGGAATTTTTTCTTTGAAAGAGAATATAGATATTAACTATGTTAGGTGGAAAATGAAAAATAATTTAGTGAAGAATGGTTCTAGGTGATTGGATGGTGGAAATACTACACGAGTTTAGCCTAATATGGATCTAGGTACCATATATGTAGTTGAACTCTCTCATGGTGGTGAGACTACATATAGAAAAGAATACACAGGGACATGTTCTGGGAGTTTCCAAGGATGGATCTTCTGCTATGGGGGTTGGTAACTCACAGGATGATGGTAATGGTACTCCTTCAATAGTATTTCCTAAAGTTAGAGTTGAGATGAGACTTAATCATGTGGGATTTGAAGTGGTAAAGGATGGTAATATGGTTTTTGGGTAATAAAAATGAACATGGAGAATATTTGGAGCATGGTGGTCTCACTTCCATGGCTATGTTTTCTCCTTTTGGTGGGGTTTCCAATATTTAGACTCACTTTGGGTCTCTAGTTAGTATTTCTGAAGGGGTATCTGGCCTTATTGTTGGGGGTGACATCTCTCAAGAGATGCTGGAGATTGGGTTTTCTCAAGTTAGCCCGGTTGAGGTTGCATAGTTAGGGGTTAGAATTGGTCCGCGAGGCCTTTTTTCTATTTAATTTCCTTTGTTATGGATTTTAGTTCTACCTTGAATCCTCAGTATGCTGGTCAAGGTGAGGACTAATAACATGTGCCTGATGTCTTGGATTTCCCCAAAGGTATCTCGAATGCCTGGAAAAATTCCATTTCCTTAAGAATTGATAAATGGGGTAACATCTTAGATGATGGAAGTTATAAAGACAAGGAGATGATTTTATTAGACACCACTCGGCCTACATGAAATAGTGGAGTTATTTCCTTTATGGATGCTATCATAAATGGAAATAGAAAGATGATCGATAGTGAAGACATAACTCCTCCGCCTCCAAAACGAAATCCATAGAAGGATTATTCCACTATGTGTAGGAATTTTTCTACTAGATCATCCTATAAGGCATTATAGGTCAAGCTCACTTTAGAGCCATAAATGTCAAAGGTAGTGATTCTTAGGATTTTCAATCAAGGTAACTCATTGTCGGAGTGAGAAACTATTGATGATTCTACCTTTGGCTAGGAAAATGATCCATCATTTTATGATTCTTAAAATGATTTTTTGGATGAGGGAAAATCCTTTCATTGACTCCATCTACTCTCTTGTTATCTTTTTCTTTAACCTTTTAATAAAAGGTTAGGACCTTTGCTTATGGCTAGTCCTTTTTCAGAAAAACTTATATTTATAGAAAAATATATGTATTTATATATATATATATATATATATTTCTTTGTTAGTAATTATTTATTAGTATTAAATACATAATATTTAATATTCATTAGTAATTGTTTAATAATAATAATAATAATAATATTTATTATATATACATATATAAATTATATAATAATTAAATAATAGATAATAATAGTAAGTATATAAATAAATAATAAAAGTAATTTTAAAAATAAATAATACATAAATAATAAATAAATGACAAATGATAAATAAATGATAAATAATTAATAAAAAATAAATAAGGAATTAAAAAATAAAAAAATAAAAAAAAAGAAAAAATTAAAAAAATAAAAGAAAAATAAATAACAAATAAATTATAATTAAATTGTAAATAAATGAAACATAAGTAATAAATAATAATAAAGAGATAATAAATAAAGAATAAACAATGGATAAATAAATAATAAATAAATGATAAATAAATATTAGATTAACTATAAATAAATTGGAAAAAAATAATATAAAAATAATAAAAATAAAATAGATAAAATATAAATAAATAAAGAAGAAATATATAACAAATAACTAAAAACTTAATAATATTTAAATAATCAAAAAAGAAAATAAAAAATAAACAAACAAGAAATAAAAAAATAATAAATAAATAATAAAAATATAATGAATAAATAATAAATAATAAATAATAAATAATAAATAATAATAAATTGAAAATAAATAATATATAATAAATAATAAATATATACAAAATTTATGATAAATAAATGAGAAATTAGAAAATACTAAATAATAATTGAGTAATTGAATAAAAAATATAAAATAAAAAATTAACAAATAAATAATAAATAATAATTACTAAATAAATAATTAAGAAATAATAATAAATCAAATATAATAAATAACTTGTAGATAAATAATAAATAAATAATAAATAAATAATAATTAAATAATAATTAATAATAAATATTAAATAATAAAAGATAAATACATAAATAAAAAATAAATAAATATCAAATAGTAAATATTTTACTAATAAATAAAAAAATTTAAATGATAGATAAAAAATAAATAAAATTTAAATAACCAATAAGTAAATAAAAAATAATTAAAAAAAATTAAAAAAAATTAAAACTTTTAAAGTAAATAAAAATTAAATAAGAAATAAATTATAAATAAATGATAAATAATTAATAATTTCATAATAAATAAATAAATAATAAAAAATGATAAATAAAAAATAAAAAATAAAAAATAAATTAAAATAAATTAAAAAAGAAAATAAGTACTAAATAATAAATAATAAACAATACATAATAAATAATAAAAAATAAATAAGCAATTTTCAATTGATAATTAAGAGTTAATTATTTTTCAAATAATTATTAAATAATAATTGTAAATTGTTAATTATTTATAATTAAAAATTAATAATTTATTAAAATTGTTCATAGTAGATAATAAATGATTATTTAAAATCAATTATTTATTATCGTTAATTTCATAGTTTTTTTTAAAAACCACCGTTAAAAGTCAAATAAATAAATCAAATAAAAAAATCATACCACCACTAAAAAAAATAAAGTATTTAGCGGAAATTTTCATAACCATCGTGAAAAACCTCCGCTATTTTTTATCCTTTTACTGTTTGGAACTTCCATGACTAGTTTTTCATTGATGGGGTGCATTTTTATAAATTCAGTTAATAGATATCCTTACCCAATGACTGGAAGAAGTTTCACTCCCCTTTGTGCTTAGTGAAATTCTTTGTTGAGCTGATGGTTGTTTCTACCATGTGAGATGATATGCTTGTGGTTGGATATGATTCATAATTTGATGATCAAGGAGAACCTAATATATAAGTGATAGGAGATCAACTCGTGTCTAAGACTCATTTTTTCCATCTCGTTCAGGTGTGCACTGACCAAATTATAATTCTTGTTTGGAACTTATTGAACGGTATAATGAATCATTATTGGGTGTAACATTTCATCCTTTAAAACTCATGATGAGTCTATTTGACCATGTCTGGAGTTCAATATTTTGTCCAAAATGCATTTTCATCAGAGGATATTGAACATTCTTTAGGGTGGAAAACAATATTGGAGTAAGAATTGAAACCCACATGCTTTGCAAGATGTTTTTTGGTCATGAATTGTGGTAACGTTTTCTAGGATTCATGATTTAAGAAGATAATTAGGATGAATTAATGATGAGATGAGGGTGATCATTCTTATAACACCATTTGTACTACGATTTCTAGAGAAAGAATTAGTAGATTGTAATTTCTTAGTAGAGATACAACCTCACTGTGGGAGTATGAATTTTTTTCTTAATGTTTTCCAAAGCAGATCCATGAATAGATCTGAAAATTAGTGTTATTTTTTAGGCTAGGAACCTACATGATGAGAGCCTTGTTTATTTTCAAAAAATTATTTGGTAAAGAACTAAGTGGTGAGAGGAGTAGGAGATGGACGATGCATAAAACCTATCCAGTGATTCACCACCATTGAAGAAACCCAATTTAGAATGGAGTGATGCCTATCTCGGATGCATGATGACATGCATTGGGGATACCTATAGTCAAGAAACAATGGGTTTAAATCAGAGTATGAATTATGTCTATTCCACATTGACCCTCATGTTGGTCGATGATGGCATGATATATTCATTGCATGCAGAATGTTCAAGCATTGAGGATTTTAGTGGGACCTCTAGCCAGACTTTAGTCAGCTAGGTAACTTATATTGGTATGTGGATGATCATCACTCACCCATTCAGGGGAAGTGAGTTGGTTCTATATGAAGAAGGGGGAATTTTCATAAATTACTTTATGGAAGAGAAGGGGCATGAATGTACCCACCTCAATAATAATGGATTATCCTCTACTAGTATTATAAGTTGTTGGATATTTTATTGATGTGGTGATTCCGATCTATAGTAGTGAGAAAATACCCATCAAGTGTGGCACATAGGGAAACCCTATATATAGTTTTTTGGTTTCTCTTTAGTTGGTGGGAATATATCCATGCACTACATGCATAGGGAATAAATTTTATTTCTAGGAATGTTGAGGAATGCATGGATTCATCAGAAGGGTGACTCATGGTTGGACCTTGAAGAAAATATAGTGTACACATTATCCATCATTCCAAATATTATGAGTGCCCTTTTAGATTTGTGGTGTGTTAAACTGAATCTATCCTTGTTGTGATTCATGGTGAAACCTATTCAATATTTTGGTATCTCATAGTGTGAAGGATTTATTTGTAGAGTGGAATTATACATTGTGAAGTTGACATCATGTAAGTTGAAGAGATCAGAGTAGTGTGGCCATGGAATGGGGGTTTTAGTTTCTAGTAGTGGACTATGTGTCTTGTTATTTTTGAAATTATATGATCATCTATCACTAGGAAATAGATTCTATTTATAATGGGAGACATTACTGACCTTCTATTAACGATTATGGTCTTACACTCTTCCCTTATGTGAAAAATTATTGGGTGGTTATGTAAACATATAAATCCTATATAACTATATAATCTTATATGGTGGACTAGTATGTTTTTCCTGAAGGTGTGTAGCATATCACCAACTTTCCCAAGAATATGGGGGTATTCCCCCCATGCTTTGGGTATCATAATGGGATTTTTTAGAAAATATTTCTCTAGTACGGAATATTTTTCAAGAAGGATTTCCAATGGAATTGTTTGGGTGAACCCATCTTAGGAAAAAAAATTATTCAATGAAGGAGGAATTTTATCAGAAGGTTATGGATGATGGTCACTCAGACATGTTATTTCTTAGGGTCGGGAACCAACAAAGAATAATCATTTGAATGGTAAAGACCATCTACTTTAGATTGCGATAGATTGGGGAACCAAAAAAGTAGTGGCTTATTGATGATGGGTTGTTTAAGGGTGGTGTTGTATCTGATGATACCATAGATAGATTTTTTTCATTATTAATTACAACACAACCGAGTTAATCTTTGACATTAATTTTGACTTAGTTAAAGGTAGTGAACAAAATATGATATTCTCATTGATGTTGGTGTTAAGTTTTATGAGAACGAACATGTTTTTCATTATCCTGCAAGAAATAAATGATATAACTTATACCTTATATACTGGTAATAGAAGAGAGTAAAATGAAGAATCTAAAAGGAATATGACTCTTGCAACTTTATCCATGTCATCTTGTGATCCAGTATATCATTAATGGTTATGAAATAAATGGATTTTTAACTTATGGAGACCATCTAAAATAATATTTAAATGTAGATATTTGGAAAATCACACTAGGAAAGTTCATTTAAATGAATCTTTATTTGATGAATATATGAGGTTTTTGTTATTGTGAATGATCCCTTGAGGTGGGAAAAATCTTGGGTGTAGATGAGTGTTGTGAGCTATTTCTCAAAGAGGCATGCTGAGGGAGGATGGTTATTTTTTGGTTCATGCTACAAGATGGTGGGGGATGGTAGATTTAGGGGTGTAAGGGGATGTTATTCTTCATATAAAATATTTCATCACGTTTTCTTAGAGTTTGCACCTCTAAAGGTAATTCAAATGTATGTGATGTTGTGTTTTTTTCCACAGAGTAATTTTTGAGCTTATATATTCTACTATTTTAATTTTTTCTTTTTTTGAGGGTTAAAAGGGTTTAATTTAGGGAAGATGTAGTGATAAAATATACTTTATGTTATAATTATCTACAATTTTTGATTTCTTAGATCCCCAAAACTTCACTAGGGGTAAAATCATCATATTTACCTAGGCAACGACCTTGGATTTTTTTTTTTGATTTTTCCATTGGTTAGAAGTTAATGGTTTACTCTTAGACTGAGTCAGCTTAAAAAAGAGAGTTTTGTAGATCCTTAGAAATCATATAATAAAAATATTTTATTAAATTTAGTCCATGCACGTGTGTTTTTTATGAAATTATTATTTCTCTTAAACGGGTCCCCATTTTGGTAAACCGATAAAATGGTTGGATCCAAAATATGAGTTCATCCTAGGAGTGGTGAAATTTTCCAATGCATCAGGATTCTCAAGTGTTCACCACCATGGGTGAATTTAATATATAAATAAATAAATAAATTTAATTTTTGGTGAAACCCTAGACAATCCTCTCTATAAACCATGTTATGGGTTCTATATATGGTTAGCTATTGCCAACAATGATAACCTTATAGAGGGATAGGGTGAGATGATTGTAACACCCCGAGATTTTATGAAAAATATTCTTTTTAATTTCATTAATGTCTTGTGTTGTACGCTACACCAAAAGAAGCTTGCACAACACGCATCCTTGACTTTCCTTTCATTACATGCAATCGCGACCTTCCTTGATAGCGTGTGTTGTACGCAATACCGAGTTTCACTAAACAACGATATGCTATTAAAATATTATTAAAACTAGACGTTATGAATAGTAATAACCATTTTTTGAAATTTTTTAAATTTTATTTTTCAAAATGGACTTCATTTTTGGATTTGGAATATCGAAATTAGCTTAGGGTGAAATTTTGGTGATTTTCGGATAACTTTTATATTTTGATGAATAGTGAAAATTACTAAATTTTAATTAAAAACAACTTTTTCAATCGAAATAATTAATAGTGATAAATTATTAATTTGAGTGGTTTTAAAGTATATTTAGAATATATTTTTACAATTTAATACAATGTTGGTCATTGGATGTAATTTCACATTTAAACTAGTTAAAAACAAGTGTCAATCTTTTGATAGTTATTATCTCTTAAAAACATGCCTTTTGTTTTGACGACGAGAATTAATTTTTAAATTAATTAATGCAACTGATATGTTTTTAATTTGGTAAAATAGACATAATTTTTGAGTTCATAATATCAAATATATCTTAGGCCTAATTTTTTGTATTTTTATGAAAACTTTCAATTTTTGATGAATAGTGAAACCACTAAGGGGTAGTTAAAAAAACTGAATTGTTCATAAAACTTAATTTTACCGCTTCTGTGAGTGGAATTTCAAAAATCCGAGAGACACAGTTGATGTCAGTAAGTAAAATGTGGTTCAATGAGATGAAAATAAATTTTTGGTGAATAGTAACTTTTTACTTTTTTTTACCACGGTTAAAAGTATATAGGGTAATTAAGGGTAGAAATGATATTATTATTACCCTAACACATGTCCTAATTCTATTGGATAAGTGTAATTCGACCAAAAACAAACTTAGGAATAAAATATGACTATTTAGGCCCACTTGAATTAGATTAGGACATTTATTATTATTTAATTCAAAGAAGAGTTAAAATCAAAGTTTATTTAATAAAAAATTTTAATATGGGGTTATACATAAGATAAATTCAACTATAAATATTCATTAGAAGTCTAAAAAGATTTACTACATAATGGTATTTTATTTGTAATTTTTAGACATTAAATAATTTAATTTATTTATGACACAACGATGATGCAGTAATTATCTTATTAATGAAATATTGACATAATTGATGTTATAAACACCAAAATAAATGCAATTTAAGACTTTTTATGAATTCCACTAATTTTCTAGGTTAATATGACAAGTTATTATTGATTTAATTAACTTTTTTTGAACTTATCATTCTGTTATGATTTTCACAAAAATCAATTACTAAATAATGTCAAAATTTACATAAAATAGTTTTTAAAACAAATATTATATTATTAATTGTTATTTTATTCCTAAAAATCTAAGGTTCTGACAAATGACTTAGATAAGGTTATATATATTAATAATAAACAATTTGGGGTTCGTTTGGCTTCTTATAGTAAGTTTATTAACCTTATAGTGTAAGAACACAAGAAGACACGGTGAAAGTAAAATTATTTAACTTAATGTTAAATATAAATGATAAGGTTTAAATAGGAACCTAAACTTGTCTAAATTATATTGGATGAGAGGATTTAGACCCATCCTCACCTTAGCCTCGAAATAAATCAATTTGGAGCTATTTAAAACCGAACTTGACTTTATAATAAAATAATATTTTTAGTTATTCCAAAGGTGCCCCCCTCCCCCCTCTCTTCCTCACACAACATTGAGCCTTCAAACTCGGCCAAACCCTGCCAAATTCTCTTCTCCACTTCCCTAGAAACATCCTATAGGTTCTGGTCTTCCTCAAATACCAATTTTAGTGCCCTAAGAGGAGGTCTCAAAGAGGCGCTTCAAAGAAGAGGTAATTTCCATTACCGATTCTTTCACTTTTATTTCTTCTTCCACTTATTCTTCTTAAGTTTTTTCATTATGAAGTAATAACATCAGTATAACTCATATACTGATATGTTATTATAAGTATGAAACAATCCTATTTCACCATCTATCCATCCTACGGAAAACGAAATCACCGCGCGTGCGTACGTACGGAATACCGTCTCCACGCCGTGGTGTAATCTATTTTCCACCACCACCTTACTTGGATGGGTATAATGATGTACATAATAACTATATATGATTATTGTAAAGTGATATTGATTCTGAAATTGTATACATACACTTCAATACAATTCCACGATCATGAGAACGATATCATCGCTCGTGCGTACGTACGGACTACCGTCTCCACGACGTGATGAGATTCATTCTCCACGTTAACCATTCATGAATGATTATAAAGTATATATAATAAGTACTAATGAAATATATGACATAATAATGATACTGGATTTATGTATGTATGTCATATACTTAATTCCATTCAACTCAATAAGGAAACGAAAACAGTGTTCATGCGTACGTACGGTCTACCGTCTCCATGAACGGTGTATTTCTTTCCATTTACTAATATATTATATATATGTATATTCTGAATATATATTATATATAAATCATGTTTTATATTATGTAATTATGTAATCATGATCTAAGTAATCATATGAATAATTACAATTCAAAACACGGACGACAAATGAAACAATTTTACCCAAAACGCTCTTTAACATGGAATTTACAAAAGAATGGGTAAAATAAAGTCATAAGTGAACCATATATGATATCATAACAATGAGTATGATTCTGGAATAAGTCAATGTCATTATTTAAATCATTATACAGGAGGTTCAGACACTTACGAAGCAAATCAGACCTAAGGTAAGGGAAATATAACAATCTCATTTTTATCCGAGATTTTTTTATAATTTGGTATTTACTGGGGTGTAGTTTATCATCCACATCCATGTTTCCTCAATATGTAATATTTATATCCTTCTACAATAGTTTATAACCAATTTTACCCTTCGGTGAGTTTTTTTGTAAAAGATATGAAAGAAATCTTTTGTCGTTTTTTCGTACGAGGTTCTTTTTGACTTTTCCAAAAAAAGTACGAGAAGAATGTTTTCTTTTAACTTATACAGCATGAATGGATTTTTAAAACATTATTTCCAAGAAGCTTCCCTTACAAGTTTTCAAGTTTATTTTTAATCAACTTCTTTTATATTAAATTTTTTTGACATGTTAATAAAGGAAAAATGTTTTTGAAGTAGAAATGATATTTTACTCAAGAATGGAGTTCAAGTGTTTTATCAAAATTATTTTCCATATAAGATAATAAAGGGTTTTGTTTCTATCCCTATTATTACATTGATTTGATTATGTTGTGATGGAATTATTTTTATGAATTCCTTAATATTATATGAATTGTTTTATGATGTCACGATGTTTAAGATTCCCATTTTTATTACATGGGTTATGCAATGATGTATGATTTATGATTTTGTGGCACACATAAGAATGGTATCATTATGAGATGGGTGGGACCTATATCTACCTCCAATGCATTGGGTAAAGATTTTATATCTCATGAGATAGACATGGCTGGAACGGTAGGTTATACCGGTTCAGTGAAACAGGACTGAAACGAGGGTGACTCGGTTCAGAAAGGGACTTTGTCCACTAAGATAGTCTTGGCAATGAGTCTTGACTAACAAGAAATGATTCTCTATGATTATGTGTGTATGCCACAAAGTTTCATGTTTTAAGTTATGATTATTGTGATTACATTTCACTGCCATGAGTTATCCCAGGTTATGAAATTATGATATCTTTTACAGGTTAAGATTTCCAAAAGTTATGTGCTTGTGTATACGATGTGATTGATATTTCTTTTGTTTACCCTTACTGAGCATTTGAGCTCACCCTTTTATGTTTTCTTTTCCCCAGGATATAAAGAAAGGTTTTAGGTAAAAAAAGGGAAGATCTTTATGGGAGATGTTGAAGATATTTCACCGCGATTAGAAGATTATATTCTGAGTTTCCAAAGACACTAAACTATTACGATCCTTGTGTGTGTGTGTTTTTGTTATGTGCTAAGTATTCCAAAAAAGTAATGTAATGTCAATGTACGTCAGGCTTTGGGTCTCTACAGTTGGTATCAGAGGAAAGGTTTAGTCAACCTTTGGAAACTAGGATGCAAAAACGTTAGTGAGATCCCTAGAGATATTTCTAAGGTATGTCTAGGGATGTCCCTAAGGATAAGTATACGTATAGGATATAGTCCTAGAACTATGGTAAAGATATTAGATTAAACCAAAGATGTTAGATATTGAAGTTACTCCCCCTTTATTATGATTTTTGCCTCTCACACTATTCTTTTTGGGTTTTAGAAAATGGCTGGAAACAAGATGATTCACGATATTGGTGGATATGATGGACAATGGAATGATATTCTTCATGAGAAACCAAATGAAATGGGATTTGGAAGTCCAAACATCATTATTATGCCGAATCAGCAATCTCATAATATGATCAATACAGTAAAATTTGGTATGTTTCCTGACTCGGCTAATAAGAGAAAGATGGATTTTTATGATGATCATAGAGGAGAGAAAGTTCAATTTCCCCTATGTAAATCATGTGGGAAGAGGAATCAAGGAGAATGTTTCAAAGGGACTGGAAGATTATTTGGGTGTGGAAAAGAAGGACACAAATCCAGTAAGTGAAAAGGAAAAGGTTCTGTTAACACCAGGGATGAGGATCATGGTATTGCTACGACATCAACAATGGTTAAATGTTTTAAATGTGGAATGTACGGGCATTATGCAAACCAATTCCCTAAGGGAAAGTCTCATGAAGAGAATAAGTATGGCCGTATGGGTAGTATTTATGTTGTTGATGATGAAGAGACTACAAATGATATGTGAGATGAAAGAATTGTTGAAGATCGGTCAATGGTTTAAGAAGGTAGTGGAATGATTACATGTTTATAAAGTGTAAAAAATCTCATGGTACTATGGAATAAAGAGACATATAAGGATTGTTACATTGTTGTCTTTCCATTAGTTTTGAAAGTGTGTGATTAATGTTACCAGTATCCATGAAAGGTTATTCAGATATTTTTTGGAATGAAGATGATATGCTCATAATGAAGGGATAAGGAGAAAATTAAATGTTTGATAGTATTCACGAGCACATGACTGATATAAGGAGAAGGTTATATCATGGTTTGAGTATATATAATTTTTGGATTTTGTTATGTGGTAAGAATTAACTTTTTGAAGCATTCATGTTTTCACTAAGGTTTAATAAGTATTCATTTTTCAAGAGAATACATGATTAAGGTATTCACATGATTGGAATGTGACCAACAAGATATATGGGGGACAAATGATGGTATTCAAATGCTTTGTTGATGACATTTCAAGTAATCGTTTTCTTTATACTATGAGCTTGGATTGAAGTATTTTAGATAAGACTAAAGATTGGAATGGATTATGTTGGACATAAGGATAGAACTTTTTTTGATATTATTGATGGGATGTTATAGTAATGTAGTTTTAGAAAAAGGACAACCTGCAGGACGGGCGACATCCCATCGCGTCGGACAAGGCTGTGGGAATCGAACCCACAACCGAAGTGCGACTGGCCTTTATCGCCTACCACTGGCCTACAGGAAGTCCCTGGTTAGTAGAAACTAGTTTTATTATATTAAGCAGTATGATATATGAAGTATAAGTCCATTTTAGGAACCATATATGATTAATCTCACTATAGAATGACTTATGTATATTTAATAACTTCTGCTAACCTTTTGTTTGAGATAGATGGAATGACCTGTCATTCTATCACATGATCTGCTAACACTTCACGAATAACAAATTCAACGTCATTTATTTAAGAGATGAAGTGGAAATTTTTCAAGGCACAAACAACAGTGAGATTGTACCAAAATAAAGTAAGTATTTATTCTAATTCAAATTCTTCAACTTTAGGGAAATGATCTTGAAAACCAAAAATGTTGTCCCAGTGCTCTTATATCTAATTAATCAGATGGTACCTTAGATCGTCACAAATTTATGGATTTGTGATTGTTGGCTTTTCTATAGCCATGTTATCTACCACTCTCCATCAGAACATGATGGTTAGATTTCTCTTCCATATCCATATTTTCACCTATGTGGAAACCCAGTGATTAGTTTATTTGGGTAACCTTTACGTTTCATACTTTTGTTTTTAAAGATTGGTTTTGGTATTCCTTTTTACGATGTGGGTTTCTATTAAAGAAACTTTCGAGTATTAAACCATTTATAACCCTGACGAATTTCGAGGGCGAAATTCATTTTAAGGGGGGTAGAATGTAACACCCCGAGATTTTATGAAAAATATTAATTTTAATTTCATTAATGTCTTGTGTTGTACGCTACACCAAAAGGAGCTTGCACAACACACATCCTTGACTTGACTTTCATTACACGCAATCGCGACCTTCCTTGATAGCGTGTGTTGTACGCAATACCGAGTTTCATTAAACAACGATATGCTATTAAAATATTACTAAAATTAGACGTTATGAATAGTAATAACCACTTTTTGAAATTTTGTAAATTTTATTTTTCAAAATGGACTTAATTTTTGGATTCGGAATATTGAAATTAGCTTAGGGTGAAATTTTGGTGATTTTCGGATAACTTTCATATTTTGATGAATAGTGAAAATTACTAAATTTTAATTAAAAACAACTTTTTCAATCGAAATAATTAATAGTGATAAATTATTAATTTGAGTGGTTTTAAATTATATTTAGAATATATTATTACAATTTAATACAATGTTGGCCATTGGATGTAATTTCACATTTAAACCAGTTATAAACAAGTGTCAATCTTTTGATAATTATTATCTCTTAAAAACACGCCTTTTGTTTTGACGACGAGAATTAATTTTTAAATTAATTAATGCAACTGATATGTTTCTAATTTGGTAAAATAGACATAATATTTGAGTTCATAATATCAAATATATCTTAGGCCTAATTTTTGGTATCTTTCTGAAAACTTTCAATTTTTGATGAATAGTGAAACCACAAAGTGGTAGTTAAAAAAACTGAATTGTTCATAAAACTTAATTTTACCGCTTCTGTGAGTGGAATTTCAAAAATACGAGAGACACGGTTGATGTCAGTAAGTAAAATTTGGTTCAATGAGATGAAAATAATTTTTTGGTGAATAGTAACTTTTTACTTTTTTTTTACCACGGTTAAAAGTAAATATGGTAATTAAGGGTAGAAATGATATTATTATTACCCTAACACATGTCCTAATTCTATTGGATAAGTTTAATTCGACCAAAAACAAACTTAGGAATAAAATATGACCATTTAGGCCCATTTGAATTAGATTAGGACATTTATTATTATTTAATTCAAAGAAGAGTTAAAAGATTTAAAATCAAAGTTTATTTAATAAAACATTTTTAATATGTGGTTATACATAAGATAAATTTGACTATAAATATTCATTAGAAATATAAAAATATTTCCTACATAAGGGTATTTTATTTGTAATTTTTAGACATTAAATAATTTAATTTATTTATGACACAACGATGATGCAGTAATTATCTTATTAATGTAATATTGACATAATTGATGTTATAAATACCAAAAGAAATGTAATTTAAGACTTTTTATGAATTACACTAATTTTATAGGTTAATATGACATGTTAGTATTGATTTAATTAACTTTGTTCGAACTTATCATTCTTTTATGATTTTCACAAAAATCAATTACTAAATAATGTCAAAATTTACATAAAATAGTTTTTAAAACAAATATTATATTATTAATTGTTATTTTATTCCTAAAAATCTATGGTTCGGAAAAATGACTTAGATAAGGTTATATATATTAATAATAAACAATTTGGGGTTCTTTTGACTTCTTATAGTAAGTTTATTAACCTTATAGTGTAAGAACACAAGAAGACACGGTAAAAGTAAAATTATTTAACTTAATGTTAAATCTAAATGATAAGGTTATAATAGGAACCTAAAATTTTCTAAATTCTATTGGATGAGAGGATTTCGACCCATCCTCACCTTAGCCTTTAAATAAATCAATTTGGAGCTATTTAAAACCGAACTTGACTTTATAATAAAATAATATTTTTAGTTATTCCAAAGGTGCCCCCCTCCTCCCTCTCTTCCTCACACAACATTGAGCCTTCAAGCTCGGCCAAACCCTGCCAAATTATCTTCTCCGCTTCCCTAACAACATCCTAGAGGTTCTGGTCTTCCTCAAAGACCAATTTTAGTGCCCTAAGAGGAGGTCTCAAAGAGGCGCTTCAAACACTACTAGAAAAACAGGTATTTGCGACGGGATCCCGTCGCAAATAGCCATTTGCGACGGGGTCCCGTCGCAAATAGCCCGTTGCCGAAAACGCCGTCGCAACTACACTTATTTGCGACGGGCCCGTCGCTAAAGCCTTTTTTTTGCGACGGACATTCTCCCCGTCGCAAATAGTATTCCGTATTTTTGTAAAAAACTTTTAAAATAGTTTTTGCAACGGGACCCGTCGCAAATACCTTTTGCGACGGGACCCGTCGCAATCGCTTTTGCGACGGTTCCGTCGCAAAAAATATTTTTTAAAAAAATAATAAAAAATAATAATACTAGTATTTGCGACGGGAGTAGTATCCCGTCGCAAATACTATTTTAAAATAAAAATAAAAAACTATTAATAATACTAGTATTTGCGACGGTCATAGTATCCCGTCGCAAATACTATAAAAAAAATAAAAAAAATAAATTATTAATAAATTATTTTAATTAATATAATAATAGAATTATAATTTAGAAATGAAAATAATAAATTATTTTAATTACTATAATAATAGTAGAATTATAATTCAAAAATAAAAAATAATAGAATATTAATAAATGATTTAATTAATATAATAACATTACAATTATAATTTATAAATAAAAAAAATATTAATAAGTTATTTTAATTAATATAAAAATAATATAATTATTTTACATTAAAATATTAAAATAATTCAAGTATTACTAATTATTGGTAATTATTACTAATTATTACTAATTATTGGTAATTATTACTAATTATTACTAATTAGGGGTAATTATTACTAATTATTATTAATTATTGGTAATTATTACTAATTATTGGTATTTATTACTAATTATTGGTAGTTATAACTAATTATTACTAATTACTGGTAATTAATGGTAATTATTACCAATTACTGGTAATTATTCCTAATTATTACCAATTGTTACTAATTATTACTATTTACCGGTAATTATTTCTAATTATTGGTAATTATTACTAATTATTGGTAATTATTACTAATTATTGGTAATTATTACTAATTATTGGTAATTATTACTAATTATTGGTAATTATTACTAATTATTGGTAATTATTACTAATTTTTACTATTTATTACTAATTATTACTATTTATTACTATTTACCGATAATTATTTTTAATTATTGGTAATTATTACTAATTATTGGTAATTATTACTAATTATTGGTAATTATTACTAATTATTGGTAATTATTACTAATTATTGGTAATTATTACTAATTATTGGTAATTAATACTAATTATTGGTAATTATTGATAATTATTGTTAATTATTGGTAATTATTACTAATTATTGGTAATTATTGCTAATTATTTCTAATTATTACTAATTATTGGTAATTATTACTAATTATTGGTAATTATTACTAATTATTGGTAATTAATACTAATTATTGGTAATTAATACTAATTATTACTAATTATTGTTAATTATTACTAATTATTACTAATTATTGGTAATTATTGTTAATTATCCCTAATTATTGGTAATTATCCCTAATTATTTGTAATTATTACGAATTATTGGTAATTATTACTAATTATTACAAATTATTACTAATTATTACGAATTATTGGTAATTATTACTAATTATTAGTAATTATTCCTAATTATTGGTAATTATTACAAATTATTGGTAATTATTACTAATTATTCCAAATTATTGGTAATTATTAATAATTATTGGTAATTATTACTAATTATTACTAAATATTGGTAATTATTACTATTTATTGCTAATTAATACTAATTTTTGCTAATTAATACTAATTATTGGTAATTAATACTAATTATTGGTAATTAATACTAATTATTGGTAATTAATATTAATTATTGGTAATTAATACTAATTATTGGTAATTAATACTAATTATTACTAATTATTGGTAATTACTGGTAATTATTACTAATTACTGGTAATTATTACTAATTACTGGTAATTATTACTAATTACTGGTAATTATTACTAATTACTGGTAATTATATCTAATTATTACTAATTATTACTAATTACTGGTAATTATTACTTATTACTGGTAATTATTCCTAATTATTACTAATTATTACTATTTATTACTAATTATTACTATTTATTACTATTTACCGGTAATTATTACTAATTATTACTATTTATTACTAATTATTGGTAATTATTACTAATTATTGGTAATTATTACTAATTATTGGTAATTATTACTAATTATTGGTAATTATTACTAATTATTGGTAATTAATACTAATTATTGGTAATGAATACTAATTATTGGTAATTAATACTAATTATTGGTAATTAATACTAATTATTGGTAATTAATACTAATTGTTACTAATTATTGGTAATTATTACTAATTATTGGTAATTATTACTAATTATTGGTAATTATTCCTAATTATTGGTAATTATTACTAATTATTGGTAATTATTACTAATTATTCCTAATTATTGGTAATTATTCATAATTATTGGTAATTATTACTAATTATTACTAATTATTTGTAATTATTACTAATTATTGGTAATTAATACTAATTATTGGTAATTAATACTAATTATTGGTAATTAATACTAATTATTACTAATTATTGGTAATTACTGGTAATTATTACTAATTACGGGTAATTATTGGTAATTACTGGTAATTATTACTAATTACTGGTAATTATTACTAATTACTGGTAATTATTACTAATTATTGGTAATTATTACTAATTATCGGTAATTATTACTAATTATGGGTAATTATTACTAATTATTACTAATTATTATTAATTACTTGTAATTATTACTAATTACTGGTAATTATTCCTAATTATTTCTAATTGTTACTATTTACCGGTAATTATTACTAATTATTACTATTTATTACTATTTACCGGTAATTATTACTAATTATTGGTAATTATTACTAATTATTGGTAATTATTACTAATTATTGGTAATTATTACTAATTATTGGTAATTATTACTAATTATTGGTAATTATTACTAATTATTGGTAATTAATACTAATTATTGGTAATTAATACTAATTATTGGTAATTAATACTAACTATTACTAATTATTGGTAATTATTGGTAATTATTACTAATTATTGGTAATTATTACTATTTATTGGTAATTATTGCTATTTATTGGTAATTATTACTAATTATTCCTAATTATTGATAATTATTGGTAATTGTTCCTAATTATTAGTAATTAAATGATTAATTACTAATAATTAGGAAGAATTACCAATAATTACAAATAATAACATTATTAGTATATTTTATTATTAATATTAAAATAATATAATTTTCTAATTTATATACAGTTCTCCTTTCATCTGTGCGTTTTCTATCTCCACATACAAATAATAAATGTGAAGACAGCAAACACACAGATGAAAAGAGAACTGTATATATATAAAAAATTATATTATTTTAATATTAATAATAAAATAGACTAATAATGTAATAATGTTATTATCCCTAATTATTGGTATTTATTACTAATTATTAATATTTATTCTTAATTATTAAAAATTATTACTAATTATTCCTAATTACCATTAACTATGAACAATACTAATAATTTAAATTTATTAAGTAATAAAACAATATAAACATAATTAAATTACAACTAATTAAGAATAATTGAAACTAATAAAAAATTAAAAATAAATATTAAATTAAATTGAACATAAATACCTTGAAAATTGATCTGCTCTGATTGTTCTTCAAAACTTTAATATCAGCTCCGAAAAAAAAATTAAACTGAAGAAAAACTCAACTTTAGAAACACAAGTTTGAGAGCAGGAGAAGATAGAGAATGAGAATGATTTGAAAAAAAAAAGGATGGGGGTATTTATAGGTTAGATTATTTGCGACGGGTCCATTTGCGACGGGAATCCCGTCGCAAATAGTGTTATTTGCGACGGTACCCGTCGCAAATACCTTAGCCAACATTTATTACGGTCAACGGTTAAATAGTTAATTGCGACGGGTCCCGTCGCAAATAACCACCTGCCGACATACTATTTGCGACGGGGGAATATTCCCGTCGCAAATACCTTTTACCGCCGCCAGTTATTTGCGACGGGAAAATATTCCCGTCGCAAAAGCCTAATTATTTGCGACGGGTAAATACCCCCGTCGCAAATACGCATTTTTCCCGTAGTGAAAGAAGAGGTAATTTCCGTTACCGATTCTTTCACCTTTATTTCTTCTTCCACATCTTCTTCTTAGGTTGTTTCATTATGAATTAATAACATCAGTATAAGTCATATACTGATATTTTATTATAAGTATGAAACAATCCTATTTCACCATCTATCCATCCTACGGAAAACGAAATCACCGCGCGTGCGTACGTACGGAATACCGTCTCCACGCCGTGGTGTAATCTTTTTTCCACCACCACCTTACTTGGATGGGTATAATGGTGTAAATAATAACTATATATGATTATTGTAAAGTGATATTGATTCTGAAATAGTATACATACACTTCAATACAATTCCACGATCATGAGAACGATATCATCGCTCGTGCGTACGTACGGACTACCGTCTCCACAACACGATGAGATTCGTTCTCCACGTTAACCATTCATGAATGATTATAAAGTATATATAATAAGTAATAATGAAATATATGACATAATAATGATACTGGATTTATGTATGTATGTCATACACTTAATTCCATTCAACTCAATAAGGAAACGAAAACAGTGTTCATGCGTACGTACGGTCTACCGTCTCCATGAACTGTGTATTTCTTTCCATTTACTAATCTATTATATATATGTATATTCTGAATATATATTATATATAAATCATGTTTTATATTCTGGAATTATGTAATCATGATCTAAGTAATCATATGAATAATTACAATTCAAAACACGGACGACAAATGAAACGATTTTACCCAAAACGCTCTTTAACATGGAATTTACAAAAGAATGGGTAAAATAAAGTCATAAGTGAACCATATATGATATCATAACAATGAGTATGATTCTGGAATAAGTAAATTCCATTATTTAAATCATTATACAGGAGGTTCAGACACTTACGAAGCAAATCAGACCTAAGGTAATGGAAATATCACAATCTCATTTTTATCCGAGATTGTTTATACTTTGGTATTTACTGGGGTGTATTTTATCATCCACATCCATGTTTCCTCAATATGTAATATTTATATCCTTCTACAATAGTTTATAACCAATTTTACCCTTCGGTGAGTTTTTTGTAAAAGATATGAAAGGAATCTTTTGTCGTTTTTTCATACGAGGTTTTTTTGACTTTTCCGACAAAAGTACGAGAAGAATGTTTTCTTTTAACTTATACGGCATGAATGAATTTTTAAAACATTATTTCCAAGAAGCTTCCCTTACAAGTTTTCAAGTTTATTTTTAATCAACTTCTTTTATTTTAAAATTGTTTGACATGTTAAGAAAGGAAAAATGTTTTTGAAGTAGAAATGATATTTTCCTCAAGAATGGAGTTCAAGTGTTTTATCAAAATTATTTTTCATCTAAGATAATAAAGGGTTCTGTTTCTATCCCTATTATTACATTGATTTGATTATGTTGTGATGGAATTATTTTTATGAATTCCTTAATCTTATATTAATTGTTTTATGATGTCACGATGTTTAAGATTCCCATTTTTATTACATGGGTTATGCAATGATGTATGATTTATGATTTTGTGGCACACATAAGAATGGTATCATTATGAGATTGGTGGGACCTATATCTCCCTCCAATGCATTGGGTAAAAATTTTATATCTCATGAGATAGACATGGCTGGAATGGTAGGTTATACCGGTTCAGTGAAACAAGACTGAAACGAGGGTGACTCTGTTCAGAAAGGGACTTTGTCCACTAAGATAGTCTTGGAAATGAGTCTTAACTAACAAGAAATGATTCTCTATGATTATGTGTGTATTCCACAAAGTATCATGTTTTAAGTTATGATTATTGTGATTACATTTCACTGCCATGAGTTATCCCAGGTTATGAAATTATGATCTCTTTTACAGGTTAAGATTTCCAAAAGTTATGTGCTTGTGTATACGATGTGATTGATATTTATTTTGTTTACCCTTACTGAGAATTTGAGCTCACCCTTTTATGTTTTCTTTTCCCCAGGATATAAAGAAAGGTTTTAGGTAAAAAAAGGGAAGATCTTTATGGGAGATGTTGAAGATCTTTCACCACGATTAGAAGATTATATTCTGAGTTTCCAAAGACACTAAACTATTACGATCCTTGTGTGTGTGTGTTTTTGTTATGTGCTAAGTATTCCGCAAAAGTAATGTAATGTCAATGTACGCCAGGCTTCGGGTCTCTACAATGATAAAGCTTAGTGATGGTGATGGAAGATTAGAGAAATATTTCTAGAACTATAACAATGTTGATAGATAAATCATATGGTATAAAACATAGAGTTCAAGTGAAGAAATTTCTCCATCAAGGAAGTGAAACACTATTTTTTATTTTCTCAATTTTCCAGGATTTCTATCAAACATTATTAATGGTAGTTCTATGATTCTTTAACTTGATCATAGCCCTACCAATTTATTATTTTTATATTTTAATTTATAATGAAATGATTCTAGTACTGATATCAATCAATTTTAATCTTTCATCTTTCACACCTATTATCAATTAATATGTGTACAATAACCATAAATATTATTTAATTTTTTAATTTTATGGTTCCCTCAAACGATTATTCAATTTCATCATCATTGACCAGTTTTTTGTAGCGAGTTGACTATTTTCAGCCAAATTTGAATTGTTATCAAACCCATAGATTTATATTATTATTTTACTAATGACACTAAAGATCAGGGTTCATGATACATTTGTGAGTGATGAAAGTAACATGTATGGTGGGTGGATCCAGATGATTCCTGAGGGGAAACACATGATGATGGGTAAGGATGTTGTTTCCAATCCGATGAATGGTGGAAAAAATTGACATTCAACATTGTTCCTACTTTGATCTATGTGGTTAATGACAACAAAAACAATAAATATGTAATATTTAGTGAAGAAAACATGATATTTGGTGAAGACTCAAATATAAGTAAATTTCTGAACTCCCCGGTGTATAGTTTGGAAGAACACACATCATGTACCTTCAGTGTTGTAATGGATAGGGTTTCAGGAGAGTTAAGTATCACACACCATGTGGCATGTCCAATAAATCATGTACCTTTAGATAAATATCTTAGTGTATATATAGAGTATATGATCAGGTACCTATCTAACCCAATACACCATGCATGCTAAATGTACACACCATATACAAGGAACCTTACTGTAGTGAACCAGTTCAGGTTAACCTCACATGTTACCTATGTCTTCATGCTATAGTTCCAAAGGAATATTCTTTACCATCATTGAATGGTGAAAAGAACCATGGAATAAAAAATATTTAAGTGGGAATGATTTCACTATAAATAAAAATCAGGATCAATAACTATTCTAAATAAGAACCCAGAACAAGGTCTTCTGGAATTGGGAAACCAATCCAAAAAAAATAAACTTATACTTAAAAAAATCACAATCAAACACAAAATAATAGAAAAGATAAAAAAATGCTTTACCAAGACATTTTCCCATGAAAATGAAACCATTTTTTAAATACATTTTAAAAACCATAATAAGGAATCAAAACTAAAAAAAAGTAGGAGGCTTGAGAGGATAATACAAAACAAGGTCCAACTGGTCCAATGAACTTAAACGACAAACACCGATACCACCATTTGACACCCCAAGTCACCACTATGAACCCACAATGCCATCTTACTAATGGGGAGGGATAAAAACTAATAATTAATCTATAATCTGATAATATGTAAAAAAATGAAGAATAACTACCCACCAATGTGAGTATATAGGATGTGTTCCATAAGCTAGTCGGATACTTATATGAGTCCATTACATTCCATTCATAAAGAAACCAATTCCAGTAGTTTGAAAATAATATAAAAATAAGATTTTGTTTATTTTATACAAAACAAAAACAAAACCAATGATACCATATATCATTTCTTAAAATACACCCTTAATAAATAATGCCTGAATGAGGATTTATGAAGGTAATGAAATATAATAAAACAACCAGTACATTCAAAATAGATTAAATTTTAAATAAAACAATTTAAACCACCCTTTTCTTTTTAATTTTTTTTTAAAAAAAAACTATATTCTGGTTTAAAATAATTTCTAAAAAAACACCTTACAATGGTTTTTACTTAAAAAAAACTACCAGATTTACCTTTAAAAATTTATCATGAAAACTCTTAAAATGAGCGTAAAGAATAGAGAGGAATGTATAATAAAATACAAGCTATGGAGAGTCATAAAAAATGATAATAATAACACAAGGAAAGCCTTACAATAATCAAACATAAATAACTAGTAAATCAAAGTTCTTCCAAGTAGGAGATAATAATCTCAACGGAGGATACACAATAAAGTGGCGTAACATAGGATAATATCCTGGATCAACTCCTTAGGAAATAAATGGAGAAGTACTAAATGTGTATAAGTGTGACCAACTACTAGAAGGTTAACAGGAACACATCCCATCACCTGAATCACTCTCAACTAATCTCATTAGTGATCCCTCATTGCTAGGTTATAAAATTCAACTAGGCAACACTTGAAAATTCATAAATCTCAACTACCATCGCCAAAGCCCCTCGACTCCCCATTTAGTAGCCTAGGGTTCCCCATATCATAGCTAATAAAGATGGGAAACTATCAAGGAAACATAAATCACATGAAAAATGTAAAGAACAAAGTAAATATAACATGATAATCATACATATTCCACCTCCAAAACACCCCTTTCAAATATGTGTCCCAAACCAAACAACATAAAAATGAATAATAATTCATATAACTATCAACCCATGCACACAAGCATTGACAATGCGTAATAATGGGGCTCAACGATGGTATAAACATTAATCAGTCAAATGACATCACATAAGGTTCTAACAGAGATTTCTCTTTATAAAAATTAATAATATGGTTTGTAAATACCCATTTACAATCATTTAAAACCCAAAAAAAATTAAAATGGAAATCAAACATAACACCAAAACATAATCAAAATTAACATATTTGAAAAATCCCTTTTTAAATTTCCCCTTTAGAAATAAGGTAAATTATATAAAACATATAAAAAATCTCAGAGCATCGATATTCCCAATTAATCAAAGGATTTATATAAAGTAACTTAGCCAACAGGATACACACACCCCCTTTACAAAACATGAAAATCCTTTAAAATATGAACACCCCTCTTTATAAATCCAAACTTTCAAAAACCATCATGAAATAATCATTTTTATACAAGAAACACCTCAATGGAATTTTATCAAACACTAAGAATTCATAACCCACCATTGTAAAACAAAGTTTCATTGAAATAAGATATTTACCCATTTTTATAGAGTAAATACCCACCCAATCATGGAAAACGTCTGAAAAAAATTAGGCATCTGATACATCACTACATAAGTTCAAAAATACTTTTAAAGCATCAAACATCCAATTAACTCTTTAATAGAAGGAAATATAATGGAAACACCTTCCTCAAAAAGTGAAACCATGTTTCCTTCATTGAAATCCACCAGAAGATGTCTCAACATATGGCTTAAAACCCTCAAAAAATAGATATCCCCAATTCTACAGTAATTATAACTATAAAAATTATCCAAACATGGAAAATTGGGTTAGTTGATTGAAATTGTTTTAGGTAAAACAAGAACATAAAAAAATAAGAGCTATTAACTTTGGATTCATGTGTAAATCCACCAAGAAAACACTCCAAATTCCCCTTAGAAGGCCTTAAAATAGGGAGAGAGGAATTTAAAAAGTTCCACAAATATGGGTTTCATAGGGGGAGGGAGTTTGGAGATTCATGTAATAAAAATAAATCAAAATGATAAAAATTCCTAAACCTAAGTAGGTTTTAGGTTTTACATGTAGAGTTTAGCGAACCATGTGGTGACTGTACAATCACCACTATATCAAAGCTTCTTATATAACATGAAATCTACTATATGATTTCCTAAACCATGTTCTAAACTATGAATTTATGGAAAATTCCCTAGAATTTCAAAATTTCATCCCAAGGTATACTATGCTCTAGGGGAAAATATCTATAGAAACATTAGAAAGAAAATAGAAATTTAGAAATTCCATTTTTCCATAAAACATTCATCAACAACTCAAGTTAAAGGAAAAATATCAAGATTAAATCAAAGATAAAAGGACCCAACCTGCTGACCAAATTTTTGAATTTGAAACCAAGAACATAGAAAACAATTATCACACTCATACAGAAAATTCTCTAAATGAATTAAGTTCTACCAAAAAATAGAGATCCCTTAATCCGAAAATTAGATTCCATATAAAAAATTGATACTCTAATAAACTGAAGGAAACAAAAAAAATATTAATTGATATGAAGAATCCCCTGACCCACTTCAATGTTGGGAACTTCAAGAAATAAAAACACCATAAATCATGTGTTTTTTCTCTTCCTTGATCTATAATAATGAGAAAAAGAAAACCAACACCTCCATGGTAGTCAGGTCATAAGGGTTACAGTAACAAAACAGACTAACCATATGTAGTTGAAAAAACCCTTCAATAGTGATGAAAATAAAAAGATATTGGATACAAGTATCACCACTATTTAGAATTTATCTATGATGGTGAACAAATATAGGTACCCCTAAAGAATTATTGATCATCACTATATAGGAATAATCCAGCAGCCATAAGGAACTCACTTGAAATACCATAAGATATTACAACCTCAAAATGAACCAAAGGTTATTGGACAATGCACTCTACAAAATAGAAGAAACACCCCTAACATGAACTTGCATCAATATGAAATAACATGGTTTTAACTCCATGTCGTGAGTCTATGAGATGTGAAACTCAAGAAAAAACTTATGGAACTGTAACCCTTTGTGATAATGAAATGAAATATTAACCTGGTGGATCCCTTGGTCAAACTAGAAATGAAAACCATTATCTCATTACCCTAGTCCACACCCTATGTATCACCATTTCCTCTATCCAAAATACCTAAAATCAGGGTCTAAACTATGCAAAAATGTTAACAATCATCAAAAGAAATGATACATAGACAATTAAAAGAATGGAAAATTCAAAATGATAAGAATAAGATCCAAAAGTTATCCTATCCATTATAGAAAAATATATAGTGTATAAAAAATAGATTGGATAAATTCCAATAAATTAAAGGATTACAAAATACGTCACCCCAAAAATAAAAAACATCCCCTGACTATCATAGTAGAAGCAATATCAAATATTACTACTCAGAACAAAGCTGTACCTATGGATTATTTTTTTGATCTCCATTCAGTTGAAAAAACCATTAAATGTGATTGAAATGACCACACCAATGACATGTACTTGAAACTACCATAAAAGAGATTCTAATGTTCATACTGCAAATGCACATTTGGATTCCACTTTTCACTAATTAGGACACCCTTAATGACACCATAATAGGTCTAAATATCACTTGTAGCAGGTTTCCCAATAGAAAAATCCTCAACAATAATGACCTTAAACATCAAATCAACAAATGTAGTTAGGCTAAGATGAAACACCATAGAAATAAGATCAAATTGATGGCCTCTATAAAATAACTAATCCTTCTTTGAATAATCAATAACCAACTCTAGACATAAAAGAACCAGTCCAACAAAATGTTCAATATATTATTTCATCAATTGATCACCCCTAAAAACACCCAATAATTCAATAAAAATTAAAATTATAACTTCCTCAGGATAAAACTATTGGATAGAGGTGGTGTTAAAATATCCCCAAGATAAATATTTGAATGGATTTGTGTGGATAATGATATTTCTGTTATCCAAACCCAGTTCTTTGAATAAAAGAGTGTTTCACATCAACCAAGAGGTTTCTAGACATTTGAGTGACTTAAATATATATTTTACCTTAACCAGCCACTATATCACATCCTTAGGTCCTTAATCACAACTAAAAATTAGAAGACGTCAATTCAGAAACTCTCATGTGTGATCCATGAGCTGAGAAGAAAAATGCCCTTCCACTCCATAATGAGTCTGGATAGAGACAAAAACTAGGAATACAACATCTATTCCACTATAATGAATACCCAATAGATTCCCTTATTTAATATTAATTTTATTTCTTGGGTTAAAATTATAAAACATCAAGAAAACACCACATTAAATAACATTATACCATGAACAAAACATTTTATACAAAAGAACAAGCCCAACAGAATATGATTATAAACATTATTTAAAATATTATTTCAAAATCTCTTAACAAGGCCTTCTTTCCATCTTAAAACACCACATAGGTTTATAAATTTCCCCTTAAAGGTTTTATTTCAAAAATATTAAAACATTTCAAGTCAAAATATATTTAAACGAACTTGCTTATTTAAAACCAATTTCTTATTTAAACCACATAAAACAAAATCATTCAGTTTTTCATAAAACAATTCATTCTTTGAAATATAATACCATCCCAAAAACACATCAATAATTACAACATCATAAAACTAAATAAATTAATTCATTTAAATCCATTGAAAAAATAATAATTTCCACCGAATAAGCCATTTGTGAAAAAGTTAAAAACATTTTCACAAAACATATTTAAACACCAAAAAATGGTTTTCTAAATAAATTTACCACAAAAGCATAAGTAATTTATAAAAAATAAAAAAAAACAAATTAAAAAACCAAAATTATTCCCTTGATCCCTCACAGAAAAGTATGATCACTCACAAGAGGGTTTTAATGCACCAAAGTATGAAAAAAATACCAAAATTTCTACAATATTCATGGTTTGGATGCATAGTTTGATAGACTATGTTCCAATCATGTGTGTGCCACTAGAAGTTGTTAATAATGGTTTTTCATAGTCGAGTCATGGTTTGATAGATTTTTTATCTTAACTATACACCTCTAAGATTTACTCCAACTTCACTTTGAAACCATGAATTTCCCAAGGCATCTCATAGGGTCCTCCTAAAACATAGAATAGTATAAAACTGCATTAAAATATCTGAAGAAATAAACAACTGTAAATACCAAACATAAGATATAACTCCTAACAACCAATGGAAACTCATGTTCTAGCATGAGTAAGAGGTAGAAAATAACTTTACTACAGCCACCACTCAAGATTCGATGGTCCTGCCTCAATTTTTCCACCAACCCCCAAATAACAATTGGGATTTGATACTATTTTATAAATAACCAATCCAATTCAACTTGACACATTACACATGCTAGATTTCTATAAGGCTCGATACATGTTTCCTATAACCTCAGGCTATTGATATGTGCCAAAGCATCACAAGTGAACATGTTGGAATGATTTCACCCTTAATAAATACTATAATAAATATCTATTCTAATTGGGAACTTGAAAAGAGGTCACCATGAATTGGGAAATCATACAAAAAAAATAAAAAGATACTAAAACAACCACATCCAACCATGGAATAACAAAAAATATATAAAAATATCCTCTAAAAGATTTTTTTTTTCAACATAAAATAAACTATTTTTATAAAAATATTTTACAAACCACAATGTAAAATAAATATTAAAATAATGATGGAGGTCGGAGAGGCCGATACACCATATGATCCAATTGGTCAAACAAACTCAAGATACAAACCCTACTACCCCCATATGACTAACAAATCCCCATTATGAATCCATGATACCTGCATCGAAATGGATTGTGGTATCAACCAACTGGTAACCCATAACTTAATAACTTGAAGAAAACATGAAGACTATGTAGTCACCAATGTGAGTGTATAATCTATCAGCCATGGGCTAATAGGATTCCCCAACGATTACATTATATTAATTTTATAAATAAACCAAGTCCACTAGTTTTAAAATAATAGAAAAATAAGTTTTTATTTCCTTAAAACAAAAATTGAAATAAAAAATGATACCATATATCATTTCTTAAAACACACCCTTAATGAATAATTCCTCAAATTGGTTTTACCAAGGTAATTAAATTTCAAAAACTAACCATTAGCTTTAATAAAACTTGAATTTTAATTAAAATATTTTTAAGAAACCATTTTTATTTAAAAAAAAATTAAAAAAAACAAACCATCATATGGTTTAGAAAAATTTTCAAAAGAAACACTTTCAATTTCTTTCACTTAAAAACAAACACCACCTTTCCATTTAAAACCATAACCCCCCAGTCCTCAAATGAGAGTAAATAAAAAATGGGAAATCATTATAAAATACAATCCATGAAGTTTCCTAAAAAACTGTAAACAATTACACTATAAATTCCTTATAATAGTAATACTCAAAAACATAAATAAACAATACATCTACGTGGATAAAAAACAAGAGATAAGGAACTCACATGAAAATACATTGTAAAGAGGAATAACATAGGATATATATCATTTTTAAACTACATAGAGATAAATATAACATGTACTAGATGTAAAAATTAGAAAAAACTATGGCCAGGTTAATAGTCACACATCCCATCACCTGAATCACTCTCAACAAGTCGCATTGGTGACACCCCATAGTCAGTTCATAACATTATACTAGGGGATACTAAAAAATTCATTAATCTCAACTAGTATATCTAACATCCCTTGAATCCCCACTCAGTAGAATTTGGTCTTCATGTCATAGCTAACAGATATGGGCCACTATCAACCAATCTCAATGAAATGATAAACATAAATCCTAAAAGAAATATAATAATACAATAACATACATCCGAACTCCAACACACCCCCATAAAATATGATCCCCAACCCAAATGAAAAAACATGAATTATAATTTACATAACTATCAACACATGTATACATGAATTGAAAATGGGTAATAAAGGGTTAAACTAGGGTGAAACCATTAATCAATCCAACTATATAACAAAATGTGACAACTGAGCTTTCCCATTATACATAGAAATTATTTTTTTGGAAATTCATTTTTAAAACCATTTATAACCCAAACACAATTCCAAGGTAAATGACAAATAACCCCAAAAATGTAACAATTAACATCTTTGTAAAATCTCATTTTGAAAATCACATTTTAAAATAAGGTAAATTCTAAAAAACATATAAAAACCTCAAAGCATTGACAATCCCAGTCAATGAATGTATTTATCCATACAAACCAAGCCAATAAGACACACACAACCCTTTTTAAAAACATATAAACCCTTTAAAAAATTCACAAAACACTTCAAAAATAAAAAGTTTTCCAAATAATTATGAATAAACCATTTTTCTTGAATAAAACCATCATTTATATTTTATGAAACATGAAGAATACCTAAAACACAATTTGAAGGAAAACTGACATTGAACCCAAAAATTAACCTTTTTCAAAAAGGAAAAATCCACACAAGAATAAAAAAACTTTGAAAAAAACATAACTAGATATCATACAAATTTCTACATAGGTTCAGAAGAACTTTTAAAGCCCCAGGAATCCAAGGAAATCATTAATAAAAGGAAATGGAATGGAAACATCTACCTTAAATGGATCAATGATGTCACCTTAAATGAAAATAATTTAAAGAGGTGTCAAATGATATATAAAAATAGTTAAAAACCAAATTATATAATTCTAAAACAACCCTCACTATTGGAATTGACCAACCATGTCCAATAGGTTAAGATGAGAAAAAAAAGAGAAACCAAGAGAAGATGAAAAATGGAGCTATTACCTTTTGATTTGGGTAGAAAGACACCAAAAAACCACTATAAATCCACATTGGAAGGCCTTAGAATATGTAGAGAGGTGTTTGTGAGGTTTCAATGATTATAGGCTTGAGATGGGGATTATTTTTGGAGAATACATTAATAAAAAGAACTCAAAATGACAAAAATATGAAAACATGAGTAGGTTGCACAGTTTACTCACATGGTATACCAAATTGGGAGGTGACCACATAACTCCCACTCTATCAAAATAGAATAGGGAATATGGTTTATACTAGATGGTTTCCCAAAATTTGTTCTTAACCATACAAACCTATGGAATTTACAAAAACATCAAAATTTCAACATGGGAATCCCTAGATTGATGGTAAAACCCACCATAAATTTAAGCAAGAAAATGGAATTTTAGGGAATCAAACATATATTTAAAGTGGTTTATAGTACCCGACCAAGTTAATTTTAGAGCACAATTTTTTTTACCCTATGATAAATGCCATAAAATTTTCCCAAACCCACTTACTGGTGGTAACTACCTTTTCAGACTATTATTTGGACATATGAATAGTACATTCCAAGTATTTTCTCATATAAAATGCGATGGCAGACATTTTATTGATATCCAAGATTTGAAACAAGGTGGATTAATAAGGTGGTTATCTTCAGTATCTGTTAGGTGATTAATGAGATCGAGTGTGATGATATGAGTGTTCTTATAGATGAAAAACCCATGATTGTGATTTTATATTAAAAAATGTGTCTCCTGTTATCCTATGGTAGGGTTGCAAACCCCTCCTCTTTTTCAGCAGGGGCATGATATCCTATACCTATGGATCTGATAGGTCCTATATCCCCCTATATACAATGGGAATGGGATCCCCTATCTATAAATTCAGTACCCCCCTTTCTAAAGATCTCTTCCAGTGTGTGGGATCCTCCATTGGAGTTGGTATCACCTCATCTACATGGGGTGATGGATCCGCAACATAAATTTCTCTAAGGTTACAAGGGTTTGATTAGCATTGGTAGATTATATATTGGAGTCAGTATTCACCCTATCTCTCTAGGGTAAAGGATCCTCCATTTCCATTCTCGAGAGGGATTATAGTTTATATGATGAGGGTAGTTCAAATTATTGATCAGTGGTATGGTGAGGATATATAGGATATTATTGTACTCATTTTACTAGAGACAAAGATTCTATGATGAGTAAGTTTCCCTTCATGATTTCCAACAGTGATGTGGTAGTGGGAATGATAGAGAAATATGGGATTCTATGAAAGTTCAAACTTCTCATGTTCCTTTAGATTACCTTCAAGGTGGGACATATAGATGGATATCAACTATAGGTTTCATGGACCCTTCAGTAATCTGATAATTTTTATTTTCTTGAACAGTATAACTTTTGAACAGAAAAAATGAAATTACTGGACTTATCTATATTCAAGATACTTCTAGTGGTTGAGAATATCTAGAGTATTCCTTTAAGATATTATCCTAAACACACATTAATACCAGGAGTATTGAGCCAACGTAGTGTTCTTCTTTCCCTCTTTGTCTTCCTCCTAGTCTTATGTTATACCAAGAGTTGAGATGACTTGTTGCATGTATTCCTTTTAAAGTTTTGGTCGATGTGGGGGGGGGGGGGTGAAGGACCCTGAAACACCCTGTGAGGGGAGGGATGAATCAGGGTGCCTAATTTTTCTTTTAAAGTAAGGGATATTGTTCCCATGTTGATAGGAACCTGTTAAACCAATATTATGGTAATGTGATGTAATTAAAACACTCACAAGAAGCAGGATAACACAAAATTTTTACTTGGTTCACCTCTAATGGTTAGTCTAAGGAGCATACGCTGACAGTGTGTCAGTCATACCTAAATCCACTATTCTTCACTATATGTGGAATAAAAAAGTTTAGATGCATTCACTCTGTTCCAGGCACAATTCCTTTACATGATTTTAGGGATAGCACAATTATTCCCTCAGAACACTTCCCTTGACCCCCTAGCTCATTTCTTTGAGAGAATTCTAACTCAGTTTATCAACATGAAGGTCGATTCAATAGATTTTCATTGAAGACTTTGTCTCTATCTGGCCAGATACTCCACTTTCATTAAATTTATGAATTGATGCACTTGGAATCAAAGATCAAACAAAATAGATGTTCATAACTAGCCTGAAGCACACGTTGGAACTTGCGCAATACACCTACTATTATTCCAAATATTTGATATTTTAATGCAAGATGACTTTCATGCAGCCCTTATTTTTCATGCAACACTTATCTTTCATGCAACTACACCACAAGTTTCACTTGGTATTTAAATACTAAAGGAACACTTTTCATGAAAGATTTTATTTCTATAATATTATGTGTACAATTATTTCTTATGAAAGAGGAACTTATTCTTCATTAAAAAATTTCAAAGCATTTAGTGGGTGTAGATACCTATTTATAGGTCTCGATGACCTTGTGAGTAAGATTCTCTCAGACCACACAAAACGCCTTTTGGAATCACATTGGGTTCATAGGTCTCTTCCACGAAACCATGTATTTCATGCAAATTTAAATCTTTTGTACTATTTTTTTCCTTTTCCATATTTTCATGCAGTGATCCTAAAATAATCCTTCTACGTAACTTTCCAAACCTCCTTCAATCTTTTGTGCAACATACTTTTCCAAAAAAACATTTCTTTATTCTCCAATTTTTTACCCAAAAAATAGGAACACTGGGAGAAGACACCACCATAAATATTGTTATCATATTAAACTGTAATATCCATTTCTTTAAAAAATCTCTAATATTACATGTGAGGATTGAAAGAAAACAAAAACCATACTCCATTTGCATCAAAGAACAACCTTGTTTCCAACATGCGTGCATCTTACCAAGTATTATTATACTCACCCCTATATGGGTTATGTGTCCATATGTGTTGTTTATATGAAGATGACACATAAGTTCAAAGATGGTATAGATAGAGATAAATATGGTGTTAATTTTTTAGGGATGATTCATGATGATGCTTGGTGATTCATTTTTGAGCATAGTGATTTTATATGCTGGTGGTGATCATTAAAACTATTATGTGTTTCAGGTGTACATATAGCATGGTGGAGCTTCCTAGTGCTATAGGTTTTAAAGGCTTGATAGATATACCATTTCCCCTATATTTACCCTATGAGATATTCTGGTGCTTATCATCTCATGCATGTGTTATGTACAGTCCAATTAATCATTTATATATATATATATATCCTAATTTTCTTTTTATTATATTTTGTTTTAGATATATGTATATGTTGTAAATCAATATAGGTTGATGCCTATAATATCGTGATATGTTCTTACTGAATTCTAGTCAATAGACCCTTTCCTTGTGAAGGATGTCTTGAGGTGGAACCCTCAGCTTACCATGAAACTTTGTGACACCCCAGTGGTCCGAGTGATGTCATGTTACTAAAAATTACCCAACATCTATATACTTATTTGATACTTTCATACCCAACAACCATATATCTAATGACCATATTTCCAACAACCATATTTCCAATTACCATTTAAACATTTGAAAATGTCATTCTTATATATAGTCTTACTTATATTCTTAGAATAATTCATCCTATTCAGTTATTTCACTCTTAGTATGTCTATTTTATTTCAAATTATTTACCTTATTTCCATACTTGTAATCAGGGTGATGATTGGAAACCATGATGTTAAATATTTTATGTTCTTGGTACTTTTATTTACTCATGGTTTCATTCCATTTTTTACCATTATTAATGATGCTTCTTATTATATTATCATAATATATTAATGCTTGTTTTTTATTATAATATATTATCTTAATAAAATGTATCATGGTTCATTTTATTTCGCTGTTGAGTGTCAAACAAGCTATTAACATAGTATTTATTTGAATTAAAAATAAATTATAAAATTATTTGATCTTATAGACACTAATCTAGAGGATTATATTTTCTTACAGTTATGGATATGAATTTTTTATTAAATTTAAGAATATAAAGGCCCATGCGGTCCCATTTTCTTGGTTATATGAATTATTATTAAGTTTTGTAAAAAAATATTTACATAAAACACCAAGAGATAACCCAAATGCGTTTTAGAGTAATTCTGGAAGAAGTTTTGGATGGATTTTCATATGTTCTTACATATGATATAATATTTGTTGAAAATGATTGATATTTTTTCCAAAAAGAGTTTGATAGATTATCAAAAAGGGGTTTTGGATATATTTTTGGAAGTTGTTACATATGATATAACATAATATAAAAGTGATCTTTGTATATGAATCTTTAGTAAAAGTGGGATATTATTAAAAATATATACTAAACCTAAACCATGGTGTGGTGGTATAAACTACATCATGGTTTATAGTAGTTAAAATCGTGACAGTGAAAGGCAATACAATATGGTTTTATACGTGGTAGTTCATTTATTATGTGATAACATGGGATCTACCTACCTTCTCCAACTATAAGTTATCATGTTCAATTTTATAATCTTGTGACTATGATTTCATAAGTTTGAATGGATAAATAATTTGTTTAAATTTTAAATAATTGATCAAAATGATGAGTTTTAATCTTAAAAAATGTAAGATATAAAAGAATTATAAAACATTTGCATTTAATATTCAAGTATCTGAGAAAAGTTTAAAATAAAAAGTGTCTCCTTGTATAGACATATAAATAGGATTATATTTTGTGATGGTTTATTTCATTATATTTTTATTCACATATGAGATTGATGTTGTATAATCCCTTAAATCTGAATCTCTTACTCTTTCTCTCTCACACTAACATAAAGTTTCACTAGGACCATAAGGAGGGTTGGATCCTTCTCAAGTGTTTGGGGATTCACACAACTCATAGGTACATAAGGATAAATGATTATATTAGCTATTTTCTAGTGGTCCCTATCAAGACAATGTGTAAGAATCATGGATAGATTAAATCATCTAATTAAAGGTATGTGTTCAACATTTTCTTATTCAGTTCAACCATATGGATATATTTTATGGAAAAATTAGTCTTGGTTTATTGTTTATACGATGTTTGGGAAAGTGTTTCCCCAATCTAAAACCATTCAATGGATTCGAGTTCCAAACATGTATAAAATTTCATAAACATGTTTGGGTACTTATTTTTAACTTTAAATAATTTTGGGTTTAGGTTCAATTATATATTTAATAATTATGTTTGGGTTTCTATATCACAATTTCCATGTGTCCTAGACTTGTTTTCAACCCTAGACCGGTATGTTAAAATTAAAATTTAGTAAAAATGATAAATCATCGGAATTTTAATATTAAATTTTCTAAAAATAAAATTCATTTAAATTAAAATCGATATTTAAATCATAATTACTTTATTTTTAAATTGTAATATAATATTTATTAAAACAAACAAATAAACATTAATATCTACTTTTATTAGAAATAAATCAAATAAAAATATTTTAATAGTAAAAAATTAATTTCTTTAAAATATTTTATATAAATATTATAATATAATTTAAAAAATTAAGAAACAAAAAAATAATAATAATAAAACAAATGTTTTTTCATTAAAAATATATTTTTGGGAAATTTAAAAACTGAACAAAATTTAGTTTAGGAGGAAATGACAAAAGAGATAAAATAAAACTTAATTTAACTAAAGATAAATGGATGAGAAAGGAATCATGGAAATATTTTATTTGTTTTTTATATTCTATGATAATGGTATGTCTCAACTTTTTTTAGCACGACTGGGCATGATTGATGGCCATCAATACTATTATCAGCCCATATTCTACATCAAAACCATTTAAAATAACCTGTGTTTAACATATTGTTACTCATTTTCAGGTACTCATTAGACCTTATTTTGATCATTATTTGGTTTGGAATTGTCTTAGGTTCTTTTAAGTTGATTTTCTAGAAACATTGGAGGTTTCTAGGATCTGAACATTTGGCACACTATTTTCCCAAACCTTGTGCCCCTCCAGTGAAACCTATTCAACCATGGATAGTTAGGGTTTTCAGAGTTGGCACACAATTTTCAATACTATGTGACCAATTAGTAGAAACTGTGAACCTTGGATAGTGAGTCTATATGTGGGGCACGATTTGGGTGCATGATTTTTCTAACCATGTAGCTCTGTCCTTCTAACCATGAACCTAAGATATTAATATTTTTAGAATTTATGAAAAAACATCATGAACTACTTTTTAAACCCATGATCGATTCTAACTTGACCTAAATCGATTTCCTAGGTCTTTGAGGCTCTCAAGAACTAATTTTGGATCCTCCAAACCCCTTCCTTAGTAGATCAATGCATGGAAGATCTCATTTGATCTCCTCTAGGAAAGTGAATCTCCTCTCATGTGTTCTATCCAACTCTATCTTTCTATCCTCCTTAGGAAATGTTAAATCATCATTCTATAGATGAAATTATAATTTTTTGAATTTAATCTTGATTCTAGGTTTTATCTCTTGATCCCCATTCTTGCCTTTATTCATTAGAAAATCATATTGTGGGTGTTTTGCATTATGACTCTGTGATTAAAGTTAAGTGGTTCTGTTTGTGTTTCTTCATATAATTAACCCTCAATTTTCTTGATTGATTTAAATTTATTTTTATTTATTTATAAAAAACACAATTTAAGTTTAATTGGAATTGTGATTTGAATTGGCATGTAAATTTTTGAAAACCCCCCAATTCCAATGGAATTGGAATTTGGGACATATTTTGAATTGAATAGAATTGATGAATTGATTTTTGAAAATAAATTCAATTGAATGGATAAAAACCTATGATTGGTTTTGTATTGAAGATCATGAATTGACAAAAAAAACCAAGTTTTGGTTTTGAAACTGAATTGTTATTATGGAAATTGATAAGTGTTCAATTGAATTTTAAATTATGATTTATTTGAAATGAGTTGTTTTTACCATTATTGATTCATTGGTTGATCACATATGACCCTGGGTAATTGGTTGATTATTTGAGGCAAGCATGTTATGATGATTATTCCCTAGCAACAGATTGACAATGAAAACACTAAAAAAACCTAGTTTGGAAGATCTTATCCACAATGGGATGTTGATGAGCCTTATTTGGCCTGATCCTAAGGGACGTGTGTACACATATTTCCATTATCACTGATATGAGATGTGTGACTATACTATAACTAGTAACTATTGTACTATAATTCAAATGACCATGATGCTTATTGTGATTGTTTTAATATATATACCATTAATTTATAGGGTAGATTTATTCATTCTAGACGATTTATAAAAACTTTTTTATATAAAATGTTTATTAAGACATGTTTTTAATTTTTTCCATCATTTTAAATTGAAATCATGTTATGTTTTAAATTGGAAAATGTAATTCCATGCCCTGTTTTAGTTAGATTAAAAGCATGATTTGGGTTATTATTATGGAATATTACTATATAAAACTTGGTGAGATTATAATAGGATTTATGTCTCACACCATACATTTTCTGTTGAGTTTTTTGTAGATTTTATTATGTTAGGTATGAATAAATGGAATGTGCCTCTTGGAGTAGGTGGATATTCTCGATCATTTTAGGCATGGAGTAATGTATCATTTGGGTTATTTGAGTTATCATATCATATTTTGAGTAATTTTATGATGTATTATTTTTGGGGTTTTGATATACATGTTATGTTTTTGGTACTTTCTCACTATCATGTTTTGAGTATATTGACATGTATTTTTTATCTTCCACTATTTTGTAGAAAATTATTTACTTATTTTATCTTGTATGATTCCAGGTACTAGGCTCCACCCCATGGGGATCAGGAACACACTTCAGGCCATGTTAGACCCATCTTGGGTATGAGGGTACTATGATATCTGGGCTAGTTCATGAAAAAGTGGTATCAAAGGTTTGGGTTGAGCATCTTTTCTTGATGTCTGAATGCGATTTGGAATATCTTATCGAGACTTAGAAGGTATTTATGAGCCAGTTCTTAAAAAAATATCAGTGTTAAAATACATAAGTCACTATGGGTTATTTGGTAATGACATATTAAGGAATAATTTTATATAATTCATGTATTTTCTATACTTTTAATTTGGATATTTATAATCAAAATCATGTTTTATTATCTGATGGGATTAATTTTCCCATTTCTATTGTTTAATTTGTTTATTTGAGTAACCTTTTGGTTTCTATGTTTTTTTATAATGTTTTTTATCATTATTCCTTTGAGAATACATGTTAATAGGCCTTAGGAAGAAGATTCTAGTGAACTATAATGGGAAAATCCTCCCATGGACTAGAATTTGGTTGAGATTATTGTGCATACTGTCCAATATTTGGGGGAAGCAAAAAACCCCATTCCAATTTAGGATCAGGATGTGGTAACTTGTTGAGATAAATCACAGAATCATGCTCAATATTTCGTTCTCCAAAATCTAATAGTGTTCCAACAATAAAATAATCCCCAACAGGCTCAAGATTGGTTGAGGAAGATAGTGATTATGTTTTAATTCTTAGAAATTCCTGACATGATTAAGGTGAAATATTCCACAATTAAAATAGAGGGACCTAGTCAGATATGACAAGACTCAACGGTGATGAAGAAGATGCATCTGTGTTTAGAGTGGATAGAATTTAATGTTACTTTCACTGATCATCTCTATACAAAGTCTATGGTGATGACTAAATCTATAGAGTTTTTCTAACTTGAGCAGGCATATAAGACCATGACACAGTACGTGAATAACTTTTCTGAGTGTGTATAGTTTTAACATAAGATTGGATCGAATGAAAAGATGATGAATTGATGGTTCAATACGATACTTCAATATTATATTCAATCTCATGCTTTCATACTGAAGTTATCTTTTTATGTTAATGTGATGGATAAGGAATTGATGGTTGATCTTGATCTGGATGGTAAGTCAGGGTTGATGTGAGTTACTTTTTCTCTTATTGGTAGTTATATGAGTTCCTTTAATGGAAATAGAATGTGTTATGAGTCTCATGGTGGATATCAATTGAAGTTTTATTCCATACCTCCTGTTGTTCTTTGTAGAGGCCCTTTAATTTTCTTTTCGTGGGGAAAGCTCAGGCATTAAAAATGGTTTTTCACTGAGACACCCAAAATATGTTGCTCCTGTAGACATTTAATAAACTTTCAGAAATTTTGTTATATCTTCTCTTCTCAACACAGTTTCATGGGATCATCATAACAAAAAATTAATGCAGTGTATTTAGATTATTCACAATCAAATAGGTTTCTACCATAAACATCAAGAATGAATTTTATTCATGTAGTGGAAGAGTCTCAAGAGGAAGCAGATATGGTTCCAGCGATAGTCAGAGGTACCATTACTATAGCTTCATCTCTAGAGATTGATTTATTTAATATTAGTGCATATAATTTTTTCATTTTGACTTGTATTTTGAACTTGTTAAAACTTTATATATAGTTTTTGCCTTATATTATAGATATTATTACACCCCTTAGAATGAAGAGACACCAGAGTCTCTGTTATCTTGCTAGTGTTTTCTTTTTATTAGAGTCCTAGCTTACCTAGAATTTTCTAGTTCTCAATATAAAACCTCTTGATATCATTTTCAGGATGCATTTTCTCATTTCTAATAAATCCCAAATTTATTTTTATCATTGGTGGGTCTCCTTTATTGTTCCTGATGGGGAGTTCCATATCTTTCAGGGTGAATAAGACCCAAGGTTGAGTAGAGTTGTTATTTTCTATCCAAAGTTGGGTAAAGTAATATTTTTGTTTTTTTATCTGAAGAAGGAATCATTGATCAATGATCTTCCTTCAATTTTTTTTGATTTTACTAATGTTTTTCATCTTTATTTCTCTAGGGTTTCAAATGATAATAGAGGTGCTGTTTTCTATTTATTTAGGGACTGGTACTCAAATGATATCTATACCCTCTTACGATATGAAACTAGCTGAAATAAATGAGTTTAAGACTTAGTTGGATGATCTATTAGAGAAAATATTTATACTCCCAAGTGTGTAACCTTTTGCGGTGCCTATTCCCTTTGCTAATAAAGTTGATGGAACACTTATTCTATGTGTTTATTAATTTAAACTCAACTGAGTTTTCGTAAATAAAAATTATCCATTTCTCTATATTTATGATCTATTTGACAAGTTGGATGGGGATAAGTTTTTCTCAAAGATTAATCTTTGATTTAGTTACCACCAATTGAGAATAAAATAACATGACATTCAGAAATCCACCTTTAGAAGTAGGTATATCCATTATGAGTACCTTGGCATGTTTTTTGGTCTAACCAATCCTCCTATAGTATTTATGGATTTGATGAAAAAGATTTTCCCCGAGTATCTTGATACGCTCGTGGTGTAATTTTTGGTTAACATCTCGGTTTACTCTAAGTATGGAGAGGAACATGTGTGCCATCTGAGAGTAATTCTAGAATTATTGAGAAATCATGAACTTTATTGGAAGCTATCAAAATGTGACTTTTGGATTAAGGAATTGAATTTATTAGAAAATTTGGTCTTGGAACATGGTATATATGTTGATCCTGAAAGGGTAAAAGTTGTATAATATGAGAGAAACCACATTTGAGATTTAGAGTTTCTTGGGTTTAATAGGGTATTATCACTAGTTCGTAAAATAATTCTGAATGTTGGATTCTCTAATGATGTATCTCACTTGGAAAGGAGTTAATTTTTCTGGGGATGCTAAATTTATGATTTCTTTTATTGATATGAACCATATTTGGATCTTTTTACTGGTTTTGAATCTTTTATAGGATAAGAAGGGATATGCAATCTTCTGTGATGCATTAGTTTTGTGTTAGGGGTGTGTCCTTATGATAGGTGATCACATTGTAACTTATATATTGAGAAAACTTAGACCACTTGAGAAGAATTTTCTGACCCATGACCTTGAACATAAAGTTGTGATTCTTGTGCTTAAGAGTTGGTAGAATTACCTTTTCATAGAAATTTTTACCATGTATTTTGACTATATGGTCTTGAGTTATATATTCTCTCAAAAATTTAGGAATATATTCTAGTGGTATAGGTTGGAGTACCTGAAATCATTTTATTTATAAATTTCATGTATCCTAGGGAAAGTTAGTGTCATTGTAGATGCTTTGAGCAGGAAACGTTTGACCAATGTCATGAAAGAATCATCCTAAGAGTGGAACTTGATGACAGTTTTTGTATAGTTTTATATAAGAGTTTAGCAAACAAGGGTCAATTTTGTCTTAGATGGTGTTCAATTGACCATCAATCTTCTCAAGATTATTATTGAGTAAGAATAGCATGATGATGAATTCTGTGGCATTAGAGTCTCCCTTTATGGTAGAAAAAACATTTTTGAGTGTCCATTCACCTTGGAGGGTATTCTATGTTTTTGGAATCAGTTTTTTATGTTGTTTCCTAGGAGGAAAAATATTATTTTGAATTTTCGTAATTCCCAATGGGCTATGAACTCAGGAACTATAAAGATGTTTTATGATATGTGTCATCAATTCCGGTGTCTAGTTATGTGATGATACATCACTAAATCTGTTTCTAATTATAATACTTTTCAATAGGTCAAGGATAAGAATCAAATAACTTTAGGATTAATTCTTCTACTTCCAATGCTGACTTGGAAGTTGGATGATATCTCTATGGGTATTTTGGTTTGTTTCCATGTATCATGAGAAAGAATAATGCAATATGGATTGTGATTGATATGATGAAAAAAATCATATCACTGTATACCCTTTCATGATGCAACCAAAGATGAGGATATGGGAGTTATCTATGTGAAAAAGTTTTCTTTTTTTCACATGGGCCCATTTTCTATAGTATTTGATAGATATCTCCACTTTACTCCTTTCTTTAGGAGATTCCATTAGAAGGAAATGGGATCTCATGTTTGTTTGAGTATGACATACCATACTTAGATGGATGGCTAGACCGAGAAGGATACATTGATTTATGAGGACATGCTTTATTCTTGCGTCTTCAATTTTGACAGTGCTTGGGATGACCATTTGGGATTTTTTGACGTTTATTATCACAATAGTTACCAATAGACAATTAGAATGTCTCCTTTTAAAGCATTGTGTTGATGGACTTGTTAATCTCTATTGTGTTGGTTATATATTAAGGAATGTTCCTTGTGTTGGTACCCTTTTTTTAATGATCACAAAATCATGTTACTTATGAAATTAATGACTTTTATGTGTTGTGATAACTTATTATTAAATAAGGATGATCCGAAAACTTTTGGCTAAGTGTTGGAAAGATCGACCACTAGACATGAATCACCTTTGAGGGTGAGTCACTATAAAAATGTAAAATTGTCTATGTATTGAAAACACCTACCATAAGAGATGACTTATGGATATTTTACAATGTATAGAAAACACCAACCATCATCAATAAGTCTCCTCCAGGATGAAAATTTATCTAATTAAGGGAAGGACCTATCACTATAGGATGACTCACTATCATTAGTTAGTCACTTACATATTTTGAAAAGCATTGGAATGACCTATCACTAATACAAGTCACCATTCATCTTGAACTAGAATCATCCAGACTCACCATTGAATTAACTCACCACCAACTCAAGTCACTACCAGTATTTTCTCATTTTTCAACGGATTCAGCTCCACTATTTAAACTTATTTTGAATTAAATATTTATTACAACTATAATATTTAATTTAATAGTAAGAGTTATTTTAATGAATGTTCTTAAACTATTTTAGAGTTTCATTAAAGTTTGTGTGAGTCATTCAGTATAAGGAGTTGAGGATCTGGATGATTCTTATAAAATGATTATATTAAATGAAGTAGTATACTCCCCCATGCAACAAAATGTATAGAGACACAAATATATAGAGTGATATCCATGTACATGAGAAGAGAGATTAATCCATATTGAAAGAACGAAAAAGAGAGTGTTGTGAAGTGTTTCTTAAATGAAGCATCCTTACCTATGATCAAATCTGGAAGATTTAATCACATCAAAAATTCAGTTCCATCCCATAGTCATAACAAAAGTGTTGACAACACTCTGTTCTATTGTGATTTTTAGAATCATGACTCAATCTTCTATTCAATCTACATTTAAGGAGTCACAAGCTTAAGAGAATAACAGACTGAGAAAATATACCATCTATAAATATTTATTTTATATCCCCATTTATTTCACTACCATTACGAATAGTGTATGTTTACTCTTTATTTTAAATAAACACACTATGTCTTGAGATTTAACTGTAAGATACTTGATATCTTTTAACTTCTGTTTACACATGTTTTACCAAGTGCTATAGAAGTGGCCCTTATGTGGCCTGTGATAATTTTATTCCCACAAATATTGTGTAATAGATCATGTGTGTCCTAGATAGCTTGTTTTATATTGTATAACTAATCTAGGTCTTAGATCAATGATTATTTTCTATAATATTTTTGATATAAGGGGATTTCCAAGTGGAGAGGATTAGGTCTCAGATTGAGACCCAACCTCTTATATTTATTCCAGTGCGTGGTTTGTTTTCTTTTGTTTTATTTCTAAGATTTAAACCAAATCCATTTTAAATTGTAAGAAAATCACTACTTTGATAGTTAGTCCTGATTAGTGTTTATATAATGTTTTGATTAAATAAATTTATTTCAAAATTTAAATTAATATTCAAGTATTTTTTAACTGAGACTTAATAAATCTTTGAGAATAATTTATTAGATCAGAAATTATATTGATCTCCTATTTTGATTAACAGGGATTTTTAATTATTTAGGGGATTTTATTTGAACTTATTTATTAAAAAAATTATTATTGGTTACTCAATTCATCCCCTCTATGGATACTCACTTTGACCAACATTTGGTATTAAATGTTTTTAAAAACTTTTCCACTATGATTTTAGTTATACTTTAAAGATATTAAATTTATATAAATTCAAAATTTAGTTCCTTAAATGGATAATAGATAAGAATTTTTTTCTACCAACATAACTATTTTCTTTAATGTAAATAACTATTCTCAATAGAAAATAATTAAAAAAATCATATTGAAAGTATGTGTTTTGATATTTTTTCTTCTATAGAGGATAATTTTGAATTATCTTAAACTACTAAAGCTACTTGGGATGATTATAAAAAATTTATTATAACAAAAATTTCAAATCTATGAATTCTATTTACTATGCCTTAGGATATGAAAATTTTTATAATATATCTTCTAGTAAAATTACTTTTGGAATTTGGGATACATTAGCTATTTCTCATGAAGGAACTACTAAGGTAAAAGAAATGAGATTGAATACTTATATAATTAAATATGTTACATTAAAGATGAAAATTGATGAGTTTATTTTAGATATGTATCTCAAGTTCAATGCGATAGGGAATACAATGAGCTCTTGGGGGAATCCAGTGTCAGACAAAGATTAAATTATAAAACTACTGAGAAATCTTCCAAAGAGATGGAGAAGGACTTCTATCTCAATAAGGGAATCATGTGACATCAATAAAATAAATTTCAAAGAATTTATTGGAAATATGATTATGTATGAGGATTATCTTAATTTTAATCGGGAATAGGATACTGAAATAATGAAAAAATATATTTCTTTTAAAAATACTAAATGAAAAAATAAATAAATATAAAAATTTTAAGTTGAAAACCCTAGCGATGAGGAATCCCCAGTTGATAGTGATGATGAACTTGCCCATTTGGTTCAAAGTTTTATTAAGTTCTACAATAAGAGTCATTTCTTCATGAAACCAAGCAATAAATGAATGTATAATAGTAGAGGTAATTTAAAAAAGGACTGGAAAAAGTATTACAATTAAATTGATATTTCTTATTATGAGTGTAAAATAAATGGACATGTTAAGGTTGGATATTATAAATTTAAGTACAAGAATAAGTTTTAAGAAAAGGATATAAAGTATTATAAATCCATGAAATCAATATGGAGTTCTTCTGGGCGAATCTCTAGGTAATCAGACTCACCTCATGAAGAGAATTTGTATATAGAAAATATGTTCTTTATGAAAAATATATCTGAGGTATCTACAAGTTCTCCAATACTTAATTTTGATCATTCTGAAAATGAAAAAAATGATGTTTATATTTCAAATGATAATTTTTTTATTATTTAAATATGATTGAAGATACTTTTAATAAAATCAAATAAAAATACAATGTTCTGAATAGGAAACATGTTTTATCTTCTAGTGTTATAACTGATCTTACAAAAAAATAGAAAAAATATCAATTTTAAAAAGTAAATAATGAAATGAAATTGTTAAATTAGAATATAAATAAAGACTTAGAGAGATAAAAAATGGTAGAGAAACTCTCACTAAAATTCTAGGGAATATTTTTAGAGATATGACCCTAGAAGCTTAGAGACAATGTCTAATACTGTTACAATGACTTGATTTCCAGGAGTAAAATCCCAAATAACCAATCAATTTAGTAATCTTGGTAAACCAGATACATAAACGAGTCTTGTAATACAAATGAATATAGTAATTACAAAATATTTTTTCCTATTGAGGATAACTTTATTTCGTATAGTAAATCCATGCATATATTTCTTAGTACACATCATGGAATCCCAAGGAAATGAAAAAATAAGGGTTAGGTAAAATGACCATTAAGGGTAAAGTACAGAAAAAGTAATAATTAATCAATAAGAATAATCAATATGGAAAGGTAAATAACTGATAAGATGTTCCATGTAATCAATAATTGTGAAGGAAGTGAGTAAATAATATGGGAAGGTAAATAAATGAAAACACAGTCCATCTAATCAATGAACTATGAATGAAATGCATCCATAGATAATGTCAAATAAAAAATCTCATGGTTAATATTAACTGAATATAAATTAAAGAAATGATTAATTATTGTACTTCATGTTTCCAAGGACATGGTATCTTTACACTCAAGACCTTTCACAAGAAGGTTTATCATACTACTATCACAAGACAGTTAAAAACTGCTATTATTTGGAAAAACTAAAAGGTTCCATATATAACTGATTTCATGTCATGATACTACCAATGAATTAATAGGATATCTATAATCAGTTCCCAACCATGTTTTACCTATCCAAATAATTCCTTTCATATCAAATAATAAATTGAATTAGTGAACAATGTACTTTACCAAATATTCGTATTGAATAAAGTATACAGATCTGTCAATATTTCTTAAATAATAAAATAACTATCAATGTGAAAACTGTATGTAAAAATGGTATATGGGTTTGGAAATAATAAAATACATTAAAAATGATATGGATATTTAGGGGAAATTAATTATTCATTGATCATAGGAAATTGAATATTTTAAAGGGACTATAAGGAATCAAGGAAATGAATGTCAATAATATCCTTGAAAAAATCAATCAAAACCCATAAGATTAAAAAATATGGATGGTATCAATAAAATATATCCCTAGTCGAGTAGAAATAAAGGTTTTTTTCACTAATGAATAAAAATACAATAAAAATATCTTTTGAAAATATTGATGAGAAAAATATCCTTTTTTAAACTAGTTAAAAAACATTTTATTTAAAATTCACCTTATAAATACATACATTTTTTATAAATGGTTAATTTTATCTTGATAAATTATTTTTAAAAAGATAAAAACATTTTTTAAAACATTTTTGTAAAATAGGGTTTTTAGAAGAAAACAGGTTCTCTGACTAAAGAGTGAAAAGAAGTCGGGTTTTCTTGAAAATATTTTCTAAAACAATTTAAGTACCAAATAGTGTAAAAATTGTACTATTAATTGATAAATTTTATATATCACTAGATATGAATAAAAATAATGATTTTATTAAACATTTATCTAATATTTTCCTCTGATGGAAATTCAAGTATAAATAATCCTATTTAAATTGAGATTGTGATGTAAACCCTTGAAAAGACCATAACGATGATGTGAGAATCAATAAATTAATATATTATGTGTACCAAATAAAAATACACATAAAAAAAGTGTAAATATAGAAATGGTTTTCAAAAAAATATTACACACATAAAACTATAATATTAATGACAACGAGGATATAATATTACCCAAAGAAAATATATTAGGTTATGAAATTATTTTCTAATTTGTAATGCTTAATTAAAATCCAATTTGATGAAATACATAAATTTGAAACTCAAAATATCATTAATAATGAATTAATAATGATATTATATGTCAAAGTGGAAGTATTTACACCATATATAATAATTTAGGTGCACAACAATAAGGTATGTCTCAAAAAACGGAAATTGAGATAAAGTCTCTTAGTACATAGTAACTTTTGAATATTTATCCACATGAAAAAGATAACATCAAAAAAATTAAATATCATGAATATAAAATAATTAATTATATAATAAAGCAAAATGTGCAGTATATACACCATAAAAAATAATTAAGTGGTGAAAATGGTGTTTGCCTCACAGAAAGACAAGTGAGACAAGAATCCCTTACCTTGCATTTTATTTCAGGTGACTGACCATTAACTTACTGTATAATGGTTTTAAACATGTAAATAACTTATAATAGAACTATAATAATATTTATAATATCATATATTAACTTCTTATAATATATTATTTCCCATTTTTTGACAATCATTCATTATATTCATCATTTTAGGTGTTAATTCCGTAGTTTCTCGAGTACGTTTTAACTTATTATTTTTTTCCTATTATTTAGGTCATTATTTAATAATCACTATAATGTAAAACATGATTTAATATATCATATATACCTAATATATCTGTATTTATAACAATCCATAATATTTGGAGATAGGAAAGGAAATGCACCATTCATGGAGACATTAGATCGTACTTACACATAAATGCTACTTTCATTTCACAATAATATTAAAAGAAATAAAAGTAAATGATATATATATATATATATGTATATTATAATTTAATTATAATATCTATGTTATATGTGTTACATATGTTTATTAAACCCATCCTTTATACATTCCATGTATAGCGTGAACGAGTCACATCACTTTGAGGAAGCGGTAGTCCACACTTCCAAAAGTAATGTTATCGTATTCCCAAAAAATGGAACGCATAAGGTTATGTTTTATATAAATATTAAAAAATAATAATTACATAAAAAATAAAATATATATAATATATATATATATATAATTTTTCTATCATAATTTACAACCCTGAGAGGTGGTAAAGGAAAAAACGAATGATATTGTTTTGCGAGGCGATAACTCTCCGTACACTTAAACGGTAAGTTCATTTCCCATTAGATGTAAGTGTTTATAAGTGTATGTTTAAAACCTATAATAAAAAAATATGATTAATTGAGGATAATTATTTTATTATTTATTCATGTAATAATATTAATTTAATGGTTTGAGAAAGAAATAAAATTAAAGTGATCGTTGAATAATGCTACCTCATTTTCTCGTAACTCCAATTGGTTTATACAAAATACTTCATAGGTTTTCTTTATTCACAAGGTGATGATTCCAGGATTAGTTTAAGGATTTTGGGATATTATTTTATCAGAGTTTGGGAGAGCCAAAGAGCTTGAGAGGCGTGAATAAGTGGAAGAGGTGTGTGAATTTTTATAGTGGAGGAGTGGAAATATTGTAAATTTTAGAAAAGGGAATCCCACCCACGTTTTTACTATGAACCATAGATCAAAAAATGGTACAAATTATATAAAAGGTAGTATAGGGTAGAAATATTTCCATAAAATGGTTTTTGGACAATGTGTTTTGGTCATTTTGTGACATAAGTTTAAGGTTTAGCCTTTTGTTAATCTAATTTTTTCTTTTAATCAATATAATTAATTTTTATTACTTTCAAAAATATTATTGTTAAAAAACTCATTTTAACATATTATATATTATAAATTATTATGATTCCAAATATGAAATCCATTTCTCCTATTATCTATCTCCTAGGTGGAAGAAATTAAAGTAAATTTAATCATGCAGACGGGATGAAAAAGAGGGTTTTAAAGTAAAATGTTTAAAAGTTTTCTTTATTTTTATATTCAATTTCAAAGAAAAATTTATTCTAATGAAATAATTTTATTAAATTATGTAAAATTTAATTTACAAAATTTTATAACAAATAAAATATATTATTTTTCCTTCAAAATAAATTAGACTAAAAACAATTTTGATTTAAAATTTAGTATTTTTCAATATTCATTAAAAAAATGGAACTTCACAGGAAAATAAAAAAAAATTCTCTCTAACCTAATTTTTATGTATATATTTCAAAAATAAATTTTATTTATTTTCATATTCCATTTATAAAAGTTCCAAAAAATGGATTTAATATAGGTTATCCAATAACAGACGGCAAAATTACTTTAACAAAATACAAATTTTAAGCATAAAGTTGGATTTATTCCTATCTTATTATTATCAAACATATTGGATGAATATAAAAAATATTTTTTTAATATATATATATATATATATATTTCATTAATATCATTCAATAATATTAATTAACATAATTTATTACTATAAAATACCTTTGTAAGAATAAAAACATTTCCTTTACATTCAATTGGTTCTTATATTCATTTCTTATTAATTAGAAACTAATGAATTAAACCATATATTTTATTAATTTAGTTAATAATATTCATAAAATTTATTTTAATGGCATGTTTAAGTCTTATTATATTAAATAAATTTAATTAAATAATATATTGTTGTTCAGTAAAACTCGGTTTGACGTGTAATACAAGCCAATAAAGATAATCGTTGTTGCGTGTGACATAAGATAACTCAGTTTTGTGGGAATTTCATGCTATAGAATATATAAAATTTATTTAAAATAGTAAAAATATTTTAATGTCTCGGGATATTCTATTCCCTTACATGCTTGGTGTTGCGTGTTGTTCTTACTTTAGAATTTTGGGGCGTTATGTACTCCCCACCTTAAATAAATTGTATCCTCTCAATTTAAACTCTATATTGGTAATATATTTTATGATATTTCATATATTAAAATCCCATATTGTGAGAAGGGTTCCTAAAACATCCTCTATAAAAGAGAGAATGGGAAGTAAAAAGGTCACGTGAACTAACATAAAAATAGATCTCAAAATTGGAGAACATTAGTGGAAAGTGAGCATACATTTATAGAGAAAAAGATTAAATATTTATAGGGATTGATTGAGGAAGTCAATCAAAAACAAGTTAATGATCAATGGAATTTTGCGAGTCTCAAATCCATAAATCCTCAATGATTTAAATGTCCATCAGTTCAACAAAAATGAAAGTATTAAGATAAATTTTCTTTTTGATCACTTTTCAAATATTGAGGAATTATTTTATTGAACAAGAATATAAGGAAATATAATTACTTTGTAGGTATAAATTTCATATGAACAATCTCATATATTGGTTAATTCTTCAATAAAATTCTCATTAATCTCTTACTCCATGAAATGGATAACCTAGAATAAACCCCATTATTAAAACACTAAAATATTATTTTAACGGATAGTAATAACCATAAAAGAAGTCATTATATTTGTCTATAACTATTTTTTGAAACAAATATTGTTAATAAAGTAATCTATAAACCTAAAAATGACACTATTGGTTCATCATTAAAATTTATTCATCATTGTTTTAACTAAAAACAACTACACATCAACCAAGACATCAGGTAGGTCAGTGGTTGGTGTTAAACCCATATCATCAATAGGTCATGGATTCAAGTCCCACATCCTTTCTAGATTTTACGGGTTGTCACCCAATATACCTGACTCCCCTTTTTCTGAAACTATATAATTTCCAAAATAACTTTGATGTACATCCTTGAAATTTAATCATTTAATATCCTTTTCTCTATATTTTTTCAATTTTTTTTTCAAAACCAGATAATATAATTTGACTATTATTATCATTTCCATAATGATAATAATACCACTAAAGGTTATCAATACCTTTAAACTAGTTTACATAAAATATAAGGGAATTATTCCTAAAATAAGGTTTCCACTAGAATATATATTTTCAATAAAATTTCCCAGAATTTCATTAATCTTGGTAAACTCTCATTATATAAAATCTAAAAGAGATTTTTAGGAATTAGATCTTTGATCAAACTCAATCTCATAATCCCATGATAGTATCCACCACTCTTATGTTAATGGAGATGTATGTTCTTAAAAAAAATTCAACAATACTTAGATGTTTCATTATTCTTATTACTAATATAATATTCTTAAAAATACTTCTATATTTTATTTTAGGAATCCTAGTAAATACATCAATAATTTTATTTCAACATAATTAATTCTTTGGTATAAGGTTTAATACAGGTCAATCATTTTCATTATCTATTCAAATCCTTCACAATGGTTTGTAAATAAAATGTAAATTATCCCAATAATATCCATCATGAGTACCAATCTAGGTGCAAAATAAGGATACTTTTCATGTACTTGGTTACACTCATGGCAGAACTGATGCACCTTTTAAGAGTTGTTTCCCCTAGGTAAATATATTATATAATCACATTCACTTGTATTATGTAGATAAAGATGTATTTCTAGGAATACCCACATAATCTCTACCTTACCAAAATTATAGGATGTTCTTCTATAGTTGTTCTCAATGAGTACCTTAGGGTAATGTTCATTTACCTAGTATTATCTAAATCTATTTCCCATGGTTTCTACTAAACTTTATCTCATACCAACAATAGTTACCCTACCTCCAAATCCCAAGGCTAATGTTTTTTACTATTACATCAGTATGATTATAAGGAATAAAACCCTAAAGGACTGATCAGTTTTGTATCCTTGATATACCAGATATATACATGAGTCTTTTATTAAAAATGAGTATACTAATTAAATAAAAAATTCTTTTTCAAGGATAAATTTATTCTATATAGTATATCCTTTCATATCTTTCTTAGTATAGTTAATGGAATCATGGATGAAGAAACATAATAAGTGTGAGCTTAGATGCTCAATCAGGGAAAATTATAGTGAAAGAAATAATGAATCAATGATAATAATCAATATGGGAAGGTAAATAAATTATAACACATTCCATGTAATCAATAATTTAGAAGGAAGTGAGAAAATAACATGGCAATGCAAATAAGTGGAAACGCATACCATTTAATCAATGAAATGGGAATTAAATACATCCATATATAAAATCAAAGAAAAGATATCACGGATGATAATAAATGAACATAAATTAATTAAATTTCTAATTTTTGGATTCCCTGTTTCCTAGGTACATGGTACCTTTACCACAAAGATCTTTCATTAGACAGTTTAGCATGATACTATCAAGATTTTTCATAATAAAGTTTAAAACTACTATAATGTGGAAACAAACTCAAAGGCTTTATCACTAACTAATTTCATCCCAAGAGACTACCGATTTATCAAGGGGATATCTATCACTAAGCCCCACCCTTGTAGTATCTATCTATACCATTTCTCATATATTGAATAATCGATTTAATTAATTAACAATGTTCTTTATCAAATATCTGTATTGAATAAAGGATACAGATCTGTCAATATTTCCTAAAATAATAAAATAAATGTCAAAGTGAACAAAATATGTAAAAATGGTATATGGTTCAGACAATAATCATATACCTAAAAATGATATGGATATTTAGGGGAAATTCAATGTCCAATGTCATAGAAAATTGAATATTTTAGGTGCACTAAAAGTAAATAAAGAAGTGAATTTCAATAATATCATTATCCAAAACAATAATAAACCCATATATAGGTAGAATAAGGATTGTATCAATACAAAATACCTCAAGTGGAGAAACAATATTGTGTTTTTTTTGATAAACAAAAATACTAAAAAAAGACCATTTAAAAACATTTCTGAAGAAAATATCTTTTTGTTTTTTTTAAATCACTATTATTTTTATTTTATAAATGGTGAAAATTAATTTGATAAATAATATTGAAAAGGAAAAAAATAGTTTTATAAAACATGGTTTTTAGAAGAAAATTAATTCTCTGACTAAAGAGGGAAATGAAGTCGGGTTTTCTCAAAAACAATTTTTTAAACATTTTAAGTATGAAAGAGTAGAAAAATGTTACTATTAATTGATAAAGGTCATGAATAACCATTGGAGAATAAAATTAAAGTGTTTATTGAACAATGATCCAATAATTTATTCTTATGAAAATTACAGTATAAACAATTCCAAACAAAATGAGATTTTGTAGTAAACCCTTGAAAAGGCCATAACATTGATGTGAGAATCAATAAATAAATAGATTATCTATGTTAAATGTAAATACACATAAAAAAGTGCAAATAAAAAAATATTTAGTGTAAATTGATTACAAACATAATACTAGAATATTAACAACAATAACATAGTAATATAACCCAAAGAAAAGATATTGGGTTGGGGAATTATTTTCCACTTGGTAATGCTTAATTCAAATCCCATTTTCAGAAATAATTAAATTTGAATATAAAATTATCATGAATAATGAATTATTCATGAAATTATATGTCAAAGATTCATTATTTACACCATATATTAGTTTTTAGGTGCACATCAATAATGTATGTCTTAAAGAATGTAAACTAAGACAAAGTCCCTTACAACTTGGTAACTTTTGAATCATAAGACCTATGAAAGAGAGAAATTAAAAAAAAACTTTAAATGAAAAGAATATAAAATAATTCAAAATATAATATAAGAAAACTAGAAGTAGATAAACCAAACAAAAATATGTAATTGGTGAAGATGGTGTATGCCTCACGAAAAGAAAAGCGAGACAAGAATCCCTTACCTTGCACTTCCATTCAGGTGAAAATCCTTTAGCTAACTATATAACAGTTTTACAGATTTCACTAACTTATTCCATAACCATAATAATATTTATAATATCATATATTAAATTCGTATTATATCTTGTGACCCATTTGTTAACAATCATTCATTATTTTCATCATTTTAGGTTTTAATTGCTCAGTCTCTCGATTAGGTTTTAACTTGTTATTTTTGTTCCTATTACTTAGATCATGATTTAATCATCTCTTAAATGTGATAATTGATTTAAATATCAAATATATCCATTATATATTTATTTATAATAATTCATAATATTTTTATATTGGAAATAAAATTTACTGTTCATGGTGACGGTAGGGTATACATATGCATGAACACTACTTTCATTTCTTTTCCGTATTAAAATAATGAATAAAAAATGATATATATGTATATTATAATTAAAATATCATATAAATTTAATATATGGTACATAGTTTTATTAAAACCATCCTTTATACATTCCATGTATATAGTGAACGAGTCACATCATTTTGAAGAGGTGGTAGTCCACATTTCATCAAACGATGTTATCATATTCACAAAATATAGAAAGAATGAAGGTATGTTTTGTATAAATATTAAAAATTCATAATGAAACAAGAAATATACTATATATCATATATAAATAATTCGTTTATCATATTTAATAATAATGAGAGGTGGTAAATGGAAAATGAATAACATTGTTTTGCGAGGTAGTAGTTCAACAACCACAAAAACGCTAAATTTGTTACCCATTAGATGTATGTGTGTGTAAGTTTACGTAGAAAACATATTGTAAAAACATATCAGTATATTTATGATACTTAGGTTATTATTTAATCATGGAATAATAATAATTTAATGGTTTGATAAATAAATAAAATGAAAGTGACCATTGAAGAATATTACCTCGTTTTTGGGCAACTCATATTGGTTTATACCAAAAGGCTTCTTTAGTTTGATTTATAACTAAGGTGAGGATTATAGGATTAGGTTAGTGATTTTGGGAGGTTATTTTATCAGATTTTGGTGTCAATAAGTGTGAGGGTGAGTGAATTTTTATAATTGAGGAGTGGCATTCTTGTAAATTTTTTAAAAGGGAATTTCACTGATGTTTTATCTATGAAAAGTGAATACGATAATGTTAAAAATAATACAAAAGGTATTATAAGGTCTTAATATGGCCATAAAATGGAATTTTTACAAGTTTCTAGGTAATCTTGGGCCTTAATTTTATTATTTAGTTCTTTGTTAAGCTATTTTTTCTCTTAATCGCGATAATTAATTTTAATTACTTTCACTAATTTTTTGTTAAAAAAATTATTTGACCATATTAGAAATTATAAATTATTATGATTAAAAATTTTTATTCATTTTTTCTAATTTATAATCATATAATTTTCAAAAAATAATTTAAATTTAATCCTATAGATGGGATGACAAAGTGGGTTTTTAAAGTAAAATGTCCAGAAGTTTTCTATGTTTTTATATTCAATTTGAACATGAAATTGATTCCAATGAAATAAATTGGATTAATTTATTTATATTGGATCTAAAGAATCTTTTAAACAAATATAGAATAAAATTAAACTTTATAAATAAATTAGATGAAAAAGCATTTTTGAATTAAAATTATGTATTTATCAATATTCATTAAATAAATGAAACTTCCTAGAAAAATGAAAAAAATTAACCCTAACATAATTTTTATGTCATCATTTAAAAATTAAATTTTATTTTTTCATAATAAATTTATAAGAGTTTTGAAAATTGGATTTAAAATTGGTTGACCATTAAAAGGCGGCAAAATTGCCTTTTTAGAAAAATACAATTTTTAAGCATAAATAGTAAGTTTTTCTTATCTTATGTTTATCAAAACTATTTTATGAATATAAAAAATATTTTATTGAATATTTAATATATATATATATATATATTCATTAATATCATTCAATAATATTAATTAACTCAATTTATTAGAATAAAACAACTTCGTAAGCATACAAGAATTTCTTTTATTTTTAATTGGTTCTTATATTAAATTCTAATCAATTTGTAACTAATAAATTTACCCATATATTTTAATAATTTAGTCAATAAATTTAATAAATAATAATTTAATGTCTAAGTTAAGTATTATTATATTAAACAATAATATTTTGATAATATATTGTTGTTCTATAACACTCGGTCTTGCATGTAACACAAGACATTGAAGAAACTCATTGTTGCATGTAATGAAGGATAAATCAGTGTTTCGTGAATTAAAATATATAGAATATATTAAATTTATTTAAAATAGTAAATATATTGTAGTGTCTCAGATATTATATTCCCTTTTGTGATTTTTGTTGCGTTTCATACACACTATCGAAAATAATGTTCTTAATTTAGAATTTCGGGGAATTAAAAAATTTATCCTAAATATATTACTGGTCTAGGTTAACAACCTAGGAAAAGAATACTTGTTAAAAACACTTTTTTCCCTAAGTCTATGTTAAGAAATAAAACTACTATTTATTTTTCAAGTGTACCTAATAAATTTTTTATTTCAAATAGTTTACAATCTACTTACTAGAAACCTATCAGGAAAATATGGGTTCCTAAAGCCCTAATTACTAAAATATCTAGACACAAGAAAATTTGGGTAACAAAATCATTCTTGGTAAAAAAAATTTTTATAGGAATTATTCTTGAAGAGATATTTTATAAATCTACGGCACTTGGACATTTGTTCTTCTAGACATATCATAAGAGATTACTTGATATTTAAGAACCTGATAAAGGTTGATGGTTGTTATGTCACCTTTGGTGACAATGCTAATGGAAAGATCATAAACCTTATCCAAATTGGAAACAATAACTTAATTTAAATTTATAAATTAATTTTTCTTGATGGTTTAAAATATAATCTCCTAAGAATTTCCAAATTATGTGATGGTAGTTTTCATGTAAAATTTGAAAAAAAATGCTTGTAATGTTTTTAATTCTAAAAATGTTTTAGTTGCTATTATTTTGATAAATTATAATTTGTATGTTGTTAATATTTATTATTTAATTTATCTAAATGTTTCATGATTATATTCCCTTTATAAAGAATCTTGGAATTGAAATATGAGACTAGACCACTCTAATGTTAACTCACTTATAAAGTTTACTTGGAAAGGGTCAGTCAATGATATACCCAAACATGAATTCCCAAATGAAAAAGTCTATGACCCCTATAAAAAAGGGAAACCATATAATATTTATTATAAATTAATGAAACAAGTTTAAACTTCTCAATCTCTCATGTTAGTTCACATGGACCTTTTTGGACAATCTATATTTTCTAGTTTAAATGGGAAGCACAATGTCTATGTAATTATAGATGAAAATAATAGGCATAATTTGGTATTATTTTTAGCTCAAAAAGTGAAGATTTTTTTATTTTACCATGTATGATAAATCTATAGAAAACATAAGTGGACATAGAATTAATACCTTAAAGAGTAACTATGGCTGTGAGTTTGAAAACCAAGACTTTGAATCCTCTCACTCACAAAATATATATAGTCATAACTTCTCTTCTTTTAGGACTCCTCACAAGAATAGAGTTGTATAAATGTAAAAAAAGCCCTTCCTGTGGTATCCCAGAGAATACTTAATGAATACAACTTACCTATCTACTTTTGGGAATAGGTTGTGAATACAACAAGATATATATTTAATAGATTTTTAAATAGACCTATCTTTGAGAAAACCACTTATTAACTTTGGAGTAATAGGAAGTGTAAAGATAATTACTTAAGAGTTTTTTGTTTCAAATTCATTATTCTTAACACTAAGGATAATGTTGAAAAGTTTCCCCCCAAAAGAAATGATTTAATTTTCCTTGATTATTATACTTCGAGTAAATCCAATAGAGTTTTTAACAAAATAACCAATAATATATAAGAGTATATTCATATAAATTTTGATGAGACATATCCACCTAAACCTAAAACCATTTTTAAAAACCTTTAAGATGATTTATCCAATTTTAACATAAATTTCAAACCATCTTATTCCTATCTAAAGTAAACAGAAAATCATCCAGTTATGAGGAGCATAAAGTGCCTAAACCTCATCCTCTAAAAGACCCTAAGGTGACTATTACTTATTTTTTAGAACTTTTAAGACTATTAAATTCAATCCTTATGATGATTTCCTTTGAGACTAAGATAGAGGTACAAAAACTAGATCAACTATAATAAACTAGGTTGAACACTAAGCATTCCTATCACATCTTGAACCTAATAACATCAATGATGTAGTTAATGATAAATTCTAGGGAATGGCTATGAAAGAATAACATAATAAATTTGAAACAAATAATGTTTTGGAACTTGTTTATAGACCCAAAGACACCATGACTATATGAACTAAATGGGTGTTTAGAAACAACGTTGATTAATGAGGCACAATTTGAAGGAATAAGGCTAGACTTGTTGCACAAGGGTATAGTCAAGAAGATGGTATAGACTATAAAAACACATTAACAACTATATCCAGACTTGAATCCATTATATTTTTGTTTTTCTATAAATCACATCTATATTTAAATCTATTTCAAAAGAATGTTAAAAGTTCATTATTGAATGGGTATATAGTTGAGGATGTTTTTTTGAACAAACCCCTGGGATTAAAAATCCTTATTTTCCAAATCATGTTTTAAATTAACAAAATATTTATATGTTTTAAAACAAGATCCTAGATCTTGGTATGATAGGCTCATCTATTTTCCTATTTAAAAAATATTTTCAAAAGGTATAGCTGAACCTAACCTATTTATAAAAAAATTCAAAAGATATTTTAGTTGTTCAAATTTATGTAGATAATATAATTTTTGGATATTTTAAAAAATCTCTTTGTAATAACGTTTCAAAATTTATGAAAAATGATTCTGAAATGAGCTTAATAGTTGAACAAAAATTCTTTATTGGTTTTGAAATTTTTCAACATAAATAAGGAATTATTTTAAATCAATGTAAATAAACTAAATACATTTTAAAACATTTCAGTTTGGATAACACAAAGTGTATTGATACTCCTATGAGTACCACCTATATCTTGGATCTTGATGAATCTTGTAAATAAGTGGATCAAACCAGTTATAGAGGTATGATTTTAATTCTTATATACTTAATTTCTATCCAAACTGACATTATTTTTAGTGTGTGTATGTTTATTCACTTTCAAGAAATCCCAAAAGAGTCACAATTACTTTTTTGTAAAAAAATATTTTCAAATACCTCAACCATACTACCAATTTAGGATTTTTATACCATGGAGGACAATAATTTGACCAATTTAGTTATTCAAATATTTATTTTTTTGGTTCTAAGTTATATAGAATAATAACCTCTGGAATAAGTCATCTTTTTTGCAAGTCTCTAGTTTCTTGGTGTAGTAATTGTTTTGTTGCACTACCTACTTCTATTTTTGAATACATAGATTTAGGTGGCTAGTGTGATCACATTTTTTTGGTTAAAAAAACATTACTAGACTATATATATAAATTCATACATTTACCTATAATTTGTGACAATTAAAATGTTATAAATATTTCCAAGAACCCCATATATCACTCTATAAAAAAATATATTGATGCATGACATCACTTTTTGAGATATAATTTCCAAAATAGTGATATAACTCTTGAATACATTGGTACTTAAAAAATTGTGGATATTTTTACCAAGACTTTTAAGTAAAATATAATGAAATAAATAAAAAATTAATTAGGCATGATTAATTTTGGTTATGTTTAATTTTATGGAACCCACCATTGGATTTTTAACCCACCGTTGAGTTTTACCCACCTTTGAGTTTTACCCACTGTTGAATTTTCCCACCATTGAGTTTTACTAATCATTGAGTTTTACCCCCCATTAGGTTTTAACCACTATTGAGTTTTACCCACCATTGGGTTTTACCAACCATTTAATATTAATCACCTTTGTGTTATACCAACCATTGAGTTTTACCTACCATTGGAAATAATCTATCATCTTCAATTTACCACTGTTTTTTTAAGAAGGCATTGCTAATTTATATTTATGAGTTATTAATTTATTTAATTTTTAATTAAATTCAATTTTAATTTTAATTTTAATTTTATGAGTAAATAAATCCCTAAATCCTTAAATGATATAATTATTCATTTTTCTAATTCCAATGCACACTCCCTCACTCATTTTCTCTCGAGATTTGTTTTGAATCATTCTCTCTCAACTGTCAACCTCTCTTCACCATTTCATTAATCTTCCAATATTATCACCATGATTAGAGTAAAGAAATCCTATGATTCTTCTCTAGATTATTCAGGTCTTTCAAATAAGTGGAATGGATATTCGAACCATTCAGTTGTTGTTAAGACATTGAACCTTGAGCTTACTATGTTTACAGTGGTACCTGAAAAATAAGTTTACGATGTATGGTTAATGTTAATAAAGTATTTGGTGATCAACGTTCTTCAAGACCTGGGATGGATATAATTGGTTTCTTCTAACAAAATTCTCTTCTATACTAGGTTATTATACCTGTTCTCTCAATTTGTCAAGTTCAATTCTAAGGAAAATAAAGACTGGGTTAAAAGAAAAATCAATTTTTAAAATGTTGTACTCTCTCTCGGATAGTGGGAAAGTTATTTGATTATTCCTAATGAAGGATCTAGAAACATCTATCTAGGAACTATTCCATGTGACAATCATAGTGCGCCTTCAACTAAGGTGAAGAATGTTTTTTGAGTAGTTGGTTTTTGAAACTTATATTGAGGATAATATGGAGGTAAAGAATACCATTGTTGAGGATGCACTTGTTGATCGCAAAGATGATGTGTAGATATTTTGTTGTCCATTGATGTTGTACATATCATTTTTGAGTCTACATTTTATGAAAATTTTGTTGATAAATCTCATAGTAAGTAATATGTTAGTTAAACCGACCAAATGTTTTAGTAATGGGATAATTTTCCTTGTTATGCTAGACTTGGCCTGGAATACTCTATTTTAGGAGAGGATGACAGTCCACCAAATCATGGTCGACCTAGAATTTTAGAAATGACGGATCATAAGGGATTATTTGTACATTTTATAGATAGTAATGGGGAGTTTCATAGGGTTTCTTATAATGTTCCTTACAAATCAGAGCCTGTAGATGAACCAACCATTGAGAGAGTTGATGCATCCTTACTTTCCCCTTTTGTTACACCAATGCTAGTGGATGTTGTCACCAAAGCTGACTTAGAATCATTTGGATATATGATTCTCAATTAATTTCGTTTTTGTTTAAAGATAAACCTCCCTTTATTAAGAATCATAGTGATAAATATACAAGACATTTGTTAGGTAATTTGATTTAGCCCATCCAGCCTAAAATTATACCTCACATTCGAGAGGTGGATGTAGAAAACTGGATGTTAGAAAATGAGAAAGAATGTTTGAGATGTAAATTAGATTATATTAGGTCTTAATTTGTAGATTCCATGGATGATTTTCTAGAGAGGATATATAATCTTTCTTACATGGATTATTCAAAAAGTTCTCCACCTCTACCTTTTGAGGTTGAGGTGATCATGTTAGTAGTATGAGAATAACTTCATGCTACTTTAGGTGATGTACCAGACATTACCTAAGAAATTTTTGATTAAAATATTTCATAACAGTGATCATGTCAATATGATAGTTAGAGAATATATGAAAAATTATAGAGATACTATCACATAGTCTATAATGTATTATCTGTCTTAGATTTATACTAATCATGAGATCAACACTCACTTTAAATTCCTGACTGATAACCTAAGGATGCCAACAGCTACTCAGGCTTTAAAAGAGAAAGATAATTAGTTGAAGGTCACGACCCAAGTGCTCAAGTTATTTTTAGAAGAGAAAACGTATTTATTTAGTGCTATGAAAAAATGAGGAAACATTATCATGGAATTCATAAATCTCCTAACTTCATGTTTTTGGAATAGTAGTGGTGAATCAAGATTCCATTCCAGTTACAACTTATATCACCCCTCCAGCTTATTCTCCAATTTTTTCTAAACTTGGTATCACCAGAGATCCAATTTCACCCTTGCATGCTCATTTCCATCCCATCAGTCTGACTCCCATTGAATCAGTACAGTATCTAAGGAATATCATTATCAGTGAGACTTCTTATCTTCCTTCCATTCTTATAGTCATTCCCATAATTACCTCAAGTTCAAATATTGGCCCTTTATCTTATAATAAATTTAAGGTAATGTATCCTCTTGATCTTTGTTCCCATCCTAAAAGGTGTAGATATTATCCTCTTTTTTTCATTAATGGGGATGTTTCTTGTGGCCTTTTTGTTGTATTTTTTTTCTGAACTTAATGGAAATTATCTTGTTATTCGTGTTCTCATCCATTGTATTTAAGTTTTTATTTTCACTTTTTGATAATCAAAAAAGGGGGAGAAGGCTTTGGAATTTATTATATATTATCATTCCATTGATACTATTTGAATATTCCTTTACCTATTGATTTTTTCCTTGATACCATCTTTTCTTTGATACTATTCAGTCTCTAATTTCATTTGAAACCTAGTGTATCTTATTTATGATTGATTTCATGGTTTATAAAATTCCATGATTTTTGATCAGCAAAAAGGGTAATATTATTGTAACCATTATTTTAATGATAAAAAAATCATGTTACTTATGATATTAATGACTTTTATGTGTTGTGATGACATGCTATTATATATGGAAGATTGGATAAATTTCCACTAAGTCTTGGAAAGACCCACCACTAGAAATGAATCACCAGTGAGGTAGAGTCACCGTTAGAATGTAAAATAGGATAATTGTTGAAAACACCTACTATAAAAGATGACTCATGGAAATTTGACAAATTATTGAAAAGACCTACCATCAACAATAAATCACCCATAGGATGAAAAATTGGCTAAGTACGGGAAAGACCAACCACCAGTGGATAAATCACCATTATAAATTAGTCAACTCAAAATTTGGAAAAGTGTTGGAATGACCTACTAATGATATAAGTCACCCTTAAGCATGACCTTCTGTTTTCCAGACTCACTATTGGTCTGACTCGCCACCAACTCAATTCATCACCAATGTTGTCTCACCATTTAATGGATTCACCAACACTGTTCCTATTTTTTTTTCGGAAATAAATATTTATAATAACTATATTATTGAATTTAACACTGAGAGTTATTGTAGTGATTATTCTTAAAAAATTACAAAGATTCATTATGGCATGTGTCAGTCATCCGGTAAGAGGAGCATAGGATCTGGATGATCCTTCTTGAATGTCACTATTAAATGAAGTAGAATACTCCCCCATGCCTTGATATTCACATAGAAATAGATATAGAAAGAGATATACATGTACATGAGAAAAGAGCTAAAGCCATATTACAAGAACCGTAAAGAGATTGTTTTGAAGTGTGCCTTACATGAAGAATCCTTACCTGTGATCATATATGAATGATTGAAACACATTGAAAATTCAGTTCTCTACCAGAGTTAGTACAAAAAGAGTTCATTACACTCTGTTCTACTATGATTTTCAGAAATAAGACTCAAGCTTATATTCAATATACATTCAAGGAGTCACAAGCTTCAGATCACAACAGACTAAGAAGCTCTACCATATTTACATATTTCTTGTTCCCTCTATATTTATTGATCTTACATTATGATAAGTGTGTGTTTACTAATGTTTTAAATACATAAAATTCATCTTGATATTTAATTGGAAGATACTTGATATCTTCTAACTCCTGTTTACACCTATTTTCCCACATATTGTTGAAGAGGTCCCTATGTGGTCTATGTTTATTTTATTCCCACATGTAACATGGAATATGACCTGTGTGGAATGGAATGATTGTTTTTTATTATATACCCAATCAATGTTTTGGATCTAATATTATTTTAAATAATCTTATTAGAAGTAGGTGATTTCCAAGCGGAGAGGATTATGTCTTAGCATGAGACAAAAACTCTTTTATTTATTCCACTATGTGTTTTTTTCTATGATTTGAACAGAATTTATTTTAAACTGTAAAAAAACCCACTACTTTTATAGTTAGTCTTAATTAGTGTTAATATAAGGTTTTGGTTATGTTAATTTATTACAGAAGATAAAGTAATATTCATATTTTTTTAACTCAGAACTCATAAATCGTAGAAAAATATTTTAAAAGATCAGAACTAATATCTATCTACCATTTTGAATAACTAAGATGTTTTAATTATTTAGGGGATTTTATTTAAACTAGTTTTTAAATGAAAATATTATTTGGAACTTATTTAACCCTCATATTGAGATACTCACTTTGACTAACACCATGTTTGAACCTATATTGGTTTAAAATACATCAACAAAGATTCAGTTGATTTGTTATAGAACATTGATGGTATAGAGCCTGTATAAATCTTATGATGACTGTCATCATATACTGTCCGAGTTTTCATCTGGTAACCATGTGTTCTTGAAAGTTTCACCTTGATTAGTTTATCAAAGACTTGGGATGAAAAGAAATCTTTATCCTTATTTTGTGGGACCTTTTGAGGTTTTTGAGTAGGTGTGGAAGGTGTCTTACTAATTATATCTTCAACCATAGTGTACATCAATACATAATGTGTTCTATGAATCTCAGATTAAAAAATACCTTTATAATCCATCTCTTGTCTTGATATGGGAGGACCTTAATGTTGATATTGGTTTGTTTGTGATTGAGAATCTAGTTAGGATAATTGAATCTGAGTTAAAGGTACTTAATGGGAGGACAATAACTTTGGGTTGTGTGTTGGGATAACATGTTTTAATACACATGAGACTTAGGAGAGGCACATAATGTTGAGGGATTAGTGACCTCATCTTTTTTGATATGGAAACTTCATGATAGGATTTCTGGAGAAATAAAGTTTCTATGGTGGGGTGGTTTTAAAATATTGTTAATAGTTATAAGGTACTCCATGAACCTTATTTGGACCATGATTTAGTTAGGTCTTGTCTCAGGTTCATTTAGGTGATTTTTTGGAAACATTTGGAGGTTTCTGGGCTGTTCAAGGATGGAACATGGTTTGTACAAACCGTGTGCCCCTCCAATAAAAACCATATAACTATAGACTGTGAGGGTTTACATGTTTAATGAAGAGTTTGAAAAACTATTACCCAACTAGTTGAAATTATGGTACTTAGATAGAGAGTCTATAGGGGGTTCACTATTGTGGCACATAGTTTGTCTAACTGTGTGGAATTTCCCAGAAAAACGTTATCACATGATATTTTTAGTCTATTTTTTTTAAATTTCCCACACCCCCATTTAGACCCCCAATCATGAATAACTTGACCTAAATTGATTTACAAGGTGTTGGAGGCTCAAAAGGAAAAATTTTGGCTCCTCCAAACAAATTCTTTAGAGAATCAAAGTGCAGAAGATCTTCTTTGATCTTCTTCAGGTAAGTGAATCTCCAATCATGTGTTATATCATGGTTTCTATTTATCTAAAGCATAAGAACTGATAGATAATCATGTTGTTGGTTTATCTAAACACCATTAAATTGGATGTTGATTCCAGTCTTGATTTCCTGATCTTTATTTGCATACTTCTTCATTGAAAAATCTTGTTGCAGGTGTTGTGTGTTATGATTCCAGGATTAAAGGTAGGTGGTTTTATTTAAGTTTCACCTTATAATTATACCTCAATTTTTCTTTATTGACTTAAATATCTCTCAATTGTTTTATGAAAAAACCAATTGAAGATAAATTGGACTTGATATTAGTATTGGAATGAAATTTTTGGAAAACCCCCAATTCCAATGGAATTGAAATTTGAGGAGTATTTTGAAATTGATGGAACTGATTTGAGAATTGATTTTGGAAAATGGATTAAATTGAATCGCGTAAAAAAATATTATTGGTTTTTTATTGAAATTTTATAAATTAATGATACACCCAGGTTTTGGTTTTGAAACAGAATTGAAATATTTAAATTGAAAATTTTGAAATTAAATTGTAAATGGTGATTGATTTACAATTAGATGATTTTATAAATATTTATTGATTGACTGATCACATGAAAACCATGTTAGTTTATAGTTTATTTAGGATAAACACACTAGGATTATTATTCCTTAGTAACCGATTGACAATAAAAACTCAAAAAAACCTAGTTAGGTAGATCTTATCCCCGATGGGATGTTGATGAATCCTATTTAGCTTGAAACTGAGGGACATGTGTACCCATATTTATGTGATCATTGATATGAGATGTGTGACGATCCACTATCCAGAAACTATTATATCATTGGAGAGATGACCATAGGGATTATTATGATTGATTTGATATATATTCCATTGAGTTATAGAAATGTTTTATTCATACCAACTGATGTTTATAAACTATTTAATATAAAAAATTTATTTATCCATGTTTGAATTTTTTTCCATCATTTTGAAATCAAAACATGTTTTGTTTCAAATATAAAGATGTACTACCATGCCCTATTTTAGTTAAATTGAAAGAATTATTTGGTTTATTGTTATTTAATCTTATTATGGAACACTTGGTGAGACCTTACTAAGATTTATAACTCACAGCATACCTTTTCTTTTAGGATTTTGTAGATACTGTTCTACCATGTACGAGAAAAGGGAAAGAGAATCTTGGAGGAGGTGTATATTATTTATCCAATGGGATTGTATTGAGGTATAATTTGGGAAATTTGAGTTATCTTGTCAGATTTGGAGTACTTTATGATGTATTATTTCGGGTTTTGATATACTTGTTTGTTTTATCTTACTTTCTCTATATAGAGTTTTGAACATAAAATATTTTTTATTTAATCCTCTTTTTTTATAGAAAATTCATTCCTTATTTTATCTTTTATAATTGAAGGTACTAGTATCCAACCCATGGAGGATAGGAATTCCCATTAACTCATTTTAGTTCAAGCCTGGGTATCAGGGTACTATGGTATTTGGGATGGTTTTTGACAATGTAGGAGGTATCTATAAACTTTTACTCACTTTAACACTATCCCCTCAAGGTACACTACCCATTATAGTATGTCAAGTCATATGTGTTTTTTAGTGGGTCATTATTTTAAAAAAAAAACCCAGCGGGATCAATAACAGAATAAGGAATAGTGGTTTTCTATATAAGTCTTCCTAAAAATTATATTATAGGAAAATATATAATTTTTTTATCTAGGTATTGTTGTATCATCTACTAATTTTCTTAAAATTCTATTCAATAATGTATTCATGAAAGGATATTCATAATTTTCACTTAATAAAACATTCTTACTGTCTATTTAATTATTCTATATAATATATCAAGTGAAAGAGAAGAACTTTAGTGGTATATGTTTTGTTTGATTTCTTTTTAAGTAGTCTTTCAATATATGAGTTACACATGATGTACTATCATGAAATTATAATGTCATATTTCTTTTTATATTCAATCCATTTGGTGTTTTAATGTTTTTAGTAATAGATGATATCTATACACATTCTCAACATAGATTGTGTATTTTTTACACCTCTATGTGATTCGATCATGTTGTGATGTGTGTATAATTTTACGATATCCACGATATTACAACTCCTATAACCATGATCATATATCCAATATGTGATCTATATTTATTTTAATATGATAAATAACATGTTTATAGAAAATTGTTAATATCTTTCATTAATTTATGAAAATAAAATAATCAAAATCAATTGAACCATAAAATAACAAAAAATATGTTTAATTTCATTCCAATGTCCTTTTATAAGATTTTAAAAATATATTGTTGATATATTAATATCAAAGTTTATAATTGGAAGTGTGAGGGGGATATGATATAGGTCATCCCTTTCATCGTTCTTTGCAAAGATACATATATCATTATTAATAATTCCATCCACAATAAGGTCTAATATTATTAGTGATCCATAATCATATAATAAAATTTTAAATTCATGTTGGTTTTTTTAAATAATTTCTAAAAATAATGAAAACCCTTAAAAATATTTTTTTGGTCTTTTTATGGTTGTTTTTTATAATATTTTCCAAAAAGAGTGATTTATGGTGAGTTTTATATAAATATCATAAAATATATGCATTATTGTAAGTTTTAATAGAATCCACCGCAATGTTTTTAAAAAAATATAACCACACTTTCTCCCCTACCTACTCAGTCAAAACCTCGACTCTTGGACTACCATCCTCCACTTTCACCTTGCACCTTCATGCCATTTCTGCTATAAACTACACTAGTGTCACCCACCCCTATGTCATAGTTGTCCATCCCATCACAACAACAAGTTTCTCCAGTCTTCTCCCACCATATCTTGTCATTATCATTCATTAAAATAAAAGTAAGGTTAAAACCTCTCCTCTTCCTCACTTATTTTTATTTTTCACTTAAATAATACATGATTTTAATTCAATGTTCAAATGATTAGTGATTGAATCATGATTCAAATTATTTTTTTATTGTATAACCTCTTTTAAATATCTTATTTGGATCATATTAGTTGATTTTAATTCATTTTACAATTTTTTGATGATTGAAACAAGTTGTAATAATTTGTTTATGGATTTATTGGATCCATGATAAAGTGATTAAATTATATTTTATAATTATTTTAAAATATGATAATATTTGTGTGGGTTGATTTTATTTTATTATATAATGTGATCATATTTTAAATTTTGTAAGAAGATGATTGAATTCAAAATTTATATTCATTATATTTTTTAAAATTTTAAAGTATATGAATTATTTGATATGTACATTGTGGATAATGATCATGTTATATTTAATATTTATTATATTGAAACTATTTTTACACATTTATTGTTTTGTTATGAAACAAATTTAATCATTTATTTAACTTTGTGACGTGAGATGATTTTTTATTCTAATTGTTTTATTAATATTTATTAATTTATGTAATGAGTTTTTTTATCTTTGATTTTTTTTATTAACACTTCTTGTGACCACGACTAAAAATATATTCATTTAAAGATATAAATATTTAATATGATTAAGTTTGTTTTTAAATACAAACATAAAAATTAATAAATTCTATAAAATTATGTTTCTTTATTTAAATCATTGAATTTGAAATTAATTTAATTTAATTTATTTATTATATTCTCATAAAATAATTTAAACTTTTGTGGTGATGGTCTATAATTCTTAAACATATAGAGTTGAATCATAGTTTTAATTCAACTTCAATATGAATATCTCAATATAAATTTTAAATAAAATTTCTATCTGAGTTATAGTTTCAAAATGTTAATTTATAATTTAAAATTATTTTTTAATTTATATTTTCATTTATAATTACCATGTTAAATTTGATTTTAAATTTATTTTCAATCTTAATTTCAACATAACAATGTTGTTATAATTTAAAAATATAGGATTGTCTCAAGTGGTATTTAAAATGTATTTTTTTATTTCTACATACATATATATCAATATTTTTATTTTTATTTGCAGATAATCAATTACATATAGATGAAAGATAGATTACATTTCCATGGAACATATCTTTTTATGTTAAAGGTTTGAAGATATTTTTAGATTTTTTAATCGTCAATTGATCCATGGATGGAATAATAAAATTTCTATATCATGAATTTAAATTTATATTATTTTTGAAGAGTGGTGAAGCATTTTAGAAGTATATATTGGAACAATTACTGCTTTATTTTGATGGTGGAAAATGGAATGGTGTATTAGACATCATAAAATTTTTGGGCAGTTATGTCCACCATAATAATAGAAAGGTTAATTTCTAGGTAGTGGATAATGTAATTCATAACTTTTTAAATAACGATTTTGATATAGTAGGGAAAAACATTCAATATTGACACTTCAGTTGATCCACGTATATATGTTATAGATATTGACTTAATAGATGATGTTTTCAAAACTATACGAGAACCTAGTCAAGATAGTAACATATTAATGGATGATGTTGTGAAGACTAATATAAGGTAATACATAACTAATAAAACAAATACATTTTATAATTTAGTTGTATATAAAAATCAGAAATTTTATGATGGATATGAAAATATTAAAAAACTATCATTTATACTAAAGTATTACCATATCAAGTGCTTGTGAAAAATTATAGATAAAGCAATATCTTTGATATTGAAATTATTTAATTATTTATTGGTTAAGTATAATATCCCTATATATCTTTAGGAGATGAATAATGTCATTATCAATGTTAGAATCATTTATGCAATGATACATGAATTTCCTAATGGATTTATAATTTATTGGGGAAAACATCCAAATGAAGGAGAATGTATAAGTTGCTTCAATTCTAAATGCAAATTAACAAATAATTATCCCACTCAGAATCAAGTTACTACCTTGAATAAGCAGGATTAGAAAATTTTGGTGAAGTTTTTTTTATAATTTATTTGAAAAAGTGATTAAAAATAATATTTATGCAATCTAAATATCTTAATCATATGAAGTGGTATGGTTTGGATAATAAAAATGATAGGTTAATAAATTAACTAAGAGATTCAAAAATCATGCATGACTTTCTTTTTATGACACACATAATTCAATTTTGATTGTAGAAATGTATATATGGTATTGGAAAATAACTGATTCAACCCTTTTAAGAAATTAATAATTAGTTATAGTATATGGAAAAAAATTTATTCCCCCAAAATCAATATCCCTGGATGTACAAGATGGGTTTTGTGGGATATCACAATATTCATTTATAATGGAAGTAAACAATGAAACTCATGCCGAGATCAACTAATTGAGTAATGAATGGGTTGAATGATGAAAACCATAAAATTAAAACTCCACAGTATATAATATTTAAACATTTATTGTAAGTGAGTTTGATTATATTACCTTAGTAGAACCGAATTGGTTCTTATCTTTAATAGTGCACACCAGCCTATGAAATCACTGAATGATTCTATAGGACCTAAATTGCCTAAAAAGTGTACTAACACCATTTTGTCAATGGAAAATAGTGAATAAAGATAATGAGAAATATTTATACAAGTGGTTGAACTCTAGTATCATGAATTTGGTCCATGATACTTTACATTATTGTCCCCCTTCATTGGATAAAGGAGCCTCTTGAATTTTGAACATTTCATAACATATTAAATGGAAAACCATTTTTATTAATTCATTATAACCCATTACATGGGTAAAGTTATTCTTATTTAATTATTAAAATCCTATAACAATTAATAATAATCTTTTTCATCCTCACATGATGTGTAAATGAATGAAATAGATGCATTAACCAATATGAGAATATCATTTGAATGATATCAAATGTTATTCTATGTATTCACATGATGTAGTATCTAATACCACATAAAATCATAGACCATGATTTTTCCACTTTCAATACATCTGGGTTAATGATTTAGTGAATAAAACTCAAAAATATCCCAAATTTACTAAATCCACATATAATTTATGAAAAACATCACAACTATTTGTGAATCAATCCAAAATCCATATGGATACTATTATCTCTTATAATTTAGAAAAACACGTTGTAAAAAAACTCATTATAGGACATTATGTGTGACCCTTCAGGCCTTTTTATCATTTATAAAAAATTATGAATTCCCAAATCCATAATTATAAGAAAAGATCAAACTATAGAAAACTTTCAATACAACATAAGCTATAAGGAGTTCTATTGTGATTTTGATCAAAGATTCCCATATCTCCATATGAATTATCCAACAATAGATGTATTATATATATATATATATATATCATATGTATGCTTATATTTTTGTGAGTGGGAACCCTAGAACCAACTCCTTTATATAATTTTTTTACCATTACATGTATATAGTTTTTTTATATTCATTATTTACCATTATAGTAACATTTCATCTACTTGTACAATTTTCATGGTAATGTTTTTAGATTACATGTCATATCAAAAGGTTATAATAATTCACAGATATAATGAGAACCACATGATACTTTAGCACTAATATTAATTATATTTCCATTGATCTAGATACATTCCTATTATAGGACAAAAATGATATATTACTATTAGGTGTTGGTGGATCATATTCATTGGTGCTTCTTATAAATTTCATTCTCATTGATCTTGAGTAGTTTAGATCATTAGGTTAGACCCACTAATAAGAACATCATATGTAATAAGTTTCATTGGGTTTTTTCTCTATGAGCATGTTTATTGGTAAATTGAATTGATATCATTATTAATATATACCATTTGATCACATACATTGCTATAAGAAGAATTCCATGGGATATATGTTGTGGTGAGTTACCATGTGTTGGGTGTTTCATTAGTGGTATATTATTGGATGAATGATCAAGGAAGGATCCATCACGTATAGAGAGAAGAAGATATATATTAGGTCTAATTTAATAGTATGGTAGAACATTAACTAAATCCATGGACAAGGTATAAAAGGTATCCCCATCCAGTGGGTCATAAAAATTATAAATAAAGCATATAAATGTTTGAAACACAAGTTATGCATCATACTTTATGATATATTGTGAGATAAATAGATTATATAACATTGTGTATATTCTTAAGAGAGGATATCATTTTTATAATTAAACCTTATATTCTTAGGTTCTATGATGTGTTTATATATACCACTCTTTATCTATGAGTAACACTCATTATTATTGAGATAAGGTCTAGAGAATCAAACACTAAGAGTATTCAGATACTTGGACAATTTAGGTGAATTAAATTTTAAGACATGGTGGGACCCATGTATGGGGCAAAGATATGTCTGATTTTTAATGATCACAAGAAATAAATAAATGCACTATTTTTAAATTTTAGAATAATTGAATTCAGAATTATTTCCATAGTGTCTTAACAAGTATTGAGTGAATACAATAGATAATATTTTACAAATGAATATTTTTATTCAAGGTTTGATAAATATTTTTTAGAGAGATGGGTTGAGATAATGGATCATATTTTATCATGTAACATTGTTTATATAATGAAAGTAACTATTAAAATATTTATAACATTTTTAATATGTTCATTAATTCATATACAGTATAAGTGGTTAAATTTAGAAGGCTTCATTTATTAAAGTTCCAAAGTGAAATTTTCCTAAATGAAACCCACCAATACAAGTCAGAAGGAGATCTATATTTAGGGACTATTAATATACACAAATTTGGGAGCACATATAATATATAAATCACTTCCTATTGTGATAAGGAGTCATTTCAAGAACTTAATAAATGATTTTCTTCTTGGGATGGAGAATTGGTGTTGTGGAGATTATAAAAACATTGATAGATTAATTAATTATCTATATTAGGAACAAAAAATGGAAGACTTATAAATCCTTAATCATATGAAGTATATGTGGATGATTTAAAGGGATCAAAACTTGGTTACTTTATATTGGAATTATCAGTGATTAGTGGAACATTCCTTCTTCATCAAAATTGAATAAGGCATCAAGTAGATTTTTATTGTACTTAATTCCTTCCACATGAGATCCTTAGGTATAAAACATGCACCAAATCATTATAGATAATATAATTACATTAGTATAATGAAAACATTTAAAATCCCCTATTTAATGATTTAACATCATGCTTAGTACCAACATATATTACCTATTTTTTCAAGACATCGAGTGACCACTTTATATTGAACATTTCAATATATTATAATCCAACTCCTAATTTCATCATTCCCCAAAATAGTCTAACCAATTTTAATGAATACATCACATGACATTCATTCAAGTATTTTAGAGAATCATATGTCACTCAACTAAGTTTTTCCATAGATTTCCTTATTATAACTCAATTATAAGCTTGTATTTGATGATTTTTATATAAGAGGAAAAATACAATATTGGATAAACTCAACTGATGAGATGATAAATAATAATCCCAGACACCAATAATTAACTTATCCTCAAGGGTGGAATAATTAAGGTATACAATTTTGAAGGTTTACTTACTAAAAATATTTTCAACCTTAGTTAATGGGGATTCCTATTAATAATTCACCCCTAGGTATACCAATGACCACATGGAATTCCATGAGATATATTTTAGTGGGTCAACCAAGATAATAAGTCTCTACTTAATATTTCATTAGTCTATTCTATATCATATACTATATTCTACTCATAATAATCATAAAATATCATTAAAATTAAAAATTCACCATGAATATCATCGATTAATGTCATCAAAGTCATAATTTGAAGGGACATTATCATTCCAATTTTTACATAATATATGAAATGTATTTGAAAGAATAATAAATGAAGATTTCCATTATTATAAAATAATGATACATTTTATAACCATTTAATCTAATCTCTCATGTATATAACACTAAGAGATTCAATATGATCCCCATGATTTAGATTCATTAATAGTTTTGTTGAAATATTTACTATAATTTTATATGTATCCATCCAAAAAATCATTACATCACCCCTCATAATAATCTATTGAATGCGATAGTATTCAAAAAGTGTTTTTTTGATCCTTTAGTGGGACTAGGGATCCTTCTATTGAGAAAGATCTCAATTATTTTTAATTTAAACCTTAATTTCTTCCAAATACTAGGAACCACACCAAGTTCAATTTGGAATCTAGAATTGGTGTAAAACTTTTTTCTGATCTCATCATTAACATCAAAGACCAAGAACATATACATACTTATTGTTAAGTACTTAAGGATATTATTGAATTTTTTTGACAATTTTAAGAAAGATTGGATCAGTATCTACATGTTTTTTAAAAAGAATAAATGACATTGGGTTAAGTTCATAATGTATCATACATGATAAATTCTAGGCTGAACATACAATTAATATTACACATCCTTTATAAATATTTATAAGTATTTAAAATATTTTGAATATTTATTCCATTGAACACTAATAAGGACCCCTTTTAGATTACTCCATGATAAAACACTTTATCACTTTACTGAAATATTTATTTTCACCAAGTCTAAGAACATCCTCACTCTATATCTATAGATATTCATACATAGTATATAGGTTTTTCTCCCATGTTTTTCATGTAGAATCGCTTTTATAACCATACCATTATATAATTTAATATAGGGATATCATTTTCAATAACTAGTATATCATAAGTATATAATATAATAAATAAAAAAACTCACTCTAACTCACATTTATAAAAAATAATCCTCCACATTTTTGATGAAATAAAACTCATTTATTTCATCATCAAAATATATCTTCCAAATCTGAGAAGCTTTCTTCAATCTATAAATAGTATTTTTCAACTTGAAAATAATAACAAAATCATTAAGAACTATAAAACCATTGGGTTCTACCGTATACAAATCCTCAACTAGAATCCAATTAACGAAACTTATTTTGGAATATATTTGATATATCTTATAGTAATAATGAGTTTCTTTTGAAAGAAATATATAAATGGACTTTATCATCACAATTGGTGAAAATGTGTTTTTATATTCAATATCATGTTCATCTAATAAATTCCAAACTTAGTAAGTGTGCTTGATATCCATCTTAGATTTCATGGCCCATAACCATTTTCTAAAATTAGAACCCTCAATGTAATTTTGGTAGGTTTTCGGTTAATCATCTATTATCATTACTTAATCATCATTATCTATAATAAATCAATATTTGATTTGGTTATTCTTCTGCAACTCTTTGTTGAACCTTCTCATCTTCTATATTACGAATAATTCCTATTTTTTGTATTGAATTTCTCTAAGTTAAAATTTACCTCTATTGATTCATTGAACAATGTGTTCCATCCAATGGAAAACATAATATTGGACCAAAATCACATTGTGTTCAATAGAATTTTAAAAATAACATCACATAATATCTTTTGGGTAACCATAAAATTTCATTTCTCTTAATTAATTCCATGTTTATCCAAATCCATACACTGAATATATTCTACGAAACCCTAAATACTCATAAAAGATAAATTAAGAGACATTCTATACCATATCCCATATGATTTATTTATAACTTCCTTAAAAGTAATACAATTTAGTTTGAAAGATTTCACATCAATATAATATCCTTAGAATGAAATTATAAGGTCAAATTAAATCATCCTAAATCAAAAAAATTCTAACATGGTATTATTCCTCTTATTAGAAATACTATTACACTATGGTGTTCTAGGAGGAGGGTGTTGTAAAATAATTCCCTAATCTCTTATATGATCATTGAAATTATAGCTAAAGTATTCACCACCCCAATCCGATCAGTGTATCTTAAAACTCATAACTATTCAATTTTTATACTTAAATTTTTAATACATTGAACTTTTCAAATGTATTATCTTCCATACCATGAGAAACATATAGCTATACTGACTATAGTAATTAGTATATGTTACAAAGTTTCTATAACCACTAATTTATTGATTACTCTTTGGTCTATAAAAATAATTTTTATTAGATCCAATAGTTCACTAACCCTATCATATTTTCCAAGAAATTTTCCTTTTTTATTTCTCCTAATAAATTAAGTTCACATGTGTCATCTTATTTATAATTTAATGAATAAAAAACTCAATATCTAAGGAGTCTTTGGATATATTTCTCATTTATATTCCCTATATTATAATTCCAAATATAAGTAGTGTTAGAATAAAAAATGAACATATTTTTAATTTTAAATATCATATTATCATTTTATAAAATGTGTAAATAATTCACCATATTCCCTATGATATAAAAAATTTCATTCATATATTTACAATAAATCTTGTTATCAATAATGGAAGAAAACTCAATATTTTCCAAACAATATATAGAAATCAAATTTATATTTAAGAAAAAATATAAGTAACGGTTTTATAATTCCAAAAATAATCCAAAATAAAAAATTTGATCATAAGTACTGACCTATATTGAAAAAAATCTTCCTGAATTTCTGACACATATATCCACTTAACCTCTAATTCACTTTATTATATTTTTGAGTCTTTTTTTTAGAAAAAATGTGTGATGAAGACCCTGTATCGAATACTCTTGAGTCAAAATTAGTGAAACTCATTTCTATAAGATTCACATCCATTTTATTAGAATTCTTGTCTTTAATAATAATTATCAGCCATAGATAATGTAACATATTAGACTCCATAAACATAGATCCAATAGTTGTATTACATTATTAGTATAGAATACAAGAGTATCTAAAGGATATAACAGTTAAATAGTCTTGGAAGACCAACTACGTACATAAAAAACATTTCAAAATTTAAGATAAAACACGAACTTACTATGAGAATATAATATTTACCTCTATTATATCTGAGAAAATTATACATTGCTCTCCTCTAGGTTTCCTAGGTAAAGGAAAACAAATAAGGGTGAGCTCAGATGATCATTATGGTGTGAAATACAATTAAAGTATACATAAAAAATAGGGAATAAGTGATATGGTAGGAATAAATGAACAAAATGAATAAAAAATGAAATAAAAATGAGGTCATGCTACATCCTTAATAATAAATGAAAATATAGATAACAATAATCATTGACCTCATACAGATGGAATTCATAATATTGGACATCAAAAACATAATGTAAAGGCATTGTGATAAAATATATATACTATTATTGTAAGATATATACACCCAAACCCAACATGTTTTATCTCATGAGACTCATTGATGCATCAAGGAGCTATATAAATCTAGGTCCCATCCATTACTTGATTAAGTCTAATTCATTCACCATAAGAGTCATAAAGACCATTCATACCATTCCCTAAGTAATATATTAATAAATAAAACTTGGATATTCATATAATGGTAACTACTGAAATCAAATAATTCCCTATTTAATATAATAATGTGGTTTTATAAAAGAATGTACCTTAATCAACTTAGCATCCATGGGGTATCCTTAAAGTAAAATGAAGTATCATTATCAAAGAAATACAGTGGTGAGTTTACTTATAATGTGTTGGGTTATTCATATAGGATAGTAATTGGATACAATATAATTATTTAGTAGGATTCCTAGAAAATGTTAAGAAATATACATCATCCTGGTTTATAAAGTGTATGTGAATATTCCAATAAATATCCCCCAATAGTATCTAACTAGGTGTGGGATCTTAGCCCATTTTTCATACATTAGAGTGATGCTTGAGTCAATACTCAACCAACCCTTTCAAGGGTGATTACCCCTAGATGAATCTATATCAAAACCACATCCACATTCCAATATCTAAATAGGGATATCTTTTCTATGAAACTACACTTACCTTTAACTTACAAAAACTTATGATGGTTTTTTCACTATTGAAAATATTGAGTTTTAAATGGTTTTAGTAACTCTTGAATAAAAATAATATATGATGGATAAAAATATAAACTTTTAAATCCATTAATGTTCATGAGTAATATAGTAAAATTCGTCCATGGAAATGTATGCACCACACAAATGAAAATAGGTGGTGAATATAACATGATCCCCATTGAATGAAAACTGAGATAGAAAAACAATTCTTATGAATTAGGTAAAAAAATTAAAAACATATTGAAATAGAGGTATTAAAATTGATATTAAAATACCATGAATAAATTAATTTATGATATGACATCTGAAATTGTTAGTATATACACAACATAAAAGAAAATATGTGTATAATATAAAACTTTTCTCAAAGAGATGAATTTGAGGTAGGAAACTATTTCCTATTTTTACAACTTCCACAAACACTCTTTAATCCCATAAATCACAAACATGGATATATTAATAACTTAATTATGAACCTTACTCATATCCATTTTATTTATACTCTTCATAAATAGTCATTACCGATATGAATTCTATTGATTGTCCACATTTGGTGTTTATAGTTTTTATTATTTGTACTAGATTCATAATAGTGATGTCTATATTCATTCTTATATCAAAGTTTAACATTAATAGATCATTAAATTTAATATTAGGAATGATTTATAATTATTTATAATCTTTCAAACTCATTTCATGAGTGTTTTATTCTTTATCATTGAAGATGAAATCAGAAAAATGCTTGTTTATGTGATTCCTGATTATGAAAGTATTTTTTCTTAATAAATGAATTAAATATTGATATAATATCTTCATAATAAAAATTACTTATTTACATATTGCTATCATATTATACTAGTAAGTATATTCCCATAGTCATGCACTATAATGAACCGACCTGAGATTCCATCCTACCTAACAGCTGACCTGATTCGCCACAAGGCCTATATGGAATTCCAGATACCCACAGGCTGGTGACTAGCTCCTGGGAATCAAAGAAATTCCTTTCGGGGTGGTTCCACCCAATTCAATGATTAATAATTAGAAAAAGATATAAATTTAGTAACCAAATTTAATAAATAAGTAGGAAGGTAGTTAATAAGAATAACAAAACTAGCGAAAAAGAAACAACCGCAACCAAGAAGAAAAAAATAACTGACTCAATCCAAGACCCAAAACATCTCCACCCAACTCTCCCCCATGCTGGCTATGGAGAAAAAACAGAATCCAATAGAGAACTCGGAGATATAAAGGCATGATCTAAAATCCTTGTAGGTCACCACAACCCATGGAAACTATAAAATTGGTTTCTTAAGGCTAATCATCAGCGGTAGTTGGGAAATAAAGCTATAAAGTAGGATTTATATACATAATCTTCTCACGAAAAAACAAATCATATCCAATTAAAAATTCCAAACATTTTTCCTTTTCTTTCAAAAAACCAAATACATGCATTTTAAAATAAATCCATAAGACAAAGCCTTATTAAAAACCATGCAGACCATTAAAATTTATAAAAAACCACCAACTTGTTTTATTTAAACAAAAATAATTACTTTACAAATTTTCTGACGAGGGTTAAATAAACACCTAAGGCCACTTAGGAACATCATGCTCAACTATCCAACAAGACAGAGAAAAGGATGAATTAATAACCAACATATACATAGTGAATGCAATGGGAATAACATATCTCAATACATCATGTCAAACATGGAACTTACAAAATACGTCAAGTAAACAACAAGCACATCCAAGAAGTAAGAATCTCAAGGGATGTAGAACGACATGTCTAGCCAAGTGAGAGATGATTGGGTACCAAAGTACAATGGAGGCCTGAGAAGGGTTTGATTAAAACTCATTAGTCCACCACCAATGGTGTCTAGAGAAAATAACATTTAATATAATATTTTTTGAATATAAATAGTGGAATAAAATAAATAGTACCACAAAAGGATACAATAAAAGGAAATAATAGCTCATCTAGTACCCACTAAAACAAGGTCTCTAAGGTGACACTTGGTCCAAACAAACATGTAACAATATAAACTAGTCGTCTAAAGGGTAATTTAAAAGGCACATATATTAAATGTCAAGGGTATACATTCTTAGTTCAAATTAGGGGAGTATAAACATACACCCACGGTGCCTATCCAATGTACTCGAACCATCACTACCTAGAAATTCAATCAAATATCTAAATAAAATATCAAGGTCAAAACCTAACATGGATGGAACCTTTATATTACACCTAACCATATACCAAACTAATAATGTTAATAAAAAACATTGGGTCTATTGAACACTTCACAAAACAAAATAGTTGTGACCGAAGCCTCCATTTAGCCTATATCTATACATACAACGGTGGTTCCTATAGCATAAATCTGGCCCAACCCAAGGAGAAGGAGCATAAGTACAATATCCTTTTCCCACATGGCATTCCATCATTTACCAAAGCCTCAATATAGTACAATATCCATGATGTATAATATTAGTTTCTAGTGCCTCATTCTAATACAATTTCAGTAGCATACTTCCTATCATAGGAGCCTCAGTTGAGAAACCAATCCATACATAAAAACCAGGTATCCTAGAGAATTAGTATGACATCCAAACCACATATCAATTCCATCATTCCAAATATATAACCAGGATTTGGAATGAATCAACTAACTATCCCCGACCATTTATCACATCACAAACATCAATAATAGGGGTAAAAAAGCAATATCTACAGACACGAGTTTTAAAAAAGGGTGAAGAACATCACATCACAAGTGCTAAATGAGCCTTTGATTATATAATATATATTTGGAAATCTCTTAAAACAATCTGAAATTTAAAAAAAATCCCAAAGGGAAGCATAAAATCTTCCAAGAATAACCAAATATGTTAATTTAAACTCCATTTTTTACTTTAAAACCCAATCCTTCCTTTAAATAAGGAAACTGATTGAACACAAAAAGGGAGGCCACTTAAAAACCCATTTAGACTAAAACCCAAGGATAAGGTTTATTTCACATTGAAAAACCTAATTATAATTTTTATCAAACATGAAGAATTTGTATAACCCCATTTGAAAATATATTTCCACTACATAATGAAATTCACCCACTCGTTCCAAGGAAGAAACCTCCCACACATTCAAAACATTAAAAAAAACATCATCCACACATAAATATCATTATTTTAAAACCAAAATAATTCCCATGGTCATCCACTTACATAAAACCAATTTTAAAGAAGTCACCATGTATTTTTCAAAATGGATAAACCATTCTCCCATTTCAAACAACCATTTGGAATAAAAGTGAAAAACCCATTTTTAATTCATTTGAGGTCAACACCTCAATTAAAAATGAAATTACATTTAAAATATAATTTTCATTTAATGGTGACCAAAATAGGTAAAAACCCATTTATTAACTTTATGACCATTCAAAAATCCTAAAGGAATTACAAAAAAATAATAACATAATTAAAAATTACAATTTAAATCATAAAATGTAGATTACAAAAAACCAACTATTTAAGCTCAGCCTAAGGAATAATAAAATGGTTGAAATCATCCCCAGGATATCACATATATATACTAGCATAAAAATGAAATTAAAATGTAATAACAAAATTATAATTCAAAAAGAAATTAATTTTATTTTGGCACCTACATTAAGGAAGAAGATTGAGCCAAAACACTTCAACACATGACACTTTCATCATCATACACTCAAAGCCACTCTTCCCCACCTCTGAGCATATGTACCTTCACATATATGTATGGACACCTGGCCCCTATGTACATATTCACATGGATATGAATATGTACAAGACAATCCTTACACAGATGTTTATATATGAATATACCCATTTAAACTTACAAGCATATGAATTTTTCCTATATTTACAAAATCACACCTATCCCCAACATATATATATATATATATTCATGCTATAATGGGTGAATATATACATAATAGGGGAGCTTAAATATTTATGCATACCTACGTATATGTAGGTAAGTCACCTTCGACTCTGATGACTCAAACCCGCATCAAGGATGACCAAAACACACTATATAAAAAATACTTGGAACTCAAAATCCTCAAAAGACCCCAGAGAAAATTTTTCTAGATAAATCACTAGAAGAATATCCTACCACAAGAAGTGGTGGCTAACCAAAATGATCTAAAACGCATCACCTTTGGTGGAGAAAACCGAAACATACACGAAGATGACCCTAGGAGACTGTTGCATGCCCAAACCAAGGAAGAAACAACAAAAATTTGAATCAACCCTAACCCTAGGTGTTGGCCGAATGGAACTAGAAAACATGGAGAAGGAAAATGAAAAATCAAGGGTGAAGTTTAAGAGATAAGGGCTTACCTTGTACAGTTGACCAATAAATTATAATAAATCCAGTGTAATCGATGAAAGAAGAGAGGGATGAGATAGACGGTGGATCCTGGATGGAGAGAAAGGGGGAGAGGGATACCATTTCAAGAGACACACATGGGAAGGAGGGGGAGAAAAAAAGTAAAATTGTAGAAAGATATAAATAAAAGAAAAATAAAATAAAATAAACTAAAATAAAAATAACATTTTTGAATTTTGGAAACCCAAACTGTTTATGCATAATTTTGAAAACTATGTGCCAACTATGTGCTGGTCACTGCCTAGGCCATGTACCCTCACACAATTAATCCTAGGTAGATGGATGGCTGAGAAAACTATTCTCAAACCATGCCACTTAGCACTGTCCACTTACAAATCCAAATCACATGCTTTTCACATGTTTTAATAGACTGTGTGCAAGTCGTGTTCCACACCTCAATCCCACCTGGGCACCCGTATAAGCATTGCATGGTTACTAATAACCATGTAGTCAAACCATGAAACATCTAAAAATCCTAAAAAGTTAAATTTTTGGTTAAAAAACTACCAGATCTCAAACAAACTCTATAAAAGGAAAAAATAATCCAAAATAAAAACATTGTGACACCTGGGGTGTCACAATCTCCCCACCATTCCTCTTTATATACCCAAAAATTCCATATCGAAGGAATAAAAAAAGGAAAATGAAAGGTCGAAAGAGGAAGTAACCAATAAAAACACTACAAAACGTCTTAACCTCAAAGTAAACGATGGAAATCCTAAAAAATGATCACTCTAATTAAATAATAAGAATCCACATCTCCAATTACTACTAGAACAAGAAACTCAAACAATAAAACTTATTCATCATGGGAACTTATAACATGGTCCCTCCACCATTTAGAGTTTCTCTAAAATGGTGGTACTAAGAAGAACTACCATCATATATATCCATGAGAAATTGAACATCCCTGAGAGATACATTGTCAAGAAATATTACCTCCACAACTAAGGAATAAAGAACCACCATAAAGAGCCTAAAAAATTGACAAGAGGTCTCACCACGAGTCACAAGGAAAGCAGTGAAACTAGTGTCCCAAGCAATGATCACCCACATAAGGTTCATCTAAAACGACCACAGTTAAATGCCATAAGGTATGCCAAACATATCGAGTATATCAAACACCGTAGATATCCAATTGAGAACCCAAAGCCTCTATCATGTCTAAATTAATGAGCACCTCAATATCTCAATGAGTAAATGGGTGAAACATCCAAAATATCTAAACAACCATAGATAAATCTTCAAAAATGATATCACAACCATCAAAAGAAACTGTAACTAAGGAAACTCACCTCATTAAACTCAACTAGAACAAAAAATCTAGAACTTAACATCTATCACAAGGGTGGTTCCTCATCCCCTACTCCACTCATAGACAAGGTGGGAACTGGATCCAAATAAAGTCTTTCAACCATTATATGAGAAAGAAGAAACCAAATTAGACATAGACCTCAGTAATACATGCCTCTTAACACTAACCAAATGATTCCTTCAAAATCAAGGAATGAAAAATAACTTCAATACATAACAAGGTGCGTAAAAACACTCAAAAAAGGCACACATAATTACACTAAAAGAATGTTTCTTTTGAAAACATAATTTTTACAATGAATTTTAAAAAACACCCTCCACCAAGGTATTTTATAAAAACCAATCCATAATTATTTGAAATCAAACAACCATGGTTGAACCCACACATTGCCCAAATGAGGAAACCCACATGAATTCCCATTAAAAATTTTATTTCCTTTTGAATACCAAGTACCCAAGGATTACCATTCAAGAAATAACATTCCTTTTGAAAACACCATTTTACCATAAGAAAACCATTTTTATAAATAATTTCATAAAACCAAGGAAATTAACTCTTCGTAATTTTCCACACAATCAAATTTGAAAAAATATTTTCCTCAAAACACTTTTTTTCTAAATCAAGGTTTTCAAAACCAATAACACACAAGTACTACACAAGAACCCACATAATAATCAAAAAAACCACATACTAAAAAAATCCTTAATGCACCTCCAATATGTGGAAACCAACTTTGGAGAAAATCCAGAATCATGGGGAGTCTAAAATAGGCCAACCAGAGAAGAAATAAGGTTATGCATGTGTTAGACCCACAGTTAGGGGACCACAATACAACCCTAAAACACACTACATATTAGAGGAATAATAGACCACATAGTTTCCTAGACTATCCAGGCCATCCATGCAGCTCAATTTATCCTTCCTTTCCATCCAAAGACCACGAGTGACCCCTAATATCATGAACATGATCAAAGGAGATCAAATAATTAGTCACAAAAAAACAATCAAAACATCACAAAATAAACTTGAATCCATGATTCGAAACCCAACTTCCCCTAGTTGCTTAAGGCTTACGATAAGCAAGTGGAAGCTAGAATCTCCCTATCCTTACCTCTCAAGCCCTAATAACCCTAGTCTCACTTTTACCCAAACACAACCAAATAACACGGTCCATATCATACCTAGATCCCATTGAAAACATAGGCTCTAATAACACTTTGTAGATAACTGTCCTGAGATTCCATCTACCCAACACTTAACCCGATTCTCCATAAGGCCTGACATACATTCCCAATCACCATGGGCTAGCGACTAGCGCCTGGGCACCAGAATAATTCCTTTGGGAACAATTTCACAGAAATCATAGGTTAATATTCATAAAATATATAAATTAAATAACCAAATTAAATAAATAAGAAGGAAATAAAGTTATAATAAAAAAATTAACTAAAAAGAAAAATCTTATAGAAAGAAGGAACATCTAACCAACTGAAGTAGAGACCCAAAAAATATCCACCCAAATCTCTCACATGCTAGACATGAAGAAAAAATTGAATCTGATTGATAACATGGAGAGATATAAGAATAAGATAGAATCCTAGAAGTTTACCATAACCCAAAAAATAAATCAAATATGTTTCCTAAGTATAATCATCAATGTTAGTATCAAAATAAATCTACAAATTAGGGTTTAAATACATAATCATCTCATGATAAAACAAATCAAATCCATGGAAAAGTTATAAAAAATTTTGTTTTCATTCTAAAAACCAAACATACACTTTTCAAAACCAATCCATTGTCCTGATCCTTATTAAAATCCACCCAAACCATTATCATTTCTAAAAAACAACCAACTTTATTTATTTAAATGAAAATAATGATTTTAAACATTTTAAAACTAGGGTTAGATAAACACCCAATGCCACTTAGGTATAACATGGTCGAGTATCCGACAAGGCATAGCGATGGAGGATATAGTCATCAACAAATACTCAATGAACAAAATGAACATAACATATTTCAATACATCATGTACTACATAGAAATAAAAAAATCAATCAAGAAATGACAATCATAATCAAGAAGTAAGCATCTTGAGGGATCTAGAATGCCATGTCTATCCATGTGAGAGATTCTCGGGTACCAAAGTGAAAGGGATACCCATGTAGGGTGTGAGTACAACTCAGTGGGACACCACTAATTGTATTTAGAGAAAATTAAAATAATTACAATAGTGTATGGAAAGAATCAGTGAAATAAAATAAACAATACAACAAAAAGATACAAGTGAAAGAACCAACCAATCAACTAGTACCCACTAGCCTAAGGTCTCTAAAGTGACACTTGAAAAAAAACATGTAAAAATATAAACCAGTCATCTAAAGGGTAATGTATGAGGTACATACTACAAATTTCAAGGGTATTCACGATTTTTATCAACTCAAGGGAGAAAAAAAATACACCCAAAAGGCCTATCCAAAGTACCAAAACCATGAGTTCCTAGAAAGTAAGTCTGAAATCTAAATCATATATCAAAATATAAACTTAATGTGGTTGGAACCTCTATTGCAATAACCCATATTTTAAATGAAGGTACAAATAGTTAGTTTTTCATTTGGGGTATCTTAAACTATCCTAATCTTTATTCTTAATCATGATAAGGAGGTCTCGGGTACATCCATGACTTGTTTGGTGACCGGATCATTGAAATAGGAAGAAGGTACTAGGCCACACATTTTTTTTGTAACCATGTGACCCATGGAACATGGCCATGTGGCTGGTTTCGGGTTTGGGATAATGACATTTATCATGGTTTTCATATTTTTATTCAAACTGGGTGCCTAACTATGCAATGTCCACCTTAGTAGCAGTGGACTAAGAATTGTTTTCACAAGGTTTTTCCAAACCATGTGTCTATGTATTTTGAGTTGAAATTAAATTTTACCTTCACTTAAGTTATAACCTTATTTATATTTTCCCTTCCACCTTTGAATGACTGAACATGGGTATCCTATTTTGATCTCAAGAACACCTCAATCTTGGAATTGAGCTTGATCTCCCATCCAGTGTCCATTTATCGATCTTTCAGAAGTATTAAATATATCTCTGTAAGATCCATTACTCTATTTACTCCTATATAAGTTTATTTTCGAATCTATAGTACTATTTAGTTGCACAATCATTTTCCCAATTTCCAGGGCGTTTGAACATTTTTCATATATAATCCAACCTACTCTAAATATTAAGACAATATCAAGCGAGGAGTCATTTGAGACCTTGAGGAAGGTTGTCACATAATTTTACATTTGAGTTTTTTCATCTTGTAGCTATATTATTGTGTCTCATGTCTAATTTTTTCGAGCATTTCCTTTTATTTGGGGTTTTCATGTAAAATTGATCCTTGAACCTTCTAATATATATATTGATCCATTTTTAGTATTATACAGGTTGATAAACTCTATTATGAACACCCCATGGGTGTTCTATGTCAATTATTTCTTAATGTTTAAATTTCAAATTTCATAGAATGCCTAATTAGGTTCATAATTAGCTTTTAAATGGAATTTACCTTGAGAAATGTGTAATAAATAGAACCCAAATAACCAATTAGGTGTTTGGACCACTTATAGTTGGAATTTACAGTTCAGGTAATTGCCTTGTTTGACTTTATCCCCTTGAAATTCCCAAATAATCCTTATACCTTTAATTTCCTTGAATTAATGAATTCAATGTAAATTGAATGGAATGTTTTAAATGGTATGTTTTGTTCACAATGCCTAAACTTCCTTAAATGAATTAATAGATTAAAAATAGAATATCTTAGGCATGTTGGTTTTCTTCTCCTTCAAGAAATGAATACTTTTAATGGGATGATTAGAGTGTGGAAAGGACATATCCATTATTACTTATTTATCAAATTATTATATGGATAAATATGATTTTGCCTCATTTATGTGTATATGGGATATTTGAAAATAAATCATGGGAGGTTATGCATCATGCTAATAATATTTTTAAATATGCCTTTATGTGGACTATGTACGATGGTAAGGTGTGTTGAGCATGATGAAAAATCACACTCCCTTATATCAAGTGTTGATTATGGAATCTTGCACTAATGATAGTGTATGGGCATTGGTATTTACATGCCACATTCCATGATTGGAGCGATGACATGATGGATCACTCACCATCCCGAGTGTTGTTGCGAGATGCATCAAAATATTCTTGGGATGTAGGAAATGTATCCTATTTCTTTGGATTTTATGCTCGTTAGTCTAGTCATGTATGTCTAAATTATTCCCCGGTCTAGCCAAAACTAGTATTCTAGGTATATGTCCAGTTGTTAAGTCCACTAGACTAGATACCATGGGGGGGTGAATCAGTGTATGAAAAATTAAAACAAATTCCCCTTTTTGTCATGTTTTGTTGTTAGACAAAACCCTCTTCTCTCTTATCTTTCCATTGTAGAGTATGAATGAATCTTAAAGCATGAAAAAGACACATCAATTTTACTTGGTTGACCCTCACTGGGCTACATCCATGGAGCATACACCAACGATGTGCCGATGCACCAAATCCACTATAAGAGAATTGTTGTTTACATGTTTGTAGTGGACTCACTGTCTGTCCTGGTATACGAGCACTCACAATTTGAGAACTCACTGTTCTCTCAATGGAATTAACCACACTGCTTCTTCAGAATATCTTATCACAGTTTATAGACCTGTATGTCTCTTCATTATCACTAATGAATGCATCATCCATTTTATGTAGATTCTCTATTGAAGTCCTGATTTCATCCACTGATGAATTCCCCTTTTCTTCTGACCATTGTGCAAAAACCTTTGGAAATACCTTCACAAAGAACACTAATTCATGAAGCTCGTAATTTTGTGAATCTCAAACAAGGCTTCGTGAAGTACCTGCCTCTTCGCGAAGCACACACCTTCGCAGTGCTCAAGTTGTTGAACAACAAATTCCTTAGCGAAGCTCAGTGAGCCAACACAGAACACACCTCTTTCATGGAGCTAGATTAGCCATCGCGAAGCTCCTTCTTTCTCCAAGAACTCTGCCTCCATGAACCTAATTCATGATTTGATAGAAACAATTTTTTTTTATAAAACTCTCAACTTATCTCGAGGGGGTCGAGATATATTTACAGATGATTCCACTGACCCTCGAACCTTCCAAGAAAAGTCAGCGCCACGTCAGCTCAAATCGCAATGCTCTGAAATTTCTTCCGAAATTATCTTTATATTGTGAAGCACCATGGAAATGTTTTTGATCACGGATCTAATCATAATCTCAGAGCATTCCAAAAATTCCTTTGTTCCTTCTCTATGAAGCTCCACTTGCAATTCCCTTCGCCACCATAATGCTCTTCCACGATGCTATTCACGAAGCTCGTCGTAATTGCAAAGAACACCATCAAAATTCTTTCTGTCTTCGTGAAATACATATCAAGAATCCCATATTTGAGAAAGTCATGACTTTTCCATATTTTGATGATATCTTCAAGGAGATACAATTTTCATGATGCTCACCAAATCCCAAATTTTGGACCCCAAAAATTTGGAAAACACTGTAAAATGACACCACCTTGTATTTGTTTTTTTGAACCACCTCCAGATCATCCATTCCTTTTTCATGGTTCTTTGTCAACATGGATTTTCAACAACATCTATAGAACTCAATAATTCATCATGAAAACTAGAATTTTCAACCAACACAATGAAACCAAAAATGCAGCAATGCTACCATGGGGGATTTTTTCCCAATACTAGTTACGTCTGCAAATAATATTTTCATATAGGTGGATGGAGTATATAATAAAACTATATATATATGTATACTATTAATATATATATAGTTACTATTCAAACATTCCTACCGATAGTGATCCAAAAAATATAGACCCTCCAGGTGTCTTATAGGAACCTGAGTGGGTAGGTTATTTATTTCATATTTTTTTTCTTATTCTATTTTACCTGAACACTATTTATTTATGAACATTTCTTAGATTACACTTAGACACCGTTGGTAGTAGCCTACTGATATTTTTATCTCACACCCTACTCAGTATGCCTTTGGTACCCGAGAATATTATGGGAATGTAGGTACTGATAAGTGAAAGATCCCTACTTCTGGTCTTTGATAATGAAATATATATTTATATTTTAGGATTAGAGGATGATGAATATGATCGAGATACAGGTGGAGTAGTTTTTTTAATTTTTGTAGTTTGTATAGAATTATTGTATCTATCTGAACCCTATTCAACTATTTATTATTAAAATTCAATAAATCCATGTATCAGACACTACCTAGTGGATTTTGAGATATTTATATAGTTGTTCTATTTATTTTAACTTATTTATTTTTCTATTATATCAGTTAAATTTATTCTTATACTATATTTTTATTCTTCAAGTTTATGTTATGTTTATGCTATTGAATGTTGTCAGTTGATTTTGTTGTGCCACTCTTACCAAAGGGTATAACCACCCTAATGCACCACCTTTACACCGTAAATACTAGTTTTAAGCCTCTAGAGTACGAGGAGGCAAGCTTGGAGCTATGTGACCCATCTATATGGGGAATGGGTAAAGTGGATCTTAGGTCGAGGTGTTACAAAGTGGTATTAGAGGAGGTTCCTATCTTGGTTTACTATTTAAAGACAATAGATTAGTGATTGGAAACACTTGGAAATTTTCATAAGACATTATTTTACATCAGAAACCCATGTTCAGGGTAAAGGCCAAGTTTCCTAAATTATAATTTCAATTATGTTTTTTTACTATTAATTTTGATATCATTTCACCTTTAGGTGATGCATATGTCGTGTTGTGTTTATTATTATTGTTCTAATTGAGGATTTATTTCAACCTTGGCCTGATGATATGAGGGAAATAATAATTGTTACATTCATTATTAATATCCACACTAGGACTAACATTCCCTTTCTTTCATGTATTGTTTATTTTTAGTAAGAATTTTCCTATTGCATATTGATAGTGCCTTAAAAAAGTATTGAATTGTGATGAAACTTCTTGTAGGGATTATAATACATAATTGATAATTAAAGTTCCTACCTCAGCCTAATAATTCTTTACTAAATGGGTTAAGGTAGATACCATAAGAAGTCAATTATGTAATGTTGAGTCATGGATCATTCGTCGTAAGGGATAGAATGTGCTATGGTGTGAGTTGAATGGAAATCATATTTTGGTTGATAAGGAGTATGGGCCGTTATTGATCAAAAGTGGTATACCAACTAATTAAACCATTTTATCTAATTTAAACAATTTTATGAGAAGAAATACAAAATTAATATAACATCTAAAGTGAAATTGGTTATCCTATACATGTGAAATAAAGACATAGACCAAAACATGACCTTAATAGTGGGTAGTGGGGTATCTATTACATTATTATATCCTATTATGATCTCCTCTACCTTCTAGATCTAAATTTTGAAGTAGTCATAGATTTGTGGTTGTTTCTATAGCAGCGATTTACTAATGTCCTAGTTTCTTAAATGTAATCTTTTTATTTTCTTAAATCTATTTCGAGGAATGTGTTTTTCATTGTTGTATCATGCCTGTATTTTGTACTCCTATCATACATCTTGAAGGGGGTGACAACCATGATCATATTGTGGTGGGATGATATCTTCCTATGATTCCTCATATAGTGACACTTATGGAACCTCTTCTTATACATGATCTGTGAAATAATGCATAGTTTTGAAAGGATTTTCTATGTATGATTCAAAATATGCAAGGTTTCATTTGACCTGCCATGAGTATAGTAGATTTGACTCAAGAATTTGAACAGTAGCATTCTCCAACATTTTCAAAGGATGACAGACCTCAAATTTCATAGTCTTCGATTGAATAAATCATATCTATATTCGAATATCTTGAGACACCTCTAGAGAATAGGGTCAAGATTGTGACATATGTGCTATGTGACTCAACCAAGCGGTGGTGGGATGTAATCAGCTAGGAAGATCAGTATAGAGGTGTTTTTTGGGGAGATTTCCATATGATCTTCTATGACTACATTTTTTCTCAAACTTTGTAGATAGATTGATCTAGAGAATTCAGGAACATATAGTAGGGGAGCATGTCTCCCAGGGAGTATTCTACTAATTTCATTGAGCTGTATCATTTCTCTCATACTTTGGAAGGACATGATCTTATGAACACCATGTGATTTAAGGATGGGTTGGTTTATTAAATCCAATTGAAGGTCAATGTTTTTAGGTTGAATAATATTTTTGAAATTTTCAAATAGTCCCTTATTATAGATAGGAATCTGAGGGAAGATAATAGTGCGAGTTGGGGCGGTTCGGCACCTAAAGATAGAAGTGGTTATTATTTTTGGAATAAGAGTCACTAGGAGGTTTCTCGTAGGGGTATTAGAAGCCAATATCATTGTGTTGGAAGCTTGTTGATTTCTCACCAATGTGGGAAGCTAAGACACACGAAGCCTTAGTTCCTTTGGGATCCAATGGAGTGCAAAGGCTATGGAGGGATAGGTCATATCCCATGATTTTTCAAGACTTTAATGATAGTTCCTAGTGATTTTGGATCATCACCCACTCCATTATTTGAATCAGGGATATCAGTATCATGATATGCAGGCAGTTGGAATACCATTAGTCGATCAGGACGAGGTGAAAATCGAGGAAGAGGTAGTCAAACTTAAGAGTTTCAGCACCAGATTAAAGGGATTTCTTTGGGTAGTCAAGAATTATTCTAGGGCCATGTTATAGGCTAGTTACATGAATTCTATCCCACTTCATAGGATAATAGTTCCAGACCTTCTGCTATATGAGGTACTATTCTAGTAGCCTCCACTTTAGTGTCTACTTTATTTGACACAGGCAGATCCCACTCATTTATATCTGAGGCAATCATTAAGTGTATCTGCCTCAATATCAAAAAATATCCCAGAGTTATGATTCTTGATACACCATTAGGTATCCATTATGTGGGAGTTCATCGTTGTTAGAATTTTCTTCTTGAGAAAAGTGGTAACACTTTCATGTGGAATCTTTACATCATCGACATGATTGGATTTGACATAATCATCAAGATAGACTAGTTAGTTCCCTATCAAACCTATACTGAATAATATAATTAGAGGGTGAAATTTATATCATAATAGGTAATTAGGAACATGCATAAGGGGGAAGTAGATGCTTGTGCAACTCAAGATGGACTTGATCATCAAATTTACGGTAATGTTACAAATCTATTGACCAGTATTTTCTTAGATGACCGAGGGTTATGAAATTCTATGTTTACTCTTATAGTGAAACATTTCAAAGATATGTTTCCTAAGTAATTATCTAGTATATATTTTGTGTGAGAGTATGATGATCAACACCGGTGACCATTCCTCTTTATAAGATGGAACCTAAAAAAATCCCAGATCTTAAGAAGTAGTTAGAGGATTTGGAGGATAATGGCTTTATACACCCCAAAAACTGTCCTTAGAGTTCACCATTACTTTTTTCAACAAGTATAATTGTAACCTTAGGCATTGTGTGGATTACCATCATTTGAACCATTTCATGGTAAAGAATCAGTATCCACATCCTAGAATAGATGACCTCTTTGATCATCTCTATGGAGTGAAAGTGTGTTAAAAGATATTTTTGAGGTTAGGCTATAATCAAGTTCATGTACGTACTTCATAAACACCCCACATAGATTTCAAGAGAATGTATGGTCTATACGAGTACCAGGTTATGTCATTTGAACTGATATACATACCTATTGTTTTTATGGATATTATGAAACAGGTTTCCACCTATATCTAGGTTTATTTATGTTAGTATTTGTTGAAGATATCTTGGTATATTTATTCTCTAGACACAACCATGAAGCCTATATTTAGATCGTGTTGAATACACTAAGAGAGGATCACCTCTATTCTAATCTCAGTAAATGACACTTCGGGATCGATGAAGTCCACTTCCTAGGTCACATCATCTTAGAGTTAGTAGTTTCAGTATACTCCGAGAAAGTGAGATCTTTAGTTTTTTGGGAGCATCCCAAAAAAGTATTATACATTCAGAGTTTTTTAGGGATACATGAATATTATAGACACTTAATCCAAGATTTCTCAGACCTTTAAGTGGCTCTTATATTATTGACAAAGATGGTTGTTAAATTCTTGTGGTTAGAAGCTTATGAAATAGAATTGCAGGAGTTGAATGGAATATGAACTTTGTGTCGATACTGATTCTTCCTATTCCAAGAAGGATATATACTTTATATTATAAAAAATTAGGTATTGGTCTTTGAGCTATTTAGATGCAAGATGAGCGAGTCATCACAAATGAGTCTCATTAGGTGAGGCCTCACGAGTGGAGTTACCTAACTCAAAACCTCAAGCTAGATATTATAGATCATTCCTTATGTAGTTGGAGACACTATATACTAGGATATATCTTTTTATTATTCAGAGATAAAAAATACTCAATCATATCTTTACATAGTGGGATCTCAATCTCAAGAAGCACATGTGGGTGGATTACCTACAGTTATTTAATTTTGATATTGTCTACAAGCCTGGTAAAATAAATTATATGGATGACTCTCTAAGCTAGAAGACTCAGACACAAGCACTTAAGGAATCCTATGTAGAATTGAATATTATGACCTTATTCTTAGAGATACATATTGAGGTTCAGGAGGACCATGGTCAGATAATCCTCTTGGCCTTAACTATGATTTCCACTGTTTTTGAATGGGTACAATTGAGGCAGCTATCTGATATTAAAGGCCTTTTACTAATGGAATGTGTCTAGGATAATGATAAATATTTAGGTTGGACCATGGATGAGGATTAAACCATAGAATTAAATGGGAATTTATGGGGCCCAACTGACATCAGAGAGGAGATGATGTAGGAATTTGGAACCTCAACATGGGAAATTCACACTTGTGTCTCCAAAATGTATCAGGATCTTCAATGCTAGTAATAGTGTGTTGGTATGAAATGTGAAATTGTTGGTTTCATCACTTGGTGTTCCACATGTCAGAAGGTAAAGGCTATAAATTAGCATCTAATAAGGATTCTACAACCATTGTCAATTTTCGAGTAAAAATGGCATGATTTTTTGATGGGATTTGTGACTAGTCTACCCAGATCACCTCATGGTAATGATACAATGTGGGTTGTCTTTGGATGTCTAATAAAGGTCACACACTTATTACCCATGCGAGAGACCTTATCTATAGATAATCTAGGAATGTTGTATGTTAGGGAGTTTGTAAATCTTCTTAGAGATGACTGTTATATTGTTTTTTATAGATATTTTCATTTTATGTCATGGATCTAGTAGGGTTTGTAGAAGGCCTTGGGTACACATGTGCTTCTGAGCACATACTATTCCCCATAGACTGATGGACAGATTAATAATACAATTTAGGTGCTAGAGGATATGCTTTGTGCCAGTGTACTTTGATTTGAAGGTTATTGGGAGAAACAAATTTCTCTTGTGGATTTCACTTATAATAATTGATATTAGGATACCATTGAGATGGATCCTTATGAATCATTATATGGTAGACCTTGGCACTCACCTATGTTTTGGATAGAGGTAAGGGAATTAGCTATGCCTGGACCAAATATCATTTAGGGGACTACTGAGTAAGTCCAATTAATCAGAAATCACATGATGATAGCTTAGTGTAGACAACTATCATATGCCGATAAATTCCAAAGACCTCTCAAGTTCATGTTTGGAGACTTGGTTTTCTCGAAAGTCTTGCCCAGGTTTGGGAATAGATGTATTCATAAGATGTGTAACCTATCACTGAGGTTCGTTGGATCCTTTCAAGTTGGGAAATGGATCAGTCCCTTGGCTTTCCAGTTGGTGATTCTTTAGAGATACCTATTTATGAATTTTTTTCATTTATCCTAGATTCTTCGATACTATCAGGACCAATCACATGTGTTTCATCTTGATGAGGTTGGGTTGTATGTAGATGCTTCATTTAATGAGTACCCATTTTGTATCTTGGACCAGGGCATGGAGAAACTCTAAGGTAGGTCAACTCCTTTGGTACAAGTGTTATGGCTGAACAGCTAAGTACATGACAAGACATGGGAGTGGGAAGTTGATATACGAGCCTAGTGGAAAGAACACTTTGCTAACAATACCTCTTTACCCTTAGAAGGTCAACTCGGGGATGAGCTACTTTAAGGCGGGGAGGTTGAAATGACCCATCATTTCAATGAAGGTACAAATAATTGGTTTTTTTAAATGATTGTAATATTGATTCCAAATCATGAAAAATAGGTATCATGTGCATCTGGGGCTTGTTCTGAGCCCGGAGCTCCAAAATGGGAAGAAGAGACTCAGCCCCATAGTTTTTCTGCAACCATGAGACCCTGGTCATAGGGTTGTGCAAGTTGTTGTAGGTTTGGGAAAGATCCATTTTACTGGGATTGTGCATGGTAAGTAAAACTATGAACCTAACCATGTGATGTGCCCTTTAGTAGCAGTGAACTGAGCATGGGTTGTGTAAAGTTGGGAAAATTCATGTAGCCAAACCCTACACCAATATATTTTGATGTGAAATTACATTTTTTCCCTCCCTGAATTTATAACCTTATTTACTATTTCACTTTCACATTCTAGTGGATGATCATGGGTCTCATCCTATTTTGATATCAAGAACACCTCAATCACGGAATTGAGCTAGATCTCACGTTTGGTGCTTCTTTCTCATCACTTTGTGTCATGACCACCTCCCCACAAAGTGTACCCCTCCTGGGATGGAAATGTGAGAAGGGAGATAATGACCCCCGAGTCCTGCCTCCAGTAGGCCTCGGGTTGGGGACTAGCACCGAGGGTATAGTAAACACACAAATGGGAAGCATACCCTCTAAGAGAACACATGAAGAAGAGAGAGATAGGATATACACCAACCAACTCCAACTCAAAACTGAAATAAAAATGAAACCCAAATGTACAAATGTAATGCTGTGAAAAATTACTACAACCGAAAGGGAAAACTGCAAGTACCCAAAAGAAAAGAAGAATAGCAGTGACCACAAGCCTGAACAGCTCCTACAACCACAAGCTAGTAGTAACCAGCATGGTCTCCAACCTTCTCCAAGTGACCTGAAAAATAGTTTATATATTTGTAGGGTGAGTATAATAGTATAATCAGTAGGATCCTCCCCAAAAACTCTTTGGAAAAAGTAAAGAAAGCATGTTAAAGAAAGAATGAACAACAAGTGAAACTAACTCGTCACCTAACAGGTATACTAAGATCCCAACCTCACCATGGATACTCTCACCAAGTAATGAATACATGAATATATCATATAGTAAAGAATATAAAGGGTACCCCACTACTACTTCCCCACTGGTTTTCTGCTTTTCTTCAACGACATACGTCCTGTGCATCTCTCTCCAAAGGATTTCCCGTATATACTTAGGCTAAGCTCCACAATCTGCACCACGTGCACCACAAAGGCTTGCCCACAGACACCTGGGCAAAGCACCACACCATCCTCACAACCAAAAGTAACCAGGTAGTTTCTAGGATCCACCACAACTCGCATAACGTGTATCATACATCAGGTACTATACCTCAAGCCATTACAGCGCATACACCGAGTAAGGATCCTCAAGCCATCACAACCTATACATGTTACACCTATAGTAGTCCATAGGATACTATATCCAGAATATATGTGTGTGAATAACCACAAGTCATTACAGCCCTCTACACACATATATGGGGAAAACTAACTGCTATCCCAAATGGAACTAGTATCTACCAAGAGAAGAGAGAGGGGTTAAAGGGGGTAGTTAGCCATTCACCCTCCCATCATAATGTTGGGGAAAACATCCCCTCAGGTCTAAGAATCCCCGAGGTTCCATTTACCCTTACTGACAGGGTGGAGTAGCGTATAGAAACAAAAAAGTACAGAATATACTATAACTCAAAACCACACTATGGGAATAAACTAATATTAGACACAACTGCAGCTAACGTCTCTTGGACTCTGGGACGCCACTTCTAAGAGTAGGTATCATATAATCACACAACCATTTAAATGGATTTATTAGATTACTTCATTCCCTTTTTATCAATTCCACTGTACGTTAACTAATTCTTCAAACATTAATTAACCGTGGACAATTCTACACTAGATTCCATTAACATCAAATCCAAAATCCGATGTCCCTTCAAAAGTTCTCAACCTCATCATTAAGTTCCAACAAACTCCAACCCCATGGGTTAACATCATTTATTGAATCATTCATTACAGAATTACTTTCCCATATTCCCAGGCATTCTAGAAAATCATCCTATGTCACTAAACTCTAGGGGGCTCAACTGGGTGTGTAGATGTACTACCTGTCGAGTCTTTGCCACCTATAACAAGAGCATAGACTCATTCTCCCTTGAGAGGCTAAACACAGAAAGCACGTGGCATACCCCACGTGTTTTCGCCTCCTTTGGAGGAAGGGTAAGCAAGACCAGCTGACTTGAGAAGTTGGGAAAAGAAAATCCTATAAACAACCAAAGAATAAACAAGCATCCAAAAATCACATCCATCCCATTGCATCATCCCTGGTGTCCTCCCTAACATGCACATGCATAAACCGATGAATCCCGCCACTCTAGGTGCCATCTGCTACAACAACCACAAGGCCTCTATGACCCCACATATCACAACATCCATCCAGGATCACATCACAGCGAAAGCAGCAGGAAATTAAACATCACATCAAATTTGGGCTCTTGGCCCTTTAACAAGGAATCTAGCCTTCAAAAAACAAGCACCAAAAGTTTTCAGGTTTACCAACCAACTAAATTAATCACATACATCAACATCAATTTGATTAACATCAATTTGGAACAACAAACACAACAACAACAACCAGATTCATTTACATTCCTCTTTATCTTTAGCTAATTAATTATCAATTAATTCTAGCTTTACGTTCATTATCAATTTCATCAAGAGAAACATGATATCAAGAAATGCTTATATATCACACTATCTAGAAAATTTAGAGGTGAACCTTTATCATGGTACAAAGAAACAACATGCGATCAAAACAATTATTTTAATCCGGTTCAAGTATTTAAGTAGGTCAATTCCATCCTGATCCAAAGGGCTAAATCATGATAACTCTACGATTGCACATAAACAATTAAAGAATCCACGAATCCCCTACCTCAACGGTTTTGACGGAAACCAAAACGGTCGAATAACTCCCAAGACGACCAGGCCGATTCACCAAGGATTCTCCCTAGATCTATTCTCATTACATAACCAAGACCAAAGCTCATCATAATCGACATCCATACACTTAGATCTACCCATAACAGGCATAGATATATGATCCCGAGAGAAGAGGGGTATCAGATCTAGGTAGATCTAAGAAACCAAACAAAAGGATCACATACCTTAGGAAACCGGATTCAATTCGCGAAGAGAAGCCTTTGGATCGCCTCCAAAACACTTGAGAGAGGTTCTTCTATCTCCAAGGAAGGGTAATACCGAGTTATGGCTGCTTAGGGGCTTAAATGAACCATTTATAGGAAAAAGAGTTCAGATCCACAATTTTAGGATCTAACTTTAAGTTCCCTCACAGTTAGTCCGCACGGTTTAAGAAACCGTGTTCTAACCGTGCGTTAGCTTCTGCCTCGCCAAACACTCCTCGCATGGTTGGTCTTCATGGTTAGACAAACCGTGCGCTAACCGTGCGTTAGCCACTGCCTCCAAGACTAGCCTTGAACGGTTTGGCCGCACGGTTTAGGAAAACCGTGCGCCTCCCGTGCGAAGGCCATAACCCTTTATATTTTTTTAAAAGTCCACCAAAACGAACCCCAAGTCACCTTGATCTTCTGGAACACCTCCAACACCACATTTTCACAAAGGAATGGACTGGAGAGATCCGGGCCATTACATCAGATACCTCTCAAAACATTCTCATCCTTGAGAATCCAAAACCCACCTAAAGAGAAAACAAAATAGGGTCTGAACAACCACCCAACAAGACACATCTCAAAAGAGAGAAAGCCACCAAAGAAACAAAGGGAGCCATCTCATAAAGATGAAATCTTCATGACTACACAAGTTACAATGATACAAGAAAAGAGTTAAACATCAAAGAATTCTGGATACTCAGCACGTATCTGTGACTCACGTTCCCAAGTACTCTCCTACAAGACACCGTGTCGCCACAAGACATGAACTAATGGGATAGAACCCCCACGTAACACCTTATCCTTGCGGTCTCAGATCTCCACAAGTCACTCCTCAAAGGTGGAGTCATTATTAACATCGACCTCTCCCCAATCAATGATGTGGGAGTCGTCATGAAGATAATGACGTAGCTGTGATACATGGAAACCATCATGTATCTTACTCATCTGAGGGGGAAGTGCTACTAGATACGCCACAGCTCCAACATGAGATAACACCTCAAAAGGCCCAACAAAATAGGGAGAAAGATTACTCCCACGACCAAACCTTCGCTTCCCACGACGGGGAGTCACCTTCAAAAACACATGATCCCAAACAATAAACTCTCAGGGCCTCCTTCTTTGATCTTTATATGATTTCTGACGATCTTGCGTTGTCTTCATCCTCTCACTAATCACCTAAACCATCTATGTTGTATTCTGCACTAGTTCCGGTCCGAGAATTACTGACTCTCCGACCCTAGTCCAGCACAACGGAGAACGGCAAGGCCGACCATACAAGGCTTCAAATGACTCCATACCGATGGTGGAGTGAAAACTATTTTTATAAGGAAACTCCACCAAGGGTAAGTGCCTCATCCATGAACCTTCAAAATCAAGAACACAAGAGTGAAACATGTCTTAAAGAGTCTGGATAGTTCGCTCTGTCTGAACATCTGTTTGAGGATGAAAAGCAGTGCTAAGGAATAGTTGAGAACCAAAAGCTTGTTGGAGACCTCTCCACACTCTTGAGGTAAAATGAGGATCTCGATCAGAAATGATAGTCCTTGGGACTCCATGAAGTCTCACCACCTCTTCTAGATATTGCCTCGACAAAACCTCCACTGAGATCAACACCTTCATCACTATGAAGTGAGATGATTTTTTTAAGTGATCCACTACCACCCAAATAGAATCATGTCCTCCTGGAGCTCGAGGTAAACCTGTAACAAAGTCCATTGAGATGTCCTCCCACTTCCAATAAGGAATATCTAATGGCTGGAGAAGACCACCAGGAACACGGTGTATGGCCTTCACCTTCTGGTAGACTAAACATCGAGACACAAACTCCGCAACCGAATGCTTCAGCCCAGGCTACCAAAACTGACTCCTCAAGGATCGGTACATCTTTATCACACCAGGATTCACCGCTAAAGGAGAACCATGGATCTCTCTGAGGACCGTCTCACGCATCGGCAAGGGAAAAAAAGCCTTCTATGATACAACACTCTGTGTTGTTCATCCTCAGACCAACCATCAAGGGACTCACCACAAACAACTAGGTCTCTCCAGACCTCCACCTCAAGATCCCCCATCTAGGACTCTTCCACCTTCTGCACCAGGGATGACTGCACCATCATCTGAAAAAGATAGCCTCTACCCCTAACTTCTCCCATATCAAGATATAATGCTGCCAGTTCTTCCATCACTCTCTAGGAATATCCGGATTCATGCACATCATCACTACGTGACTTCCAGCTCAGCGCATCAGCCACAACATTCCTTTTTCCAGGTGTATACAATATTTTGATGTTGTATTTTTGTATGAACTCTATCCAACAATGTTGTCGTAAGTTCAAGTCACGCTAGGAGAAAACATACCTCAAACTATTATGATTAGTGAAAACCACAAAGCGCTCACCAATGAGATAATGTCTCTACAACTTTCGAGAAAACACCACGGCTGCCAACTCAATATCATGGGTGGAATAGTTGCGTTAAGGGGGACGCAACTGCTGAGACCCATAAGAAAGAACTGAACTATACTACATGAGAACATAGCCTAGTACCAGATGTGAAGCATCACAAAACACATCAAACTGAACTCCCTCAGCTGGAAGACAAAGGACCGGAGCACTTACTAACTTCTCCTTTAGATACTCTAAATCTTTCTAACACTGATAAGTCCATATGAAAGCATGGACTTTCATGGTCAAAGATATCATAGGAGTCGCAACTTGTGAGAAATTGGCTACAAACCTCCTGTAGTAGCATGCGAGACCAAGGAAACTTCGCACCTCTGACACTGTCTTGGGAGCTACCAAAGACACAACTGCTTCAATCTTCAATGGATCCACAGGTACTCCCTCTTGGGACACAACATGCCCCAAGAAACAGATTTCTCGAGCCCAAAACTCACACTTCGACAACTTCCCAAATAGCTGATGTCGACGAAGAACTCCCGAAATGGCTTGTAGATGCTCTGCATGCTCCTAGATGTGGAGTACACAAGGATGTCGTCGATGAAAACAACCACGAACTTGTACAGGAAATCACGGAACATATCATTCATCAATCCCATGAATACATATAGAGAATTCATCATTCCAAATGACATTACAATGAACTCATAATGCCCATGACGACAACGAAAAGCAGTCTTCGAGATATCCTCCTCCTTCACACACATCTGATGATATCCTGATCGCAAGTCGATCTTTGATAACTAACTTGTACCCTTCAGTTGATCGAATAAGTCATCAATCTGCGGAAGAGGATAACGATTCTTTATTTTCATGTTGTTTAAGCGACGATAATCGACACACAACCGCAAACTGTCGTCGGCCTTCTTCACGAACAAAACTGGTGCACCCCATGGTGACACACTTGGTCGAACAAAACTACACTGCAACATACCATCAAACTATATACGAAACTCTCATAACTCAGAAGGGTCCATCCTATATGGAGACATAGGGATAGGAGATGCTCCTGGCTATAGCTTGATCCCGAACTCGATCTCTCGTCGAGGGGTAAGGCTATAACCTCTTCTGGAAAGACATCAGGGTACTCCTCTACGATCCTAGGAAACGCCAACTACTGAACCTATGAAGAACTCAACATCATCTCATCCTCCATGGATGATAAGGATGAAACGTGCCAATGACCCATCCGAGGGTCTCGCTCACCAACAAAAACCACTTACTCTCCATCTGCACCAAAGAAAATGACCTTCTTACTGATGAAATCTACAATAGCCTGCACCGAATACAACCAATCAATGCCAAGGATGAAATCATATGATTTTATCCGTAAACATAAGAAATCTCCCCAAGAGCGGTGTTTCCCCAACACTAGATCACAATCTCTACAAACTTCAAATAAGCTAGCTCGACCTCCAACTGGCGTAGTCAACGCCAAGGGCACTGGAAGCCTCTCCACCTCAAGTCACAAAGCATGGACAAGGGTAAGTGATATGAAAGAGAGTGTCACTGCCGAATCAAACAAGGCATACACCAAGGTAGAAAACAAGAAAAGGGTACCTCGATCAACATCTGGATCGTCTGGTGTTGGCAATACTAGAGCATGAAGCTGGACACAACCTCCTCCACAACCTCTCTGACATTGATGAAGACCACCACCACGACCACGCTATGCTCTCTGAGGATGGGGAGCGTCATGGGGATTTCCTCTTCCCACCCCATCTACCCTCTACTAATCTAAAGATAGTGAAAATGGTTGCTGATGCCTCGACGGAAACTAACTCAACAGAGGAACCTGGAGCGTAACACCTGGTGCACGATGACTACTCTGAATGGTCGGGCACTTCCACTACTAATGACCACAACCACCACAAGAAAAAAAAGTGCCTGATCCCTTAGAATAGGCCTGAGAGTTTCTACCTTCAGAGAAACGAGATGTGAAGGGATGGGACCTACCCCCGGTTTAAAGGAAACTCTTCTATCCTGAAAACTGGGAACCCTGGACCATAGCTCTACTTCGTGAGGAATCATGATGATTCCCCTTTCGTGATGATCTGGTCCAGGACAAAGTCCTCTCGAAAACCTCTACCCTTGCCAGAACCTCAAGATATGTCTTCAGTATAAATAGGGTGACCTGACGCTGGATCTCCGGACGCAAAGCCTCCTCGAAATGCCTCACCGTAGCCTCCTCATCGGGTAATAGGTCTGAAGAATATCGTAGAAGATTCCAGAAACAGATTCCAAACTCTCAAACACTGGAGATCCCCTGTTGAAGGGTAATAATCTCTTGACAACTGGATTCCTTCGCAGTCGAGGAAAGGAACTCAAATTTGAACTTGTCTCGGAACTCCTCCCATGAGATCGTTGACTCCTCACGATCCCCGAGGAACAAGAACCACCACTTCCTTGCTGCTCCACGCATCATCGTCATAGATAAGGACACCCAGTGCTCCATCCGAGCACAGATCGAACTGAAGCCTATCTCAACCTCTTCCAACTAGTCTTCCATGACTGCATCTGAAATAGAGCCGTCCTACTTCTGGAGACTCTGGCGCTGAAACTCTCAAAGTGTCTTCCTCCATGTGTCGTCGTCGTCAACCTCTACCCTGCGACGACCTGCTGGAACAGCCTGCTGGACATCTTCTAAGAAAACCTGAAGAGGACATCGAACTAGATCCATACCTACAAAATAACAAACACATAGAGCTCCTAAGCCTGGAATATGGAAGACTCAACATTTATTAATTAATTGTTTCATTTTTATTCGTTTTAGGTTAACCTATCCCAAGGTCTACCCATTCAAACACAGGCACAAAGAAGAATGATTCATGATACTTTCCTAGGTCTCTACCCTACAACTAGTATCACCCTGTTTAGTTTCCATTGTAAACTTAAAGGTCTGTACATCAGATCACAAGGGGCCTTAAACACCTATGTATCAGCCGGTCTCTAGTGTTTACCTCACTTGCTAAACATGAATGACAATGTTTCCCTACCAACCCATGCAACCTCACATGTTCCTAACTCCAAACTCCATCCTATCCCTCTACCAGACCTTTGATACCACTCTTTCATGACCCCCTCCCCACAAAGTGTACCCCTCCTAGCCCGACAATGTGAGAAGGGAGATAATTCCCCCGAGTCCCGCCTCTAGTAGGCCCCAGATTGGCGACTAGCACTGAGGGTATAGTAAAAACACAAATGGGAGGCATTACCCTCTAAGAGAACACATGCGGAAGAGAGAGATAAGATAGACACGAACCAACTCCAACTCAAAACTGAAATACAAATGAAACCCAAATGTACAAATGTAATGCCGTGAAAAAGTACTACAACTGAAAGGGTAAACTGCAAGTACCCAAAAGAAAATAAGAATAGAGAGACCACAATCCCGAATAGCTCCTGCAACCACAAGCTTGTAGTAACTAGCCTAGTCTCCAACCTGCTCCAAGTGACCTGAAAAACAGTTTATATATACGTAGGGTGAGTATAACAGTATACTTAGTATGATCCTCCTCGAAACCAATCATGCAAAAGTAAAGAAAGCATGCTAAATCACAGTGAACAACAAGTGAAACTAACTCATCACCTAATAGGTATACTAAGTTCCCAACCTCACCATGGCTACTCTCACCAAATAACACAAACAAGAATATATCATATAGTAAATTATATCAAGGGTACCCCGCTACTACTTCCCCACTGGTTTGCCTCTTTTCCCCAACGACATATGTCCTGTGCATCTCTCTCCAAAGGCTTGCCCATATATACCTGGGCTAAGCTCCACAATCCGCACCACATGCACTACAAAGGCTTTCCCACAGACACCTAGGAGAAGCACCACACCATCCTCACAACCAAAAGTAACCAGGTTGTTTTTGGGATCCACCACAACTCGAATAACGTGTATCATACATCGGGTACTATACCTCAAGCCATTACATCCCATACACCGAGTAAGGATCCTCAAGCCATCACCACCTATACACGTTACACCTATATTAGTTTATAGGATACTATATCTAGAATATATGTGTGTGAATAACCACAAGCCATTACAGTCCTCTACACACATATATGGGGAAAACAAACCATTGTGCCAAATGGAACTAGTATTTTCCAATAGAAGAGAGAAGGGTCAAAGGGGGTAGTCATCCATTCAACCTCTCATCAGAATGTTGGGGAAAACACCCCCCATGGATCATAATCATCGGGGTGCCAGTTGACCTTACTGGCAGAATGGAGTAGCATATAAAAACACAAAACGTACAGAATATACTATAACTCACAACCACACTATGGGCATAACCTAATCTTTGACACAACTGTAGCTAACGTCTCTAGGACTTTGGGATTCTACTTCTAAGAATAGTTATCCTATAAGCACACATATATTTAAATGAATTTATTAGATTACTTCATTCCCTTTTTTTCAATTCTATTGTACATTAATTAATTCTTCAAACATTAATTAACCATGGACAATTCCACACTATATTCCATTAACATCACATCCAAAATCCGATTTCCCTTTAAAATTTCTCAACCTCATCATTAAGTTCCAACAACCTCTAACCCTAGCGGTTAACATAATTTAATCAAACATTCATTACAGAATTACTTTCCCATATTCCCAGGCATTCTAGAAAAGCATCCTATGCTACTAAACACAAGGGGGATCAACAGGGTGAGTAGTTGTACTACCCATCGGGTCTTTGCCGCCTATATCAAGAGCATAGACCCATTCTCCCTTGAGAGGCTAAACACAGAAAGCACATGGAATACCCCGCATGTCTTCACCTCCTTCGGAAGAAGGGTAAGCAAGACCAGCTGCCTTGAGCAGTGGGGAAAAGCAAAGCACATAAACAACCAAAGAATCAACAAGCATCCAACAATCACATCCATCCCATTCCATCATCCTCAGGGTCCTCCCTGACACCCACATGCATAAACTGATGCATCCCGCCACTCTAGGCGTCATCCACTGCAACAACCACAAGGCCTCCATTCCCCCACATATCACAACATCCATCCAGGATCACATCACAGCACAAGCAGCAGGAAAGTAAACATCACATCAAATTTGGGCTCTTGGCCCTTTAACAAGGCATCTAGCTTTCAAACAACAAGCACCAATAGTTTTTAGGTTTACCAACCATCTAAATTAATCATATACATCGACATCAATTTGATTAACATCAATTTAGAACAACAACCAAAATAACAACAACCAAATTAATTTACATGCATATTTATCTTTATCTAATTAATTATCAAATAATTCCGGCTTTATGTTCTTTATCAATTTCATCAAGAGAAACATGCTATCAAGAAAGGCATATATATCACACTATCTAGCAAATCAAGAGGAGAACTGTTATCACGGTACAAAGAAAAAACATGCGATCAAACCAATTCATTTAATCTGGTTCAAGTATTTAATTAGGTAAATTCCATCGTGATCCAAACGCCTAAATCATGATGACTCTATGATTGCACATAAACAATTAAAGAAGCCATGAATCCCCTACCTCAACAGTTTTGACGTAAACCACAACGGTCAAAGAACGCCCAAGAAGACCAGGCCGATTCACCAAGGATCCTCCAAATATCTCTTCTCCTAACACAACCAAGACCAAATCTCATCATAATCGACATCCGCACACTTAGATCTACCCATAACAGGCGTAGATCTAAGATCTCGAGAGAAGAGGGGGAGCAGATCTAGGTAGATATAAGAAAACAAAAAAAGGATCACATACTTCAAGAAACTGGATTCAATTCGCAAAGATAAGCCTCTGGATCGCCTCCAAAACGCTTGGGAGAGGTTCTTCTATCTCCAAGGAAGGGTAATCCCAAGTTATGGCCGTGTAGGGGCTTAAAAGAACCATTTAGAGGAAAAATAGTTCAGATCCACAATTTTAGGATCTAACTTTAAGTGCCCGCATGGTTAGTCCGCACGATTTAAGAAATCATTCGCTAACCGTGTGTTAGCTTCTACCTCGCCAAACACTCCTCGCATGGTTAGTCTGCATGGTTAGACAAACCATGCACTAACCGTGTGTTAGACACTGCCACTAAGACCAGCCTTGCACAGTTTAGGAAAACTGTGCGCCTCCCGTCTGAAGGCCATAACCCTTTATATTTCTTTAAAAGTCCACCCAAACGAACACCAAGTCGCCTTGACCTCCCAGAACACCTCCAACACCACATTTTTACAAAGTAATGGACCGGAGAGGTCTGGGCCATTACACTTTGGAAGCATAAAAATTTTCTCGGTAAGATCCCATAATCATTAAACTCATATCTATGTTTCTTTCTCAATCCACCGTGCTCTTTAGTTACAATCTCATTTTCCCTTTTTTCAGGGTGCTGGACCATTTCATAGATCCCTTCAAACCTACATTGAATTTGAGGACAATATCAAGGGAGGATTCATCTACAACCTTGAGGTTTCTGGTTACATCATTTTCCCATTGAGTTTTTTCATCTCATATCTATACTATTGTGCCACATGCTATATTTCTTTGATCATCTCCTATTATTTGGTTTCTTTATGTCAAATTGATCCTTTCACCCTGTTATATATCTATTTGATCCTTGTTTTGTATTTTATTGGTTTATTACCTCGATTATGAACACTACATGGGTGTTCAAGTCAATAATTACTTAATGGTTCAATGAAAAATTTCTCAGAATGCCTAATTTGATTTTGACATCGCTGTTAATTGAAATTTCCCATGATACACACATAATAAAAATATTCTGAAGCACCTCTTAGGTGTTTAGCCCACTTATAGTTGTAATTTATGATTTAGGAAAATTGTCTTCTTGGACTTTTCAACATTTAAACTCCCAAATAATCCTTATACCATGAATTCCCTTAGCATAATGTATTAAATGGAAATTGAATGGAATGTTTCAAATGGTAAGGTCTGTTCACGATGGATTACCCTTATATAAATGAATTAATTGATTAAAATTGGAATGGATCATGCATTTTGGTTTTCTTTTCCTTGATAAAATGAATGGTTTAAATGGTATGATTAGAGGGTGGAAAGTCTGTACCCATTATTGTTTCCTTACCAATTGCTTATATGTATAAATATGACTATAAATCATTTAAATTTATATTGAGTGGATAAAAATGTATCATGGGATATTATACCTCATTCCAATTATAATTATGATTACACATTTATATGGGATGTGTGTGATAGTAAGGGGTGTTGAGCATGGTGAAAAATCACACTCCCTTACATCGGGTGTTGAGTATGACATCTTGCACTAGTGATGATATATGGGTGTTGGGATTTACGCGCCATGTTATATGATTGATGTGATGAAATGATCGATGAATAACCATCTAGAGTGTTGTTTCATGATTTATATCACTATTTTTGGGATGTTGGGCATCTACTCTATTGCTTGGGATTATAGTCTTGTTAGACTGGTCATGGATGTCGCAGTTTAGCACCGATCTTTCCATCACAATATTCCATGTATATGTCCACTTATGTTCTCACGTACTTAGTTCATATAAGTGGATGGAATATATAATTAAACTATATATATAGTATTACTATATACAGTAATGGTTCAGAAATTCCTATATGGAATGAGTTGAAGTAGGTTGACTCTCCATATGTCCTATAGGAACCTGAGCTAGCAAGTTATTTGTATCAGCATTGGTTTTCTTATTCTATAATACCTACATGATATTCAGTTACAATAACTAATCAAATTACAGGTAGACACCATTGTCTATGGTCTACTAATATTTTTATCTCACACCCTACATAGGCTTCCTTTGTTACCCAAGAATATTATATGTTTGTAGGTACTAATAAGGTAACTTTTGGCCTTTGATATTCTTAATTATAGTTGGATATTAGGAACATAAGACTGGGCATTGGCTCAAGATTTTGGTGGAGCATTTTTTGTACTTTTTGTACTTTTTGTAGCATGCTTGTATCTATATGAACCTTGTTCCCATTAATATTATCATAATTACATGCATCCATGTATCAGACACCACCTAGTGGATTTTGATATATTTATATAGTTGTTCTGTTTGTTTTAACTTTCACATTTGTCTATTATATCAATTATATTTATTCTTCCATTGCATTGTTATTCTGTCTATTTATATTATTCTTACAGTTTTTAATGTTGTCTATTGTATCCATTGTTCCACTCTGACTTAAGGGTATATTCTCTCCATTTCACTACCTTTACACCCTTTCTGCTAGTCGACAGCCTCTGGTATATGTGGAGGCATGCTTGAGGCCATGTGACACACTGGCTCGAGTCACGAGTAAAGTGGATTCTGAGTCGTGAAATTACATATGTCAAGTAATTTACTATATACCATACTGTTGGTACTGAAACCACACATTGAGTCTATAAAACCCATCACAAAAAATACTAGCGCCTGAAGCTTTAGTATAACCTCCATCTATACATGAAAAAGTGGTTCCAAGAGCATTAGTCTTGCCCAACCTAAAGAGAAGGACCATATGCTCAACATCATTTTCCCAAATAAAATTCCATCATTTCCTATAGCCTTAGTATGACATTCCATCCATTATGTATACTATAGGTGTCTTGAGCCTCAATCTGACATAATATTGGTGCCATAATTCCTATTCGCGCCTCAATCTAGTACCCAAACCATAGTTCAAAACCATATTTCCTGAAACATCATTTACGTATCCAACCCATATATCAAATCCAACATTCCATAAATCTAACTATATTTTGTCAGGACTCGTATTATTATCCCCAACCATTAATCACATCAAAAAAATAAATCCCATGGATAGGGAAATCATTGTCTTCATACATGAGGGTTCAATGAGGGTCAACCACATCACATAACAAGTTCTAACTAGGCCTTTACTAATATCAGATACATTTTGAAATCCTTTTCTTAAACAATATAAATATCAAAAAAATTATAAAGGTAATCTTAAAAACTTTTAAGAACAACCAATTAATTCAAGTGAATCTCTATTTTCACTTTATAAAACAAAATCACCCCTTTAAACAAGGAAACCCATTGAACAAAAACAAGGGAGACTACTTAAAAACACATTTTTCTTAAAGTTCAAGGATCAAGTGAATTTCATAATAAAAACCCTCATTATAATTTTTATCAAACATGAATAATGAATAAAATCCCATTTCAAAATTATTTTCCACTACATAATGTAATTAACCCACTATTTCTAAGGAAAAACCCTCCTAAGCATTCAAAACATTAAAAAACCACCCACTAGGAATGGATATCATACTTTGAAAACTAAAACAAGTCCCAATGCCTTCCATTTCCATTAAACCACTTTTAAAGAATCCACAATGAAATTTTTCCAAGGGGAAAACCACACTCCCATTTCAAACCCCATTTATAATAAAGGTGAAAACCCCATTTTTATATCATTTGAGGTCAACACATCAATTTAAAACAAAATACCATTTAAAATATAATTTAAACTTACCTAAGAAAAATACAGGTGAAAAAACATTTCCCAACTTTAAAACCATTCAAAAATACCAAATTCATTTCATTAAATTCATTTCCTAATTAAATATTCCAATTTAGATAATAAAATATAGATTAAACAAAACCAACCCTTTATGGAAAACCCATGGAATAATAAAATGGGTTCAAATAATCACAAGTCTACCACATATATTTATAATTACATAAAAAAGGAAATTAAAAATTCATAAGTATAAGATAATTACAAAAGAAATTAATTGCACAGTGGAACCTACCTCAAGGACAAGAGGATCATGCTAGAACACTTTGACACATGACAATTTTTATCGGTGACCACTCAAGGATGATCTGCACCACATATAATAATATGCACCTTGAAATATATATAAGTACACCTATCCCATATGTACATATTCCCATGGCCATGACTATGTACAATGAGATCCATACACATATTCTTATATATTCATATACCCATTTACACTTATACACGTATACATTTTTCATATATATTCATAAGCACACCTATGACCAATATATATATTCATACCTCCATAGGTGAATATATATATATATATAATAGAGAAAATTACATATATATATATATATGTATGTATATATATATGTATGTATTCCTACCTCTGAATACATATATAAGTAACCTTCAACTCTAGCGACTCAAACCCACCTCAAGGACGGCAAAAAAACACTATAAAAAAATACTAGGAACTAAAAATCACAGAAAGATCCCAAATAAAATTTGTATAGACAAAGAATTAATAGAAAATACTAACTAAAGTGGTGGAGGAAAATCATAATGATATGAAATTAATCTCATTTGGTGGATAACACCAAAACATACACAAATTTGACCCGAGGAGCCCGTTGCACGCCCTCACCATGGAAGAAACAACCAAAGTTAGAATCAACCCTAACCCTAGGGTTTGGGTGTATGTAAACAGGTGTCTAGGTGAAGGAGAATGGAAAATATAGGGAGAAGAGTATGATATAATGGCTTACATTGAAAAACCAACCAATAAACTGTAAGAAATCTAATGGAATCACCGGAAGAAGAGAGGGCCTTGAGAGAGGGTGGTGTATGGAAGGAGAGGAAGGGGGAGGGGAATTTCATCGCATGAGACACCTAGGGGAATGAGGGGGAGAACTAAAATAAAAGGGGATGAAGAAATAAATAAAATAAAAAGAAATAAAATAAATTATTTTAAAATTATGGAAACCCCCGTCTTTTGGGAATGATTTTCCAAATCATTCACCAATCGTGCGTTGGCCACTACCTAGGACAGGAAAACATGCAATATTACACCTAGGTAGATGCACAGTTGAGAAAACCATGCTCAAACTATGACACTCAGCACTGTCAACATACAAATCCAAATCTGATTCTTATTACATGATTGAATAGACCATGTGCAAGTTGTGCACCACATCTTAGACTCACCTGGGAACCCACACCAGCACCGTACGATTACTATGAACCTTGTGGGATAACCTTGAAATAGATAAAAAACATCATTTTTTTAATTTTTCATCTATCCAACAACTAGAAATAAAAACCATTCTACAAAAATAAAAAATAATCCAAAATAAAAATACTATGATGCCTAGGGTGTCACATTCAGGATATAAATTTATAGCATTGTTAAATGAGACGGTTAAACTGAACCAAACATAAAAATACCATAATTTAAAGAATCATTAAAAGATTATTTTTTTGTAGTATCATTATAATAGAAAAATAAAAATCTTAGTTAATGTTTATTAGTGTGATATATTAGAATTGTATGGAATTAGAAGAATAATTAATGGATATTAAAACATTACACAGTTTTTATAAAATAATGACCTCTTATTAAACTTATTTTAAATTATTAAAATACACATGATAGTTTGTTGATAATATCATTGATATGTTTTAAAAATATGCATACCATAACCGTAAATATATTATAAAAATAATATTTATCTTCCAATCTGATCCATATATCTAGCCTTGTAAGGAGGTGATGGAAAAACGAACACAGTGCATCATGGAGATAGTAGTTCGTACAATGTCTGAATGACACATTCTTTTTTCTTAAGGGAATGTGAAATTTTTTTAGCGTTTATTTCAAAAATATAAAAACATTTAGTACATTATAAATACTAAATTAATAATATAGTATTTTGAAAAAAACATATTAAATGGAAATATAAAAGAAAAAAATGTTAGTGTACGTTGAGAACTTTGGGTTTCTTTTAGAGGACTCCTTTGAAGGGAAAATATTAGTTTAATTTATGGTGATACGAATATCAATAGTGTGAAATAGTATTCTATGGGAAGGAAAAGGGTAGGGTTTTAGGAGGAAATTTAATTTTTTAGGAGTTCTCTGAAGGGGTGGTGAGAGGCCCCTTTTTTAAGTGGTGAGAATGACAATTTTGAAAATATTTCAAAGAGATCACATTATAAACATGTAAAGTGGCTCCAAAAATAGAAAATAATGGATTCAGTAAGATATAAGGTTTATATAGACCTAATTAACTCAATTATTGAATTTTTTTATCATGTTTCAATCCCTTTACCCCTTGAATAATTACTTTTACCATTTTAGCTTTTCCATAGTAACTAGTTTTTACATAATGTAAATTAATCTATATGAATAAAAAAAGTGGTCCTATTTATATAATTTATTCCAAATTATTCTAAATTTGAAATCATTTTTTATTCCATTTTTATAAGAATGGAAAATTAATTTTAATATGACAATTGTATAATATATTAAATTATTTTTTGTAAAATATTACTTGACTTCTAAAATATCAACAATGAGTACGTAAAATATAATTAATATTTTAAAATTTATTATTTTAATTATAATATATATATATTCAATTATATCTTTTCATAAATTTATAATTCATACTTATGGAAAAAAAGTTACAATATTAGTAAAATTGTTTTATTATAATATTCACCTAAAAATTATTTTTTTAGAAAATCCCTAAAACAAATATTAAGATAATATATTTATAAAAAATTAAAAAATGGGGTATATTTTGTTAAACATAAAAATATAACATTTATAAATTAAAATTTTAAATATACTTATGTATAAGGGCTCTTTAGATTGCGCATTGTGCTGTAATGCATGATATGGTGTTTTACTACTGTAGTATGGTCTTAGGTATTACATTTACTCCTTAAATAATTTAGTCCTCAAAATTTGGGTATATATTAGAAATTGAATAGGTGTTGTTATTCATTAATCATATCTTTTTTAGGATCCCAGTTTTCCTCTTATAGTTTTTGGTTTCTCTAAAGAAATTTCACTAATCGAGTTGTTAGACTCAACAACACTTACTCTATGGTGTCTGGAATATGGATAAATTATTAATTATAAGATAGGTTTGGATCTAATTTTATTCCATTATATGTGATAACCTATTTTGTATTTGGTTTTTATTTCCTCAATAATCTATCATAGAATACATCATGTACTTTAGAAAGGATGGGCAGTATAGACAATTAGTAAGCTATAGCTCTTATTATTTATATTATTTCAAAACGTCCAATGTACCTAGGGCATGACCTATAATTTTTACTAAATTTTATAACTCGCTTCTACGTTTAATCCTTCAAGAATGTGTAATATCCCACTTGAAATAACATGTTTATCAACTGGTTACCAGTATAGATATTTAATCTTCTTTGGGATACATAAATGTTATCTTGAATATTCCATAATTTAATAGTTGTATCCTCTAAAAGATATGGTCCAACTAGATTTCTTTATCAAAATTCTTCCCAATGGGTTGGAATGTGACACCACCTCCCATAGAATTCATTATACGGTTATGTCTGGTGGCTCTAATGGAAGCTATTAATGCATGTAAATTATAAAAAAGGTAGATACTGATCCTACATACATTGGAAGTCAAGATAATATGATCTTAACATGTACGCCAAGAGAAAATGGGGAAATTATTGCATTCCATGTATATAAATCATCCCATATCAAAATTATTGGGATAAATATCTAGATAACCTTGTGGTACTCCCTTTAGTATAATTTGAAGCAATTATGGGTATGGATTGAATTTTTTTACATATATCCAATATAAATTGTGGTGAGAATAAAATCACACTCCATATCATGAATCTTTCCCAAATTCTATATAAGTTCAAGGAGAAGGATGAATCAACTTTAGGAAGCATGGATATTATTTCCCTATAATCAAGTGTATCTAGATTAAATGATTCAGTCTAAGGGAAATATAATTATTGAAGACATGACCATTGAGATGGAATACGTTGAACTATTTCCCACAGAATTACCTGGTATTCATCTTTGATGAGAGGTTGAATTTTCACTCGATATTATACTTAGGGATTTAACAATATATAAGAATTCATATAGGATGGCCATTTTTGAACTTTAGGATCTTATTAAAAAAGCACAAAAGAATCTAGATAAAGGGTTTATAAGCCCATGTGCATCACTATGGGGTGCACCAGTACTCTTCACCATAAAGAAGGATGGGTCAATGAGCCTTCAGATTGATTATCTTAAGCTAAAAAAGATCATGAAAAAGAACAAGTATTTTATTCCATTGAGTGATGACTTGTTTGATCATCTATGTGGAGACCAATACTTATTCAAGTTAGATCTTCATTCAGGGTATTATCATGTAAGGGAAAAGAGGGAGGACATCCTCAATACTGTATTGCGTATAAGGCACAAGCACTATGAGTTCATAGTAATTACATCCGGACTCACTAATGCTCTAGAAATATTTATGGACATGATGAATGGATTATTTAGAGATTACCTTGAGAAATATTTGGTAGTCTTTATAGATTATTTTATAATATAAACTAAAATATGGTAGGAACATGATCAGTATCTGATAACTATGCTAAAAACCTTATAAGAGCAGAATAGTTATGAAAACAATAGAAAATGTGGTTTCTGGTTGAAGGAAGTATCATTATTGTGGAACATTATCATAAGAAATGGGGTATATATAGACCTATAAATTATAAAAACAATTGAAGGATGGATGAGGCTGATATATGTGATAGATATCCTTAGTTTCCCTGGACTAGCTGCGCATTTTCATTGATTTTAAATAAATTTCTCATTATTGTAAAACCCTATAAATAAGATAAATCATAAGGGAATCAAGTTTTTTTAGAATAATGAATGTGAATAGGGCTTCAAGGAGCTGAAAAATAGGGCTATCACTACAATGGTAATTATGCTATCCTCAAGTGGGGAACTTTTTGTGGTATAAAATGATGCTTCAAAAAAGGCCTTGGGATATGAACTATGTAAAATGAAAAATTGATAGACTATACCTAAATTAAATTTAGAGTTCATTAAAAAAACTACCCAACTCATGATCTAGAGTTTGTTGTATTAATATTCAAATTAAAAATCTAGTGACATTATCTCTTTGGGGAGAAGTGTGAAATATATACAGATTATAAGAGCCTTATGTTTATATTCACATAGAATGAGATGAATATGCACCAATAAATATGTTGAGAGATAATTGAGGACTACAATGTATTAATATATAGAAATTTTATCATTGATGGGAATTGAAAAGGATCTAATCTTCTTGGACTTGAAAAGTATGGACACAAGAATTAGAAATGAAGGAAAACCATCAATCTTTTCACAAATGTCTTCTAATTAATCCCATATATAGAAGATAAAGGATACTAAAAGAGATTATATGAAAATTATGAAGAAGGAAAAATATATACGAAAAGTTAAATCCTCAAAGTTTAAAATTAATGAATACGGAGTTGTTAGAATTGTGTCACGACTCTGTGTACCGTCAAATCTTGAGTTAAAAATGAGTTTTGGATAATTCACAGAACTAGACCTTATCCATCCATATGAGGATAAAATATATGTATCGAGTTCTTTCATAGAACTATTGTTTGGAAAATATAAATAACGAGATAACAGAATATACATCAAAGTGTATTGAATGTCAACAAGTGCAGACTAAAAGGAAAAACCATAGGGGGATGATTCAAATATTAAAATTCATACATGTAAATGTGAAAACATTCGCTAGAAATTTTTCACTGGTCTTCTGGAGACATAAAGTGGAAATAATTCTATATTTGTTTTAGTGGATCATTGTTCAAAGACTACTCACTTCATTATAATTCGATAATAATTATAACTTGATTAGCTTGTGTGGATATACATCAGAGATGTTTTGAGGCTTCTTGGGATACCACTGCCAATCATATCTAATCATGATCTAAGATTTAGCTCCATGTTTGGAAGAGTATCCAAAATTATTTAAATAATAAGATGAACTTCGTCATGACTTGCCAAACTAAAACATTTTTCTAATCCGATTGGACTATATAGACACTCAAGGACATGTTGAGATAATTCTTAATTGATTTCAAATAAGGATGCGATCAACATATTTATCTGTTCAAGTTCTTATACAATAATAGTTTCCACTAAATAATCCAAATGGATACCTATGAATCATTTTATGGAAAGAGGTGTAGAATGACTACATACTGAGATGAAATTGGGGAACTTAAACTACTGGGTCCTGAAACAGTCGAGGAAATGGTGAAAAAAGTAAAGACTATTAAGAAACACATCATGGATGATCATATTTGGAAAAAGAGATATGATGAAAAACATTGATGATACCTGGAGTTTTAGGTTTGACATAAGGTATTCCTCTACATACCTCCATAGAGGAAAGTCATAATATTTGGGAAGAACAGAAAACTTAGTCCAAGATACATCGGTCCCTTTGAGATATTTCATCATATTAGAGTGGTGGCCTATCGACTAGATTTTCCAAATAACATATCACAAGTATATGATGTTTTCTATATATATCTCTTGAAGAAGTACATAACATACCCCTCTCATGTGCTAAATCAAGAGATGGTACCATTGCAGCATGATAAAAATATAAGGAGCAACCATTAAGGATCTTAGATCGAAGAGACAGAGATCTACAAAAAAAGACAAGTCATCAAGTCAAAGTGCTAGGAGGAAACCACATTTTTGAAGATACAACATGGGAAGTAGAGGAGTTGATGATGTAGAATTAGCCTTATATATTTTAGTGTATGAAATGAAGACTTTGGGGGTGAAATTTCTGAAGTGGTGAGATTTTAACGACCCAAAATTTTATAAATAAACATTATTTTGTGATTTAATTAAATGAAATATTATGGTTATAGAAAAAACATGAAATTACTTGGTTTTATTATATCTTATAAATTTTAAAATACTATTAAGAATCATAACCATTGATAATATATCCACTGAACAATGATCATATGATTAAATTAAATATAGGGTTATGAGAAATCCAATTGACATAGAAAAATGTATTTATGGTCTCAACTATAGGATCATACCCAATGAATACCATTTAGTGAAGCTTATAAGGGGGATAGAATCACTAGTATTTTTTATTGATAATACCCAATATCAGTTCCAACAACTTAATCACAACCAAAAATGTTTATGGGATAAGTTCAAACTCAATGAGATCATGGACCAAACCATGTATGCCAACCCACCCCAAGAAAATATCACAATCATACAGCTTACACTTAGGATTTTTTATTGTGTAACAAAGGGCTATGTATCAATAACCAGATAATATGAATAATTATATGGTTTTTTCAATATAATAACAGTTATATTTAGTTCTAATTATTTTTAAATTATAATTTATTTTGATTTTGATTCGAAAAAAGATAGATTATATTTTTAGGTAATATATAATTTCAATTAAGACATTCCTTTTGATTAATTAATGAATTTTTTAAATAAATTAAATTTTAATAAAATATTTTTATTAAAAAATATTTATTAATTATATTATATAATGTAATTTTACAGAGTCAATTATAATTTTTATAGGGGTTTGAAAATTGTTATTGTAAAAAAAATCAGCATTTCTCAATAAATGTCTTTTATTTTTTAAAAGTAAAAATTCAAATATTTAGAAAACTATTTGGATAAAATAAATATTATATTTTTAATTATAATATCAAAATTATCCACGGGTAAACATTTCATAATTTTGGAAGTCATTCAATTTTTTAGGTAAAAATTAAGTAGAGTATAAATATACAGTGTGTATTACAACATCATAACGACCCAAAAAATGATGCAATAAATTATGTAAAGGGTATCCATGAAAAAATATATGGTTTTCAATTAAAACAATTTTATTTTTAATTTATTTTATTAATTTTACAAATCCTTTAGGAATCCTCCAAAACCTATATTATATATTAAGGTTTTAAAATCATTTCATTATGAACATGAGTCACTTCCACATCACCAAGGGTAATATTTTAATGAGTTATGACATTGTCCTTAAAAATATTTTAAAAAATACAATTTGGTAGATACCTTATGAAAACAACTATGTGAAGGTTTATGGTTTTGACTATTTTATTGTATGGATTCCAAAACCTTAGTTTGGGAAATAATAGAGAACTCCCCTCTCTTTTCCTGTATAAACCCACCCAGGACCCCCTTCCTATAAACTAAAAAAGCATGGATCAAATCAATAATATTCCTTACCATCTCTATTTTCCTCCAAATTTGGACCAAGTTCTCAGGAAGCTCCTCCCAAGCTTTTGGAATCACCGTCTCAAGGTAATGGATCCTTTCATTTTCCTATTTATTCAAGCATATTCTTCATTTTATGCCCTTTTCCCCAATTCCTAATGATGGGATACATTTTTCCACATTACTCTTACTATATATTTTAATAAAAAATTGTTAGAGACACCTTTAACTATCATTAAACCATTTTATGAATTTTTTACATACCGTCATTATGTTACCGAAATTAAACTTTAATTTTTCCATACCAAATCATTATATTATTGATACCATCTCTATTTATAATAATGGGTATTCACCTAGACATACACATAATTCATTTATTGGGTATTTCCATGTATTTATTTCAAATTCCTTGATAGCATAATTAAATGTGATGTAATATGATCATATGTTGAATTATCAATGTGGCACACTTATGCATGTACGTGTTTTAAAAGTGCCAGGTATGCCCAGACTTATATAGTATTGCAAGGCATTGGTTAATGTTTTAGTATCACGAGACAAAATTAAAGGGTTTAAGTATTTAACCTAATCTATCATAGGAATTTGTGCACCATGTTATGTTGTCTTTTCAGTTAGATTTGACCTATGTGTACGTTTTCATGTTTAAACTTGTCGCTGCATTCCCATGTTGCCTTTATTTTACCATGATATATCATGAATTATCATTCTTGTTTATGATCCGCACCACATTAATGTTCTATTTAAATTTATATTATCTAGCTTGTAATAATTTTTTTGGGTAATTATTCTTTTATATTCCCTTATTGGGATTTATAGCTCACTGATTTCTTATATATGTCCCCAGGATATCCCATACAGTTTCAAAAATGATGGAAAATTAAGATAATGTTAAAAAGGTTTTCAATAATATCGATGTACCCCATGTTTTGAGCTATTATTTAATCTAACTAATTCCTAAAGACACTATCTTATTGATCTTTTAGGTTGTATTATGTACATTCTTTTGTAATAAATCATCAATTGATGTTTAATAAAGACAAGGATTATCATACAACTTGTCTTCCAATGACTAGATAGTCCTTTCATACTACCCATTAGTTTAGGAATGATAGGTTGTGCTTAAATTTATCTCACTATAGATACCCCTTTTAAGAATATTCTACAATTTCAATGTGAACCACGGGTTATGGCCTAATACAACAGATAGTGGTTCCCTATAAAGCCTTACGACTCTATTAATATAGATCAGGGAAAGGTTATCAAGGGGTAGATCTTATCTTATCACAAATAAATGGGAAGACTTAGTAAAATTATCAATGATAACCCATATAGAATCTTTCTTTCTTAGAGTCTTTGGGGGTCTAGTAACAATTTCCATTAGAAAATTGACTCACTTCTGTATAGGTATAATAAGAGGTTACATGAATCACTTTTAATGTTGTCATTTAGAATTCACCTACTGGTATACTAAACAAATGAACAAACAATCATCAATTTCCCAGTTCATACCATCCCCCAAAAAATGTTCACTTAAATTTATACACATATTTTTTATACCAAGATGTATAAAAACATTTGAGATATATGATTCATATAATAGTTCAATTTTCTACTCTAATACATATTGAAAACACAACCAATTCTGAATATTTAACACTCTATATCTTGAGATAAACTCTCTCATCTTCCCACGAGTTACTGCTTTAATATTCCTTTGTATGTTTAATTTTTTTTCTAGGACTTCTTTATATTTCATTGTAAGGATATTTTAGTATTTTTTTAAAAGGAATGATGGTTCCATTTGATTATTAATCACTATATCTATCATTACTATATCTATATATGTATGAACCTTATAATTCCTCATCATGATCGGAAATATATGGTCCCTCCAACTCAATTCATCAACCACCTTATTTTCTTTCTAATGGCGGTAGCGTATCAATCAATCATATTACTTGAGAAGTTCAAACCATATTCTTCACCAATTATTCATATCTTTGTAAGATAATTTATACTTCAAAAATATTATCATTCTTATATATATGGAATTATTCCCCATAGAGGCAGTTCCTATATATTTTCAAAGAAATTATTATGTCTTCTAGAACAATTTCATAAGTTAGATAGTTCTGTTCATGAATTTTAAATTACCTTGATTCATAATCAATCACCCTATCATTCTGTATAAGGACACACCAAATTCCTTTCTTTGATATATCACTATATATTACAAATCCTTCTTTACCTAATGATAGAGCTAATACCAATGTATTAATCAATATACTATTCCCATCTTCAAAACATTCATCACATTCCCTTGACCACATCAATTTAACCATTATATATGTTAAATTGGTTAATGGTTTGACCAAATGAGAAAAATATTAAACAAACCAATAAAAGTTATTTTAAAATACAATGAAATTTGAATCTCGGTTATTTTCATGATTTTAGGTCTTTGTTTGACTATATTTTTATTTGAAGGGTAAAAATATATCCCATCCCTAGATACAATATGGCCAAGAAAAGAAACTTCATTAAGAAAAAATTCACACTTAATATACTTCCCATATAATTCCTTTTTCTAAGGGTCTCCATAATTATTTTCAAATGAATCTCATGCTCTTCATATCTCTTAGAGTAAATAAAGACATCATCAATGAATAACACCAAAAATTTATCAAGATACTCTTTAAATAGTCTATTCATCAAATCTATTAAGATTAAATGTTCCTTAGTTAATCTAAAAGGAATTAATATAAATACGTAATATCAATAGGTTGTTCAAAATTCTATCTTCAGTATACCATCATTCCTTACCCTTAACTAACTATAACCAGAGTGAAGATAATTATTTGAAATTATTATGATCCTTGATGTTGATATAATAAGTAATAAATATGAGGTAAATAATATTTATTCTTTATATTAATGTCACTGATCTCGCTATAATTGAAGCATAGTCTCATAAACCTATCTTTCTAGTTCATGTAAAAAATAGTGGATCCCCACGTTGAAATTATAGGTCATATAAATCCCTTATCACTACAACCCTCTATATATTTCTATAACTCCACTAACTCAACTAGTTCTATTATATTAACATTTTTAGATATAGGTATTACATTAGGAACATGTTCAATATAGATATGAACTTAGTGCTCTTGTGGTTCCCTTGTAATTCATATGGAAAATAATCAATGAAATTCTATACCATGGTTATATATTCTATTCTAAGGATACCTTCCTCATCCATATATTGATATTAATCTTCCACTTTTCCAAGAATTTAATTATCGAGATATTTTGGGGGAGGATCTGGGTAAGATTTAGATGATAACGTTTCCCCTATAAAGACAAGAGATTCCACATCATCTTCAAAAATCATACCATCCTTCTCTTGGAAATATTTTTTTCAATATACCTTGAAATCCAATCTATACAAAGGATCATACAAATTTGAACCATAGGTATAATAACCATATATTTTAATATTGAATTCCCATGACTTAAAATTAGAACTTATTAACACATATTTATTGCCATTAGATCCCCATATAGTATCTTAAGTGATTACTCCCTTTCCAGGGTCCTAAAGAAGGATCTAATCATTTTTAAAAGTCTTGGAAGATATAAAAGTGAGTAAATATGCAAAATAAATTAAAATATTGGCTAACTTTGAGTCAACAATCAAATTACCACCCCCAAATCATTGATAACTTTTACTTTAGATGTTGTAATAACATAATATTATCCTTTATCCATTGTCCTTTTGAGGTAAATTCTTTGATGTTTGGTCCATTGGTTCCCATAATGTTCCTTCTCTCTATAGTAAAATCATTTAACATAAATATATTTTACCTGTACTTTTCATTCATGAGCATAATGGAATTTTTCTCTACACTTGTAAATATTTTTTGTTCCATTCCTACAATACCTAGGATGATTCTTCCCATAATAATCATATGTGGGAAATCCCACCATTTATATCTTTACATTTTCTACATTGTATATCCCAGGATACTTAGTTGACCTATTATTCTCCTAATTTCCCTCAAATACATATATTTCTAAGAACCCATTTTTTTATTAATGGAACTTGATAATATATCCCCATGTGAAGAAAAATTCATAGATATCAATTCCCATCGAAGTTTCTAATTTACCCCATCAAATAAATGATCAATCTTAATTTATGGTCTATATACATAGTCCACAACATGCCTAGATAACCTTATAAAATTATCCTCATATTTAATAACATTTTCCTCCAATTTTTTTTTCTATTTTTAAGTAACTACATTTCTATTTTACATATATAATCATGAGGAAAGTATTTTTAAAGAATATATCCTTAAATGTTCCTCGTTTCATGCACTTAAACTCATTTTTCACTTTTATATTTTGAATTAGAGACCACTATTGGTATGTATCTCCCTTCATATGGTAGATCACCATGATGAATTTTTCCATTTCACTACTTTCCAGAGTGATACAGATATTTTCAAGAGACTTTATCCACTACTCAATTACAAATGAATTATTAGTTTCACTAAGTTATAGAGGTTATTGTAGCATTAAGGGGACTAACATATTTACACCATGTTGTGGATCAACATTTTTCTATCTATTAGAAATACCTTTTTCATTACCTAGTTCATCTATTGAAATATTATAAAGATATGATTTTCCTAAACAATAGCCACATTGAATTGTTTATATGTAATAATCCTATATTAACTATGTGTTTTTATATTTTTTTTATTCAATTTATTAGTCATCATATTTACACAATGGAATAAACATAATTAGATAATGATATTAATTTTAAAAATAAAATTCATATTAATTTTTTAAGATCTATCCCTATAAATATTGATGTTTTTTCATAATAAATGGGATATTATTCTTGGTTCCTCTAAATCTAGTCCCTAAATTTTCAATAAATAATTCTTTGAGACCAACTGTAACATACCAAAATCCAAACACCTAGAGTTGGTAGTTATATTAAATTATTGATAAAAAATATAAGACTTATCAATATATAAATAGTTTAGTTGTCATGGATGACTTTATATATACATACAGTACATTTAAAAATATAATATACAATGTGGAAATAGTCTGAGAACATGATTATGCCTTCCATTATATCCAAAAAAATTACACATATTCCTCTTCTAGGTTTCTTGGATAAATTAAATCAAATATAAATGGACTTAGATTCTCAGTAAGAAGTATAATATAATGAAATCATACATAACATCAATAGGGAAAAAGTGATACAGAAGGAATAAATGAACAATAAGAATACATAATCAACTAAAACTGATGGAATGTTATATCCATAATAATAAATGAAAACATGGATACAAATAATCATTGATTGAATACTGATGGAATGCATCATGTTGGACATCAAAACCTTAATATCAATGTATTATATTAAGGCACTATCCTTTTATGGGAAGAGTTACAACACCAAAAACTAAATTCTTTTATCTCATGAGACCCATCAATGTATTGAGGAGCTATATAATTCTAGGCCCCTCCCATCACCTCATTTAGTCTAATGCATTCACCATAAGAGTCATCAAGACCGTTCATACCATTCCTTAAGGAACCTCCTACTAAAATAATTTTTTTGTTAATATAATGATACATATTTAAATTAAATACGTCCCCATTCAATAAAATAATTTGGTTCTATCTGATAATATCCCTTAATCAACATAGAAACCAAGGGTATTGTCAAATTAACATGAAGTTTAAGTATCAAATAAATATAGTGGTGATGGTACTTACAATGTGTTGGGTTATCCATATATTATAGTAATTAGATTCAATAGATTTAATTTGGAAGAGACCATATAAATGGTTGGAAATATCCTTCACCATTGTTCATAAATATCATGAGAATATTCCAAAGTGTATCCTCAGTGAGTTTCTAGCCAAGTGTGTAGTCTAAGGACCATTCATCATATATTAGTGTGATGATTGAGTGAATAGACAACAAAACATTTTTTAGATAATTACCACTTGGTTAATCTATTCTATAGTTTCATAAACTATACAATATATATAAATATGTTTATTTTCTATAAATCATCACATACTTTAACTTTAAAAATATATATTATGGTTTTTCCACCATTGAAAATATTGAGTTTTACAATGGTTTTGGTAACTCTTGAAATAAAATAATTTGATAGGGATAAAAATATAGACATGTAAATCCATTAAGTTGTATGATTAATATAGAGAAATTATTCCATGTAAATGTATTAACCACATAAAAGTTAATAGTTAGTGAATATACCATGAGTCCCATAGAATTAAAATTGAGATGAAAAAACCACACTTTTGGACTGGGTAGTAATTAAATCCAAAAATATTGAAATAAAGGTATTAAATTTTATTTTTAAATAATATAGATAACTGAATATCATTATATAAAATCTCCAATAAGTATTATATACCCCATAAAAATGAGATTAGGTTTATAATACAATACTTTTCTCAAGGAGGAATTTGAGATGGAAAACCCATACCTTTTGGAATGACTCCCACAAAATCACTTTAACCTCATGTATGAAAAAAAATTATCCTAAATAATTAATTTAGAACCTTTCTCCTATCCATTTTAATTTATACTAATTATAAATATCTATTCTGTATTTGAAGCCTACCGATTTTCCACATCGGGTGTTTATAGTTTTGATCATTTGTACTCGTTTCATGATAATAATGTATGTGTTAATTATTATTTAAAATTTCATAATCATTAGATCATTAAAAATACTATTAGGGGTGATTTATAATTATTTATGATGTTTTAAACTCCTTTTATGAGTTTTTTAGTCTTTATACTTGAATATGAAATTGATAATAAGCATGCTTTGGTGATTCCTGATGATCAAAGTGTGTTTTATTAATTATTGATTAAATATTGATATAAAATAATTATAACCCAAAAAAATAATTTACATAATTATATAGTATTATTTCAGTAATTATTTTCTCGTATCCATTATTGATATAAATTCATTATATTGTTCAATTATGTAGTTAAACCCACCCAAACATGAACATACCATGATTTCTTAAATAATTATGAGGTAGTTTTGTTAGAATCATTATAATAGAATCATATATATCTTATTTAATATTTTAATAGTCTTATATATTATAATTTTAAGTAATTACAATAATTTTTGAAGGATATGAAACCAGTATAAAATTTGAATAAATGATTTCCCTTATAGTATGCTTATTTTAATCGATTAAATTAACATTGATCCTTTATTGATAATATAATTAATAGGTCCTAAAATTTATTATACAATAACTTTAAAGATACCATAAAATAATATTTCTCTTTTAATACTACCCTTAGATCCATCCTTGGAAGGAAGTTAAGGGAAAAAACATATTATGTCATGGAGGCAGTAGTCCACACAACCCACGATTGGTGATTACATTTTTGTTAATGGAAAGGGAAAATGTGGATAGTGATTATTTAAACAATATAAACACATTAATTATTCTATAATAATTAATTAATCATATAATATTGTAAAAAAATAATTTACAATGGAAAGATAAAAGGAAATGTTGATAGTTAAAAGATTGAATTTGTATTGAGAAATTTTATGTTTCAAAAATATTGGTAAACTTCAGTGAAGGAGAGGATGACAAAAATGATGGTGTAGAATAAATTGGATGGATTTAAAGATGCAATTTTTTCCCAGACATGTCCTTACATCATGTAGTTTATTTACGTGGCTCCATAGTTTTGCGAGAATAGTTATCTTCCTACTGCTGAGGAAGGAGAGTTTGTTTCACATTGGTGATGGAGGGTTCATGTGGTTCTATCACAGGTGGTCATCATCATTATGGAAGGTTGGGGATGATGGAGACAGACAGGTCAGAGAGTGCTACATGAGTAATCTTCAAATCTGATTTTTTATATGATCTGTTTATTTTTACCAGTTTTCACGGGTGGCCATGTGGATTTCATGACTCAAGGCAATGTTTCAATGGTGATGTGGTAGTTCTTTTTGAATTTGAATGTGTTTTCTGAATTTTGAATGTTGTAAGTCATGGGTTTTAATGTGGTGTATATGGTATGTGTGGTTATGATGTGGATCTCAGTTGATGGTTCCCACTTTACCAAAAAGTTTCTTTTAAAATACAAAAAATTGGTTTTTGTTAGACATTGAGAAATTTGGGTTGATCTAATATGATTTATTTGAAAGGAAGGGATTAAGATAACTTATTATGACTATAATCTCAATAGAGTGAAATATTATTTTCTAGGGAGGTAAAACAGTATGAATTCATCAGTAAACTAAATTTTTAGGAGTTTTGTGGAGGGGTGGTGAGAGGCACCTTTTATAAGTGGTAATAATGAAATTTTTATAAATATTTAAAATGTATATAAAAGGATAACATGTTAAACAAGTAAATTGGATATAAAAATAGTAAATAATATATTTTTGGAACAAATTAGGTTTATAAAAACCACATAAACTCTATTTTATATATGTTTTTATCTAGTCTCAAGTGCGTTACTCCTTCAATTATTACATTTACCATTTTAGTTTTTGCTACAATAACTATTTTTTACGTAAGGAAACCTAATCATTATGCATAAAAATAAATAATTCCATATTAGATAATTTATACCTACTGATTTTAAATTTTAAATTCAATTTTTCTAATTCAATTTGTATAAGTGTTTTTAATTAATTTTAATATGACAGATGTATAATATATTAATACAATTTTAGAGAAAAATATACTTGTGTTATAAAAACTCAATCTTGGGGTTTTAAACTGTAATTAATAATTTAAAATGTAAAATTTTAATTTTTTAATTCCATATTATTTATATTAAAGGGTTTCATAAAACATTAAATAATATGTATGGCATATATGTCATAGTGTTAGTAATATCAGTTTATTAAAAAATTCTCCTAAAAATCAATTTTTTTTTTGAAAAATACCCTAAATTAATCTTCGGCTAATATTTTTATGAGGAATTAGAAAATTATTTTTTTTAATAAATAAAATTCAAACATTTATATATTTATGATTTAAATATAATTATAAATAATGACTCTTTAGTGTGCGCATTGTGCATTGGTTCAAAATATTGTGTTTACCTGCTATAGTAGGGTCTCAGGTATAACTGATACAAATATAAAATTATATTACAATCCATACCTAATAGGGACCTAAAAATTATAATCATGATTCACTCCATAATATATAAAATTACATATCTATGGGTGAGAAAATAACCATTTTTCATTTAGTGAGAAAAGAACCATTTTACATTTAGTGAGAAAAGAACCATTTTTCATCATGACTTATCCCATTTGATCACATAACATAATACATGACTATATCTAGTATACAATCCTATAAATCATATCATATATAACTATTGGATATTTCAGTGGATAACTCTTTATCCAAAACCATCATATAGATTCAATCAACTATATTCTTTTGGTATCATAATGGTTAGGGTTTCTTAGCTAAATGTAACCCAAGAATACATTAGATGTAGTCCCATGAAATTTATGGTCACTTATGATACGATTTCCTAACACAAGAAAACTCATGGGTACCTAACAATTAAAGATTCCCTCATAGAATAATCGAGGTCTTGAAAATTTTTCACTTTCAAAGGAATCTCACACTTTTTACTTGAGGCATTTAATTGGTCTCACCCATCTAATATACTTCATTTTCATATAAAACCCTTAACTATTATATCACATGAAGTCATTATTATAACATGTTTTATTCCAATATATATATAGGATTTTAATGATTTAGTTTTGGAATATCTATTCCCTTCACCAAATAATTATTCTCAGACATATTAATTAATAACCCCTTATACTACTCAATGTTTATGTTACTAATCCAAAATAAAAATCCAAATATATCAATACTTATCCAAATAAATTCCATTCCAAAGGCATATTAAACATTTCATGTAAAGGAAAACTATTATATAAAATCAATAATCCACACAAGAGTATGAATGGAGAGATATGTAGCCAATCCCCACTGTTCTAGACAAGTCATAAGCCTTTAGTCTGGTGAGCAGTCTAACCAAATGTCCCTCCACCCATAGTTATTTACTCAAGAGAGACTCAAATTATATCAAAATCATGAAGCCTAATATGTATAAACTATATTAAATATCTAAATTAAAAATGTTTCGGAAAATAAATTTAATAACATTGACAAATAAATTATTTTATATAAAATTGTACTAAAAAAAACTTAAACCACAACATGGTGTTCCCTGGGTGAAACTTTTGTAATAAGAAGCACCAAAATTATTATTCAATAGATGAATAAATTTTAGTTCTATGTTTATACCATAGATCATGACCATTTTCGAAGGTTTTATGGGTTATAATATCATTTTGGGCTATACGTTTTGGCCAAGCCATCTCACAAATCCTAATAATTTTGGGAAAGGATTCAGAAGTCCAAAATATCTGGGAAATTTACACTATTACATAGTATTTCCTTATAGGGGAGGTCACTATAGCATAAAAATCTACAACCATAACATAGATACATTGAATATTATTCTAAATTTTCTGAAAAAATGATTAGATTTTACTATTTCATTTGAACTATGGCATGGTCTCATAAGTCTATGATTGTTTTCAAATCATTCTATTTCATGGATAGAAAAATAGGAAAAAATGAATATTTTGAGGTGGTTATGCTATGGAAACTGAGAATATAAAATTTCATGTTATATAAATTAAACTCCATACTACTAATTCGTCATTATATGTCATTATAATACATATGATGGGTTTCTTGGGAAATAGAAATGTCCATTTTCAGTGGAAGTGAACACAAAAATAATTTAAAGATTAACTGAGAGAGGAATCAATGGGATGAATTATTAAAACTATAAAATGAATATACCTCACCATTCAATATTTAAATATCTATAAAAATCTATTTTGTTAAGTTCACTCAATAATAGTAAGTGGTATCTTGCCTCTAATGGTATCCACCATCCTCTATAATCATCAAATGCTTTGGTAAGAGCTCAGTTTTCTAAATGGAATTCTTATACCTCTTTCTTGAGGGAAAATAGAGAATCAGGATAATGTGAAAGCTTAGAATTGGAGAATGATATTTGGTATCATGAGGTCCATGAAACATCACTTTATATTCCTTATTTAATAAATTAAGGAGCCACGTGATGTTTTAATGTCATTATAATGGAAACCTATTTCATGATTTATTATTAACTCCTGTCATAAATAATAACTAGCTTATACACTATCCCATGATATGTAAATTACAAAAATACATGTGGTAACTAGAATAGGAGGATCATTAATTTTTTTTTTCAAATATCAATATCTATATGAAAATTATGTGGTATCAAATACCATATAAAATCATAGAATATGGAAAAGCGTATTTAACAATGTTGTGGTTATTTATTTATTGTAAAAAACTCAATAGAGAAAAAAATAGTATTCATCAAATCAATGATTTTCTTGGAAATCAAATTCTTGGAAATGGAATTGATGTCTAACATTGCACTATTATCTATGAATTCAATTATTTATAGAATGATGTTATAGAAACATATAATTAATATAATATAAATATTTTCAAAATATATATTGTCCTAATGTGGAAGATCAGTGACTTTTCTAGACTATGAAACTTATCTGGTTGGAAAAAATACACACACACACACACAAACACACTAGTTTTTCTTATCCAATTTTAGTTTTGATTTTGAGCCTTAATGAAAACTATATAGCTAAAAATAATTTTCCATGTATTATCATTAATTCCTTGCAACATCTCATAGTTTTTAGTTTAACAAGTCATGATTCGATAGAAAAATAGATTTGAAGATTTTATTAAAAGTATTATGTTGATTAAGGATCTATGAACATTTATCAAATTTTGGTATTGGGTTTGAAGAAGAAATGGTTGAATAAGGGTTATAATAGAGCACATACACTATAAAATACAACAAGAACACAATAATAAAAAAGAGTGTATATTTTTTTGAAAATCCATAAAAATGATTTATTTTGTTACCATATAATATTAATGTTATGAAAATTGAGAAGAATTTATGTGAATATATTCTTCTTGTATTTCTTAATGGACATGATAATCCAATTGATCATTTAAATTATCATAAAGACCCAGAGGAAATGTATATTAATACTAATCTATTTGTAAATATGAATGGGAAGTAGTCATTTATAATTTTTTTCAAATATATAAAATATATTTTATTTTGAAGAGCAAGAAATAAAAACTAAATTTAAGGGTATTCAAGTAACATTTCTAGAATTTCTTATTTCAAGTATAATAAATTACATGTATTAAATAATCAAAACTGACATATACTGATAAATCAATTTCTACTTTTGGAAATGTAAAATATTTTACCTAAAAAATATTCATCAGTTCTAACTGACCTTTGGACTTCATTTAGAAATATGTTTAAGAAAAAAATCAAACCTAATTGATCGTGAATAAATTCATGAAATAATTTTAATGATTCTTTGTCATTTAAGGATGATCTTCCACTTGATATTTTTCAATATACTAATTCATTTTCTATGAATTTATCAAACAAAGAAAAATATAAGGTAATTTGACATTATCAATGGATATATCCCATATAAAGGTACTCTATTTTTTATTAAGGAATTATAATTTTTATAATAAATTCTTATGATGTGTGTTTTATTAAATTACTAATTTTAATCACTATATAAATTGTTCTACTAAACTCTGTTTAAAAAAATAAAATCTTAACCATAAGGTTTTTAAACCAATGGTCACCTAGAAAAAGATTTCATAAAATTAAATTCAATATATTTAGAATTGACATCTATAATTTTAAATCGAGTAGGATATTCATATGATAATACAATTCATTCACTTGTAAAAAAGAAATAAGCAATCTTATTAAATTTTGGTCAAGTAGTTGTAAAATGATTATCATTTTTATTGACATATATATAGTTTAGAAATTTAAATAGATATGTGTTATTAAATAAAAATATTTTTCATCTATATATCTAATAAATAAGGATAAAAATAAAGTGAATTTTTTTAGTTGAACTTGAAATGAGACAAAGTTAACAAAAATGGGTTTTAATGAATTTTTTGATAGGTTTTTACATCATGTATGTTCATAATAAAATATTTGTTTTAATATATTGATAATTGTATAATTAATTTAATAATATGTTATATAAATTTTTATATAACAAATTTTGATAATTGAACTATATTATTAAAAAAATTTAACAATTTTACTTAAGTTCATTTGAAGCATGTTATGGGATTCAATGGCTACAATATTACTAGAACCATGATTTATATTTTTGATTATGAATGGTTTAAAAACATAACATAGTGTTATATTTGTAGTTATAAATGAAGGTTATTATAGATAATTGGTTGATATTATTGATAAAATCTATCTTAGAAATTTTTTATCTATGTTATTCAAAGGCATGAGGGTTAATATTAATAGGGTATATGGAACAGTTTATTAAATTTACATCTCCCAAATTCTATTGGTTGATTTTTTTTGGTGATAATTAAGAAAACAATACATATATACTAGATTCCCAAAAAAATTGTATATTATGTGGATGGTATAGTAGCCTAAGTATGAAGTTTTATTATCTATATGAAAGTGAGGGACATGTATAATATGAGTGATGAAGATGAATTAATTTATGTTGGTGAAGAATATAGATAAAAACAAATTGAATTTTTGTAAAATTAAATATTGAAACAAATATTCTTGTAAGGAAGGATGAATAATAATAAAAATAATAAGATGTAACGTTATCACTATAGGTAAACAACATTACAGTCAACAAGAAAATAAATATTCATAAGATCTAATGTAAAGTATATATTTTTATGATCTAGATAAATAAATATGAATGTTTGGAATTATATTTATTTTATGTATATATAAATTAATATTTCATTTTTATATAAATATAACATTATTTTCTTGTTTATTTTTCAATATTATTAAATCTAATTTATGATTTTTTATTCCTGATTTAATTAAACAGATTTTAATGTAATGACTTGTAATTATTTTATTTTATTGTAAAAAATATATTCTACTTTTATATAAATTTAATATAAATTAAGAATAATTTTTTAATATTTTTAAATGTGACGTCTTGTTTTGTTGTTTAACTGAATATATATATATAAATGTATTGGTGTATAATTTTAATATCAAGATTAATTGAATTGTTTAGGATTTATCTATTTTTTCAGGAATGTTAAACTCTAAAAGGTTAAGATATGTTATTCACTTAATATCATAGAGTAAACTGATATAAAAAAATATTCTGATTTCACATACTAATCATTTTAACCCAATTACATATAGTAAAATAACATCTTACATAACATCCCTAGTTTGGTTCATGTCTGTCATGATCGAAACCGAGCAAAACACACCTCAAGTGTACTTACCAATGTTCTCGAGGCTGGTGGCAAGAAATAAGGTTAGATATAAATAGATGAGTATTCTATACCCTCAGTTATAGATAACCATAAAAAATAGTAGAAACAATAACATAGAAATAGATATCACAACCCAAAATAGTTATCATAGATAAAATCATTCAAAAAATAAATATAAACATCATGATACCTAAAAATGAGACATTGTACATATTATAAATACAATACACTATAAACAGGATTCTCGTATCATCCTATCATATAAAACTGAGTCCAAAATAATCAAATGTAAATGAGACATCCACAACAAGTCTCTAGTCCTTATCTTGATAAATCCTATGACACCTACCAAGTTCCAAAAGTGTTGTTATCTAAATTTATATGGACCTTTCCCTTGCATGGGCTAAGAAACATGAAGTATACTCAGGTACAAAAGTGCCCAAGTAGGGCATGAGCACAACTTAGTTGGCTACCACCAATTTTTTCCCTAGATATTCTAGTAAATATATGTTCATACTCAATAAGAAGTTCAAGTATGTAAATAAAAATAAGTAAATAACCGGTCACATCATAAAGGACTTCCTCTAGACCATTTGTGATCATACCAGATTAGGCCATTTCCAAAGTTGGATGATATACCAATGGTATAAACACACACTTTAAGGATAAATGATATGTCACCCCTTTTATAACAGTTAAGGTGAATGATCTATCACCATAATACATCACTTGGTGATAGATTTATCATTATCAAAATTCATCTAGGTGAAAAATCCATCACATCACCAAATACAATAGATAATAAATCCTCTCCTCTAAAATGAGGCATCCCTATTCTTATACGAATGATATACCACCCACGTATATGAATAAGTGGATGATAAACCAATATTTTATGGATTTAGTGGATTATATACAACCAGAATATCTCATCTAGGTGGGAATTATACCATCGATATCACCCTAAAGGTGGACAGAATACCATTTTTTAATATCTCCATGTTGATGATGCACCAGTGAGATGAAGTCCATGGGTGGTTTTTACACAAACATTTCAATACGCAAGGTGGATGATGTACCATTATCATAACATATAAAGTGACCAATGAACTATAAATATTAGAACCTAGGTGGAAGATATACCATAAAAAATTGGTCCCCAAGTGGATGATGCACCAATGAGATGGCCAATTGAGTGTATGGTGCTCCATCAATATAAAAATCACATGGACGTTATACCACTGATACATAATCCAAAGAAGATGATGTTCAACCAATTATTTGGTTCCTTAGGGAATGATGGTTCATTGTCCTAATTTGGGTGGACGAGATACCTCCAAAAAGACACGTGGGGATGGTGAACCACCACTAATCAATTCTAGATCAATGTGGTATCACCACACCCAAACAACCAATAAAATAAACTATATATCATTTAAATTCAATATTAATCATTTAAAATTAATGAACCTAGAAAGGATAAGGCACTCAATTAAATACACAACTCAAATTACAATTCATAGTCTCACTCACCCCTAGTCTAGTATGATATCGAGTAAATTTTCACCATGGAATGCAGTAGGGAATTGCAATATTATCCAAGGGTTAATTCCCATTCAAATTCACCAATCTTGGGTCCAAAGTAGTGGATTAAAATTTAACTCTATATAAAATTTGGATAGTGATGACCAATTGTGCTAGAACATGCCTCTCATCGGTCACTCACAGACTTTCATGTTCAAGTCCAACAATATAGATTAAATAAAAACTAATATTATGTAATTTTAGGGTATACACAATAGTGTTTTTTTATAAAATATTATACGACACATAAAAAACAAGTATTGAACTTTCAGGAATGTATGAAACCACCTATTTGGGACTATTAGGTTCCATATTATCAAGTACCACATTTTAATTTTTCCTTAATTAGTGGAAATTAGAGAAGTTGACAAAACTCTCTAAAGTTTGTGAAAACTAATAAAACATAGAGTAATAGTGAAATAAATAATGATGATAATCTATATAATGGTTAGACTCACTTAGATATTCCTATAAAGTCAAATGGAACTTGATTTATATGATGGAATATGAAGAATCTTCTTGGGAGGAGAAGAATCAAAAGGGGAATGATGGATATAGTGTTCACACAAGGTCTAGTTGAGTGATGAATCATTGTCATGCAGGCTCTAAAAAAATATTTATAGGCCATTTTTTCAATTAAGCTCAAAAAATGCTTCAAAAACATAAAATGTGGCAATTGTTCTTAAAATAACACATTGGTGGGATTAAAAAATTTTAAATTCAGAATAAATTAATTTAAAATATTTTCTCTATCAATTCCCCTATACTTAAACATTATACTCCTATGAAATCATCTTATACCAAGGTCAAAAAAACCTCTCGAAGCATAAATGACAATACAACTCAATTATCGTATCAAGGGAAGTATCATGCCTCATACATGGATAAAAAATACCTTAATCCAAAAAAACCATAATATTCCATTCAATCACATGTTAATACTCATGTGCATGGCGTACCTACCTCCCTAAAAATATATTTATTTTCACTCAATAATGTTTTTAATGTGTAGTTTTTCTCATTCTACAAAACATGTGTGATATCCATAGGATTTATATCATTCTATAATTTCCACATCATAGAGTTAGAAATGTTCCAATCATGATGTATTTTTCATGGGTTATTCTGAGGATGAGGGTCGGTAGGTTTAAAAAGTAAAAAACATATGAGGGAAAATGAGGATGGTTAGGTTTTAAAGTGAAATAAATGCATAAAAATAGTTTTTCTACAAAATGGTATGCTCCTAAATAAGCTTGAAAATTTATCAACTCCTAAAAACTCTTTATATAAATGGAATTTTTACACTTGGAGTTTAAACATCAATTAATTTCTTCCCTCTTTTCCATAATTTTATCATTGTTTCAGCTTGAATTCAGATCTGGATTTCCCTTCAAAATCATATTTTGAGAAAAAGAGTGGTAGATTTTGATCTTCAATAATTGGTGAACACCAAAACCATATCTTAATTATATTTATTCCAACCATCAATCATTCCATCGTGAAATTTATTCTACCAATGACAAAATAAATATGGAAACACTTTTCAATTTAGCTCAAACAAATTCTTCATGAAACCAAAATACAACTCATCTTCTCCCCACACAATTGAGTTCATCAATAATCATGCATTTAGAAACTATATAAGGTTATAAAGGGGTATATTACATGTAATGTGGATGAATAATAAGGAATTTCGGGGATACTATGGTCTAAATAAAGTAAAGATGAAAAGTTATTCCAAAATAAGAGTTGAATATAAAAATGGATTTTAAAATGATACCTAAATCATTCTTAACACAATCCATTAACTCTAAACACATTGAAAAAAATAGTATGTTTTGGATCAAAAAACATTCCTTAAGTAACTCAATAAAAATGTAAATATAAATAATAAGACAAAAACATTTAGAAACATATCGAGTTTTGGAATGATTATCAATTTAGAATGTACTAATGCACATGAGTTTCAAAATCAACAAGTATTCATCAAATGAAAATATCACAAATCAGAAAAAAATATCCATTTACAAATAATTTAAATTACCAAAAAGTAAAATAAAGAAATTTGAAAAATACCAATATGATATGAATTTTACAAAACATTTCATTCAACTCAAAAATCCAAAAAACAAACAAACAATGAAAAAGGAAAACATGAAATATTCAGAAAAAGACATGAAAAAAATATCACCCAAAATTCCTAAAAACAAGTCTACATATCTCCCATAAACTTATTCCATTAACTACCCCTTTTATCTCAAATTATATCATGAAATAATTTCACTCAAAATTTCATTCTTTTCAAAAAATAAAATAATTAAATGGAAAGACACAACTAGATTTATTTTTTAGTGGAAACCTTGAGTAAATACCATTGCTACTACCACATTAAAACTACACGAAATAAATAAAAAGACATAATAAAAATAAATAAAGATATATATAAAGGGGAAAGAAAAATTATAATTCTTGTTTTAGAAGCCCATGAGGTTGCTAGGTTTTTACTACCCCTAGTTAGATAGTTGCAGTAGATTATCCCCAATCAGAATGTGAATGTGGTTTCCTTAAGATGAACCACCACAAGTGACTTTTTCTACTTTCCATGAGTAAATAGTAAAATTAGAGAACCAAAAAAAGATAAGAAAATTCCCAACCCCCAAGAAAGATGAAATATAGTATTTTAGTTCAAGAGTTAGAGGGAAAAGAAAATAGGGGTACAACTTGTGAACTTTTGTGACTTCCTTCTCCATATAATATGAATGTTGTTATAGAGGAAAAAGTTTCACAACCACCATATTCTCTTGATATTTTTATTCAATCACTGCAACTTGGGTGGTATCTTCATTATAATCCAAGTACATATCCATTTTTTCTATATCATAAATTTTAAAAAAGAGAAAGTTATAAAATAATAAACCATTAATAAGATTAAAACATTATGAATCAATAAATAAACATTCCCTTTCAATTAAGTTATCTTGAAAATTGATCTCATTTGGAAGTACCATTCGAAATTCAATCTCAGAAGGTGTATCTACTTCATCATCTTCAAAATTAAGAGATATTTGTAGTTTTTATTATTATTAATTTACAAGGATTAAAATATCAAGCTTTAGGTTATCTTCAACAAAGCTCTTTTAGGATTCTTTAAAAAAATGTTGATCTCCCATAAGTGCATCATATTGTATGTGTATTTTTCAAACTTCGTCAAGTAATTTTTGAGTGAAGGATGATGTGATTAATTATGTTAGTAGATCGTTTTCACCTTCCTTAGGTTCTTTAACCTAAAAAATGATTGGTAGAATTTCTTCCACCACTCGTTCTGGATTTGATTTAGGTTCAGGTTCAGATTTCTCCTAACATGAATGTACACATTTAGATATCCACTCTATTTTTTCTCCATGTTTCAAATAAATCACTAATACTTTGAAACATATCAAAAATATCATTGTAAATACTTTATTTCAAGTAATAATGTCCAATACATTTATAAAAATTTCAATTGAAATACATAATGAACAAAGAGATTTTTTTAGTTTGTTTTAAATTTATGTTTTTTTGTGTTTCAAAATGAAAAAAATTGGAAACAAAACATGAATAAAATAGTGAGTAAATAGAACATGTATCCCATCGAACGAAAACAATTTCAGTAATCAATATCATATGTGCTCTCAAAAATATTTATTAAGGAGTAGTCATGGCCAATCACTCACTACTTATAATTATCTTTTTTTATATATTTTACATTTATGAAATTAAATGAATAGAAATAGAGATTTTAGTAAATTATAATTCAAATCTAAAATTTCACATTCATATGAAATGAAAACCTAATTAATTAAAACATAATGATTTTATAAAGAAAGGTGACATTCTTGAGAGAATCACCTCGAGCGAACCTTTATCACCTCTTAATTAGTACTATATTTACTTAATGAAAACACTCTATCATATATGTTATCATCCTCCTATGACTATGGTTGTAAATATATGGATCTCTCAATGATCACCGAGAGACCACACATCCACTTCCTCGATCGAGGGAAAATATTACAGAAGTGAGAGTTAAACCTTGGGTGGAAAGTGGATACAAAAAGGTGACATTCCCACTAAGATCCCCATTGGTATAACTCTAAAAAAATAATAAATATTAAAAATGATATCTCAAATACTTTGTTTCATAATTGGATTACTCCACAAAGAATTTCCTTGGGTTAGCTACTCATGATCAAGAGTATAAGAGTTCGGAGTGGAGAATATCGAAGATAAAACATAAAAGATAAAAATATGAGAGAATGTGATGAATAAAGAGAATAACATACTATAAAAATGAATAATTATATTAAAATATAAATGAAACTAAAAAATAAAGAAAATAGACAATAATGGATACCCCCAAGCTTCCAACACTTTGGAAAGAATAAGTGAGACTCTTTTATAGGGAGAAGAGGTGAAATTTTGGTCTCTAAAACCATCCTCATAATATTTCTGAGTGTTATACAAATTTTATAACTGAATTTGAAAATTTAAATTCTTTAAAGATGTTTTTATATGTTTCTTATTTCAACACACAAAATTTCTACTTCAGTGGACTTTTGTGGAGAGATATATAGCCAAATTACTGTGGGAATTTATTCTGAGCAGGTGACTGTTCATATTCCAATTCATCCAATTTTACATGCATTTATTTCCCTTCAAATGAAGGAATCACATGTGGAAACATTAATAAATATTTTTCCTCCAGATGTACAATATCTCCATGCTTAATCTAATATAATGTCAATCATCCATGTTTGAGATAAAGTCATAAAAATAAAAGTATCCAGATCTGTACATAGTTTTCAAAGATGGACTTGTGAGCTGGTTTTGGGACACCAAATGGTAGATTTAGATTTGGTCCCTGAATTATAAAATGAATTCCATCAAAAGTAGGAACCCATACAATAATATTTCTTCAATTTGGATCAGTGCATAAAAACTTATAACCGAAACACTGAAATAAAGTAAAATAGTTAAAATCTCAAATATGCCATTTTTCCAATTAAGCTCAGAAAATGCTTAAAAACATAGAATGTTAAAGTTTACCTTAAAATAATACATTTGTGGTATTAAAAAATTAAATTTCAAATAAATTAATTTTAAATATTTTATCTCTCAATTACGCCAAATTTGAACATATCACTCATGGACAATCATCTTATACCATGGTGAAAATTAACTTTCCAAATAATAAATGAAAACACAACTCAAATATCTTATCATGGAAAATATCATTCCTAAAACTAATATAAAAAGTTTCTAACTCCTGAAAACCCATAAAAATTCATTCAAATATATTTTTATCATCAAGTTCATGGAGTACCCACCTCCCTGGAGAAATATTTTTCTCTTAACTCATGGTTTTTTAATGTGAATATTTTCTCATTCTAGAAAACAAGTGTGGTCTCCATAGGATTTCTATAATACTATTATATCCACCTCACAGAGTCATAAATGTTCCAATCATGTTTTATTATTCATGGGTTGTTCTTAGGCTGAGGGTTTTCAGGTTTAAAAGTAAAAAACATCTAAGGCAGAATGAGGAGGATTAGGCTATAAAGTAAAGTAAATTCATGAAAACTATTTTTTTCAAGAAAGGTGTGCTCCTCAATCAGCTAAAAAACGAATAAAATATAAACATATATTTATCTCCATTCTAATTTCACACTTTAAATTTCATCATCAATGAATTTATACCATCTTTTCCCCAATTGTAGTATTGTTTCAGTTTGAATTTAGATATGAATTTCTCTTCAGAATCTTGTTTTTGAGGAAAAAATAGGTGTATTTTGATCATCGAAAATTGGTGAAAACCCATCCCATATGTGCAATTATATTTATGCCACCCATCCCTAATTACAACATGAAATATATTCTACCAAAGTAATAGTAAATATGGAAACACTTTCTAATTCAGCTCAAACAGATTCTTCATGAAATAAAAATGAAGCTCATCTTCTCCCTCCCCAATACTTGAGTTAAAAAATAATCATTCATTTGTCTTCTAGATAAGGTTTAAAAGGGATACATGGATGGTAATGTGTCATCCTAACAAGGTATTTCATGGATACTAGTGGATTAATAATTATTAGATGAAAATGTAGTCCAAAGTAAGAGTTGAATGTAAAAAAGGGCTTTCAAAATGGTGCCTCAATCATTCTAAACACATTCCATGAACTCTACCATATTTTAAAAAGATAAAATAGTATGTTTTGGATAAAAAAATATGTCTCAAGAAACTAAAGAAAAATCTAAATGTAAATAATATGTCAAAAAGGATTAGAAAAATCTTGGTTTTGGGAATGATTTTAAAATTACAGAGTACTAATTCACATGGGTTTCACAATAAACCAAACTTAATCAAATGAAAAGATCATAAATATTAAAACAAATCCATTCACAAATAATTTAGATACCCTAATTTCCAAATAATTAATTGTGACAAAGATAACAAGATGATTTTAATTTTCCAAATCATTCTATTCAACTAATGAATGCTAAAAAACACACAAAAAATGAAAAAAGAAAACATTATAAATTTAGAAAAAGACATGAAAAACAGGACATGAAAAAATTCTAAAAATAAGTAAATATCCTTACCATACATATATTCCATTTACTATCTTATTGTTATCTAAAAATTACATCAAGAAATATTTGCACTCAGAATTTAAATTGGGTAGAAAATAAAATGAATAACAGGAAATACGCATCCTGATTTATTTTTTAGTGGAAGCTTTGAGTAAAGCTTCTTACACCTACCACATTAAAACTACATGAATGAAATGAAATTACATTAGAAAAATAAATAAATAAAAATATAGAGGGGGAATAAAATGGGTAATGTAACATCCCAGGTAAATAAAGAATAAGACATATTCATATTTATTAATATTTTTTAATTAAATATTAATTTTTTTGAAGGGGTTGCAATGTACGATAGCGTGCCCGATACGCAACAATGAGTTTCTTTGAAATCTTACGTTACACGCTAATAATATAATTTCAAATGGTAGTTAACACGTAGCCATTGTACTGGCAAGAATGAATAGAAATAACTAAAATACGAATTTATATGTTTTTACATTTATCCAATAAAAGATAAAGTCTTAAAATAAGAAAGGAATTCAATTTTATACATAAATACATTAATATTCACTAAAAGGTTCATTTATCGCCTTTTGATGGCGAACCCTCATTAAATATAGTTTTGGTCACACTTATACATTCTTTTTGACCAAATAAAACCCTTCTTTATAATTGGGACATCAAAATTTACTTTGTGTATGTTTTTGTTATTCTTCCGATAAAGTTCATTTTTTTATGAATAAATTCAAAACCTCTTTTAATCTAATTTATTTATATGATTATATTATCTTTTTAATTGGTTTTGAAGTGAAATTAGAATATATTTTTACCATTTTATCCAATGGTGGTCATTGGAATCAATTTCACTTTGAAATTGGACTTAAACTAGTGTCAATCTTTTGATACTTATTGTTTCATAAAAACACGCTATTTGTCATGACAGCGGGAATTAATTATTAAATTAATTAATGTGACTTATATGTTTTTAATTTTGTAAAATAGACTTCATTTTTGAATTAGGAATATCAAATATAGCTTAGGGTGAATTTTTGGTAATTTTCTGAAAAACTCCAATTTTTGATGAATAGTAAAACCACTAAGTGGTAATCAAGCAAACTGATTTTTCAGTTAAATGAATGTTTACCACTAATATGTATTGAATTTTGAAAATCCGACATACATGGTTGTCATTAGTATGTAAAATGTGGTTCAATGGGATGAAAATAATTTTTTAGTGAATAGTAACTTTTTTTCATTAATCACGATTAGAGGTAATTAGTGTAATTTAAGGTAAAAATGATATTATAAAAATATGAAAACACCATGACACTTGTCATACCCCTATTGGATGAGTCATGGCCTACCAATACAACCCATGGGTCAATTTAGGGGACCCTATAAAGCCTTTTGGGTGAGATAATGTCTTTAATGCTTTTTTTTAAATAAAGGAGAAAAGGACACTAACATAAATTGTTTTACTAAAACAATTTTTTGAAGGGGTTACACTAATTATATTTTTGTCTATAAATACTATTTGAAAATATAAAGAGATTTAATACATCAGGATATTTTTGTTATAATTTTTAGACATTAAATAAATTAATTTAATTATGACATCATGATGATGCAACGATGACCTCATTAATGAACACTTTAAATAAAATGAAACGATAATATAAAATCTAAGACCTACACTTGTCCAAAAACTGTTGGATGGGAATATTTTGAAGCCTTATCATCGTATCTCAGAAATATATCAATGTGGGACCTTATAAATTCGAAACACTTTTGAAAATGAAATAATAGTTTCATGATTTCCAAAAGTGCCCCTCCTCTCCTCTTATAAAAGGCCCCCACTTCTACCTCATTTCACACACTCCTCAAGCCTTTGTCTCAGCCATCCCCTGACCATTTACTCTCTCCACATCCCTATCCTCATCCTAGAGGATTCCCTTTGGGCAGAATCCTTTCAAAGGAAGCCTTTAGGCTCAAATCAAGAGGAGTTACACTTTTAAAGGTAATTCATTCTCTCATGTTCATTTGTTTTATTTTGATTCTCCAACCCCCTAAAATCTTTTTATTTACTTATTTTGTAACAAAACCAGTATCTTCAATATACTAGGATGTTGTTATAAGATTTATTCGAGCTACACTCTCACACAACTACATCAAATGGTTAAAGAACATACGGTTTCCGTGGATGGTGAAATTCTGCCTCCCGAAAGGATGATTGTTCAATACTCATTTAACACCTTCAAAGGTGGCCATTATGATGTCACTATTTTCATATATGATATATAATATGTTTATTCTTTCCTTAAGCTTCTGTATTTTTCATTTATGTCATACCATTATTGTTTCCATTATGGGTAAACACGATATCTTCATTTTACAAAATGCGGACTACCGCCCCCTGAAAGTGATTTGATTCGTTAATACCATATGTGGGATGTGAAAAGGATAAAGTTAATGATATTATATATGTTATTATACTGAAATTATAATATACTCTTATATCATTATGATTCCATTCCAGAAAATGCGAAATAGAAATGGAAGTAGCGTTCATGCGTACGTACGGCTTACCGTCTCCATGAACTGTGCATTTCATTTATTACCTCTAAATGTGATGTAATATTATAAATAAATGTATATGATGAATATATATGATATATATGTTATCCAAATCATTAATATCATTCTGGATATAACGAACCTTTGACCAAGTTAACAACATGTAAGTGTAAGAAGTCTATTTTTGACTTAAGAACCAAATACCGACAAAATGAACATTATTAACTTAAATGATTACATGATGTTCATAACATGGCATAAAAGGAATAATGAACTTGAAAAATGTTCTTAAGAAAGTAGAGATTAACTCAAGTTTATTATTCAGGAGATTAAAGAACGGTCGAGTCAAGTCGGATACGAGGTATGGGACTTCGTCTCAATCTCCTTTCATTGAGGAATATTTTGTTTTATACACAACCTTATTTTATATGGTGTATAAACCCCTTTGACTTTTACTCTTATTCAAAAGGAATCTTTTTTATATGAAGCATTTTAAAAAACGACAAAAGGGAATGTTTTTCTTGTCGTACGTATGCGGCGACAACGACTTCTCCGCCGCCGTGACCATTCTTTGAGTTTCGGCTTCCTCTACAAGCCATACCCTTTTTTTAAATGAAAAATAAATACCATGTTTTACGTTGGTATTGAAAATGGTTTTCATAATGTTTTTATTATATCAATGTTTTGTATTGATAACTTGTGATTGAAATGTGGAAATGTTATGTTTCCTTTATGCATGTTTTATGTGATATGATTATGTTATGGTTCTTGGGCATTATTATGAAGACGGGTGGTTCTGTGATAAACTAAGGGCGGGTGAGCCCGTTATAGCTCTCCAATGCATTGGGTAACGTGAAGGAGTGAAACGTTAAGGTTTCTCCAAAGAGATTTAGGTAATATACTATGATTGGTTTTCCAAACGTAACCAAGAGGGTTACTCCCTACGTAAGAATGTTATGAATGCCTCAAGTTACCTTTATGTCTTATGATTTCTATGATTTGTTCATGATTTTATGAGGTATGTTAAAGTGCCTATGTTTTATGGGTAAAGTATGATTTCATTTTTATGTATATATGTACCCATGTTTCCTTTCCATATTTTTATATCCCTTACTGAGATTTTTATGCTCATCCCAAGTTTTTGAAATGTTTTTCACAGGTCACGGGAAAGGTACATGATAAGATGATAGTGTCAAGGAAGTGTCAAGAAAGAATCCATGTTTTATTTTCAATATGTTTCCGTTGATGGGAAAAATAATACTATCTTTTATTGTAACCACTTTGTTTAAATGTGGGTTGTAATGCATGTTTTAAGATCTAATTATCTAAAACTATAAACCCAAAAAGATCCTCAACGTGTAATCTTGTGATAACTCAAGATTATGTAAGGTTTAAGGCTGGGGCCTTATAGTTGGTATCAAAGGTCGGTTTAGATAACTTTAGGAGTTAGAATTCTATGAAATTATTATCCAAAAGTTTTTTTTATGGTCAAATTAAAATGATATAGCATTTGAAGTTTACCATGTTGCTTCATCTAAGACATTTCTGTTAAGAATGTGTTTTCATAGAGGAAACAGAATAGATTTTATGGGAATGCATACAGAGGGAAATGACCTTTCAAATCAGTATCCTGAGATGTTTAGTATCAGAACTAAACAGTTTGTTGTAGTGATGGCTCAGTTAACTCAGGTGAAAAATGTTGGTTGTTTTCATTGATGATATTTTGGTGTTTTCTAAAAGTAAAGAAGAGCATGAAAGTCTTTTAAGGGTTGTTTTTCAAACCTTAATAGAAAAGAAACTATATGGAAAATTCAGAAAGTGTGAGTTTTGGTTGCAACAAATTTCTTTCCTTGGTCACATTGTTTCTAAAGATGGGATAACCGTTGATCCTGGAAAAACAATGGTTGTTGAAGAATGGCCAAGACCCACAAATGTAACTGAGATTCGTAGTTTTCTTGGTTTGGTAGGCTATTACTGAAGGTTTGTTAGAAATTTTTCACGGTTATCTGGTCCAATGACTAAGCTAAATCAGAAGGGTGTTAAGTTTATCTGGACAAAAGAATGTGATGATTGTTTTCAGGAACTGAAAAGAAGATTGGTGAATGCTCCAGTTTTGGCACTACCTTCCAGAAAGGGTGAGTTTTTCATCTACATAGATGCTTAATTTAAAGGACTTGGTTACGTCCCAATGCAGAATAATTAGGTATCAGTGAAATATTCTTTATTAGACAGTATAAAGCAAGCACAGAAGCAAGACAGTGAGTTGCAGAAAAAGGTAGAGCTAGTTCAGAAAGGTATGTTTCCTTAATTCAACATTGATAATGATTGTGTTTTGAGATTTGGGAAGAGATTGTGTTTACCTTGTGATTCACAGTTGAAGAAAGAGTTGTTATGTGAAGCTCATAGTTCTCAGTTTTCAGTTCATCCTGGCAGTACTAAAATGTACAGATATTTTCGAGAGTATTACTGGTGGGATGGAATGAAAAGAGATATTGCTGATTTTACTATGAAGTGTTTGACTTGTCAACAGGTTAAAGTACAGAGACAGTTACCGAAAGGGATGCTTCAGCCTTTACCAGTGCCAGAGTGGAAATTGGAGAATATATCCATGGACTTTTTTGTGGGATTACCAATGACATCTCGAGGTAATAATGCAATCTGGGTTATTGTTAATTGCTTGACAAAATCTGCTCATTTCCTTCCTATTCGAGATACATTCTCTCTAGATCAACTTTCCCGTTTGTATCTTAAAGAGATAGTCAGGTTACATGGAGTTCCTCTTTCCATTGTGTCTGATCGTGATCCCAGGTTCACTACTAACTTTTGGAAAGGCCTTCAGAAGTCTTTGGGTACTGAATTAAATTTTAGTACAACTTTTCATCCTCAATTAGATGGTTAGTCAGAACGAACAATTCAAACTTTGGAGGATATGCTACGTGCTTGTTCGATGGATTATCAAGGAAGTTGGGACCAACATCTTTCTTTGGTTGAATTTTCTTATAACAACAGTTTTCATTCCAGTATACAGATGGATTCATTTGAGGCATTATATGGAAAACGATGTCGAACTCCAGCTTTTTGGGATGAAGTAGGGGAAAGGAAGCTGATGGGACCAAAGTTGGTAGAAGAGATGGCAGAAAAAGTTCAGTTGAATCAGAGACACATGAGAACAGCTTAGAGCAGGCAGAAAAGTTATGCGGACAACAGGAGGAAGGATCTCTCTTTTGAGGTAGGTGATCATGTTTTTCTCAAAGTTTCTCCATGGAAAAGTGTTATGCGATTTGGTAAGAAAGGAAATCTAAGTCCAAGGTTCATTGGACCATACGAAATTATGGTGAGAGTTGGATCAGTTGCATACCAAGTGTCTTTACCTCTGAGTTTATCTTAGGTACACAATGTTTTTCATGTTTCAATGTTGAGAAAGTATATACCAGATCCATCTCATGTTTTGAGTCCAGAGGTAGTTCAGCTGGAAGGGAATCTATCTTACGAGGAACAACCGGTCCAGATTCTTGAGCACAGGGAGCAGGTATTGAGGAATAAGGTGATTCATCAGGTAAAGGTTTTATGGAAAAACCATATGGTTGAAGAGGCAACATGGGAATCTGAAAATGCTATGAGGGATAAATACTCCCACTTATTCGATAAGTGAATAAAATTGCGAGGACGCAATTCCCAAAAGGGGGGAAGGATGTAACATCCCAGTTAAATAAAGAATAATACATATTCATATTTATTAATATTTTTTAATTAAATATTATTTTTTTGAAGGGGTTGCTATGTACGATAGCGTGCCCGATACGCAACAATGAGTTTCTTTGAAATCTTACATTACACGCTAATAATATAATTTCAAATGGTAGTTAACATGTAGCCATTGTACTGGCAGGAATGAATAGAAATAACTAAAATACGAATATATATGTTTGTACATTTATCCAATAAAAGATAAAGGCTTAAAATAAGAAAGGAATTCAATTTTATATATAAATACATTAATATTCACTAAAAGGTTCATTTATCACCTTTTGATGGTGAACCCTCTTTAAATATAGTTTTGGTCACACTTATACATTCTTTTGGACCAAATAAAATCCTTCTTTATAATTGGTACATCAAAATTTACTTTGTGTATGTTTTTGTTATTCTTCCGATAAAGTTCATTTTTTTATGAATAAGTGAAAAATGTTGTATTTTAATTCAAAAAATCTTTTAATATAATTTATTTATATGATTATATTATCTTTTTAATTGGTTTTGAAGTGAAATTAGAATATATTTTTACCATTTTATCCAATGGTGGTCATTGGAATCAATTTCACTTTTAAATTGGACTTAAACTAGTGTCAATCTTTTGATACTTATTGTTTCATAAAAACACGCTATTTGTCATGACAGCGGGAATTAATTATTAAATTACTTAATGTGACTTATATTTTTTGAATTTTGTAAAATAGACTTCATTTTTGAATTTGGAATGTCAAATATAGCTTAGGGTGAATTTTTGGTAATTTTCTGAAAAACTACAATTTTTGATGAATAGTGAAACCACTAAGTGGTAATCAAGCAAACTGATTTTTCAGTTAAATGAATGTTTACCACTAATGTGTATTGAATTTTGAAAATCCGACATACATGGTTGTCATTAGTATGTAAAATGTGGTTCAATGGGATGAAAATAATTTTTTGGTGAATAATAACTTTTTTTCATTAATCGCGATTAGAGGTAATTAGTGTAATTTAAGTTAAAAATGATGTTATAGAAATATGAAAACACCATTACACTTGTCCTACCACTATTGGATGAGTCATGGACGACCAAGACAACCCATGAGTCAATTTAGGGGACCCTATGGAGCCTTTTGGGTGAGATAATGACTTTAATACTTTTTTTTAAATAAAGGAGAAAATGACACTAACATAAATTGTTTTACTAAAAATGTTTTATAAGGGGTTATAATAATTATATTTTCTCTATAAATACTATTTGGAAAGATAAAAAGATTTCCTACATCAGGATATTTTTGTTATAATTTTTAGACATTAAATAAATTAATTTAATTATGACATCATGATGATGCAACGATGACCTCATTAATGAACAGTTTAAATAAAATGAAACGATAATATAAAATCTAAGACCTACACTTGTCCAAAAACTTTTGGATGGGAATATTTCTAAGCCTTATCATCTTATATTCGATATATATCAATGTGGGACCTTAGAAATTCAAAACACTTTCGAAAATAAAATAATAGTTTCATGATTTCCAAAAGTGCCCCTCCTCTCCTCTTATAAAAGGCCCCCATCTCTACCTCATTTCACACACTCCTCAAGCCTTTGGCTCAGCCATCCCCTGAACATTTACTCTCCCCACATCCCTCTAATAATCCTAGAGGATTCCCTTTGGGCAGAATCCTTTCAAAGGAAGCCTTTAGGCTCAAATAAAAAGGAGTTACACTTTTAAAGGTAATTCATTCTCTCATGTTCATTTGTTTTATTTTGCTTCTCCAACCCCCTAAACTCTTTTTATTTACTTCTTTTGTAACAAAACTAGTATCTTCAATATACTAGGATGTTTTTATAAGATTTATTCGAGCTACACTCTCACACAACTACATCAAATGGTTAAAGAACATACAGTTTCTGTGGATGGAGAAATTCTGCCTCCCGAAACGATGATTGTTCAATACTCATTTAACACCTTCAAAGGTGGCCATTATGATGTCACTATTTTTATATATGATATATAATATGTTTATTCTTTTCTTAATCTTCTGTATTGTTCATTTATGGCATACCATTATTTTTTCCATTATGGGTAAACACGATATCTTCATTTTAGGAAGTGCGGACTACAGCCCACTAAAAGTGATTTGATTCGTTAATACCATATGTGGGATGTGTAAAGGATAAAGTTAATGATATTTTATATGTTATTATACTGTAATTATAATATACTCTTATATCATTATTATTCCATTCCAGAAAATACGAAATAGAAATGGAAGTAGCGTTCATGCGTACGTACGGCTTACCGTCTCCATGAACAGTGCATTTCATTTCTTACCTCTAAATGTGATGTAATATTATAAATACATGTATATGATGAATATATATGATATATATGTTATCCAAATCATTAATATTATTCTGGATGTAAGGAACCTTTGACCAAATTAACAACATGTAAGTGTAAGAAGACTATTTTTGACTTAAGAACCAAATACCAACAAAACAAACATTATTAACTTAAATGATTACATGATGTTCATAACATGGTATAAAAGGAATAATGAACTTGAAAAAGGTTCTTAAGCAAGTAGAGATTAACTCAAGTTTATTATTCAGGAGATTAAAGAACGGTCGGGTCAAGTCAGATACGAGGTATGGGACTTCGTCTCAATCTCCTTTCATTGAGGCATATTTTGTTTTATACACAACCTTGTTTTATACGGTGTATAAACCCCTTTAACTTTTACGCTTATTCAAAAGGAATCTTTTTTATACAAAGAATTTTACAAAATGACAAAAGGGAATGTTTTTCTTGTCGTACGTATGCGGTGACAACGACTTCTCCGCCGCCATGACCATTATTTGAGTTTCGGCTTCCTCTACAATCCATACCCTTTTTTTAAAATGAAAAATAAATACCATGTTTTACTTTGGTATTGAAAATGGTTTTCATAATGTTTTTATTATATCAATGTGTTGTATTGATAACTTGTGATTGAAATGTGGAAATTTTATGTTTCCTTTATGCATGTTTTATGTGATATGATTATGTTATGGTTCTTGGGAATTATTATGAAGACGGGTGGTTCCGTGATAAACTAAGGGCGGGTGAGCCCGTTATAGCTCTCCAATTCATTGGGTAATGCGAAGGAGTGAAACCTTAAGGTTTCTACGAAGAGATTTAGGGAATATACTATGATGGGTATTCCAAACGTAACCAAGAGGGTTACTCCCTACGTAAGAATGTTATGAATGCCTCAAGTTACCTTTATGTCTTATGATTTCTATGATTTGTTCATGATTTTATGAGGTATGTTAAAGTGCCTATGTTTTATGGGTAAAGTATGATTTCATTTTTATGTATATATGTACCCATGTTTCCTTTCCATATTTTTATATCCCTTACTGAGATTTTTATGCTCATCCCAAGTTTTTGAAATGTTTTTCACAGGTCACGGGAAAGGTACATGATAAGATGATAGTGTCAAGGAAGTGTCAAGAAAGAATCCATGTTTTATTTTCAATATGTTTCCGTTGATGGGAAAAAGAATACTATCTTTTATTGTAAACACTTTGTTTAAATGTGGGTTGTAATGCATGTTTTAATATCTAATTCTCTAAAACTCTAAACCTGAAAAGATCCTCAACGTGTAATCTTGTGATAACTCAAGATTATGTAAGGTTTAAGGCTGGGGCCTTATAGTTGGTATCAAAGGTCGGTTTAGATAACTTTAGGAGTTAGAATTCTATGAAATGATTATCCAAAAGTTTTTTTTATGGTCAAATTGAAATGATATAGCATTTGAAGATTACCATGATGCTTCATCTAAGACATTTTTGTTAAGAATGGGTTTTCATAGAGGAAACATAATAGATTTTATGGGAAGGCATACAGAGGGAAATGACCTTTCAAATCAGTATCCTGAGATGGTTAGAATCAGAACTAAACAGTTTGTTGTAGTGATGGTTCAGTTAACTCAGGTGAAAAATGTTGGTTGTTTTCATTGATGATATTTTGGTGTTTTCTAAAAGTAAACAGGAGCATGAAAGTCATTTAAGGGTTTTTTTCAAACCTTAAAAGAAAAGAGACTATATGTAAAATTCAGAAAGTGTGAGTTTTGGTTGCAACAAATTTCTTTCCTTGGTCACATTGTTTCTAAAGATGGGATAACCGTTGATCCTGTAAAAACAAAGGTTGTTGAAGAATGGCCAAGACCCACAAATGTAACCGAGATTCGTAGTTTTCTTGGTTTGGCAGGCTATTATCGAAGGTTTGTTAGAAATTTTTCACGGTTATCTGGTCCAATGACTAAGATAACTCGGAAGGGTGTTAAGTTTATCTGGAAAAAAGAATGTGATGATTGTTTTCAGGAACTGATAAGAAGATTTGTGAATGCTCCAGTTTTGGCACTACCTTCCAGAAAGGGTGAGTTTGTCATCTACATCGATGCTTCATTGAAAGGAATTGGTTGAGTCTTAATGCAGAATGATCAGGTATCAGTGAAATCTTCTTTATCAGACAGAATAAAGCAAGCACAGAAGCAAGACAATGAGTTGTAGAAAAAGGTAGAGCTGGTTCAGAAAGGTATGTTGCCTGAATTCAACATTGATAATGATTGTGTTTTGAGATTTGGGAAGAGATTGTGTGTACCTTGTGATTCACAGTTGAAGAAAGAGTTTTTATGTGAAGCTCATAGTTCTCCATTTTCAGTTCACCCTGGTAGTACTAAAATGTACAGAGATCTTCGAGAGTATTACTAGTGGGATGGAATGAAAATAGATATTTCTGATTTAACTGTGAAGTGTTTGACTTGTCAACAGGTTAAAGCAGAGCGACAGTTACCGAAAGGGATGCTTCAGCCTTTACCAGTGCCAGAGTGGAAATGGGAGAATATATCAATGGACTTTGTTGTGGGATTACCAAAGACATCTCAGTATAATAATGCAATCTGGGTTATTGTTGATAGCTTGACAAAATCTGCTCATTTCCTTCCTATTCGAGATACATTCTCTCTAGATCAACTTTCCCGGTTGTATCTTAAAGAGATAGTCAGGTTACGTGGAGTTCCTCTCTCCATTGTGTATGATCGTGATCCCAGGTTCAATGCTAACTTTTGGAAAGGCCTTCAGAAGTCTTTGGGTACTGAATTAAATTTTAGTACAGATTTTCATCCTCAATCAGATGGGCAGTCAGAACGAACAATTCAGACTTTGGAGGATATGCTACGTGCTTGTTCGATGGATTATCAGGGAAGTTGGGACCAACATCTTTATTTGGTTGAATTTTCTTATAACAACAGTTTTCATTCTAGTATACAGATGGCTCCATTTGAGGCATTATATGGAAAACGGTGTCGAACTCCAGCATTTTGGGATGAAGTAGGAGAAAGGAAGCTGATGGGACTAGAGTTGGTAGAAGAGATGGCAGAAAAATTTTAGTTGATTCAGAGACACATGAGAACAGCTCAGAGCAGGTAGAAAAGTTATGCGGACAACAGGAGGAAGGATCTCTCTTTTGAGGTAGGTGATCATGTTTTTCTCAAAGTTTCCCCATGTAAAAGTGTTATGCGATTTGGTAAGAAAGGAAAGCTAAGTCCAAGGTTCATTGGACCATACGAAATTCTGGAGAGAGTTGGATCAGTTTCATACCGAGTGGCTTTACCTCCGAGTTTATCTCAGGTACACAATGTTTTTCATGTTTTGATGTTGAGAAAGTATATGCCAGATCCATCTCATGTTTTGAGTCCAGAGGTAGTTCAGCTGGAAGAGAATCTATCTTACGAGGAACAACTGGTCCAGATTCTTGACCACAGGGAGCAGGTATTGCGGAATGAGTTGATTCATCAGGTAATGGTTTTATGGAAAAACCATATGGTTTAAGAGGCAACATGGAAATCTGAAAATGCTATAAGGGATAAATACCCCCACTTATTCGATAAGTGAATAAAATTGCGAGGACACAATTCCCAAAAGGGGGAAGGATGTAACATCCTAGGTAAATAAAGAATAATACATATTCATATTTATTAATATTTTTTAATTAAATATTAATTTTTTTTGAAGGGGTTGCTATGTACGATAGCGTGCCCGATATGCAACAATGAGTTTCTTTGAAATCTTACGTTACACGCTAATAATATAATTTCAAATGGTAGTTAACACGTAGTTGTTGTACTGGAAGGAATGAATAGAAATAACTAAAATATGAATATATATGTTTGTACATTTATCCAATAAAATATAAAGGCTTAAAATAAGAAAGGAATTCAATTTTATACATAAATACCTTAATATTCACTAAAAGGTTCATTTATCACCTTTCGATGGAGAACCCTCTTTAAATATAGTTTTGGTCACACTTATACATTCTTTTGGACCAAATAAAATCCTTATTTATAACTGGGACATCAAAATTTACTTTGTGTATGTTTTTGTTATTCTTCCGATAAAGTTCATTTTTTAATGAATAAGTGAAAAATGTTGCATTTTAATTCAAAACATCTTTTAATCTAATTTATTTATATGATTAGATTATATTTTGAATTGGTCTTGAAGTGAAATTAGAATATATTTTTACCATTTTATCCAATGGTGGTCATTGGAATCAATTTCACTTTGAAATTGGACTTAAACTAGTGTCAATCTTTTGATACTTATTGTTTCATAAAAACACGCTATTTGTCATGACAACGGGAATTAATTATTAAATTAATTAATGTGACTTATATGTTTTGAATTTTGTAAAATAGACTTCATTTTTGAATTCAGAATATCAAATATATCTTAGGGTGAATTTTTGGTAATTTTCTGAAAAACTCCAATTTTTGATGAATAGTGAAACCACTAAGTGGTAATCAAGCAAACTGATTTTTTCAGTTAAATGAAAATTTACCACTAATGTGTATTGAATTTTGAAAATCCGACATACATGGTTGTCATTATTATGTAAAATGTGGTTCAATGGGATGAAAATAAATTTTTGGTGAATAGTAACTTTTTTTTCATTAATCGCGATTAGAGGTAATTAGTGTAATTTAAGGTAAAAATGATATTATAAAAATATGAAAACACCATGAAACTTGTCCTACCCCTATTGGATGAGTCATGGCCGACCAAGACAACCCAGGGGTCGATTTAGGGGACCCTATGGAGCCTTTTGGGTGAGATAATGACTTTTATGCTTTTTTTTAAATAAAGGAGAAAATGACACTAACATAAATGGTTTTACTAAAACAATTTTTATAAGGGGTTATACTAATTATATTTTTGTATATAAATACTATTTGGAAAGATAAAACGATTTCCTACATCAGGATAATTTTGTTATAATTTTTAGACATTAAATAAATTAATTTAATTATGACATCATGATGATGCAACGGTGACCTCATTAATGAACAGTTTAAATAAAATGAAACGATAATATAAAATCTAAGACCTACACTTGTCCAAAAACGATTGGATGGGAATATTTCGAAGCCTTATCATTGTATCTTTGAAATATATCAATGTGGGACCTTATAAATTCGAAACACTTTTGAAAATAAAATAATAGTTTCATGATTTCCAAAAGTGCCCCTCCTCTCCTCTTATAGAAGGCCCTCACCTCTACCTCATTTCACACACTCCTCAAGCCTTTGGCTCGGAAATCCCCTACCCATTTACTCTCTCCACATCCCTCTACTCATCTTAGAGGGTTCCCTTTGGGCATAATCCTTTCAAAGGAAGCCCATAGGCTCAAATCAAAAGGAGTTACACTTTTAAAGGTAATTCATTCTCTCATGTTCATTTGTTTTATTTTGCTTCTCCAACCCCCTAAACTCTTTTTATTTACTTCTTTTGTAACAAAAACAGTATCTTCAATATACTAGGATGTTGTTATAAGATTTATTTGAGCTACACTATCACAAAACTACATCAAATGGTTAAAGAACATACGGTTTCCGTGGATGGGGAAATTCTGCCTCCCGAAACGATGATTGTTCAATACTCATTTAACCCCTTCAAAGGTGGCCATTATGATGTAACTATTTTTATATATGATATATAATATGTTTATTCTTTCCTTAATCTTATGTATTTTTCATTTATGGAATACCATTATTGTTTCCATTATGGGTAAACACGATATCTTCATTTTATGAAGTGCGGACTACCACCCCCTGAAAGTGATTTGATTCGTTAATACCATACGTGGGATGTGTAAAGGATAAATTTAATGATATTATATATGTTATTATACTGGAATTATAATATACTATTATATAATTATGATTCCATTCCAGAAAATACGAAATAGAAATGGAAGTAGCGTTCATGCGTACGTACGGCTTACCGTCTCCATGAACGGTGCATTTCATTTCCTACCTCTAAATGTGATGTAATATTATAAATACATGTATATGATGAATATATATGATATATATGTTATCCAAATCATTAATATCATTCTGTATATAACGAACCTTTGACCAAATTAACAACATGTAAGTGTAAGAAGTCAATTTTTGACTTAAGAACCAAATACTGACAAAATGAACATTATTAACTTAAATGATTACATGATGTTCATAACATGGTATAAAAGGAATAATGAACTTGAAAAAGGTTCTTAAGCAAGTATAAATTAACTCAAGTTTATTATTCAGGAGATTAAATAACGGTCAGGTCAAGTTGGATACGAGGTATGGGACTTCGTCTCAATATCCTTTCATTGAGGCATATTTTGTTTTATACACAACCTTCTTTTATACGGTGTATAAACCCATTTGACTTTTACGCTTATTCCAAAGGAATCTTTTTTATACGAAGCATTCTACAAAACGACAAAAGGGAATGTTTTTCTTGTCGTACGTATGTGGCGACAACGACTTCTCCGCCGCCGTGACCATTATTTGAGTTTCGGCTTCCTCTATAAGCCATACCCTTTTTTTTGAATGAAAAATAAATACCATGTTTTACTTTGGTATTGAAAATGGTTTTCATAATGTTTTTATTATATCAATATGTTGTATTGATAACTTGTGATTGAAATGTGGAAAAGTTATGTTTCCTTTATGAATGTTTTATGTGATATGATTATGTTATGGTTATTGGGAATTATTATGAAGACGGGTTGTTCCGTGATAAACTAAGGGTGGGTGAGCCCGTTATAGCTCTCCAATGCATTGTGTAACGCGAAGGAGTGAAACGTTAAGGTTTCTCTGAAGAGATTTAGGGAATATACTGTGATGGGTATTCCAAACGTAACCAAGAGGGTTACTCCCTACGTAAGAATGTTATGAATGCCTCAAGTTACCTTTATGTCTTATGATTTCTCTGATTTGTTCATGATTTTATGAGGTATGTTAAAGTGCCTATGTTATATGGGTAAAGTATGATTTCATTTTTATGTATATATGTACCCATGTTTCCTTTCCATATTTTTATATCCCTTACTGAGATTTTTATGATCATCCCAAGTTTTTGAAATATTTTTCACAGGTCACGGGAAAGGTACATGATAAGATGATAGTGTCAAGGAAGTGTCAAGAAAGAATCCATGTTTTATTTTCAATATGTTTCCGTTGATGGGAAAAAGAATACTATCTTTAATTGTAACCACTTTGTTTAAATGTGGGTTGTAATGCATGTTTTAAGATCTAATTCTCTAAAACTCTAAACCCGAAAAGATCCTCAACGTGTAATCTTGTGATAACTCAAGATTATGTAAGGTTTAAGGCTGGGGCCTTATATATAATTCTTGGTTTATATCCCCAAGAGGGTGCTGGGTTTTTTCTGCCCCAAGTCAAAAAGTTGGAGTGGATTATTCATAATCAGAAAATGAATGTGGTTTATTTGAAATAAACCACCACATGTAAATTCATCTAGATACCATGAGTAAACAATGAAAGTATTGAACTCCAAAGAAGATAAGAAAATTCCAAACCCATAGAAAAAATAAATATCAAATATTAGTTTAAGAGTGGGAGGGAAAAGAAAATAGGGGTTCTCATTATGAAATTCTATGTCATCCTCCTCTATATGATAAGTAAGTTGTTGTATAGGAAGTAGTTACACCACCACCATGTTATATAAATATAATTCTTAAATAGCAACCACTTAGGTGGAATCTTCATTAATATCCAAGGCCTCCTCCATTTGGTTTGTACCAAAAATTTCAAAAAAGGAAAAGTTAGAATACAATTAAGCTTGCATAAGATTAAAATATGATGAATCACTAAAGAAATATTCCCTTTATATAAAGTCATCTTAGAAATTGATCTATTTTGGTAGGACCATTGGAAACTCAACATAATCAAGTGCATGTTATTAAACATCTTCCAAGGAAATAGATTAGTATAGTGGTAGTGATCGTTTATTTACAAGGATGAGAAGATCCAGTTCTAGGTTATCTTCAACAAAGTTATTCCGGGATGTTTCCAAAAATTATTGATCTCCCATAAGTGAATCAGCATGAATGTATACTTTCAAGACCTCCTAAGGTAATGATTGAGTACAATATGATGTGATTGATTCTTTTAGTATCTATTTTTCACTAGCCTCGGGTTCTTTAACATAAAAAAAGATTTGTGGAATTTCATCCACCACTCATTCTGGTTCTGATTCAGGTCCGGGTTCAGATTTCTCTTAACATGAATGTACATATTCAGTTATCAACACTAATTTTCTCTCCTTGTATTCTAATACATCACTAATCCTTTGAAACTTATTATCAGTATTATTGTAAAGAGTTTCTTTTAATTGAGAATGGCCAATCCATGCATAAAAATTTGAATTGAAAGACATCATGAACAAAGGTATTATGTTTATTTTTTCTAAAATTTTAGATTTTCTATGTTTTTTTTAAATTAAAGGAATTTTTTAAAAAAATTTGGATAAAAATAATGAGTGAAGACCACTTGGATCCATATAAATGGTGATAATTTGATGATGTGTTTTCTTGTTTTCTCTCCAAAATATCTATAACTAAGTGAAACACAGTGGCAGATATAGGTCATTTTCTTGAGGAGTTGTCTCAGTCAATCAGTCACTACTTCTAATTAAATTTTATATATTTTTTTCATTATGAAATAACATGAATATAAATGAATATTTTAGAAAATTAAAAGTAAAAACTAAAATTTAACATGAATATGCAATGAAATCACAATGAATGACAACAAAATTATATTATAAAGAAAGATGACATTCTTAAAAGAATCACCCTGAGTGAACCATCATCGTCTCTTATTTAGTTTTGAATTTAATTAATTAAAACACTCCATATTATGTGTGAATATATTCTTCTTCATATGGTTGTAAATATATGATTCTCTCAAAGATCACTGAGAGACAGCACATCCACCACCTTGTTTGAGGGAAAATATTACAGAAGTGAAAGTTAAACCTTGGGTAGAATGTAGAGACATAAAGATGCTGTTACCACTAGGATCCCCCTTTATATAACTCTATGAAAATAAGAAATATTAAAAATTATATCTCAAAGACTTGGGTTCATCACTTTATTACTCTCCTAGGAACTTCCTCGGGTAAGCTACTCATGATTATTAGCATAAGAGTTCACAGTGGAGAAGATCAGAGTGAAAACACAAAATCTAAAATATGAGAGAATGAGATGAATAAAAGGAATAAAATAAAATAATAAAGCATAATAATATTAAAATCTAAATGAAAATACAAAACTACAAAAAAATCCTAAAAGGATACCCCCATGTTTCCAACACTTCGGAATGAATAAGGAACATTCTTTTATAGAGAGAAGTTGTGAAATTTTTTCCCCAAAACCATCCTACAAATGTTTCTGCATGTGATAACAATTTAATAACAAAAGTTTCTAAATTTGTATTCTTAAAGGTTCTTATTATATGTATTTTTTGTATGTCCACAAAATTTAATCTTTATCAGACACTTTTGGAGAGAGATATAGCCAAATTACTACTAGAATATTTTCTAGACAGTTGACTATTTGTATTCCAATTCAGCTGAATTTCCACGAATTTATTTCTATTCAAATTAAGTAATAACTTGTGTACACCTTCATAAAAAGTTTTCCTCCTGATTTAAAATACATCTATTTTTAATTTCAACTCATATTAATCTTCAATGTATTCGATATGGTCCTAACAATAAAATTATATATCCAGATCTTTACACAGTTTTTGAGGCCAAAATTGGGAGCTAGTTTTGGGCATCCAAATGGTAGATTGAGATTTGGGCCCTAAATAATAAAATTAAGATAATCAACAATAGGAACCTGTAAAAGAATAATTTTTCAATTGGATCATTAAATAATATGTTATGATCAAAACGTTAAAATAAATTAAAAGAGATAAAATCCCAAATAGGAAATTTTTTCAATGCTTCAAAAACATAAAATGTGAAAATTAAACTTAATAATACATCGGTGGGATTAAAAACATGTAAATTAACAATAAATTAATTTATAATATTTAATATATCAATTACCCTAGACTAAAACATTACACGCCTGCACAATAATTTTATACCAATGTTAAAACAAACTTACCAAAGCATAAATGAAAATAAAAATCAATTATCATATAAAGTAAAATATTATACTAACTACATGGATAAACACCATGAATAATAGCACAAGTAACTACCAAGAGTACATAGTGGGGACAAATAGGAAACTATATCCATAATATATGTGTGAAATGACCACAAACCATTACTGACCTCTACACACATATATGAGGAAAACTAACCATCGTGCATACCAGTATAAGTAATTACCAAGGGAAGAGAGCAAGGCCAAATGAGGTTTTCATCTATCCATAATTCCATTGGGATATTAGGGAAAACACCCACAGGACTCTGAATCCTTGGGGTGTCAGTTTCCCTAATTGACATGGTGGAGTATTACATACAAACACTAAAATTAAATGATATAATATATCTTACAACCACACTATGGTCATAACCTAATATTAGAATCAATTATAGCTAACATATCTCGGACCTAGGCTACCACTCTTAAGACAAAATATCCTATAAGTACACAACCATTTAAATAGATATATTAAATTATGTTATCCCTATTTATTAGTTTCACTTTACATTAATTAATTCATAATAATTAATTAACCATCAAGATTTTCAACATTACATTTCAATAGTATCTAAACAAAGATCCATGAACTCCAGACATAAGAAAACCTAGCTCACGACTTCCCTGAATTACAACCTCATCATTCCATCCTAGAAAACTCCAATCCCATGGGTTAAAAATTTATTCATTTATTTAACAATCATTACCACTTTCCGTATTTCCAGGTATTCTAGAAAAACATTCTAAGATACCAAACACAAGGGGATCAACACGGTGAGTAGATGAACTACCCATCGAGTATTCGCCACATATAGTAAGAGTATAGACTCATTCAACCATGAGAAGATAAACACAGAAAGCATGTGGCATACCATATGCGTCTTCACCTCTCTTTGAAGGAGAGTAACCAAACCCATCTGACTCAAGTATTGGGAAAAGGATATCTGATAAAAAACAATAGATTCAAACTATCATTCAACTTTCATATCAACGGGTAAGAATATCTTCAACCCGTTCCATCATCTCGGGTGTCCTCCCTAACACCACATGAAAAAACTGATGCATCTCTCCACCCCAGGTGTCAAATATTGTCACAGAAACTGGGCCTCCCTTCCCCATGTACCATAATAACCCTCTAGGCTTAGCCATCAAAAACTCATTTCACATCTAGGCCTCCCTTCCCCCCATAACCACAATATCCCTCCAGGATCATTCATATAAAAAATAAGTAATAAAGAAACAGAGCAACCGGGATCTTGCCCCTAAAGTTAGGAATTAATCCTTTACACACAAAGAGCCCTCACGACTTTATAGCATAAGTCACATTAACTTTAAAATCTAGCAGGAAACTCTTGACCTACAAAGGAATTATCTTTTATCAAAAAACTGTTTGTTATTCCATATTTAATTAACCAATTAAATATTCATAGGTACCAACTATGGGAATCCTAATTAACATGCTATCACAAGATATCAAAAATTATTTATCAATTAGTTAATTCTTTATTTTCTTTACCAATTTTCATCAAGAATATCATGTTAAACCAAGAAAGTAATTAATATAACACTATATAGATAAAAATGAAAACTATTATCATGGTACAAAAAACATCATTAAGAGATCAACATCAATTCTTTAATCTGCTTCAAGTATTTAATTATTTCAATTTCACTATGGTCCAAGGGGATAAATCATGATAAATCTGCGATTTCACATAAATAAATGGGATTCAGAGAATTTAAATTTAGAATAAATTAATTGAAAATATTTTCTATATCAATCCCCCACACTTAAACATTGCACTTATGGGAAATCATCTATACCATGTTTTCCACTACATCACTAATCCTTTGATACTTAGAATCAAGATCATTGTAAATTCCATGCATAAATGTTTTAATTAAAAGACACCATGAACAAAAATATGTTTTTAGTTTTTTTTTGAAATTTTGGATTTTTTTTGTTTTTTTAAATGAAAGGAAAATAATGTAGGGAATGAGAATAAAAATAGTGGGTAAAGACCACTTGGATCCCAGAAACTGGTGCCAATTTTATAAGGAATTGTTGTGTGAGCTCTCAGAAATATTTATAACTAGGTGCAAAAAAGTAGTTGATCTAGGTTGTTCTTTTGAGGATCTATCATGTTTAATCACTCACTAATTCTAATTCAATTTTTTTTATATTTTTCCATCTGTGAAATAAAATTAAAAGAAATGGAGGTTTTAAAAAATTATAATGAAAAACTAAAATCAAACAATCAAATTAAATGAAAACACAATGAATGCAAACAAAATTATTTTATAAAGAAAGGTGGCATTTTTGAGAGAATCACCCCGAGTGAACCTTCATAGTCTCTTAATTAGTATTGAATTTAATTAATGAACACACTTCATCATATGTCTAAACATATTTCCTTGAATATGGTTGTGAATATATGGTCCTCTCAATGATCTTCAAGAGACCGGACATCCACCTCCTCAGTTGATGAAACATATTATAGAAGCGAAATTTAAACATCATGTGGAAAGTGGAGACACAAAGACATATTTCCCACTAAGATCCAACTCGGTTTAACTATAATAAAATAAGAAACATTAAAAATTATAACTCATTGACTTGGTTTCATCACTGGATTACTCCCCTGAGAACTTCCTTGGGTAAGCTACACATGATCATTTTCACAAGAGTTCACAGTGGAGAAGAACATAGTAAAAAAACAAATGATAAAAATATGAGATAATGAGATGAAAAAAAATAATAGCATATAATAAAAATGTAGAATAATATTACAATATAAATAATACTACACAACTATCTAAAATTTACAATAAATTATACCCCCATGTTTTTAACAATTTAGAATAAATAATGGAAACTCTTTTATAGGGAGAAGATGGGAAAAGTTTTTCTCCAAACACATCCTACAAATGTTTTATCATGTTATCAGAATTTAATGACTGAAATTTATGAAGGGGATTACATTAAATCTTTTATTATATGTGTATTATTTTGAACCAAAAAATATTTTCTTCATTAGACACTTTTAGAGAGGGAGATAACCAAATTACTGTAGGAATTTATTATAGAGAGTTGACTATTTGTTTTCCAATTCATCGGAATTACCATGAATTTATTGCCTTTAAGATAAGAAATAATGTGTTTCATCCTTAATGAAATTTGTTTTCCATATTTCCACTATCTCCATATCTCATTTCAACTCATTTAATATTCTATTTATGATATATGGTCCTAAAAATAAAATTATCCAGATCTATACAAAGTTTTCGAGGTTGGATTGTGAGCTGGTTTTGGGCCTATAAAAGGTATACTGAGCTTTGGGCTAAAAATAATAAAATAAAACTCATAAAACATAGGAAAATATATAATATTGTTTTTCAATATTTATTATTTCATAAAAATTTATGACTGAAATATAGAAATAAATTAAAGTGGTTAAAATATCAAATATTCCATTTGTTCAATTAAGCTAAAAAAATCATCAAAAACATATAATGTGACAATTTACCTTAAAATAACACATTGGTGAGATTAAAAAAAATTAATTCAAAAATAAATTAATTGAAAATATGTTCTCAATTAGTCCCCCATAGTTAAACATCATACTCCTTGGAAATCATCTTATACCAAGGTAAAAAAAACTTCCCAAAGCATAAATGAAAACACAAATCAATTATCATATTAAGGAAAATATCATGCATCCTACATGGATAAAAATTTCCGAAATCCACAAAAACTATAACATTCCATTCAATAACATGTTAATCATCATTTACATGTCGTACCTACCTCGCCAGAAAAACATTCCTCTCTTCACTGAAGGATTTTTTAATGTGGAGTTTTTATCATTATGAAAAACATGTGTGATATCCAAAGTATTTCTATAGTACTACTATCTTCACATCACAGAGTAATTAATGTGCCAATCATGATTTATTTTTCATGGTTTATTCTAAGTCTGACGTATTGAAGGTTTACAATGTAAAAACCATCTGAGGCGAAATGAGTAAGGTTAGCCTCTAAAGTGAAGTAAATGCATGAAAAAATACTTCACAAGAATGGTGTGATCCCCAATCATTTTGAAAGTGAATAACATCCCTAAACATATTTATTTCCATGGTAATTTCACACTTTTACTTACATTATCATTGAATTTCTTCCCTCCTCTCAATTTTAGCATTGTTTTAGCTTGAATTCAGATCTGTATTTCTTTTCTGAATCATATTTTTGTGGAAAAGAGAGGTGAATTTTGATAATTAATAATTGGTGAACACCAAAACAATATGTGTAATGATATTTTGTCCACCCATACATCATTCCATCATGAAGTTTATTCCACCAAAGAAACACTTTTACTTTAAACTCAAATAGATTCTTCAAGAAAGAATAATTCAGTTCATCTTCTACCTCCCCCACACTTGAGTTCAAAAATAATTGTACATTTATACTCCAGATCTGGTTTTAAAAAAATGCCTTGTAATATTTATTACTAACAAGGTATTTCATGGATACAGGTGTTTTTATAAAGTTCAAATGAAAATGTAGGCTAAAATAAGAGTTGAAAGTAAAAAAGTTTTTTCAAAATGCTGCCTCAATCATTCTTAACAAATTACATGAACTCTAAAAGATTTTAAAAAGAGAAAATAATATTTTTTTTATCACCCAACAAGTATTAAGACACTTAATGAAAAGGTAAATGTAAAAAAGATTTCAAAAAGGTTTAGAAACCTCTCAGGGTTGGGAAATATTTTCAATTTAGATAGTAATAATGCACATGAGTTTCACAATCAACCAATCTTTATCAAATGAAAAGATTAGAAATCCGGATACAAAATCCATTCAGGAATCATTTAAATCCTAAAATATTAAAATCAAGTAATGTGACAAAAATACAAAATGGTTTGAATTTTACAAATCATTTGATTTTGAAAGAAATGAAAATACATAAGATCAACATGAAAAATTTAGAGAATGACATGAAAAAATAGAATCACATGAAAAATTCATAAAAACATATCAACATCCCTTACCCACATATATTCCATTTACTACCCTATTTTTAGTTTAAATTAGATCAAGAATTTATTCACTCATAATTTATATTGGGTATAAAATAAAATAAATAAAAGGGAAGAAACAACCTAATTTATTTTATAGTGGCATCCTTGAGTTAAGCTACTAGCTACTACCACATTAAAAATATAATAAATAAATGAAAATAAATAAGAAAAATAATGAAAGAGAAAGATAGAAGGGGAAAAGGGATAAATCTTAGTTTATACCTTCAAATGGGTGCTAGGTTTTTACTACCCCTAGATACGTAGTTGTAGTGGATTATCCCCAATCAGAAGGTGGGTGTGGATTCTTTGAGATGAACCTCCATATGTAACTTTTTTCAGTTTCCATGAGTAAATACTAAAGGTAGAGAACCCCAAATAAGATTAGAAAATTCTAAAACCCCAATTAAGAAGCTATGTATAATTTTAGTTCATGATTGGGAGGGAAAAGAAAATAAGGGTGCTCCCTGTGAACTTCTGTAGTTTCCTCCTCTATATGATATGAAAGTTATTATTGAGGTAGTAGTTGTTTCACCGCTATCTTCTCTAGATATTATTCATAAATAACCACCACTAGGGTGGTATCTTCATTAAAATATAATGCATTCTTCACTTGTAATTTATCATAAATTTTATAAAATGGTTAGTCAGAAAACAATTCAACTTTAACCAGATTAAAACATGTAAAATCATTAAATAAATCTCCCCTTTCAAGTAGGTCAACTTGGGAATTGAACTATTTTTGAAGGACCATTGGAAACTCAATATCAGAAGGTGCATCTTCTTTAGCCTCTTCCAAATAAATAGATAGGTATAGTGATTCTTATTTTTCATTAACAATGATGTGAAGATCATGTTTTAGGTTATTTTCAAAAAATCTATTCAAGGATTCTTCTAAAAATTATTGATCTCACACAAGTGTATCAGCTTGTTTGTGTACTTCGAGGACATCCTCAAGTATTGTTTTATTGAAGGATGATGTGATTAATTCTTTTAGTAGCTCCTCTTCACCACCCTCAGTACCTTTAACATAAAATATTATAGGTGAAATCTCCTCCACCACTCATTTTGGTTCTGATTCAGGTTCAGGTTCAAATTTCTCTAGACATTAGTGTACATATTCAGATATCAACTCTATTTTTCTATCCATGCTTTCTACTACATCCCTAATATTTTGAAACTTAGAATCAATATCATCGTAAAACTTTTCTTACACATGATAATGGTTGGTCCATGTATAAAAATTTTAATTGGAAAACATCATGAATAATGAATTTTTTTTTGATTTTTTTTTGAAAATTATGATTTTTTTGTTTTTTTAATGAAAGGAAAGTTATCTAAAAAATGTAAATAAAAATATTGTGTAAAAAAAACATGGGTCTCCATAAAGGGTTCCAATTTGAAGATGTTTTGTTGTGCACATTCTCAAAAATATTTATAATTAAGTGTAACAAAATTGATGACCTAGGTTATTCTTTTGGGGAGTTTTCGCGGTCAGGAACTCACTACTTATATTCCATTTTTTTATATTTCTTTACATTTATGAAATAAAATGAACAGAAATAGAATTTTTATAAAAATAAAATGAAAAACTATATTTTATCATGCATATGAAATGAAAACACAATGAATGAAAACAAAATGATGTTATAAAGAAAGGTGACATTCCTAAGAGAATCACCCCGAGTGAACCTTCATCGCCTCCTAATTAGTTTAGAATTTACATAATGAAGGCACTCTATAGTATGTATGAGCATCCTAATATATATATGGTTGGGAATATATGATGATATCAATGATCATTGGGAGACCACACATCCACCTCCTCAATCGAGGGAAAATATTGGAGACGCTAAAGTTAAACATAGCATGGAAAGTGGAGACACAAATGCACCATGCCTACTAAGATCACCCTCAGTATATATATATAATAAAATAAGAAACATTAAAAATTATAGTTAAAATACTTGGGTTCATCACTAAAATACTCCCCTGGGAACCTCCTCGGGTTATATACTCATGATTATGAGTACAAGAGTTCATAGTATAGAAGATTATAGTGAAAACAAAAAAGATAAAAATATGAGATAATGAGATGAATAAAAATACTAAAATATAATAAAAATGAAAAATAATATGAAAATATAAATTAAACTACAAAACTAAAAAAAATGGCCAAAAAAGGATACCCGCATGTTTCCAACACTTTAGAATAACGAAGTGGTACTATTTTATAGGGAGAATTGGTGAAACTTTTGGCTCTAAAACCACCCTTTTAATGTTTCTGTGTGTTATTCCAATATAATTGTTGAATATGATAATGTGTAATTCTTGAAAGATGTTAGTATATGTGTCTTCTGTCGACCCAAAAAATCTCATCAATATTGGGCACGTGTAGAGAGAGATACAACAAAATTACTATGGTAATTTATTCTGGATATGAGACTATTTGTATTCTAATTCATCCAAATTACAAAGAATTTATTTCCATTAAAATTAAGGAATCAAATTTGTAAAACTTAATAAAAATTATTATTATGGATTTAAAAAATATCAAAGATGAATTTAAGGTAATATTAATCTTCCATTTATGGGATGTGGTTCTAATAATAAAATTATTCTGATATGTATATAGATTTCAAGGCTATATTTGTGAGATAGTTTGGGGCCTCCAAATTTTGGATTGAGCTTTTGTCCCAGAAGAAAAAAATTAGTCTCATCGAATATAGGAACCTATGAAGTAATAATATTTTAATTTGTATCAGAAAATAAAATTTTATGACTGAAACATTGATATAAATTAAAACATTTAAATTCCCAAATAGGCCATTTTTTAAATTAATGTCCAAAAATTCTTCAGAAACATAAAATGTAGCAATTTCCAATAAGATAACACATTGGTGGGATTAAAATAAAATAAATTGAAAATATTTGGTTTATAAATTCCCCCGAACATAAAAATTTCACTCCAGGGAAATCATCTTATACCAAGGTCAAAACAAACTTCCCAAAGCATAAATAACAACACAACTCAATTATCATATCAAGGAAAAAATCAGGCCTCTTACATGTATAAAAATTAATTAACTCATAAAAACCCATAATAATTCATTCATTCACATTTGAATCCTCATTTTTAAGTAGATATATATTTCTCTCTTTACTCAAGGATTTTTTCATGTGGAGTTTTTATTATTCACAAAAACATGTGTGATCTTCATAGGGTTGTTATCCTCCTAGTATATCAACTTCAAAAAGGCAAAAAATTTCCAACTGTGAGGTCTTTTTCATGGATTTTTATTAGTCCTTGGGTAAGAATGTTTAAAATTTAAAAACAATCTAAGGTATAATTAGGAGGGTTAGCATATAAAGTGATGTAAATGCATGAAAGAAGTTTTGATCAAGAATGGTGTCCTCCTCATTCAGCTCAAAAATTAATAAAATCTAAACACCTATTTACCTCCATGGTAATTTCACATTCGTAATTACCTCATCAATAAAATTATTTTTTCTTTTACCTAATTATATAATTTTTTCAACTTAAATTAAGATCTTGATTTCTCTTAAGAATAATGTTTTTGAGGAAAAGAAAGGCATCTTCAAAAATTGGTGAAGACCAAGTCCATATGTGTAATGAAATTTAGGCCACCCATAAATTATTCCATCATTAAATTTCTTCCACCAAATAAATAGTAAATATGGAATCACTTTTCAATAAAAATAAAAAATATTCTTTAAGAAAGAATAATGCAGCTCATCTCCCCCCCAAACACACACTTGAGTTAAACAATAATCATGAATTTAACTTCTAGAGTTTCTTGTAAAGGGATAAATTTCTTGTAATTTGGATTCTTAACAAGGTATTTCCGGGATAATTTTGTCTTATTAAAGTTCAAATGAAAATTAGGCCAAACTAAGAGTTGAATGTAAAAAAGGGCTTTCAAAATGGTGTCTCAATCATTCTAAACACATTCTATGAACTATAAGAGATTTGAAAAATATAAAAATAGTATATTTTGGATAAGAAAAACGTCTCAAGAGAATCAAGAAAAATGAAAATTTAAATAATATTTAAAAAATGTTTAGAAAACTCTTGAGTTTGGGTATGAATTTCAATTTGGACAGTGATAATGCACATGAACTTTATAATCAACCACACTTCATCAAATGAAAAGATCGAAAATAGATAATGAAATCTATTCAGAAATTATTTAATTCCACAAGAAGTCAAATAAAGCAATGTGAAAAAATAAAAAAATAGTTTTAATTTTACCAAGCATTTTATTCAGCTCAATAATCCTAAAAAACACACAAAAAATGAAAAAATAAACATGAAAAATTCAGAAAATGTCATGAAAAAAATATAATCATATGAAAAATTCCTAAAAAAAAGTTGCCATACATCCCCCAAACTTATTCCATTTACTAACACCTTTTAAGCTCAAATTAGAAAAATAAATATTTTCACTTAGAATTTTAATTTGGTAGAAAATAAAATAATAAAATGGAAAGAAACAACCTATTTTATTTTTCAATAAAAGACTTGAGTTAAGCGCCTAGATACTACCATATTAAAAATACAAGAAAGATATTAAAATACATAATAAAAATAAATAAATAGAAATATAATGGGGAAAGAAAAGGGATAATTCTTGTTTTAGATATCCAAGTGGGTGTAATGATTTTAATGACCCTAGTCAGGCATTTGTAGAGGATTATGCCCAATCAGAATGTTGATGCGGTTTCTTTGAGATGAACAACCACTTGTGAATTTTTACAATGTTCATGTGTAAAAACCTAAAGTATATAACCAAAATAATATAATAAAATTACCAACCCATAATAAAGAATAAAGATAAAATTTTAGTTATAGAGTGGTAGGGAAAAGTAAATAAGGGTGATTCTTGTGATCTTTTGTGTTGTACTCTTCCATATGATATGAAAGTTGTTGTAGAGGAAACAGTTACACCACACCCATATTCTATGGATCTTCTTCTTCAATAACCACACTTGGGTGGTATCCTCATTAACATATCGAGACTTACCCTTTTTTGATTTATCTTAAATTTCAAAAAAGGGGAATTCAAAAAAAAAATCATCTTGAATAAAATTAAAACATGATGAATCAATAAAGAAATATTCCCTTTCAATAAAGTAAGCTTGGAAATTTATCACTTTTGGTTGGACCATTGGAAACCCAATATAAGTAGGTGAATTTTCTTCATCATCTTCAAAATTAAGAGAGAGCTATACTGGTGCTAAGTTTCTATTAATAAGGATGGAAATATCAAGTTTCCGGTTATCTTTAACAAAGTTGTTCTAGGATTATTCCAAAAACCATTGATCTCTTATAAGTGAATCATCTTGTATGTATACTTAAGAGAAATCATAAAGTAATTTTTGAGTGAAATATAATGTGATTAATTCATTTTAGCACCCTTTTCACCGTCCTCAGGTTCATTAACATAAAAATGATTGGTGGAATCTCTTCCATAACTCATTCTAGATCCAATTTGGGTTTAGGCTTGGATTTATTTTGATATGATTGTACATATTCAGATATACACTCTAATATTCTTTCCAAATTTTCCACTAAATATCTAGTCCTTTTAAATATATAATAAATATCATTGTAAAACTTTTCTTACACCTGATAATGGTTAGTCAATGTATAAAAATTGTAATTGAATGACATATTGAACAAAGCCATTTTTTAGTTTATTTTTACAATTTATGATATTTTTATTTCCTTAAATGAATGGAAAATTGTATAAAAAATGAGAATAAAAATAGTGAGTAAATACCACTTGGTTACTCATAAATTAATCCAAATTAATGAGTAATTGTCTTACATGGTATCAAAAATATTTATAACTATGTGAAGCACAGTGGCTGAACTAGATTTTTCTCTTGATAACTGGTCATGGTAAATCACTCACTACATCTAATTAAATTCTTTTTCATTTATGAAATTAAATGAAAAAAATAGATATTTTAGAAAAATATTAATAAAAACTAAAATTAAATATACATATGAAATGAAAACACAATGAATGAAAATATAATGATGTTATAAAGAAAGGTGACAATCTCAAGAGAATCATCCCGACTGAACTATTATCATCGCTTAATTAGTTTATAATATAATTAATAAACACACTTTATTATATGTGTCAAAATTATCTTATGTATATTGTTTTGAATATATAGTTATCTTAATGATCTATGAGAGGCTACACATCCACGTCCTCGATCACGTGAAATGTTTCAGGAGAGAATGTTAAACCTCAGGTGGCTAGTGGAGACACAAATGTACCTTTCTCACTAAGATACCCCTTGGTATAACTATAAAAAAAATAAGAAACACTAAAAATTATATCTAAAATACATTGGTTCATCACTATAATACTCCATTAGGAACATCCTCTGGTTAGAAACTCATGATCATGAGCATAAGAGTTCGCAGTGGATAAGATCAATGTGAAAAAATGAAAGATAAAAATATGAGAGAATGAGATGAAGAAAAATACTAAATCGTAATAAAAATTCAGAGTAATATTAAAAATAAAATTTAATTTAAAAACTATAGAAAATGGCCAATAAATTATACCCCTAATTTTTTCATTCTTTGGAATGAAGAAGGGACACACTTTTATAGGGAGAATAGATGAAATTTTTATCTCCAAAACAATCCCTTGAATGTTTCTGAATGTTATCCTGATATAATGATGGGATTTGATAAATTGTTCTTCTTGAAATATGTTTGTATATGTGTTTTATATTTTCCCAAAACATTTCATCTTCATTGGACACATGTGGAGAGAGATATAACCAAATTACTTCAGGAATTTATTCTGCACATGTTATTGTTCAAATTCCAACTAAGCTGAATTACCATGCATTTATTAAATTGAAAATGAAGGAATAAAATGTGTCCAAATTAATAAAAATTGTTCATCACAATTTCAAATATCTCCATGTTTTATTAAATCTCATATTAATCTTCCTTGTATGATATATGGTTCTCACATTAAAATTATTCAGACATGTACACCGTTTTCAAGGATGGACATGTGATCTATTTTTGGGCCTCCAAATGGTAGATTGATCTTTGGTCCCTATAGAATAAATTTATTAAAATAAATCATATGAAAAAATAATAGAATAATTTTTCAAATTTTAACAGTAAATTTAATTTTAGGACTGAAACATTGAAATAAATTAAAATAGCTAAAATCCCTAATATGACATTTTTTCAATTAAGCTCAACAAATGCTTCGTAAACATACAATGTGACAATTTAACATAAAATAAAATATTAGTGATATTAAAAACATTTAAATTATAAATAAATAAATTAAATATATTTTTTCCATAAATTCCACCACAATTAAACATTTTACACCTCAGTAATCATCTAATACCAAGGTCAAAACAACCTTCCCAAAGCATAAAAGAAAATAAATCTAAATTATCATATAAAGGAAAATATCATGTTTTTTAAATGGATAAAAATTCATTAACTCCTCTAAAACCATAATAATCCATTAAATCACATGTTAATCCACTTGTCTATGTCATACCTACCTCCTTGAAAAAATATTTATCTCTTCACTCAAGAATTTTTTAATGTAGAGTTTCTCTCATTCCCAAAAGCAAGTGTGATCTCCATAGGTTTTCCATCCTAATAGTATCTCCACTTCATAGTGTCATAAATGATAAAATCATGAGTTTTTTTCTTGTGTTTTTCTAAGGCTGAGGGTTGATAGTTTTATAATATTAAAAACATCTAAGGAAGAATGAGGAGGGTTAGTTTATAAAGTGAAGTAAATGCATCGAAACAGTTTTTTCTCAAGAATGGTGTGCTCCTCAATCAGCTCAAAAATGAATCACCTAAAAAAAACTTTTCATATCCATGGGGAGTTAACAATTTAAATTTTAGAATACATTAATTTATTCCCTCTTTTCTCCAATTTTAGCATTGTTTCATCTTGAATTCAAATATGGATTTCTCTTCAGAATCATGTTTTTGAAGAAAAGATAGGTGGTTTTTTATCTTAAAAAATTGGTGAACACTCAACACATATGTGTAATGATATTTAGGCCACCAATAAATCCTTCCACCATGAAATTTATTCATCCAAAGAAATAGTAAATATGGAATCACTTTTTAATCCAGCTCAAACAGATTCTTCAAGAAAGACAAATACCACTAATCATCTCCCTCCCCAACACAAGAGTTAAACAATAATCATGCATTTAACTTATAGAGATGATCAGAATGGGATAAATATATTATAATGTGGGTTAATAATAATTTATTTCAAGTATACTAGGGGATTAATAAAGTTAAGATGAAAAGGTAGTGCAAAATAAGAGTTTAATGAAATAAAGGGATTTTAAAATAGCTTCTTAATCATTCTTAACACATTCCATAAACTATGAAAAAATTTAAAAAGAAAACAATTGTTTGTTTTGGATCACACAACATGTAAAAATACACTTAAAAATGGGAAATGTAAATAATATTTCAAAAAATATTTTGAAACCTCTTGGGTCTGGGAAATATTTTCAATTTTTACAATAATAATGCATATGAGTTTCACAATAAACCAACATTTATAAAATGAAAAGGTCAAAAAATAGGAAACAAAATCCATTCATAAATCATTTAATTACCCAAAAATGCAAACTAATAAATGTGAAAAAATACCAAGATGGTTTTAATTTTAAAAAACATTTTATTCAACTCAAGAATCCTAAAAAACACACACAAAATGAAAAAGGAAAACATGAAAAATTAAAAAAAATACATTGAAACATATAAGGATGTGAAAAATTCTTAAAAAATAGTTGACATAACTCCACCACAATTATTCTATTTACTACCTTATTTTTATATCAAATTAGATCAACAAATATTTGCACTCAAAATTTAAATTGACCAGTAAATAAAATAAAAAAAAGGAAATAAACAACCTAATTTATTTCTCAATGGCATGCTTGAGTTAAGATTCTAGCTTCTAACACATTAAAAATATAATAATGAAATGAAAATACATAAGAAAAATAATGAAATATAAATATAAAGTGGAATGAAAAGGGATAATTCCTGGTTTAGGCCTCCAACAGAGTGATAGGTTTTTACTACCCCTGGTCAGGAAGTTACAGTGGATTATCCCAAATGAGAAGGTGGATGTGATTTCTTTAAGATGAACCCCCACATGTGACCTTTTCCAGTGTCTAGTAGTAAAAAATGAAAGTATAAAACACCAATGAATATACAGAAATTAATAACCCCAAAGAAATAAGAAGGATATAATTTTGGTTCAAGAGTGAGAGGGAAAAGAAAATATGGGTGATCCCTATGAACTTTTATGGCGTTCTACTCCATATGATACAAAAAAATTTTAGAGGAAGTTGTTGCAACACTACCATATTATTTGAATTTTATTATTAAATCACAACCCCTTAGGTGGTATCTTCTTATAATCCTTGGCCAGCTCCATTTTTTCCCTATCATACATTTCAAAAAAGGGCAATTTAGAAAACAATTCATCTTGAATAACATTAAAACATGATGAATAAATAAATAAATACTAACTTCCATGTAATTCACTATGGAAATAGATATATTTTGGAAGAAACATTGGAAACTCAATCTCAATAACATCATATTATTCATCATATTCCAAAGAAAGAGAAAGGTATAGTGGTGTTGATTTCCATTAATAAGGATGGAAAGATCAAGTTTTAGGTTATCTTTGACAATGTTGTTCCAAGATTATTCAAAAAATTATTGATCTACCATAAGTGCATCAGCTTGAATTTATTGTTCCAAGACATCCTCTAGGAATGGGTTAGAGAAATATGATGTGATTAATTTATTTGTTATATCATTTTCACCATCCTTAAGTTCTTTAAAATAAAAAATGATTAGTGGAATATCTTCTTCCATTGATTCTAGTTCCAATTCAGGTTCAGGTTTAGATTTCTCTTGACATGAATGAATATACTCAGATATACACTCTATTACTCTCTCCAGGTTTTCCACTACATAACTAATCCTTTTAAGTATATAATCAATATAATTGTAAACATTTTCTCAAACATGATCATGGTCATTCCATGCATAAAAATATGAATTTAATGATATCACGAACAATGATATATTTTATAGTTTTTTTTTAAATTTATATATTTTTTGTGTTTTTTAATGAATGGAAAATTACTTAACAAATTTGAATAAAAATAGTTCCTAAATATCACATGGATCCCTAGAAATAGCACTATTTTGATAAATTATTATCGTGCGTGCTCTTAAAAATATTTAGAACTAAGTGAAACACAATGAATGGCCTAGGTCGCTCTCTTTAGGAGCTTTCATGGTTAATCACTCACTACTTCTAATTAAGTTATTTGTATTTTTTCATTTATAAAATTAAATTAATAGAGATAGATATTTAGAAAAGTATAATGAAAAACTAAAATTAAACATGCATATGAAATGAAAACACAATGAATGAAAACATATTGATGTTATAATGAAAGGTGACATTCCCAAGAGAATCACATCAAGTGAACCTTCATTATCTCTTAATTAGTTTATAATTTTCTTAATGAACACCCTAAATTTTATTTGTGAACATCCTATTATTGAAATTGTTTTTAATATATGGTTCTCTTAACAATATTTGATATACCTCATGTCCACAACCTCGATCGAGGGAAATTTTTATAGAAGCAAAATTTAAACCTCGGGTGGAAAGTGGAGCCATAAAAGGAACCTTTTACCACTAAGATCACCTTGGTATAATTATAATAAAATAATAAACATTAAAATGATATCTCAAGGACTTGGTTTCATCACTATATTACTCCCCAGTAACTTCCTTGGGTTAGCTACTCATGATCATGAACATAAGAGTTCACAGTGGATAAGATCAGAGTAAAAACAAAAAAGATAAAAATATAATAGAATGAGATAAAAGAAAAATAATAACATATAATAAAAATTAAGAATAATTTTATAATAGAAATGAAACCAAAAAAATATAGTAAATGGAAAACAAAGGTTATCCACAAGTTTCCAACACTTTGGAATGAAGAATGAACACCCTTTTATTGAGAGAAGAGGTGAAATATTTGCCTCCAAAACCATCCCCTGAATGTTTCCACATGTTATCCCAATATAATAACCAAATTTTATAATGTTTTATTATTAAAATTTGTTTTATATGTGTATTATATCTACCAAATAACTTTCATCTTCATTGGAAATTTTTGGTGAGATATATATCTAAAGTATTGTGGGAATGTATTCTAGAAAGGTGACTGTTCTTATTCCAATTTAGCTGAATTACAATGAATTTGTTGCCTTTAAAATGAAAGAATAATGTGTTTTCAAATTTAAAAAAATATTCCTTCTTATTTCTACTATCTCAATATTGAATTTAAGCTTATATTAATCTCTTATGTAAGAGGCATGGTCGTAATGATAAAATGATTAAGATATGTACAAAATTTTCGATGCTAGAATTGTGAGATGGTTTTGGGCCTCTAAATGGTTGTATGAGCATTGGTCCCTAAAGAATAAAATGAATCACATATAACATTGGAACCAATAAAATAATAATTTTTTAATTTGTATTAGTACATAAAACTTTATGACTGAATCATTGAAATGAATTAAAATAGTTAAAATCCCAAATAGTCCATTTATCCTATTAAGCTCAAAAAATGATTAAAAACATAAAATGTGATAATTTACCTCAAAAAAACACATTGGTGGGATTAAAAACATTTAAATTCAAAATAAATAATTTGAAAATATTTTATCTATCAATTCCACCACACTTAAACATTTCACTCCTGAGAAATCATCTTATACCAAGGTTAAAACAAACTTCTAAAAGCATAAATTACAGCACAACTCAATTATTGTATCAAGGAAAATATCATGACACCTATATAGATAAAAATTATCTAACTACTCAAAAAATAATACATTAATTAGTTTGATAATCCACATTTTCATGTCATACCTACCTCCCTATAAAAAGATTTCTCTCTTCACTCAAGGAATTTTTATTGGGGAGTTTTTCTAATTCTGTAAAACATGTGTGATATCCATAGGATTTATATACTCCTAGTATATAAAAATTACATAGTCATAAGTTTTGAAATTTTAGGTTATTTTAAGGAGTTTTTCTGAGGCTGAGGGTTGGCTTGTTTAAAATTTAAAAAACATCTAAGTCAGAATGAGGAGGGATATGCTCTAAAGTGAAGTAAATGCATGAACTTTTTTTCTCAAGAATGATGTTCTACTCAATAAAATCAAAAATGAATCACCTAAAAACACCTCTTTATATCCATGGGATTTTAACACTTCTAATTTCAGCATCAATTAATTTCTCTTCTCTTTACCCCAATTATAGAATTGTTTTAGCTTGAATTCAGATATGGATTTCTCTTCATGTTCTTATTTTTGAGAAAATGAGAGGAAGATTTTGATCTTTAAATTTTTTTTGAACACCCAGACCACAATTGGGATGATATTTAGGCCACACATCCATAATTTCACAATGAAATTTCCTTCCACAAAAGCAATATTAAATATGAAAAAACATTTCAATTCAGATCAAACTGATTCTATAAAAAAATGCAACTCATCTTATCCTGCCCCCACACTTGAGTTCAACAATAATCATGCATTTTAATTCTAGATAAGGTTGTAAAGGGATAAATGTATTGTAATGTGGATTCCTAACAAGGTATTTCATGGATACTAGGGGATTAATGGAGCCCACATGAATGGGTAGTCCAAATTAAGATTTGAATGTCTGAAGGGATATCTAAAACGTGCCTCAATCATTCTTAACACATTCCATGAACCCTAAAAACTTTGAAAAAGAGAAAAATTTTTGGTTTTGGATCTCACAAATTTTCCTAACACAATCAAGAAAAAGGGAAATTTAAATAATATATAAAAAAGGTTTAGAAACCTCTCGGGTTTGGGAATGATTTTTAATTTGGGTAGTACTAATGCACATGATTTTCACAATCAACCAAACTTGATCAAATGAAAAGATTAGAAATCAATAAACAAAATATATATAGAAATAATTTAATTCCCCAAAGAGTCAAATAAATACATGTTACAAAAATACAAATATGGTTTGAATTTTACTAAGTATTTAATTCAGCTCAAGAATCCCAAACAACACTTATAAAATAAAAATGTAAAACATGAAAAATTCAAAAAAAGAAATGAAAAAAAGAATCACAAGTAAAATTACTAAAAACATTATAACATCTCTCCCCCATAATTATTCTATTTTCTAAATTTTTTATCTCAAATTAGATCATGAAATATTTTCACTCGGAATTTAAATTGGGAAACAAATGAAATAAATAAAAGGAAAGACACAACCTAATTTATTTTTGATTGGTAGTCTTGAGTTAATATACTAGAATCTACCACATTAAAAGTATAATAATGAAATGAAAATACTTATGAAAAATAAATAAAGAAAAAGATAAAGGTGAAATAAAAGGGATACTTTATACTTTATACCTTTAAGAGGGTGTTAGGTTTTTTTCCCCTAGTCAGGAAGTTTTTGTGGATTATCCTCAATAGGATGATGGATGTGGTTTCTTTGAGATGAACCGCCACAAGTGACCTTTTATAGTGTCTGCGAGTAAAAAAAAGTGGAGAACCACAAAAAAGATAATAAAATTCCAAACCCCATATAAATAATAATGATATAATTTTAGTTTAACACTGGGAGGGAAAAGAAAATAGGTGTTCCCCCTATGATCTTTTGTGGAACCCTCCTTCATATGATATGAAAGTTATTGTAGAGGAAATAGTTACACCACCACCATCTTCTTTGGATATTATTCATAAATCACCACCACTTGGGTGGTATTTTAATTAATATATATGTCATGATATATTTTTAGTATATCAAAAATATTAGAAAATGGTAATTCAAAAAACAATTAAGATTGAATAAGTTTAAAACACGACGAATCAATAAAGAATTATTCCATTTCATGTAAGTAAACTAGTGAATTTATCTTTTTTCTAGACCATTGGAAACTCAATATCAGTAGGTGAATATTCATCATCATTCTCCAAATAAAGAGATAGGAATAGTGGTGTTTATTGTTCATTAACAAGGGTGGAAAGATCAAGTTTTAGGTTATCTTCAACAAAGATGTTCCAGGATTCTTCTAAAATTTTTTGCTCTCCCATAAATGTATCAACTTGAATATGTACTAATTGGACCTCCTCAAGTAATGTTTCAGTATAGGATGATGTGATTAATTACTCTAAAATATCATTTTTATTAGGATAAGGTTTGTGAATGTAAAAAAAGATTTGTGGAATATCTTCCACTCCTCGTTCTGGTTCTGTTTCAGGTTCAGGGTCAGATTTCACTTGACATGAATGTACATATTCAGATATCCACTCCATTTTTATCTCAAATTTTTACACTACATCACTAATCCATTGAAACTTAAAATCAATATCATTATAAACCTTTTTATAAACCTGATAATGTTTTATCCATACATAAAAAATTGAATTGAAAGACATCATTAGCAAAGAGTATTTTTTTGTTTTTTTTGAAATTTAGGGTTTTTTGTTTTTTTAAATGGATGAAAAAATATTTAAAAAATTTGAAAACATAGTGATTAAAAACCTCTTGGATCCATAGAAGTGGTTCCAATTTAATGAAGTGTTGTTATTCATTCTCTCAAAAATATTTATAACTAAGTGCACTACACTGGTTAACCTAGGTCATTCTCTTAAGGAGTCATCTTGGAAAATCACTCAATACTTATAACTCACTATTTTTTTTAATTTGTGAATTAAAAAAATAGAAATATACATTTTAGAAAATAATAATGAAATAAAAAAACTAAACATGCATATGAAATTCAAACACAATGAATGAAAACCTAATGATGTTATAAATAAAGGTGACATTTCCGAATGAATATCCTCAAGTGAACCTTAATTGTCTCTTAATTAGTTTCAAATTTAATTAATGAAAACACTATATATTATGTGTGAACATCATATTATTCATATTTTTGTGAATATATGGTTCTCTCAATGATAACTAAGAGACTACACATTCACCTCCTAGATCGAGGGAAAATGTTTTAGTAGAAAAATTTAACCCTTGGGTCACAAGTGGAGACCTAAAGGAATGTTTCCCAGTAAGATCCCCTCTGTATAACTCTAAGAAAAAAATGAAACATTTAAAAATTTATATCAAATACTTTGGTTCATCACTGGATTACTTCTTTTGGGAACTTTCTTGGGTTAGCTACTCATGATCCTGACCATAAGAGCTAAAAGTGGAGAAGATCAGAGTGAAAATACAAAAGATGATAATATGAGAGAATTAGATGAAGAAAAAGACTAACATATAATAAAAATGTATAATATTATTACAAAATAAACTAATCTATAAAAATACATAAAATTTGAAACAAACGTTACGCCCAATTTTTCCACACTTTGGAATGAATAAGGGACACTCTTTTAAAGGGATAAGAGGTGAAATTGTTTCTCTAAAATAATTATATGAATGTTTTTATGAGTTATCCAAATTTAATGAGGATATTCGATAAAGTGTTCTTCTTGAAAAATTTTATTATGTATATATTTTATCCATCTAAATTTTTTCTTCTTCATTGGACTAGTGTGGATAGATATATATCCAAATTACTTTGGTAATTAATTATAGATATGCGATTATTCGTATTAAAATTCTGCTAAATTACCATGAATTTATTTCCTAGAAAAGGAATGAATCATGTGTTTAAAACTCAATAAAAAATGTTCCTGAAGGATTTCCAATATCTTCATGTTTAATTTAATCTCATATTATGCTTCCATTTATGATATATCATTATATCAAAAAAATTAATTAGATCTATTCATAGTTCGTGAGGTTGGACTTCTGATCTGGTTTTGGGCATCTAAATGGTAAATTTAGCTTTGAGACATGAAGAATAATATGAATCCTATATAACATAGGAACCTATGTAAGAATAATTTTTCAATTTTTATTAGTAAAAAAAATTTATGATCAAATCATTGAAATAAATTAAAATAGTTAAAATCCTAAATAAGCGATTTTTTCAATTAAGCTAGAAAATGTGAAAATTTCTTTAAAAACAACACATAGATGGGATTAAAATTATTTAAATATAGAATAAATTTGTTGAAAATATTTTTTATTTCATTAATAATGGTTTAAAATATCTAAAAAACCAATTAATTAATAAAAAAAATTAATAAACAAAGAAAAACAAACATCCAACATCTCTCACAAGTACTTTATTTTGAATCCACTAAAATCTGGTGGTTATCCAGTGGAATAGGTCCAATTCAAGGGCCTCTATAACTTTATTGTAATCCCACCAGGGTACGGGTGGGGAATATACTCATGAGAAAATTCTTCCACCCTAGGAACATTTCCTTGAATCTTGAGCTTTTACACCTTTTACCCCTTCTACAGTTAAAACATGCCATAATACATTTGGTTTAGCAAAAAATGGATCAAATTAATACATTGTAATGGTAAGGGTGTTACATCCTACCCACCATATAAAATTTTATCCCCAATATGCACCACCCATCATCCCTAGACACATTGATAAAATTGAACCAACCTCTACACTTGTATATCAGACTCTGACTACCAAGTCTCCTTTTAGATATTACAATGCTTGCACTGTTTAATGGGTCACATAAATTGGTAGGAAACACTACTAAAAATTTAAGCTATAGCCACATACCTATATCCATAGTTTTATAGGTATGTGGCTATAGACTGTTTATAGCCATGCTTTAATTAAGCATCCGTGGCTAAACATCTAAACATCAACATTTATTTTTTTTCATTGGATTTCGTCGGCCTCTCCTCTCCTCCTCCCTCGATCCACGACGACCTCTCCTCTCCTCCCCTGATCTGCGACCCTACTCTCCTAACCATCTACAACTCTCACTACGGTGCCCTCCTCCCGACGCTCCCAATCAACGCTGTCTCTCATGCTACCGTCGACCTCTCTCACTGTGACCCTCCACTCTGAACCATCGACCTCTCTCATGAACTCTCTCACACTGTTCACAGCGGCCCTTCAGAAGAAGGAATCCACTAGCGCTTCAGCTTTAAATTTCTTTGTACTTTCTGAATCTGCCTCCTTCTATTTACCTCCCACTATAAATACCCCAATACAAGAAAGTTTTACATCCTTCACCCCAACACTGGTGAAAGTTGAATTATAAAAAAAGTTCCATAACCTATGAATTTATTAAAAACTGACCCGTAGTAGCTTGTTGGTATTCACAAGCATTGAGTTGATGACATGCATCATTGTAGCTAGCTGTTATTCACAAGCAGTGTTACACAAGTTCATGAATTTTATACCACTCATAAGATTTCATTGTTTAAAATTTTTATAGAATTTTCACTGATCAAAATAAGTTTTAAGGTTTTCTTTTTTCTATCTTTTTATGACCGCATAAAGTATACATGAGTGCAGTGTAATGGTATTAATTATAGAAAATGGGTTTGATTATTTAACATCTCTTTTATTTTTAAAGAAAATGAATAATCTGTTTACCCTTTTTATGTGAATGTAGTTTAATTTACTAATCTTTTTCTTATACATTTATTTTGGAAGATTATTCTTTATCAAAGGTTAAAATGGAAAAGATATTGTCTAGTAGTGTTGCTTTGTTTATTTTTCTAACTTTCTATAATCTTTTGTATGTTTCTGAGTTACTTTTAGGATGGAGAGAACTACTTTATTAAGACATAAGGATCTATTTGGTTCACATGTACTAAATGAAAGAAAAATAAAGAAAATAGAATGAAGTTTGAATTCATGCATTTTATTCCAATTGTCAGTAGGAAGTCAGGGTTTACCAAGTTTTACTGCACCAATTAATTGAAGTGGTAGATAAGTAACAAGATTGTTCCCGATGGTGTTAATAAAAATATTTTGGGATCACATTTATTAATTTTGTTTCGTAGTTAACATGATGGCTTCCCTTACCCATGTTATTATTCACTTTACACCTATTTGATTCCCTTGTTTTTTTTGTTCAGAATTGTATGGAACTGTTGTTTTGTTTGGTTGTTAAATTTGTATACGATTTTATGCTCAAATTTATGGAGTTTGTGACCTTCCTTCTAGTTTATATTTTTGATGTTTCTTCATTGATTCGTTTTTTTGGGTTGGATGCAACTGCATTTATTCGGATGGTACTACATTTTTAGATGCCACTGCATTTTGGATGTTGTTATTTCCCCTAATTTGTTTTGCATTTTGGTTTGTATTTTCTTGGATGTTGCTACATTTTTTGGATGCCACTGCATTTTGGTTTGCATTTTGGAATTGGATGGTGTTTTTTGGAATCCACCCTGCTGCTGCATTGGGTTGGGTTTGGGTCTGGGGGGATGTAGGGGGTTGGGGGAGGGGGTTGTTGATGGGTGGGGGTGGGGAGATAGAGGGGGATACTATATGGGGATGAGGGGGATGTGGGGGGGGGGGGGTGCATGGGTCTGGGTCTGGGTTTAGGTGCATCAGGTTGGGTTTTACTCATATAACTTGACCCAAACTGACCCAAACCATGACAGGTTGGGTTGGTTGAGTCCTTTGGCCATGTTTTCAGGTAACTCGACCCCAGCGGGTTGAGTCGGGTTGGGTCAGGTTCTCACAAAGCACGTGATCGACGTAATATTTTTTTTGTTTGAGTCGAGCCACAAAACACCCTCGACCCAAAACATGAACACCCCTAAAGCACGACACTATTATGATGTTTCCTATCTTAGACATGACATTAGGTGGATATTTTGATTGTCATGAACCTACTTCACATAATCTATGGTGGTTTTTCAGCTCCATGGAAGATGTTCAAGAATTATTTCATATGTTAAAGGTACATGAAGGCATTTGTTGATTAAGTAATACACTGTTGAATTTTAAGGCATGGGAAACATCGATGTCTCCTTCATGTTTTATTTCTTGGAGTACCGGGTGCGGGGTGTGGCAGGGGTCAGGGTGCAAGCTGAGACATCTCTATTTTTCTTTCTGGAAACTAATATATAGCCATGGTTTACAACCATGGTAATATAACTATTTTTTGGAAAGTACAGGATGTGGAATAAAAATATGATATTCAAGAATGGTGTATAGTTGTTCTCACCATCAATTTTTTTAGATCCTTTTGAGAAATATGGTTTTTAAACTACATATTATAATTTTGTAGATGCATTAAAATGTTTTTTCCCTAGAAAAAGGGGCCATGAAAATGTGATTCTTAAAGAATATTTGGTGGAAACAATGTGTAATGTGGATGAAAGTGTGATCAAACTGGTCTATGATGTATCACCGTGAGCCATGTATTTTCTATTATTTAATTAAGATACATTTCATTATATAATTTAGATGGACTTTTCTATTTCATATAATTAAAAAAACATATTTTTGCCTCACCTAAACTGGTTATAGGTACAATCCATAGGTTAGAGATATCATAGTAGTGCATGTTATTGAGGTAGAGTACCACAACTAAATTCATTTAATAATAAAATTATTAGATGTGGGTGATGAATTTATATTTTTTGCCTTATTTTTTTCGTTGGTAATAATAAAACCATTGGTAATTTAACATCCTTCAATCCACCTCATATTTTTGAGCAATAATGTTCTAATGATTTGTTCTTGATAACTAATTGAGAGTGTTAATGTTTAGGTTGCTCCAATGTGATGAAGGATGGAGATCAATTTTATACAGGATGTGTTTTTTAGGCCATCTCCATCCTTGCAATGAAGCTCACCAGGGTCTCAAATTATGGTATCCTCATAGAACTAGGATTAGAAACTGGTTCATCTATGGTGAGGGGTGCTCTCAAGATTTGGGACATGGGGTTGGGTAAGAAGAAGATGTGGGGGTTAAAGAAGAAGAGGAGGGTATTTTGGACCTTTTAAAACTTCAACATCCATTCCACCCTCGAAGTTTTAATTTTACCAAACATAATTTATAAACACCATTTTCCACAAACTAAATTGGATTACCCCTGATTCGAGCACCCAAGTCGGCCTGTGGAAAGGCTCGAGGGTCATTCTCAATCCTTTTGAGCTAACAAAAATTGTTGAGGCATCAGATTATTCTCTATGAGAATAATTTTACTAGATAAATATTATTCAACAAGTAGCAGAATTCCATCAAAATTTCAGCATGGTGCGTCCATGCCTTAGATGTCCTAGAATAAAAAAATAAGTAGTTCCAGGGGGGCAGGGGTAGGGGGAAGGTTGTAAGGGGAAGGGGGGGCAGGTTGGAGGGGGGAAGGGGGCAGGGGGCAGGGGACAGGGGTGCAGGGGGCAGGGGGCAGGGGTGCAGGGGGGGCAGGGGGGCTAGGTTGGAGGGGGCAGGGGGCAGGGGGCAGCGGGGTAGGTTGTAGGGTGAAGGGGGCAGGTTTGAGGGGGGCAGGGGGCAGGGGCAGGGGGCAGGGGGGCAAGTTGGAGGGGGGAAGGAGGGGGTAGGGGGCAGGTTGCAGGGGGGTAGGGGCAGGTTGCAGGGGGGGCAGGGGGTAGGGGGCAGGGGCAGGGGGCAGGGGGCAGGGGGTAAGGGTGCAGGGGGGGCAGGGGGGCAGGTTGGAGGGGGGAAGGGGGGCAGGGGGGCAGGTTACAGGGGGAAGGTGGGTAGGTTGGAGGGGGGGCGGGGGGGCAGGGGGACAAGGGGCAAGTTGCAGGGGGGTAGGGGGGAAGGTTGGAGGGGGGCAGGGGCAGGGGGGCAGGGGGGAAGGGGGCCAGGGGGAGGGTGGAGGGGTGCAGCTGTGGACATGTTAACAATAGCCCATGTTCCGGGTTTTGAAACCTAAAAATTCTTTTCCCTTTTCTTTTCTTTTATTTCGTTTAGTTATTTTACTATTCTGTCTAGCAGGGGGGGCTGCTGTCTAGGGGGTCCAGCGGGGGGGGGGGCTTCTGTCTAGGGGGGTCCTGTAGGGGGGGGGCTGTCCAGGGGGTCCAGCAGGGGGGGGGGGGGCTGTTTAGGGTGGTCCAGTAGGGGGGGGCTATCTAGGGGGGTCCAGGGGGGCTGTCCAGGGGGGGTCCAGCAGGGGGGCTGCTGTCCAGGGGGGTCCAGCGGGGTGGGGGGGCTGTCCATGGGGGCAAGGGGTGTGTATGTGGGGGGGGGGTGTCCAGTAGGGGGGAGGGCTGCTGTCTAGGGGGTCCTGTAGGGGGGGGGGGCTTCTGTCCAGGGGGTCCAACAGGGGGCTGGGGATGCTGTCCTGCAGGGGGTTGGCGGGGGCTACTGTCCAGGGGGTCCAGCAGGGGGTGCAAGGGACGTGTGTGTGTGGGGGGGGGGGCTGCTGTCCAGGAAATTCACGACTAAGACCAAGCTCTTGATGGAAAGCAGGAGAACTTCAGAACTACTAAATGTGGCTATGATGAAGTTGTCCCAGACTCACCAAATTCCTATTGCGACCATGCCTAGACATAAGTTGGAAATCAACAATTTAGGGTAGGACCTACATGGTTCAGGCGAGTCACTTGGGGGATAGTAGGAGAACCTCAGTGCTATTATATATGGCTATGATGAAGTAGTCCCAGACACACAATTGGATAGTGCTGGTTCTGGGCATGCATCTGTCTTTCCTACTTCAAATTTGGTTGGACAGGATTCTCATAAAGGGGACTCTTTTACTTAGGTAGAGCCTGCGAAATCAGGAAAAATGCGAGTTTCAAGAGCTGCAGACGTAGGCATTGCTCACTCTCTAAAGAAATTCATGCCTCTAAGTGGGAAATCATGGGTGGAATATGTAGATTACAGTGCTCCATCCAATGATATAACAATTTAAATAAATGGGAAGGATGAATCTCCCCATTCCTCTAGGGAAACTGATGAATTTCCTGAGGATAAGGCCTCTAAAGGAAAGCCTAAATAGAACACTAAATCTAATAAACTGAACAACATAAAGAAAGGGGGGGCCTCAGACCAGAGGCAAGTCAGCTCTTAATAAATGAATATTTTTTCTAGAATTTCCATGGGCATGGGAACACTCCCACAGTCAAATCCATTAGGCACATTATTATGACCAACAAACCTTTAATGATTAGCATTGCTGAACTGAAAATGATGTTCTCAAGCTGGAAAGCTATAAAATGGTCTTAAATTGGATACTCACCAATATCATAACATGTGAATGAAAATGCAGATGAGGATTTTTTCGGATTGGTGTTTCTCAATCCGGTTGGGCCGAATGCTTGTGGCCCACAACTTTAGCGGTGCAGACTTTGGGGTCAACTTCACTTTAGCACTTTTGACTTTTAGCCGGCAGACACTGTAGCGCTTTTGAAAAAGTTGGCCGCCGATCACTGTTGCAACGCGGACTTCTATTTCGTAATAGTGGACTGTCTTCTTCATATGTATCCCATTTCGGGCTAGGGTTTACTACAAAAATTCTCTGTAATTTTGTGCTCCCGATATAGTGAATTCTGACTCTC